>JARFIW010000165.1:5692500-7002500 GCA_036346225.1 Platerodrilus igneus | reverse complement strand
TTATATCAAGTCCGAGATTGTTGTCAAATCGAACAGATTAAGCAACCGCTTTGCTTTTATTCTAACTGCACGCTGGCATTCATGCATTTAAACGAATAGTATTCAGCAGTTCTGAATTCCTTTTCCACTAGAGATGCACATACAACATTACAAATAGCGGTACGGTTTTTAAATGTAAAGGCAAGCTATGATTATTTAGCGAGGTTGAAATTTTGATAGATTGCAATAACAATGTTTTATTGAATACAAAAAATTTGGGCTTACGCGCAAAAGTAAGAAAGTTTAACGAAGGGTTGACAGGATAATAAAAAAATCGCTGCCCTGCTAAAGTACTAGTGGCTAAATATAAAAACTTGTCCAAATATATATATATATATATATATATATATATATATATATATATATATATATAGAGAAGGGACGTCTTGAAAATTAACTGTTAAAATTTAGTGAAAATTTTCTGTGTATGCAAATGAAAACAGGTTTAAAGAATGATGACAAAGGGCTTTAAAAAAAAGAAAATCTCCAAGATACAACAGTCAGCCAAGTGATTAATCTCCGCGGAAGCATGAAACAGTCGTGGGTAGAAAAAAAATAAGAGGGCTAGCATTACCGCATCTAGTTAAATACACGAGAATAATAAATTATTCCAATGGATTACGCGGAAACCCCCAGGAACACAACAAAGGCAAGGAGGTAAAAATAACCCTATTAATTTTTCATACTTTACTTACTTTGTATCTATAAACTTTCGCTGAAACTACTTTATGGAATTGTACCTGAAAATATAAATTCACAATGTAGCGCCGCATAAATTAAGGACACGCCTTTGGCCTCGGGTAAAAAAGTATAAGTTTTTTATAGGGGATCAGAATCCTGATAAATAACAAAATTTACAACCTTTGTTTACTTTTGAATGGATGTTATGGCCTCTACTAATTTTACTTTAGTACATAGAAAATGAAGAATAATATGACTGCGTCACCTTAAATTAAACACGCACAAGTTAAAATAAAAATACCCTAATATCTTAAAGATTTCAAAATTGAATTATGCGTAGATACTTGGAAATCAAAATATATAATGACTAAAAAGAAAACGATTCGAAAATCAAAAACATTAATCTGTCCTTGCTTTAACAAAATAACCTCTCCATTATATTTCAATAGAATAATATTTCAGTTCAGCTTCTTACAAAGTAATACTTGTGTTTCGCACTAAGTTATGCTGATATAGATATATAGTTATATAGATACTTTAATGCTGCAGTATTCAAAAATTTATTAAAATTAAGAAACTACCTCATAGGGAACAACTCCCATCTTATAAATCTACGCCATGTCTACAAGTCATCAATCAGTTTAAACTTTAAATTTTATCAGCAATTCACTTTTATAATTTTACAAACAGTTGCAAAAATTATCTTACGTAAATATAATTTCTTTTCACTATTTGTTACATTGGAAGGAAGCTTAAACCAAGGTTGCTTTGAACAATAGGCATTATAAATTTAACAATGGAATTTTAGCAACCAGTGTACAACACAATTTGTACTTCAATTAATTAGAGCAATAAGT
Organism: Platerodrilus igneus; assembly: GCA_036346225.1. Taxonomy (NCBI): domain Eukaryota; kingdom Metazoa; phylum Arthropoda; class Insecta; order Coleoptera; family Lycidae; genus Platerodrilus; species Platerodrilus igneus. The sequence goes on along the minus strand of JARFIW010000165.1, from coordinate 7,000,923 downwards.
GCCACTCTAATATGTACTTTAGGGAAAGTAGAATTTATTTAACCTGCAAAAAAATTGTTTAGACGTGCGTTGAAATATGAATTTTAACAAACTTGTTGCACTGCCAATAAAAAAATTAATATCGTTTTTTTTACACAACTATCAAGTAAAGCATGCTTCCATAAACTCACCACGTTTTACAGAAAATATGCTCTAACATAAACGAATCCATGCTGGGACTGACGTTTACCCAAACCATCTGCAATCGCTAACAACTGTGATGGCCATCGTTAACTACACCAGCCAAACGACAACGAAATCAATTATCTATTCATATTTCTTGCACCAACTAATATGATCAGAAACAAAATTAGGGGTAGCTTACATCAAAATAATTTGCTTGCTTGCTTGTTCTTTAACTAAACACTTTAATAAACATGAGCAACTATCGCTTTCAACTAACTAATCAATCTAACAGTAGCACTTGAATTCATTTAGTTAGGCCTACTAGAATAGCTGACTATATACATTACAGTGCTAGCTTCAGAGACCAGGAATAAAGCAATGTTCATTCCATGGATAAAGAAAATACTACGCCACACCGCGTTAACGTTTCAAGTGATTTATGGATTCATGCTTAAACTCCAACGCGAACACGCCTATGAAGGGGGATAAAAGAAACATGACAGATTACAAACATATACCCATTATTTTACACAAAAAAGTGTTAAAAAATCCAGCTATTAAATATAATTTCCTTCAGTTACTTTACAACAACAACACAACACACCAATCACGATATTTCCTTTCGGAGTAATCAAACTTAGCACCTGTTTCTGGGGAATATGCAGAATATAGCTCTAAACTACTACATTACTTCTATTTCTAGCTCCATTCACAATCTTTCTCCTCATTCTTTAACCCTACACACCTGCTTCACCTCTGCAACCTTCATACATTGCTTTTGCCATGCTTTTTTCTTCTTTTGACTTCTCCCCCGTCCTCCTTTCAGGACCTCCTCTACCACACCCAACCATCTTTTACGCGGTTTGCCCCTTACAGCTCTACCACTCATCTTATTTGCATATATGCGCTTGGTAAATCTATCATCATTTATACTTTCCACATAACCAAACCAAACCGAACCATTTGCTCGCTCAACACTTTAAGGGTCACTTGCACCCCACATTCTGCTCCGAACCGCTCGTCATTCGTTTGCGAATCTGTCTCTCAATGTTGTACAGCACGCACTTCTTAAGAACCTCATTCCTGCAGCATTTATTCAACTAACATGCTTCTTTTGCTAGAACCAAGTTTTTTTCTCATACAGAACATTTGGCAAACTGTTGTAATTGCATTTATACCCAATTCTTTATTCCTGTTTTCTGCCCACATACTTCCATATACCTTTCATCCAGGATTTGCCCTTCTTTCTATTTCACCTTGCAGCTTTCCATTACTCAAAACTTTCTGCCAAGGTACACGAAGTGATTCACTTTCTCTATCGCGTCATTGTCCATTCTAAATACAAATTCAGCAATTTCGCCATCTCTGTCAAAAATTATTAATTACGTCTTATTCACACTTACTTTCAGTTGCGTATTTTCATATGCTTTAGACAGCCTGTCAAGCATTTGTTGTAAATTTTGTGATGATTCAGCCAACAATACTGCGTTATCCACATACAACAGCACACTGACATTTGTTCCACGAATTTTTACTTCTTCCATTTCTTTGCAACCCTGCCTGAAACATTTATTCATAAATACAGTAAACAACCATGGAGTTATCACACAACCGTCTCCTACACCTTTCACAATGTCAAAATATTGCCCCTTGTTATCATTCACACGTATACACGCTCTATGTCTTCGTACATTGCTCTAATAGATTTTATCAAGCACTTGCTTACACCTTATTCACTCAGCGCCTTCCATAATTCACTTCTGCTTACAGAGTCATACGCCTTTTTTAGATCTACAATGATGCATACATTTTCTTTTTAGCGTGCATACACTTATCGACAATTTGTTGCATTGCGAACATCTGATCCACACATCCTCTTCCAAGTATTAAACCACATTGGACATCCCATATCTTGCTCTGTGTTGTCTTGCGAACTCTCTCAATCACAATTTTTGCACACACTTTACTGGGTACACTCAACAGACATCCCATAATAATTTTTGATTTATACCTGCTGAGAGAAGTAGAATTGATTTGGTTGTATTTGGTGACGATTAGGAAAACTGGTAAAATATACGATAGTATTGAGAGGATCTGCGTGAGGGACCGATCATATTCCAGTTTAGTCCAGAATCGACCTTATTCGGAAGTGGGTGTGGAGAAGAAAGCAGAATGTGAGACAATGAAGAGTAAAAGTATAACGCTTGTTGAAAGATCCGATTTAAAAGGTACGCTACTATGTTAGAGAGGGAGTTGTATGACTGCAAACAGGAATGGTAGGATGCTATAAAGTCTAAAAATGTGGAGAAAACATAGGATTGTGTGAAGAACGGTGTCATGAAGTGTGCTTTGGAAGTATGAGGAGCGGCTATGACTGGTACATGTAATAAAAATACATAGTCAAGCGATGAAACGAAAAAGGTTGTCAGGAAAAAGAAAGTGGCGTATAAGATGTTGAGTTAAGAAAGCAACTTCAGGAAGCGTACAGGCTGCGCGTATTTCGTAGGGACAACTTGGGTGACTTTTGTATTTGAAGAGGTAGAGAGGTAGGTAAATTAGCAAAAAGGTGCAATTGCAAGAGCTCATTAAAAATCCACTTTTAAATTTTACTTATCATGGCCAACTTGGTTATAATTAAAAGAAAGAGAATCTCCTAAAGTCTTTTATTTGCTCAACTTTTTTGTTGTTTAACATATTGAGATGAGGTTTGAACTGATTTGCATGATTATTTAAATACTAATATGTGCACTTAATGAAACCAATTTCGTTTGTGCAAATTTTTAGTAATCTAACCTAACCTCATTTATTACATCATTTGGAAATTTCTTTGAATATTTTAAGAACTTAGTCTTCTTTTAAGGTCAGAAATCACTAGTGCCATGATCAAATTTACTGTGTTTTTGTATATCAAGTTATCTGTGAATTTATTTTTCTAAACGTAAGCACGCTCATCATTATAGGTGCATTTAATAGTAATAGTGCTATTACTTAAACTTATTATTAAAAACATTGAAAATATGATTTTTTTGTACGTATATCAAGTGATATAAGAGCGCAGAACTAATACTTCAAACATGCGCAGTGCAGTTTAATATCCAGAAAAGCTATTAGCTACTCGTTAAACGATATGTCATTTAGACAGGAATCTAAAAAAATTAGGTTCATTTACTGCAGCGAAACTAAAGATTATAACAATAATGCAGAAAACGAAGAATTAGTATTAGTTCGTGTTAATGTGCATAAGTGTGTTTCTTCAAGAGAAATATGGCAGAGTGTAAGTGTCCCAAAGGCTAGGGTTTTAGAGATTTTGAAAAAACACACGCACAAATGTTATAAATTTAAACCACCTCAAAGATTAAGACCTGGAGATGCAGAAAAAGGACTTCTTTTTTGCAATTGCCAAGTGAAGGTAAATCCCAATCTCAAAAATATAATTTTATGGACAGATGAAACTATGTTTACAAATAGTGGAATGTATAATAAACATAACAAGCATTACTATTCCCAAACTAACTTAAAGATGACTCTTACAGTTTGAAACCAAGTTAGATTCGGTTTCAATGTTTGGTGTGACACAATAAACAATAGATTAATAGATTCCATTATTTTTAATGGTAGTTTAACGGAACAAAGATATTTTTCTTGGTTGCAAGAAGAGATTAAAGATTTAATAGAGGGGTTGCCACTAGAAACTACTAGGCAGATGTGGTTTCAACAGTATGGATGTCTTTCACATAATACTCTTGCCGTTATGGTATGTTGACCTGTAAGATCTCCTAATTGGCCTCCTTGTGATATCTGTTTATGGGCTACTGTTAAAGATAAAAATATATAGTTCTACATACAACAACGTTGAAGAATTGCAAGAAGCGGTGCTTGAGCCTTTTCACAGTATTATAGGCAATACCATCCGTCATTTTCATCATTAAGTCTTCATTCCTGGAGCTGGTTAGACGCGTACCTTGATTATTTCCTATTCTGAGCTATCCTACACATTTTTCTGAAATTTCCATAGTCTACGTCTTTCACTATCTGCGTGCAATATTCTGATCTAAGTCTACGTCTACCTCTCTTTTCTCCTATATCTGCTTGTAATACAGTCCGCAGTATTCCACAAAAATGCCTTAGAACGTATCTTGTCCTTTTATGTCTTTTTTTTTTGTTTTCACAGATACCTTTATTCCCTACTATTTCTATCAACTCTTTGTTATTAACTTCATCTATTTATGCCATCATCATAGATCTGAAACATAACATTCCAAAAGGCTTCTTCTTTTTCCTGTCTGTTTCTCCTACCGTCTTTATTTCATAGGCGTTTAGTGTCGTGCTTCACACATATGCTTCCAACACTTTTGTCCTTATTTCTGTTGGCAGCCATTGCCGTCGAGAAAAAGGGAAATGAACTATTTTTGAAGTGGATATAAAGAAATTCGCAGTTGAGGTCTCTCAATTTCGCGGTGTTTTTTCAAGAGTTCAGTTACAGAAGATTAGACCGCGTGCCAACGAGTCGGGTGTGATTAATTTGGATACGACCAGCGGACCAGGGACTCATTGGGTTGGGTACCGTAAAATTGGTAAAAGTGTTATATACTACGATTCGTTTGGAGACTTAAGACCGTGCATTTATATTTCCAATGCTCCACCAGAAGGTACTACATTGAACAGAAGGCGAGTTTTTTGTTGCCTGGAAATTTAGAATTTTGCGGAACCCTTGCCGTTCCAGGCAAGGTAGGCATCTTTAACGTGCGTGACAACACTCACACACGGGACCTCCATTTAACCTCTCATCCGAACGAGGGCGTAATATTTGTGAAAAATGCTCACCTACCATTTTTCAAGCAGTCGGCCGTGTCTGGATTTGAACCCGGGACCTTGGGATCCGTAGTCTTACGCTTACTACATTGATCCACAGCGACGCCTGGAGATTTAAGACCGCTAGAAGAAGTCGAGAGTTATTTTCGAGGTTGTAGAATTTATTACAACAGCGCCCCCCAAACATACCTATAACACGTAATTGTGGACATTTAGTGTTAAACTTTCTTAGTGACAATGGCTAAAACACTGAGCGTGTTCGGATAAGGTAATGCCATATCGACAGGATCCATTTACCCACCAATCAAATTAAAGCAAGGCGGTGAATATGCTTTGGGCTTAGTGGGGTTGTACACTTGTAACACTGTGCAGAACGTTCACCCTGGTAATAATGTTTTGTATTTTGATGATTCAGAACGACATAAAATAGTCATTGGACCGGGTTCGTACGAATTGGAAGAAATAAATGTATATATACAAGAGAAATTCAAACAATGGCTCAGTACGGTGCCATACATCAAAGAGAACATTGAAAAATATTTCAAATTGTGTGCTAACAATAACACGCTAAAGTGCTCTATGCGAAGCAGTTTACCTATCGACTTTGGAGTGGAACGTAAAAACAGTATTGGAAGTATCTTGGGGTTTACCAACCGTAAACTGTCTGCAAACGTCTTGTATATCGCAGACCAACAAGTGAACATAATTTCAGTATCAAACATTTTTGTGGAAACCAATACCACTACCGGATTGTTCAGAAACAATTTTCTTACTCACAGTATATTTGAATTTAGCTTTTCTGTACCGCCTTGGTATAATCTGGAAAAGGCGCCAAAGCACGTTGTATATTATCCACTGAGCGTATCCGAAATTGATAACGTAACCACACAATTTTTGATGATTTGGGAGAATTTGTGAGTTTTCACCGGAAACACACTTGCGTTAGACTGGAAATAAAAAGCATTTAAAGAAAAAAATGCCCATCGATTTTGTATATAAAACACGTTGCCACGCACCTCGACGAACAGAAGTGAATACGACGCCAGAGTGTCAAGTTGTCAAGAGACTTACAGCCAAAAAAGTACGTTTCTTAAAATCCTTGGGATTAAAAGTTATAAATGATGGGTGGTAGAAATAAGCGCAGCTTAGATCTCCACGGTGAAGAAAATGTCAAACTTGGAAGGCTTAAATATGAGGACGTACCCGAATTTGATGTGTTTGAAAGTTATAAATTAGACGAAACCATAATCAAAGAAGATTTTTATACGTATCTACCATTTATCTTAAATGCAGAAAACAACGATCGAATCTCCACAGAAATTCAGAGCAGCGATAACAATACATACCCTCATGAAAGTTTCATATTTATAAAGGGTACCTATAAGCCTATGGAAAAATTAAGATAAGCAACAAACAACTGTTGATCCGATTAGAGCAGCAGAACCAAATCCTAAAGCATAGGAAGTTAGTACAAATGCACCGTACTTTCTGTTTGAGGAAATACGATACAAATTGGGGAATAATCAAATAGTAGATGTCTGCAGAAGTCCGGCGCTTACTCGAATCATCAAGGGATTGATATCACTAAAAGAAGCAGAAGCAAAGTCTATTGCACACACTAGTTAGAAAACCGATGCCATATTTCACGGTGGGCGGTTTAGTTGTACTATACCGTTAAAACCATTTTTGGGTTTTTCGAAGATTACAAGAAAACTTTCGTCAACATGCCTCAAGAACTGATTTTAATTAGATCCAAATCTGATGTAAACTGCTACAAGTCGATTAGAAATACAGTGACGTTCAGAATACAACGTATTTTATGGAAGGTTCCTTACATTACATTAAGCGACTATGCCAGAACCTCGCTGCTGCCAGAGATGCAGTATCAATCAAGCATAATGGCAGAATTCAGAAAATGGGATCTGCACAAATTACCATCGCTATCTCTATCAAAGTATTGAGAGAAACAAAAAGGCACGATGGATAATACTAGCTTTTCAAAATGGAAAATACGAAAAGAAAGAAGAAAATGCAACAAGCTTTACGAATGCCTACATAATCAACGTCAAAGTGTATTTGAACTCTCAGATGTTTTTTCAAAATCGCATAAATTTGGACTTTAAACAGAATAACTACTTACCGACGTACATATCATACGCAACTTTTATGGAAAAATATTACCCGAGCAAGCATCTAATAAATGTTTAATGGACTACAGCAACTTTAAGGAATCGCCCGTCTTTGTAGTCGACTGTCGTCATCAATTTGAAAGCGTCAAGGATGTAACGGTTGATGTAAGAATGGAATTGGAAGCATCAAGAAATTTTGAAACGTTAATTAAGGCTTATGCTTTAATAATACATGACTCCATGTTTGAATATAATCCTTTCGCAGAAGTTGTTAACCGATATATTCACAATTAAATATTGTATATGTATTGTTTTTTATTAAAATTGTATACAATCTATGTTGTTTTTATATGAATAAGATTTTTGGCGATCCAACGCAGTTCGTGACGCATCCCGGTGTACGTCCAGGCACACCCCTGAGCATGCACACCCCTGCTCATGCGCACCCTTGCGCATGCGAACCCCTGCCCATGCGCATTTCTGTAATGCTGGTATAAAACGGGTATTATTTTCAATTTGAATAAGTTTAAACTTATATTTGAAAGATGTACACCAACGAATCTTTAAAGAAAGCAATTAGTGAAATACAAAAAGGATATAAGTGTTAACTCTGCAAGTAGGCTGTATGGTGTACCCAGAAGAACGTTAGGCAGACATCTGGATCTCCGTAAACCTCAAAAAAAGAATCGTGTTCCTAGACAAGAAGATATAAGAGACACGGGCGATGCTATAAAGGAATTTAAAATACAGGTGCAGAACTTTGATGAATTCTTGGTTTCCGCACCTAGCAATATGGGTAAACACGGACTTTTGTTCTCGTCTAACATACGAGCAATATTCACCGGTCCATCTAACTGTGGGAAAACAAACGCTTTAATATCTCTAAACTTACATGAGAATGATCTTAGATTTCAAAACGTCTATGTGTTTTCTAAAAGTTTATATCAACCAAAGTACGAACTGTTAAGAAATGTATTTTGAACCCTTAAATGAATATATTGGATACTATGAGTTTAGAAATTACGACGATGTGATTGGACCAGAGGATGCGGAAGAAGATTCAGTTATGGTTTTTGACGATATTCCTGTAAACGAGCAAAGCAAAATCAAACAGTTTTTCTCGTTTGGTCGACATAAAAGCATTGATTCCTTTAACTTATGTCAAACGTATGCCAGTGCTGTAAAACATGGGCTTAGTGATAACACAAACGTTATTGTAAACTGGAAGCAGGATGAAACCAACTTCAGACATATATTTTTAAATCATATAAGCAGTGACCAAAATTTGAAGAAATGTGCTTAAACTGTTTGAATGGTGGAGACTCGAAACATAATTTTATTACTATTGTAAAAGATTTTGATGTCGATAGAGGGCGATATAGAAAAATTTCGATGAGTATATAAATATTGAAGAGGACGTTAATGTCTAGTCCCAATCCAAAGCTTCATAATGACGGGCGTTAAAGATTTTATTGCAAATAAACCTAAGCTTCATCTTATGCAGGATACCGTATGAGAGAAGTTTATGGAATACAAAAAAGGATATACTATTTCTCAACAATATTTCAAAGAAGCTCATGAACAATTGCTTGAGTCTTTGCAGATCACCGCTTCCCAGTTACAAGGAATAACGGAAAAATATGCCGAAACCTATAAAGGAGATTAAAATTGTGTACGAGAAGTACATAGTAAATCGTTGCACCATAGGTCGTCTTTCGGTTAAGAATAAAACTCGTAAGTTCATTTTTTTCTTTTATTATTTACAATTAATTAATCAATCAAAGAAGGACCAGTTATTGTCTCAATTAGAGACAATAACACTTATTAATCGATGATATATCTAATACATAAGTTGTACATAATTTACACTGCAATTTGTTAAGAAATTATATCTGAAACGCATAACGTTAAGCTCGGCATCTTAACGTGAACTAACCCTCTACAAACACAGAAAACACTTTAGTCCTATTCATTTAAACCCATTATCTCGTAATTCCTCAAATTATTTTTGTAAGCAAACGACCAAGGATATGAATCATCCTCTTGGAATGTATAAGTGGTTTGAAAGACTTTTACCGTTGTAACGGGCATTTTTATAGCTTAACATTTTACGCTCCCTTTCTGTTAACGTACTTAAAAGTACATCGTTTCTTTGGGATCGCTGTTTGTATAAAGTAAATACTTCAGAACAATTTATTCCTTGCAATTTATTAATAAAAATCAATCTTCAAATTATCTACTTTTAAAGTAATCCCCACGAGTCAAATTGCATAAAATCTGAATTATTCTGAAGTATTTCCTTTATACAAACAGCGATCCCAAAGAAACGATGTATTTACTAACTGGGAAAAAGTGTAAAATGTTCAACTACAAAAATGCACGTTACAAATTCCCCCCTAGCAAAATAAAGACGTCGGGGTGAAAGAAAAAAAACGACAGACAAGAAACCAAACAAAAAAAGATTATTATCCGGTTCGAAGGACCAATATCAGTATAAGAAAAGGAACATTTTTCTAAAAGAAGACAAAGTCATCTACCGTAACCAACAACGACAGAACAGGTAAAGAAAGCATCAAGTAGACACCCAATGAGGATTAAAGGTCTTAGCTACTTTCAAAAACGTCAAAAGACGGATGTCTCCAAAAGGGACATTTCTGTTCTCCACCTCAAAGACAAGTTTTGGCTTCCCGCGGAGAAACCAAGAGGAAAGAAAAAAAAACGAGGAAGAAAACTCGTAGCAAACCAACTAGACGACAAAACTGTCAACCTCAAGTGTGCAGCAAAGAAAGAACCAAGACAAAGTAAAGGGCAAAGGCAAGCTAGTACACAATCTAGAATACTTCCAACTGAGGTAACACAGATTCGTATGAAACGATTACTCAAGCAAAGTATGGCTAACAGACCTACAAAAGCGACCAAGTCGAAATACCTAAAGGAAAAGAAAATAGATCTGAAGCCTACCTCAAGGAATGGATGTAGAAAGCGACTATAATAGTCAAATAGTGAACAAATGGTAGAACTAGCCAAAAGAAAAAGTCACGGGATGAGCTAGCTACAAAAATATGAATAGGAATACGAAATGGGCGCTAGTGGTTTCGGACACAAGCTTATCAGAGAAAACACAAGACCAATAAGTCAAAAAAAAATTACAAGTGATTAGGGATAGCGACACGTAGGGGTCAAAATAGAATCGGCCGTAGGGAGCCCTTTAGGATCCGGAGGTTCAGGATCAAAATGTCGGACAAAACTAAGAGTAAAGAAATCCACAGGGAAAGTTAGGTAAGCAGTAGCAATCGGAGAGGACCAAGGTGTAAAGGCATAAACGCTGCCAAAGTCGTCAAAGGACGGATGTCTCTTTAGAAAAGAAACAGCACAGTTTCCAACCTCAAGAAATTGATTTCGCGCGCGCAGAAAGCAAAAGAAAAGAAAAGTAGCGAGGAAGGAAACCAACAGCAATAGCCAACATAAGACACAAGTGTCAAGCCTCAAGTAAGCTAGGGAACGACAAACGGAAAACTGGAAAGAGTTACGAAAGGCTTCAACTGTGGTATTAAGAAGGAAGAAAAAGTCGTATAATACAACCAGATCTAGATCGGGGACATTAGGATTATATTTAAGTGAGGTAGCGAAAGTGACGTAAAGAAAAGAAGAAAAAAAAGGTGGTGTACAGAAAACTTGGGCGCCAGTGTTTTCCAGAACCAAATTACCAGCAAAAACACAACTCTGATAATTCATACACAAAAAAAAAATTACAATCAAGGAATTTCTATATAGCGAAGGAAAAAGATTCAAGACTACACCACAAAAAAAAATTAGAGAGCCAATATAGGCAGAAAAGAAAATCGAACCGATACACCCAAAAAAAAAGTCAAGGCCAAAAAATCAAGGTCATAAAAAAAAATTTAGAAAATCAAGAGCAAATAAAAAAAATCGAGCCCCCCAAAAAAATCAGGCCCCTCAAAAAAATCAGGCCCCACGTTGATCTTCTGTTGGAAAAAAAAAGACTCCCCAATTGAACATAAATCAGACAAAATGTTAACAAAAGATAAATAGATAAGACACAATTGATATGAGTAATCCAGTAGTATTGACTTTGTTTTTCTTTCTTTTTTTTTTTCTTAGTAGCATGCACTTCTATTGTAAAAGGTATCAGAACGACAAAGATATTGCAAAACAACGGATAGATATTTAAAGTCATATCAAGTAGGAAATAGTTCAACTTACATAAAGTCCCTCAGTAACGCTTCCTTGCAATTGAAGTGTGGGATTCACGATGTCCTGTTCTAACGAAGCACTTCACCCTTGACTGTGAGGGTGTTGATGGAATTTCTTACACTTTACACTAATCACACCTACGTATTTCACTGGTGTTAGCAGCAGACATTATCAGGCTGATGGAACTATGTAGCATTGATAAATTTCTTGTTAATTCTATTTCCTGAGACAACAATTTCGAAATATTTTGTAACACAAATCGAAAAAAAAAGGTAATAACAATTTAGAATCACGGGCTTTCAAGGCACGATGTAATGCATTAAACTAACAGTAACGTGAGGTGTTTTATTTGCTACCTATGGTAACAAAGAAAAATCTAATGCTTTTGAATAACGAAATTTGCGCAAACAATGATCTGTTTTAGATTCTTTGGAGTTAGAAAATTTAGAAACTACAGTATCAACTGTCTTTACATGTGAATGAGATACATGTTTATAAGAAGCAACCTTTTTTGTTTAGAAACACTCAAGCTTAAAGCTGTATTTGGATAATCCAAAGTATGCACTACTCTGATAAAAATAAGGACCACGAAAACTAGATCGCACACACAGTTCAAATATAAAAAGACAAATCAACAAAAAACACAATTAGTAAAGCAACGCGCATCACCAAGTCAATGTTCCGTAAAACGCACGCCAAGTTCCACTACTTTTATTTCCAACAGAAAAGCAACAAAAAAAACAATTAGTACAGCTACGCGTATCACTAAAACCGTCAGTCAATGACCTTAAAACCGCGCTTGTGTTCAATCAAACACGTTACATGTAAAGCATACTTTCTTCAAAAGCCATCAGAACTACACTACTCTACAGTTAATAAACAACTTTTACTTCACAAGAAAACTCAACTAAAAACACAATTAGTAAAGCAACAAGGAAACAGTATTTTTAACGTAATATATCGGAACAAAACTCAAACTACAACTGTTCATCTGTTTCTCTCAACTCGTTGCTATTACACCGTGTTACTCATCCCTTGTGCATGCGAACATAGAACCTCTTATTTACCTAAAGCTAATTTTTTGTTGTTCGATTTCTCGAACAAGTTGAAAACAGAGATGAGCTTTTAAAAAAAATTAAACAACCTATTCTGGAGGATGCTATACATTTTTATTATGCGTTCGTGTTGGTTAAAAACGTGTTGGTTAAAATATAGACAAGTCAGTTTATGGAGTAAAATATAACACTGAAAAAGACGAATGGAGTTTGGGGTAAAGGGTGCTGGAGAGTAATCCGAAAACTAGCGACATCACCTTAAGCAATATGATATACCCTGGTGCTAGAGGTCTATACCGGTTTATAAAGACATTAGACCTGAAGATGGTGATTTCAACTTGAACGAAGATTTGCCGGATTACTTGGACATGATCAAGTCAACATTGAGTTTTAAAAGAAAATTTAACCCGTACATGTTGCAAAATTTAAACGAGTTTCCGACAAATAACAAAAAGTTTGAAAATTATGTGCTGCAAAATCTAATGAAATTTCGGAGGAGTTTAAAACGGACATCCTCTAGGTAAAAGAGGGATTCAGTCTACCCACTCAGATATATAAAAGTCTATAATCCTATCGTGTGAAATGTACAATGTACATGAATTAATCTATCGGTTAAAATTACTGATCACATCCAACCGAACTGGAAATTCTCGCGAAGAGAACATTAACGAGATGGTGTCCATAATAGAAGAGTTGAGAAAAGAAGGTATAATACAGTGAGCTCAGTATCGCAGTTTTAAAATGCCCATCGACCACTTCGGACGTTCAGAGCGTAAAGATGCTGATATTCGACGTGGACCTCCAGCCCGAAGATTTCTGCTAACGTCAAATGGCGATGGATATGATATGCTGCAAAGAAAGCTAGTGAATTCATCAGACCCGAAAGAGGATTATGATCTAGTTAATCAGAGAAGCACCGTAGCATTCAAATCTGGAGAAAAAAAATTAATATTCGTAAAAGAAGGCTAGTTGATGTAAAGGAGCCAAAAGACGATAGTGATTGTGTCAATAAGAAATTTGGAATCAAGCTCGTGAATCAATCCTTTTCATACTGTTTAAAAAGTTCTGATGATATACAACGTAAAGATAAAGCCTTCAGTGCAAGAAACGAGTGTATCACAATGCTTGCTCACCCCGTTAAACCAGCTGGTGCATCTAATGAACAATATGCAGATGAAAAATTGGATAAGCTTATATCTGATTTTAAAACGTTTATACAGTTTTTTATCAATTTGACAACGGTTTCTGACACAAACGCAAAGGAACTCGGTTTCGCATTATCATAGATTTACAAGGCGGCACCAAAAGCTATAAAAAACAAGTACTATAAATCAAAGCTACAGTTTATGCCAAAGGAGCAACTAGATGATGATAGCTGTATTAGTTTAACATCAGTGTTAAGCAAAAATGAGTAAAGAAATCATCGTTAAACGAATTATTTAACCCTGCAAGAAAAAATTTTCTGCGTCGTCACAAAAATCTGAAACATGTAAAACGCGATCTTATCCAGTCGAACTTGCGCGAATTCCAAACTTACTCTCGTGTGAACAATGGATACAGATATATTTTAATAGCGGTGGATTGCTATACAAAATATATATTGGCGGAAGCATTAAAAACCAAGACTGGTCCAGAAGTTACAAATGCTATGAAAAAAACATTGAACAAAATGTTGCACGGAAATATGACCACAAAAGTCAATCTACAAACGGACCAGGGACTTGAATTCTATAACCGCCTCTTTAACCACTTATGCAAAAATATTAGATAAACCATTATTCTACGTATTACGCATTCAAAACAGGCTTCTGTGAAAGATTAATAAGAACAATCAAAAACAAGGTGTACAGAAGATTTTACTTGCTAAGCAGTGATAGATGGTTGAATAATTTGCCTGAGGTTATGGAAGAATACAATAATACACCACATCGAGTTGTTAACGTGACACCTATGGAAGCGGAAGAGCGCCCAGAAAGAATAAAACTCCAAATCGGCGATAGAAGTGTTACAAGCCAAAAGAAATTGCATCACATTGGAGAAATTGTACGTATATCTAAATATAAAGCAGTATTTGACCGAGGATTTCATCCAAACTGGAGTACAGAACTGTTCAAAATTGTTAAAGTACAACATACGAGACCGGTAACCTATCTATTACAAGATTTAAGTGGACAACCAATTCAAGGATGTTTCTACGTTGAAGAAATTCAGACCACAGCGGCAACCGACACGTATCTACTGGAAAAGATTATACGAAAACTGAACCATGGACATGAACTATTAGTGTTCGTGGTTGATAACCCCACCAAGTGCCACAGTGTACGCGAAGAGTACACAAAAACGAAATATTGTATCCAGATATTTACAGCACAGCCATATTGAAAATATTGAAGAATTTAACGTTCAGCATTTGAAAACGTTAAGGATGCGCCGTGGAGGATTTAGTTATTATCATATGCATATGGATAACCATTTAGCATGCTCCAAACAAAATGTTTTACTTATTCACAATGCATTGTAATATGTATTTAAGTTATATAGATTTTTGACTACTTGGTTTTATTATATAAAATTGTACAAAAACATAAATATTGGTAATAAACAAGCAGCTAGAAAATGCAGCTAAAAATATAGAAGTAATTGAAATCGCATCCTTTCAAATTACAATAAAAACTGCTGGAAATTACAAGTCACAAACGCAAGCACTTACAGTTGATTTACATTTCCAATGCTCCACCCGAAGTACTACATTGGCCAGGAGGCGAGTTCTTTGTTGCCTGGAAATTTAGTATTTTGCCGAACTCTTGCCGTTCCAGGCAAGGTAGGGATCTTTAACGTGCGTGACAACACTCACACACGGGACTTCCATTTAACTTCTCATCTGAACGAGGGCATAATTTTGTAAAAAATTCTCACATGCCATTTTTCAAGCAGTCGGTCGTGTCGGGATTTAAACCCAGGACCTTGGGAACCGTAGTCTTACGCTTACTACATTGATCCACGGCGACGCCTCGCAAGCACTTACCTTACATGTGATTTTCCAATGCTCCACCCGAAGGTACTACATTGGCCAGGAAGCGGGATTTTCTGTACATGGAAAATTTTGAATTTTGCCGAACCCCTGCCGTTCCAGGCAAGATAGGGACCTTTAACGTGCGTGACAACACTCACACACAAGACCTCTATTTTAACTCTCATCCGAACGAAGGTGTATTTTTGTAAAATGCTCGCCTAACATTTTTCAAGCGGACCGTGTCGGGATTTGAATCCGGGACCTTGGGCGTAGTAATTATACACATACCACTATGCCACGGAGCTGCCTCGCAAGCACTTACCTTACATGTGATTTTTCAATGCTCTACCCGAAGGTACTACATTGGCCAGGAAACGAGTTTTTTTTTTTACTTGGAAAGTTTGGAATTTCGCCGAACCCTTGCAGTTCCAAGCTAGGTGGGGATCTTTAACGTGCGTGACAACACTCACACACGGGACCTCTATTTTACCTCATCCGAACGAGGGTGTATCTTTGTGAAAAAGCTTGCCTAACATTTTTCAAGTGGACCGTGTCGGGGTTTGGACCCGGGACCTTGGACGTAGTAGTCACGCGCATACCACTACGCCACGGAGCCACCTCGCAAGCACTTACCGCACAAACTACAAAAAAAACACTATAGGCATATAACGCGTTCCTTTTGAGTATATACTGGAAACGTAAACAATAATTGCTGCCTGGGGTGATTACGCTGTTAATAGTACCTTGGAAAGTTGTATGGGAATTTTTTTCAAAATGATCAGTAAGGCCGGCGGCAATTTTTAGTTCCGGTAAATACAATTAAACATTAAACAAGTTTCACTTCCAAAGCATTTACGAAACTGATCAGGTGTAGTAATTAAATCGAGGACAGTGGACAACGTTAATAAGCTTATAAGTGATTTGCATTAGTAAATCGGTAATTTAATAACAATGAAATGCATTCTCCCCGGTGATATGCTTAGAAACTGTCAAATGTATCTTAGGAATACCCGAGTTTTTACTTCTAAAGAATTAGACTTTGAGTTTGCCGGTATTTAAAACAATAATTATAAGCATGGCCTTTCTACATAAAAACACTAATTAATCGCGGTTGCAAAATGAGAAAGTAATGGTTAAATTTAATAACAATGCATGTACTTTCGCTCGGTGATTTGTTTAGAAAATAGTCAAGTCCGCGATTTCCAAAAAATATAACGTAGAAGTTATTTAAAATTAAATTGTTATATTATTAACTATCCTGTAGACAACAATCATGATATACCCTTAGTAAACGTTTAAAGTGTTTTATTAAGTTTCCTTCAAAAAGTTTAAATTGATTTACAAAAGCCTAAATTGATTTTTAAGGTATTGAGAGAAATCTATATGAGTTGATCTTATTTTGAAAATTCCTAAAGATTAGGGTTTTCCAGAAAAATGTAGATCAACCTTATGTGACATATCGTAAGACAATTTCGGATAACTTCCTAAAGCAAGAAATATAACTTTGTGAAGGTGGTTTGATTTAAACAATTCTGACGGTTTTGAATTATCCTGAAAATTTCGGGTTAAAGCGAATTTCTCGAGTAACAAAAAGGAGATAAAGATCGACTTAATATTAAATAAACAAAAAATTTAAAGGTTTAGTGCTTTATAAGGATATAACTTTGTAAGGGGTAGTCCGATTTTAAAAATTCAAACAGATTTGGATTACCCGGGAGATTTGGATGAGATTAATATGGCTAGTCGAAGAATGCTCTTATCTAGGTTAGTGGAGTGGTGTAGAGGTGGATCGGATGGATTCTATAGGCGGATCCCCATTAATTTGTCCATTTAAGATTAATTTTTCCTCTTTTTATGTCCAATGTTTGTTTAAGGTAACTTCACAGCGGTACATAATGATAAATAACCATAGTTTGCCCTTCCGTCGGATTAAGCTTCACCTCACCATCGTGTATTTTTTATAGCTTTACAAGGTATGTCATTTTAAACCATTACAAACCGAAAAGACGTATGGAAGTTCTGGTGAATTGCAAAAATGCGCAGGAGCACCTTGAAATCTGAATTTCTACAAAGTGATGTTACTTGCAATCAGACACCTATGAACTGAATTACTAATTGTATGTATAATTTCAGATACAAAATAATTAACTGAAAGTTCTATAGAGCTTTAATTAAGCAAATTTAATCTATTAATTTACATTTGCGTTACACCACTTCTTCAGCGTCAATGTTGTCATCAAGTGTCTGACGTACTTTCGTTAATGAGAATTTAGCTTAATTATGAATATAGTTTGAAGTTGTTCATTGACGTTGTAATTGCAATTCCGGAATATAATTACATGCAGCATTAGCTGTTTGGTTTATGTGGCTTTTAACATAATCACCCTTACCCACGGTGTTAAAGTCTATTGCAGTAGTTATTAGTATGCTTTCAAAACAAAATTGCTGTGAGCCATATAACATTCACCAGCTTGTTTGATAATCCAAACTTAGATGCTTGCGTCAATCATTTTGAAGTAGCACCCAAAGTTGCAATTCTAGAACGTAGTGTTAGTTTTTGATAAAGATTAAACTATATACTCTTTATGGAGTTATACTGAGGGCGAGAGTAAGGATGCATCACTGTTAAAATAAATATACCACAACATTTAATTGTTATCAGACAACGTTATACTATATGCAGCATCATGTTTTATTATCCTCTTCGCTTAACCATTCAATCCTTCAGCATAATTTCTTTAATCTTTCGATTAACTTCTTTACTTTGTGAAGGGTCATGAAAAAATTAAAAAAGTAAGGAAGAAACACCCGCACTCAGCATGATCGATCCTGGACATCCCATGTCCAACTTACTCATACAGCATCAATCTTATTAGATTTTGGCTTCCCTGTTGATCTCTGTTGTTTACAGCATTATCTTAATTTTGTTTAATCATCCAGTATGTTTTTTGGAGTGTTTCCTTCCCGTCCAGCGGTGGTGCTACGTTTTTAATGTGTTGGAAATCTGAATTGTCGATGTTGATAAATAAGTTTGCAGCCAGTGCTTTAAGGTGTGCCTCTAATGTTGGAAGTTTAAGGTCCTGCCTTAATGTCTCGTTCCTTACTAACCATGGAGCTCCAGTGATTGCTCTCATCGCTATGTTTTGAAATGCTTCTATTTTTGTCCTCTTGCTTTTAGAGACGAATGTGAACCATGCTGTGTCACGTAGCTTAAGATTGGTCGTAGGTATATTACATAAGTCTTTAGTCTGATTTCCATGGGGAGATGGTTTCTGTGTGTAAGTATTCCGTTGAGGTATCCTTTCGCGTTTCTGGCGCTGTTTAGTGTTTCGTCGTGTTTATTGAAGTTCAGTTGTTTATAGTTGGACTCCAAACTAGTTGTTGACCTTCGAGTGTTGGTGGATTTATTGTGTTGGTTTACCGTCTGGTGTAGATTATGCATTCTGTTCTTTGTATGTTAAGTTGGATTTTCCATTGCTGGAACCAATCAGGTAATATGTCCAACTGCCATTGCATTTTAGCGGTGGTCTCTTTGGGGTTATGCTTCCTCTTGTTAGATATAGCGTGTCGTTTAACATACATAGCACAGAAGGCTTCCGGGAGGCATAGTATATCTTTGATATACGAGTTAAACAGTGTAGGAGAGAGGCATGTTATTGGTGTTGCTGGTAATAGGACATCTTCTACCTTGACTTGGATTTTTCTATTGGTTAAATAGCTGTGTAGTAGTTGTATGTGCGATGTTGGTAGTTTGTGGATGGTGGCAAGTTTAAATAATAATCCATTAATTCAGATTTTGTCAAAGGCATTCTTGATATCGGGGCTACAAGGACAGTAGTAAATTTGTTATTGTAGTTGTTTGCTATTTTGTTTGTTACTCGTATTGCTTGCAGTGTGGTTGAATGTCGTTTTTTGAAGGCATATTGTTCTGTTCTATCTTGTAGTAGTAGTTTTATTCTGGTGAGAAAAAGGCGTTCGAAGATTTTTGATAATGTGCTTAATAGCGAAAACGGTCTATAGTTTTTGGCGTCCGTCTTTTCTTTCCTCGTTTTGGTATCATAACGACTATTGCTGTCTTCCAGGCATCTGGAAAGTATCGAAAGTTAATTATGCTTTTGAAAATATTGGTAATAAACGCCAACGTTTTCTTGGTTATTTGTTTCAGCATCTTACGAGGTATTTCATCGTTTTCCGGGGCCTTCTTGTTACTCTGCATATTAATGATCTCTTCGATTTCTTTCGGTGTGATGTGTTTTATGTCTTTTTTTATTGGTGTTTGTAGAATGTGATCCATGACTTTGGTTACGAAGTTTATAAAGTTGTTGTCCTTAGTCTGATTCGGTGTGAAGTTATTTTGTAAAACCTCTAAGAATTTTGTAGCTTGGTCTTGGGCACTGTACATTCTCCACTTGGTCCTATTAATACTGATGGGCCTGGCTTCTTCATATTCTGCCCCCTTCTCTCAAAAATTTTCTTCTTTTTGATGGCATCCTTGACGAATTGTGGAATTCTTAGTCTTTAGTCTCTTGCCGTAGAAGCTTCGGTGCTGTGTTGCAACGTTTCTTGTAGTGTGCTGGTTAGGTACCGTAGCAATTCATCGATGTCCTGTAAACTGTTAATGTGTGGTTTTCCGTCAGTGCTTTTCCTCTGGAGAGTTTCATTAAATTTTCTCTAGTTGTATTCTGACTTGAGGCGGTAGTGAATTTTTATGAGTATTGGTAAATGATCTGAGCTAAAATCTAAGATCGCTTCTATTTCCATTTGGAAGAGGATGTTTCTAATAATGGAAATATTGCACCCTTCCTTTTTGCAGGTAGGGATGGGTGTACAACAGGGTCTAAATAAAACTCTGGTGGGACTAGCATCAACCGTTTGTGGCTGCGGTAGATTGCAAAAGACTATATCTCAGGGGTTTAGAGAACAAAGTTAAATTTTACTCCGACAAGTTAAAGGGAAGCAATTTAGAACATTACAAAAGAAAATACCTTGATACAACTTATATATTGACGTTTAGTTAATAACATTAATAAAAAAATTAAATATATATATTACTCATATTTAGACCAGGGTAGAAAATTAAATAATCAAATCAAATAATTTTAATTACCGTGTATAAGGAATTTCATTAAATAATACGCTTTATTAAAACCTTGAAGCATAAATAAACTCGGTCGTTTCAGTAAAAATAAGAAATTTAAATTATCTATAAGACGCTTTACATCAAAAGAAGCAGTATTGAAAAGCGCAGTGGATAATTTAATTATTCCTAAACAAATGGAAATTACGTGCAAAATTTATATTAATGAACTCTATTTTAAATAACTGGTATTAAACAAAACGTACGGATAATAATTTGTATTCGCTAAAAATGAAAGGATGGAAATCAATTTTAATTGGAGTTAATTGAACCATTATTAATAATAAGCATAAAACTTGTAAAAACCCAATAATAGTCAAATCGTAGGAAGGTTATTTAAAATGTTACGTTTGAACACCCTGCGTGTTTTAAAAGGCAATTTCAAGTTAATTTGTTTGGATAAACATGTTGATTCTAAGGATATTGAAACGATCAGATGCTTTAGCAGGAAATACAGAACACCTGCGTATTTTTAAAAAAGCTCATTCTGCGTAAATTTGGCAAATAATTAATGTTTCAAAGAATCTTGGAGAAACCGGGACTTAGTATTTACGAGAATGTGCGATACGGGTTTATTAAACCCAGATAACAGTCCGCGTGGACTAAAATATAATCGATAATAAAGAATATAAAGTTGCTCCAATAAGAACACGGTAGAGAAGGAAAGAGAAAATGCGTCAAGCAAAGACACATATTGTAAAAGGGCGGGATTTAAGCAACGTCAAGGGGTTGCGATTGGTTAAAATAGGATGCATATATCAGAGGTAGAACAACAATTTCTGTATAAAAGTAATTACTTTTTCTCGGACAACTTTGCGGGCCGTGTTGAAATTTTCTGAGATCTCAATGGGGTGAGTACTAAATTCATAAAAATCGACGTGCAGGCTACAGATTGGGAACGTAGAATGAGGAATTCGTTGGAATTACCCGTTTTAGGGAACAAAGCGACGTGTCGGCTATTCGCTATATATACAGGCGGAATATGTGTTTCTCTCTTAGACTCTTAGACTTTCGACGATTCGATGCGTTAAAAGCTCGTGCATCCGCGACTTCATATTAAACAGTGCATTTTAGTTTGATTAAATAATTTAAAGTGTGCTAGTATATTTTAGTGACTCAAAATAGTTGGTTATTTTACGTGCTAACATGAATGTACTTCAGTGCACTTAGATACAAGGTAATAAAAGTTTATTATCACGGTACCAATTAGTAAAATTTACAACGACAAATGTATACCCAAAAGTAGGCAGTTTTGGCGTATATTGGTAATATTGGTAAAAGGAAGTATGAATTTCTTTGCTATTTTGCGGGGTGTTAATGACTAAATGGTTCGTAAATGTGTCTGCATCCACTGAACCAGAGGCAGATATACACAGATGAGTTCCGGAAAAGCCTAGAAACAACTTTAAATTAATGGTGATGAAGAACATTTTAAAGCGTTGACAACTTGAAGCTGTAAATAGAATCCGGTTGGAATGGTGTGATTTACAAAAGGGACGATTACACTGAAGCTACGAGGACAATAACCTTCAGGTAAATTGTACTATTTTGTTTGACATTTTTGTGTGTATTGAATGACTTTATAATTGATTTACTTTAAATGGACATTAGTGGAATTTTTCTAACCATAAAATTTAATTTTAAGATGAAATTTGCTTGTTTAAGTAAAAGGGGTATTTTGTTTTGATGTTCGGGAATAGGATGAAATTTTGGGTAGGTCTTTGAGCTCAATTAGACAAACCTGGTTAATTAACGTAAAGGGTGGTAGATGCTCCTTTATACTCAGACTCCGGTCTGCTTATATTGTTATATTAATTAGTAGGCATCCAACAAGGACTTTAATTTTGGATGCACAGCAAAATGATAATAAAATTAATCCGGAAATTCTTTTAAAACTGAATTTTATGTTCAAATTTAATTTGAAAATTTAATGTATTCTGAATATTGATGTAAATAGAGTTAACGTTGATGTTTGTGGTAGGAATGTGTTGTTTAATTTTATGATTGAGAATGGAAGTTATCTAGAAGAGCAGCCGAGGCGATTAACAGAAGGAATCAACGGACCAGGTGATTTAAAAGGTATCACAGCATTCTTGACGCCCAAACTGTGGGGCTCGAATGTTTTTAAAGGGCCAGTACCTAGAGATATGAGAAGATTCACAGCATTCTTGGCGACCCAAAAGTGAGGCTCGAGTTCCAAATAAAATTTTTGTGATTTTATTCCAGGAAACTGGCGATCTGAGAGAAGAGTTTCTGTGTGTGATAAATTTAAGAGTATTTTAGAGTGTTGTAGTGATTTGAACGTATGCAGAGAAAGGAGTGGTTAAGGAGTCAAGGAGTGGAAATTGGAAGTGACGATAGTGCATTGTGTGAAAAATTTCGAAAATGGAAGAAGCTGGAGGCAGTAGAGATCAGTCGAGGACGGAATCAGGGATCAAGGAAATGAGTTAATGATGAGAATGTTAGAGGAAATGCGATTAGCTAGGGGAATCAATAGAAAATTAGAACAGCTAAGCGATGAATCGAATAGAGCGAGAGGACTCAAATCGAAAATTTGACCGAATGAATGAGACATTAACAGGAGTTAGGAAACCCTAAGTGAGAAAATAGACAAGACAAATAAAGAAGTTTCAGAATTTAAAATAGTCTTACCGTAAAGATGGGGAAGTTGAAAATAGGGTGATAAAATGAGCGTGAATTACAGGTCTTCGACAGGAAATGGGACATTTAAGGTCCGAAGTACGCATTTTGTGAAGAAGAGATTAATGTAAAATGACTGAAGTAACGGACTCATGTAGGGATCAGTTAGGCAGGGTAGAACGCGAAGTTAGTAGTATCAAATACAACATGTCAAATTTAACGGGGATGGTCCCAGATTTTCTACAGGTGGAGTATCATTGGACCAACACATGAAGTTTTATGGCGATAACAGGGTAAATCCACAAATTTTTATTAATAGTGTAAGAAATCTAGTGGGAAATTTATTTGACGAACAGACTAAACTAAATACGATAAAGGCTTTATTAAAGGACAATGCGGAGGCATGGTACAATTTAGTAGGACAGGACATAGACACGTATCAGGACTTTGAAAACAAATTTTACAACATTACTGGAGTGATCACAAACAGGATCAGATTAGGGACGACTTGATTACAGGAAAATTTAAGGAGAGTTTGCAGGTTCTAGGAGCAATATGCCATCCGCAAGTACAGTGTGGCCAAACAACTGAATCCACCATTGACGGACAGACAGATAATCAAGTACCTATCACGACATTTTGAACTGGAAATTAGACAACACGTGGCCTTACAAAACATCACAGAACGGGAGACATTTTAGAGTATTTACAGAGATATGACGATGTATGTGTTGGACGGACAAGAGAGTTACGAGAACGAAACGTTAACACAGTTAGGTTTGACAACAGGACACCGAATTATCCGAGACGGCCTGACTACAACAGAAATTTTCGACCGAATTGGGAACGACGAGGACAGGAATACAGGAGCAATAGTGCGACTAGGGGACCGACGCCAAGACCTAGTTACACGAGACAGAACAGTTTACCGGAAGTAAACAGGACTGTGACCAGCACGCCGAATAGAGATAGGGACACGGATATTAACACGAGAAGGACGTACGCACAGGTTGTAGAAGGACAACCAGGACCAAGCACGGAAAACAGGATGAGACAGGATTTAGAACGCGACAGACCACTAGATTTCTGTGTAAATGTATACGAACATCCACGTGAATTTTTCAAAATTGAGGAGGAAGTAGAGCCAGAAACTGAGGAAAAATTATGTTTGCCAATTATTAATTTAGAAATTTTTGAGAATAATGTAGAAGTATTACTTGATATGGCAGAGGCAGTTTAATATCGGGGAATTCGTCAGCAAAATTATGGATAAGGTTTGTGATAGAATTATGCCTATAAAACGTAGCCATTTGTAGATTACAGGTCTTCGACGTAATGTTAGTTTTAAGGTCCGAAGTACGCATTTTTGAAGAAGTATTAGAAATGACTGAAGGTAACGGACTCATGTAGGGATCAGTTAGGCAGGGTAACGTAAGTTAAGTATCAATCAACATCAAATTTAACGGGGATGGTCCCAGATTTTCTACAGGGATTCTTTAATCTTTCATCATGAACTTCTTTACTGGGTGAAGGGTCATGCAAAATTAAAAAGTAAGGAAGAAACACCGGCACTTATTGATCGAATCCTGGACATCCCATGTCCAACTTACTTATAACAGGATCAATGTTTAGATTTTGGCAATTTGTTGATCTCTGTTGTTTATAGCATTATCTGACTTTTATTAATTTTCAATGTTTTTGGAGGTTTCCAAACCGGTCCAGTGGTGCTACGTTTTAATGTGTTGGAAATTTGAAGTTTCGATGTTGATAAATAATGCTTCAGCCAGTGCTTTAAGGTGCCCTAATGTTGGAATTTAAGTCGGCCTTAATTCGTTCCTTACTAACCATGGAGCTCCAGTGATTGCTCTCATCGCTATGTTTTGAAAACTTCTATTTTCGGTGCTTTTAGAGACGAATTGAGCATGACGTGTAGTAGCTTAAGATTGGTCGTAGGTATATACATAAGTCTTTACTGATTTCTGGGAGATGGTTTCTGAATGTAGATTCCGTTGAGGTATCATATTTCTGGCGCTTTAGTGTTTCGTCGTGTTATTGAAGTTCAATGTTATAGGGGACCCAAACTAGTTGTTGACCTTCGAGTGTTGGTGGATTTATTGTGTTGGTTTACCGTCTGGTGTAGATTATGCATTCTGTTCTTTGTATGTTAAGTTGGATTTTCCATTGCTGGAACCAATCAGGTAATATGTCCAACTGCCATTGCATTTTAGCGGTGGTCTCTTTGGGGTTATGCTTCCTCTTGTTAGATATAGCGTGTCGTTTAACATACATAGCACAGAAGGCTGGGAGGCATAGTATATCTTTGATATACGAAGTTAAACAGCTAGGAAAGAGGCATGTTATTGGTGTTGCTGGTAATAGGACATCTTCTACGTTGACTTGTATTCTTCTATTGGTTAAATAGCTGTGTAGTAGTTGTATGTGCGATGTTGGTAGTTTGTGGATGCTGGCGAGTTTAAATAATAATCCATTAATTCAGATTTTGTCAAAGGCATTCTTGATATCGGGGCTACAAGGACAGTAGTAAATTTGTTATTGTAGTTGTTTACTATTTTGTTTGTTACTCGTATTGCTTACAGTATGGTTAAATGTCGTATTTTGAAGGCATATTGTTCTATTCTATCTGCAGTAGTGGTTTTATTCTGGTAAGTAGAAGGCGTTCCAAGATTTTTGATAATGTGCTTAATAGCGAAAACGGTCTATAGTTTTGGCGTCCGTCTTTTCTTTCCTCGTTTTGGTATCATAACGACTATTGCTGTCTTCCAGGCATCTGGAAAGTATCGAAAGTTAATTATGCTTTTGAAAATATTGGTAATAAACGCCAACGTTTTCTTGGTATTTGTTTCAGCATCTTACGAGGTATTTCATCGTTTTCCGGGCCTTCTTGTTACTCTGCATATTAATGATCTCTTCGATTTCTTTCGGTGTGATGTTTTATGTCTTTTTATTGGTGTTTGTAGAATGTGATCCATGACTTTGGTTACGAAGTTTATAAAGTTGTTGTCCTTAGTCTGATTCGGTGTGAAGTTATTTTGTAAAACCTCTAAGAATTTTGTAGCTTGGTCTTGGGCACTGTACATTCTCCACTTGGTCCTATTAATACTGATGGGCCTGGCTTCTTCATATTCTGCCCCCTTCTCTCAAAAATTTTCTTCTTTTTGATGGCATCCTTGACGAATTGTGGAATTCTTAGTCTTTAGTCTCTTGCCGTAGAAGCTTCGGTGCTGTGTTGCAACGTTTCTTGTAGTGTGCTGGTTAGGTACCGTAGCAATTCATCGATGTCCTGTAAACTGTTAATGTGTGGTTTTCCGTCAGTGCTTTTCCTCTGGAGAGTTTCATTAAATTTTCTCTAGTTGTATTCTGACTTGAGGCGGTAGTGAATTTTTATGAGTATTGGTAAATGATCTGAGCTAAAATCTAAGATCGCTTCTATTTCCATTTGGAAGAGGATGTTTCTAATAATGGAAATATTGCAGCCTTCCTTTTGCAGGTAGGGATGGGTGTACAACAGGGTCTAAATAAAACTCTGGTGGGACTAGCATCAACCGTTTGTGGCTGCGGTAGATTGCAAAGACTATATCTCAGGGATTTAGAGAACAAAGTTAAATTTTACTCCGACAAGTTAAAGGGAAGCAATTTAGAACATTACAAAAGAAAATACCTTGATACAACTTATATATTGACGTTTAGTTAATAACATTAATAAAAAATTAAATATATATATTACTCATATTTAGACCAGGGTAGAAAATTAAATAATCAAATCAAATAATTTTAATTACCGTGTATAAGGAATTTCATTAAATAATACGCTTTATTAAAACCTTGAAGCATAAATAAACTCGGTCGTTTCAGTAAAATAAGAAATTTAAATTATCTATAAGACGCTTTACATCAAAAGAAGCAGTATTGAAAAGCGCAGTGGATAATTTAATTATTCCTAAACAAATGGAAATTACGTGCAAAATTTATATTAATGAACTCTATTTTAAATAACTGGTATTAAACAAAACGTACGGATAATAATTTGTATTCGCTAAAAATGAAAGGATGGAAATCAATTTTAATTGGAGTTAATTGAACCATTATTAATAATAAGCATAAAACTTGTAAAACCCAATAATAGTCAAATCGTAGGAAGGTTATTTAAAATGTTACGTTTGAACACCCTGCGTGTTTTAAAAGGCAATTTCAAGTTAATTTGTTTGGATAAACATGTTGATTCTAAGGATATTGGAAACGATCAGATGCTTTAGCAGGAAATACAGAACACCTGCGTATTTTTAAAAAGCTCATTCTGCGTAAATTTGGCAAATAATTAATGTTTCAAAGAATCTTGGAGAAACCGGGGCTTAATATTCACGAGAATGTGCGATACGGGTTATTAAACCAAGATAACAGTCCGCGTGGACTAAAATATAATCGATAATGAAGAGTGTCAAGTTGCACCAATACGAACAGGTTAGAGAAGGAAAGAGAAAATGCGTCAAGCAAAGACACATATTGTAAAGGGCGGGATTTAAGCAACGTCAAGGGGTTGCGATTGGTTAAAAATAGGATGCATATATCAGAGGTAGAACAACAATTTCTGTATAAAAGTAATTACTTTTTCTCGGACAACTTTGCGGGCCGTGTTGAAATTTTCTGAGATCTCAATGGGGTGAGTACTAAATTCATAAAATCGACGTGCAGGCTACAGATTGGGAACGTAGAATGAGGAATTCGTTGGAATTACCCGTTTTAGGGAACAAAGCGACGTGTCGGCTATTCGCTATATATACAGGCGGGAATATGTGTTTCTCTCTTAGACTCTTAGACTTTCGACGATTCGATGCGTTAAAAGCTCGTGCATCCGCGACTTCATATTAAACAGTGCATTTTAGTTTGATTAAATAATTTAAAGTGTGCTAGTATATTTTAGTGACTCAAAATAGTTGGTTATTTTACGTGCTAACATGAATGTACTTCAGTGCACTTAGATACAAGGTAATAAAAGTTTATTATCACGGTACCAATTAGTAAAATTTACAACGACAAATGTATACCCAAAAGTAGGCAGTTTTGGCGTATATTGGTAATATTGGTAAAAGGAAGTATGAATTTCTTTGCTATTTTGCGGGGTGTTAATGACTAAATGGTTCGTAAATGTGTCTGCATCCACTGAACCAGAGGCAGATATACACAGATGAGTTCCGGAAAAGCCTAGAAACAACTTTAAATTAATGGTGATGAAGAACATTTTTAAAGCGTTGACAACTTGAAGCTGTAAATAGAATCCGGTTGGAATGGTGTGATTTACAAAAGGGACGATTACACTGAAGCTACGAGGACAATAACCTTCAGGTAAATTGTACTATTTTGTTTGACATTTTTGTGTGTATTGAATGACTTTATAATTGATTTACTTTAAATGGACATTAGTGGAATTTTTCTAACCATAAAATTTAATTTTAAGATGAAATTTGCTTGTTTAAGTAAAAGGGGTATTTTGTTTTGATGTTCGGGAATAGGATGAAATTTTGGGTAGGTCTTTGAGCTCAATTAGACAAACCTGGTTAATTAACGTAAAGGGTGGTAGATGCTCCTTTATACTCAGACTCCGGTCTGCTTATATTGTTATATTAATTAGTAGGCATCCAACAAGGACTTTAATTTTGGATGCACAGCAAAATGATAATAAAATTAATCCGGAAATTCTTTTAAAACTGAATTTTATGTTCAAATTTAATTTGAAAATTTAATGTATTCTGAATATTGATGTAAATAGAGTTAACGTTGATGTTTGTGGTAGGAATGTGTTGTTTAATTTTTATGATTGAGAATGGAAGTTATCTAGAAGAGCAGCCGAGGCGATTAACAGAAGGAATCAACGGACCAGGTGATTTAAAAGGTATCACAGCATTCTTGACGCCCAAACTGTGGGGCTCGAATGTTTTTTTTTAAAGGGCCAGTACCTAGAGATATGAGAAGATTCACAGCATTCTTGGCGCCCAATTCGTGAGGCTCGATTTTATACAGAACGTTAACACAGCAATATATATATATATATATATATATATATATATATCGGTTTTTTCTTACAACCAAATTCTCATACGATAAAATCACTATGTGTAGTTTATATATATACACTCTCAAACTCTACCAGATAAGCTATTAGAAAATCTAAATTTATTATTGTAATTAGACACAATTCCCAATTAACGTTCGAAATAAAAGGAAATCATAAATACGTTTTGTTGTAGTTATCATTAGTTAAGAGAATTTTAATTAAACATTTAAATTGAAGATAACCTCAATACGCACAAAAAAAGGTTTCATGAAAGCTTTTTCGTTTACAACTCTTTAGGTTATATAGGAAAGCAAAGCAAAGATAATATTAAATTAGTTAAGGTAATCGATAATAGTTAAGGTAATCGATAAATAAAGTTATGACTATATTTTACATGCGAAATTTTTCAGATAATTGAGATTTAAAACGTAACGCATGCATGTCGTTCCGTCACAAAAATAAATAAGATAAACTCCTACCTGTATTCCAGATATATGAAAGGAAACGTATACTTAAATGTTGAGCTTACGGCTTGTTCAGAACTATAGAATTTTTTACGGTTTGTTGAGACGAACACCTTCGTTAATTATTTTGGTTATTAACCTCAAACTTCAAATTTGTAAGAGCCAATCCTTGTTTGTTCCTCAGCCATATGTTTCATCAACAAACATTTAATTTGTTTTAGAAGGTACATAAAACGTCAACATAACATTCTTGAACAATAAAAGATAATATTTGTAGGTAGTAAAATTTATACATAGAGTTAGATAGCCTAGCATAGATAATTAAATTCTCCATCAGAGAATATTTTACAGGAGAATATATTACCTGAAGATACTTCAGGAAGAAATATGCCACGGGAAGACATGTCATCCGAAGATATGCTACGGGAGGATGTGCTACGGTAGGACCCTAGAAAATAAACGTGTTACAAAAACGAAATACTGCATAACACCACGAGGAACAGTCTAAAAATTTATCTATAAACAGCTTACCATCCATTAATATTTTATACGGGTTATTCAGGTAAGCTTTCTTCATAAGCATTTTGCTTATATTCTAAAACGATATTTATGTGTGTTAGGAAGAATAAAAGCAAAGACACCCTTTACATACCAGGTACGACATCATGGCCTAAGAAAGGACATCTTTATCAGGAAAGGTATGTGCACAAAAGGAAGTCAGATTTCAAAAGCACAAGAATTTATTCTGGTTTTGAAGATAACCACACATTTTGAGAGAGGGAGACACAGGGAAACCATCCTAAATGACAGATTTATATATACATTATTTGTGTATTTAGGGACATTATTCAAAGGTTTACCTATTAGAAAATTACATCTAATTATAATTATTTATATTATTTATACAAAAGAAAGAATATTAAATTAAAACTAAAGATGAATGTATATAGTGTATTATTTAATAATACTACAGGGAAATGTTACACAAATCAAAACCAACTTGTGGTTGTAAACGGTACTAATATAAAATTAAGACAAATAATACTCTTATATTGAAGGAAGTGAGACCACAATGTAACATTGCAAGAGAATAGTGAATTGACATGTTACATAATAAGACACAAATAGTGTTTCTAGATTAAAATTTATTGTATACTATTGTGTTTCAGGAGCTTTACAGCAGGAGTTGAAGTAGCTTCTTTCGAGTGTGTTCTAGCAATATTGCTTTGTTTAGCTTGTATATATTTTTTGATAGTTGTCGTAGCCTGCGGGTTTCTGCATCTTTTCACAGGATATTTTAGATATTTATCGTCCATATAGATGCGGCGGCGGTCAATCTTACTCTTTTTTGATTCTTGTTTGTAGTCGAGTTTACTTTACATCCACGCCCATTCTCATTGCTCGCCCTTGGGGTAATTCTCAGACTAAGCCGTGAATATTGTGACGCTCGTGAGTCTATTGGAAGTAACAACTTTAAGAATAAAACGTTACTTAGTAAAAATCATGTCACAGACGCCCAATATCAACATTATAGTATTGGTGTGTCCGATTCACACGACAAAAGAAAGAAAAACAGTTATAAGATAACTGACGTTAATATTAACTTAAGGAATCGTAAAATTGTCATATGTATATCTGTCCACGTAAATGATGAAATAACGCTTTTCTAAAATAGATCTAGGTGAAATCGTTAACTGAAATTGTTGTTTAATTTACGTATATAAGACGGTGTGTATAACGAACTACATTTCACCAGAAAGGTAAAGCAATTAAAGCTCCTGGGAAGTTCTCACCGCCTATGGGATTGTCACAAGCTAGACTAGACTAGACGGGTTGACGTTCATAATTTGACAGTGTTGTAAAACCTTTCAAGGTAGGTGGTTGGTAACATAGCTTGAAATTTTACTTAGTGAATTGTTGCATCAACTTTCTATTTCCTTTTTGTATTGGTAGGGACCCACTTCCATACTACTGCAGTTGTTCGGTGCACCTGCACCCTCATTTTGTTACGGAACTTCCGCCCCTCTTGGACGATACCAAATTTAAGAATTAACGCTTCAAATACCCGTAACAAAAGCTCCCGGTATTACTTTATTAGGAAGTTCAGACGTCAGAGGGATATCATATTTGTTCCTCACCCACTGACAATAAAAGACATGAGTAATATTGATGTCCTAGCTGGTACATCAGGTGCTTATATTAATGCAGTGGTTTATGAATCAGTAATGGAGCAGTGTCACATATTAGGCCGAAGAAGGCGTTGTGGTGCTCCAAAAGATTTCTTCGAGGAGTCACGTTAAGAATATTGCAATAGAAAAGAACAGTGGATCCCCAACAAAAGAATTGTGGACATAAATGAAGATGTCTATCTTGCTTTCAGTGGATCCCATGCTGCAGCTAACAAATGTACTAAAGTGTCCTTTGTAAACTTCATAGGTAGCGATCAATTTACTACGCTAGAAACAGAGCCTTCTTGTGCCATAATCGAATTAAATTCAACATAAAGCGTATTGGTCTGTGGATTATAATACATTGTTCTTAATTTTCTTTGGGAATTAAACCACTTATATTTTTTAAAATCAACTTTATTTACGTTTCGATCCATGACCTAGGATCGTTGTCAAAATAATAAAAACTTCAAGTTTGACATTTATGACATAAATTGAAGGTGACTTTGATTTATTGATGTTCGAAATATTTGGTTTGAGTAACAAAGCAAAATTTTTAAAGTTTAAAGAATGATTGCCTTCAATTTGTGTTGCGACCTGGGATCGACTTTCTTTAGGTAGCCAATAGCAACGTGAAATCAGCTGATTAATTTTAATTGGTGAATTTATATTATAATATATTTATTGAAATTATATAAAATTCACCAATAAAAATTAATTAGCTGATTTCACGTTAAGCGTATTGGCTACCTAAGGAAAGTCGATCCCAGGTCACAACACAAATTGAAGGCAATCATTCTTTTAAACTTTAAAAATTTTTGCTTTGTGTACTCAAACCAAATATTTCGAACATCAATAAATCAAAATCTCCTTCGATTTATGTCATAAATGTCAAACTTGAAGTTTTTATTATTTTGACAACGATCCTAAGTCATGGATCGAAACGTAAATAAAGTTGATTTTAAAAAATGTAAGTGGTTTAATTCCCAAAGAAAATTAAGAAGAATGCTAAACAAACCACAACAAACATACAGGGAGTATTGATTATAATACATTTCACCAACACCTTAGGTCATCCACGAATGCAACCTTCTTACCACTTCAGCAACGTACTGGCATGGAAGAACTATTTTTTACGTATATTACATTACATGTGATTTTCCAATGCTCCACCCGAAGGTACTACATTGGCCAGGAAGCGAGTTTTTTTTTTACCTGGAAAATTTGGAATTTTGCCGAACCCTTGCTGTTCCAAGCAAGGTAGGGAACATTAACGTGCGTGACAACACTCACACACGGGACCTCCATTTTACCTCTCATCCGAACGAGGGTGTATTTTTGTGAAAAATGCTCGCCTAACATTTTTCAAGCGGACCGTGTCGGGATTCGAACCCGGGACCTTGGGCGTAGTAGTCACACACATACCACTACGCTACGGAGCCGCCTTTACGTATATTACAGCAATGTCCCAAATGGCGAAAAAATTGCAATCTTTTAATTAAAAATTTTATTGACGAATTTGATATACTGAATTACCTCTTATAGGAGTATTAAACATTTTTTAAACGAAATATTTATTTCACTCGCATACTTAATTGTCAATACTATAAGTCTTTTCTATAGATATTCATAATTGGAAGTTTTCATTTTAATACTTTATAGCACCTCTCTCAATGTAGATATTAATTTGTTATACGACGATATGCTTCTCCAAGTACTTTTTGCTGATGAAACAAGGACATAATTTAACACTATTTGCAAACTAAAATCGTAAATACATAGTCGGCATATTTTTATCACATATTGGCGAATAGTGTGTAGTCGAGCAAATTTGAATAACCAAGCATTAAGAATTACTGGGTCTACTAATAGCCTATGGCATATCAGAAGTTTAAAGCAAGCTGCAAAACCATAGCGCGACAATTCAAATTGCTAAATACTAAAACAGTGTGAAACACCCAAAATTATATTTTATTTAACAAATTCTTAATAGAACGAACTCATGCGGCGAATATAAATATTGATTTGGGCAACCCTTCCACACTTAACGGTGGCTATATTAAATAAGTAAACCTTAGTGATCGACTTTGATAACCTAAAGCGACAGTAATCCTATATCAAAGCCTAAATAATTCAATATTGCTTTGAAAGTTTTCCTGTCGTGTACGAAAGAATATTGGTATCTCCTTTGTGGTATTTGATACAAGTCAATCTTCTTAGCTACTAAATCTCATATTAGGGTTCGTTTTGCTTTCAATAAATTCAAATTCTTGATAAATTTTGTAGCAGCTTGAAATTGACGACTTTAATTTATTTTACTTAGTAACTGAAAAATCTGTAGATTGTTGTTAACTACCATTTATGTCTCTCAAACTACAACACTGCAAGGTGTAGGAACTAATTGTGATCATATGACTTAAAAGTCATATGTGGCGGAAATAGGCGATTGAGTTGATTTCCGCAAACCTTACGTAAAAAAAAAAGAGAATTAGAATGATCCTATAAGCACGAGCTTATTAATGCGTAATTTTGCTATCGGTAATGTAGACAAAATTATATCCATCAATCTGAGAGCTTTTAATTAATCCTTAGAAAGCTGTTCCCACAGAAGAATTATTGAGGCATAGATTTATTAAATTTTGCATACCCAATATTGGTTAAGTACAAAGTTTTAATGAATTTATAATAAAACGAAACTTTTGCTTAGAATGTAAGTAATGGCATCTGTCTTATGAAAAAAATAATCTGAGCGTCGTTTATAAACTTTAAACGTCTTTTGGCGCAGTACTAACGAATATATAATTGTATCTGAGAATTAAATTGTTGTTTTCCAGGACTACAAGCACGCCGAACGTTAAGATCCCGTCCCCTATTTAAAATGTAACGATCGCAATAACGACAGAGATAATCCACCCATTCACGCTCACACACATGCATACGTATAACTTCACGGACACACACGCACGCACGCACGCACGCACGCACGCACGCACGAACGCACGCACGCTCACGCACGCGCGCACGCACACATAAACACACACTTTTTTAGCATCGTTAAAACTTGTACATTTCCAAAAAAAGACCAAGCGGTAATCTGCAAGCACGCCGAACGTTAAGATTCCGTCCCCTATTTAAAATGTAACAATCGCAATAACGACAGAGATCATCCACCCATTCACGCCCACATAAAGCACATAAAGCATACGTTGAAACACTTTTCGCCTCCACTCGATGGATACAAGTGAAGCTTTATCCTTTATGGGTTGTTCGCGGCTAAGTCTGGGAATTACCCCAAGAGTAAGCAATGAGAAAGGGCGTGGGGATGGTATAAATCTATATGGACAACACAAGAAATTCAGTACTCCTATGAGAAGATACAGAAACTCATGGGATATATGCACCATAAAAACTTACAACTTAATGAACTAACACATCTGGAAGCCTCTGGAACATACTTGTAACCTCTTCAATCTCGATGATCCTGGAAGAAAAAATACATAACAAATTTTCTATTAAAAAAACACTGTTTGTGCTTTTTAATAAAAAAGCATACTAATAATTACGAGTGGATAATCTTGAGATTACCACACCAAAGGTATTTGAATTAAAAATGGATATCTAGAATAAATCAATTGTAACATATCTGTGTTTTTAAATTACTTCAGCATTCGTCTAATTTCATTATTCAAAAAATTTATTTTCTCTAAAATATTCTTATTAAAATTAATTGTGCATGGAATAGAAAAACTTGAGTTCAAAAATGTAATTTAATATAGTTTCTTTTTTATGGTTTTTTTTTTGTTAATATGGCTACAAATACAAAATAATAAAATTGAATTCTGGTTTTCTTATAAATCTGTCTTGACATAACAAGACCTTAATTTTTAATAATATTTCAAAACAAGATTTCTGATACCCAATGGACAGATCTGTGTATTGGTTTACATGTATTTGACATCAGTTTAATTTATTTCTTTATAAAAAATTTAAATCACGTGCAGCTAACTTGGATAAATAAAATTTCAAACTTATTCAGATATAATGACCTTATTTAAAGATTAGACATCTGTAATGAACTTTTTAAAAAACAGGAAATGGACTTTAGAATCACAATACTTTAAACACATGGATGTTCCGCGTGTCTTACAAAATTACCTTATTAGTACTTCCTAACAATCATATTTCACGTTATTATTCGTGCACAAAATTTAGCATGGTTAAGCAATCTTCTATTAAAATTTTATGTAAGCACTTTTAAAAGTCTGACAAACATAAGATCTGAAAGTTTTGATACCTGTTCTTAATTAAGGCGTTACCCCTTGTTATCGAACTGCGATGCACATTTTCCGGATCCTGCTTACAAATTTGATGCCATAAAACATGTACGTTCTTCGTTAACGAAAGTTGCCCCAATCTCTATATATATATATACATCTAATTACTTCATGCGCGTTAACAAATACCGACTTCTGGAACCATTTTTAAAAGGAAGCGTGGTCTAGTGTCTTGCCGGAGTCACAGGAATGAATATTCTTCTGTGCCCCCAAAACGACCAGCTCTCCTGCGCCTATCTCGGCACGCCTATTCTGAGGCCTCACTTGTGACGAACCCGTGACCCAATCTTTATAAGTTGCAGTCTTGATTACATCTTCAACTACAATGGCCAGCTTGGTTATCCCTACCGTGCATGTAAAGAACGCCTGATCCGCCTTGAGCGTCATCTCGTGACCGTATTTAGGCAAGCGCTATCTTAATTTTAACAACTGAAAGGATATAATCCGCCTATGGATTAGGCAACACAAACGACTCGTTCCTTTTTAAATATGTTTTCAGAGTGTATATTGTTATTAAATATTTCTGGGTACAGCATTTAAGCTAATTAAATGGTCATAATTTCCTGTTCCATTGTGGAATCGCTTCTTTCAGAAATAGCAATATCAAATACAAGAATCAAATATCACAGATCAACAATGCATAGATGTGATTCCTTCAAAACTACTGCTATAGAATATATATTCGTTACAACGTATAACTACATGGACACACACACACGCATGCACGCACGCATGCACGCACGCACGCACGCACGCACGCACGCACGCACGCACGCACGCACGCACACGCCCGCACGCACCCACACGCACGTACGCACGCACGCACACGCATGCACACACAAACACACACGTTTTCTAGCATCGTTAAAACTTGTATATTTCCAAAAAAAGACCAAGCGGTAATCTTCCCAGTTTGCAGATAAAAAATCATGTACTTGCTACTGGTAAAAGGTAAAAAATAGGATTTTATTGTTAGCGTCACGAATGTCCACTAATAGAATTTGTACTTAAAACGCAAAGAATTGATCGATACATTTTTTGGATTCTAGAAGAGGTAATGTAATTAATGATGTGTTCGTCCCTGCTGGGAAATTGATGTTACTTGCAAAGCGAATAGTACTTCCGAACCTATCGCTGTGCATGCCACATTAACTAATTGAAGAAGCACTCCTCAACTCATTAAACCTAAAAGTTGTTTCTCCTATCTCATTTGTTGGAGCAGGAATAAGCATTGATGAATACAAGCATGTTTGTCGTCAAGTTTTTATTACCACAGAGGAACTCAAAGTGCTACCGTCATCGATTGTAGTAGTTTTGAAGAAGAAGGGTACATAATATTTATTTTAGTCGAAATGTTAAAATGTTTTAAATGCCAACAGCTTGGTCATATTGCATTAAAATGCATATATCAAGAAATAGCAAACTTTCCACCAGAAATCATTAAAGTCACTGAAGTAACCAGGAAAAGACTCCATTCTTCAAATGCAACCACATCAATATCAAGTGAACAAGAACACATTACCGAAGAGTTCGGCGGGCAAATATCAACATTAAATAATAACATTCAGATATCACAAGATCTAAAGCCTACTACAAACCACAAAAAAAACAAACAAACGTCGGAAAATAGAAAGTGAACCATCAAAAGATTTTTATGAAGTAATTGAAAGCTTGTGGGAGAAAAATTATAACCAATTTTTGAGTTATATAGAGTTTGTTGTTCTGTAAAAGAGTTTAAAGGTACCGATGATTTTCTGAGTATTGCAAAAAAGTTTACAAACGACATTACGGCACTTTCGTTGCTGGTGAAATCTGTAAGCTCGCTACCATCACAGAGAGCTCTAACAGAAAGACGGCGGTTAAAAAGACAATGTAATTTCAGATTTCAAAACTTATAAGACACATATATACTTCTTATGGAAAATATGGAAAATAGCAGTCCTGATATCTTACTGCTACAAGAAACAAATATTGCCAAATTTTCAAATATCTCCACCTGTAAAAAATATACATTTTTAATGAATCCCGCAAACACAAGTTATTCTGGAACCCTTTTTGCAATAAAAAATAAATCAACATTATACAACACGGAATAGTTTTTAATTGATATCTTCAGAGGGTCGTAATTACGATGGAGAGAGAAGAACTACAAATATATATATTTAAGGATATGCAAATAGACAATAAGGTATTGATGCATTATCAGGGTTGTAACAAATATATATTCTGTGGTACTAACTCTAGTAGCCACTTCTCTTTGTTACAGCTCTGTGGTATCTAACCCTTCTCGTTCAACATAATAATATCAGAAGAAACAATTTCATAATAGCACAGAACGTTACTATCATTTAATTAGCTTTAGATTCATAACAAGAAAACATTCAGTGATAACAAATACTTTGAAAGCGCCTTTAAAAAAGATTAAGTTATGAACAAGTTGCCTAATTCGTAGACGGATTGCATCCACTTTTAAAATTAGGTTAATATAGCGCTTGCGCAGAGTGTCACGAGGTGACTGGTAATACAGATCAGCTGTTCTCAATGTGGAAGGGAACTCAGCCATCTTGCTTGGACAGCGTTAGAAGAGCAGGTACAGGAGGAGATGACGACACGTTTACGTGTCCGCTGGTGCCTTCGAATCGCAATCCAGATGGCCGTTTTGGAGGAGCCCGAGATGTAAAAATTCCCCGGGTTTCAGCCAGGCGACCAGAACACTGTATTTAGTGACAACGTGGTTACCTGTCCTCGACGTCCATTAGCGGTGAGATTAGAATTAATAAGTAATTCTTATGCTAAAAAGGATCTTTAATTTTCTTAACGCTTCGGTGGAATTATAATAGGAAGACACTTTTGTTATGAAAGAATTTGATGTCGTTCGTAAAGCTTTTTTTTTACAAAAGCATGATGAGAAGGTGTTAGTCGTATATTGTGGGATTCCCGTGGGCGAGGTTTTGTTAAGCAGATGAAGCCCTAAGCTTGTAAATCGGAATCCGTTTAGAAGCAACAGTTTCCTTACGTATGCAAAGTCCAGATACTTAAACCCTCGTTGACATAGTAGCCAATTTCTGCTGAGTGTTTGACTTTTTTGAGGTTAGTTACGGTGCAAGCTTTGTTATTACGTCTTCTAGACTTTTGAAAATGCTCATAGAGTCGCTAAATGATATCAAATTTTAGGAGAGGACTAAGGTAATGATACTAAATTTTATGAACGGATTAATTTTGCATTTAAGTTCAAACAAAAGATCGTAGAAGTAATAATATTCTAACAATCTGATATCAAGGTTATTTTCTTAAATTGTGTTGAATCGATAGAAACCAAAAAAACACCTGACTCTTTAAAAAGTAATCTAAAGTTGTTCTGTAAAACACGTAGGACTATTTTTGGTGGCGACTTTAATTCTACGTTTAACCTTAATACGGATCTATATAGATTGGTCGAGCGACATCCGATACTTGCAGAAATCCATAAAAGCATAGCTACTACAGCAAACTTAAAAAATTCTTCACGTCATTTTAACAAACACCGTGCTGGATACACTTATATATCACAAACAATGCCACAGTCAACATCCCGATTAGACCGATTTTACTTTTCAGAAAGTCTTTAATCAAAACTTACATTTATAAAGTTACAAGACTCATTTTCTGATCATTAAGCAATTACTATTACTATTACAAAAGAAACTAATACCCAACCATATTCCCCATATTGGAAGTTTGATAACTCACCTTTAGAAGTGGAACAATATGTAGATGTAATGGATGTTTATCTCACAAATGCATTATTACAGAAGCCAATAGATATAGATATAATTGAAAGGTGGAAAAAGTTAAAACTAGCATTAGAGACATAACTATTCTATAAGTAACACAAAAAGGATCAGAAAATTTTTTCAACTACAAAATGTACAGAATGTGATTCATGAACCTTTGAAACATAAAAATATATCAGCTGAACAAATTCACGAACTCAACAAGCTATTAAATGATATCAAAATATGTACTCTTGAATAAATGAAAAGCAACAATCAAAATTAAAATACGAACAATTAACCAACACGATTCGACCTATATTTTGTAAAATGCAATTTTCTAATTTTACTCCATTGTCAAAACTCCCAGACGATGATAATGTAATCATAACGGAACGAACCAACACGCCTATGCTCATCCGTTGTCAAGCATTTTGAAGCAATTTACGCCAAGAATTTCACAGCAAATATAAATTCTAACTCCCCAATATATAGAAAAATATGAAATGACGAGCAATGAAAGTGAAACTCTAAATATCTTGACAAAGTAACAGTAGAGTATTTGTACCGGTTCTGGGCCCACATTTCCACCAGCATCCACATTTCCACACACATCTGGACCAAATTTACATGTAAAAACCCACTATAAGGTCATATTCTAAGGAATATCCACCTTGCTCTCTCCTTGCTCTCCTCCTTGCTCGGACATCCCGACAACAACCATTTTGATTACGTCACACCCGCATTCTTTCTGCCCGCGAGATAAATCTTTATCCACATTTCCACCCACGAGATAAATCTGTATTGTTTGGTAACAATTAATATTAGATTTTTTTCAGCTGCCCGAATTTCTAGGAATTTTTTAGATTGCATCATCCCCCAGAGAGTTACCCCAATTTTAAGATTTTTTACGGCTAATATTCTGAACCAAATAGTTTTCTTTGACTAGCCATTGCATCTTTCGAGATAAACCTATCCTGTTTGGTATCAATTAATATTAGATTTTTTTGAGCTACCCGAATCTCTTTAAATTTTTTAGATCGCACCATCCTCCAGGCAGCTACCCTCATTTTAAGATTTTTTACCAGTAGAGATTTCTAACCGTCTTTATAGATTTTTTAGCCATGCGATACATCAAATTAGTCCAGAATTTTATGCAGAATCCGAATCTGTAAACACATTTAAAATAGGACCACCGCTGCAAAGTTATACCCCTTTAAAGTCCTGAACCTCTAAATTTTGCTCTTTGGTCTATAAGCAAACCTAATAAATAGTTTTCTTCGACTAGCCATTGCATCTTTCGAGATAAACCTATCCTGTTTAGTATCAATTAATATTAGATATTTCTCAGCTACCTGAATTTCTTAGAATTTTTCAGATAGCATCATCCCCCAGAGAGCTACCCTCAGTTAAAGATTTTTTACCGGTAGCGATTTTTGGCTGTTCTTATAAATTTTTTAGACATGCGACACATCAAATTAGTTTAGAATTTTACACAGAATTTGAATCTGCAAACAGATTTAACCCGCGAGGGTTTTAGAAATGAGTTCTTTATAAGCCATAAATGTTTAATATTTAAAACCATTTTCAAATAGTAATATACTGTTTTTTAGAATATTCAAAACCGCGGCTTTTTAAAATTTTAAACAGTTATCAATTTCTGGTTTAACATTTTCCTTATAAGTCACAAATAATTATATGCTCAATGCTAAATAAGTACTTTGGAAAATACATTTCGCTTCCAAAACTAATTGCTGTACGATTACGTAAAGTACACGTGAAAACAGTATAGACCTTTCTCTTTATTAATTATATTATTGACTATGTTTGAGAAATACAAGAAATATATATCAATGTCGTGCATTAGAAAATTCACGTATAATTGCTTGTAGATTATTAATAACACAATATACTTTCTAGTACGTCCTTGACTACGTATTTAGGAAAATGCAAACTTCATTTTGTAATACAGATTAATTAACGGTTAATTATTTCAAACCGTATATAACGCGGTCTGATTAGTAAAGCCTATTAGTTCCGCACGCTTTGTGTAAGTTCATCGAAATTTAAACAATCGTTATGTGTAGTGATTCTTCATCATATTGAAAATTTAAGGTAATTCTACATTTTTTATTAAAATAGAACTGAATTTATTTGCAAACACCAATTAGTACAAAACAAAATCCGCACTATAGGACTTTGGTGAAACTTGTAAACGAACTAACTCATAACTAAAGAGTTTACTCTTGCGTACCTGCTTTATGTACCCTATAGAATGCAAACCGAAGGCTTCCAAAGACAGCCGCACGAAGTTGAGGATTAAACGGGGAACTAAATGACGTCATCTTTTGCCAATCTTTGCTGCTCCTCCAGTACTTTTAGCACCAATGCACGCGCCCAATTCGCTTCGTCCATGCTGCGAATGCAGTTAGTAAAAACATTGGAAACGTCTTCCATGTTATACGGATCAACAATCACATCGCGTGCATATTAAAAATTCAAAAGGGCGGTAGCACACGCACACAAATTGGTTGTAAGTCGTGCGGTAGAAGATGCAGTGCTACTATAAACAAAAACTTAATAAAACACTTTAAACCTTTACTAAGGAAATACTAAACTTGTCGACTACTGGATACTTACTAATAACGCAATTTAATTTTAAATAACTTCTACGTCATATTTTCGGAAATAGCAGGCTTGAATATTTTCTTTGAAAACAATCGAAGATTGCCGAAAACGGTCGTAGAGTGCACAAGCGCGGTCACTAAACCAATTAGCATTAATACCGAGTATTCCGTACTTTTGTAGGTTGCTCATTTCTAGAACCAAATCTGCCGCATAGCGGTCGGTAGCACGTAATTATTTCTAGAACCGGTAAGTACTCGATATCGCCCAAATAGAGAATTAGATGTCTGTCAACTTCCGATTCCCTCGTAAAAGGTAGAAAAAACTCGGTCAATCATCCATCTAACTTATACTTTTTCCCGTTCCCGTTCTGATAATTTCCAAACATCTTTCAAACCACAATGGTCTCAGAATTTTTAAAGCTCCGAGGAATCTATAAGTCGTGATCAATTGCACGTTCGAGCTACCCGTAAACTAACGTATTATATAGTAACAGTGCACTGTAT
The DNA here is from genome assembly GCA_036346225.1 of Platerodrilus igneus. Classification (NCBI taxonomy): domain Eukaryota; kingdom Metazoa; phylum Arthropoda; class Insecta; order Coleoptera; family Lycidae; genus Platerodrilus; species Platerodrilus igneus. The sequence continues at coordinate 6,957,838 of JARFIW010000165.1, read as the reverse complement.
AATACATACCCCTTCTCTGCGCTAATGCTATTCTTGTAGTTGCTTGAAAAAGTCAGTCGCCTTTTTACTGATAGGACCGCTGCAAAGCACCATTGTATACTTTCTTTAAAAATATAGCACATCGCGCACTTTTTTGTCTGATAATTAAATTTTGCTCATGTAGGCTTTTACACTTTCGCATATTTAAACATCCAATACGATCGATTAACCACTTTCGATTATTCTAACGGAAACCACCATACATTCTGCCGCACCGTTCTTTTTAAATCCAACGATCCGATGGGCTTCCACACACTAACACCTAACGTATCTTTCCTACTATTTGTTAAACAAAAACTAGGGGCATCGCCATGTCCGTATGTGGACGTAAGCAGATGTTTGTGATTGTGTACGAGAATATGTAACCATATACATTAATCAGTCTAAGCTACTTTATTTAGTCCACGAAAACTACTATTTTTCTAAACCACAATTAATAATCGCCTTTATAGGTTTAACATTTCTACCATTTCCCAATGACTGGTACTACGTACATGGAAACTTTAATTTTTTATTAAAGAGAATCCTTATTCTCCCACGCACTGTTGCGTAGTTGCATGCCTACCCCTTTTGCTTGGCTTTTGTACCAACGAATTATAAAACTAGATCCCCATTAAATTCGTCTTCAAATTTCCCTACAACTTTTTTGCCGACATGCGGTATATTGTATTTATTATCCGCGGGGTAGTCACTCTATTGAGATAACTACATTTTGTTTGGTATCAACTAATATTAGATTTTTCTACGGAGCCCAAATCTGTAAATAGATTTTAAATAGGACCACCCCTTACAAATTCACGCCTTTTAAAGACCCAAACCTATAATTTTTACCCATCTTTATTTAACTCCATCTTTAAAACCCTTTTTCCGCAACCCAAGACATATGCTTTAACCAACCATTTCCTAGAAATCTAAAACCTCCGTGTCCCGCATACACCACGTGGAGATAACACGTATACTCTGTCTACCAAGATAGAAGCAGGAAGGATTTGGAAGGTGGGTGAGGAACTTAAAAATTATGGAATTTGAAAACTAACATATACAACAGATTTACAAAATCTATACAAATATAAACAACTATCTTAGACCTATATCTTTATGCCCCCCATGCATAGGTTGATATACTTCCAAGAATGACGTTACGCTTGTCATCTTCGTTCGATAAACTAATTTTATTAATAATCTGCTTGTACAAATCGTGTTTTTTACTTCGGATACATACACCGGCAAGTACTCCATACCACCCATATAAAGAATTAGATGTTTGGTGACTGTTAACATCCGCTTCCCTAGTGTACACCTCAGACGCATCCATGGTGGTGATGTCATAGCCTTTTATAAATAAAGAGCAATGTAATACTATTCTAAAATTTTTATTCTGACATTATACATAACAAAATTTAAAAATATTTAGTACCAAGCATGGAGTCATTTAAACTTAATTTTAATACAAAGTTATACACAGAAGACAGTCCTTTCTTTATGTTTCTTTGGAGTGGTTTTAATTTGATCTAATTTTATTCGCAGCTTAAAATTTAAATCAACACCCAAGTCCTCTATCGCCTTTTCTAGCCAATAGTTTGATACATAAAGACTGTCTAGGTTTTAGAATTGCTAAATGTACCGAAGTTTGTCTCTATATATAAAGTATTTGATTGCACCGACAACCAGATCCATTCCCTCGTGTAATTCTTGCAGCTTATGACAATCTTTTAATCGCAGCTTTCTCACTATATCCTGCATACGTATCCTGTTAGCTTGATCGACTTCTTCTTGTCGATATTAGAGGAAATCCTTATTCTCCCACTCACTGTTGAGTAGTTGCATGTCTACCACTTTTGGGAATATATGGTTGTTATAGGTTGTAGGACTCTCGGTTTTAAATGATCCGAAAGGTTCTTTACTAGGTAAATATACAATGTTTAGCGGAACCCCTTTACGTGTGGTGTACGCCAAGGTTACGAAACCCGCATTCCTTAGTTCGTCTTTGTTATCTGCCATTTTGATAAATACGTTTTTAGAATAACCTTTTAAAAAGTATACGGATTTAGTACCATCCTTTTCCGCAAGAACGCCTACATAACTAAAAGATTCTTTCTTACTAACCGCAAATACATACAGCTTCTAGAACCCGGATGTATTTAAGTCAGTCCATTGGCACATAAAATAATCTTTTAATTCTTCCTCATTTTCTTCAATAGAATGTTTTTTGTCTAACACATCTTTGTATTGTTCGCGTATTGTCGCAGTGTTTTCCATGTAGTCCAACTTTCGCTATTTTTGCATCCATTTTCTCTAATTCCAGTTGTCTTTTTCTTCCACTTACAGCGTATGGCGTGCATAATGAGGCAATTTCCTTTAGCGTAAACGGATAGAGTTTACTGCCAATATTTACGCGTTGTACAACCTCTGAACGAATGTTATGCGTATCTATCAACCCCAATTCTGCTAGAACAACGAGACTCCAAGCTGTTATCTTGACGTTTATGTTGCTTCAGATAAATATCACTCTCATGACTGCAACCATTTGCTACATGCGCCTCATCAGTTGACATTGCACGGTTATCTATGTCTATGTCAGACGTACATGTAGACATCATTTGTCTCCAAACAATATATGAATTTGCCACATCGTATACCAGGCTAAACGATGCTGCTGGTTTGAGCCATGATAAATGATGCAAGACTTGATCGATAAACATGCAAGTTAAATGTTCTTATTCGACTGAGATGAACTGTTTTAAGATTTACAAGACGACATTCGTTACCTAAACATACAAAAGTACTCGCCGGCAAAGGTTAAATTAAAAATAAAATGTATGAAAACAGACAACAAAGTTCTAATAATCAAAACTGAGTCTGAAATAATTTAGGGAAGATAACCACAAATGAGGAGCTTGCATAAACTTTTCGATACCAGCTACTGCGGGAACGACAACTTTTATTAATATTCTACTATATAACATCTAACCTAAATGGACAAGAAATAAAGGATGTGGTATATAAACAAAACTTAGTCGAGCATATGACACCACAAAAGTTTGATAAAGGTTTACACTAAAATTTAAAACAGCACTACGAGATGCAGCCGTATATCTTAAATTAGGTTTTTAATGCTTCGCTTGAAGGTACTACATTGGCCAGCAAATGAGCTTGGAAATTTTGAACTTTGCCGAATTCTTCTTATTCCAAGCAAGGTAGGGATCTTGTAAAAATCCTCACACACGGGACCTACATTTTACCGCTCATCCGAGCAAGATTATATTTTTGTGAAATATGCCCCTTATATTTGATTTTCCAATGCTCCACCCAAAGATGCTACATTGGTCAGGAAACAATTTTTTTACCTGAAAAATTTTTTATTTTGCAGAACCCTTGCTGTTCCAAGCAAGGTAGGAATCTTTAACGTGCGTGACAACACACACACACACACACACACACACACACACGTGACTTCTATTCTACCTCTCATCCGAACGATAGCATATTTCTGTGAAAAATAGTCGCCTGACATTTATCAAGCGGACCGTTCGGGTTTCTAAACCGGAATCTTGGACATAGTAGTCACACGCATACCAACTACGCTACGGGGTCGCTCACAAAGTAATGTAACAGAGATATAAAAAAAAACTGGATGACATAAATAACGTATACAAAGAGTTCGCGATGGCATATGGGAAACCAACATATGATCAATCAATAAACCATACAAAACACCTCAGTTAATAGCCACAAACTACGAATTATGCAAATTAATTCAGACAATAGCAGGATGATAATATAAAATTTAGGGAATTGGCAGAAGAAATGGCCATAGACATATTAAGTATACAAGAACCACATACTCACCAACCACATCAGGAAAATGTCAATTACAGCCAGAACTATCACAGCTCAACAAAACATAAAAACAGCCATCATACTCCTAAACGAGAAGCTCACTATTACAACGTTACACAAATCTACATACACGCATTGTATATGCAAACAAGTCAGCTCAAAATATGTAGGTACATGGATTATCAAATCTAATTTACACTTCCAAGATACAGACAAAATAGTACCACATCTACAAAGAATTAATAATATCGACGGCGCATACAAATACACTCCGACAATATATATACATATAGATATATATATATATATATATATATATATATATATATATGTGTGTGTGTGTGTGTGTGTATCGCTATGTATTAACAGGAACTATTGAGCCCCAACGTTGGGCTGTCCAATTAAAAATTGATATGATAACGCCGTGCTCGGTGTCAATGGCGTATTCTACCTTTAACTCCACCTCTCTGTGTTTTCCTAATCAAATTTACTTATTATTCTGCCACGGCTAGCTTTTATTATTATTCTACACTGAGTGCACAACGTTACGATGATCAATTTGTCTCCCTTTTACCCCTTTATGATTACCTCTTTGTTTCAATTATAAAATGAAGTTAATTAATTCCATATAATAAAAAGAAATATTATGTACAGGTTTTGAAATTATTAAAATACACTTTTCAATCAATCAATATTATAAGTTTAATTTATCCCAAAATTCATATGCTTTGCAATCAATCTAAAGTCACCAAAAACTACTCTTTTACCAAAGAAACCTAGAACGTTCAAAACCCCTTTTTAATATTACGTACTTTTAACATATGCAAAGTTCGTTGCTGACTCTGTTACACAAGTTTATATTAATTAAGCAAATTCAATAATCAAATTCAAATAAAAAAAAATTTCTTAAAACTAATAAGATTTAACCTGCTCTCCTTACTTCGTGCTTCTTTATTAATTATCGCCACTTAAAATTGTACCAAAATTATCGACGCTTTAAAATATTATACCATCAATTAAAATTTTCCATGCATTTAAATTATTATACCATCCATTATCAATCAACATCAATTCAGAATTATTGTCATTTGAAATATTATCAACCAACTAAGATTATCCATACACTCGGATTTATTATACATTTGGCTTATTGACATCACATTCGAAATTATTCTCCACCAATTCGGAATTATTATATTATCACACCATACTTGAATTATGGTCTTCAGCCTCGAAGCCCTGTTATTGTTATATTATTAGTTTACATAAATTACCCCAAATTGTACTCACGTTAATCGGCAATAGAATTCTTCATATTTGTATCACTTATCTGTCACTATACGTTTTCACTATTAAAATATAATTACGCGTGACTCTTAGGTTTAGAGTAACGCAGCTTGGCCTTGTTGAGTTAAAACTGAGCTCGGTTATCATTGCTCGCTGTTAATATATGGGTTGATCCCACTTGGATGTGGGTTTGGCTTACAAGTCCGTCGCTAATCTTAACCAATAAGGTCTTTGTATTTCCTAATGCAATTTTAATTTTGATTTTTATGTATATTTATTTATTTACGCATCCCTAATTACATTTACTATCAAAAAATGTTGATTGTTTCTACGCACTTACACAACGCTTTGTTAAATTTTATCTCTTATCTCCGTATTATATCATAACTAATTAGAATCCTTTTCAATGCGTGTTTAATTACATTTATTATCATTCCTCTAAATACGCGTGCTTCTTTACTGAAAAATATCGTTATTTGCATTACTTAAAATTAATGAAGCTCTATATACCGGGTGTTAAATATTTGTTATTTACCTAATGCATGAATTACCTATTTCTATGCTAAATATGCGTCCTATTGTTATAAGATGTGTTTATTTGCGTCGTTTAAAACTAATTATACTCTATATACAGGGTGTTATTGCTTACTATTTACAAAGTATCCCAATTACTCAATTTTCTACTAAATAAGTGCAGTTTTCTGCTTCCTATTATAATTTATGATTCTGCACGGCCTTTGCTATATAAGACACCTTTAAACAACCCCTTATCACAGCAATATATATAACAGACCCAAATTCCAAATCAATACTATGGGCCAGTAGACAAACGAACTAAAACTTACTGAAATAAACAAACTCAACAACCCACTGACTTGCAACGGAAGAACAAAAGCTGAAACTGACAATGTTATAACACTGGCAAATTACGCAGCTGGTAATGAGATTACGAATTGCAAAGTGCTCGATCACCTAACACTCAACGACGACAATGCTATTACCTTCAACATACAACGCGAACCAGCAATCACTGAAGACTATATACCTAAAGAAAGAGGAAAACGGTCTTAGGGAATATTATTTGAGATAAATTACTGCGAGCACTATACCCTATACAAAAAAACAAAGACGAGAACAAACAAAAAGCCATACAATTAACCGAGAATAGTGGGAATGCAATTGAGGCTTCAACACCACACATCGGCAAAACCAACAAGGTGAACAAACTCGGATGGTTCCAAGATCTCCAGATTCAAAGACCAAAACACGGAGACTGAGAAAGAGTGACCAAAAATAGACACCTATAGAAGTAAGAGCATATAACTGAGAAAGATACAAAATACAAAAAAACGCACAAAGAAAAACTACAAGAAGAAAAATAGAAAAATTTGGAATACATTTGTAGAGAAGCAATTTAAAGTGTACATGTGGAGTATGCCACATAAAACCATAAGGCAAGAAACCAAACTACTACCTACTTACTCCACATTACACAAACAAGCAATAACACCAACAATTATATGGAAAGACATGATAGAAAGAACGCTGAAAGAACTAAAGTTTGACGATGACAAAGAACAGGACATTAAAGAACAGAAACTAATGAGAAATAGATCAGAACTGTAGTACAACCTCCAGTACGAAGTAGAACCGTTTTGAAAGACTAAGTCAAGCACGCTATAAAACATGGCAACAGGAACAAGCGCCAAGCCCAGATGACATATAGATCGAAGTTCTTTACGCAATAATCAACCAGACAACGAAATTTTAAGAACTCGATGCAATGGAAATTTAAGACAAGTAACGGTTCCACAGATATGGAAAAAGGTAAATTGAATTGTATTATGGAAGGTACTGACAAAGATCCGACCAAATCGAATCCTACCGGCCAATATGTTTACTTAACAGTTTGACCAAGATACAAAATATTCGAACGACTAATCAGCACAAGACTAAGAACGCATAAACAAAAAACTGTAAGGAACAACAACAATACGAATTTCGAAAGCGAAACGAATGGAAGACGCGATAAATAAGGTCATCGAGGTGGCCAAAATACTGCCACTCAGATACGCGATATGGAACTTTTAGTGGTCAACACTATTCCGGAAACTACAAAAAATAAAATGTCCAACACAGCTATACTACACAATTCAGATTACTGTTATAACCGCACACACAAATCAAGAGTGACAATAAGACTCTTGAGAAACGAATAACGAAGGAATACGCTTAGGGTTTGGTCTGTGGCCTGATTTTCTGAGTCATTGTCACAGATGAGATTGTTAAAAAAACTGAGGACGGCGCCAGAGGTATAATCCATCGTGCTTTACGCAACTAATATCGCAGTCTACGTCCAGGGAGACTCTAAAAAACACCTCCAAATAGAGGCAGCCTCGTTAATGGAAATGTTGAACAACCTGGCAAGCAATATACATTAGAAATATCGAAAGGAAAAACAACATACACGATCACAAAAGGTAAACTAACAATGAAACCAATCTTGCAATCATGCAACAATCAAATGAGAAGAGAACTTTAAACACGTGTGTATAACAATCGATGAAAAACTGAACTTCTGAGATCGCATTCAGAAAGTCAGCGGCAGGACAAGGAAGACTATGTATATAATTGCAAACGTAGCACAAATACAATGCAGATTGCCTTTCAAACACATACAAATAAAATGAATACAATCCCAGCAGCAAATACGTCTCACGCGAAAAGCACGTGGGTGCATAGGCTCAAATTAACAAGATCTCAAACGAAGATAGAATGAGTACAAAAGACAGTCGTGTGCCATTCATGGAAACGTACAGGACCACCCTACGGTTGCTCTCAAAATCATGCTAGGAATAATACCACCAGAGTTCATCATGAAGAAAAAATCGGCAAGATACTGCCTGAGAAGAAAAAGCCATGAAGGAATCCAGAAACTCATTGAAGGTAACATCACAAGCAACAAAGAAATTAAAATCTGCTTTATACAAAGTGACAAGAACAATGGAACACCTCAAATACGAGAAGAAGGATTTACGAATTCCTACCAAATGTACAAGAACTATTACACATGAAACACCTGCAATCGACAGATGGACTAATACAATTTATAAGAAGACATGGCCCATACAAGTCACGCATATATTGACGAAATCTAACAGAAACTAACGCATGTGGGCGCAGAAAACACGGTCTGGTACTGCCACCTCTATGAGGAAAACACAGAATAATAGAGACACAAGCTGCAAGATAGGCAGTTTCTCACATACTAATAGTCGAAGAGAACACGCAAATACTAAATACTCTCGAACAGAAAATATTTACAAAAGGAAAAAAGAAAAAGAACAAACAAATTCTCTGCTCTGAGCAAAACCAATACTAGGTTAAAAACTCTAAATTTAAAAAGATAAATATAGCGAAACAACAGAAAATAGAAACACGGCGGTAATCAACAGCTATACCACGAAATTGAGAAGGACAGCCAAACAAACCAAGAAAGTAAAATAGGTTTCCGGCTACCGAGAGCTGGAACCTACACTGAAAATGTCAGTCCGCGACCAGGGGTCCAGATTTCCGGTTGACAATGGTCTCAACCATTGTGAAGGGTAAGCACAATAAAACTCGCAAGACACAGTTGTGCAGTAGAGGCTGCAACATGTGTTAAAAGTTAGTACTGGGAATACATTTCCGAATAGCGGCCACCAGAAACACCGATTTCCAGTTACCGACAGAAACTAAAAGTAGGTTAAGGTATCTCTGGGAGTAGGTTAAGAGCAACTAGGTTAAATTAGGTTAGTCAATTTATAAGACGACCAAGCCAACAATATTGTGTTAAGTTTAAGTCTGAGGTATTGCAAACTGTCTAAGTTATCTAGGATACAGATAGAGCAAGATAAATAAATTTAAAGAAAATATCTAAATCAGCAATTGATCTGGTTCTGTAGAATTGGTCTGTTAATGCTGTAAGCCGAAGGTAAAGGTCGTACTTCAAAGATATTGCTAACCCACTCTAGTCCATGCTAGGAAACGTCGCATGAAGGTGGATTTCTGTGTCGTTTTGCTAAGCAAAAACCGCCTTTGCACAATCTAGCAACTCGACTCCTTCTAATTAACTCAACTGATGATAAATTTCAACTTGTGAGGCTTTTAGACATAATTGCACTCTCGATGCTAGTGAAAAAGCTTAATGACAACCAAAACAATAACAAAATTGTTAATAACTCTTAAGAAATGCTCCTAATAATTATCTACAAAAAACAATCAGTGTTGCGTGCCATTGCTGTTTGTACAAATTCCAATCAATTCTGACCCTTGATTAGTTAAACATTTCTGCCAAAGTTAATCAAAGAATTCCTAGCCCTCTTTGGTGTTGTGACTTAAGCCTTTGAGTACAATTGGTCACGTGTTTGATATCATTTCCAATTTCTCTCAATTGTATCGTGAATAATTTAACTGACATACTTGATAGAGGAAAAATTAATTTTATACAAATAAAGCTTCAAGTAGATAATTTAATACTGTTTTTATTGTAATAACGTGGACATCATTTTGTCTACGACACGCCACTCTAAACCTGTAGTATTTTTAAAGAAACTCCGTGTAAGAAAGAAAGTGATTTATTATACCGGAGTTACTGATAGAAAAAATGTTATTTAAGCCAAGGGAGCGTTTCCTAGGTAATCAATTAGCTGTTGCGTATTTAGTCACAGGGTGTGTCAATAATGTCAATAAAAGGAACAAAGTTCATCCGTTAACGTGGATTTTCTATAGCTTTGGAAAGGCATGATAAGCACAGCATAGACATTAAGGTTTTGAGATACTAATCTGGCGTTTGCTCCTCATTTGCTCTTTACACTAATAGGTTGAGTGAAAAATCCCTCGAAAGCTATTTTACCAAACGCAATCAGTTTCTAAAACAAAAGCCTCGATGCATTTTAATCTTTACGTGTTTTGTTTTTACCTTAATTATACAACACAACTTGCATGACGGTTGTAACAATCTTTTTTGTGAAACAATACTTTTTTTACAGTGTAACAAATTTGTATTAAAAAAAATGAAAATTCGCCTAAAATTATTTATTTGCAAACACAAATAAATTGTCGCATTCATAATAAATCTTTTAAGTTCAATCGCAAGGCTAAATTCCACATTTTGCCACAATAATAATATTGAAAAAGTGTTTTGAAACCTTGTTTAGAACGTTTTAAGTAGCATTGTTATCATTAAATTTCAGAGGCAACAACTTATTGCTTGAGGCTATCAACTTGCTTCATACACACTGCGCGTGGCCGTGAACCATTTGTTCTGATTAGCATACAATTCGGGGAGATAAAAATTCCACAGATCGAATGGTCTTCATAAGTTGTTTTCCTAGTACGATCACTTCCACGTTATTCTTCGGCAAAGCAGGATGCAAATCGTTGATGATAAAAATTACTGGCGAAAAGTCAGACAAAGCCTTTAATGATATTCTTTTTATCGTAAAAACCTTCATGGCTATTATACCTTACATGTGATTTTCCAATGCTTCACCCGAAGGTACTACATTGGCCAGGAAGCGAGTTTTTTTACCTGGAAAATTTGGAATTTTGCCGAACCCTTGCTGTTCCAAGCAAGGTATTGATCTTTAACGTGCGTGACAACACTCACACACGGGTCCTCCACTTTACCTATCATCCGAACGAGGGTGTATTTTTGTGAAAAATGCTCGCCTAACATTTTTTATGCAGACCGGGTTGGGATTTGAACTGGGACGTTTGGCGTAGTAGTCACACACATACCAACTACGTCACGGAGCCGCCCCATGGCTGTAATCCCACAATTTAGAGTCAATCTGAAGTTTTTCAAACAGCAGAAGATGAACTGAAACTTGATCATATCCAACGCAAGAGCAAAGGTCAGCGATCTGTGGAGTAAGGGTGAGTCCAGTACCTTTGCATAATTCTTTATCGGATTTTTACAAAAAAGCTAGTTTTGTTAAATGACCCCTTTCGTCGCATTTGGTCAAATTACTTACTCTAAAAACCCCAAATTAGCACTCGCTATAACAATTTTCAGCGTTTTCGTCTTTTAAGCTCAGAAACTTTAACTTTTTAAAGCATATTACTTTAGTGGGTCGTGAAAATTTCATTAGCAAGCACAGATCTTTAAAATTATTACATTGACGCCCAAAGCGGGGTTCGAAATTCCTTTAAGTTCGAATTTTCATAGCGGAAAGATTTCTGATTATTGTAAATTTAAATCTTGTATAGTTTAGGACCTTAGTATTGTTTTCAGACCCGTTCGCGGATCAAAAGCTCATTAGATGTTCAATTATTCAATTATCTGTTAATATATTTGTGTGGAAATTATACTACAAGTTACAGCAAACAAGTATTTAAGAGATTAGGAAGAAAAGGTATTTAAAGCTTCTACATACCTTCCTTGTGTGTCGCAATGGAGAGAGAGGTAAAGGTTATAATTGGAATGTCAAGTATCTCCTGTATCTAAGGCCGCGTCTTCATATTATAAGGTATACCAATTATACATTTTATGTCTGTAGTAATGTAATTTAGGTGTGTACCTAACCATTGGGTTTGTATAAATATTATTTTCTTTATTATGATATCAAACTGATGGTATACAAATTATCAAAACTATTTAGTTAGGGGTTGGCTAGAAAGAATTTGTTGCACATTGCAGTAAAATTGGATTATTTCATCGTTTCATGTTTGTAGGATTTTAACTTAAATTTTCGTGTTTCATTTTTGCAGTTTCTTACAATACAAATTTTTTTAAATATTTTAATGTGTTCCAAAATTTTTTAATTCCTTTAGTACGGATTGCTTATTTTAATTTATGCGTTTAACTATTTGATATTCTAACATTCGCAAATGCAGGAAATCCAAAGTACAATGGATTGATAACAAGTGCAAACTAAGATGGAAATAGGAAAGACACACGAAAGATTAGAACTAATTTTAGGAATATAAAACCGTATAGCAAAAATATAATGGACGCTGGAGGAAACGTCATTATAGAAAAAGTCGAGAAAGTGGTTAAATGGTAAGGATATATAGGAATTTTATACTGCACACATGTCAAAAATATTAACTAGAATTGTACAAAGACAGATGGAAAAACGGGCTGAAGAAGTACTAGGAGAAGTTCAATTTGGTTTTGAGTAGAAAAGGAGAACACGGGAGGTTATTTTAACTCTGAGAGTGATAATGGAGAAGACAATAGAAAAAAGGGAAAGCGTGTATATAGGATTGTAGATCTGGGAAAAACATTCGACAATGGAAAATGGAAAAAATGTATAAAATATTTAAAAAGATTGGAATAAGTTTTAAGGATACACGCATAATACATAATTTATATAAAGAGCAAACAGCAGTAATAGAATTAGAGCAAGAACGTAAAAAAGTAGATATTAGGTAAGAGGAGAGACAGGGATGTGCCTTATCTCCGTTAATTTTTAACTGGTTCGTCGAAGAGACAATGAATACTGTCAAATGTAAGAAGACATTTGGAACTATTATGCAGAAACAAACGACTGATATGCTTAGACTTGCAGATGATATAGCGGATCAATATATAGAAAGGAAGAGTTAGAAGCTGCTCTTAATGAATTGGAACCAGTTCTAACAGAGACATCATCATCATTAGGTCTTCAGTCCTAGAACTGGTTAGACGCGTACCATCATTGTTCCCTATTCTGAACTAACCTACAGATTTCCCTGAAATATGCACAGTTTGCATTTATAACTGTCTAATCTAGGTCTACATCTACCTCTTTTTTCCTATCTATGCTTGTAATATATCACATACTATTCCCCAAAAATGCCTTAGAACGTATTCCGCCCTACTATTTCTCTTTTTCCCCAGATATCCTTGTTCCCATACTATTTCTGTAACTTATTTGTTATTATCTTTGTCTGTCCATGCTATCGTCCTCATACATCTGGAGCATTTCAAAAGACTGCTACCGTTTTTGTGTCTGCATTTAAGCCAACATTTTTTAACATGTTTCTATTTATACAATTGAGAGGATGGTTATTAAAGAAGTGTGCGATTGCATTATTGAAAGGCTTAAGTAGTCGTTTTTTTATATTTATTTTGAGGGGGAAAATTCATTATGATTTAAGTTACCTCTTTGGTAGATTTTAACATGGTTCTGAGGCGACTCTATGGCGGGTTTACACTTGTCAGATACCAATGTTGTTCTTTGAAGATGGTATATGGATCTGAGGCGACCCTATGGCGGGTTTACACTTGTCAGACACCAATACTGTTCAACGGAGATTGTATATGGTTTTGAGGTAACCTTATTGTGGATTTATACTTGTCAGATACCAATGCTGTTTTACAAGGATTGTTAATATGCTTATTTTTATGTAATTAGTTATTTTATGTATAAATAGAAATCAAAAATGTAGGCTGTATTTCATGTTAATATTGCAAGGAAAACCCAGGAAAAACTTGCAATGCTACCTAGATATTGTGGGCATTTGATTTTCATTTGTTATTTCTTTTAGTAATGGAATCCATTGTTTACTGAAAGTCACGGATTCGTTTGCAACGCAGTTATTTTTATGTAGGGTTATATAGGCAGCTTCTTTGATTTTGAGTTTTTGGTGATTTTCTTCTTTTTCTTTTTTTCTTCTTTTCAGGGAGTATGTGTATTCAGCGCGTTCCCTTTCTATTGTTTGCTAATTTTATACCCTATTTTACCGAGATTCAGTGAAGGAGGTTAAGCAACCTGTGGCTACCAAGATCCCCCAACACTTAGACATTTGCCGAAATAATGGTTTTCTAGTAAATCCTTTCACACACTTAACATTATTCGAGAATATTGCCCAACCAATTCTTGTAGTTACTTATAATAATCATCATGTTTACGCACAGTTATCATTTCGTCATTAGTTTATCCATCTTGGGATTGGTTGGACGCGTACCTCCATTGATTCCTATTCTGGGCTAGCCTACACATCTCCCTGAAACCTCTACAGCCTACATCTTTTACTATCTGTGTGCAGTAGTCTAATCTAGGTCTGTCTCTTCTTCTCTTTTTTCCTATCTCTGCTTCTAAAATATTCCGCACTATTCCCTCATGCCGTAGTATGTGGCCTATCATCCTATCTCTCCTATTTTTTTACCGTTTTCCACATATTTCTTTCTTCCCCTACCATTTTTAGTACCTTTTCGTTCTTAACTTTGTCTGTCCATGATATCTTCATCATACGCCTGTAACACCACATTTCAAAGGCTTCTACCTTTTTCTTGTCCGCTTCTCCTACTGTCCAGGATTCACAGCCGTACAGTGCTGTGCTCCACACATATGTTTTAAGCAAACTTTTCCTTGTTTCTATGTTTGTGGTCTTTGAACACAATAGTTGCTTTTTCTTGTTAAATGTAGCACGACCTTGTGCTAATCTTTGTTTTATATCTTTTGTGCTTTTCCCATCTTGCGTTATTTGGCTTCCTAGGTAGCAGAAATCCTTAACCTCTTGTAAGTTCGTGTTAAATACTTGTATTCTTGTTTTTGATTTATTTTCCCCACCTTTGCAAACTAGAACTTTAGTTTTAGTTTTGTTAATTTTCATACCGTATCTCTCTGTTAGAACCGTTTCTATTTCATTAAGAGCCGCTTCTAACTCTTCCTTGCTAGATGCTAATACCGCTATATCATCTGCAAATCTAAGCATATAAATTTTTTTGTTCCTGCATAGTAATTCCAAATGTCTTTCTGCATTTGACAGTATTCATTGCCTCTTCTATGTACAAGTTAAAAATCAATGGGGATAGGGCACATCCCTGTCTCACCCCTTTCCTAATGTTTACTTCTCTACGTTCCTGCTCTAATTCTATTACTGCTGTTTGCTCTTTGTATAAGCTATGTACTATTCGTCTATCCCTATAACTCATTCCAATCCTTTTGAGTATTTCAAACATTTTTTTCCAATTTACATTGTCGAATGCTTTTTCCAGATCTACAAACTCTATATACATGCTTTCCCCTTTTTTTATTGTTTTCTCCATTATCACTCTCAGAGCTAAAATAGCCTCCCGTGTTCCCCTGTTTCGCCTAAACCCAAATTGGCCTTCTCCTAGTATTTCTTCAGCTCGTTTTTCCATTCGTCTTTGCACAATTCTAGTTAATATTTTTGACACGTGTGCTGTCAAACTTATTGTTCGAAAATTTTCACATCTATCCGCGCCTTTCTTTTTGGGTATAGTTACTATGATGCTACGTTTGAAATCTTTGGGTATCTCGCCTGTCTCATACATATAGCTTACAAGTTGGAAGAGACGTTCTGTTACTGCTTGTCCAGCGGCTTTTAGTTTCTGCTTGCACCTTATCTGTACCCGGCGCCTTACCATTTTTCAGACTCTTTAATGCTAATTTAAACTCGTCTCGAAGTATAGGATATCCCAAGTCATCATTTTCAATGTCTGATTCCTGATCTAATGCAGTTAGTTCCTCTCCTGCATATAAGTTCCCTATATATTCTTGCCATCTACTCACTTTCTCTACGTTTTCTATAATGACGTTTCCTTGTGCGTCCCTTATATTTTTGCTATACGGTTTTATATCCCTAAAATTCATTCTAATTAATTTGTATGCTTCGTCTGTCTTTCCTATTTCCATCTTAGTTTGTACTTCTTTGCACTTTTCATCAATCCATTGTTCTTTAGCTTTCCTGCATTTTCGAATAATTTCCCATTTTATGGCTTTGTATCTCTGTTTTCCTGTTTCGTCTGAATTATTTTTGTATTTTCGTCTTTCTTCTATTAAATTCACGATATCCTTTGTTATCCATGGTTTCTTATTTTCTTTTTGTGTATACCCCAAAATATCTCTGGCCGCCATGTCTAGGCTGGATTTAATGTTATTCCATTCTGTTTCTACTTCCTTAGTGTCAGATATTTTCGCGATATCATTCAGCAATTCATTTGACTTTTTTTCGAATCTTACTTGAATATCTTTGTCTTTTAGTTTCTCTAAGTCCAAGTGCCTTTTTCCGTTCCTCTTTTTTCAGATTTTTAAATTTAAGTGCGGCCTTCATAATTACGATGTTGTGGTCAGTATCTATATCTGCTTCTGGGTAGCTTCTACAGTCTTTTACTTGATTCCTAAACCGTTGTCTAACAAGAATGTAATCTATTTGATATCGTCCTATATCTCCTGGCATCTTCCACGTATATCGTCTTCTAGCATGATGTTGAAATAATGTGTTTGTGATGATTAAATTGTTCTTGTCGCAAAATTCTACCAGCCTATTTCCCCTGTCGTTTCTCGTGCCTAAACCAAATAAACCTACTGCCGCACCTTCCCTACCCTCACCTACCACAGCATTAAAATCCCCCGCAATTATTAAATTTTCATGTCCTTTTACGTATCTTAATATGTCTTCGATATCTTTGTAGATGGCTTCTACCTCTTCGTCACTGTAGCTTGAGGTGGGCATGTATACTTGTATTATTACTGTGTTTGCCGGTTTAGATTCTAATCTAACCATGAGTACTCTTTCGTTCTTTTGTAAGTAATTTTCCACACAGTGTCCTAACTTTTTCCGCATAACTATCCCCACACCCAAATTTCCGTCCTCTGCTCCTGTATGAATTACCCTGAAGTCTCCACTCCAAAAATCCCCCGCCTCTGGCCACCGAACTTCGCTGATCCCTACTATGTCTAGTGATAACCTATTCATTTCGATTTTTAGGTTCTCTAGCTTACCTACTTGCTTCATACTTCTAACATTCCGGCTCGCATAATGTTCCCGACTCTTATTTTTAACTTTCCGATCGCATCCTCCGAAGTAGTCCCCTCCCGGAGATCCGAATGGGGGACTATTTTAACTCCGGAATCTTTCACCCCAGAGAATGCCATCATTTTATTATAATTTAGGTACGCTGTGTACCTGGAAGATAATGTGGTGGTTTCCCGTTGCCTTCCACATCGCGGTAGTGTGTCTTAGACTGCCATACCGACCCCTATGGTCTCTGCCAATCTAAGTACCGAAAGAGCCGCTGCCCTCTTTCGGGGACCTGTCTTAGTCTGGTTCCTCACTAACGACCCTACTACTTTGGTTGGACCTGTAGTTTGGCTCTTTAGCTCATTAGAACACGAAAGCCATTTCACCTGTTCTAGTAATTTAGAACTTTGGCAAGGTGCAGGTCCATTCGAAATGGAACAGAGACATACGGTATAAAAATTAACAAAATTAAAACTAACGAACTTAAATGTAACGAAAGGAAAAATGAATCAAAAATTAGAATACACATAGGTAACGAGAACTTACCAGGTGAAGAATCTCTGCTACCTAGGAAGCCAAATAACGCAAGATGAGAAGATCGCAAAAGATATAAAACAAAGATCAGTACAAGGTCATGCTACTTTTAACAAGAAAGAGCAACTACTGTGTTCAAAGACAACAAACAGAGAAACAAGTAAAAGATTGCTGGAAGCATATGTGTGGAGCACAGCACGGTAGGGCTGTGAAACTTTAACTGTAAGAGAAGCGGAGAGGAAAAAGTTAGAAGTCTTTGAAATGTGGTGCTGCAGACGCATGATGAAAATATCATGAACAGACAAAGAAATTTTAGAAATGGTAGGGAAAAAAACTATTTGGATAACAGTAAAAAACAGGAGAGGATGATACGTCTCATACTAAAG
Source organism: Platerodrilus igneus (assembly GCA_036346225.1). Classification (NCBI taxonomy): domain Eukaryota; kingdom Metazoa; phylum Arthropoda; class Insecta; order Coleoptera; family Lycidae; genus Platerodrilus; species Platerodrilus igneus. The sequence continues at coordinate 6,940,013 of JARFIW010000165.1, read as the reverse complement.
CATAAAGAAACAGTGCGGAATATATTAGAAGCTGAGAAAGGAAAAACAAGAGGTAGAGGTAGACCTACGATAGACTATTGCGCACAGATAGTCAAAGATGTAGGCTGTGGAAATTTCCGAGGAATGTGTCGATTAGCTCAGAATATAAATCAATAGAAGTTCGGATCCAACCAGGTTCAAGACGGAAAACGTAATAACGAAAAAATAACCGTACTTGAACCCGATGATTATTAGGAGCAACTACAAGCGTTGGTTTGGAAATATTCTTAACTAATGTTGATTGCACGAAAGGATTCATTGGAAAACTGTTAATTCGCGAACGGTTAAGTGATGATCTTGGTAGTCGCAGGTTGCTTAACCCCATCACAAACCACTGAATATCGGTGAAATAGAGTATATATTTAGAAAACAATATAAAGGGTACCGAACTGTATCTAACAAGAGAGAGCATCGGCTATGTTCGAAGACAACAAATAAAGAAACAAGGAAAGAATGGTTGAAAGCATATGTGTGGAGCACAGTACTGTGTGGCTATGAAGTAGGAACGGGTAGTAGGGTAGAGAGTCTTTTTGAATATGGTGCTTCAGATGTATGATGACGATAGCATTGACCAACAAGTTAATAACATAGATGTTTTAAAAATAGTAGAGGAAGAAAGATATATGTGTAAAACAACAAAATATAGGAGAAATAAAAGAACAGGGCACGTTCTAATGCAATTGGGGAGTGGTGCGGGATATATTACAAGCGACGTAGAATAAGTGAGATAAAGGTAGACCTAAACAGACTAATGCGCGCAAACCCATGTACTCTTTTCTATCCAATTTAAAGTCATAATGCAATTTCGTAAGCTTTACATACACCTTTTTTTCAGTATTTAAAATACCCTCATAATTGTCAAGTACACATAACTTTTCCAATATGTTAAATAACCATAAATAACCATCAAAGTTCACTCACCCATCACAAATAATTTCACAAGTTTATCAGATAACAGAAAATACAAATGAGTTAGCTGGAAAATACTTCAAGCCTTCCACCTCTTTGGGATGATGCTCTAGAACCCCTTGGCTTCGTGACTATGCGCTCTGATCCTTCAGATAGATGATAACCTCAGTATAAGCCGAGCTCGTTGCTACCAATTACCATACCATCACCGCATACAAATTCACGTACATTATACTTTTGTTTATTGATTTATTAGCTTGTTATGGTATTAGTTGGACCTCGGTTAATTTAATTCACTCGACACTACACCCGTTAATAACTACAAGGCCTCAACTTACCATGCTATAAGAGCTAATGCTATTTGTACTAAATTATACAAATTTTCAATACTCACTAGCCTCTACTATAACCTCGGTTGATTAGTATACGTAGTCTAAAGCGATGAAAATACAAAGAGGCGATGAGAATACAAAAAAAGAATCCTGCTAATTTTCTTATAGTATTTATACAATTCAAAATGCCCTCTTGGCCACACTTTACGCGAAATACTTCATTTAAAATAATATTTCTGCAAATTTTAATCTAACTGACTTAAAGCTCCCAGAAATTTACCTCGTGGACACACAATATAATCCGAAAAACCACATTCACCTGTCGCGTGTTCGTCCGTTGTAAAACTAGCTATTTCAACCAATGATACAGTCCTGTGTCGTCATAAAACTCCGCCTGTAGTATTTTTATCTCTGTCTTATGCATATTAGATGCCGCGTTCCAACCGCACTTGAGTTATATAAAATCGATATTGCTGACCGCGTCCCCGTGGATACAAACGTGCGTTTTGAAACCAATGCTTTTATATCCGTCTTTATTTGTAGCATATTATTGATCGTGCATCCCTTCCGCTCTTTAAGAAACTTTGTTAGCTTGTTTAATCGAAGCAACTGACGGTTGGAAATATTTTCTTTGAAGCCTACGTTATTATGCATATAAATTCGACAAAGGTAACCTTTTTCAAACATGCAAGTGTTCATAGTTATCGACCGTTTAAACAACAATTCTAAGAGCTTATATTTCAAGGTATTTAATACAACGGACGTCCTCGCTTGTTACAACAAACCTTTTGCCTTGGGATTATCGACTTTCTCTACCCCGGTGCGTTTTCTAATGCTATTACACGTTGAATTATAATAAATTAAATTAATTATGCGTTTTTATTTGTTTTAAAACTGGTTTTCTTTATGAACCCATTACTTTTCAATCTTTAATTATAAAAATACGCCAATACTTATTTGTTTAAACAAAATCAATGAACTAGATTGTGCGCGTAAATAAATTGTTTGTTTCCCTATACAGGGTGTTTGAAATTGCATTGCTTACCCCAAATTTAACCCTTTGAATCCATAACTATATATATATATATATATATATATATATATATATTGCTGTGACAACGGCCTCACGTTGGACGCCACTAAAAGGGTGTTGTGGCGCGGGTATAAACGTGGGAAATTTCTAATTATTGTCTTACCTTTTTTTTTAGCTTTCCTTTGCCTGGCTAGCTCAACAGAGGTTATGGAATTTACAAAATGAAATAAAACATAGGAATCCCAAAAAGCCTCTATACATTCAAAAACAATTCTCTTTTGTACTAAAATATATATAACAGTTTACAGCATAATTTCCAAACATAAAATAATTCTATCGAGTACCTATTTACTTAATTATTAAAATATTCCCTCCCAAAACTTTGTTAAAATTTACAAAACTCAAATCTCTTCTCTTGTAAATAATTTACCTTTTTTTTACTACCTCGAAGAACAGAATTGACCAATGATGTTCCACAGATAATTTATTAAAGTTCAAAATATTTCGAATTATGACTTCAACATTTTCTGGCAAATATCTTTACACACAATGAAATTAAAATGAGAACCTACTCTACTTTAAATTCAAATGACAAAACACTCAAGTATCAGTTACAAACCAAGAAATCCAAGATCAATACTTTCGAAATCAAACAGAGCTTATCCAACTCGTAGTTAACGGTATTAAATACCTTCCATTTCCATTATAAAATTGAGGTCAATATCGCACTTTTCCAGTTTGTTCATATAATTTTTTATCTCCATTTAAAATTTTAACTTTCAAAGATCTATCTCTATTTTTCAATTTATTATGAAGCGCCGATGAAATTGATTACAAATAATTCAAAACGTATTTGTTTCATTTCGTACATTATTTTAAATTGCTCGAGCTTACATATTCGAAGTTACATGCCTAATGTTAAATACAGAATGCATTCCAAATTAATCTCGTATTATGAAATAAATCGCCGAATACTAAAGATTAAATCTTACATGTACTTGGTTTTATAAGGACTCAAACGCGGCGTAAATTTTGAATGAATGAATCTCGAATGCATGGTTCTATTCAAATTCCGGCTTTTATATTAAAGTTATCTAACTACGTTTTTCTTCTAGAGTTTTTGCGATTTAATTCGAATCTTAGTCGCCTATGTGATGCAACATTTCTGCGAATTCCACAGCTTAAATGGTGTAATTGGTATCAAATTTGTGATTTATGTTTTATTGTAAAACGCGCTGTTTATCTTTGTCTATTGCACAAAGTTATCCGCTACTATCTCCTTCTTTTGATTGTCATATGTAAGGCAATTAATACTATAATCCTCGCGTTATTTTATATGTTCCATTTTAGGACTCTTTAATGGGTCGCGAGTTGCTTTGTTTTTGCATTTACTAAGAATGAATTAGCTTTTTAAATATTTTTTAGTAAAGAAAGTTGACGCATTTAGTTCTAAATCAATAAGGTTCTACATTAATATTTAAAACCTATAAAGTGTTGTTTTGGACAAAAATAAATATAATTTTGTTTTAAATCAAACTGCGTTGAACTAACACCATTCTGTACCATTCACAACGAATGAAACGAATATATCTCTATGGTAATAGAATAAATAACTTTGTACATGCAGTTGGATTCGCTTTGACGCCGCATGAAAGGTTTTCTAATACATCTTTATGCATAGACAATTAATTACATTTATATTTTAAATATGAAAACTCGTTTTCAGTAATACACGGAGAAATTAATCGAAATTTCTTTATATCTCACACACAGGAAAATAATTAAAGTAAGCATTTACAATACGCTTATTTTTTACAGGGTGGAACAATAAATCTTGGTATTTCTACTTTTCCGTTTTTCTTATTTGGGTGAGTTCTATTTATGGAATTTGGGTTACAGTGAACCATCGTGACCTCTTTATTTCATCATTATATGTTAACGCCTTTTGAAGATGTATGTTTTTTGTATGTTTATTTCCTATGACACCCCCACCCGCCCTCGTGCATTATATGAGTGTATACATCTCTATTGTGACTTCAACCTATTGTGAATTCTACTGATTTTGTTTATCCTTCATTTGATTCCTTTTGGACGTATGGTACGCGGAATTACCATTTCACTCTTTTATTAATCTATTAGTTCCTTAAGTTTTTTACTAATCCTCAGAATAGTGTTACATGCCAAATTGGCTATGTAGCATTTTTAGATTTAATTATAATTTATAAGTTAATTGCCGCGTTTTTTTAAGTGAATAATGTTAACTTACGACGTCGCTGATTGTCGCGTCTGCGCAGAATGAATGCGGGGGTGCGCGAGTATCGAAAGCGGGGACTAAACAACGAGACCTGAAAGAGGCAACAGCTATCTGAGTTGTGTGCGTTTTTTCTTTTTAGAAATAGGTATGTAGGTTTCCTGTACCTTGCTTTATTGTACCTGGTACCTATTCCTTCCGACCCCATACGAGAGTAATAAAAGTTATGTGAAGGACGGATGGAAATTTGAAGTTCAACATGGCGTAACCTAACCCACAAATTTCCGCTGGATCTTGAGATTAAGTTCCAAGATACCCATCACGTGAGTAATTTGATTTTACTTAGATTGTGCATGTAAATTTGACTTAGAAAGTGATTACCCGTAAAGCATGGTCGGTATACGTTATAAAATTTGGGGTAATTATGCCGTACGTAAATATAACAATAGTTCTTCATATACTTAGTCATACAACAAATTTTTCTACAATTACTTTATTTATTTTTTTGGGGTTAGCTTTAAAACTATTAATTTTTTTTTGAGTCTAGTACTCATAACTTTCTCATTTTTTTAGAATAGGTTTGCGTAACAAATTTTTTGTGCAAGAAAATTTTTTTTTCAGTGTATTAAATCTGTATTAATAAAAAATAAAAAAAAATCCGGTTAAAATTATTTTATTTGTAAATCCAAATAGGTTTTTGAATTTACAGTAATTCTTTCTTCCCATATGGAATACACCAACCAATCCGTTATTTTCTATTCAATCGCAAGGCTAACCTCCACACTTTGTCGCAATAATAATATTTGGAAATACTTCATGTGTTTTGAAACCATGTTTTAACGTTTTACATAGCATTTGAATCATAAAAAGTTATAGTAAATAACTTATTGTTCGATGCTTTCAATTTGTTTCATAGGCACGGCGCGTGACCGCCAAATATTTGTTCCAATTAGCATAAAATTCCGTGGAGATAAAAATTCCCCAGTTCGAATTGTCTTTATAAGTTGTTTTCTTAATCCAATTGCTTTTACGTTATTCTTCAGCAAAACGGACTAGGGATCGCAAATGGTAAAAATTAGTGGTGAAAAGTCAGACAGTGCTTAAGTTGTATTCTTATTAGCGCAAAAATCTTCAGAGAAATAATACCACAATTTAGAGTCAAACTGGAATCATTTGAATTCAGTACCTGCAAGTGAACAGCAGAAGATGAACTGAAATCTGAACATATCCAGCGGATGGCTAACAGTCGGCGACCTGTGGATTAAGGGTAAGTCCATTACTTTTGCTGAATCGTTTACCGGATTTTTACAAGAAAATGAGTTGTGTTGAAGAACCCCCTTCTTAATATATGGTCAAATTACTTGTCATAAAAATCTCATCGGTTCAATTCACGAGATCCGTTTGCTGAAACTTGTAATAGCGTTTAGTATTGCCAACTTTTTGTAACTACAAAAATTTCTGAAAGAAAAATCATACATTAAGTTTTTGTAATATTTGAAGCTCTTTCACTTATGATACGCTTAAACAAGATTATGTTCTATTAGTAACAAAATAAGGTTTGTTTTAAGATTGCTTGAAATTTCAGTTTTTTAATTAAACGTTCAAATTTGTAAATGGCTGCCAGATCTGACATTCATAAAGTTAACAAACATGTAAAAAGAGTCTTCTTCATGTAGTCAGAACTAAAGTATTTGTTAACTATTGTTGTAATTTCTTTAGCTATTTATTATGAAATAGACATGTTATTGCGCTAGTGCTTTTTTTTATAAAAATGCATATGTTAAAAATGTTTCTATGTTGAAAACGTCTAACCGATTATTCTGTAAATTGATCTAAGAATTTAAACATAAAATTTGTGGTTAAAATATACGAAAGGGTTTCCTGAGTCTACTCTTCTTGATTGATCAATAATTGTTAGATACAGTGACGTTCAGTTTTAGATTAAATTGTTTTCTGTTTACTGTAGAAATTGCAGCCCAGACCTATGTCAAACTCTTACTTGGGTGATAGTCGAGTTAGCACTCGACTTTTCAATCTTTTAAGCATACTTAATTTTTTTAAAGTATATTACTACAACAAGTATAGCCTAGTATAACGTAAAAATTTCATTAAGCACGCATAAATTTTTTAAATTGTTACGTAGTATACCAGCGTAATTTTTTTATGTAAGAATTGATTGCAACGTATAATTTCCTTGCATATACCGAACAAGAGGGGGTCCTATGCTCTTCATATGGCGTACTGTATGCCTTCCCCGGGATTATAAATTCTTGATTCTTGCTTAAAGGATTTCAACATTGGACTTAAGTCAGTTTGTTTTAAAGATCTAAATGTAATTGAAAGGCAAAGCTCAAGCGTTAGTACTGTGATTTACCTGTTGGGAAACTAAATAGATTATCTGCTCCAGTGAAGGTTTTTCTTCTTAAATTACGTGAAATTTTTACCTAACTAATTAGTGTAAGTGCGAATTTAAAAGTTAGTTACACTTATCTTTCTTTGGAATCTATCCATTATTTGGTAGCTGTTAATATTAGCTTTGGTAATCGATACTCTAGAAACAAGGATAATGTCTTTGCGATCTGAAGTTTTATAATCAGCACACTTTATGTCTACGCTTTAACCTAACCTCGATCCAATTACGTATTAAGCACTGTATCGAGTTGCGTAGTTGCGAGCTTTAATTATTTGGCCAAGAAATTGAGATTGAATTGAGAACTTTGTTATCGTTTACACTGGATAAAATAACGTTCTTGCTTACTTTTCTAACTGGAAGATTGATATTTTAATTCAATTAGCCGTAGCATAATTTTCTTTCACTAGCACTCAGTGGCTGTTTTTATTACTATTACAGGTTCAAAAATTTTTCTAATTTTAATACAACTGTAGCACTTTTGAAATTTGATAACACTTTTTAGATGCTAAGACTAGTGTACAGTAGGCAGATTGAGGTTCATGTATAACTACATACACGTTAAAAATTATAACTGCACAGACTAAACAAAAATTAAGATGATCAGATATTTCAAATAAAGGAACAATTTCTGGTGTATTTATAGTTCGATTATTATATTTAAATAGAAGCATAACATTTTTTTTGTTGAAATTTACTTGGTGTTAAATTGTAGGTACGTTAAAAATTTCTTTTTGTATTTTCAAATTTTTCAACGTGGTTTGCTATTTCTGTAGGATTTAATCATTTTAAGGTAGAATTAAGTTCTTTATTAGTCAGGTAGTTTATCGTTCATAACATGCGACGCCCTGTTGTGACCTTCACGTTTAAATTGTACCAGCAGGAGCGAAACCAGTCAGTCGTTAGTAAAGAGGTTCAAGGGTTGAAGTGTAGCCCTGTGTCCTTGAAGACGAACATACCCATGACAAAGACGGTGTCGCTGGGTTTACGAAGTAATCATTATTAAAGACGTGAAAGACAATAATCGTGGCGCGTATTGTTATGTTTGCTTTTTTACAAATTATTATTAGAATCTGTAATGCCGTGAAACTTGTTCTTTGAGTATTTGATATTGCTGTTCTTTTACGTTATTTACGACGATTAAACTTTGTTAATCCCACCCGGAGGTAATTTATTTACAAGCATATTATTTATCAGCCCCTAGACAACAAAAGAAGATCCCACATTTGGTGGCTCGTCAGGAATTTTAAAGGGTAAAGCAAATAATCAGTACCGTACAGTGAAAAGAGAAAGTATTTCGAATACCCGTTTTACTGCAGGGTTGAACAGTGTGACTCATAAGAACTAAGACAAGTTTACAATCGCGCTTGTGTTACGGTTGTTGCAATAAGTTGAAGTGAGACGGACATCTATCAACATATTGGTGGTGTACAGCACGACAAGAAGTGGTATGATGCTGAAAGGTTGAACAAAGTGGAATTGCTTCCAGGAACTTGACGCAAACAATAGACGTTGCAGCGGTCAGTATAACTACAGCAGAAAAGGTAGGATTAGAGTAATGAAACGAACCATCACACCGGCTCTGAAGGTTTTAGATAGGAAGATATTAAAAGATCATTAAATTTAGTTTATGAGAGAGACTATTGGCCTAATTGTAAATTTTCATTTTCTTGAACTGTATTTTATTGTTTGTTTTCTTGTAAACGAGCATACGATTCCTTTCACGATCGATAAAATAGATTGAAATTTATTGAATATTATCTACTAAGAGATTTAATTGAATTCTCGATTTTACATCGGCTTACTATAACTGTGCTGGTTTAGTTTCTTTAGCTTATAGAAAAGTGGTACTAAATTTTTTTTGGGATTGATTTATACATATTTGATAAAAGTCTGTTACGATGAAAACTTTAGGAAGCTTTCCAAAAATTTCTTATAATATTAATCATGGCAAGTTAATAGCAGTCAGGACGTTGCATGTTATAATATTTGGCACTGAGGGTGACGGTAGGAAAATAAGAAAAGCTCTTCTTGGTTTTTTGGCTTTGGATTCGGCACTGATTCGGCGGAATATGATAAAAAAAGAGCAGAAATTAAAAAGAATATCAATTTGGCTAATTTAATTGCAGCGTGCAACATTTTAGATCTAGATTACTCGACCGATAACAAGGACATGACGAATCGCATTTGCCTATTTTTAAACGAATTGGACGAAGAACATAGCTCGGATGTTGAAAACGTAGCTGACGAAGACGAAGTGGAAGGTAGCATTGCTTGCGCTAGTGTAGGCACGACTCGATCAAGAGCACGAGATTCTTTTGCGTTGACATTTCGTGATGTAGAGGATAACATCAGACCGTTCGATGGTAAAGATGATTATCCAGTGACAAAATGGATTGCCGATTTTGATGAAATTTCAGAAATAACCGGTTGGAACCCACTACAAAAATTTATATTTGCAAAGAAATCATTGAGGGGTTTAGCGAAACTTTACATACAATCCGAGAAGGGTATCAAAACATGGTCGACGTTAAAGCAAAGGCTTATTAGTGAATTTGAAATAAAAGTAAGCAGCGCCCAGGTTCACAAAATGTTGATGGGTAGAAAAAAGACGAATCTGTACAAGAGTATGTATTGGCGATGCGGGAAATTGGTAGCCGAGCCAATATTGAAACGGACGCAGTGATCCAATACATCATAGATGGAATTCATGACGATACTTCGAATAAAATTATATTGTACGGAGCGAGAAACTTTGCTGAACTGAAAGAGAAAGTAAAACTGTACGAAAGCATTCAAAGTAAGAAGATGGGCAACGAAAAAACTAATGAAAAATCGACAGATAAACCGAAAAATGATTTTAATAACGATGCCAAAAGAAGCAGTGGAAGTAAAAAGTTTAGTTGCTATAATTGTGGAGTTAAAAATCATAAGTCAAAAGACTGTCCAGATAAAGGAAAAGGAACGAAATGTTTTAACTGTGATGCATTTGGACATTTGGCATTTAAATGTCCTAAGAAAGCTGCTCCACGAAAAGATGATAGTAAACCAACCACATCATCTACATCTGCTACTATTAATGTCATGGAAACTGTGCCCAAAAATTTATTAAAAATTACGATTGATAATGTCCAATTAATTGCCTTGTTTGATACGGGAAGTGATATCAATGCTATAAGAGAAGACGTTTATCTCAATCATTTTGGAAGCATCCCATTAGATAATGATTGTATATCGATAAAAGGCCTCGGAGGAATTGCTATATGTACATTAGGATCGTTTCACAAAAATGTTCTTATAAACGACGAAAATTTTATTTTGAAGATGCATGTGATACCTACAACTACTTCTGGTTTTCGAACTATCATTGGTAACAGTTTACTAGATAATGCTGACATTAGTATACGAGACGACGGTATAGTGTTATATAGAAAAGAGAAGGACCATTTTTTGATAAGAATTACGGTAGACGAAAAGCAAGAACATTCCGATGTTAATACGACGCATATAGAAAATAAAAATCATCGAGAAATGGTTGACACTTTAATCAAAGATTACCAGCCGGAAAAGATAAAAACAACTGATATTGAAATGAAAATAATTATGAAGAACGAGGAACCAATATATCAACACCTCAGACAATTATCTATGCCGGAGAAAGCAGAGGTGGATCAACAAGTTAAAACCTGGTTGAATAATGGAATAGTTAGGCCGAGCTGTTCAGACTTTGCTAGCCCGTTGGTACTCGTTAAAAAAAAGGACGGACGAATTAGGATATGTTGCGACTACAGAAGACTTAATAAAAATATAGTCAAAGATCGTTTTCCTCTTCCTCTAATTGAAGATGTATTAGATGGGTTACAGGGTGCAAAAATATTTAGCACTATAGACTATTACATGTTACTTGGTGAAAGTTCTTAAAAGTCGGTAATACAGTTAGCAGCCGATAAATACAGTTACCAAAGTTCATAAGATACATCGCGCAAGCGCAATGAATAAAGCGAGTGACGCCTCTAGCGGAGGGCAGCGCGAACCTTTTTTACAGGTTTCGCGTGGCCAACTACCATGACGTCATCACTGCCAAATTACATTGCGTAATACTTCGGAAAATTTAAGAATTTAAAACAAAAGGTAATAGGTTAATTACTTACATAAATATGTCCCGGGGTTAAAGTTGATACGCCGACGCTCTTCCAAAGCGTTCGGACCGGCACTCAGGGCTCCGCTCCGGGCTGTTGGCTGAGCATGGACATCAGGGTCGTGGAGTCCAGTTCGCCTCGGTGGCTGTAAAATTCTCCTACCTATGCAGGGATCGGATTAGGAAAAAAACAGGTAAAGGGCGACAACAAAGATAATTAGGCAGGATATCTACATAGGTAAAGATACGATACGTTACCAAAAAAACGACCACTTCACTCGAAGATCAAAGGCAAAAAGCCACGTTTCAGAGCGTCACCAAAACTCGTCCCCACTCTTTTGTCTTTTTCACATCCGCCGAAGTTATTCGCCTACCCCTCTAGTGTCGTGCGATCTGCGCAAATGCACTCTGACGTAAGGGAAGTACACGCCTAGTCTATTTAAAATTCCCGCGAACCGCGTCTTTTGAAATTATGGCGCGAAACTCCCGCACATCAAGCTAACCTAATAACAATGTTAAAGTGCCACTTTGGCACGTAACAAGACCTAAGAAATGGTTTCTTTCACGTGGCTTTGGAAAGTGGTAGCACGAAATATACTTCTTTCGTTACGCACAATGGACAATATGAGTTCTTGAAGGTACCATTTGGATTATGTAACAGTCCTGCTGTTTTTCAAAGATTCATAAGTAATATTTTTAGACCATTGACGATAAAAAATATTGTTATATATTATATGGACGATTTAATAATACCGGGTAAAGACGAAGTTGAAGGAATTGAAAGATTGGTGGCCGCATTAGAAATTTGCAGAGACTATGGATTAGAGATAAATAAAGCAAAGTGTCAATTTCTAATAAAAAGAGTAAATTTTCTAGGATTTATTATTGAAGATGGAAAAGTTCAACCATCCGACGAGAAGACAATGGCTATTAAAAGATTTCCTGAACCGCAGACCTACAAACAGGTGCAATCCCTTTTAAGCCTAACTGGATATTTCCGTAAATTTATACCGTCGTACGCTACTGTTGCAAAGCCGTTGAGCGACTTACTGAGGAAGGATCGACCGTTTAATTTTGGAGATAGTCAAAGGCGAGCTTTTATGGAATTAAAAGCGTTACTCGTTAGTGAACCTGTGCTTCATATTTATCAACAAGGTTTGGAGACAGAAATTCATACTGACGCAAGTAAATTCGGATACGGAGCGTGTCTGATGCAAAAAGCGAATGAAGACTCTAAGTTCCACCCAGTATTTTACATGAGTAGAAAGACGACGCCGAGTGAGGAAAAATTAAGTAGTTATGAACTAGAGGTTCTTGCCGTTATACAAGCCGTAAAAAAATTCAGAATATACGTGTTAGGGTGTAAGATTAAAATTATTACAGACTGCGCAGCTTTCAAGCAAACGATGGATAAAAAAGAATTAACAACAAGAGTCGCACGATGGGCTTTATTGTTGGAAGAATACGATTACCAAATCGAACATCGTAGTGGAAATCGACTAAAACACGTTGACGCATTAAGCCGTTATCCTGTGGAAGTAATGCTGGTTGCCGAAGAAAATAGTATAATTGAAAAAATGAAGCAAGTGCAAGAAAAGATGAGTTTATACTTACTATAAAGAAAATATTGAACGAACAAGTGGAGTACGAAGACTATATAATGAAACACGATATTTTGTATAAATATGAAAATGGAAAGGAGCTAATAGTAACTCCGAAAGCTATGCAGAATAAAGTTATTAGGAGAACACACGAAATGGGACATTTTGCTATTAGAAAAACAGAAGAAATGTACGAACGAGAATTCTATATTCCAAAACTAAAATCTAAAATAGAAGCCGTAATTAGAAATTGTATATCATGTATATTAGGAAACGCCAAGGAAGGAAAAAAGGAGGGATTTCTACATCCAATAATGAAACGAGAAGGACCTTTACATACTTATCACGTCGATCACTTAGGTCCAATACCATCGACAAACAAGAATTATAAACACTTATTAGTTGTTATCGACGATTTTTCCAAATTTTGTTGGATTTACCCTACGAAATCGACGACTAAAGAGGCTGTTAAGTGCTTAGTACAACAGCAGAAAATATTTGGAAATCCGTCGCGAATAATTACTGATAAAGGAACTGCTTTCACTGCAAACGAATTCCGAGACTATTGTAATGAGGAGAAGATAACGCACATTGCAATTACAACGGGTGTACCGCGGGAAACGGACAAGTCGAGCGGATACATCGAATAATTATTCCGGTTCTTACAAAACTTAGCATTGATGACCCTACGAAATGGTATAAACACCTAGACCAAACTCAAAGAGCACTAAATTCCACCTTCCAAAGAAGTATTAACACCACACCATTTGAAGTGTTGGTAGGGGTAAAAATGCGAAATAAAGAAGATATTTTGGTTAAAGAATTGATTGAGGAAGAAGCAATTAAGCAATGTGATGAGAACAGAGAAAATTTGAGACAAGAATGCAAAAAACAGCTATTGAAAGTCCAGACCGAAAATGAGAAGAGATATAATTTGAGGAGAAGAAAGCCTAAAGCGTATGGAAAGGGTGATTTGGTCGCCATAAAAAGAACACAATTTAGACCTGGTCTGAAAGTTCATAAAAATACTTGGGACCTTATGAAATAGTCGAGACTAAGCCAAATGAAAGATACGACGTGATCAAAGCGGGAATACACGACGGTCCTATAAAAACATCAACATAATATGCTGAGTACATGAAACCGTGGATGGATAACGAAAGCGAATCCGAGCCGGATTCAATGTCAGATGACCGAATGTAGGATTTAATCATTTTAAGGTACAAGTAAGTTCTTTATTAGTCAGGTAGTTTATCGTTCATAACATGCGACGCCCTGTTGTGACCTTCACGTTTAAATTCTACCAGCAGGAGCGAAACCAGTCAGTCGTTAGTAAAGAGGTTCAAGGGTTGAAGTGTAGCCCTGTGTCCCTGAAGAAGAACATACCAATGACAAAGACGGTGTCGCTGGGTTTACGAAGTAATCATTATTAAAGACGTGAAAGACAATAATCGTGGCGCGTATTGTTATGTTTGTTTTTTTACAAATTATTATTAGAATCTGTAATACTGTGAAACTTGTTCTTTGAGTATTTGATATTGCTGTTCTTTTACGTTATTTACGACGATTAAACTTTGTTAATCTCACCCGGAGGTAATTTATTTACAAGCAAATTATTTATCAGCCCCTAGACAACAAAAGAAGATCCCACATTTCTAACAAATAATGTGTAATATGTTGGAACAGTAGAGTAAAATTCTAAGTATCAAGCCTTAGATTTGTAACCAAATGCAGATAGTTTGAAGAAATTATTCAGAAGCCTTAAAATTTAATACAAATAGCGATCAGAAACTGTATGTTACTGCAACATGTACACATGTACAGTTTTGGGCTACAAAATATCTAGCAGATAGTTCACAGAAAATTCGTTGAAATACTCTGCTAAACATCCCATTTCGGTAAAATCCCGAAAACCTTGACTGTACTAACAAACAGGTTAATTGGCAACTAACTTAGTGAGACGGTGGTGGAGGACTTTGACAAGGGTTCTGGGATGCTACCGAGAATGAAATATGGTCGACATCTGGAAATACCTTGGACGTTACTTAACCTCACAAGGTTGCTAATGAAAACCCCTAGAATGAATAACAAAGAGGTGCCAAAATCGGATGTCAAGAGAGTGATTTTGGCTTAAAAATGTATCTGAAAATTCATTAAAAATTTTAAATCTAAAACAAACCGAAAACAAGTAAACCTATTTAAGACTACTAACGGTAAAGAAGGTTCCTAAATGCAAATGTGAAACCTGAAATACTCATTCACGCTTTTAGATCATAACAAAATAATTAATTACGGAAGAACTGTAACTATACCGCTTATTCTTTTTAATCTTCTTTGGGTATTAAACCACTCATAGTTTTTAAAATTATCTTTATTAACGTTTCGATCCATACCCTAGGATCGTTTTCAAAATAATCAAAACTTCAAGTTTGACATTTATGACACAAATTGAAGGTGACTTTGATTTATTGATGTTTGAAATATTTGGTTTGAGTACACTAAGCAAAATTTTTAAAGTTTAAATGAATAATTGCCTTCAATTTGTGTTACGGCCTGGGACCGATTTTTTTAGGTATCCAATACGCTCAACGTGAAATCAGCTGATTAATCTTTATTGTAAAAATTCAATAACTTGGGAATTGGAAAACATTTTTTAACATGTTTCTATTTATACAATTTAGAGGATGGTTATTAAAGAAGTGTGCAATTGCATTATTAAAAGGCTTAAGTAGTCGTTTTTTTATATTTATTTTGAAGGGGAAATCATTATGATTTAGGCTACCTCTTTGGTAGATTTCAACATTGTTCTGAGGTAACCTTATTGCGGGTTTACACTTGTCAGATACCAATGCTGTTTTACAGGGGTTGTTAATATGCTTCATCATCATCTTCATTGGATCTTCATCTCAAAACTGGTTGGACACGTACCTGCACTTATTTATATTCTGAGCTAGCTTCCCTTCTATTGTTTTCTAATTTTATGTTTTATTTCACCGAGATTCAGTAAAGGGGTTAAGCAACCTGTGTTGGGGGATCTTGGTAGCCACAGGTTGCTTAACCCCCTTCACTGAATCTCGGTGAAATAAAACATAAAATTAGAAAACAATAGAAGGAAGCTAGCTCAGAATATAAATAAGTGCAGGTACGTGTCCAACCAGTTTTGAGATGAAGATCCAATGAAGATGATGATGCATAATAACAACCTGTAAAACAGCATTGGTATCTGACAAGTGTAAACCCGCAATAGGGTTACCTCACAACCATATACAATCTCCGTTAAACAGTATTGGTATCTGACAAGTGTAAACCCGCCATAGGGTGGCCTCAGATCCATATACAACCTTCATAAAACAACATTGGTATCTGACAAGTGTAAACAAACCATAAGGTTACCTCAGAACAATGTTAAAATCTACCAAAGAGGTAGCCTAAATCATAATGATTTCCCCTTCAAAATAAATATAAAAAAACGACTACTTAAGCCTTTTAATAATGCAATTGCACACTTCTTTAATAACCATCCTCTAAATTGTATAAATAGAAACATGTTAAAAAATGTTTTCCAATTCCCAAGTTATTGAATTTTTACAGTAAAGATTAATCAGCTGATTTCACGTTAAGCGTATTGGCTACCTAAAAAAATCGGTCCCAGGCCGTAACACGAATTGAAGGCAATTATTCATTTAAATTTTAAAAATTTTTGCTTAGTGTACTCAAACCAAATATTTCAAACATCAATAAATCAAAGTCACCTTCAATTTGTGTCATAAATGTCAAACTTGAAGTTTTGATTATTTTGAAAACGATCCTAGGGTATGGATCGAAACGTTAATAAAGATAATTTTAAAAACTATGAGTGGTTTAATACCCAAAGAAAATTAAAAAGAATACTAAACAAACCACAACAAACATACAGGGAGTATATACCGCTTATATTTAAATTACGGTTCCTTTTCAACATTTTAATTAACTGCATAGAGCAAACATAGCAGAACCATCTATATTTTCTATTCTAGAACATATTTCTAACGTATTAAACAAAAGTTTTCCCCACATATCATCCCAGCCGACGAACCTGTTCGCAATTCAAGTTGGTTAGCTACCTCCCACCACTTAAGAGTGGTTCGAAATAATTAAAAGGGTTCTAACGTGCGTTTGGCTTTAAATGAAAGACCAGTTTTCAATTTCTAAGGCAAGACAATAAATTCCCTTGCAAATTGTATTCAGTCTATCTAAATATTTGTGGTTCCAGGTTGGGACCAGCTCATTTTATAAAGTAAGTCGACGTTTCGTCCACTTTTGTAAGGAACTTTAACAGAACAAGAAAAGAAAATAAATAATAAAAATAATAATAATATACAGGGTGTTTTGAAACATCATTTAAAGATTTTAAGGGCATGTACTACGATCGAAAATAAAGTTGAAAGTCATAATAAACATGTCCACTAATTAACTGTGTACGAGATAACAGCCACTTTATCGTAATTGCAGAATAAGTTTGCTTTATTAAGATGTTATTGCATTTAACATAAGATAGATTGTAACTAAACTGGTTGTTCAAAATGACGTCCTTCCATTTCGACACAGGATCTACATCTTCCTTCGAAGGAAGCGCGCATCTTTCAAAAAACAAGGGGTTTTCTCGAATTATCTGGCAACAGTGTTCTATTCGTTTACGCAACTCTGGAAGATCGTCTGCCGGTGTTGCGTACACTAAACTTTTCAAATAACCCCAGATACTAATGTTCAACGAGTTTAGATCGGGAGATCTTAGAGGCCAAGCAATGGCACGTGCTCGCCCTATCCATCTCCAAGGAAATTAATGGTAAATATGTTCCCTACCAGCAAGCGTAAAGTGCGGTGGAGCTGTATCTTGCATAAACCAGAGGTTTCGTATCAGACTTAGAGGTAAATCTTCCAAAAGTTCAGGTCAAGTATTTTGCAAAAACTCGAGGTATGCAAGACCTGTTAAGCGTTGTAGCAAAACAAGCGATAGCATGAGGATTGTCGTCACACCAAGCGTGATTGTTGTGGAAATTAAATATTCCTTTTTTTGTAAAAGCAGCTTCATCGGTGAAAATGATGTTATCGGCGAAATCTTGCCAATCTGCAGCTGTTTGGAAAATCCACTCACAGATTCATTCTCGCTCGATAATCCGGAGCAATAAGGGCTTGTACCCGTTGAATATGGTAGGGGTATAGGAGCTGCTCATGAAAGGTTCTTCAAATAAGACAGCTGCTTATACCCACTTGAGTCGACATTTTTCTAAGACTAGTTTCGAGATTTTTATCAATAATATTCAACATTCGATCTTCTATCTGTGGAGTACATGCTATTCTCTGCCGTCTAGTATCATAAGACTGCTTCGCAAACGAACCAGTTTTTCTTAGGCGTTGAAACACCGTTTGAAACATCACATGCGAATGCAGTTGGCGATCAGGAAACGTTTCAGTATAGAAGCGACGTGCTTGTAAAGAATTCCTATTAGCACTACTGTACATGAACACCATATCGCTCATTTCAGCATTAAATTGCTACAAATTGCATAAAACGTCAAATTAAACTGTCATAAAACAAAAGGCGATAAGCACCTCTTTACTGGGATATGTTATCGTTTACTTATTTATTATCTCGTATACAGTTAATTTGTGGACATATGTTTGTTATGAATTTGAACCTTATTTTCGATCGTACTACATGCCCTTAAAATCTTCAAACGATGTTTCAAAACAGCCTGCAGATAAGAATGATAATATTAAGTAGACAAGTTGAAGTGAAAGGAGTATGTAAAGTTACTTTTGAACTAGCAGACTCACCAGCCCGTTTAATCCAAAAGGTGTCTTGCGCCAAGTATCTTTGCAACTAAACACCTGTTGACTTAAATGGCTGGTGAGTATGCTAGTTCACAAGTAACTTTACATACTCTTTATGTTTTAACTTGTCTACTTAATACTATCATTCTTATCTTTATTATTATTACTTTTATTATTTATTTTCTTTTCTTGTCCTGATGAAGCCCCTTACAAAAGTGGGCAAAACACCGACCTTAGTTTATAAGATGACACGGTCCCAACCTGGAACCATAAAAATTTATAATGACTCCGACCATGATAACCTCCGACTATATATAGTCAATCCTTCATTCATCCTTATCATCAAATCTTTAGTCCTGGAGCTGGTTAGACGCGTACCTCCGTTGTTACCTATTTTTAGTTAACCAACACGCTTCCCTGAATTTTCCTATATTCATCTTTTACTATCTGCGTGCAATCGTCTGATATAGGTCTACATCTGCTTATTTTTACATATTTTTGCTTGTAAAATAGCCAGTACTATTTTCCAAAAATGGTTAGAACGTGTACTGTTTTTCTTCTCCACCTATTTTTTTCCATAAATATCTTTATTTCCCTACTATTCCTATAACCTCATTGTTATTAGCTTTGTTTGCCCATGCTATCATTATCATACATATGAAGCATAACATTCCAAAAGGCTTCCTTCTTTTCCTGTTTACTTCGCCTACTGTCCCTATTTCATAGATGTACTATACTGTGCTCCGAACACGTGTTATCTACAATTTTTCCTTATTTTACCAATTTTCAGTAGTGTGTGAAAGGGCAAGGCGGCTCCGCGGCGTAGTTGGTATGCGTATGACAACTACGTCCAAAGTCCCGGGTTCGAATCCCCATGCGGTCCGCTTGAAAAATGTTAGACGAGCATTTTTCACAAAAATACGCCCTCGTTCGGATGAGAAGTATGGAGGTCCCGTGTGTGAGTGTTGTCACCCACGTTAAAGAACCCTACCTTGCTTAAAACAGCAAGGGTTTGGCGAAATTCAAACTTCTTCAGGTAAAAAAACTCGCTTTCTGACCAATGAAGGACATTCGGGTAGAGCATTGGAAAATCACATGCAAGGTGTGTGAAGGGGAGCGGCTCCGTGGCGTAGTTGGTATGGGTGCGACTGCTACGCTTAGGGTCCCGGGTTCGAATTCCGCACGGTATGCTTGAAAAATGTTACGCAAGCATTTTTCACAAAAATACACCCTTGTTCGGATGAGAAGTAAAATGGAGATCCCGTGTATGAGTGTTGTCACGCACGTTAAAGATCCCTACCTTGGTTGGAACAGCAAGTGTTCGGCAAAATTCAAAATTTTTCAGGTAAAAAAAACTCGCTTCCTGGTCAATGTAGTATCTTCGGGTGGAACACTGGAAAATCGCGTGTAAGATGTGCGAAAAAGACTACTACGCCCAAGGTCCTGGGTTTGAATCCCGAAAGGGTCCGCGTGAAAAATGTTAGGTGAACATTTTTCACAAAAATACGCCTTCGTTCGGATGAGAGGTAAAATGAAGGTCCCGTGTGTGAGTGTTGTCACGTACGTTAATGATCCCTACCTTGCTTGGAACAGCAAGGTTTCGGCAAAATTCGAAATTTTTCAGGTAAAAAAAACTCGCGTACTGGTCAATGTAGTACCTTCGGGCGGAGCATTAGAAAATCACATGTAGGGTGTGTGAAGGGGGATTTAGAAACCTGTGGATACTAGATCCCCCAGCACAGGCATTTGCCGAATGGTTTTCCAACAAATCCCTTCGCATAATCAAGATTAGCTAAAAAATTGCAAAACCAACACCTGTTGTAGTTATTTATAATAATCATCAAGTTTGTAACGTATTTTTTTTCGTAGTTACACTTTGTCTATTAATATAAAATAAAGCAGGAATAAAATAAAAATATAATTTGTAAAATTCCGTACAATTAAAATAAAACATAAAATCTGTAGTAGCATATAGACTCGTTTACTTTTGAGGTCTAAGATTCGTTATTAAGCTTCGTCGAGTTGTCAATTTGAACACTTTGCTATCAACGTTTGAAGGGACAAGCTGCGATAAGCGGCGTAGTAAAGTCAATATGGTCGTGTCTAAACAGTGGCCTGTAACACAGTCCGAAAAAGAAATGGAATTGATTGAATCTTGGTGTCTGGAGGTTGTTTCCTAGCGACTTTAGTGTAATGTTATTCTTTTATATGTTCCGCCTAGAGCAGTTCAGTTGATCCCTGCAGGCCTAAGGAGATGGAAGCTCACCATCATTAATACAGTTGGTATAAATTATTTAAATAAATTTTATTAATATTTTCCTCTTAGTGCAATATCAAATAATGCAATATCACGTAACCATATGATATTAGAATATCATATACAATTCCTATAAGTTTATTACATCAGTAATATCAAAGTATTAATCTCAAGAAAATTTAGTTTAGTTTTGGAGTACTAAATTTTATATGAAGTAAAATCAAGCAGATGTTAGTTTCGTTAAATTCTGGTTTTATTCAGAAAAGTTCTCGCAATTCCAGTAATAATTTCGAAAGTATTCACGTGGCTTCTATTTGTGCGTCGCAGAAAACAGATGTTCATGGAATTTTCGACAGCTGGGGTTATGGCCCGATTTCTTTTGTTCGCGGCAGTATCTGCACACGTGAGTGTTTTTAGCATTTAATCACTTTCAATATCAGTTAAATTGTAATAAGAAAATATTAGATTGAACTTTAGTTACGTAAAATTCGTTTAAGGAAAGAAAGAATTAAGTAACAAATTTATTGCTTGTCAGAATGATTGCACATACAGATAAAGTTAACTGAGCTAAAAAGTTTTGAGTGACATATTATGTCAGATATAAAAAACATATATTCAACTGTCCTATTTAGACCTCACATGTCATGTTACTTTAATTTAAAAATATGTTTAAATATTTTGAGGTCATGTACTTTGATTTTTAGTCAACATGAGGAACCTTTTTATTAACTATTAAATAAAAGTAACTTTAGGTTGACACATGTTAATTTATCTGCACTTAGGTAATTTAAACTTCATTGTTAAAGTCGAAGTAGTGCTACTATGACTTGAAGAATATGTAATATGAATATGTAATATGAATAATTAAGAGTTTAGTGGTATTGAAGAAGATTAAGCAACCAGTGGCTACCAAGATCGCCCAACACAGATATTTGCCGAATTAATTGTTTTCCAGTAGATCCTTTCACAGAATGAACATTAGTTTAGAATATTGCAAAACCAACACCTGTTTGCTTCTAATAATTATCAGGTTTATGCACAATTAATTCTTTTTTTATAAGGTTTTCCGTTTTGGAACTGGTTGGAGGCGTATCTCCGTAGCTTTCTATTCTTAGCTAACGTATACATTTCTTTAAAATCCCCACATCCTACACTTTTGACTATCTGTGTGCTATAGTGTAACTTAGGTCTATCCCTACTTTTCTGTTTTCCTATTTTTGCTTCTAATGTATTCCGCACTATTCCCTCATGCCTTAGTATGTGACATATCTTCCTATCTCTTCTATTTTTTTACTATTTCCACATACTTGTTCGTAACTTTATCTGTCCATGATATCTTCATCATGGGTCTGTAGCACCACATTTCAAACGCTTCTATCTTTTTCTTGTACACTTTTCCTACTGTCCAAGGTTCACAGCCGTACAGTGTTGTGCTCCACACATATGTTTTCAGCAAACTTTTCCTTGTTTTTATGTTTATTTTCGTAGAATACAGTAATTGTTTTTTTTTTGTTAAATGTAGCTGAGCTTGGTTTTATAACTTTTGCGCTTTTCCAATCTTGCGTTATTTGGTTTTCTGGGTAGCAGAAATCCTTAACCTTTTGTAAGTTTTCGTTTCCTATTTGTATTCTAGTTTTTGATTTATTTTCCCCTCCTCTGCATACTAGTACTTTAGTTTTATATTTGCTACTTTTCATACCGGATCTCTCTGTTAGAACAGTTTCCATTTCATTAAGAGCTGCTTCTAGTCTTTCTTGCTAAGTGCTGATACCTCTATATCATCTGCAAATCTAAGCATATCATTCTTATGTACCTGCATATGAATTCTAAATGTCTTCCTGCCTTTGTCAGAATTTATTGCCTCTTCGATGTATAAGTTAAAAATTAACAGGGATAGGACACATCCCTTTCTCACCGCTTTCATAATATCTACTTCTTTACGTTCTTGCTCTAATTCTATTACTGCTGTTTGCTCTTTTTGCAAGCTATGTATTATCCGTCTATCCCTAAAATTCATTTCAATCTTTTTTATTATTTCGAACAATTTTGAACAAACATTATATATGCTCTTTTTCCTTTTTTTATCGTCTTCTCCATTGTACCCCTGTTTTACCTAAACCCAAAACGATCGCCTGTCTCGTTTTTCCATTCGTCTTTGTACAATTCTAATTAATATCTTTGACACGTGTGCTGTCATACTTATTTTTCGAACATTTTCACATCTATTGGCTCTTTTCATTTTTGGTATAGTGACTTTGATATTACGTTTGAAATCTTTGGGTATCTCGCCTGTCTCGTACATATAGCTTACAAGTTGGAAGAAAAGTTCTGTTACTGTTTGTCCAGCTGCTTTTAGAGTTTCTGCTTGCACCTTATCTGTACCCGCCACCTTACCATTTTTCAGACCCTTTAATGCTAATTCAAACACATCTTTAAGTATAGCATATCCAAATCATCGTTTTCGATTTCTGATTCCTGTTATAACGCTGTTAGTTCATCTCCTGCATGTAAATTCTCTATATATTCTTGCCATGTAACCACTTTCTCTACATTTTGTATAAAGATGTCTCCTTTAGAGTCCCTTATATTTCTGCCATAAAGTTTTATATCCCCATAATTCATTCTAATTAGTTTGTATGCTTCGTTGTCTTTTCTATTTATATCTTAGTTTCGACCTATTTGCACTCTTCATCAATCCATTGCTCTTAAGCTTTCCTGTATTTGCGAATAGTTACCCATTTTATCACTTGTATCTCTGTTTCTCAGCTTCGTCCGGTCTGTTTTTGTATATTCGGTCTTCTTCTATTAAATTCAGAATATTCTTTACTATCCATGGTTTTTAATATCTTTTTGTGTATACCCAAGAATATCTCTGACCGCCATGTCTAAGCTGATTTTAATGTTTTTCCATTCTGTTTCTATTTCGTTAGTGTCTTAAGCTTTCCCGATATCTTTTAGCGGTTCATTTGATTTTTTTTTAGAATCCTTCGTGGAAATCTTTATCTTTAAGTTTCTCAAAGTGAACGTGCTTTTATCCGTTCTTTTTGCTCAATTTTATAAATTTAAAAACGGCCTTCATAACTACGATGTTTCAGTCACCGTCTACATCTTTTTCTAGGTAACTTCTACAGTCTTTCACTTAATTCCTAAACTGTTCTCTAACAAGAATGTAATCTGTTTTATATCGCCTGGCATTTCCCACATGTATCGTTTTCTAGCATGATGTTGAAATAATGTGTTTGTAATGATTAAATTGTTTTTGTCGCCAAATTCAACAAGCTTATTTCCCCTGTCGTTTCTCGTGCATAAAGTAACCTACTACTGCTCCTTTCCTACCCTTACCTACCACTGCGTCAAAATCTCCCACAATTACTAAATTTTCATGCCCTTTATGTATCTTAGTATGTCTTCGATATCATTGTAGATCGTTTCTACCTTTTCCTCACTGTAGCTACTTTTATTATTACTGTATTTACCGGTTTATATTCTAATCCAACCATTAGTACTCTTCGTTCTTTTATATGTAGTTTTCTACACAGCGCCCAATATTTTCGCATAACTATACCCATACCCGAATTTCCTTCCTCTGATACTGTATGAATTACCCTAAAGTATCTGCTCCAAAAATTCCCCGCCTCTGGCTATCGAAATTCGCTGATCCCTACTATGTCTAACGATAACTTATCCATTTCAATTTTCAAGTTCTGTAGCTTGCCTACTTGCTTCATTCAAAATGTTTCAGACTCTTTTTCTCTAAGCTTTCCGATGACATCCCCCGAAGTAGTCCCCTCCCGGAGATCCAAATGGGGGACTATTTTAACTCCGGAATTTTTTTACCTCAAAGGATGCTATCATTCTGAATAACAATTTAAGTACGTTGTGTACTTGGGAGGTAATGTGGTAGAACTTCTTCAAGGTGCAGGTCCATTCAGAATGGCAATTCTTCATTACTGATTGATCAACATAGACGCACAACGTTTCAAATTATAGTTCGTTTGAAATGAACACCTGTTTTTGTGCTTATATCTTGTTAGATTCTGGTTGCTTTAAAGATTTCCAGTTGTTAGATTTCGTTTCGTTATTTAAATAGTGAAGTCGTCGCGAATTGAAATTTGTGATTTCTAAGTTATTCATTGCAAAGCTTCACATCTGTTTGAGGTATATCATTTACACTACATAGCGATCTTCAATAAGTGCTATAAATAATTATATATTGTTTATAATAAATCTTGGACATAATTCTAATTTCCGAGTATTGCACATGTTTAAAAATATGAACACTTGCTATGATAATTAAGATATTTATAAAGTAAAATTTATTGATTTTCAATTCAAATGTGAACTAAAATGTTAAGGTCAGTGTCCAAACGTGTGATGTTTGCTCACAAAATTAGCATTCTTATAATGCCACTTATGTTATAACATAATTCAAAATTCATCATAGTTAACTAATTAGCTGAAACTGCTTGTGCATTGGATAATTTGTTTTTTTACTAAAGGAAACGTGCATTTAAGAGAACTTCAATAATTAATTAAACTACATTTATTAGCTTTCTTGCAAGCCAAATGTCGTATATTTTTGTTATAACCCAAAATATGAAAGGCCATTCATAACGGATAATTTAAGTTTGGTACATTGCTATATAAAATGTCAGTAAAAATTTTTATGCTATAAAACGTCATTTATAGAAATTTTGAAATACTAATCGCGGATCTATTGCTTTATGTAAATATCTGAAATTATTGTTTCTTTATCTTTACCCTTTAAATATCACAGTATATGTATGAAAATAATCTCTGGCTGTTATTCATGAGTTTTGAATGTTTGACAGATATGAAATATTGAGTTCAAACCTTTCAGTGATAAAAACAGTTAAAAGAAAAATGCTTGAAGCAAATGATAAAATAGATAGTTTGTTTTCTTTGTGTTTAGTAAAATATAACATTAGAGAGAAAACAATATACAGCGTTGCTACGTACATCTGCGTAGCCTAAAAGAAAAAAGAAAAACACAAAAAAATTTCGAGGGCTTAATCAGTGAGTCAGCGGGGCATTATAAATACAAAATAAATTATAAGAGAAGCCTGAAATAAAAATAAGAAATTAAACATACTTATTATTACTTATAATTAATCTAAGCTAACATTGTTGCGGAGACATAACTGTGCATCATAACCAAAACAAAATCAATACCCACAAAATACACATATCAGATGCGAACGCCAAAGAAGAATAAGAATCACCCTAAAATGTTTATGTATTCAAATAAAAATTTAGTTTAAATTTGTTTTAAAAAACATCTTCTTACTCAAAGTGAACGAGTGTTTTTTTATTTTTAATAATTATCATATTAAAAATTTTTAAAATATTTTAGTTAATTTAATAACAAAATCTTTCATTTAATATTTTTAAAAATAAAAATTAAATAAATTTATAATAATATTTAAAATTATTAAAATTAAAATTATATAATTCAAACTTTTTTTAATTTTTATTAAAATACCCGAAAAAAAATCTTTAACAATTTTTTTGAATTTTGAAGCTTTTTGAAGGTGTGACAAATGTTTGTGTAAGTTCCTCTATAATTTTGTTTAAAAGGTTTTTGTTTTCCCCACCATTTTATTTTTATCCATTGGTAAAAAAAAAATAAAATATTAATGGGTTATAAGAAAAAATAATTTTTTAATTCTAATCATTTAAAACATATAATTTATAAATTGTTTATTTAAAAAAATAAAAAAATATATGTTTTTAAAATAAAAAAATTAGGCTGGTAACAAAAAAAAGACAAAAATGTATCATAAAAATATAAGACAAAAAAAAAAAATACTAATATAATAGACAGATAACACCTATAACAAAAAATCTAAAAGATGTCCTTAATCATAAAATATTAACGTATATTTTATTTATTAAATTTTATTACTTTTATTCACTAAATGTATTTGGACCTTCCACAATCTTGGGTACGGCTAATTTCTAGTGAATTTTAGAAGTTGTTTAAATTATATGAATATTAAATATTGTTTTTTTCGATTCAATTGATTATTTTTGCCATGATGTATTTTGGTTTATCATTGAAATTATAAATTTTGTTTATTAATTTATATTAACAAGTTTTAGAATTTATCATTTAGTTTAATTTTGTATTATCCATAAATTTATATTTTTATATTCTAAATATAAAATTAAACTATTATTTTTCAAATAGTAATTATTATAATATTACTAAAATCGTTATTTTTATTAAATTTTAATATGATTTTTAATTTTTAAAAATTTTTTTAATTTGAATTTTTTTAATAAATAATAAGAAATTTCTTTGATTTTATTTAAAGGTATTTTTTTATTATTTTTTTTTTTTAAAAGTTTAAGTTTTTTGGTTCCTTTTTTTATAGGTTTATGTTCGAACTGTGAATTTCAGGTCCCTCCCTTATGTTAAATTCCCAAAAGAAAAATTACAGCTCTAAAACCTCAGCTCTGAATTCGCATTGTAAATATAAAACTAAGTCTATAAGGTTTTCTCTACGAGGTCGTAATTTAACAAAAATTTACAATTATTGACCACAACAGTCTAATGCCACTTATGTTATAACATAATTCAAAATTCATCATAGTTAACTTATTAGCTGAAACTGCTTGTGCATTGGATAATTTGTTTTTTACTAAAGGAAACGTGCATTTAACAGAACTTCAATAATTAATTAAACTACTTTTATTTAATTTCTTGCAAGCCAAATGTCGTATATTTTTGTTATAACCCAAAATATGAAAGGCCATTCATAACGGATAATTTAAGTTTGGTACATTGCTATATAAAATGTCAGTAAAAATTTTTATGCTATAAAACGTCATTTATAGAAATTTTGAAATACTAATCGCGGATCTATTGCTTTATGAAAATATCTGAAATTATTGTTTCTTTATCATGTAACGTATTTTTTTTCTAGTTACATTTAGTTCAATAAAATAAAAATAAAACAGCTATAATTTAAAATATTTAATTTGAGAATTATCATCTAATAAAAATTAATATATAATATTCATAATAACACATAGATTCTTGTATGTATATACTCTAAAGTTCATTACCAAGCTCTGTCAAGTTGTCAGTCGGCACTTCATTCTCAACGTTCAAAAGTGCAAGCCGCTTTTGCGGACGAGGTGAAGTCGAAATGGACCTGTCGAAACACATGGCTTCTGACAAAGTCAGGAAAAAGTAGAGCATTGAAAATTCTTGGTGTCTGGAAGTCGAGCCTAACAGCGGTTGCGCGAGCATGATTTTCGATAAGCCTCGCTCCGAACAGTTTAGTTGATCCCGACAGGCCTGAGAATATGGAACCCCTTTGGACATCATTTTAGACATGCAATATCTTGAGGACATATCTTGAGTAACATTTCCGATAATAAATTAAAAGAAATTTTGAAGGCAGTATTTTAAAGCAAGATTTTATGGTTTCGTTCTATTCAATATAACATGCAGTAAAGTAAACGCCAATTCCACATGTGTTTCCGATATTTCAACCTTACCGATGAATAATATCACACAAGGATATTATGATGGAAATCTCCGACAGCTGAGGTCAAGGTCTAGCACTTGTGGTACATTTTTGATGCACGTGAGTGTTTTTAACTTTTGATTACTTTGAAATTACAGTAAATTATTATGAATTATCCAACATTAATTGCTTGAGTAACGTAAATAGAAAGTAGTTTTTTTGAGAAATCAGTAAATTAACGTATATGTTGTTTGCTTGTCAGAAGGTTTGCACATGTACGCAAACAGTGTATTTTATAAAGTTCTGAATAACGACCTATGTCAGACAAAAAATATGTAGATTCCGTTTTCTGATCTAGACGCCATATGCTGTCTTGATTTAATTTACATTATGCTTGAAGACTTTCAGGTCATGTAAAGGCACTTTCATTGATATATGAAATTCGCGTATTTATTGTAGATTACAACTAAATTAGAATAATTACATTTTACCAAGTCTGCACTTTAATAATTAATTTTTGTTGTAATAATCAAAGAAGTACTTCGCTGATTAAAAGAAACTTGTGTTAAGAACAATTAATAAATTATATGTTTATCTAATTAAATCTTATAGAAATGATCTACTCATAGATCTTAATTTTGAATGTAAAACTTCATTAGAATTATTATGAAAAAATTTGATAAAGAGACAAACTTTAATATTGCAGTCATATGTACATAATTAGAAATTTATCCAAATAGAATCCTTTTTGTTTTTGAAATATGTTTGATTATTTAACATTTAAAAAATTGCAAGTCCTCCCGGAATAGAAAGAGTGTGTAGTGAAAATAAATTCCCTCAGTATATTTTAAATGCCTAAATTCTATTATTCTATTTTTGGCAAATGTTTTTGAGGACACAAATGGTGTCCATATTGTGCTCTTGTTTGTTCACAGGTAAAGCTGAGACATCTGTATGACATCTGGTGGTTGAGGTCTTGGTAAGTGTGTCCTAGAGAATGAAATTCAGGTTTTATGGCTGTTAGTGGTGTTAAGATAAGGTTTCCCCATTCCCCTTATACAAGTACAGTTAAATTTTGTTGGTTATTGTATTAAAAAATACGGTGGCGCTCATTATATATATTTTTGGTCTTTTATTCACCCATGACCCAAGCTCATGATCTACCCAGAGCTAACACTTGACTAGTCGTTTATATCTTAAGAGTTTTTCTTTGTCTCAAGCCATTCTCCATCCGACATTACCTTGGGCTTAAAAGAAAAAGAAGAAATTCTCGACCTTGTGATATCAGATTAAGGTTTAGAAAAATGGGAGGTTTAATTTATAGCTGATAGTCACGAGGATAAAGAAATATAAAATTATATTTTTATATTACAATCTTTACCCTTTAAATATCACAATATATGTATGAAAATAATCTCTGGCTGTTATTCATGAGTTTTGAATGTTTGACAGATATGAAATTTTGAGTTCAAACTTTTCAGTGATAAAAACAATTAAAAAAAAAATGCTTGAAGCAAATGATAAAATAGATAGTTTGTTTTCTTTGTGTTTAGTGAAAGATAACATTAGAAAGAAAACAATGTACAGCGTTGCTACGTACATCTGCGTAGCCTAAAAGAAAAAAAGGAAAACACAAAAAAATTTCTAGGGCTCAATCAGTGAGTCGGCGGAGCATTATAAATACAAAATAAATTATAATTAAAGGGAAGCCTGAAATAAAAATAAGAAATTAAACATACTTCTTAATACTTATAATTATTCTAAGTAACATTTTGAGGAGACATAACTGCGCATCATAACCAAAACAAAATCAATACCCACAAAATACACACATCAGATAGAAAAATTACCCCTTAAAATGGCGAACTGTGGATTTCAGGTCCCTCCTTTATGTTAAATTCCCAAAAGAAAAATTACAGCTCTAAAAACCTCAGCTCTGAATTCGCATTGTAAATATTGTAACATGTTTAATTTGAGCAATAATTATTTGCATTGAATTACGAGGATAATGCGCTAAGCGTGCCTTATTCTTTATTAATCTTCTTATATTAAAATATCTGTGTGTCATAAAGTTACTTCGTGAAGCATCTCTAGCTGTTTCTTACGTATTTCCCCACCTCTAACGTCGCTATCATTCGGTTCTCGCTTTGTCGGGTTAGTCACCCGCTAGCAACAGCCTTAATCAAGATGTATTTCCGGCTAGAAGCATGCGACCTTCGGCTAAATTACTTATGTAAGCGGGTCAGGTCGTGCTAGACCTGAAACCACTTTGATAACTTCTACTAACGGTTGGTAAATTATACATTTTACGAACTAATTTAATTTGGTTTTTGTTTATTTAGCGCGTCAACGAGGAATTTGCCATCGAAGAATGATAGATAAAGTACGAGTGAAGATGTTGATTTTGATTGCAGTCGTCCCAAGTTAGAAATGGCTAGTAACATTGTTTGGAGCTTTTAAATTTCCGTCCAGATTTGTCTTGGAGAACAGAAGCAGTTCGGTTCGTTATTAGATATAAGAAATTTTTGCATGTGTTTTGAATGTCGTAAAAATTTGATAAACAGACTATCATATAAAAAGCACGAAAAGTTGCTATTATGTTTACGAGCATAGAATCTGTTAATTCTCAATTATTGTTGAACTGGTTTTACAAGCCGTAGAACGAAATTTTGTCAAGTTAGATTTATATAATTACAACCTCAGATAGATTGCAAGCTATATTTTCGAAGTCATACTTTTTGTGTTGTAGCACAGTTGACAGATGTTGCCGTGAAAGCAGATGCTTCGTGCAGCTGTCATAAAATTTAAATTAAACATTCCTCAATCTTGTAATTAGCTTTTATTTACAGATTAAATTATAAATCTAAATATGAAAATTTAAACACACGCTGTGTAATAATTTAGAAACTGTAATCTACCTGAAAAGATCTGCCCAGGTTAGAAGTGTTAATTTAGTATATTGTGATTACAAATTATTTTAATCAAATGTTTAAAGCAAGTTTATGTTTGAAGAGCAGTCTTTTGCTTTAAAAAGTCAAATTCTTGACTTTGTTATAGATGTTATTGGTGAAATTTTTTTCACCTGTTAAAAAGTTTTGAAATTTTAAAAGAGAGTTTTTTTTAGTAAACAATTAGTTAAACTTTGAGACTTTTATTTTGGTCAAATGCGATCAAATCTGATAATATAAAGGTAGAATATCTGAGTAATAATTTTGTGCCAATATCATATTGGATATACATTTTCTTTATTTTTGATACTTTTATAAAACACAAATGGTGTTCTACATTTTTATTTATTTAATCTTTGTAATTTCGTACAGTAGCTGTGTCTTATTTTTATAAAATAGGTTTTTGTTAACGAAGGCTATCGTTTTATCTTTGGGTTTCCACGTCCGCCCTTAGAATTGTGCTTTGCTATTATCGTGATCATCTCAGGACTTGGTGGTGCCTATTTAACTTAGTTTAGCTTTAGTTTGCAAACAAAATTCGACGCCCCCCCCACCACTTCTTATTGCTCTACCCAGGAATAGACCCCTAGCTATGTCGGAAGATTTTTGTTTACTGGAGCCCATTAAGAAAAATAAGTTTCACTAGCGTCCAACATAATAAAAACTACAAAATTCGGATCACTGACATCCAAAGTGGGGCTAGCAAGATAAAAATTTGTATCAATATCAAACTAAGTCTATAAGGGTTTCTCTACGAGGTCGTAATTTAACAAAAATTTACAATTATAGCACCAACAACAGTTCTAAATCATCTTCGTGAGATTCATGTTAAGTACAAAAAAAAATTATCACCGTAAGAGGTTAGGATATAATACAATATTTTCAATACATGTCATTTCATACAAAGAGAATCGTTTTACCCCTACAAAATTTAGTCGGCAATAGAAGAACCTTATAAATAAGCAGTTTCATCAAGTACGTGAAACCCATATCAGAAAACGGTGGCTAAAACACTCACCCTCAAGTTCAGAGCGCACGGCTGGCCCTAGCAGAGAGGCTCGGGACCAAGTAGTGTTGGTGTCCTCCCATACCAAAGAGGAGCGTCAATCTAACGGGTCGCTAAGTCCCCGAAGGAAGAACATATAATAATTTCAGGCGAATTAGTTTATTGTCACCGAAAAGTATAGGTTTGTAAAACCATCATTACGCACCACGCTGTAGGGCGTGCGCGAAATTCTCACAAAGAAAAGCAGAAACAATCAAAAATATAACAAATGTTTTCGTTGTGTATATCGAATAGAAAGTGAATATTAATTTTGTTTAACTAATAACCAGAGCTCAAAGTAATATCGTTGTTATCAAACTTGATTAGGAAACTTGAAAACACGGTTTATCGTGTAGTTCAATACGCTATTTCAACGAGTTTTAGATTGAAACAATAGAGAAAGTAATTATACGCTATCGCAACGTATAGCAAGTTCACGGATACCTAAAACAGAGGTATAGACTATTTAATTTTTAGAATGAACTTTTCGTTTTAAAGCAAATAGATCTGAAATTGAAAACTACTAGAAGCGTATTTTATTGTAGGAAGTTCTAATATACTGGGTGTTGTTGGAGTATCTGAGCAGAAACTACGTAAATGAATAATGGCGCAAAGGGTGTAGATTTTAACTGACCATCGTGAAATAAACGTAACAGCGTGTTACGAAATTATAGTACCAGCCAATATTTCAACTTAAGCCTGTTATTTGAAATTATGCTTATTATTTTTGTGTTGTGACACGCAAATAGCAGTCTCAAGTTATATATTTTATGTATTGTTTCGTTTACAGCTATCACTAGTGCTTTTAGTGTATTCAGGCATATAGTATTGATGCGTTGTTTTGCTAAAGAGTTTCTACACTCGCTCTTTTGGTTTTTCTTGCTTTGTTATTCATTTCAGCGTAGTGACGCCTGACACTATACGCACACGACTCGCCCTGTTAGTCTTATCAATCACCTCCGAAGTTAGAGTTCGGAGTTGGATCAGAAGTCTTCGAAAGGCCCCCTTTTATATGGATAGAAACCTCATCTGATGTTCGGCCTTTCGGAGAGGGTGTCAGTCAACAGATTCGATGTTACTATCTATTATTAAACCTGAGGATTGGATACTTCCTATCATCTAGTATTATACCCTTCAATGTTATTTCTACAGTGAGAACGTGTTATTGACTCCTAACTGTAAAAATAAGAATGTTTTAACATGTACATGAAATTAATAAGAAATTCCTGTTATAGACATTGAGCAAACCCAATATATAATTTAGAAAATCAATTACTACTTTGCATTCTGCGTATAATTTGATGTATAATTAATGTCTCAAAACAAATTTTATTAAAGTTTTCAAGACTCTTCTTTTTAACAAGCAAAACTTTTAAATTAGTTAAATTAATTTTAAAAGAATTGTCACCTTCAGTAACTTTTGATATAATTACTAAAGCTGATTAAATCATGTCGAGTCAACGAAGTGCTTATAAATTTATGCTTTTAAAGCGGAAACTCCCTACGCTAGAACGTGAAAAGTTTATAAAATAGCTGATGTGCTTTCTACACAATACTCAGAAAAGATTTCTAAAATCATATCCTCAAAAGCTTTTAAGAAGATAAAAAATATTCGTGTTCTAGTTTCATCCTCAAATTCATCTGCATAAAAAACAATTTTATCTCTATCTGACCAAATATTGTTACAAGTTACCTCGTAACATATAGAAACGACAAACGCAGTTGATTTATTTAATTACTAGAAAAACCATAATTGTAGTCCACTTATTAAAGTAATTAGTTTAAAGTTTACGATGTATCCATAATTTTATAAAGAGAAGAATAGAAATTGTGAAGAAACTTTAAGCATTTGTATGGTGAAAATGTGAAGGGAATAAAAGAAAGATAGAAAACGTGACTGTAACTAAAAGAGTAGATGAGGTGGAAGTGCTAAAGACTGTACAAGCGCTGGAGGGGTACATATAGTGTCCCTAGGGATATGCTAAATTATGGAAGTATGTTGCTTATTAGGAGGATGTATGAATCATACAACATGTGCGTCGGATGTGCACAAATCACGAATGACTGAAACAGTTGTGATTGCACCATTGTATAAAAGTAAATGTCATAGAAATGAATTGTGAAACCATACCGCGATTAGCTTACTTAGTACTTCTGAAAAAATGTTTGGAAGGGTGTTAATAGAACAAGTATTTTAGAATTTGGTGGATAGTGCATGGGGCATCCAGTGTGACTTTCTGCCATGTAAATGATGTATGGAACAACTGTTTGCCCAGCAGCAGGTGATAGAAAAATATATGGTGGTAGATAGTCAGATGTACTGTGCATTCACGGACCTTGAGAAAAATGTGATAGAGTAAACAGGAATATGTTCTGTAAAACGCTAAAAAAATACGATGTAAATGAGAGGCGTAAACTCGATTAAATTCTTGTACGAGAATAATACACATAATATATTTAGATTTACACGGGATTAAATTTTTCCCGGGGCGAGATAGGTTATGGGCCTTTGGGAGCTTTTCTTTAAAAAGACTTTATTTCCAAATTTACACTCCAATCAAGTGAACTTTAATTTCAATTGTTTATTTAGAAAAAATAACTTATTTTTGATACAACTTAGACGTTTATATTCACTAAACTTTAAGTAAATGACAAGAGACTTGGAGATAAAAATTAATAATTAATAATTAAAAGTTATGGTGAGTACCTTAAACAACCAACAATGTTAAAGTTGTGAAGCTCGAGACTGACTCGCCATCTTGGGCTCCTGAGGGTATTTATGCTATCCCTGCTCTTATATCATTTTGTGGGAAACGCAAATCCCATGTCTGCTATTTCTTGATACAATACAAAGTATTACATTTTTATAATCTTAATTCTAACAAGTGCTATCTTATTGTCTACTGTGACCTGCACCTGCAGTGTCATATTACGTCTGGAATACAATGTAACTGTTCCCGTTCTCATGTCTGGTTTGTGAACTTTCATTAACCTTTTATTATGTTCTTCAATTATACAATGTAACAATAATTCTTAAATCTCAGTCATTCCAGTAGAGAAAAAAACAACAACAAAAACAACCTCATGCCTGTACATCGTCTAACCTAACCAACACCATATATAGTAGCTTTATTTACTTTTTACTAACATTACTAAACTTATCTACTTTGTACAAAATTCTACATCACCAATGATCATAAAACATCGGCTTAAGCATCTATGCATCACTGCAACATCTATGTGAACTCAGTACACCTCAAAATGTATGTGTACATGTATGAATACACCTCTCCACAAAATCACGAACATTTCTCAAACTTTCAAAATATGCTAGGTTATACTAACCTACTAAACTCAAACTACAAAATCATATAAGTCCTGTGACTTAATAAACCGCAAACCTCTAGATTGAATTGACCGAACAATCCAACAAAAATATGCTAAGATCTTACTGACCTACCAAAATTTAGAACCTTAGGCGTTACAAACCTAAAAACTACAAACCACAAAAATACCCTAGGTCCTCTGACCTATTAAAACTCAACATTAAGTTTTAATAACCCTAACAAATCTTAAAACCTCAAGCTAACTGTACTAGTACTACATTTAATATCTACTACTAAACAAAATTTAGCAAATCTTCAACATGCTTAAAACCTAAATTATAAACTACCAAAAAAATTAATTACCTTTTATTTTTAGTTTTAGTATTGCGAATTAACTAACTATACCTACTAATATCTCTCTTAATTAACTAATTTTCGTCCCCTTCCATAATAGCGGACAATGACTTTAGATCCTTGACGTGCCAGTTTTCAGCTCTACTACCATCCAAATTTATTAATTGATATACCAAAGGTGATAATTTTTTCTGAACTCTACATAAAACATATTTGGGGGCTAACTTTGCGGTGAACTTGTCGCCTGCGCTCGAAAGTACCTTATTAATCCTCCAAACTTTCTCTCCTTCTTTATACACAATTTCTCTCCTCCTTAGGTTATACCTTCTACATGAGTTTACATTAGCTACATGTAACTTTTCACGCACATCTTTAAAGACTTCAGACAAACCTTGACGATCAGAAACGTAAAGTGATCTGCTACCCGGTATAACTTCAATATCCTCCTTCGGCATAGATCCATAACCATAAAACTTTCCTGTAATTGGAACAGTACGTCCAAAAATCAAAAAATTTGGAGTGTGACTCGTTGCTTCATGTTTTGCTGAATTAATTGCAAATTGAATTTGTGGCAACTCAACATTCCAAGAATCATGTTCATTAACATAACAACGCATGGCGGTACCAATCGTTTTATTAATCCTCTCTACAAAATTTACTTGAGGCGAATAAACTGCATTGTACCATACCTTTTCAATCTCATACTTTGCACTTAAAGATTTAAAAATTCGACCTGTTAACTGTGGTCCGTTATCGCAAATCATGAATTGCGGTACACCAAATACTGAAAACATTTTTTCTTCCAGAAATTTCTCTATTGCGTGAGCTTTTGCTGTACGCATAGGATAGGAGATAGGCGGCTCCGTGGCGTAGTGGTATGTGTGTGACTACTACGCCCAAGGTCCCGGGTTCGAATCCCGACACGGTCCGCTTGAAAAATGTTAGGCGAGCATTTTTCGCAAAAATACACCCTCGTTCGGATGAGAGGTAAAATGGAGGTCCCGTGTGTGAGTGTTGTCACGCACGTTAAAGATCCCTACCTTGCTTGGAACAGCAAGGATTCGGCAAAATTCAAAATTTTCCAGGTAAAAAAAAAACTCGCTTCCTGGCCAATGTAGTACCTTCGGGTGGAGCATTGGAAAATCACATGTAATGTACGCATAGGATGTAAAATCGTATATTTAGAGAACCAATCTCCAACAACTAACAACCATTTAGATCCTGCTCTAGATCTCGGAAATGGACCCATGAGATCCACTGCCATAACTTGAAATGGAAATTTCACTCGCTTTTCTCTTCCCATCTTCCCGAATGGACCTAAATTTGATGATTTTTGTGCCCCACAAACTAAACATTGCTTACGAAACTTTAAAATATCCATACGCATTTTTGGCCAGTAATAATTTTCTTGTACACGGGCCATCGTCTTGTAATAACCAAAATGACCTGTCGTTGATGGATCATGACATGATCTAATAACTTCTATTCTCTGTACACAAGGCACTAAGATTTTCCACTTAACTAAGTTAGATTGAAGCGGTAAATTTGTAGGTATGAACTTGAAAATAAAATCGTCCTCAACCTTCCATTGTGGATAGTTATCGGGCGACGCCAAAATTTTTTGCCTCAACTAAATATACCACTGATCCAAATTCTCAAGGTTAATTTAAACTAAATTCACTTCTTCATTGTATACTTCAGGAACAGCTCTACTCAAACAATTCGGCACAACGTTGTATTTACCTTTACGGTGTACTAATTCGAATGAATGTTGACGCAGACGAACTGCCCATCTAGCTAATTTTCCTGTGGGATTCTGAATGTTGTTAAGCCACAGCAATGAAAAATGATCCGTTACGACCGTAAAGCGGGTGCCTTCTACCCAAGGACAAAACAAAACTGCAAGACACTCCTTTTCCGTTGTTGAGTAATTTCTTTCTGTACGAGTGAGTGATTTACTCGCATAGGATATTACTTTTTCCTCATTATTAACATTCTGAATCAAAACTGCACCAAGACCGGTGTCACTAGCATCACACTCAATAACAAAAGGTAAGGAATAATCTGGTTGACAAAGAAGGGGGGCCGATACTAATGCTTCTTTAATTAAAATGAAGGCAGATTCTGCCTGCGAATTCCAAACTATGGCCTGTCGTTTCTTTTTCTTTTTAACAAGATCATTTATTGGAGAAACTAAAAATGAATAATTTTTCATAAACCGACGGTACCATGAACACATTCCTAAAAAACGTTTCACTTTTGTAGTGTTCTTCGGACGCGGATAATTTGTCATGGCCGAAACCTTTTCAGGATCATTTCTAAGGTAGTTTGACCCAACCACAAAACCAAGAAACTTAAGTGATTGCTTAAAGAACTGACACTTCTCTAAATTGATAGTAAGACCTGCGTCTTGCAAACGTCTTTTCAGTTCTTCCAACAAACGTACATGCTCTTCAAAAGATGCAGAAGCTAAAATGATATCATCTAAATAACAAAAAATGTTTGGTTCAAACTGCGGACCAAAAATTGCGTCTACTAGTCTTTGTTGCGTTTGCGCAGCATTCTTAATTTCAAACGGTACTCTAACAAATCTATACTGTCCTCTACCTATAACGCTGAAGGGTGTTTTATTTTTTAAAGATTCAGATAAGGGTATTTGCCAAAAAGATTTCCGCAAATCAATACTCGAAATATAATATGCATTTCTAAGAGTGTTCAAAATTCCATCTGAAGGCATTGGATATGAATCGTGCTCAGTAACGTCATTCAAAATCCTACCGTCAAAGCATAAACGATATTCTCCACAAGATTTTTTCTCCACCAACAAAATTGGACTACACCATGGGCTCATACACGGCTCTATAACTCCTAACTTTAACATGTCATCTATTTCTTCATTCAAAATTTTACTCATAAATGGTGACATAATATATGGTTTTTTGCGAAATGGCTTAGCCTGACCTGTATTAATATCCATAGTGATTTTATCTGACCTACCTAATCTTTTATCACTACAAATTTATTTAAATGAATCTATAACCTTCTCCGCTTTTAACCGCTGGACCTTTGTTAAACTATCCAAACCATACAAACTGTGTTGACATTTAATTGGTATCGATGAGGAACCAATGTAATTGGTTTTTGTCATCTCCGTGCACATACCAAGAGCTATTCTTAAAATCTGCTACTAAATCAAATAATTCGGCGTAATCACTCCCAAAAATAAAAGCATGTGGTTACGAAGGAACTACTAAAGCGTTTAAGATCTTACACTTCTTTCCAATACAAATCGGCAAATCCAAACAACCTACAATAGTCTTTGTAGACCCATCTGCAATTGCTGTGCCCTGCTTGTCTGAACAAAAAATTTTTAATTGTAATTCCTCAATTAATGGTACTGCTAAAGAACCTACGACCGACGTAGTACAACCTGAACCTAACAAACCCGTAACTTCCCTATCAAATAATTTGACCATCACATAAGGACGATTATCATAATTTTTCTTAACAAATAAGGTGGTAGATTTGACTTTTACTTGGTTTCCACAAAAATCTTTCACCACTTTCAGCCAATCCGACCAATCCTTTTTACAAAACTTTTCTATATTCTGACTTAACATTACGGTGGCCTGATTATGTGAAACAGCTAGGCGACTACTAAACCTCTGCTTCGTTACTCGTTTTTTGAACACTTTGGGCATGTCGACGAAATGACATCTCTTTGTCCACAGCCATAACAAAAATTCTTTTCTGACTTCTACAAAATCTAAAAATATGACCCGGGCGACGACAATTCCAACATACAAAATTATTCGATTGATTCGCTGTTGAGGATCCAGAAATGGTTGGTTTCCGCTCATCCTTACTAATAACTTGAACTTGACGAATATTAGGCTTTCCCTTCCAAAAAGTATCCTTTGAGTTAAAATTATTTTCAAATGCAACTTTATTTTTATTCTCTACCGTAGACTTCGTACTATTTCCTACCCTAGTATTATTTAACAAATTCGAACTGGACTTTCTACTCAACGTAACTGCATTTTCTAATTTTTTTCCTAATTTTATTAAAGTTGTTGCATCATCTATATCATGGAGTGCAAGTTGTGAAATATACTCCGGTAACAAATTAGCTCTCATAACTTTAACTTTAGTCACTTCAGCCGGTGGTCGAGACAATCTTTTAATCATATTCTCTATATGCGCTACGAATAAAACAATAGACTCATCTTTTTTTTGTTTACGTTCTTTAATACTATCCCAAATTTCATCATCTAAAAAATGTGGCAAACAATCCTCTTTCAAACGCTTTTCCAACTCATCCCAATCCTGTAGTGAATTCTTATTACTCCTGAACCAAACTAAAGCATCACTTTGAAACAATTCTACTGCACTGTGAAATAGATCTTTCTTATCTACTGTACGGGAATCTGCTAACTCGTTTATTCTTCTATAAATGACAAAAGATGTTTTGGATCACCTGCAAATTTAATTGACCACGAACTAATGGGTGGGGGGTGGTGTAATAAATGTAACTGTCGGAACTGAGACACTCTCAAAACGAACATGCTCGCGAATTTTTCTTTCGTGCTATCTGAAGCTGTCCTTCTATCCACACATTCTGCTTCTAAAAGAATTATTGTCGCTAACGTCTCATCTTTATATAATGTAATCTCTTTTTATCCTTTTCATCCAAAATGTTTATTCTTGTAACTCTACCTGCTAAATGTATTAATTTTGATCGAACTCTTTTAAAAATAGAATCTGATAGATCTCCATTAAATTCTGGTAAAATACTTTTGACAGTTTCTAATGTTTCCTGTATCTCTTCACATCCTTTAGTAAATTCTACATTATACCCTGACATATCAATTAGACAACCTGGTTTTTCTACCTCATTCGACCTCAACCTAGCTAAAAAATTTCTTTTATCCACTACCGATTTACTGCTATATGATCCCCTAATATTGAGTTCATACTCTAATTCAAATTGATGTAAACAAACTATTGAAAATCTTTCTGCCATCTTGATTATAATTTAAAAAGAATTTTTATTATACTGTATTTCGAACAACTAGTTCTCAACCAAATCGAACACTTATGCAAATTAAATACCACACCAAAAATACTAGCTAATATCAAGCATTGATCAAAATTTAGTCTTACCCTAAACTGCATCATCAACCAAAATCGAATTAACTGGTCGCTATTGATAAAAAGTCCATTTGAACACTATAAAATATTAAGCATCAATCAAATTTCTAAAAGCGTTACACATACATATCAAAACACTTGGAAGCCTTTAATAATGAGGTACTGACTGAACTTGAGCATTAATCAAAATTAAGCACCAAACAAAATCAAGCATTATTGATTTCAACAAATTTGAGTGATTTCAGCAATTTGAAGCCGAACGTTGGGCATCAGTTTGGTGAATCTAGCCTCACACATTGGGCGCAAGTCAACTGTTTTCTTCACTATGGGGCGGTTACCCTGGGTTAAAAAAACACTGGCCTCTTCTTGTGACTGAAGGTCACTAAAAAGAGGTTTCTTCCGGACTAACTCGGGGTCTATTCCTGCAGAGGCATGAAACATGCAGGGCGGGGTCTAAATTATACAAAGCACAAATACCGCTGACCTAATTGATTCAAAACTAAAAAAGGCACCACTGCGTCTGATTTCAGCAAAATTTAGATAATTTAATGGAGAACGCAGAAAACCCTTAAGTATTTTTTTTAAGACACAACTTTAGACTTCAACCTTTGTTACGCTACTGGTGTTATAACTGGACCTGTAATAAATGCATGATTATAATTTAA
Source organism: Platerodrilus igneus (assembly GCA_036346225.1). Lineage (NCBI taxonomy): Eukaryota > Metazoa > Arthropoda > Insecta > Coleoptera > Lycidae > Platerodrilus > Platerodrilus igneus. The sequence continues at coordinate 6,898,241 of JARFIW010000165.1, read as the reverse complement.
AATAAAACAAACAATTAGAACACCTTTCGTGTTCTCAAATAAAGACATCCAACTCTTATCGAGGATATTTTTCACTAACAAATCAGTATACTTTCATACTTAATATCAACATAATTGTTTTGAGAAATAAATATGCAAGCTTGAGGTTCCTCTATTAACATTAAGAATATTTACAATTACTCGTGATTTACATTAATTTATTTACAGTAATTACCCTTACTTTAATGATTCCTTTGAAACTTTTTTTTTTTATTTATTTTTATCTTTATGGCAAGCCCCACGTTGGGCGCCAGTGAAACGATTTTTCCTAACTGGGCTCAACTAGCCTCACGCATGAGCGCCAGTGATACGAATATTTTTAGAAGCACTAATACACCAGCCCCAATGAAACTATTTACTTAACACTTATAACTGACCCTAGAAGTTGGGTGTCAGCAAAACGAAGTCTTCCGACGTAGCTAGGGGTCTATTCCTTGGGTAGAGCTATGAGCAATGGGGGGGTGAGTCGAAATCTGTTGGGGGGTCACACTCAAACTAAAACAAATAGGCGCCACCAAGTCCAGATTGATTCATGTTAATAGCATGGCATATTTCTAAGGGCGGACGTGGAGACCCAAAGAAAAAAAGATCGCCTTCGGTGACAAAAACCTGTCTTAACAGAATAAGACGCTGTTCCTGTAAGAAAGAATAATAATTAAGTCAACATAGAAAATGGGAACACTGTTTGTGTCCCTCAAATATGCCTAAAAGAAATAAAAAGAATATTTTCTACATAAGGGTGGCATCAAAATTCAACTCTTATTGCTTTTTTGTTGTTAGGTTTGATCACACTTGATCAAAATAAAAACTTTAAGCTTGGGTTAATAATTTACTAGAAAGAATTCCTTTAACTTTAAATAAAATTTAATGCAACAAAAATAAATAATTACTTGAAGTAGTTTGTAAATTTAAGATAAGGTTAATCAACCTGATTCTTGATCAAATAAATTACAACAAAGTGTAACTTGTTACACAGATATTTTCTAACCCATTCAGATCTGATTAGGTCTATTACATTGTCAAAATTAAAATACAAAATGTTCTCGTTAAGTTAAATGTGCTAATTTCAGTTTAAAATGCAAATGTTCACAAAGATATTCTCGTTTTCAAAGTTGGTAGTAATATAATACTAAGCATCTGCTTTCAAAAATACAAGTGTCAGCAGCATATTTCAAACAAACAAATGACGTAGTTACACCTGTTATTTTATACTGAAGCAACGTGTTGTTCTGACAAAATAAACTGAGTGAATTTTAAGTTTGGTGCTGGGAAATCCAGCTTAGTAACAGATAAAGTGAATAACAAAATCGTATTTCAACGTATCGAAACAAAATAGCGTGCTTCCTGAATGGAACACAAATGAATTTCTTAAAGCTACTACGAACCAAACAAAACTGCTTTCCTAGACTGAATTAGGACGTGCATCGCCATGCGGTATTAACTGCTTACATCCTATCAAAGTAGTATCTTGGCTCGGACCAACAAACGATCTGCTGTTAATTAGATCTGCTTTCCATCCTCTAATTACACGTGTTAAAATGAAGTGGTTTTCCTAACGTTGATTCAAAGTTCTATGTTCTTGACGTTTAAATTCTCATCGCCTAAGTTTTGTAGCGTAATCTTTCGTCGTCTAATCTTGGTTGCGTACATTCATATCGTTGTTGCGCGTTACTCTAAGAATGTGGTTACGCATTCAAACCGACCCGCAGGTCACTGGCCATCGTCCTCTTATACATGTTGCTCTTACTTCTACCTATGGCCGAGTGCCTATACGCGCTCTCGAACGATCGGAGCGTCCAAGGGGGGGGGGGGTGTCACACTTCTAAGCGTCTTTGCGACTGGCTGTGGAATACATCGACATCCAAAACAAATAGACTAACGGGTCTAGATACTGTTTCAATGTAATATTTAATTGTTACACGTATTACTACTTTACTTAATAAATGTGTTTTATTATTTTTGTACCTTTAATGAAGAGATTTATCAATTCGAAAATAAAATTGTTACACCTTTTTCGTATTTTATATAATATCTTACTATTTTATTTAAATGTTCTCTGTGATTATCGTTACAACCTCCTTTATCATAGCTGATTACACAAAAATTTACAGAGTGGAATAAAATGATTTCCAATTCTTTAATGCAACTTACTTAATGCATTTTTTATAGTCTGCCATTGATGTATTTGCTACCAACAGCCCTATCTTACTAAAGATCTTTGTGAAGATTCACACTACTAATTAAATGTGCAATATATAAAATCTAATTATCATCAAAGCTGTTCTTAAACAGGTTATGTACACATCATGTGTGATTTAAGTTACAAACTAACAGATCTTTATTTAATAATTAATAAAATCATTTTTGAATATATTACTTCAGTTTTTTAACAATTTTGATAAAAAGTGCGAACCGTATGCATTATCAATATATGCTCTACATAATTAAATTTCAAAATTTTAGTTTTCATACAATACAATTCTGAATACACTATATACTTTTGCCCTCTATTATGTCAACAACGAAACGTTCATTCCAAAAATAGCTTTCTACTCACCATGGTTTCAACATGTGCAAACCTAACAGATGACGGCACTTTACTTACGTCGTATTAAAAATCGACCTTGACCTGTTTTATGTTATTACATCCAAACATGTGCTTCTTACTGTAGTGGAATTTACCAAATAGTAGAACGCTTCAACAAAACGAAAGATTTTCTGCACTTCGCAAATAATCTCCTAGCATTAATTTTAAAATCATCATTTGCATCTACATTCGGACCAACTGCCGAACCATAACAAGAACCATACTGCATAAGCGAGAAATCGAAAGACAATTAATCTATTCAACCATTAAAACTAATCACTAAATTAATTTGCTAAAACAGATTTATATAATTCATTTTGTTTTAAAGAATTATACTAACCAATACTAAACTATTAAGCATGTTGAATAATTATTAAAAAAATGTTTCAATACATCACCAGCCTTTCTTTTATGGCAATTCTTATCGCCCACCTCCAAAACAACATCGTCGTGCTATTGCGGCACGAAGTTTTTATTTTAACCGACTACATCTGTCAAGGTACTCTTCAAGAATAAACTTTTATCGACCTGTTTTTTCCTGCGTACGTGGGGAATAATCTATTTACAATGTTGGTAACGCTTATACCTTATACTTGTGGCGTTTTTCACTGAGTATTTATTCCTACCACGGTTGACAATTTATTAAAACGGGCCATAAAAATTTGACACGGTACAACATATATGTTGATTTGGGGATATGTAACTGGCGTCAAAGCTTCTCAAATTATAATGCTAAAACTACCCGTGGAGATGCTAATCCCGGCGCGTTTTTCTTCCCAAAGATATGTCCAGGTATTCGTTGTTTGGTTACCGATTGCCCTGTATTGACGAAACACCGATATTGTTTATATCGGTAGAGGAAAAAGATAACAAAAAACGGTTATATAGTGCCACTTGTGCCAGTACTCGGTAACAAGCCATCGCCCCTTCAAGATATATTAATGTTTTCATGATAAACTGTTAGTCACAGCTGCATATTTAAGCACGGGAAATGCAATTTGTGCGATTTTTCACACCGCAAATCATTATTCAATGTTAAAAAATGAACATTTTTTTATCTTGAAACTTTTTTAATATTTCTAATGGTTTGGTAGATATGTGCCAAAACAAAAAAATGCTTTGTGTTAAGGCGAATTTCTTGTTATGATGTAAACCCGCCTTTAGTTATAGTGAACGAGGGGTTCGCATCCCTTCCTTAATATATGGACAGTAGTCGTCAGGCACTCATATGATAAGCTGCGCGCTCTTAATATTGATGCACCCTAGCGTGCTTTATCGATATACCTAACACGAGATTTATGTAATCCGCGATTCTTTACTATACCTTATATATTTGTTTTTTGTGTGCTACAATGTATGTGATTTTACCCGTAAATAAAGGCATAAAATTAGCCGCACATTTCTTTATTTGGAAATGATATCCTACCAGTGCGATACCAAGCAAACCTCTTGTACTTGGTCCACCACAAGAAGGATCTCCAAGCAAGTCTGAAGAACCATATCAGAGGCCTAAGGAGTCACCCCTCGCCACCACTTTGCATTAAAGAATTTTCCAGAAAAAACGTAACTAGCTTTGGAAAAGGTTGATTTGTTGTGTTTGTTGAGTGTCAATTCAGATATTCAAGTTTTATCTATCAACTTCAGCAAAGTCTAACCTATCTTGATTTTCAAAGACGTGCCAAATTTTGCAATTGGGTAAGGTTAAAACTGCAAGAGAACATTTTGTTTTTACGAAAATTCTATTTTTTGATGAAGCTGCATTCCGCAGAAGTGGATGTGTAAACTGTCACGATTTTCATTATCTCTCTATAGAAAATCCCCGGTTAATAAGGGATATTGATCGTCAACATCAATGGTCACTGAATGTATTGGGAGGAATTATGAAAAATGAAACAGTAATAGGCCCCCACTTTTTAACAATCATTTTACCGGGCAAATGTACTTAAATTTCTTGCGAAATGATTTACCTGGCTTGCTTATAAACGTGGCTACAACAAGAAGGAGCATTGGCACATTTTTGCTAGAAGTAAGGGGATATCTTAATACAATCTTCCCTGAGCAATGGATTGGAAATGGGGCCTGTCAATTGGCCTGCCAGATCCCCAGACATGACTATGATTGATTTCTTTCTATGGGCATATGTAAAAGAAGTTGTGTACAAAGACCAACCTGCTACTATAGAAACCATGAGACAAAAAAATTATAAATGCATTTGCTGATATTGGCAGTTTTGCGTAGTGTTGACAAATCCTTCAGGAAACGAATTTATTTGCAATTTTGTTCAGTATTACTTGTTGTTTAGTTGTTTAGTATTGTATTTTTTTTAATAGTGTTTTCGTGTGTACAAAAATAGTAATAAATAATGAGTTTTTGACAAATAACTACGAAACTATTAGAAATATTAAAAAAGAACAAAAAATGTTCGTTTTTTAAACCCGATTAATATGTGAAAAATATACTGGGTGTTCCATTTGAAAAAGTGTAGAAAATTTGCTTTGAATTGCGGAAAATAGCACTTAATTTTGGACATACCGTTAAACCTAAATTTGAGATATTTAGATCAGCGACAACTAGAGACCTTTTCAAAATAAATTTTCCACTCGGTTTCGATTTCAAAATTTTTCTCATATTTTTTAAAGATTTTCAAACTCAGTAGTTCATAATTTTTTTTTAATATTATTTTTTTCTCCGAGAATATTGAACCTATTTTGATAATACTCTAGGAATATTTAAAGAATCTCAGAAAACCCCAAAAAAGCAAAGATATATAGGGTATTTCATTTAAAAAACCAAAAATTGAAAGTGGTACACTTTTTTGGGCCACACTGTATAAGTGAAAATATTAAGCGTTCTGGAGAATACTAAAGCTTTGTAAGAGGACGAAATTCCTAACTTGTTTCCTATAAGAGCTATAAAAAAACAACGCACTGTTGCAGGACCCGGTATAAACTTGACAAACATTCTAAACAGCCATTCATTCAATAATGTACCTATTGGTGTACAAAGACGTAAAATTGAAAATTAAATATTCCTTGAATATGCTATTAAATGGCCTTTTTTTCCGTCAGATGAAAAATCAGCTCCCAATAATAAAAATAAAAACAGTCTGCGTTCTCACTTGAAGTGCTTGTTTTGCACACAAAATTTTATTTTTCTTTGATTGAGCGACTTTTATTGTGTGCACTTGAAATTACGAGGTATTTTATTATGTAGCTACAGGCGGTTGTGTGAAGTTTTATTTGAACATGATGTTTAATGAATCTGCAAAACAATAAAGATGAACTGAAACATTACGTGTCACCGTCAAATGCTTTTCATAACGAAAAATAAATACATTACGGATGTCTTCCGCACTGCTACTTAAAGTCGGTTTAGTTATCACTTTTATTGTAAAATCTACTATCTTCCTAGCAGAAAGAAGGAATATCTTCACAAACTTATATTAGAAATTCAATTCGTTTTATTTGCAGTAAGAATGCTTACAAAGCACGACTCATAAAACAAATTCAAAAAGAAAACCTCCAAAACAACTCGTACGCTTTACAGCCAACAGCTGAAATTGCCTCTTTGAGCATAAAATGATAAAGAACCGCAATAGTTTTTGTGGGTTTTTTTATATATAGGCTGTAATTTTAATTTAAATTGTAAAATATGCTTTTGAGAATCACTAAAAAACATGCAAAAGTTAAATTCTTTATTTCAGCTTAAACAGTTCGTACTAAAATCTTAATTGTAATGAATTGAATTACTGCTTATCTATAGGTTATTCTGTCTATTTATGATAATGTTATAAACGTCTTTCCATATTTGTTTGTTTTCATACATTTTGTATCTCTTAGATATATATATTTATATAATATATATATATATATATATATATATATATATATATTGCTGTGATATACTCCTTTGAATGCGGGAACTGGGTCCTTTCAACAAAAAAAATTCTAGTCCCACAGATTGGGCGTCATAAACGGCTGTGATCCTCTTTTCGCCTCGGCTGCTCACCTAATGTTATAAACCTCCTCATTCATAAAAAAAAACAACACATTCCTACCAAAAACATCAACGTTAACTCTATTTACATCAATATTCAGAATACATTAAAATTTCAAAATTAAAACTCAGCATAAATTTCAGTTTTAAAAAGAATTTCAAGATTAATTTTATTATCATTTTAATGTGCATCCAAAATTAAAGTCCTTGTTGGATGCCTACTAATTAATATAACAATATAAGCAGACCGGAGTCTGAGTTTAAAGGGAGCATCTACCACCCCTTTACGTTAATTAACCAGGTTCGTCTAATTGAGCTCAAAGACATACCCAAATTTTCATCATATTACCGAACATCAAAACTAAATACTCCTTTCTACTTCAACAAGCAAATTTCATCTTAAAATTAAAATTTTATGGTTAGTACAATTTCACTAATGTCCATTTAAAGTAACTCAGTTATAAAGTAATTCAACACACACAAAAATGTCAAACAAAATAGTATAATTTACCTGAAGGTTACTGTCCTCGTAGCTTCAAAGTACATCGTCCCTTTAGTTAATCACACCATTCCAACAGGATTATATTTACGGCTTCTAATTCTCAACGCTTTTAAAATTTTCTCCATCACCAGTTGTTTCTGGGCTTTTCCGGAACTCATCTATGTATATCTGACCCTTGTTTCGTGGATCCAGACACGTATTTGAACCATTTAATTATTAACACCCCGAAAATAGCAAATAACTTCATACTTCTTTCACCAATATACGCCAAAACTGCCTACTTTTGTGTATACATTTGTCGTTGTAAATTTTGCTAATTGGACAGTGAAACTAAATTTTATTACCTTGTATCTAAGTGCACTGAAGTACATTCATGTTAGCACGTAAATAACCAACTATTTTGAATCACTGAAATATACGAGCAAAATTTTAAATTATTTTATCAAACTAAAATGCACTGTTTAACATCTTCAATCAAGTCGCGGATGTAAGAGCTTTTAACGCATCGAATAGTCAAAAGTCTAAGAGTCTAAGAGGGCTTGTTTATATTCATCTCGGTATATATAGCAAAAAGCCGGCACGTCGCTTTTGTCCTCAAAACGGTAATTCTAAAGAATTCCTCATTCTATGTTCCCAGTCTGTCGCTCGCGCGTCGATTTTACGAATTTTCACTCGTCCCATTTAAATCTCAGAAATTTCAACACACGGCACGCAAGCATGTCCGAGAAAAACTAATTAATTTTGTACAGAAATTGTTGTTTCTACCTCTGATATTTGCATCCTATTTTCAACCAATTGTGACCCTCGTGACGTTGCTTAAATCCCGCCTTTACTATATGTGTCTTTGCTTGACGCATTTTCTCTTTCCTTTTCTAACCTGTTCGTATTGGTGCAAATTGATATTCTTTATTATCGATTATATTTTAGTCCATGTGGACTGTTATCTGGGTTTAATAACCCCGTATCGCACATTCTCGTGAATATTAAGCCCCGGTTTCTCCAAGATTCTTTGAAACTATTAATTATCTATAAACTTTTCGCCGTATTTGACATTTAAACTACGCAGGTGTTCAACATAATATTAATTCTCAGAGCTTTATTTTCTGGTATTATAATCTTGGGTTTTTACAAGTTTCTATAGATATTATCTGTTACTAACGGTTCAATTAACTTCAATTAAAATTAATACTCTTTAATTTTTAGTGAATCCTAATTAAATATTCAATTATTATTAGTACATTTCGTTTAATACTCGTTGCCCAAACTTGAATCAATTCATATAAATCTTGCACGTAATTTCCATTTGATTCTTTACTTTGGAATAATTAAATTACACGTTGAGCATTTTAAAACTGCTTATTTTTATATAAAGCGTCTTGTAAATAATTTTAATCTCTTATTTTTAATAAAACGAATGAATTTTTATTCTCCACGGGTTTTTAATAAAGCGTTTTATCTAATAAACTTCCTTATACACGGTGATTAAAATTATTTGATGTAATCCATTAATTTTCTACCCTGGTCTAAATATGAGTATTTTCCCCCTATTTGAATACAAATAATCCCACTTATTTGACTTCAAATATAAAACATTTAGACAAAAAAAATTACAAAAAAAACTGCCTATCTCTCTCTACCCTTATCTATCTAACTTACCTACTTTGTCTCCAATCGAAAAAAAAATATTTACACCTATCCTATATCCCTATCCTATTCCTAACTTTCACCTAATTCTATAAACTGAAATTATCCCTAACTTCATCCTACTCATCCATCTAATCCTATATACATCCTATATACCTATCCTATTCCTAACTTTTAACTAATCTTCACTATACTTTACTTCATCCTACCTAATCCTATATACCTATCCTATTTCTAACTTTATTCCTAACTCTCCACTAATCTTATATGAAATATCTATACTTAACCTATCTTATTATCTTCCTACCTTTACTCTTTATTCTCATCCTAAACCTATTCCTAATTATCTCCCATATTTATCCTATACCTAGCTTTATTTTCTATCAACACTTACTTCTACTCTTTTATATACACCTATGCTATCCCTATCTTATTTAAATCTAACTCTCTTCTTGACCCTCCAAGTCTTTCTTCTCACCATCCTAATACTCTTCATCCCTATCTCTCCCCCTTCTATATCTATACTTATCATCCCTATTATCTCACATACGATAAACTTATCATCCCTCTTATCCTGACTCTTAAATATTACTTCTTCTTCAGTCCCTACACTTGTCTGTTTCTCATTTATTCTTGTTTCCCTTTCTGCCGACAAACCAAACGATACTACTTTACAATTATCGATTTTTCCCTCTATGGAAAACCCTACGTACCTTCTAGAATTTTTGTGTAATGGAATCCGCCAGAATGAATCCCTTAAATCTACTTTATTAAAAACAAACTTGCCATCTTTACTTAATTTCGCCTTCACCTGCTCCTGATATGCTGCTTCTACCCCCACTACTTCTGCATGTTTTTGTATTAAAGCTTGAACCTCTACTCTCCTATCCTCTGGACATCTTATCGTGTTGATCTGTTTACCTTCATCATCTTCTACCTTTACTACATTAATACTAAACCCAGTGTCATCCTCTGTGACTTCATAACTGCCCTTCCATGGCACTACCCTATCCTTAATCCTTATTACCTTCCTTTCCATATCTATCAAAACCCTAACTTCATCATACAGTCAACACCTAAAATGCTCTGAAACTTCAGTCCAGGTACAATTACAAACTCCTGTTCACAGCTTAAACCTCCTATATCTATCCTAAGCACAACAACACTATTTACTACAGCAAACTTCTTTTATTTGGAGCTACTAAATGACTACGCTTTATAGGCATAATTCTATCACAAACCTTATCCCTAATTTTGCTGACGAATTCCTCCGATATTAAACTCGCCTCTGCCCCTGTATCAAGTAATACTTCTACATTATTTTCAAAAATTTCTAAATTAATAATTGGCAAACATAATTTTCTACAGTTTCTGGCTCTACTTCTTCCTCAATTTTGAAAAATTCACGTGGATGTTCATATACATTTACACAGAAATCTAGTGGTCTGTCGCGTTCTAAAAATCCTGTCCCATCCTGTTTTCCGTGCTTGGTCCTGGTTGTCCTTCTACAACCTGTGCGTACGTCCTCCTCGTGTTAATATCCGTGTCCCTGTCTCTATTCGGCGTGCTGGTCACAGTCCTGTTTACCTCCGGTAAACTGTTCTGTCGCGTGTAACTAGGTCTTGGCGTCGGTCCCCTAGTCGCACTATTACTTCTGTATTCCTGTCCTCGTCGTTCCCAATTCTGTCGAAAATTTCTGTTATAGTCAGACCGTCTCGGATAATTCGGTGTCCTGTTGTCAAACCTAAGTGTGTTAACGTTTCGTTCTCGTATCTCTCTTGTCCGTCCAACACATACATCGTCATATCTCTGTAAGTATTCCAAAACGTCTCCCGTTCTGTGATGTTTTGTAAGGCCACGTGTTGTCTAATTTCCAGTTCAAAATGTCGTGATAGGTACTTGATTATCTGTCTGTCCGTCAATGGTGTATTCAGTTGTTTGGCCACACTGTATTTGCGGATGGCATATTGCTCCCTAGAACCTGCAAACTCTCCTTAAATTTTCCTGTAATCAAGTCGTCCCTAATCTGATCCTGTTTGTGATCACTCCAGTAATGTTGTAAAATTTGTTTTCAAAGTCCTGATACGTGTCTATGTCCTGTCCTACTAAATTGTACCATGCCTCCGCATTGTCCTTTAATAAAGCCTTTATCGTATTTAGTTTAGTCTGTTCGTCAAATAAATTTCCCACTTGATTTCTTACATTATTAATAAAAATTTGTGGATTTACCCTGTTATCGCCATAAAACTTCATGTGTTGGTCCAATGATACTCCACCTGTAGAAAATCTGGGACCATCCCCCGTTAAATTTGACATGTTGTATTTGATACTACTAACTTCGCGTTCTACCCTGCCTAACTGATCCCTACATGAGTCCGTCACTTCAGTCATTTTATATTAATCTCTTCTTCACAAAAATGCGTACTTCGGACCTTAAATGTCCCATTTCCTGTCGAAGACCTGTAATATCACGCTCATTTTATCAACCCTATTTTCAACTTCCCCATCTTTACGGTAAGACTATTTTTAAATTCTGAAACTTCTTGATTCGTCTTATCTATTTTCTGACTAATCTCCTCTAACTTCCTGTTCGATTCTTCACTCATTCGGTCAAATTTTCGATTTGAGTCCTCTCTCGCTCTATTCGATTCATCGCTTAGCAGTTCTAATTTTCTGTTAGACTCCTCCATCGCTCTATTCGATTCTTCCTAGCTAATCGCATTTCCTCTAACATTCTCATCATTAACTCATTTCCTGTTTCTCCTGATTCCGTCCTCGACTGATCTCTACTGCCTCCAGCTTCTTCCATTTTCGAAATTTTCTCACACAATGCACTATCGTCACTTCCAATTTCCACTCCTTGACTCCTTAACCACTCTTTTCTCTGCATACGTTCTAATCACTCACACACACTCTAAAAATACTCTTAAATTTATACACAAACAGAAACTCTCTTTCTCAGATCGCCAGTTTCCTGGAATAAAATAACAAAAATTTTATTTGGAGCTTGAGCCCTCACATTGTGGTCGCCAAAATTTGCTGTGATATACTCCTTTGAATGCGGGAACTGGGTCCTTTCAACAAAAAAAATTCTAGTCCCACAGATTGGGCGTCATAAACGGCTGTGATCCTCTTTTCGCCTCGGCTGCTCACCTAATGTTATAAACCTCCTCATTCATAAAAAAAAACAACACATTCCTACCAAAAACATCAACGTTTACTCTATTTACATCAATATTCAGAATACATTAAAATTTCAAAATTAAAACTCAGCATAAATTTCAGTTTTAAAAAGAATTTCAAGATTAATTTTATTATCATTTTAATGTGCATCCAAAATTAAAGTCCTTGTTGGATGCCTACTAATTAATATAACAATATAAGCAGACCGGAGTCTGAGTATAAAGGAGCATCTACCACCCTTTACGTTAATTAACCAGGTTCGTCTAATTGAGCTCAAAGACATACCCAAATTTTCATCATATTACCGAACATCAAAACTAAATACTCCTTTCTACTTCAACAAGCAAATTTCATCTTAAAATTAAAATTTTATGGTTAGTACAATTTCACTAATGTCCATTTAAAGTAACTCAATTATAAAGTTATTCAACACACACAAAAATGTCAAACAAAATAGTATAATTTACCTGAAGGTTACTGTCCTCGTAGCTTCAAAGTACATCGTCCCTTTAGTTAATCACACCATTCCAACAGGATTATATTTACGGCTTCTAATTCTCAACGCTTTTAAAATTTTCTCCATCACCAGTTGTTTCTGGGTTTTTCCGGAACTCATCTATGTATATCTGATCCTTGTTTCGTGGATCCAGACACGTATTTGAACCATTTAATTATTAACACCCCCGAAAAATAGCAAATAACTTCATAATTCTTTCACCAATATACGCCAAAACTGCCTACTTTTGTGTATACATTTGTCGTTGTAAATTTTTCTAATTGGTACAGTAAAACTAAATTTTATTACCTTGTATCTAAGTGCACTGAAGTACATTCATGTTAGCACGTAAATAACCAACTATTTTGAATCACTAAAATATACGAGCAAAATTTTAAATTATTTTATCAAACTAAAATGCACTGTTTAACATCTTCAATCAAGTCGCGGATGTAAGAGCTTTTAACGCATCGAATAGTCAAAAGTCTAAGAGTCTAAGAGGGCTTGTTTATATTCATCTCGGTATATATAGCAAAAAGCCGGCACGTCGCTTTTGTCCTCAAAACGGTAATTCTAAAGAATTCCTCATTCTATGTTCCCAGTCTGTCGCTCGCGCGTCGATTTTACGAATTTTCACTCGTCCCATTTAAATCTCAGAGATTTCAACACACGGCACGCAAGCATGTCCGAGAAAAACTAATTAATTTTGTACAGAAATTGTTGTTTCTACCTCTGATATTTGCATCCTATTTTCAACCAATTGTGACCCTCGTGACGTTGCTTAAATCCCGCCTTTTACTATATGTGTCTTTGCTTGACGCATTTTCTCTTTCCTTTTCTAACCTGTTCGTATTGGTGCAAATTGATATTCTTTATTATCGATTATATTTTAGTCCATGTGGACTGTTATCTGGGTTTAATAACCCCGTATCGCACATTCTCGTGAATATTAAGCCCCGGTTTCTCCAAGATTCTTTGAAACTATTAATTATCTATAAACTTTTCGCCGTATTTGACATTTAAACTACGCAGGTGTTCAACATAATATTAATTCTCAGAGCTTTATTTTCTGGTATTATAATCTTGGGTTTTTACAAGTTTCTATAGATATTATCTGTTACTAACGGTTCAATTAACTTCAATTAAAATTAATACTCTTTAATTTTTAGTGAATCCTAATTAAATATTCAATTATTATTAGTACATTTCGTTTAATACTCGTTGCCCAAACTTGAATCAATTCATATAAATCTTGCACGTAATTTCCATTTGATTCTTTACTTTGGAATAATTAAATTACACGTTGAGCATTTTAAAACTGCTTATTTTTATATAAAGCGTCTTGTAAATAATTTTAATCTCTTATTTTTAATAAAACGAATGAATTTTTATTCTCCACGGGTTTTTAATAAAGCGTATTATCTAATAAACTTCCTTATACACGGTGATTAAAATTATTTGATGTAATCCATTAATTTTCTACCCTGGTCTAAATATGAGTAATATATATATATATATATATATATATATATATATATCCATTTCGAATGGACCTGCACCTTGCCGAAGTTCTAAATTACTAGAACAGGTGAAATGGCTTGCGTGTTCTAATGAGCTAAAGAGCCAAACTACAGGTCCAACCAAAGTAGTAGGGTCGTTAGTGAGGAACCAGACTAAGACAGGTCCCCGAAAGAGGGCAGCGGTTCTTTCGGTACTTAGATTGGCAGAGACCATAGGGGTCGGTATGGCAGTCTAAGACACACTACCGCGATGTGGAAGGCAACGGAAACCACCACATTATCTCCCAAGTACACAGCGTACCTAAATTATAATAAAATGATGGCATTCTCTGCGGTAAAATATTCCGGAGTTAAAATAGTCCCCCAGTCGGATCTCCGGGAGGGGACTACATCGGAGGATGCGATCGGAAAGTTAAAAATAAGAGTCGGGAACATTCTGCGAGTCGGAGCGTGGAATGTTAGAAGTATGAAGCAAGTAGGTAAGCTAGAGAACCCAAAAATCGAAATGAATAGGATATCACTAGACATAGTAGGGATCAGCGAAGTTCGGTGGCCAGAGGCGGGGGATTTTTGGAGTGGAGACTTCAGGGTAATTCATACAGGAGCAGAGGAAGGAAATTTGGGCGTGGGGATAGTTATGCGGAAAAAGATAGGATACTGTGTAGAAAATTACTTTCAAAAGAACGAAAGAGTACTTATGGTTAGATTAAAATCTAAACCGGTAAACACAGTAATAATACAAGTATACATGCCCACCTCTAGCTACAGTGACGAAGAGGTAGAAGCCATTTACAAGGATATCGAAGACATATTAAGATACGTAAAAGGACAGGAAAATTTAATAATTACGGGGGATTTTAATGCCGTGGTAGGTGAGGGTAGGGAAGGAGCAGTAGAAGGTTTATTTGGTTTAGGCACGAGAAACGACAGGAGAAATAGGCTGGTAGAATTTTGTGACAAGAACAATTTAATCATCACAAACACATTATTTCAACATCATGCTAGAAGACGATATACGTGGAAGATGCCAGGAGATATAGGAAGATATCAAATAGATTACATTCTTGTTAGACAACGGTTTAGGAATCAAGTAAAAGACTGTAGAAGCTACCCAGAAGCAGATATAGATACTGACCACAACATCGTAATTATGAAGGTTGCACTTAAATTAAAGAATGTGAAAAAAAGAAACGGAAAAAGGCACTTAGACTTAGAGAAACTAAAAGATAAAGGTATTCAAGAAAGATTCGAAAAAAAGTCAAATGAATTGCTCAAAGATATCGACAGAATGGAAAACCATTAAATCCAGCCTAGACATGGCGGCCAGAGATATTCTGGGGTATACACAAAAAGAATATAAGAAACCATGGATAACAAAGGATATCCTGAATTTAATAGAAGAAAGACGAAAATACAAAAATAAATCAGACCTAACAGGAAAACAGAGATACAAAGCCATAAAATGGGAAATTATTCGAAAATGCAGGAAAGCTAAAGAACAATGGATTGATGAAAAGTGCAAAGAGATACAAACTAAGATGGAAATAGGAAAGACAGACGAAGCATACAAATTAATTAGAATGAATTTTAGGGATATAAAACCGTATAGCAAACATATAAGGGACGCACAAGGAAACGTCATCATAGAAAACGTAGAGAAAGTGGGTAGATGGCAAGAATATATAGGGAATTTATATGCAGGAGAGGAACTAACTGCATTAGAACAGGAATCAGACATTCAAAATGACGACTTGGGATATCCTATACTTAGAGATGAGTTTGAATTAGCATTAAAGAGTCTGAAAAATGGTAAGGCGCCGGGTACAGATAAGATGCAAGCAGAAACTCTAAAAGCCGCTGGACAAGCAGTAACAGAACGTCTCTTCCAACTTGTAAGCTATATGTATGAGACAGGCGAGATACCCAAAGATTTCAAACGTAGCATCATAGTAACTATACCAAAAAAGAAAGGCGCGGATAGATGTGAAAATTTTCGAACAATAAGTTTGACAGCACACGTGTCAAAAATATTAACTAGAATTGTGCAAAGACGAATGGAAAAACGAGCTAAAGAAATACTATCAGAAGACCAATTTGGGTTTAGGCGAAACAAGGGAACACGGGAGGCTATTTTAGCTCTGAGAGTGATAACGGAGAAAACAATAGAAAAAGGGGAAAGCGTGTATATAGGGTTTGTAGATCTGGAAAAAGCATTCGACAATGTAAAATGGAAAAAAATGTTTGAAATACTAAAAGAGATTGGAATGAGTTATAGGGATAGACGAATAGTACATAGCTTATACAAAGAGCAAACAGCAGTAATAGAATTAGGGCAGGAACGTAGAGAAGTAAACATTAGGAAAGGGTGAGACAGGGATGTGCCCTATCCCCATTGATTTTAACTTGTACATGGAAGAGGCAATGAATACTGTCAAATGCAGGAAGACATTTGGAATTACTATGCAGGGACAAAAAATTGATATGCTTAGATTTGCAGATGATATAGCGGTATTAGCGTCTAGCAAGGAAGAGTTAGAAGCTGCTCTTAATGAAATGGAAACGGTTCTAACAGAGACATACGGTATGAAAATTAACAAAACTAAAACTAAAGTTCTAGTTTGCAAAGGTAGGAAAATAAATCAAAAACAAGAATACAAGTATTTAACACGAACTTACAAGAGGTTAAGGAATTCTGCTACCTAGGAAGCCAAATAACGCAAGATGGGAAAAGCACAAAAGATATAAAACAAAGATTAGCACAAGGTCGTGCTACATTTAACAAGAAAAAGCAACTACTGTGCTCAAAGACCACAAACATAGAAACAAGGAAAAGATTGCTTAAAACATATGTGTGGAGCACAGCACTGTACGGCTGTGAAGCCTGGACAGTAGGAGAAGCGGACAAGAAAAAGCTAGAAGCCTTTGAAATGTGGTGCTACAGACGTATGATGAAGATATCATGGACAGACAAAGTTAAGAACGAAGAGGTACTAAAAATGGTAGGGGAAGAAAGAAATATGTGGAAAACGGTAAAAAATAGGAGAGATAGGATGATAGGCCACATACTACGGCATGAGGGAATAGTGCGAAATATATTAGAAGCAGAGATAGGAAAAAAGAGAAGAAGAGGCAGACCTAGGCTAGACTACTGCACACAGATAGTAAAAGATGTAGGCTGCAGGAATTTCAGGGCGATATGTAGGCTAGCCCAGAATAGAAATCAATGGAGGTACGCATCCAACCAATCCCAAGATGGATAAACTAATGACGAGAAAATAACTGTGCTTAAACATGATGATTACTATAAGTAACTACAAGAATTGGTTGGACAACATTCTCAAATAATGTTAAGTGTGTGAAAGGATTTACTGGAAAACCATTATTTCGGCAACTATCTAAGTGTTGGGGGATCTTGGTAGCCACAGGTTGCTTACCCCCCTTCACTGAATCTCGGTGAAATAGGGCATAAAATTAGAAAACAATAGAAGGGGAACGAGCTGTATACACAGTCTTTTGAAATGCTGTGCTTCAGATGTATGAGGACGATAGCATGGACAGACAAAGATAATAACAAATAGGTTATAGAAATAGTAGGAAACAAGGATATCTGGGGAAAAGATAAGAGAAATAGAAGGGCAGAATACGTTCTAAGGGATTTTGGGTAATAGTATGGGATATATTACAAGCAGAGATAGGAAAAAGAGGTAGATGTTGACCTAGATCAGATAGTGATAGATGCAGACTGTGCAAATTTCAGGGAAATCTGTAGGTTAGTTCAGAATAGGAAACAATGATGGTACGCGTCTAACCAGTTCCAGGACTGAAGACCTAATGATGATGATGATATATATATATATATATATATATATATATATATATATATATATAAATATATATATATTGTTGTAAATTTTTGGACTGGGGTTTTATTCGACATAGAAAGTGGGAGGTTTTAATTTTAAGGGGGGAATTGGAAATTTCTCCGGGTTATAGGTTAAGGTAGTTTTAAGTTTGCCCAAAAGATTCGACAAGACAATCATTAGGAATGTTAAGTTAGTTTAGTATGTGTAAATAAAAAACAATGTGCATGTCATCATGTAGTAGCAACGAAAGGTAGCATGCGCTACACCTACATATCATCAAATAAGCAGGTTGGCTTAGAAAATGATTTAAAAGAGATATCATAGTGAGTGAAAAGAAAATATTAGGGATAGAAGTGTGCTGTTGGAGGTTACCTGGGTGATGAAAAACAAAAATAAGGGAGTTTTTTTTTGTCAAATAAGTTTTCAATGCGAAGGACATAGGAAATTGAGCTTTGTGTAAATTTAGTGGAAAATAAGTGATTGTAAAAGATAAAAGTCTATCGTAATAGTGAAATAGTGTAGGGATTATATGCAGGTATAATAGAGATTAGAAATATATTGTATTAGAGAAGAAATTAGAAGAAGAGATTTTTTGTTGAAGAAGTAAATTTTGAGATTGTAGTGCAAACAGAACATTTGGACACCTTGTATATAGACATTAGTTATTGGAATTGCGTTTAGACGTTCTTTGAAATACTGATTGGTGGGTTGTTTTCTTTTTATTTAAAAATATAAATAAAAAAATCAAATTAAATTCCTATCTGTCATTTGAAATCTAGTTAAAATTTAATCCAAGTGTAGAGAAGAAGATTTCATACCACTAGAAAAATAAAAAAGTCAAATTAAATTCCTATCTGTCATTTGAAGTGTAGTTAAAATTTAATCCAAGTATAGAGAAGAAGATTTCATACCACTAGAAAACAAATCAGGAAACAAGAGAATAATCAGCTTGTCAAGGAATAGTTGCAGTTTAAAATACAGGAAAATTTGTGAATAAACCAAGCAAAGAAAGACCCTATGGAATTGGTGATTTCAGGACAGCACGATATCTATAGGAAAGTAGATTATTAATTTTAATTATAGTAGTATCTTGCAGGGTTACCGAGCAACCAGGATACCAGTAATTATTGTATATTTATTGTTCTTTAGATTAGGTCCTGGAGGAAAGTCCAAGCCGATCCTTTAAAATACACAATAAAACTTCCTAGCAATTTCGTTATTTTCGGTAAACAGTATTTGCCAAAAGTAGTTGAAAGATGCGAGATTGATAGGAGGTTTTATACTTATTTTGCAATTTACTAACACGTACTGAGGTTGTAGTGAGAACCGTGCTGTGACGAGTTACCCTGAAAAGAAATTCAACAATTGGCGCAATTGGGAGTAAAAGGAGGAGGATATAATCTCTGAAGGAAATAGCTGTTTTGAACGATATAATAATACGCTGCTAACAGGATTCCAAACGTAAGTGTTTAAACAATTTTAATATTGTTTCGATCCTATTTTGTGACACTGTCCTAAGTAAAGATAAGTCAATTATTAAACAAACACAAAGTTACGTGTGGACCTGATCCCCCCATGAGATCGTCGAATAGAAAGTGATAAATGTAGCTAGCCTGAATCTTTAATATTATTAACGATTCAACCATAAGAAACTCATTGCTCTTAATAATTTATTGACTAATAGATTGACAATATCTTACAAAGTTGTAAAGGTCCAATATTTTATTTGAAACAATTTAATATTTTAATTTAAAATAAAGTAGTCATAAATATTACAAACATAACGAAAGGGAAGTATTACAATATATATATATATATATATATATATATATATATATATATAATAATA
The DNA here is from genome assembly GCA_036346225.1 of Platerodrilus igneus. NCBI lineage: Eukaryota > Metazoa > Arthropoda > Insecta > Coleoptera > Lycidae > Platerodrilus > Platerodrilus igneus. Next base: position 6,878,562 of record JARFIW010000165.1, on the reverse strand, counting down.
ATACTAAATTCTCGAACGTAAGTAAATAGTTAATAGAATAGTTGTTGAAATCTTGGGATGCAAACGTTCATACAGCAATAAAAACTACAGTGTCAAATTGTAATTCTATTCTAACGTTTCGGCACATGAATTATGCCTTCTTCAAAGACTAAAATTTGCTGAAATAGTTACAAGGTCTGAAACAATACAATCCATCTACTTACATGATTACTTTGACTTTATATAAATGATGGTAACAAAATAAAAAACGCAACTACATACATAACGCACAGCATTAATAAATAATTACATAACATTACAGTTAAAAGTAGCAAGTCAAAAAATTAAAAATACATTAAACACTACAATCAAAATAAAATATATAACTGTGCTAGAGTAACACACAACAATTACTATATGATAATGGATCTTACAAAATTATCATCGGAAAACAAGGTATTACACGAGTACGGAAGATAACAATATAAATCTAATACATGACGATAACAAGGACAAATAGGAACTATAAAACTAAACGTGATTACTTTGTATAGCAAACAACGCTATCTACATTTGTGTTTTTTCATTAACACTATATAACCCCGAATATACCACATTTAAATTATTAATATCTAACTTATTATTTAAAGGATTACGTTGTCGGTAAATATGAAACGATTCTAGGAATAGTCTTTTGTAGTAATTACTCTCAATATCCAAAATCTTGGTGTTATCAAAATTCACTTGGTGTTTAGAATCATAAAGATGTGAGGACAATGCACAGCACGATTTACCAATCTTGGCATCGCTCTTATGTTGTATAATCCGATTTTTCAGCCATTGTTTGGATTGTCCTACGTACGTTCTTTTGCAACTGCATTCAATCTGATAAACAATATTACTACATAGAGACTTCTCTGTCTTGTCTTTCAATTTCGTAAATTAGTCATCAGATCATCCACCAACAACTTGAAGTATGATATTTATAAAAAACCTACAGATTCTGGTAGGTACATTAATTATCTTTCCAACCATACATTTCATCATAAACTTAACACTATCAACTGTCTAAAACACCGTATCCTCAATATTTGTAAACCTGAATTTCTCAATAAAAATCTAAAAGAATTAGAATCTATCTTACTGAATAATTCATACCCCAAAAAAATGGTTAAAGGGTTGCTATATTCTAATCATCTACCTACTTCAAATAAAACAATAGTATTGATACTAAATTTAGGAAACTCCCATACATTCCGAATTTAACTTCCAAAATCGTTAAGATCCTTAAGCAACCTGATATCTTTATAGCGAGTACCTATTATATTTCGATAGGTATGTTGTTTACGAAATTGAAAGACAAGACAGAGAAGTCTCTATGTAGTAATATTGTTTATCAGATCGAATGCAGTTGCAAAAGAACGTACGTAGGACAATCCAAACAATGGCTGAAAAATCGGATTATACAACATAAGAGCGATGCCAAGATTGGTAAATCGTGCTGTGCATTGTCCTCACATTTTTATGATTCTAAACACCAAGTGAATTTTGACAACACCAAGATTTTGGATATTGAGAGTAATTACTACAAAAGACTATTCCTAGAATCGTTTCATATTTACCGACAACGTAATCCTTTAAATAATAAGTTAGATATTAATAATTTAAATGTGGTATATTCGGGGTTATATAGTGTTAATGAAAAAACACAAATGTAGATAGCGTTGTTTGCTATACAAAGTAATCACGTTTAGTTTTATAGTTTCTATTTGTCCTTGTTATCGTCATGTATTAGATTTATATTGTTATCTTCCGTACTCGTGTAATACCTTGTTTTCCGATGATAATTTTTGTAAGAACCATTATCATATAGTAATTGTTGTGTGTTACTCTAGCACAGTTATATATTTTATTTTGATTGTAGTGTTTAATGTATTTTTAATTTTTGACTTGCTACTTTAACTGTAATGTTATGTAATTATTTATTAATGCTGTGCGTTATGTATGTAGTTGCGTTTTTTATTTTGTTACCATCATTTATATAAAGTCAAAGTAATCATGTAAGTAGATGGATTGTATTGTTTCAGACCTTGTAACTATTTCAGCAAATTTTAGTCTTTGAAGAAGGCATAATTCATGTGCCGAAACGTTAGAATAGAATTATAATTTGACACTGTAGTTTTTATTGCTGTATGAACGATTGCATCCCAAGATTTCAACAACTATTCTATTAACTATATATATATATATATATATATATATATATATATATTGCTGTGATAAAGGGTTGTTTAAAGGTGTACTTTATAGTAAAGGTCGTTTAGAAATGAGTAATTAGCATAGGCAGCAGAAAACTGCATTTATTTAGTAAAGAATTGAGAAATGGATATAGTTTGTAAATAGTAAGCAGTCAACACCCTGTATATAAAGTATAAGTAGCTTTAAGCGACGCAAATACACACAGGAAGACGCATAGTTAGCGTAAAAACCAGGAACACATGCATTAGGTAAATAGTAAATATTTAATACCCTGTAGATAGAGTTTTAGGTAATTTAGGTAAAGCAAATAATGATATTTTCAGTGGAAGCACGCGTAATTTATATGTAAACATAATAAAGTGTAAGTAAACACGCATTGAAAAGACTTCCAAACGATTAGGTTAATACTGAGATAAGAAATAGAGCTTCAGAAAGCATTATGTGAATGCGTACAAGTAGCTAATAACTGTGATAAAGAGAGGTGATTAAAAATTGCGTAAATAACATGCATGTATGAAAATTAAAAGTCGAAATGCATCAGTTGTTTATAGAAAAGCAATTAGATTCGTCAAAACACCGCATGTTTGATAACAAGCAGCTGCGACCAGGTCACAATTTTTGGAAAGCATAGAAAATTACATCAGAAACTGCTTTAAATGCAAGGATTTGATTCATTAAAAATGAGCGACGAGTTTGTAGACCATACCCACTGACGGAGTAGGAGAGAAAAGATATATTAACAGGTACAGTGATAACAAAGTCAGTTTGCAACTCAACAAAGGCCGAAGTGCGCCGCTATGAAATAAAGTGATACGTAATAATTTTAAAGTGAAAGATAGTATAAGTGCCAAGATGAAAATTATGATTGCCGATTAAACGTAAGTAGATTTTGGGAATTTTATTTTAAACTAGAACATATTAATAATAGGGCTTCGAGTAAGGCGAAAAGAAGAAATGTAACTTCGAGTAAGAGGAAAAAAAAGTTAAACTACGATTTCGAGTCCGTGGAGAATAAATGTAGCTTCGAGTAAGGGGAGAAAAATTAAACTACGATTTCTGAGTCCGTGGAGAATAAATGTAATTTCAAGTTTGGTGAAGATGATAATCCAATTCTAAGTTTGTGGAAATTGATGAGAATAAGAAGTAATAAGTCTGAATGAGATGACAATAAATTGGGGTGCATAAGTAGAAATCAATAATGGTAGTCCAGAGGATGATGGCAATAATTCAAATGAAATGGTTCAAGCGTGTGGATAGACAATATTTTGAATGGGCATGTAACAATCCTGAATTGCGGGAAAATAATTTTTATTCAAATGGATGCGTCAATGCCAAGAAAATGACCAGGTTAGATTTTTAGTTGTAAGACATTATTTTTCTATATTTTTTTATTTGGAATTTGCTTAATATAAATTAATGTGACGAAGTTCACCACAACAAAGGATTTAAATACGCATAAAGTGCGTGATTATGATAAGAAGTTTTGAACGTTCCAAGCTTTTTCTTTTATAAAGATAATAGGTTTTTTGGTGACCTTAGGTTTTGAGTAAAAAGTATATGATTTTGATAAATGAGATTTGCAAACATTAATTAATTGAAAAGTGTATTTTAAATAATTTGCAAAAGCTGTACATAATATTGGTTTCATTATATAAGAATCGAATTATCTGAATTTTGTAATTCCAAATAAATGCTAGTCGAAGTCATAAGATAAAGTGAATGGGAATGATTTGATAATTTAAACAGTTCAAGGAGGAGCTATAAGTTGAAAACGAAATTGATAACAAGTAATGCGGTAACGTATCAAATTTTGTTATTGGTAGACAAGGTTGGTTCAAGATCAAATCCAGTTAAGTTTCTGGAGGGAATTGATAGCAATATTAATAAGACAGCCCAACGTCGGAGGAAATAATTACAATCTTGTTTATACATAGTAATATTAATATGGTCGCCCAAATGATGGAGCGCGAATAATTTAGAGGGACATAGCAATAATAATATAACAGCCCAGCGTAAGGGCTCGATAATTACAGTAGTTTGTAGCTATAAATAATATGGCGCACAACGACGAGGCGCAAATAATTTAGGGAGCATAGCATAATAATATGGCTACCCAAGCTTGGGACACGAATTAAAGCTCGACAATTCCGGCAGTAACATAGCAATATATATATATATATATATATATATATATATATATTGACATGATAAGGGATTACGAGAGGTCATGGAAACCCAAATTCTCCAAATAATCTCCACTAAAATACAAAATAATCCTAAAAAAACCGAAATTTCCGTGAATTCATGGTTACGCCCTGTATAATATTAAAGTACATTTATTCATTGATGAATAAACAAAAAGTGCAATTGCCCGTGTATAAATAATCACCCTGTATGATATAAGCATATTGTAAATAAATAGCAAGTAACGTAAGTTGTATATGTAAAAATAATTAATTGCAAGATACCGTAAAACGCACTCAATGCGAACGCAAATCGATCACATAATTATCAATACATTTTTGATAAAAATGCTTTTGATTTGCTGTAAATAGCATAGAATAGTACTAGATTTATGCATTTAGCATAAAAAACTACAATGTTGCTAATACCCCAATTCTAACCGTAAAAGGTGTATTAATAGCACGTTTTGATGTTGAAAGTTTTTGTAAACTTGTTTGGAGATTAATCCTTGTGATATACATTCATCAGCTGTTTAACTAGATTTAATTCAAGACTACGAGTTCAAAAGCAAAAAAATTGGTGCTCAACGAAAGAGGACATCTTCGTAGGACTCCCAAGATCATAGCAGGAAAGTGATACCCAAAACGTGGGACTCGATACATTATTGCAGATTTCAATATTACAGCAGGGAAAAGGCGTCAAATTTTGGGGCTTATTCAATAGGTCAATATTACGGAAAGAGGCTACCATGTGGGGCGTCCTGTTTTGACTTTGGAAACATTACAAAGATGCTTTCTTACGTTAAACGCCAATTTTCTTCTGGACCTGAACTCGGAACCTTGAACAGTTTACGGACGTCTATCCCAAAGATTAACCCCAAATAAGTTTACACTTTCAATGTTAAATAAATGACAGGATGTCCATAAAATGTCATCAATTTCACTTATATAAAAAGCATTTTCAAACACCAAACGCTTTTAGTTTAACGTTTACTCCTATATAATATACTACTTTGGGTTGAGCAACAATGGTTGGTTGATTAGTTGCTGGTTTATACACAAAATATAGTACTATAATCTAAGAATTCTCTTTCATACTTGCAATACCGATCGGGGTTATAACATATGGCCACGATGCCAGAACCCCATCATATAAGTTAGAGAACAAAACTTTTATCTATGAAACATGTCCTCATAGTAGCAAACGGTTCCTACATATCCGCGCGTGGGTCACTCCTGTAGTTATCTCGATTTCTTATACAGAATACTGCTTATACAGGTAATAGTTGACAGTAAATACTTTAAACAACTAATTTTGCTTGTGAAACCTTGCTAGACTACGTATTTTCAAAATGAAACTAATTTCTATTTTTTGATTTATATTCTAATGATATGGGTTTTCTTGTATACAATTATATATAACCATGTCGAGTCCTCGAAAACCGATTAATTCCGCTTCCATAATGAAATATTTAGAAGTTATAATTTTGTTAGCAATCGCAAATTCGAGATGTTATAATAAGTTAATGGTAAATGCAGGCCTAAAATCTAATTACGCGCTTGGTGGCCTATGTGATATTTAAAAGCTACCTATTTGTTCCGTTAATGTTTGCGCTTCACAGGAAAGTTTCAGAATTGTAATTTCTATATCATATATTTTAAAATCTTTGTTAATACTCGAAACAGAAGAGGAAACAAGACAACCTTAAACACTTACTGTAGGCGCATTTGTAAATTATTCGCGTTCTTAGGGAGAATCTTCCAGTAGGATTAGGGATAGGAGACATTGCTGTAATAACATGGACATTCCTTTTAAGTCGAATACACTTACCAGCTTTTGTCAAGCACTTTAGTGCAATTAGTATAGTAAAGTGACCACTACATAGTAAACCCGCAGTATCTAAATGTATATCGCTCGCTGCAGTGCATGAAATACGGTTTTTCAACAAATTTATTATTTTTGATTAGTGGGTGATATAATGTTAGTTGTACGAAACCTCTATTTACTACTAAAGTTGGTACGTTCATTTACGGCCGATGAATTAAAAACCACATCGATTCTGTTTCTACTCTTCCATACGTCAATAACATCCTATATATTTTACTTGTTTATAATAAATACGCTTGTGAATAATTTTTAATTCTAATCTATCTACTCTAAAACGACTTGTTTACGCTACAAATTCTATAGTTGGCACCTTGTTTTGAGTATCCGTTAATTGGCTACACATAACTATAGCGTAAAATTAATCCTTTTACTTAAACGACCGAAAAACTCGTTGAAATAGTGTATTGTATTATTTGATAAAGCTTGGGTCGAGTTTTTTAATCTCCTTTTTGGTATGTTGATAACGAGAGGATTATTTAAAATAATTTTCAATTTAAATCTGCAGTTTGCCCTCATTGTATTTTTCTAAACTACTCGTTCTATTACTCCAAGAGCGATGCACGTTTTTTCTTTATAAGAAGTGTAGATATTGGATGTATCGCTCTTAGCTGGAGGCCAAATTGTTGTCGTAGGCCAATTATTCTTCTCATGTAGAACCAACTGTGGTGGTATGTGTTCCGCCGTTGCAGGGAGTGTGGCAGCGCTCAACATCTGTCGACCGTGCTGACGCTACATCTGGACCTCAACACCCGGACGCTTCGCTGACTCACTTCCATGTATGCAATGGGCACACGATAATAGCTGGCACTTGGAGGTATGTCGTATTAGTGTTCCCATATATCGGGAGCACCTCTTTTCTTCATACTTTAGTTGTTCGTACGTCGCTGGTGCTCCATAGTACTTCACTACATGATTATTAGAATTTGTTCTACCGTAAATAATTTTTTTTTACTTTAACACTCTGGTATTATGAGCAAGCATATACAGTAATTTTTCTTTTCGTCCCTTTTTATTAATGAATACTAAATGTCAAACGAAATGCGCACTTCGTACGTAAATTTCTAAAATTTGTTCTTGTTAATACATTTATTTTTTTTTTTGCTGAATCAAACCAAATTGTTTCTTTTATTAATGTTTACTGTAAATAGAAAATCGATGAAGATGTTTTTTTTTTGTGTTGCTAAGAATTCCCCCGCTCCGCATTGGTAGCTAGCCCGGTATTTCTACGTTTCTTGTGTTCTGTTTCGTCATCGTAATTCGTGCAGGTCCGCATTTTACATATCCTTTCTATTTCTATATGACCCGTACGCTGCATAACGTAGCATAAATTTTTGACGCCCCGACGTGGGGCCCCGATTTTGTCTTGGGAAATGTATGCTCTGATTTGGTTTCGCTTAATTTTTGGCCCAATTTTTGTTTTGCTTCTGGTCTTATTTTCCTGTACTGTCCAAGTTACTACATTATCCGTCTTCTCGGCCTGATACTACGTATGTTTTCTTCACTTACGCTCGAACTTGTATTTATTTCTTTTCTTTATTTCTTGTGTAGGTTCGATCTTCTTAAATTTTAGTTGTGGTTTATTGCTTGGTCGCTCAATATTATTGGTTGGTTAATTTCAGATTAGTGGATTTGTGTTTTCGCCAATAATCCTAGATTCTTTGAAAACTCTGGCTCCCTATTTCTGAGTTTAGTGACTTTATTTTTCTCTTACGTTTAGTACTCTTTTTTTTAATCCGTTTGTTACTTCCGTATTGGATAGAATCGTTGTGTTACGATTCACTTCTGATATTTTATAGTTTATTCGGTTAAGGTTCGATTTCACATTACTCTGATACACAGTGTATATTTCTTTTGTCACAATGGTTACGCGGATGTTGGATGTAAATAGGCTGTTAAAACACGAGCTCCAATATGAATTATCTTCTCGAGAATATGACCCTGCCGTTAAAGTCGAGGGGTTGCGTAAAGCCGTCCGCAATGCGATTCAAGTGGAAATGAATCAGTTTTTTACTCCAAGTCCTTACACAATTACGTTTACAGAGGATTATGAGGCTATTAAACGGGCGCTTACTGAACTTGGACCGTCTTCTGGCGACTTTACTACAGATGTTACTGATAGTAAGTTTGCTCGTTTGCGCTCCTCATTGGTACACATTCAGCTCTGAGGAAGAAGCCCTTACGAAAAATAAATTATTGTTCGCTTTACAGACCATTTGTTCTGATGTTGAGGCGACCGTTAGAAGATTCAAGCGTGTTACTTTTGCTGATTTTAGTCAGCGGCCTTCTTCCAATCCACAAACCCTTAATGTAGCGACCACCGTAATCGAAAGAAGTTTCTAATCTTTCTTCAGATTCCGAGGCAAAATTGGATACTTCTACTACTGTCAATACTATGGCCCATACTAAAGGATACCTGCTTTAAACTGAATGTCTCTTGTTCAGGTGAAGGTTCTCTATCGGAATTCTTGATTCGTATTAAGGAATTCAGTGTTTCGCGTAATATTTCTGCCCACCAACTTTTTTTTTGATTCCGGAATTACTTACCGGTAAGGTTTTACTTCTCTTTCCAGCACATCAGCGTTCCCTCAAATGTTGGGACGACGTTGTTACTTTATTAAACTCAGAATTCCTACCCTTTGATTTTGCTTATAAGTCTGCTACTATTGAGGAAGATACTTTTACTTCACATGACCGAGTTGCTAAAGCTTCTCCTACGCCTACGGGTAGATCAGATACCTCTTCCGTACTTTCTACTGTTTTTCTTTCTACTTCTACTTCTTACTCGTCAGGTCGTATGCTTTAATCGCGACAAACTTGGTCATGTTTCGACCCGTTGTACTCGTCCTAAAGTACTCCATTGCTATGGTTGTAGATATAAGGGAGTTACTCGCGATAACTGTCCGCACTGTCATCCTACTCCTAATAGATTTTTGAATAATCCTTCAAATTCTACCCTCACCTCTAGATGCCTAATTTGTTTGCTTCTCACTCTACGTTCTCTTCTGTACTTCATCCAGTTGATCCTGCTACTATTATCAACACATACCCTTCTTCGGCAAATATAGCTTCGAACAAAATTTCTTCTATCTCTAGTTCTACATCTTCTTCTACACCTACTTCTGCTCTCCCTACTGCCATCACCTCGTACCCTTTTCAGCCATATGAGCTTTTGAACTGTAATATTAATTTCTACTAACAAGAACCAAATCTCTTCTGTCTTTCGCGAATCAAACGATGCTGAGATAGATCCGACGTTTTCACATCCACCCCAAACTGTGCCTCCACCATCATTGCAACCTATACTTCGAATTAGTGACTTGCAGCTAGCTTCTCAAGAGGTTATTCCGGTTTCTTAAAAGATTCAACTCGACAAATTTCTGTCGTGTCTTCAATAACAGCTTTTAACTAAGGTTGATGAAATCTTAGCTGATGTCCTGTAATCTAATGTTGACGAAGGTCAACCTGATTCTGCGTCCTTATCTATTGTGGATGAAGTTATTCCTGATACTGTTTGTTCTTGTAACGTTGATGAACTTCTACCTGATTCTGTTCCTATATGTAATATGGCTGAAGTGTTATCGGATTCTGTTCCTTCTTCTAAGGTGGATACTCCTACAGTCAATGCTGTCCTCTTTCCTAACTGTGATGCTGCTAGTTCTTTATCTAACATCGATCAAATTTTATCTGTTTCTGTCCCTTTATCTAACATAACTGAAGTGTGCTCTGTTTGTGTTTCTTTTCGTAAGGTTGATTCTCGTACAGCCAATACTTTTTCGCTTTCTACCGTGGATATTCTGACCTCCAACCCTAACAACAAACAACTTTCTTCCTTAACTTGTTTCGAGTTTTCTAAACTCCTCTCGCCGCCTACTACACCGCGTGCTACCACTACTACACCCCTGCTGTTCCTGTTTATTTCTTTTGAGTTTTTTTTTGTTTATTTATTCCGTTAAGCAAATTCTTTTTTTTCCTTTTCTTTCTATATTTTATACTGACCTTTCGAGCAGGATGAGAGTTATTTTTTAGATGGTTCTTTTTTTTGGTTCCTTTTATTTTCGTAAACGAATACTCTTTTAGTTTTAAGTGATTTTTTTTTGTGTTTTGTTTTTCTTCGGGTATTCCTCACTCCCGCACTCTGGTTTTCCTACTTCGACTTGTTAATTTTGCTGGGGGGGATTTGTTACGTTCATTTACGGCCGAGGAATTAAAAACCACATCGATTCCGTTTCTATTCTTCCAAACGTCAATAACACCCTATATATTTTACCTGTATATAATAAATACGCTTGCGAATAATTTTCAATTTCAATCTATCTACTCTAGAACGACTAGTTTACGCTATAAATTCTATAGTTGACACCTTGTTTTGAGTATTCGTTAAATGGCTACACATTATTATAGCGTAAAATTAATCCTTATACTGCTCGTTGAAATAATGTATTGTATTATTTGATAAAGCTTGGGTTAAGTTTTCTAATGTCCTTTTTGGTATGTTGATAACGAGCGGATTGAAGCTCGAACTCTTATTATTTAAAACAATTTTCAATTTTATTCTGCAGATCGTCCTCATTTGTATTTTTTTAAACTACTCTTTCTATTACTCCAAGAGCGATGCACGTTTTTTCTTTATGAAGAGTGTAGATATTGGGTGTATCGCTCTTAGCTACAGGCCAAATTGTTTTACGTAGGCCGATTATTCTTCTTATATAGAACCAACTGCGCTGGTATATGTTCCGCTGTTGCTGGGAGTGTCGTGGTGCTCAGCATCTGTCGACCGTGGTGACGCTACATCTGGACCCCAGCACCCGGACGCTTTGCAAACTCACCTCCGTAGATGCAATAGGCAACGAGAATTGCTCGCACTTGGAGGTAAGTTGAATTAGTGTTTCCATATATCGGGATCACCTTTTTTCTTCCTACTTTAGTTGTTCGTGCGTCACTGGTACTCCATAGTACTCCACTACATGATTATTATAATTTATTCTACCGTAAATAATTATTTTTTTTTACTTTAGCACTGTGGTATTATGAGCAAGCATAAACAGTAATTTTTCTTTTCTCTCCTTTTTATTAATGAATACTAAATGTCAAACAAAATGCGCACTTCGGACGTAAACTTCTAAAATTTGTTCTTGATAATACAATTAATTATTTATTTTTTTGGTTGATTCAAACCGAATTGTTTTTTTATTAATGTTTACTGTAAATAGAAAATCGATGTCGATGTATCTTTTGTGTTGCTAGGAATCCCCCCCTCTCTCTCCGCATTGGTAGTTAGCCCGGTATTTCTAAGTTTCTTGTGTACTGTTTCGTCATCGTGATTCGTGCAGGTCCGCACTTTAAATATCCTTTCTATTTTTATATGACCCGTATGCTGCCTTAAGTAGCATAAATTTTTGACGCCCCGGCGTGAGGCCCCGATTTTATGTTGGGTAATGTATGCTCTGACTTGGTTTCGCTTAATTTCTAGCCCAATTTTTGTTTTGCTTCTGGTCTTATTTTTCTGTACTGCCCAAGTTACTACGTTATCCGTTTTCTCGGCCTGATTTTACTTATGTTTTCTCACTTACGCTCGAACTTGTGTTTATTTCTTTTCTTTATTTCTTGTGTAAGTTCAATCGTCTTAAATTTTAGTTGTGGTTTATTTCTTGGTCGCTCAATATTATTGGTTGGTTAATTTCAGATTATTGGACTTGTGTTTTCGCCAATAATCCTAGACTCTTTGAAAACTCTGGCGCCCTATTTCTGAGTTTAGTGACTTTATTTTTCTCTTACGTTTAGTACTCTTTGTTTTTTTAATTTAATCCGTTTGTTGCTTCCGTATTGGATAGAATCGTTGTGTTGCGATTCACTTCTGATATTTTATAGTTTATTCGGTTAAGGTTGGATTTCACATTACTCTGATATACAGTGTGTAATTCTTTTGTCACAATGATTACGCGGAGGTTGCATGTAAATAAGCTGTTAAAACCCGAGCTCCAATATCAATTATCTTCTCGAGGATATGACTGTGACATTAAAGTCGAGGGGTTGCGTAAAGCCGTCCGCAACGCGATTTAGGTGTAAATGAATCAGTTTTTTACTCCTAGCCCTTACACAATTACTTTTACGGAGGATTATGAGGCTATTAAATGCGCGCTTACTGAATTTGGACCATCTTCTGACGACTTTACTGGGGATGTTGCTGATAGTAAGTTTGCTCGTTTACGCTCATTATGGGTACACATTCAGCGACGTATTGAATTGATGTTGGCTAGCTCTGAAGAAGAAGCCTCTACAAAAAATAGATTATTATTCGCTTTACAGACCATTCGTTCCGATGTGGAGGCGACTGTTAGAAAATTCAAGCGTGTTACTTTTGCTGATTTTAGTCAACATCCTTCTTCCAGTCCACAAACCCTTAATGTAGCTACCACCGTAACCGCAGAAGTTCCTTATCTTTCTTCAGATTCCGAGAAAAAATTGGATACTTCTACTACTGTCAATACTATGACCCTAAAGGATACCCACTCTAAACTGAATGTCTCTTTTTCAGGTAATGGCTCTCTATCGGAATTCTTGTTTCGTATTAAGGAATTTAGTGTTTCGCGTAATATTTCTGCTCAGTAACTTTTTCTTTTTACTCCGGAATTACTTACCGGAAGAACCTTACTCCTCTTCCCAGTATATCAGCGTTCCCTCAAATGTTGGGACGACGTAAACTCAGAATTCCTATCCCTGGATTGTGCTTATAAGTCTGCTACTATTGAGGAAAATACTTTTACTTCACATGATCGAGTTGTTAAAGTTTCTCCTACGCTTACGGGAAGATCAGATACTTCTTCCGTACTTTCCACTGTTCTTCCTTCTAGTTCTACTTCTGCTCGTCAGGTCGTATGCTTTAATTGCGACAAACTTGGTCATATTTCGACCCGTTGTACGCGTTCTAAAATACTCCACTGTTATGGTTGTGGATATAAGGAAGTTACTCGCCACAACTGTCCACACTGTCATCTTACAACTAATAGGTCTTTGAATCATACTACAAATTCTGCCCTCACCTCTAGATGCCTAATTTCTTCTGTTTCTCACTCTACGTCCTCTTCTGTATCTCATCTAGGTCATACTGCTACTACTATCAACACATGCCCTTCTTCGGCAAATATAGCTTCGAACAAAACTTCTTCCGTCTCTAGTTCTACATTTTTTTCTACACCTACTTCTGCTCGCCCTACTGCCATCACCTCGTACCCTTTTCAGCCATATGAGCCTTTGAGCTGTAATATTGATTTTTAGGGCTATCACGCCTCTACTTACCGAACTTCTTCTAACAAGAACCAAATCTCTTCTGTCCTTCGCGAAACAAACGATGCTCAAATGGATCTGACGTTTTCACGTTCACCCCAAACTGTGCCTCCAATACCTTGCAACCTATACTTCGAATTAGTGACTTGCAGCTAGCTTCTCAAGAGATTGTTCCCGGTTTCTTAAAGGATTCAACTCAACAAATTTCTGTCTTGTCTGCAATAACAGCCGTAGCTGAAGTGAAGATAATTTCTAGTACGGGTAGAGAAGGTCCTGTTAAAGTTAGGGAACCCGTAGCTATAATACATTTTGCTGCTGTCATCAAAGTTTTACCTGATCCTGGTTCATTATCTACTTTTACTCATTTTTCTCATGCAGACAAAATGATATTTGCTTCTGTTCTTTTAACTAAGGTTGGTGAAATCTTAGCTTATGTCCTGTTATTTAATGTTGACAAAGGTCAACCTGATTCTGCGTACTTATCTATTGTGGATGAAGTTATTCCTGATACTGTTTGTTCTTGTAACGTTGATGGACTTCTACCTGATTCTGTTCCTATATGTAATATGGCTGAAGTGTTATCGGATTCTGCTCCTTTTTCTAATGATGGATACTCCTACAGCCAATGCTGTCCTCTTTCCTAACTGTGATACTGCTAGTCATTTAGCTAACAACGATCAAATTTTATCTGTTTCTGTCCCTTTATCTAACATAACTGAAGTGTGCTCTGTTTGTGTTTCTTTTCGTAAGGTTGATTCTCGTACAGCCAATACTTTTTCGCTTTCTACCGTGGATATTCTGACCGTCAACCCTAACAACAAACTACTTTCTTCCTTAACTCGGTTCGAGTTTCCTAAACTCCCTCGCCACCTTCTACACCGCGTGCTACCACTACTACACCCCTGCTGCTCCCTGTTTGGCAGAAAACTGCCCAAAAGAGGCAGACATTATTTTATGCTCCTTCCGAACCTGAAGAGGTATGTCGGCGAAGTTCTAATGTTTTTGATCTCGTTTCGTTTTCCTTCTGGCGGCGCAAACGTCTTAAGCTCAATATTTAGTCCTCGCGCTCCATATTCTTTTGCCGACTTTGTTCTCCTTAGGACTTGATTTCTGAACTGTACACTTTCCTTTATTTTCCTCCCTGTTTTGCTGGGTTTTCTTTTTTTTTCGTGAGGGTCTGGGAATAGAATAGTCCCATGGTACGACTTGCCTGTAGTAAGAGGCGACTACAGCGGTCAAACACATACACACACACACTCACATACACACACAGACACTCACGTACACACACGCGCGCTCATACATTTACATACGTCCAACACATACACACACACACAAACACACGCACACACACACACGCTTTATACACACTTCAAACACCCAGATTACTGGTCCTCCTTTCTTCCGTTCGCCTCTTGTACCCCAACCCCGTGTAAGTCCGGGAATAGAATAGCGCCATGGTACGATCTGCCTGTCGTAAGGGGCGACTAAAGCGGTCTAACGTATACATACACACGCCCAATACATACACACACTTTTACATACACCCACACGCACACACACACTCATTATTTAAAACACCCATACATACACCCACATACGCGCGCACATGCACACGCATACTCATACATAACTACACTGGGATTTGTTTGATTTTCTTTTGTACTGTTTTTTTTTGTTTTGTTTCGGAAACGGGGTTTGTCTTCTTTTTGCAGTTTTGATGCTGCTATAATATGGGTTTTGTTTGCATTAGTTTACTTCCGTTACCTTGGATCCACTTTCCTTACCCTATCCTTTAACTAGTCTTCTTTGCTGTCGGTTCCTATACCGATTGTGTTCGTCGATCCGCTCCTGTGGTAGGTGCTTTCTAGTCCGTTTTTCTTAGTCGACTTTAGGACTAGTTAGCATGGATGTTCGGTTGTTGCGGTTCCTGGTTACCACAGTTTGTAGTACATCGTTTCTTTTACCAGCGCTCTTCCTCTCGTTCTCCCTTGTTGTTCTTTGCATGCGTGAGGCTTGACCCTAAGGTCCTGTTTTGGCTTGTACTGTTGGTTTTCTTTCTCGTTCCTTTTCTAACTTTGGTTATTTGCGGGAAACCAATTTCTCCTCTTGAGGCTAAAGACTTTATGTTTCCTTAGAGAAACATCCGCCCTTGCCGACTCTGCAGTTTCGATGCCATTTCATCTTAGTCCTCGTTGATGGTTTATTACCCGTCTTCCTTTAATTTTTTTGTTTATCCGGTACTTTCGTTCTTCAAGCCGTATGAAAATTCCTTTTTATTTTGGAGTTGATTTCTTTTGAGTTTTTTGTTTATTTATTCCGTTACAAATTCTTTTTCCTTTTCTATATTATATATTGGCCTTTCGAGCTGGATGAGAGTTCTTTTTAGATGGTTCTTTTTTTGGTTTCTTTTGTTTTCGTAAACGAATTCTCTTTTAGTTTTAAGTGACTTTTTTTGTGTTTTGTTTTTCTTTCGGTACTGCTCACTCCCGCACTCTGGTTTTCCTACTCCGACTTGTTAATTTTGCTGGGGGGGATTTGTTACGTTCATTTACGGCCAAGCAATTAAAAACCACATCGATTCCGTTTCTATTCTTTCATACGTCAATAACATCCTATATATTTTATCTGTATATAATAAATACGCTTGCGAATAATTTTCAATTTCAATCTATCTACTCTAGAACGACTAGTTTACGCTATAAATTCTATAGTTGACACCTTGTTTTGAGTATTCGTTAAATGGCTACACATTATTATAGCGTAAAATTAATCCTTATACTGCTCGTTGAAATAATGTATTGTATTATTTGATAAAGCTTGGGTTAAGTTTTCTAATGTCCTTTTTGGTATGTTGATAACGAGAGGATTGAAGCTCGAACTCTTATTATTTAAAACAATTTTCAATTTTATTCTGCAGATCGTCCTGATTTGTATTTTTCTAAACTACTCTTTCTATTACTCCAAGAGCGATGCACGTTTTTTCTTTATGAAGAGTGTAGATATTGGGTGTATCGCTCTTAGCTACAGGCCAAATTGTTTTACGTAGGCCGATTATTCTTCTTATATAGAACCAACTGCGCTGGTATATGTTCCGCTGTTGCTGGGAGTGTCGTGGTGCTCAGCATCTGTCGACCGTGGTGACGCTAGATCTGGACCCCAGCACCCGGACGCTTTGCAAACTCACCTCCGTAGATGCAATAGGCAACGAGAATTGCTCGCACTTGGAGGTAAGTTGAATTAGTGTTTCCATATATCGGGATCACCTTTTTTCTTCCTACTTTAGTTGTTCGTGCGTCACTGGTACTCCATAGTACTCCACTACATGATTATTAGAATTTGTTCTACCGTAAATAATTATTTTTTTTTACTTTAACACTCTGGTATTATGAGCAAGCATAAACAATATTTTTACTTTTCTTTCCTTTTTATTAATGAATACTAAATGTCAAACAAAATGCGCACTTCGTACGTAAATTTCTAAAATTTGTTCTAGATAATACAATTATTTATTTATTTTTTTGGTTGATTCAAACCGAATTGTTTTTTTATTAATGTTTACTGTAAATAGAAAATCGATGTCGATGTATCTTTTGTGTTGCTAGGAATCCCCCCCTCTCTCTCCGCATTGGTAGTTAGCCCGGTATTTCTAAGTTTCTTGTGTTCTGTTTCGTCATCGTGATTCGTGCAGGTCCGCACTTTAAATATCCTTTCTATTTTTATATGACCCGTATGCTGCCTTACGTAGCATAAATTTTTGACGCCCCGGCGTGAGGCCCCGATTTTATGTTGGGTAATGTATGCTCTGACTTAATTTCTAGCCCAATTTTTGTTTTGCTTCTGGTCTTATTTTTCTGTACTGCCCAAGTTACTACGTTATCCGTTTTCTCGGCCTGATTTTACTTATGTTTTCTCACTTACGCTCGAACTTGTGTTTATTTCTTTTCTTTATTTCTTGTGTAAGTTCAATCGTCTTAAATTTTAGTTGTGGTTTATTTCTTGGTCGCTCAATATTATTGGTTGGTTAATTTCAGATTATTAGACTTGTGTTTTTGCCAATAATCCTAGACTCTTTGAAAACTCTGGCGCCCTATTTCTGAGTTTAGTGACTTTATTTTTCTCTTACGTTTAGTACTCTTTGTTTTTTTAATTTAATCCGTTTGTTGCTTCCGTATTGGATAGAATCGTTGTGTTGCGATTCACTTCTGATATTTTATAGTTTATTCGGTTAAGGTTGGATTTCACATTACTCTGATATACAGTGTGTAATTCTTTTGTCACAATGATTACGCGGAGGTTGCATGTAAATAAGCTGTTAAAACCCGAGCTCCAATATCAATTATCTTCTCGAGGATATGACTGTGACATTAAAGTCGAGGGGTTGCGTAAAGCCGTCCGCAACGCGATTTAGGTGTAAATGAATCAGTTTTTTACTCCTAGCCCTTACACAATTACTTTTACGGAGGATTATGAGGCTATTAAATGCGCGCTTACTGAATTTGGACCATCTTCTGACGACTTTACTGGGATGTTGCTGATAGTAAGTTTGCTCGTTTACGCTCCTTATGGGTACACATTCAGCGACGTATTGAATTGATGTTGGCTAGCTCTGAAGAAGAAGCCTCTACAAAAAATAGATTATTATTCGCTTTACAGACCATTCGTTCCGATGTTGAGGCGACTGTTAGAAAATTCAAGCGTGTTACTTTTGCTGATTTTAGTCAACATCCTTCTTCCAGTCCACAAACCCTTAATGTAGCTACCACCGTAACCGCAGAAGTTCCTTATCTTTCTTCAGATTCCGAGAAAAAATTGGATACTTCTACTACTGTCAATACTATGACCCTAAAGGATACCCACTCTAAACTGAATGTCTCTTTTTCAGGTAATGGCTCTCTATCGGAATTCTTGTTTCGTATTAAGGAATTTAGTGTTTCGCGTAATATTTCTGCTCAGTAACTTTTTCTTTTTACTCCGGAATTACTTACCGGAAGAACCTTACTCCTCTTCCCAGTATATCAGCGTTCCCTCAAATGTTGGGACGACGTAAACTCAGAATTCCTACCCCTGGATTTTGCTTATAAGTCTGCTACTATTGAGGAAAATACTTTTACTTCACATGATCGAGTTGTTAAAGTTTCTCCTACGCTTACGGGAAGATCAGATACTTCTTCCGTACTTTCACTGTTCTTCCTTCTAGTTCTACTTCTGCTCGTCAGGTCGTATGCTTTAATTGCGACAAACTTGGTCATATTTCGACCCGTTGTACGCGTTCTAAAATACTCCACTGTTATGGTTGTGGATATAAGGAAGTTACTCGCCACAACTGACCACACTGTCATCTTACAACTAATAGGTCTTTGAATCATACTACAAATTCTGACCTCACCTCTAGATGCCTAATTTCTTCTGTTTCTCACTCTACGTCCTCTTCTGTATCTCATCTAGGTCATACTGCTACTACTATCAACACATGCCCTTCTTCGGCAAATATAGCTTCGAACAAAACTTCTTCCGTCTCTAGTTCTACATTTTTTTCTACACCTACTTCTGCTCGCCCTACTGCCATCACCTCGTACCCTTTTCAGCCATATGAGCCTTTGAGCTGTAATATTGATTTTAGGGCTATCACGCCTCTACTTACCGAACTTCTTCTAACAAGAACCAAATCTCTTCTGTCCTTCGCGAAACAAAC
Organism: Platerodrilus igneus; assembly: GCA_036346225.1. Lineage (NCBI taxonomy): Eukaryota > Metazoa > Arthropoda > Insecta > Coleoptera > Lycidae > Platerodrilus > Platerodrilus igneus. Next base: position 6,859,274 of record JARFIW010000165.1, on the reverse strand, counting down.
GATGCTCAAATGGATCTGACGTTTTCACGTTCACCCCAAACTGTGCCTCAATACCTTGCAACCTATACTTCGAATTAGTGACTTGCAGCTAGCTTCTCAAGAGATTGTTCCCGGTTTCTTAAAGGATTCAACTCAACAAATTTCTGTCGTGTCTGCAATAACAGCCGTAGCTGAAGTGAAGATAATTTCTAGTACGGGTAAAGAAGGTCCTGTTAAAGTTAGGGAACCCGTAGCTATAATACATTTTGCTGCTGTCATCAAAGTTTTACCTGATCCTGGTTCATTATCTACTCTTACTCATTTTTCTCATGCAGACAAAATGATATTTGCTTTTGTTCTTTTAACTAAGGTTGGTGAAATCTTAGCTTATGTCCTGTTATTTAATGTTGACAAAGGTCAACCTGATTCTGCGTACTTATCTATTGTGGATGAAGTTATTCCTGATACTGTTTGTTCTTGTAACGTTGATGGACTTCTATCTGATTCTGTTCCTATATGTAATATGGCTGAAGTGTTATCGGATTCTGCTCCTTTTTCTAATGATGGATACTCCTACAGCCAATGCTGTCCTCTTTCCTAACTGTGATACTGCTAGTCATTTAGCTAACAACGATCAAATTTTATCTGTTTCTGTCCCTTTATCTAACATAACTGAAGTGTGCTCTGTTTGTGTTTCTTTTCGTAAGGTTGATTCTCGTACAGCCAATACTTTTTCGCTTTCTACCGTGGATATTCTGACCGTCAACCCTAACAACAAACTACTTTCTTCCTTAACTCGGTTCGAGTTTCCTAAACTCCCCTCGCCACCTTCTACACCGCGTGCTACCACTACTACACCCCTGCTGCTCCCGTTTGGCAGAAAACTGCCCAAAAGAGGCAGACATTATTTTATGCTCCTTCCGAACCTGAAGAGGTATGTCGGCGAAGTTCTAATGTTCTTGACCTCGTTTTGTTTTTTTTTCTGGCGGCGCAAACTTCTTAAGCCCAATATCTAGTCCTCGCGCCTCAGATTCTTTTGCCGACTTTGCTGTCCTTAGGACTTGATTTCTGAACTGTACACTTTCTTTTATTTTCCTCCCTGTTTTGCTGGGTTTTCTTTTTTTTACGTGAGGGTCCGGGAATAGAATAATCTCATGGTACGACTTGCCTGTCTTAAGAGGCGACTACAGCGGTCAAACACATACACTCACACACGCAGACACTCACATACACACACCAACATTCACATACACACACGCGCGCACATACATACACATACGTTCAACACATACACACACACACACACACAACACACACACACACACACACGTTATACACATTTCAAACACCCAGATTACTGTTTGGTCCTCCTTTCTTCCGTTCTCTTCTTGTACCCCAACCCCGTGTAATTCCGGTAATAGAATAGCCCCTTGGTACGATCTGCCTGTCGTAAGGGGCGACTAAAGCGGTCTAACGTATACAAACACACGCCCAATACATACACACACTTTTACATACACCCACACGCACACACACACTCATTATTTAAAACACCCATACATACACCCACATACGCGCGCACATGCACACGCATACTCATACATAACTACACTGGGATTTGTTTGATTTTCTTTTGTACTGTTTTTTTTGTTTTGTTTCGGAAACGGGGTTTGACTTCTTTTTGCAGTTTTGATGCTGCTATAATGTGGGTTTTGTTTGCATTAGTTTACTTCCGTTACCTTGGATCCACTTTCCTTACCCTATCCTTTAACTAGTCTTCTTTGCTGTCGGTTCCTATACCGATTGTGTTCCGTCGATCCGCTCCTGTGGTAGGTGCTTTCTAGTCCGTTTTTCTTAGTCGACTTTAGGACTAGTTAGCATTTCTATTCTTTGGATGTTCGGTTGTTGCGGTTCCTGGTTACCACAGTTTGTAGTACATCGTTTCTTTTACCAGCGCTCTTCCTCTCGTTCTCCCTTGTTGTTCTTTGCATGCGTGAGGCTTGACCCTAAGGTCCTGTTTTGGCTTGTACTGTTGGTTTTCTTTCTCGTTCCTTTTCTAACTTTGGTTATTTGCGAGAAACCAATTTCTCCTCTTGAGGTTAAAGACTTTATGTTTCCTTAGAGAAACATCCGCCCTTTGCCGACTCTGCAGTTTCGATGCCATTTCATCTTAGTCCTCGTTGATGGTTTATTACCCGTCTTCCCTTTAATTTTTTTTTGTTTATCCGGTACTTTCGTTCTTCAAGCCGTATGAAAATTCCTTTTTTATTTTGGAGTTGATTTCTTTTGAGTTTTTTTTTGTTTATTTATTCCGTTAAGCAAATTCTTTTTTTCCCTTTTTCTATATTATATATTGGCCTTTCGAGCTGGATGAGAGTTCTTTTTTAGATGGTTCTTTTTTTTGGTTTCTTTTGTTTTCGTAAACGAATTCTCTTTTAGTTTTAAGTGAATTTTTTTGTGTTTTGTTTTTCTTTCGGTACTGCTCACTCCCGCACTCTGGTTTTCCTACTCCGACTTGTTAATTTTGCTGGGGGGGATTTGTTACGTTCATTTACGGCCAAGCAATTAAAAACCACATCGATTCCGTTTCTATTCTTTCATACGTCAATAACATCCTATATATTTTATCTGTATATAATAAATACACTTGCGAATAATTTTCAATTTCAATCTATCTACTCTAAAACGACTAATTTACGCTATAAATTCTATAGTTGTCACCTTGTTTTGAGTATCCGTTAACTGGCTACACATTACTACAGCGTAAAATTAATCCTTATACTGCTCGTTGAAATAATGTATTGTATTATTTGATAAAGCTTGGGTCAAGGTTTCTAATGTGCTTTTTGGTATGTTGATAACGAGAGGATTGAAGCTCGAATTCTTATTATTTAAAACAATTTTCAATTTTATTCTGCAGTTCGTCCTTATATGTATTTTTCTAAACTACTCTTTCTATTACTCCAAGAGCGATGCACGTTTTTTCTTTATGAGAAGTGTAGATATTGGGTGTATCGCTCTTAGCTGGTCGCCAAATTGTTTTACGTAGCCCGATTATTCTTCTTATGTAGAACCAACTGCGCTGGTATATGTTCCGTTGTTGCAGAGAGTGTCGCAGCGCTCAGCATCTGTTGACCGTGGTGACGCTACATCTGGACCCCAGCACCCGGACGCTTTGCTAACTCACCTACGTATATGCAATGGACAACGAAAATTGCTCGCACTTGGAGGTAAGTTGTATTAGTGTTTCCATATATCGGGATCACTTTTTTTCTACTTTAGTTGTTCGTGCGTCACTGGTACTCCATAGTACTCCACTACATGATTATTAGAATTTGTTCTACCGTAAAAAATATTTTTTTTTTTACTTTAACACTCTGGAATTATGAGCAAGCATTACCAGTAATTTTTCTTTTCTTTCTTTTTTTTAATGAATACTAAATGTCAAACAAAATGCGCACTTAGTACGTAAATTTCTAAAATTTGTTCTTGATAATACAATTATTTATTTATTTTTTTGGTTGATTCAAACCGAATTGTTTTTTTATTAATCTTTACCATAAATAGAAAATCGATGACGATGTATCTTTTGTGTTCCTAGGAATCACCCCCCTCCCCCTCTCTCCACATTGGTAGTTAGCCCGGTAATTCTACGTTTCTTGTGTTCTGTTTTGTCATCGTGATTCGTGCAGGTCCGCACTTTAAATATCCTTTCTATTTCTATCTGACCCGTACGCTGCTGAACGCAGCGAAGTGCTACACTAATTAAAACCTTGAGCTATTCTAAAGATCAGATAGTAAGTGTTACATTGCCGACCCATTGATACAACGTTAGTAGTATTACTGAACAGTTCTAGATTCTCCCGATGTCAACATCTTCGAGTGATTGGTCCTACGACATAAGAAAATTGACTCTACTTCAGGCCGTTGACCACGATCTGATCATTATATTCATTAACATCATTATAGTTATGGATCCTATTCATCTGGTGGCTTATTACGTTCGATCGCACCTTTCAGAAATTTGTTTTCGCCAAGATGGTCGTAAGTTACTACCTACCTCTTTCTAACTTTACTGTCTTGCACTCATTGCGTCGTTCTTTTTACAAAAATTGCATTGAGTTTATAGTGAAAGCGAAAGGTTTTCAATGGTACTACTACTTACAGCAATTTCTTAAACAGATTGGAAGGATTTGACGTCCTTAGAATTTTTGTTGGATCATTTAGAATATAGTGATAGCTGAAATATATACTACCAATTATTTATATTCATGTGGTAATGAATTCACAAGAGGTTATTAAACACCATATTCTGTGAAAAACAAATCTCAAAGCTAACGAAGTAAATTTTTCAATATTTGACTTTTACTCCCTATAACATTCTCTTAAGATCCCTTTAACAAGATAAGTGTATTCCCGTGTATAAGAAAACGTTTTAAGTACATATAGCATTGACACATACTATTTAAGAGCGAAGCCCAACTTTAAATTCAGTGAAAATCCAGCATTCGTTGATTTAAAATGCATGTGTAAATCATTATTCTCTAAAAAATATCTTAAAAAGCTTAATTCGTAAAAATACAATATCATTCATTGTGTTAATATAATAATTTGTGTAAACATGTAATGTTCTGAAAAATAACTTTAAAACAAGTTTGATTGCTTTTGGAAGACCACAAAATAAGTTCCAATGTGCTAATTTATATTTGTTCACTTTAAAAATACTGAATGTCGAGATATATCATTTAAAGAAGTATCATAAAGCATGTATCCTTGTTAAAATACCATTTTTACGAGAAAAGTACTATTTCTTACAAAGAAACCCTTACGAGACGATTGTAGAATAAATTATATTTGCGTTAACTTGCAAAAATCATTAGCAAAACAACGATAATTATTTGTGGAAGCGATAACACCGCGAAGGAGATAAGATAACGAGTTATATTGGCTTTATATTACAGAAGTTCGTAAGAGAAAAATATGATGCAAAATATTTTACGGTTGCTATAAATTGTAAAACTGACAGTACGTTACCAAAAGACAAGAAGGCGTTGTGGGTAATTGTTACATCATACGGTGACAAATACTTTGAGAACATAAAGAACTTTAAAAATGACATAGTGAGATTATTTCATTATACGAAGAGGGATATAACTGAGGAAGGGGTTTTTAATTCTTTTGACATTCGACATGTAACACTGAAGTTGGAACATGGGTTAGGAGACATTTTATCAACGATAGATGTTTTACAGAGTACGAGGATTTGTTGTTTCAATATAAATAATCTTAATACAAGGTCAATAGTTAATCATAATCGATTACAAGTAAATGCACTGTCGTAAACTGATAGTTCAACGTATGGAGTTTAATTAAAAAAAAAATCTAAAAATTCCGAACTATGACTTTTTTAATGCAGTTAATTCCTATGGAAACGATATTTTTATAAGCAAAGACAGGTAGTAATAAAGAAGAATATCAGCAAGAATTTGACGATCCAAACCACAAGTAAAAATATGTTTTAAACTTACAGAGACGTTTCTGTATTATTAAGTAGAGTAAGGTAGGATAAGTTTTTGTTTTTCGCATAAAAATTATCTGTAAATGGATAAGTTCCATTGTAGCAATTTTACGGACAGAGTTCGAAAAGTTTTAACCATTACAAAAATTTATGCTCAACGTCGTTGATCAACTGCATTGACACGAGGTAATATCACAATATTTGAACTGTCCATTACAAATTAAAACAAAATTTTATAAAATATTTTAAGGATTAGGTGAAGATTGTTTCATGCGTAAGTAGTAATAAGATAACTTTTCTTTCTATACTTAAGCTGCAAATATCATTTACAAGCGTTACTTATATCTGTGTGCATAAGCTGATTCCTTAGATAATGTGTGTAAAAGAAAGATGTGTTTTAATGTAATGAGGATTATTAATAAATATTTCATAAGATTCCTTTGTTTCATTTTGTTTTCGTAAAATTTACAGCATATTGCTCGCCGAGCTAGCCAAAGAGGAAAAAGGGTACGGTTAGGTAAAAACCCACATTTTCTACTAAGCAAGCATCCATTGCATATTGATCGTGGAGGCTGTACCTGAATATTAATAGCATCTTTTGTGACCCCCAACGTCAGAGCAGTTATAAAAAGCATCATATATGTGTATATGTATGTATGTATATATTTAAATATATATTTTTACTGCGAGTTTACCTTTGACTGGAGCCCTACAATTTGGTTCAACATAAATTCTTGCGAGGTTACTCTGCTACTTCAGCTTTGAGCGTTTGATTAAGTTTGCAAGATTCTTTCCTACTAAAGCACAAAATTAAGAAAGCTAAATTTTCATCTCCAACAGTGTAGTTTGCCACGGTTGTTCTGCTGCTGTCTGAAAAATACAACTAACTACTCCACAAAAAAAAACGCAGCAACAGTAACTCTTTTGCATTTATTCAGACAAAATTATACACCAAAAATCATCATCAACATCTAGTTCATAGATCAATTATATTACAATCTGCCACTTTTTCAAATAATACATATATATATATATATATATATATATATATATATATATATATATATCACATAATACCTTGTCTAACCCCAATCTGTTCTCATCCCACTACCTTGTCTGAGCCCCAGGCTTAACGAACTTTGTATAATGTCATTCTTTCTTTTACTAATTCTGCCAAAATAATCTCTTTTTTTCCGTTAACTACTTGTGTGCCAAACTCTTAACCATACTAACCAAATAACCCTCCTTTGTTGTATTTGTTGGCCACCTGCAAAAGTCACCAAACATTACCCTCTCTAAAGAATATTGAGTCTCAGTCCAATACATATTCTTTCTGATAGTCTTTCTTTTGTTCCACTGTTAGCAAGTTTTATCTGTCCTTGATGAAATACCCACTCTAAATAACATTCAGGCATATTTCCCTCCTATACATATGCATTAATATCAACTATTTTTATTTAGTTTTCTCCATGTTAAACGAACACTTGAAACGTCACATTTCTATCCTCTTCCTACTTATTCCATAAGTAACCCTCCTTGTTCTGTTTTGGTTCCTACTTTCTAATCGACAACTAAATATTACCCATTCCACAAACAATAAATCTCTCTTCCGTGGACATCGCCTGTCACCCTCCTAGAACTCGATGTTGTTTGTCTCGCCTTATCTACAAATTATACTCGGAAACCTTATTAAAACTATAACCGTCAGTATTGTTCTACACAATCTGTAGAATTCCAACGGTTTAAAATGCTCACACTTTGCCCAATATATATTTAACCTTGCTGGAAATCTTAGAAAAGCGTTTTAGAATATGCTCCTTTTCGATATAACGTAACTTTTGTAGGTTATTTATCCACTTGAAAACTATGACGGTCAATGTTTGCTTTTAGAAACATTACCTAGACAACCGTATAAATATGAAACAGAAATTTTTACAGCTTTATATTTACACCAACTGCTACACTTATTACCTACAATGATTAAATATGTTTATGATTCTCTCTATAATTAGTATCATGGTTATACGCTTATGCTACATTGCATTTAAACACCCTGAAAGTTCTTTGTAAAATTAAATCCTACACTAATAATTTGCAAAAGTGTTACAAATTGTTGCTTTATGGTATTTACATCTTAAAACTTGAAATAAATTAGCAAATGAATTATCTACCTTCTTTTACCATTCAAATACCACAGGAATATATATATATATATATATATATATATATATATATATATAAAATAAGATGTATCTGTAAACAAACTCTATGAAAATAATAGACCCTACTGACGAATACAAATCGGGCTAGTAGTTATATAGCCCGTAACAAAATATTAGCTTTATTACTTCACAGGGGAAAAACATCCACTGACCGACGGTTTCGGCTTTGTTAAGTCTCATCAGAGTGAAATAGTTTGTTTACAGATACATCTTATTTTATATATTGTTCTACACAATTTCTTATTTCGGACTGCAAATAACTTGTGTTTTATATATATATATATATATATATATATATTGCCGTGGTAAGGGACTTAGCTCTGGACCTTGCCAGTTTCAAAAAATATAATTTTCAAAAATATCAAAATTTTACAAAAATTTTCTTACCCGGGTTCTGCTTCATCAAATTAATTTCTTCAGCAGCTTCCCTGGCTAGCTCAGCTGTGCCTCTTCTCGGATACCTAAATTTACTATCATTCTCTTCACCATTCACACACCATTCAATAAAATCACAAAATAATACAACAATCATACAATATTTATATACCACTATTTACAAACAATAATTCATAGTTATGTACAGTTCGGTGCTTTAGTTACACCTTAATAAATACTATATTTGTAAAGTTCTTGTTTTTAAAATTGTAATTTCAAACACATTTAATGCAACAGGAGTAAATGGGCCCCAAATTATACCTTATCTTTATTTATTACTACACACTGGAGTATGGTGAGCTCATAATACCCAGTTTATTAATGTATGCTTTCCACTTTGCATACTATTTCTACAAACTTAATAAACCCATGTACTCTTAACAATTAAATTTAAATTCATCAAGAAATTTAATAAGCTTTACGTACACCTTTTGTGTTCTATTCAAAATACCATAATAAGTGCATCCTTTGTTGGGATATAGTGTTAATTCCTTCTCTTCTTTTAACTTCATTCCCACCCATATACATTTAAAGTGTTGTTTATTTTCTAATTCATTAACTCCAATGCTAAGCTGTTGATAAAAAATTTTCTTTGGTGTTTTATAAGACCTAGAACATAGTAGAAGATCTTTTAATGTACCTTCATATGTACATCTTAATGGATGACCAGGACTATCTTTATAACTTTGACATTTGAAAAATTGTAATAAATACGGATCTGTATCAACCCTCTGTGCTACAGCCCGAGCTAATTGATCATGTCATTCGCTGTGACAATTCCATAGTAAAACCAACATCATTAGGAATACATCTATCCACAAAGTTAACTTCTACTCGGTAATACAAACCTTTATAATAGTCTATACAGTTTGGAAGATCAGACTGTTCTTCCATTTCATCTTTTTCAAAAATAATTATATCACCATCCATTAATTCATCTAAGACCTTTTCAAGTGTTTCGTTAACATTTGTAATTCTTTCAATACAATTAGGTCTAACTTTTTTATATAATAAAAGTTCTGTATCTTGTGGAAAACCTGCTCTTTCATTCATTGTTGATATAAGATCCGACAAACGACCGTTAATGGAACAATACTGATGTCCACAATAGTGTATTCTTTTTTGTTTAGAATCATACAATTTAGAAAATAAAAGGACATCAGCATTACTATCAAAAATAGGTAATACCATTAATCCCACATCAGGTGGCAATAGTTCTAAAAAAACAATCCAAAAATTTGATTTTCTGAAGCATCTAATATATTTTTTGTGAGTCTGCCTCCAAATCAAGCAAACATGGACGGAGAGTGTTATTTGATCTACTACCAAACGGCCACAACTTCATTTGTTCCGGTGGATATTTAAAACCATCCGTAAGCATTTCCATCAGTTCACTACATGTTGCAGTCTTTTTTATCCTAAAAATTCTATATAATGCTTTTTCAGGATCATGCAAGTCATTGCCTTGATGACCATCAAAACTGTCTTCCAATAAAATATTTACAGTCATATATAAATGAGCTTCGTTGCGTTCTTTTTGGCGTAGTTGTTCAATTAGTTTTTCTTCTGCTAATCTAAATTCTAACTCATTTGGTATGCCAGCATCTGTAACCTCTTGAAGGACATGATGTAGTTCAGAGTCGCGGATATAAACTAACATGTATGCACTTGTACAATGTTTAACAGTCATATTCATGTCATCTTCATGACCACCATAATTAGGTTCAATTGCTCCTAGTTTAGAACATTGTAACGATTTTATTTCTTATCTAGATGTGTTCATATATTTAATCTCTTTATTTAATAATAAACAATATAATGCATAATAATGCTATACAATTCACTAATTAAATATTTCCTATTACCTAATAAAGTATTAGCATTCAATTCAAATTAAAATTTAATTTCCACGGTGACAAAATAAAGTTTCCATTTAGTTTCATTCCTAGAGCTCCATCTATTAAGAAATTGTGAAGCAATTTTGTTGCCGGGCAGCAACTCGCTTGACCCCGACACTTCCAATACAGCTGTGGTGAAAGCAGGTCGAGTTGTTCCTTGAATCCGAGGACAATGGTTTTTTGCAGTTTTTCGTGTTGGAAGCACGTGCGGATTAAGTTGTTCTTAGAGGAGAGAAGGTCATCTCCGAAAGGCACTTTTGATTGTCCACTTGTTGGAACAGCTCGTAGATGACGTGAAATTTTTTGGTTGAAGGGCCGTGGTAACATGCAACTTTATTTATATATAACATGAAATTTTACATATAGTATTCAATTTAAATTAACATGCAACGTTTGATAATTTTCGTGGTTTAATTTATACATAAAGCAACTTTAAATTAACATGCAGATTGGTAATCAGAAGTCTGGTTTAACGTAATTTTAATTAAAAGCAAGAAGAAAATATAGGAGTTTACGCTTTGTTCAAGTGTGGACCTGGCGAAATTTAATTACTTAAAATGGATGCCGAGTAATGTGGAATTTCAGTAAGCAGAAAAGTTATTTGTTCTAAATTGGAGATTTCCTTATTTTAATGCTGACGCAAGATTTCTAGCAGGTATTTTTCAGTCAGGCGGAGTTTTGTTATGTAGAAATTTGTTTTCGTATGTTAGCTGAACTATGGACATAGCAGTTAGATAATTTTTTGTTTAATCAAGTATTTAAACTTTAAAATAGGTCAAGGACAGACTATAAATATATTTTTCAATATTAAAAATGGGAATCTGTAAATTTTACATTTCTTAATATTTTATTAATTCACTGAAACTACGGAAGGTGTCATTACGTGTTAGAGAAAGTAAATTCTTCTATTTAAGAAAAATTAGAAATTAAACTTCTATGCTTGCTATTTCATTAATAACTATTTGGAATTATGTATTGTAAGGTTATGGTAGATCTACCCAAATTAACATTTTTGTTATCAGTAGGTAACAGTTTAGAAAGCAACTATATGCTTTATCAATTTGTTAATAAACATTGGCTAGTTATTTCTTACGGAAATAACCACATTTAACTTGATTGGTACTGATTATATCCAGTGCCTTTGTAAATAATTTTCACAAATTAAATTAATCAAAATATAATATAAAAAAAAAGGATATTTTGTAAAAAAGCACATATTTGAATACTAGAGGAATAGATTTTTATTTTTGAACAAGACTATTCTTTTTAATTAGGATGAATGAAAGTTGATTCCATTTGAATTTCAAAATTTTGAGTATAGGTGCACAAACAGTGCTATTCTTTGTTTAATCTGTTCACAGGTGTAGCAGTGAATTACTAAGGTCAAAGTCGAGCCATAAGGTAAGAAACTTTAGGGATTATATTGTCTTTAATAAACTGTATAGCGGGTATAGAGTAAAGGTTTCCGCATTAGCCTTGTACAAGGGACTTAAGTAAGGTCTTCTCTGTATAGAAAAATACGGTGGCGCCTTATTCTTCATATTTTTGGTCGCAATCCAACCCCGACCCACAGCTCATATTCCACCCAGAGCATATAGTTCGACTAGCCGCTTTGCCTTTGAGATTTCCACAACTTTGAGCCATTTTCCATCAGAACTTGCCGTGGGCTCTATTCGCTTATTGGAAATTCTCGTTAAATAAAATCCCATAACTGAAAAGGCTATAACATCGAGAAACAACATCATCATCAAACTTGTGCCACATAGCATCACCTTTAGGATTAATAAAAACAACATAATGGCCACCATGATTATTTCCTGAATGCACTAGAACTGCATGCAGAGTGTAATTTGCAGGATTTGTAGGATCTGGTTTCTGTAGATAACTATCTAAAGATATTTTCTCATAAAACTCAAAGCGGTCATTAAATTTTACTGAGCAATCTGTAACGGGATCATACTGGAATCTCATCAAATGTAAATGTAACATTGGTGGATATACTGCAAACACAACACCTTTTTCAACATCTTGTAAACCATGTTCGCCTGCATCATATTTATTATCACCATCTAATGTTTCCTTAGCAATGTAGTCCTTAAACGATTCTTCAATGTTTTTCTTTCCCTTCACATTTAATTGAATGTCGTAAAATGTTTCAGTACGTGTACTAGTATAATCCACATTTTTACATCGAATGTACGACATCATTTTTCCTTCAAATATTTTTGGTACAGTACCTTCGACACATGTACCTTTCATTTTACTTTCTAATTTATCCAGTAATATCCGTAAAAATTCTTGTACATCATGTTGCATAAATGAATCTAACGTTTTCCATCCAAAACTTTTTGTTAGTTTTTTTGTTCCAAATGGTTTATCTCTTGAAATCTTGAGCAATCTCGCGCACCAGACGGAAATTGCAGCTTCCTTATCAACAATTCGGTGCTCTTTTGATAACGGCGGTTCTCCTGCAGAGCGACGGTGCCAGGTCTATAACGATGGAGCTTCTTGACGCCGCCGGTGGCAGGAGCGCTTTTCCTGGCCGCTTTTGTCGCCAATTGTTTCCGGGGCGCCTTGCCACCGGTCGACTTCCTTGCGGTCTACTTGGTCCTGGCCATTTATACGATTAATTTTATAATTGATGTATACGGTTTGAAACACGTGCGTGCTCTCGCTTCAAACGCAGAATTACAATAATAATCAGTTATACGTATCTTTTTCAATACGTTAAATAACGAAAAATAACCATCAAACTTCACTCACACATCACAAATAATTTCAACAGTTTATCAACAAAACAGCAAATTCAAGTAAGTTACCTGGAAAAACTTCAGGACTCCTTCTCCGTTGATGAGGCTTTATCTTTCTGAACCTCTCGGCTTCGTGATTATGCGCGCTGCTCCACCAGATATTTATAGATGAAAACACAATCTAAGCTGCGTTTCGTGCTACCCATTCAATATCAATTCCAACATCCAAATCCATGTATATTACACTTGTTTATTACTGTATTATTAATTTACGAGCTTGTTAAAGTATTCGTTGGACCTTAGTTAAATTTAAATTACTCGCCACTACTCGCGTTACTAATTATAAGGCCCCAAATAATCTACTATTATTTTACTGAATTTTACAAAATTTTTAATACTCACAAGCCTCGTCAGATACTTATTATACGTCGTTAAGCGATGCGAAATTAAAGAGAACCCTATTAATTTTTTCCCGTATTTATACCATAACATCATGCCCCCTTGGCTACACTTTACGTGAAATACTTAATTGAAAATAATGTTTCTGCAGATTTTGTATAACCGTCTTAAAACTTCCAGAAATATTCCCTCGTCAACACTCTATATCATACAAACTATCGCAACCACCTGTTGCGTGTTCGTCTGTTCTAAAACTATCTATTTCGACCAATGATACGGTTCAGTGACGTCATAAAACTCCGCCTGCAATATCTTTATTCCTGTCTTATGCATATTTGATGTCGCGTTCTAACCTTTACTTGAGTTGTAGAAAATCGACATTGCTGACCGCGTCTTATGAACTCCACGTGGAGCGAATACGTGCGTACTCAATCGAATGCTTTTATACACGTCTCATTCTGAAGAATATTATTGATTGTGCATCCCTTCTGCTCTTTAAGAAACTCTTGTTAGTGTTTATGCGAAGCCACCGACGGTTGAACAATATTTCCTTGAAGCTCGCCTTATTATGCTTACAAATAAGCAAAGATAACCTTTCCAACATGCAGGTGTGCTCAATTATTGATCGTTTAAAATAACACTTCTCGGAGCTTACATTTCACAGTATTCTATACAACCGACGTCTGTTTGTTTGTTAAAAAAGCTTTCCGCCTTGGAATTATTGATTTTACATGCTCTGATGCGTTTTCTGACGTTTTTACCCTTTAAATTAAATTAATTAATAACTTCTATTGGCTTATAAAACTGATTTTCTTTATGAACTAACAATACGTCAATCCTTGTTAATTTAAATTAAATAAATGAAATAAATTTTGCGCGTAAATATTATGTTCTTCTCTCTACACAGGGTGCTTGAAATTGCATTGTTTACCCCAAATTTAATCCTTTAAATCCACTACATAATATATATATATATATATATATATATATATATATTGTCGTGGAAATTATAGGTTAAGAAGGATATACAGGTCTAGATAATAAATTTTTAACAACTGTGTATATAGGAAATAGTTAACAATTTATTTACGCGCCAAATTAATCAGTTTAGATAGTGAAAACGGACGGTTATTAAGATATTTTTGTATTTCTAAATCAGAATGTTAGAATTACATAAAGGGGGGAAGCTTTAGAGTACATGAAAACTCAAGGATACGCATAATTAGTTATAATAGTTTAAATCAAGCGCATGGGATAAGAAACGGAGCTTTTGAGTATAGAAAATCAATAATTTAAACGCATATTTCATTTAAATAAACGAAAACGTTTGTTATACAAATCCTAAGAACTGTTAAAACTCGAGTTATAATTTTAAAACGGATAGTTTACTTCTAAAGAAGCACCTGATCGTTAAATGTCAAGTTCAAACTACTTTAATGAATGTTGGCACAAAATTCAATAGAATTCTTTGTAACGGTCGTTGCGGCAAGCTGGTAAAATAACAAATGCTTTGAAGACTACGTGAAATGAAATATCTATAATGTAAAACAGACAGAGAACAGAGACAGAGATAGGTGAATAGATAGAGTTAAGATTTAAATAGAAAGGGATAGAGATAGGTGTTTATAGAGAAGTGGAATTAGGAATAGAATAATTAAGGGGAGATAGTTAGAGGTAGATATAGAATTAGGTTTGAATATTTAGTGTAATAAATAGATAGTGATAGAAATAGATAATTGTAAATATAAATAGTTGTACATAAGTAGAAGGAACTGAAATAAATAGAAATAAAGGAAGATAGGTATAGAGAAAAGAAGTGAGTTGAATAATGAGAGAATACTCGACAAAAATAAAGGTAAATAGATAGAAATGGAAGGTGTAGAGTTAGTGATAGATAGAAATAGTTAGTTAACAACTAGGTATAGGTGTGAATAGTTAGTTATAAATAAAGATCGGTGTTGATAGATAGAAATAATTAGAGATAGATAGAAATAGGTAGGAATAGGTTAGATAAAAGTGATTGGTTGGATAGATAGGTATAGATAGAATTAGGTGAGTAGATAGGTGTGTATAAATATTATGTAAGATTAGGTAGTAAGAATTAGTCCACTTACTTAAATTCATGAAACAACGAGAAGTTTTTCTGTGAATTGAAATAGGGGAATTATGTCGTGGAAATTATAGGTTAAGAAGGATATATAGGTCTAGATAATAAATTATTAACAACTGTGTATATAGGAAATAGGAACAATTTATTTACGCACCAAATTAATCAGTTTAGATAGTGAAAACGGACGGTTATTAAGATATTTTGTGTTTCTAAATCCGAATGTTCAAATTACATAAAGGGGGGAAGCATTAGAGTACATGAAAACTGAAGGATGCGCATAATTAGTTATAATAGTTTAAATCTAGCGGATGGGATAAGAAACGGAGCTTTTGAGTATCGAAAATCAATAATTTAAATGCATATTTCTATTTAAATAAACGAAAACGTTCCTTATACAAATCCTAAGAAGTGCTAAAACTCGGAGTTATAATTTTAAAACGGATAGTTTATTTCCAAAGAAACACCTAATCGTTAAATGTCAAGTTTAAAGAACTTGAATGAACGTTAGCACAAAATTCTATAGAATTGTTTGTAATGGCCGTTACGACAAGCTGATAAAATAACAAATGCTTTGAAGACTAAGTGAAATGAAATATCTATAATGTAAAAAAAACAGAGAACACGTATAATAAACGTTGGATATAATACACGTCTAAAATACACAGTAGATTTGAAGAACAACCACAATATCGATTTCCTGTAGGTTGAAAGAAGTTCTAAAAGAGACAATAAATATGGGCAAACAAAAGAGGTAGCTAAGAGTTGGACGTATACACCGGGGGAAAGCAAATATAATTGGTCGAAGGCTAGAAGTTTTGAGAAGCTCGCGTCGGTTAGAAATGTTGAGCAAATTTCTATGTAACAGCACCGTAAACTTAGATTTTTTCATACGTTGAAGTTCGTTACGAACAAAATTTTGAGAATCGGTTTGGAAAATAAGTTTTTCGATAAAAAAGAGGGTCCGTGAAGGGTATTCAAAAGCGTATAAATACACTGGGAGAGGTATTAAATCTCTCTTCGATCTTAGACGTCTTACATCTCTTACGTATTTGCTATTACGTGCTCTTTTGTTGTACTGACTCTCGCTTATTAGTTGAATTAGTTATACAACAGCCTATTTAAAAGTGTGTAAAAGCTGTTAGTAACGTACCGGTAATGTATTAAAAGTGTGATTTGCACAAGTGGGTGCTGGCTTATAAAAGGTGCTGTTACTACACGCCACAATCTGATGATAGGATGGTACTTGGGTAAGCGAATTGAAAAGTTAGAAACAAGTATGCGTGAAGTGTAGTGGTTATGGAAGGTTATGTTTGTTCGAGACAATTGTCCAGGTAGGTATACTAAAGGTGGTTGCAGGGATTTGAACAGCTAGAGGACATGCGTTGAATCTAGGTATAATCACGAAGTGTATGGACACAACGACGAGGGTTTTGGAACACATCTTCAGAGGTATTGATGGACAAAGCTTACTCCAGGTAAAGAAAATTAATTTCTTGCTTTGCTTGATCAATTGTGCTGGTAATTTGTGCTTGAGTGTTTTGACTTATTGGGGTGTATTTTATTATCATAAAAACTCATTTAAAGGGGTATATGTACAGGACATTTGATATTGATCATTTAAAAATGTTTATTAATGATATAAAAATGTTGTTGCAAAGATTAAACGGGTCTTTAGCTGTATTTTAAACAAAAATGCGATGTTTAAAAGCATTTAGAGTAACTGGGTTATACTGAGCTCAACATAGACCAGAATAAAAATCAATTTAGGGCTGTACGACGGGCCCATCCATTCCTCTAAAATAAAATTGTGGACATATATTAAAATCATGAAATTTTAAAAGACTTAAAGATTGAGATGTTAACATTTTTTATTAAACTGTATATACAAATGTGTAAATATTTCGTGCTTATGGAAACTTGTTAACATGTGTAAATAAAAAGGTTGTATGTCTTGTTTCATTATTTGAGTAGTAATTTCATTTAACTGTATATGTGAAAAAGAGTGAATTTAGGATGGTTGGTATCCAAGTAGAAGCAGATTTTATAGCTAGCGGAGGTGTGCAGAAATAAGGAGGCGTTCCAAAGGTATAGTAAGCATTTTTTTATTTCAAAAATTTTTATGACGGCCCAACGAAGGCGATCCTGAGTGTTCCCGAAATCCACTGCAATTTTATGGCACCCAATCCGTGGGGCGAGAAACAATTTTTGTAAAGTCCACTGCAACTTTTATGGCACCCAATCCGTGGGGCTAGAACTTCTGTAGTCAGAGTCCACAGCAATATATATATATATATATATATATATATATATATTATATACATTGCTGTGATAAGGAGTTGTTTAAGGGTGTACTTTATAGTAAAGGTCGTTTAGAAATGAGAAATCATCATAGGAAGCAGAAAACTGCATTTATTTAGTAAAAGAATTGAGAAATGGAGATAGTTTGTAAATAGTAAGCAGTCAACACCCTGTATATAAAGCATAAATAGTTTTAAGCGACGCAGCTAGACATAGGAAGACCCATAGTTAGCGTAGGAATAAGGAAGACATGCATTAGGTAGATAGTAAAGGTTTAACACCATGTAGATAAAGTTTTAGTTAATTTAGGTAAGGCAAGTAATAATATTTTTCAGTGGAAGCACGCGTATTTTGTAAGTAAACATAATAAAGTGTAATTAAACACGCATCCAAAAGAGTTCCAAACAAGTAGGCTAATACGGGAATAAGAAATAGAGCTTTAGGAAGCACAGTGTAAATACGTACAAAATAGTTAACCATTTTTAATAAGAAAGAAGATTAAAAATTACGTAAATAACATGCAGATATGAAAATTAAAAGTCAAATTGCATCAGTTGTTTATGGAAAAGCGATTAGATTTGTCAAAACACCGCATGTTTGATAACGAAGCACCTGCGAGCAGGTCACAATTATTTGAAAGCATAGAAAATTACATCAGAAACTACTTTAAATGCAAAGATTTGATTGGTTATAGTTAGCGACGAGTTTGTAAACCATACCCACTGACGGAGTAGGAGATCAAAGATATATTAACAGGTGCAGTGATAACGAACTCAGTTTTCAACTCAACAAAGGCCGAGGTGCGCCACTATGAAATAAAGTGTAATACGTACTAATAATTCAAAGTGAAAAATTGTATAAGTGCGAAGATGAAAATTACGATTGCCGATTAAACGTAAGTAGATTTTGGGGAATTTTATTTTAAACTAAAACATAACAATAATAGGGCTTCGAGTCCGGGGAAGAATAATAATTCAACTTCGAGTCCGGGGAGAATGATAATAAGAATTCCAAGTCTGAAGCCGGGGAGAATAATACAAGTCTGAAGCCGGGGAGAATAATACTACGATTTCAAGTTTGGGAAAAATAAGCGATATTCTAAGAATAGATGGTATTCTAAGTTTGGGGAAATTGATAAGAAGTAATAAGTGAATGAGATGACAGTAATTTGAGGTGCAGAAGTATAAGTTAATAATGGTAGTCCAGAGGGTGATGGCAACAATTTAAATGCAATGGTTCAAGCGTGTGGATAGACAATATTTTGAATGGGCATGTAATAATCCTGAATTGGGGGAAAATAAATTTTATTCAAATGGATGGCTTAATGCATAGGTAATATTAGCTGATTATGGATGCGTCAATGCGAAGAAAATAGACCAGGTTAGATTTTTAATTATAAGACATTATTTTTCTATATTTTTTTATTTGAATATTGAATTTGCTTAATAAAAATGAATGTGAAAAAGTCAACAAAACAGAGGACTTGCATACGTATAAAGTGCGTGATATGATAAGAGGTTTTGAACGTTGCACACTTCTTTTATAAAGATAATAGGTTTTTTTTGGTGACTTGGTGTTTGATTAAAAAGTATATGATTTTGATAAATGAGATTTACAACATTAATTAATTGAAAAGTGTATTTTAAATAATTTACAAGAACTGTACATAATATTTGTTTCATTATATAAAACTTCATTTCATAATAAATGCTAGTCGAGGTCATAAGATAAAGTTAATGGGAGTGATTTGATAATTTAAACAATCAAGGAGGAGCTATAAGTTGAATACGAAATTTAAAACGAGTAAGGCGGTAACATATCAAATTTTGTTATTGGTCGACAAGGTAGGTTCAAGATAAAATCCAGTTCCTGTAGGGGGTTCATAGCAATATTAATAAGCCCAACGTCGGAGATTGATAATTACAATTCTTGTTTAAACATAGCAATATAAATATGG
Organism: Platerodrilus igneus; assembly: GCA_036346225.1. Classification (NCBI taxonomy): domain Eukaryota; kingdom Metazoa; phylum Arthropoda; class Insecta; order Coleoptera; family Lycidae; genus Platerodrilus; species Platerodrilus igneus. The sequence continues at coordinate 6,839,708 of JARFIW010000165.1, read as the reverse complement.
TCGCCCAAACGATGGGGCGCGAATAATTTAGGGAGCATAGCAATATTTATATATATTATATATATTAAAATATTATAAAACAATTTAAAAGATATCTGAGGGTAAACACATTAATTTACCACTCCTATCAATGTTTTCTAAATTTAAAACGCAATAAACTGAGGATTGATAAATAATTGCTTGTTAAACTAGGCTAAAATGCTATTTATTGGTGGTGAAGCGTTTGAGATTTAAAAGAAGTGTTTTGGTTAACTGTTCTTCAATAAAACGTGTATCTAATGTAATTCCAACTGAATGTGTTTTGGTTTATTGAAAATGTCATGTTAACTGTTTGATGGATACTCTATTTCATTAATTAATTAATGTACCATAATACCTGTAAGAGAATTTATTTTAGCATGTTTAGTTAGCATTAAGTAATTTTAAGATTCGTGGAATGTCAACCAATAATAAGTAGTATAAGTGACACAATAAGTATCTAGCTATTCCAAAATAGGAAGTATACATAATGATAATGGATCAATGAGTGTAGTTCTTAAACATTTTGTAAATAGTAGGCAAGTTATAATTTTTGAGACAATCTCCTAGGTGATAAGTGTTTAGAAAATAAGTGAGTTGGTTTTGAAACAGCGAAACAACTCAGCGTGCGAGAAGTGTAGTCCATTGAAACTGAAATTGAACCACTTGTAGTAACTTTGCTTACATTTTTTGTTGATAAGCTATAAGTGTTATTCGTGCTATATTTATCCTTTAAATGTATTCTTATACGTTTTTAGTAAGCTTTTTTCATAGACTAATTTAGTCCTTTTACCACATACGTCCATCAAATTATAACATCAATTAACGACAAAAAATTCTGCGTATTTAAAATGTGCAATTCTCCCATTTTTAACAAACTTATTTCATAACTACAGAAACTATGGTTACCTATATAAGGCCTGATAGAACAGTTAGCTAGCTATTCCAAATTTTATTTAAAATATTCAGTATACCTATATTCCTTGACACACACGTTAGCAATTCACATACTGCTAAGCAGTTCTGGTTGAAATAGCAATTTCAAAATCCAATTTTACTTTTTTGTTCAAATAAAATGGAATACCTTGTTTTATATCGTTAGATATTGAATACTTTAGAAATGTCAATAACATTATAAAACGAAAGCAGAACAAAACAAGGGTTTAATATCCGCAATGAGATTGCTTCCGCATACAAAGAACTTTTAGATTATCATCTACGTAATCCGAAGAACATTAGCAAGCATCAGATTCTCTGACAAGATATTTTCAAACATCTTCTTTACATATAAACTCTCGAAAGCACTTTTCAGAGAGCACAAATATACATGCGTTATCTGACAATTGCCTCGACAAAAAGCCGAGTAGTCGGTTTGTTTACTGTTAACAATGCAAAAAATTGCATTTGATGACATATAGGAAAATATGCTAGAATGAGTCGGAGATGTGACCTATACCTGCTAATTTTTAACCTGTATATCGAAGAGGCCATGAATACCGTCAAATACAGAAAGATATTTGGAGTCAAAGTGCTGGTACAAACGATTGATATGCTAATATTTACAGATGTTATAGCCATATTAGCATCTAGCCAGGAAGAGTTAGAGGTAGCTCTTAATAAAGTGGAGACAGCAATAACAGAAATACATTCGGACAATCAACAAAAAAAAAAGCAAAGAACTAGTATGTAAAAGCAATGCAAAATAAGTCAAAAACTAGAATGGAAAATAGGAAACAAGAATTTACAAAACTAATGGATTTATGCTACCTAGGAAGCAAAATAATGCAAGAGGGTAGAAGTGCGAAAAATATTTAAAAAGTAATTAACACAAAGTCGTGTTGCATTTAACAAGAAAATTGGCTTATATATTAGAAGACAACAAACATAGACACAAAGCAAGAATTGTTGAAAGCATATGTGTGCAGCACAGCACTGTACGGATGTGAAACCTGAGCAGTACGAGAAGCGGACAGGAAATTGTGGTGCTACACGCGTATGATAAAGATATCATGGACAGATAAAGTTAAGAACAAGAACGTTATAAAAATAGAAAAGGAAGAAAAATATGTGGAAAACAGTAAAAAGATAGGAGAGATAGGATAATAAACACGTTTTAAGGCATAAGGCAATAGTGCGGGATATATTAGAAACAAGGAAAGAAAAATTAGATTATACTATTGCAAATAGATAATGAAGATGCATGCTATGGAAATTTCAGGGAAATGTTTAGGTTAGCTCTGAATAGGAAACGATGGAGATACGCATCCAATCAGTTCCACGACTGAAGACCTGATAATGATGTATTTCAGGGCATCCTTTATATATATATATATATATATATATATATATAATAATAATAATAATAATTGTGAACGGCGTAAATAAACTATTAGACAGAAAACAAAGGAGAAAAATTATAAAAAAAGAAAAGAGATAAAAGCATATTGTGAAAAGAATGAAAGTAGTGGGAAGAACAAAGACAATTTCTTAGAATTATAAAAATATTAAGAAAAAAGAGACAATAAAAATAAAAATTTTGTACAAGTGCTTAAGACAAAATTTTATACAAGAAGGACTTGAAATGTATCGTAAAATTATATATATAATATAGCGAAATGATTAACATAAAGGGAAAGGGCGAGAAATATAAAATGAAAATTAGTTATGGCAGATGGTTATGTAGAATACTAATAAACATAGATAGAAAGATAGTAGGACTAGGAGGTAACCAAGTTAAAGAAAGGGAGTTTTGTCTAGATTTTGAGACGTGTATAACAAGTTTGGTAAGGCTGAAAAGCACGATTTTATAATAAAAAAATTTTAAAAACGGCCATCATCGGATTTTCAATTAATTGATATACTAAAAGTCTAGAATAACAAAAAAAGATTCCAAACCAAATGAAAAAAGCTGTGAGTCCTGAATCCCACAACAGAAATTCTATAGATATATTTCAACAAATTTAAAGATATAGAATATACCAGAAACTCAAGAGGATATTCCAAATAAGGAGAATAAAATTTTGTTTAAATATTTACTGGCTGAAACCAAGATTGTAAAACATACTGTTTATCTAATTATTACTATTAGAGGTAGCTCTAAAGAAGAAAAAACAAATTTTTGATATCAAAATCGAAATTTAAGTTCTGTCTGTTTTTGATCAAAAAAGAGAATGACATTCATTCAATTTGAGTTTCGAACATAGAACTTATTAAGTTATTAAAAGATAATAATTTTAACTAGGTTTTTAGGAAGAAAAATACTGATATGGCACTAATCAAACTGATCAGAGATCAGATATTGATCAAAAATTATTTTACAAAACACAAATTAAGCAGAGATAGTTTCGGAGTACACAAACCAACAACTATAAGTAGAAACCTCTTCTTTTGGGAAATAAGTGCTATTTCACAGAAGCATCCGTACCAAAGTTTTCTACCTTTTGTTGTGGGAAAGAATATTGGAGTAACTATTTACTCGTCCACATTAAAAGTAAAAACAATCTTATGCTTAATAAGACCCTGAAGAAAATAGCGAACAATAGAGGAAAGACAATATTTGAATCCAACTCTGAGGTAAAGGTAGTAATTGTTGTAAGCTGGTTAGTGCATAAAAGAATTTCTGCATTAGTACAAAATTTAGAAAGACATGCCATTTTACTATATTATTTTAAAAATATAAAATCTTCTAAATTTTATTTAATAAAAGTAGAACTCAAATAAATAAAAGAAATGTCAGCTTAAAAAGTATAGCTACATGTAAAACTTGATATACAATACACAAATAACAACAATATATATATATATATATTGTTGTGATAAGGGGTTGTTTAGGGGTGTATTGAGTAGTAAGGGTCGTGTAGTAACTGTGAAAAGCAATGGGGATCAGAAAACTGCATTTCTTTAGCAAGAAAATAAATAATTTGCCCCATATGTAAATAGCAAGCATTTAACACCCTGTATATAGACCGTAATTAACTTTAATCAATGCCGGTAAGCATATCTTCCAATAATAGAACGCGTATTTGGCAGAGAAATAATCATACAGGTAATTAAACTACGTTGAGAAGTGTTCTACAAGTTTATAAAATAAATATGCAGAAGATAAGATAAAACCTAATAAATCTTCATGCAATTACACTAGAACAATAAGCGCTTTGATAAGAAAACGCACTTTTAAATATCAGTTTAAATAAATACATAAACGGAAACAGCATTCGTGTTACATCATTTATTTTATACAATTCTCCAAAGGCTTTAACTACACAAAACAACAGACGTAAGTTAAAAGTCCGTCACGATAACAATAGTAAATAACAGCATGATACCAAAATCCAAAATAGTTTCATCAGAAATCAGCTTGAAAGTACTGGGAATGTTAAAAACAAACATGGTTGGTTGCAACAATCTGTAAGACTGCTTGGAAAACCAATCCAAATGTAGTGGGAAATAGCTATATAACGCCCTCAGGTGATAAGAAACAGTCAGTCTCAACTTGAAGCACGTAAAATCCACAATACTTTTCCCCAAATATTTACGCGAGTTATGTATCCCCCAATTATCTATATATATTGATACATTGAATCTAATAGAAATTATTAGAAATTGTTAAATAAAGTATAAGTTCAATGCAACATTGTAACACAAGGATAATCCAGAGAGGTTATCGACAGTTCATGAGAACGGACATGCAACTTTGCATCCGTGAGGGCAGTGATACTGCAGGTGGCAGGTCACAGGCGGTCAACAGACCGCAATTACTTAGAATTAAGTTGTTACATTGTAATAAAGTGTACAATTAAGAAAAACGCAAACATGAGATCTGCAAGTTCCCACAAGCCGTGTGAGGGGCAGGTTATTATAAAAAGCCCGGGAGCTCAATGCCCGGCAGTCAGTCTTCGAACTCCATACTTCGTTGTTCAAGCTACTCACTAGTACAATAATTATTTTTTAGTATTATGTACAAGTTATCTAAATTTCATATATAGATTTTGTTAAGAGTTTGAAGTTGTTTTTTAAAAACACAGCTCCAAAGTCCCGAACCTTAACTGGCGCAGTCGTAACAGATGTCAAAAGGGCACTGAGAATCCAAAAATCGGAAGATTGGTGACCAAGAATTTTAATTCGAAGTTTTGGCAGAACCCAAACCAAGTTGGACGCAGAACAAGAATCGTCTAAATCCATCAAACAAACCAAGGTGGACAAGATACAGCATCGATCGAGCCCACCAAAGAAACAGATGAAATTAATGTAAGTTCATTTCCATACCTTTTTTTAAAAACCAGAAACTACAATTGATATATGCTAGTATTATTATTTTATTTATCATTGTTTTATGAATTTTATTTTTATGAATATTGTTTTGAAAATAGTTACAAAGAGAAGTATTTTCAAAAAAAACGAGACTGTATAACATTCTATGAGACTTGAATTTTAAAAAAAGATTTTCTTAAAAAACAAATAAGAATTGAATTTAAAAGAGATTCTTACCACAATTATTAAAAACAAACTCAAAATAATGCAAGAATAAACAGGCGCACATTCACTAACACCAAATAACTACCGCGATTCAAACCACGTTATAAACCGGTAAACTAACGCAAAAGCTAAAGCTAAATTTTCAAAGCAGTCACGGAACGATTATTTAAAATTATTGACCTTATAAATTATAGCAAAACACTCTGCTACGGTAATCTAAAACCACTGCAATCTAAAACGCCATCCGAAGAAAGCAAGAAGCATCCCTTATTACACATTTAAAACCTCAGAGAAAATCGCTTTCAGAACCTTGCATAGTATAAAGCAACGCAATTTGCATTATTAAATCAATCATAAAAGCGCATGAAAATTACACCACAACGAGCTATAAATAAATTGCAGAACAAACACGGTATAAAATCTAAACGTTTTTCAATTAAAAATTAATCAGCATTTATAAAGTGCATTATTTCGGTACAAATACAGAATAACGCTAAACGTTATCATATAAAGATATAAAACGCTCATAATTGTAATCTGAAAACCTACATTACGGAGAGATTCAATTACCAACAAGCATTATAATACCAAGAGATCTAAGAATAAAACTAGACGTAACACTTTATGCAAAGCATTAGCAAGTAAATTAGTAATTCCTATAAATTGAAAATTAACACCTGTAAGTGTAGTCATATGTTATTAAGCACGTACGCAATTATTACTAACACTACATCTTTTAGTAGTTCATGCAAACAATAAAGTACAGAAGTAATTAACCTCAAGTTATAATTAGAATACAAGACAGACGAACTGTACGTTTATGCAACTCAAAACCCACGGAAAGAGTATTAATTACGAATTAACAGAACTGAACTAACGCAAAACAGAGTAAATACCAAGAGAAACTATTCTTCAGAAAGATAAAAACCGGCAAATCCAAGACTACGGTAATTAATTCAACATTACTGAATATAAATCTCACGAGTACATCACCGCACTGTGTAAATTTTTATTTACCCAATCCAAACTTAAAATTAACAAATTCAAACCAAAAATAACGCTGAAAAATATCAAAATAAATCTCAATCTTACCAAATTTTTATTTACCCAATCCAAACTTAAAATTAACAAATCCTAACCAAAAATAACGCTGAAAAATAACAAAATAAACCTCAACCTTTACCAAATTTTTATTTACCCAATCTAAACTGAAAATTAACAAATCCAAACCAAAACTAATGCTGAAAATAGCAAAATAAATTTCAATCTTTACAAAATTTGAAATTACCTAACTTAATTGAAAAATTAATAGACTCAAACCGAAATTACGCTACAAATAGCAAAACCAACCCAAATTTTTACAAATTTTGAAATTATTCAATCCAAAAGAAAAATTAATACATCCCAAGCATAATTACGCTACAAATAGCAAAACCAACCCAAATTTTTGCAAGATTCGAAATTATCCAATCCAAAAGGAAAATTAATACATCCAAAGCATAATTAACGCTATAAATAGCAAAAACAACCCCAATTTTTACAAAATTTGAAATTTCACAACCCAAACGGAAAATTAGTAAATCCGAAGCGAAAATAACAATACAAATAGCGAAATAAAGCTTAATTCAAAAAAAAAAAATTCCAAAATCGAAAACAACCCTTAACCAACATGAGTAACACAGACATGCGACTCTATTTGGAGACAATACAGATATTTGATGGCACGGAAGCCCATCTCTCAAATTTCATTGGAGCTTCTGAAATGTTCCTAAAAACCTTCTACAAACCCGGAGATGACCAAAGAAATTCATTGCTTATACGCTTGGTAATAAGTAAATTAACCGGAAGGGCACTAACCTTAATTGCCAGTAGGGACGATTTACAAGAATGAGAACAATTTAAACAACTACTAATTGCATATTTTGGAGACCAACGTAACATAAAATGCCTGGTACGAGACTTAATAAACCTTAGAATGGAACACAATCAATCCCCCTACCAATTCGGAATGAAATGCCAAGACGTGAGAAGTTTAATTTTAACAAAATTAAAAATCGAAGAATCCGACCAAAACGTTAGACATTTAAAAACAAAAATGTATGACGAAATGGCACTGGACACGTATATAAACGCCTTACCAGAACGACTATCGGATAAAATCAGATTCCAACGACCCCAAAATCTAGAAGAAGCTATGAGCCTAGTAATAGAAGAAGAAATTGTAATGTATTACCGCAACAGACTATACAATCCCAACGCGAATAAAAGCTATTCACCAATAAAAACTATACAAGCTACAAGACAAACAATCCCTCAACAAAAATTCACACCCTTTAACGCACAAACAAATCAACCGCGAATTAATAACCCAAGTTTCAACAATACAAATTTTAATAATCAATTTAAACATTTTTCAAAACCAACATTTAACCCAACTTTTACGAAACCCGCATTCCAACCAAGATTTAATCACAACCTAAACCAACAAAGACCAGCATTCGACGCAAACCCCAATAGAAATACACCAATGACTAATAATCATAACAACCCTAATAATTATTATAAACCAACACCAATGGATACCTCATCTGGTAACACCAGACAAAATACAAAGATAACACATATCCGACCAAACCGTCATCAGAAACGTAATTTTACATCGGAAGAATTATTCCATCAAGAAATAGAAAAATTTGACACTGACCAGAATAATTACATTGAGACACCTACGAACAATGAATCAAACCATGCAGAAACTTACGAACGTGACGAACAATACGAAACTTACGAGGAGTACGACGAAGAAAACTCGAACTCAAATTTTCAAATGGACCCATTCATAGACAACCAAACTTAATAAACTTAAATAACATAAATCACTTAGTATTGCCATACATAGAAATACCCCACGCCAAATTCAAGCTATTAATCGACACCGGATCATCAAAAACATTAACTAGCCCCAGAACCGTACAAAAACATTATTTAGATTATGTAGAAAGAGAACCATTTAAAATTAAAACAGCCCATCAAACAACACTACACCAATTCGTAAAAAATATACCCTTACCGAGAACATTTAATGTTAAAATGAAACATAAATTTTGTGTATTCGAATTTAACGACAAATATGACGGATTAATCGGAATGGGCCTTCTAAGAAAATTAGGAGCCAACATTGACATTAAAAATCGCTTATTAAGGACAAAATACGGAAAAATCCCAATTAAATTTCAAAACACACAAATTGAACAAAAATACACTATAGAACCCCGAACGGAAAGAAAAATAAAATCCCAGTAAAATCTAACAAAATTTAGGAATAATAAATCATATGACATTTCAACAAGGGTAGAAACCCCAACTGCCTTAGTACAAATAAAAGATAACTATGCAACCACAACAATATTAAATTCAAACGACTATCCCGTAGAATTATCACTGACAGACCCAATTAACGTAGAAGAACTAAATTTTAACGAAAAGGAAATAGACGAAAATTTAGAAAACGATTACAACCCAATGGAACACGACGAAATGTTAAGAGAAAATTTAACTAACATCCCCTTCAATACCGACATCAATCAAGAAGAAGAAAGAGCAATTAAAAACTTATGTTTTGAATACCGAGACATATTCCATTGCGAAGGAATACCATTAACATTCACCAACACAGTAAAACATAATATCGAGTTAACAGACGACAAACCTATTTTTACAAAAGCATATAGACTACCTCATGCAAGCCAAGAAGAAGCTGACAGACAAGTAGCAGACTTATTAGACCAAGACATAATCCAGCACTCCAACTCACCATGGAGCAGCCCCGTGTTAATAGTACCTAAGAAATTAAACGCAACCGGAAAGAGAAAGTACAGAATGGTAATAGATTATAGAAAGTTAAATGAAAAAACGGTAGATGACAAATATCCACTACCAAATATAACTGAAATTTTAGACAAATTAGGCAAATGCCAATATTTTACAACATTAGACCTAGCATTAGGATACCATCAGGTAGAGATGGAAGAAAAAAACATATCAAAAACAGCCTTCAGCACACCTAGAGGACATTACGAGTACAAACGAATGCCATTTGGATTAAAGAACGCACCCGCTACTTTCCAGAGAGTCATGGACAATATACTACGAGGAATACACAATGAAAAATGCCTTGTATACCTTGACGACATCATAGTTTATTCCACATCATTGGTAGAACACATAGAAAGATTGAAAGAAGTATTCGAAAGACTTAGACAAGCACATTTTAAAGTACAATTAGACAAAAGTGAATTTTACAAAAGAAGTATCATTTTTAGGACATGTAATAACACCCCAAGGAGTAATGCCAAATCCAGACAAAACAAATGCAGTTCTAAATTACCCATTACCAAAAACAAACAAAGAAATTAAAGGATTTCTAGGACTTAGTGGTTACTACCGCAAATTCATTAAAGGTTACGCTCAGAGAACCAAACCCCTGACAAACTGTTTAAAAAAGGGAAACAAAATTGAACACACCCCGGAATTTATTAAAGCCGTAGACAAAATTAAAAACATATTAACGAATCACCCTGTATTAGAATACCCAGACTTTACAAAACCATTTATGCTGACGACAGACGCATCGAATGTAGCATTAGGCGCAGTATTGAGCCAAGGAAAAGTAGGTAGCGATAAACCCATCAGCTACGCATCCAGAACCCTGAATGAAACCGAACAAAATATAGTACCATAGAAAAGAATTATTAGCCATAATTTGGGCAACAAAATATTTTAGACCTTATTTATACGGAAGAAAATTTTACATATACACCGATCATAGACCACTAGTATGGTTATGCAAACTGAAAGAACCGAATTCAAAATTACAAAGATGGAGAATCAGACTCGAAGAGTATGATTACGAAATTATATATAAAAGGAATTTATAACAACAACGCAGACGCTTTAAGCAGAATCCAACTCAATGCATTAGAAACGGAATCCATTATAGGAAACGTAGACGAAGCAGAAATAAGGGAAGATCCAGACGAGATCGACACAATACATTCGACACAAAACGAAGAACCAAAAAACGCGATTAAAATTTTAAACGAAGCAATCGATATGAAACCCAATCAATTTATAGTAACCGAAGTTTTAAATAACCCCAATCCAGTAAAATATACAAAAGTAGATAACAAAAAGATATATCAAATTCAAATAACAAAAGATGACAACGAGGAACAAATAATTAAAATTCTAAAAGAATACACCCCCGAGAAAAAACGATTTTATTTTTATTTCAACACCGAACATATATACCAAAGATTTTCAGAATTATACATTAAACTATTCAATAACTCTGGACCTGAACTCATCAGATGTACTAGAAAATTAATAACATTAGACGACCCTGACGAAATAAACGATGTAATTAGAAATCAACACGAAGGAAAAAACCAACCATCGTGGAATTAACGAAACTATAAAACAACTCATAAGACGTTATTATTTTAAAGACATGAAAGACTTGACCACAGATTTCATTAACCAATGTGAACTATGTGACAAAGCGAAATACGATAAGAAACCCCCAAAGATACCCTTAATGTTAACCAAAACACCCGACAAACCATTTCAAAAACAACATGCCGATACTCTAGTAGTAGAAGCACAAAACTATCTAACAATTGTAGACGCATTCACAAAAATAGGCCAAGCAATACCAATCACATCCAAAAATAGCATCGACGTGACCCAAGGATTTTTACAATATTTCACATTTTACGGAACACCCGAATCAATAACTCTAGACAATGGTAGCGAATTTAAAAATGAGACCATACAAAACACTTTAGAACTCCACAAAATAAAAATTCATTTCATAACGGAAAACCACCCTGAATCAAACGGACTAATTGAACGATTACATTTAACCCTGTTAGAACAAATTCGATTATTAAGAATAAATTATAAAAAGGAACATATAACCAATTTAATGTCATACGCACTAATCGCCTATAATAACACAATTCACTCATCAACAAATTTTACACCCTTAGAATTAACATTAGGACATTCAGATTCACAAAATCCCTATGACACACACTACAACAAGGAAGTATATCAACAATATGCGAAAGACCACAAACAGAAACTAAAAATAACTTATGACAAGGTAAAAGACAAATTAGAGAACGATAAAGAACGTATCACCACAACCCGAAATAAAAATACCGACTCAAATAAATTTTCAATAGGACAAACCGTGTATGAGAAAAACTTTCAAAGCAAGCGACATAAAACAGCACCCAGAAATTTAGGACCATTTAAAATTAAGAAAATATCAGATAAAAACATAGCAGTAGTAGACAACGGTAAAATAACAAAGTACATTCATTTGAAAAACCTAAGACACCCTGTAATTTCAGATGGACAGTCATTACCCTTACCGTCAACCTCCGCCCAGGTAGAACGGACAACCCAATAACAATAAATAAAAAGCAACCACGGTATACTACCAATAAACTAGGCAGTATACAAATTACAATATTTACTCAAATAATATCAACCCTTACTTTAATGCAACAAATTTTAGCAACGTTAGAAAACGCAGTAACATTTGCAAAATTAAATACCCTACACTCTAGCATTATTGAACCAATCGATTTATTAAACGAATTAATAAAAATTAGATCACTTATAATTAACAGTAAATTACCTTTTGATGTAACAGAATCGAACATTCTAATATTTGAAAAGATAGCTATAGTAAAAGGCTACATTAAGAATAACGAAATAATATTTTTAATAGAAATCCCGATAGTAGAAAGTAACCATTATTATTATCATTTATTTGCTTTTCCAACAAAAGTTACTAGCACATACCAAGTAATCATACTCAAAACCAAATTCCTATCCCTAAATGAACTGAGATATGGTTATACAAACGAAAAATGTACTGAAGTAACACCAAACCAATATTTATGGCAATCGATGACGACAACAACCATTAAAGAAGACAGCCCTTGTGAAGTACAACTATTAAAATTCTCAAATCATTACGAAAACTGTGAATCCAAACAAGTGCAAATAACTAACATGAAAATTCAAAAAGTTACAGATAACAAATAGATAGCCATTTTCCCAACAGAAGTAATAGCAACCATCCACTGCAACCAAGATGAAAATAACCAAGCATTAATCGGAAGCAAACTAATTACCCAAAGAAGACTGTTATGTAAAATTGAAAGAAGAAGTAATCAGAGTTTATCAAGATCCCATAGCAACAAAGAAACGTGCAAACCTACCGGAACTACAGGTCAAGATACAACAAGAAGACGAAGAATTAATCAAGAAACCTATGAAGCTAGAGCATCTAGACTTAGACGACTTAAACCACGCCGTGAAATTAGTGGAAAGTTATAAAGAACAATTAAGTGAACTCAAAACGCCAAAGTTACATTATAATAATATAAGTGTTTGGACAATTGTATTAATCATTTTAATAATTTTTGTAATTATATATGTATTTTACAAAATGTACCTTAGATATAAGAATGAAGAAAACAGTTCTAGATTTAAGAAAACAAAGAAAAATAAAGAAACGATAAGTATACCCTTAGAAACAATGAATTTTAAATGAATTTGAATAATAAATTTTATGTATTTAAAATTTAAGAAAAACCTTAATTTTTCATTTACGGTGGGAGGAGTTATGTATCCCCCAATTACCTATATATATTGATTATTGAATCTAATAGGAATTATTAGAAATTGTTAAGAAAAGTATAAGTTCAATGCAACATTGTAACACAAGGATTACCCAGAGAGGTTATCGACAGTTCATGAGAACGGACATGCAACTTTGCATCCGTGAGGGCAGTGATACTGCAGGTGGCAGGTCACAGGCGGTCAACAGACCGCAATTACTTAGAATTAAGTTGTTACATTGTAATAAAGTGTACAATTAAGAAAAACGCAGACATGAGATCTGCAAGTTCCCACAAGCCGTGTAAGGGGCAGGTTATTATAAAAAGCCCAGGAGCTCAATGCCCGGCAGTCAGTCTTCGAACTCCATACTTCGTTGTTCAAGCTACTCACTAGTACAATAATTATTTTTTAGCATTATGTACAAGTTATCTAAATTTCATAAATAAATTTTGTTAAGAGTTTTTTAAAAACACAGCTCCAAAGGCCCGAACCTTAACTCGCGTCAGATAAATAAAATTTATACTATAGTAAAAATAGTGCTGTATAAGAATTACGTGAAAAAGCTTTTGCCGTTTTTCAGGAAACGTGAGTAATTAAATATTTATAATGATATAGGGCTTGTGGTTTACTTCTATTCAGAAGTCTGGAATTCTGGTCCAATTCTAATCCGCGATACTAAGTCTAGAGTTCAGAAATTCACAAGAAACCCACGAATTCCAAGTGGTATTTAAGGCGTATACAGAGAAATATAGAATAAAGCACGAGGTGATTTTGGAAACCAGGGGTAACCGTACTGAATTATTGGTTCAAAAATAAGGAGTACAAAGCAGATCATTGGTTTTCGATTGAAGATAATAAGGGGTATTGATCCACAACACAAAACAACTTATCAGGAGATCACAGGTCACACCTACCTAGTTTTAAGGAATCTTTTCAAATTTACATTTTAACACTGATTCTATTAAATTTCTCTAAAGTTTGTAAGAAGTCAACAAGAACATTGAATACGTTGAAACTTACGCAAAAATCATAAAAAGGTTTCAAACGTTTCAGATTTTTTTGTAAAGGTGTCGTTTTTGGTGACTTTAAATTAAGTTAAAAAGAATATAAATTTTGGGATAAATAATCCATATAATATTAATTGAGTGAAGGGTGTATTTAGAAAATTATAAAAATTGTCAAGTGTAAATATATTTAAATATATTTAAATAACGCAACAACGGGGGGGGGGTATAAATACCTAGTAATATATATATATATATATATATATATATATATATATATATATTACTAGGTATTTCATTAATCAGGCTCATTTTTCCCACGACTATCCAGTAATGCATCTCATGCACTTAAGAATGGGTCAATAGTAGTGCTCATTATTCTGTAGTTGTATATAGATTCATATTTCATCACGTTTAACCAATCAGGAACACATTCAGGTTGTGAATTACGATCATAATCAAACGTCTCTGACCAATCATCCGCGACGTATTGTGCCGCGCTAGTAGTTGTAGTGTATAATAGTCTTTTCGGCATTAGATTTAACCATTCTTATTTAGTAATACGAGTTAATATGTTAGTTTGATTTTCAACATAATTAATAATAAACACGCTCTCGATTAAATGTATTCTATAAAGTAAATAGTCTATGCCTTCTGTTAGGTATCGGGTAATCTCTTAAGTTCTTCAATAACATCCTGTTTACAATAATAAATAAGGTTTCTACAAATTTTCATTTTGAACTTATTTATTTCGAAACGACAAGTTTAGGCTACAATTAAATAGTTATATCCTGTTCTTTAGGTACCTGCTATCTTGGTACACCTTATGCCCGCTGTATAATGGTTTTTTTTCTATTGTTCCAATGTAACGACTTGTTAAAATAAGGTCGCGCACTATCGGATATAAGCCGAATTTTCCAGTTTTACCGCTTTTCAATAACCTAGGATTTGCAGTTCGACTCCGTGTTGTTTGAGCCATCGTTGAATTTGATTCTGCAGCTTGTGCGTTGACGCACTTGTAAAAACTACTCGTTCTGTTATTCCCAGAGCGATGTGCGTTTCTTCTCTATCAATTGTGTAGATTTGCTCTTAGCTGGAGGCTAAATTGCTTGTTGCGTAGCCCGATTATTCCTTGATGTAGATCAACTGCTCTTGCATGTAGACCGCCGTTGCAATTACGGTAGTAGCATGGCTGTTGCTGACTACCGCGCGCGATGCTGTGTCAATTCGCTTCCTAGGGTTGACAAGATTAGTATCCCGACACATGTATGTGACTTGTTTTCCTTTTCTAACATACTCAGGGATAAACTCAATTTGAAATTAGATACGCTAATGTTTCTTCTGGTAAAA
Source organism: Platerodrilus igneus (assembly GCA_036346225.1). Taxonomy (NCBI): domain Eukaryota; kingdom Metazoa; phylum Arthropoda; class Insecta; order Coleoptera; family Lycidae; genus Platerodrilus; species Platerodrilus igneus. The sequence goes on along the minus strand of JARFIW010000165.1, from coordinate 6,824,160 downwards.
TCCTTATTAGAAAGGTTTCTAAATTTAATGTTTTTTAATTGACCCATCCGCTTGTACGAAAGTATCAGCGTTATTTGTTTTGGTACTGAATAGATTTATTGCATGTTAACTACGAATTGCGCACTTCGTGGAACAATTAGTGAATTTGTCCATAGAGTAAAATTGCTTTATTAAACAGTAACCTTAGTTAATTTTGTTTTGCTGTTTGGATAGAAATTTCTATGTTTGTGTTTTTTTATTGTAAATAAAAAATCGTTAGCGATGTATTATTTTTGTGTTGCTAGGAACCCCTCCCCTCACCGCATTGGTAGTTAGCTTGGTATATTTACGTTTTCTTCCGGCTACGTCATGGTACGTAGCAAATATTAGCATAAAATGTGTAGTATTGGATAAGAACCTATTTTTAGTCGAGTCCCAAAAGCTCTGCGAGTATTGTTAAGTTTAGTTTATGAAGGGACGACGAGACGGTCGTTCGGGTTTGCAGTATGTTAGCAAAACACCTTTAAAAAAAGTAAGCAAGTGCAATAAGAATAATGCAAGTGAAAACGGAATTATGTTTTTAACAGAGCAGACCAACGGATAAAATAACTGAGATCATCCACGCAACACAGTTTGTCTACACTATAAGGTAGGATCGATCCTAGTTAATATTATCGTTGTTATACATGGGGTTTGTTGTGTGAAGTATTTATTCATAGCATTGGATTTTATGAATAGATAACCTTTAACATTCCAGCGAGTTTCGACGTTTGCAAAGAAGTAAATAAACTGGTTGTGGGCTAACATATTGTAGTTATTGTAGGTATTTGGACGTGGTTTATCTAAAGACAATGATAATAATACCTACTGTTTTACTATGAACTCTAATTAGTTTTCTTAAGTAGTGTAGGGTTGTTTCAGTGATTAGTCATAAAAGTCATTCAAATCATACATTATTTGTTTTATACATTTTAGTAAAATGTATTGCATTAAAATTTTATAAGGGGCATAACTGTTATTATTTGCTCTACTTCATTCGCGTAAAAAGAACCCTGTTTAAGAGAAAGTCTCAGTATAATGCGAACTAGGCGCGAGGGTAAGAAAAAACGAAGGATGATAATCAAAAGTGGTATCTGTGGCCAGCAAGTGTTACACGTGACGTATTTAAAAATAGCGCGCGTGCAGAAGTTAAAGTTGGCAATAGCGACGGTATAGGTGAAGGGTGTAGTATGGAGGTACTGGGCACCCATTTTACATCTTCTGATATAATTGAAAGAACTCTAACCCAGAGAGCTATTAAATTTGAATCTACACTTTATTAGACTGTTACAACATTTTCTAAGACCGCTTAAAGTGAACACATAACATAAAAAATATAGGTTGTATTTCATGTTCTTTCCAGCATCAACTAAACCATTTGTCAAACAGAAGACGAAGCAAATTTTGTTCTACTTTAAGCTTGCCGTTTAATTAAAATACATTTTCAATTTAAATCGTACTATTAAGCTAAATGATACCCATTTGTTACGATTTAAAAGAAAAAATGCTAGAACTCTACTCTTTTCAGATGCAAACGTTATAGCTTGGCCGTGGCGTGAAAAGTATTTAGTGGGGTCGGAAATGAAGGCTTTGCAATTAAGGAAATTACAAAGCCACATTTTATGTGGATCTCGTCACTATACAAAATTGTCAAACTCATTACTGTTGCCCACATTTTATTGCCTCTGGTTTGGAGTCACAACAATTAAATTAAACCGACAAAGAAGTGGCAGTCGAACCTCTTTAATTCTAAATTTAAAGCTCGGAAATTTATCTGTGACAGTTTTTAGTTTGTCAGAATTTTGGGATAAAGTTTATTTATGTTTGGCGATGATATTGAATAGATAGCCAATAACATTTAAAATTTTCTCTGCAAACAGAATATAAATAACAAAATAATATTATTACAATAGCTCTTTATCTAAGGATGGAGATATTCCTATAATCGTCGTTATAATGCACTTGATTGAAAAATTTTTGCAATCAAAGTGTCCAAGTTTTTCACTAACACGATTCGAACATTTTCAGATTTCGTGGGTTATAATTTATAATGTTATCGTCTTCCGTGTGGTGCAAACGTGTCTCAATCGCTCCGGATAAATTAACAGTGATCTATTTTAAAATATTAAGTTTTTGAAATACAATAGAGATTTTGATCGATATACAATGCCTAGTAATTGTAAAGAGTGTAATGGTCTGATAATTCGTCATAGTAATAGTATACAATGTATAGGTACGTACATTATGGTTTATCACACAAAATGCATTGGAATTTCCGATGTATCTGTTGAAGTTCAAGATATTAATGGATTTACCCGGAAATGCCCATCGTGTTGTTCTTCGCAAGAAGGTAATTCCGACAGCATTATAAATTTGCTCACTACTATTGGATTGGATATAGCAGATGTAACGTCGACTCAATCTGAAGTGTTAGTTTCAATACAATTTTGCAGCAATAAACTCGACGATTTCGAAGTTCAACTTAAAGAAGTCAGAGCGTCTCTTAAAGATATTGACACTTTGAATGCAGAGCGTAGTCATGAAAGAGGTAATAGAAGCTCAACGAGTTCAAATTGTAGAACTTGAACAGCGATCCCGTATGGACAATCTCGAAATTCAAGATGTTATCGAATCAAACAATGAAAATATCTACAAGACCTTAAAAGCAATAGGTCAAGCGATAAATTGCGAAATCTTACACAATGATATTAGTATTACACACCTTTTGACAACGCGCAACCCCATTGGAATCTCCATCTTTTGACTAAAGCCTTAAGTTATGTATTAATCCTACCCTAAACCATTATTTTACATCATATTTCTGTTATCCAATGACTATTAACAGAACCTCCCAAAAACAAGATTTCAGAAACCAAATCCAACCCCTTTCAAGATGAGGGTCGCGGATAGGAATTATTTTTCGAACGGTTTAAATATGTTGTGCATTCTTGGAATTTTAAGTACTGAAATTGTTGACCATGTGTATTGGCGACAGTTGTCTGCCATTGACAAAAGACCGGATAGCAGAAATGGATTTTAATACAATGTTTGTCTCCAGACTACCTAAAATTACTTGCAATCCTTGGACAAATCAAATTGGAAAATTGTTTGGCTATTCGTAATGTTTCGTTTTCTATAACCTTTGTCAATCACCGAAATATTAAGAAAATTAAGTTTTACAACTGAAAATTGCTTTTCATTGTTTACGTTAAAAAATAATATTCCAGTTAAATTTATCAGATTCGTCAATCTATAACCGACATAAGTTTTAAAAGGGTTTTGTATTGTGTTTTCAAGGTTGGACCATTAAGTTATGATGACAGCCGCTGGAATTTATAATATTTAAGAGTAAAGCTATTTCTAAACCTGAGATCTTTACTATAAGGGATGCTTACTAAAATATAACGGTAATTTATCATGCAATTTTGCCTATAAGTAATACAAGTTAATGAAATTTAATTAATCAATTAATCTGTTTATACGATAACATTTCAAAATAACGTTACAATTGTTCGTCCATAGCAGAAGACATTAGAGTAACCATCGGTCAGGAATACAGTGCAATTACTCTTGACGTTGTGTATACCTCCAGGTGATCATACTGCATTAAATGTGTATTTAAATAAGTCGTGTGAGATTATGACCGAAAATACCTCAAACGTATTCATATGCGGTGATTTTAATATGCCAGAAATTACGTGGATAACAAAAAACAATTCCCATTTCGTAATACGTACCGGTTAATCAAACATACGCTCTATAGCATTAGTGGATGCTTTACTGTTTAGTGGATTACGACAATGTAATTCTCATTTTAATAACAATAAAAAAATTTTCGATTTGTTACTCTCGAACGCAGATAGTGGAGTTTATGTTCGTAGAAGTTGGGTATCCCTAGTGCCAGAGGATATATGTCATCCCTCGCTCGATATTTTAATGACTTCGAATGTTAATGGCTTTTTATCAATAAATCTCGTAAAAAAATATAACTTTACCCGAGTAAACTGTATACAAATTGACAATGATCTCTTATTAACAGATTGGAAGGGATTGCTTTCAGAACTTGATATAGAAGATGCGGTGCATGTTTTCTACAGCAGGCTAAAGCATAATAAACGCTTTCCGATGTGGTTCTCAAGAGCAACAATTAAGGTAATAATAGGAAAGAAATGATATCATAAGCGGTGCAAAAACTATAATAATACACTTGATTATTTATCCTTCAATACACTCCGATGCAGTAGCAAAGTCCTCATTGAGATAGACTATCAAAATTACATGAAACAAACACAAGAAAACATTCTAAATAATTCCAAGTACCTTTGGCGTTTTATAAAATTTAAAAAATCACAAAGGTCTAACATTCCACATACTTTATATAATAATGACAGGCGTGCTTGTACTGTAATCGAAATTGCAGAACTCTTTGCCTTATTTTTTCAATCAGTATATGAATGTGACGCAGCAACTAATTCAAATTTTCGCAATAGCACGTGCAACTGTACTTACGCCGAGCGAGTCATTAATTGATGTAAACTTTATCAACGACTATGTTCGCTAAATATAAACTAAGGCCCGTGTTTAGGTGGAATACCACCTATTCTATTAAAACGCTGCTGTAACGGAATTACTTACGCTCTATCGATATTATTTATCAAATCATTAGCCACTGGGGTTTTTTCCTCGGCATGGAAAAAGTGTATTGTAATTCCGATATTTAAGTCTGGCGACCCGTAGAAAAAAAAAATATAGGTTCATATCTATACTCTCTACTATCCCAAAGGTATTTGAAGAAATCATATTTGACGAGATATATTTTCTACTTCTTCTGAAATAATACCTCAACAGCATAACTTTTTTAAAAGCAGATCTGTAAAAACAAATCTACTGTATTACACTACCTATATTTTTAAATGTATGGAGAGACGTCTTCAGGTCGATGCTGTATATACAAATTTCAGCAAGGTTTTTGAAAAGATAAACTATACTTTATTAACACAGCAGCTAACAGAATCCAGTGTTCACGGCGTTTTAGTAAGATGGGTCTGCTCATACAAAAGAAATTGATCACACGCTGTTTCCATAAATGGCTTCCTTTCAAAATTCTCTTCAGTTACTTCCGGTGTTCCCTAAGATTCCCACTTAAAACCCTTACTATTTCTTCTATTTATAAACGACATCTATCAATGTTTTCATTTTAGTGAAATACTACTTTATGCTAATGATCTGATAGTTTTTAAAGAAATTACTTGTACAGAAGATTGCCATAAATTGCAATCAGACTTACAACGACTGGCTGACTACTGTGAGGTTAGTAAGTTGTTCCTAAATTTTGCCAAATGTTATCATATCTTATTCACAAAGAATATTAGCAAAACCGATTATTTCTATCACGTTCGAAATCATGTTCTAGCAACAACCGTTGTTTTCAATTCATTTTAAAATTACATATGAAGTGAGGTCCATCACAAAGGACCAATATACGGACTTCAAAATGTTAAACAACTGAAATTCGGTTTACATGATGTTCTAGTACTGTACATTCGTCTAAAGCAAACAAACCACGGACCTCATTTGGTGAGATAACCTGTCAAATTTGTATACGTTAATGTGCAATTATTACGCTAGGTGGTGGTCTGTCAAATGTGGCGACTCCGTGGCGTAGTTGGTATGTGTGTGGCTACTACGCCCAATGTCCCGGGTTCGAATCCCGACTCGGTCAGCTTGAAAAATGTTAGGCGAACATTTTTCGCAAATCTACATCCTCGTTCGGATGGGAGGTAAAATGGAGGTCCCGTGCGTGAGTGTTGTCACGCACGTTAAAAGTCTCTACCTTTATTGAAACAGCAAGGATTCGGCAAAATTCCAAATTTTCCAGGTTAAAAAAAACTCGTTTCCTGGCCAATGTAGTATCTTCGGGTGGAGCATTAGAAAAGTACAATGTAGAGGAAGCATGAGTGCGAGAGAAGATAAGCTCGCATATGAACCCTGATACCAAGGTTCAGTTCGATTCCCAACACAGACCGCTTGAGAAAGGCTAGACGTGCACTTTTAAAAAAGACGCCCTGGTTCGAGTGGGAGGTAATATGTAGGCCCCGTGTATGAGTGTTGTCACGCACTACAAACATCCCTTGCTTACAACAGCAAGTATTCGACAAAACTCAACGGGTAATAAATACGCCTTCCTAAACAATATAGTTCTTTTGGGTAGAGCATTGAAAAGTCAAATGTACGAGAGGCATGAACGCTGCGGATTCGTGGATCAGATAGGTTCAGGTATGACTGCTAATCCCAAAATCCCGGGTCCGATTTCTGACACGGAACGCTTAAAACATGTTAGGCGAGAATTTTTCACGAGTGAAAGTAAAAAGAGGAAAGTTAAAACTAACCAAGATTATATAACTACTAAGGAAAACCTTGAATTTGCCAAAGAATTGCAGGTTGAAATGTAATGAGCAGTTGTCGACTGAGAAGTAAAATCAATATTTTGCTACTTTTATAGACCTGGTACGTACGAGACCAAATGTTTATTAATACAAACCATGGTCAAAGAAGTTCGTATTAAACGCAAGAAAGTGAGGGGATCCGAAAAGAGGATTACTTCAAAGAGTACCAGAGTATGTAAAAACATTTTATTGAAATTCGAAAAATTTCAAGTGGTACAGTAAATATAACATTAAAAAAGAAAAAAAGAGTGCTGTGGACGATGTTCGAGGTAAAACTGTGCGTCACAATAAACTGTCCTGTACCAAAATTGAAGACGTGATACAACATATATACAAAATTTCAAGATATATTTCACATTGTTGTCTATGTTATACAAAAAGTGAGTATGTTCATGCAGACTAGACTCTTCTTTTGATGTATAAACTATGTTGGTAATATTATGAATATCATGTGTCTCCTGCATTATATAAGGCAATATGTTACAAAAAATATGATCTGAAGCGTAAGCCGATAAAAAGACAGCTGTAATGTTTGTGACAGTCCGGTTATTAAAAAACAAGTTGAAAATGCAAGGCATTGTCGCAACGAACTTCCAAATGTAGACTTACTTTAAAACAATTTAAAGAAATTAAAATTATTATGTTGTAATAATTATAAGTATTCAGATAAAATACAAAAATTTATAAACAACAAAGAGACATTTTAATATATTTTATTTTATTGAATAAATATTTTAAAAGCTATATATGTGTTTGTGTATGTATGTATGTATGTGTGTTGTGTGTGTGTGTGTGTGTGTGTGTGTGTAAATAAGGGGCATCATATTTCGATTCAGTTTTTCAGAGGATTCTAAATATGTATCGCACATTAATTTTGGACCTATTTGAAATTTTTGATAAAATTAATTCCCGGGGGTCGGGTATCCGTGGTCAGATTTTGTGGGGTACCATATTTCGACTCAGCTATGTTAGGGGAGTCCAAATATGTATCGCACATTAATTTTGGACCTATTTGAAATTTTAATTTTCCCGACGGAATATCGCGGGGCACGGCGTCCCCGTGGCCCGATTTCAACTGACATCAAAACTTAAGCTCAGGACACCGAGCTGAATCGATTGATGTATCACATTGATGTCCGACCATTAGAAAGGCCTCGGACGGACAGACGGACAGACAGACGGACGACAAATCGATTTCATAAACGAACGAAGTTCGTTGAAAACATGCAACCACGCAGACTTACAATAAAATGCAGAAGAATAACATATAACTCAATTAGAAATAAGTGAATCTGCACGAAACTTGATGAATCAACATTTTAAAAATTAAAAGAAACCGCGTGTATATCTTTCAATTTGAAAAATATTGCCTCTTACTGAATTTCGACGTACACTGTGCTTTTATAAATGACGGTTATGGTTTCTATAACTTTGAAGTTCATGATTCCCAGAAGAGAGAATTTCGCCACTGCTGTGTAGAAGAAAGTGCCGGACGTGCAACCCAAGAAATAGAGTCATGTTTAAAGAGACATCATTCAGAATGTACCACAGAAACAAGACATCTATTTGTGTTGTGCGACCTCTGTGGGGTCTAAATAAAAAAAATTAAGAAAATTTTGATCTTAAAGGTTATTGGAAGATATAAATCAACATTTCTTGATCTCTTGGTATAGTTTTTCAGAAACGATTCTAATTTTTTGGACATTGAAGCATGCCTTAAATTGCAACAACAAATTTATGTGCCTGCTAATTTTGTAAAAAGTAATTAAATGCTGTAGGGAAAGAAACAAGCTTCATGCGGACAAGATGTAAAAACAAGATTCTATTAGTACTGCAAAATTAGAAAACGCTATGGCAAACCGCTAGGGATGGTCTCGGGCCCGACGCAGAAAGGTAACTGGCCCGGCCCGAGGCCCGACCCGAAATTGACGGCCCGGCCCGACGGTAAATGAGAAGATATTTTTTTCTGTTGTGTTCATCAAGTAACTATAACTCTTTTGTTTAATTTAAGAGTACAATGATTTTGAATTACAATCAAGATACTTGTGGAACATATCGTAGTATATTATTTGATTTTTGATTCTGTTACGTATCTAGACGTAGCCGGAAGAAAAGTAAGTACCAGGCTAACTATTAAACGCGGAAAGTTGGGGGATTCGCTTACATACCAAAAAGAAACAAAAAACACATCGCCCTCGATGATCTATTAACAAATAAAAATAAATAACGGATTCTGTACAAACAAGCAAGAGCAATAAAATAAGCGTTACTATTTGAAAGCAAACAGTTAGGAGATATGAACAATTTAGTACATTAGATACGAAGTGCGCATCTCGTATTTACACAAAATAAAATTAATCAGTAGTAAATAAACCTGTGAGAGCTTTTGTCAAGCATTTTTAAAGTGTCACCTAATACTTTTTGTAAAATAACTAATTAGTAGGAAAGAATTAACATGTGGGAGCTTTTGTCAGATATCTTTTAAATCGTACATAGTACCGTTTGTAAAATAAACTAATCAGTACAAAGGAATAAGCGTGTGTCTGTCCAATACTTTTAACACAGGTACATCACACATGAAGAGCGATAACATCGATTAGCAGCAACGAACAATAGTTCTACAATGTGACGTTTCTTGTCACATAACTACACCAAATGTTGATACGGAATATCCTATTGACACAACACACAAAAGGAAACGAGTTGCATACCTGTAGGTGTTCGGATACTTAGCTTGAAAACCGTCGGGAGTGAGTCAACACAGAAACGCCGCGGTATTCAGGATCCATTCACCCTGGCATCGTAACTACAGCAACGACCTACGGACAAAAGCAGTTGGTCTACAGAAAAGAAGAAGCCATTTGGCCTCCAGCTAAAAAAAGCAATCCACGCAAGACACCTCCTAGTTGTCGAACAGAAAATAAACAGACGTGCACTGCTTTAGAAACAAGGTAACGAATAATGTAGAAAATATGTCGACGCACAAGCTGTAGAAGCAAATTTAACAATGGTTCAAATAACACGAATTTCAACTGCAAATACTCGCTTATCGAAGCGCATTAAAACTGGAAAACCCGGGTCTTATCAGATAGTGTGCGACCTTATTTCAACAAGTTTTTACATTGAAACAATAGAGAAAATCATTATAGGAGGTCGTAATGTATACCAAGATAACGGGTACAGGATATAACTATTTAGTTGTTGCATAAACTTGTCGTTTCAAAGCAACTAGATTTAAGTTGAAGAATTTATTCGAGAACGTGTTTATTATTAATTATGTTGAAGGATTTAACAGTAGAAACAGAATTTATTCGACCGAGTATTGAATTAATAAAGCAGAAAATAGGGTAATTAATTTATGCTGAAAATAAACGTAACAATTCTTTAAAAAAATCCTAAAAATAGGTAACAATGGTACAAAATGTTTAGCAATTTTCAATGTTTATGAAATTGTACGCTTAACGCACCTTATAACCTTTATAATAAATTTGCGTCCGCTTTATTTTGTCGTTCCTACTTCAAAGAATTTTACTAAAATTACCTACTTGAAATTAGAGAGTTGTTGCAAATTCATTCCAAGCAGACTTTATTAAAAGAATCTTCAAATAAAGTATCCTTTTTTAAAAGTTTGCATTCAATTTAAAGGAGTGTTAGTGCAAGTGTTTTTTCCTTTACTCTTTATTCTGACATATATGTTTAGTATTCTATATCTATAGGTTATGTTTTAAAAATGAATAAAGAATTAATCTCTTTTGTGATAAGGTGACCTACATGTTTAACTAAATTGGAAAAAATTAAAGAAATTGTATTCACACAAAGATGATCCTTTTTTTTATTATTTTAATCTTTTATTTCCCACTGATTCGATAACATTTGTGTGTGTTGTCAAAGTGTTTTCACGGAATACTTTTTGAGTTTACTTCAAGACACTGTTTTTACTTCTTTCCAAGCATAAGCATATCTGTTTTAAAAGGATTTTACAGTTTACTTCTAGGAAAAGCATTACAAAACAGGTTCCTCATATTTAGAGCGTTGACGTTTTATCTTTTTCGTGTTATAAACTTGGACATTATATTTCTAAATTTAATTACGGAAACAACACTACAAAAAACCATTTAATTTGCTATATTTATACACAAAGCAGACAATTAAATGTAAGTTTGTACGTTAGGCATTTGGCATATGTCAAAATTAAGGCGCTTTAAATAAAAGCATTCCCTGCCTGTGTTTAAATTAAATAAAGGTGTCCTGTATTTTAATAAAGTACAAACATTAAAGGTGTAATTGCGCATGTGTAAATGTCAAATAAGGGAAAACCTTATTAAAAAATTGGTAAAATGAACTTTGCAATAACTCTCTAGTGTTTTAGGCGGTAGACATAAACTATACACGCGATTGATAATATCGACGTTCGCCGCATGATTGAGATTTGGAGTATATACACCTAGTTTGATGTTCCTGAGCATCTTTAACTTGCCTAAACTACAACATGAGGAACATTAAATAGGACTAGAAAAAATATTCGGTATAAGAAGTGAGTTATAATATCACGTTTCCTTTACACTAAACAAGACGAAAAACTGATTATTAATGGGTTCATGAAGACACTACGTGCAAATATAATTAAAAACGTTTACTTACTCAATGTGAGATAGAAGTGAAGGGACGATGGAGTATCTACTCGTGCGTTTTTCGGCCCGAAATGTTCGGGCCGGCCCGAGTCGTTTGGCCCGGCCCGGCCCGAAAAAAGATAGGCCCAGCCCGGGCCCGGCCCGAATAAAGTAGTCAACGGCCCGGCCCGGATTCGAGCCCGAAATCGGGTCGGGCTCGGGCCGGGACGGCCCGGAAGCCGAGCCCGAGTCCATCCCTACAAACCGCAAAAAGAGAGTAGCAGGTTGTCAGGTGAACTACTTCAAATTTAAAATAATTCAGATGAGCAAGTCTAATCCTTCAATAATATTTGTTAATAGTGACCTAAAACATGAAAGCTTTGTCAAGGTAAACATTGGTAAGCAGCTTTAAAAATATAACTATATACTAAAAGAAACGACTACACGCATCAACAGAAGTAATCGAGCTAGGTCCTGTCATAGTAGGCTTAGTCAAAATATTGTTTAGGAATGTGGTAGTTACGACGACTTCCTCTCTAGTAAATTACACAATTTGGCCTAAGGAAAAGCTCATAAGCAAAGAAAAACTTCAGGACCTGAATTCTATGCTTCATGTAATTGTTGTGTATTATTCTATTGAATAAAACACTTGTGGGTTCACTAATAAGAATACAAGTTGTATAAAAGTTTCAGTGAGGTACTTATACATTATTACGACAGCACACGGAATTGTGCTACAAGAATGCGCCATTACTGGCCTTGTCTAAATCATAGGCGTACTCCAATGATCCCTCAATCCAGTGGCGTGTTTACCATAATGCTAAATACTAAAACATGACAGTAATATAATATTGATACGGTACTTCGTGCGGACAAGAAAGAAAAATAAAGTAAACAAGGAAAATAAACTGCACCTGGTACTGCAACGGAAAAGGAATCCAAAGAACAGTGAAACGCCCTGTTTTATTTTGTTATATTCCGATATTTACTACGTATTTTCAGATTACTTCATAACGCTACTGTCATGCTTCTTTCTCATTGGTCCTTCAACCTGTAAGGATTAATACTATTCGTTGTTATTTTACACATTCTGAGCTAATGCTATATTTGGTAGCAGCCTTCGATTCTCTTCTGCAGCTTGAATATTTTAGTTGATTATCATTTCATTGCCATATTAGATAATTATTGATCTTGACCCTTGGGTTAACATGCACGTGTACCTTATTATTGCTATTCCCAGTTTTGGTTTCTTAAAAAAAAAAGTTGTTAGATTGATTATTCTACGATGTTATCGGTACTTCGCTTTCCGATGGAGACAGTTTTACTATAGATGGCGTGGTTAACTTTCGTCACGAACGACATCCTGGTGGCTGCATTTTACTGCATGGAAACGCTATATGTCGCGAATTTTTGCATCCACTTTATTTTAATTATCTTCTTTGGGTTTGGTAACAAGAGGATCATTTACGCTTTTAGCGGATTGAGGTCACTACTACAGACGAACTGCTTTGATATGAATTGGATTATCCACCTGTTTAAATACCGTAAGTTGAATGGTTACCTACTTTCAGTACGGATGGAAGCCGTCTCTGTTGGCGAAGATTTTGCGTACTAATTATCTGTATTCTAAGTTGTTTTATTACCCACTTGCAATGGGTCTTTATGTTCAGAGTTAAAATTGCGTGTGCAATAAATCCTTGTACGCTTGAATTCGTGGTTATTATTATTCGTGTTGTTGATTGTTGGTCCGAATTGCAGTTAGAACCTGTTTATGCTGTAATGATTGGTATTATTGGTGTACCGTTCCTAGTTAGGAGAGTCTTCTGCTGATTATGTGTAATAGAAGTTTCATCGCAACTGTACCCTACCTATTTGGGAAGCCTGGACTCATTGCAGTTGTGGAGCTTATCTTATCAGGTCGTATGTTAATTCCAAGCACATGTCATGCACGTTTAACAGTCGACTTACTTGACTCAATAAACTTTTAATAATTCAACTACTCCTTTGTTCAATTAAAAATTTACTGCAACCACCCGTACCCGTTTGCCGGACAGTGGATTGCCTTTATTAAATTAAAATTGTAGTAGTTGATACCTATCTGCTATGTAGAGTATCATTGGTGAAGGCAAAATACTGTATGCTTTAAGTTCTTGCAAATTAATTATCTTCATGGATTATTTATGTAAATCTGTTAACGAGTTTGAGTTTGAGTTTGAGTAAATTGGTAAAGGTACAAAACTTACTAACCATATTGCAATTTTGTGGCCATAACTTTGTGTATGTGTGTATTTTGCATATTTATGATTTACAGGATTAGATGATGTATCCTGTGGGCTCGTGTCCGGCTATTAAGTCAGTCATTTTGTATATTCCATGTGTAATAGCACCCTCCATATGATTACTGTGAATTATTCTTTTTTATCTTTGCGTTACTATTTAAATTTCAGTATTTCAGAAAAGGTAAATGTTTAGAGGCTTCACCTTCATGACTTATATAGTGCTTACTTTGGTAACTTTTTGAGAATTAAGTTTGGGTCAATAAACTTTGTAAAGTTGTCTTCTAAATTTGGTATGATATATTGGTACTTTAGGGTTTGTCCGAGAACGTGAAACAATTCTCGCAGCTACTTTTAGTTTCAGTTCCTGGCGCCCTTTTATTGTAGCTCCTGCTAAGAAGTTTCAGTCGTTCCTTAGTGTTTACTTTCTTAATGTTTTGAACCTACACCTTGAAAAGTCTTTTTTTTTAGCTAGTCCGGAGCAACCTTTTGTCACCATTCCCCTAGGAACGCCTTGTGTTACGTCATCATCGAACAATTTAGTATTGGTGACAATAAACACCATTAGTGCGGGTACCCTACAGTTTAGTGAAACATTTATACCGGCAGTGGGAGTGCGTGAAATGACACAGTCGTACTCGAACCGTTACAGAAGACAGTTGTGTGAGAGCTTTTGGAAGCGGCACCGACACCGAACGTGCGTGTTCTTGGTTGTCCGATAACCTTTTGTGTGTGACTTTTATTGCCCCGAGCGGCACAGGCTTTTAAGGTATTTATACCCTTCATTAAGTAGTTTGTTGTAGTTGCTTTATTTATTACATAACCGCTACACTGCCATCGGTATTGCTACAAAAAGCAATTGGTCCTTCCCTATAATTAACATATCTAGATCACCTTACCATCCCTACACCTTGTATCATTCTATTTCTTAAATTTCCCGTGGCAACACTGTACTATATAAAAAGACGCACGGTAGGGTGGCTAACATAGAAAGAAAAGGAAAAACCTCACGAAGGAAGTAAAACCAACCCGCGAAAAAACAATATTTAACAAAAATATCCCTGAGTACTGTACACAGTATGACAAAATCTGCACCAATAACGACTAACAGCTTCTTTAATTACCTAGAACTAATTTTTAATTTCAATTCTCGTATTTACATAAAATAAAACTTGTAGCGTGATCTCTTTTACTGCACGCCAATGATTAGTTTAGTGGAACACACTCTTAACCTCCAAATAGATAGTATGTGTTATGCCGTGTGGAGGAATGGTCGTATCCTTTCCTCGTTCATGTATTATGCATTGTTTTGATTGTTAAGTCCTTAATATACGTAGTTTACTGTGTACCATTGCTTTATATTAAAACCCTGAGATTAAAATACAAATACATATATTGTGTACAACGAGTATTATTAGTAATTATAACAAAAACCGTCCCTCGTCCCGTTAAACTGGCTGCCCTACGTGCGGCTGCGAATAATAATATCGTGCTTCAATTGATACAAGTAAAAAAACCACCTGGTGGTAATGATTAGTGATAGTAATAAAACCAGTGTTTGGAAAGTTAAAATTTTATGATTTTGTGGATGCTCTTTCAAGAAGTTTTGTAGATGTGCTACTTTTGCAAGGAATTATTAAGGATTTTCCGTAAGCTTATCAATGGTTCTTTGCATTCATCATCAAAACTGTAAGTAGAAATTGTTTATTTTGATCGCTGCTCTTGAAGAATCCAGCTGTTTATTATCACACAAACTTACGAACAGGTTGGTTTGCTGTTTGTTTACGTTGCTCAGAAATGTATGGTTTTGTTCCGAAATATTAAAATCATTGTCGTATCATTGAAATGGACAATAATTACATTTGGAACTTTTGGTACGAATATATTATATTTTACGCATAAAATACTATATTGAATGCGTTGGACTTTTATTTTGTTTATATACAGTGCATGAAGAACATTACGGTTTAAAATATTTACATAGAACATTTGCGTGTTTCATTAATGCCTTCGACTAGAAGTAGTGCTACAACTAATTTAAGCACCATGGCTCAACAAGTAGTGTTTACTGATGAACAATTCGCCGCATTATTAGATAAAATCGGTTCGGTTTCGGTTAATGACGACGACACTAATGTATCTACACTTGAAACAACCACCTTTATATCTGCAAATAATCATGGTAACTTTTCACAATGTACAGCAAGATTCGATGGATCTGATTCATCGGATGTCGACGCTTTTCTAGATGCAGTTTTAACTTATAAAGATTGCTTAAACGTTTCGACTGAAAACGCGTACCGCGGATTACCTATCTTATTGGAAGGTATAGCAGCAAAATGGTGGCGGGGTGTAAAAAAAAACAATTCTTGATTGGGATAGTGCCGTTAGTTCGTTAAAAGACGTATTTTCTAGGCGATTACTTGCTCATTTAATTTTTAGAAAATTCTTCAGTCATGAACAAAGCGTTAATGAAACCACAGAAATGTTTGTTTGTAATCAAAGAGCTTTGCTCTCACAATTACCATACGATGTGAATGAAACTATGGCTATTGATATGGCATACGGTTTATTTCGACGCGATATTAGAGAAAAACTTCCTCGGTCTGAATGTTTGACTTTCAAAGATTTATTAACTCGCGCCCGTAGCGTTGAGCAGTCTTTGCAAGAAGTTTTTGTCGACGTCCATCGTAACCATAATCCTGTTAAAAACGATAGTCAAGAAGTAGTTTTGAAACGTGTTTTGCGTTCGCGTTGTTCATTTTGTAAAACATATGGTCATGTTAAAGAAGATTGTCTTAAACTGAAATCTAAGGAATCAAAAATACACTCTTTAACTACCGCTACATCTTCAATCATTAAATGTTTTGGATGTGGTGCGCCTGGAGTGTTACGCTCTAAATGTGCTAATTGTAATGATAAAAACTCTACAGTTTTAGAGTCAAAGTTTGTTCAATTTTGTTCAGCCACTACTGACGTTCCTGTTTTGAATAAATCTATTTTGGGCGTTAGTATAAACGGTCGATTTGGCAATTGTACTTTGGACTCCGGTTTTACTGTAAGTTTAGCGAGTTATAGTCTTTACCAAATTCTTTTGAACGATGGCCAGAATTTTTCAAAGCGTTCCGTTAAAATTTGCTTTGCGGATGGCATAGTTCGTGATGAAGAGGTTTTAAGTACGGATGTACAGGTTACTCTTGAATATAAAACTGTCACTGTTACCGTCAACGTATTGCCGCATGCACAAACTAAATCTACGTTACTAGGTATTGATTTTATTACCAGTGTCGGTCTTGTTTTAGATATTTCGAGTAATCAATGGTATTTTAACGATGATCCTGTCAGAAAATTTAATTTTTATGGTAACTTTCAGGTGAATCGTGAAAATGTTAATTTCGTGTCTCTGCGCGAGGATGAAGGAGAATCCCTTTCCTCAGATCAGCGTATGATTATAGAGACGCTTTTGGAAGAACATTCCACTGTCTTTAAGATGGGGGGAGCTTCCACCGACTTTGCGGTTCATAAGATAAAGACTGTCGATCACGATCCGATTTCAGTTCCACCTTATCCTCTTAGCAACCCGAAAAGACAATTTTTAAAGGAAGAAATAGATAGAATGTTCTCAGAAGATATAATTGAAGAATGTGAGTCACCTTGGGGATTCCCGATCGTTCTTGTCCCGAAAAAGGATGGAAAGCTTCGCTTGTGTGTTGATTATAGGCGTTTGAATGCTATTACGGTCCCGGATTCTTTCCCCTTACCTCGCATCGAACAGCTTCTGCATACTTCTAAACGGACTATGTACATGAGTACTATAGACTTACAGTCTGGATTTTTACAAGTTCCTATAGCTGAGGAAGACGGGGACAAAACTTGTTTTGTTACACCCTTCGGTACGTTTCGCTACCTTCGAATGGGTTTTGGTCTTCGAAACGCTCCGGCTACTTTTCAAAGATTATTGTCCAGATTTTGCAACGGTCTTGGTGACCGATCCGTTTACGAATATTTGGACGATATTTTAGTGATATCGGACAGTTTTAAACAGCATGTTGATGATTTACGTGCAGTTTTCGAAAGGCTTAAGTTATATAAATTACGCGCGCGTCGCGAAAAATGTTGCTTTGTATGGAAATCCGTCAAATACTTGGGTCACGTTCTGACTACTAATGGTATTGAAGTTGACAGAGAAAAGATTTCTGCAATTAAGAACATTAACGTTCCATGTTGTGTTAAAGATGTTCTTAGTTTTGTTCAAACGTGTTCCTGGTATAGGAAATTTATTCCGCATTTTTCATCCATAGCGCGTCCGCTAACTAACTTATTAAAAAAAAATAGTGTGTTTTGTTTTGGCGAATCTGAGCTACAAGCATTTAGTGCGCTCAAGGAAAAACTTACTTCAGCTCCGGTATTAATTCAAGCTGATCCGAACTTACTGTATTTTTTACAAACTGATTCTAGTGGTTTTGCACTTGGAGCCGTTTTGTTGCAAGGTACTAGCAATGATTTGCTTCCTATTGAGTACGCAAGCAGACTTCTTACTCCAGCTGAGCAAAATTACTCCACTGTAGAACGGGAAGCTTTGACTGTTATTTATGCTACCGAAAAATTCCCAACATATTTGGAAGGGGCAGAAGTAAATGTAATTTCTGATTGCCAGCCATTGCAGTGGCTATTAACATTGAAAACACCTACGGGTCGTTTAGCCCGTTGGGCTTTGAAAATTCAGGGAATGAATATGAAAATTTCTTATACTCCCGGTAAAAGAAACGTTGTGGCTGATATGTTGTCCAGACCAGGTTGTATGAACAAAAGTGATACCTGTGATGTCTGTTTTGTTAGTGTTGAAATGCCGAAGATTAATGCTACTGATCTTAGGGTCGCACAATTAGACGATCCAGATTTGTCATTGATTGTTAAAGCATTAGAAGGTGAAGACACTCTTGATATGATCCGATGGTTAGATCGTGGTTATATGTTAAACAATGGGATACTTCTTAATCTTCTTTGGGAATGAAACCACTCATAGTTTTTAAAATCTATTTTATTTACGTTTCGATCCATTTTAAAAACTATGAGTGGTTTCATTCCCAAAGAAGATTAAGAAGAATGCTAAACAAACCACAACAAACATACAATGGGATACTTTATCGTAACAATCCTCATGAGGATGTAGAGGATCCGCAATTAGTAGTTCCTGCGAGTTTGAGGCAAGACTTGCTAAATCATTATCATGACTCACCCACTGGTGGTCATTATGGTGTTGATAAAACTTATCAAAAGATGTTTGATAAATATTATTTTGTTGGTATGAGACGTTTTATTGCAGATTATGTAAAAGGTTGTATTGAATGTCAGCGTTATAAAGCTAGTAATACTAAACCTGCTGGTTTATTACAAACCCCAGCTCCTGCACAACGCTTTGAAATCATAGCCGTTGATTTATTTGGCCCTTTGCCAATAACTGAAAATAAAAATCGATGGATTTTAGTCTGTGAAGACACAGCTTCAAAATGGGTTGAGCTTTACCCATTAGAATCTGCTAATGCAGATGCATGTGCAAAAATGCTTATCGAGGAGATATTTTTACGTTTTGGCACTCCGAGAAAAATGGTATCTGACAACGGTGTACAGTTTATTTCAGATATTATGCAAAAGGTGACATATTGTTTTGACATAGATACTTGTTTTATTCCATTGTACCATCCGGAAAGTAACCCGGTTGAAAGGAAGAATCGAGACTTGAAGACTCAGCTTTCGATTTTAGTTCAAAATTGTCACACAAAATGGGATATTCATCTCCCAGCAATACGTTTTGCTATTAATTCAACCGTATGTGAGTCAACTAACCGTACCCCTGCTTTTCTTACTTTCGGTCGTGAATTACGTGCTCCTCACGATACCGTGTATGATTTAAGAACTGTGGTAAACGCTGAGAATTTTGTTCCTCGGATTACTCCGTATTTAAAGCGGTTATCACAAAAACTTTGTACGTCACAAGAAATTTTACAGCAAAAGCAAGACGTTCATAAAGCACAAGTCGATAAGACAAGACGTGCTAAAAATTTTCAAGTTGGTGATCAAGTTCTGTTGAAAACTCGCCTACTTAGCAATGCCAGTAAAGGCATTACTTCTAAATTTGCACCTAAACGTGATGGACCTTATGTTATATCCAAGGTGGTTACTCCAACTACCTTTGAGCTTACAACAGCTACGAAACCCTATGAAAGGATCGGTAAATTTCATTCTGTTGATTTAACAAAATTTGTTCCGTTTAGTGCCGGAGTGCCCAGTGCTTCGTCGGTTATACCCGCGCCTGTGGTGCCTAAAAGAAAACGGGGACGCCCCCGTAAAGTGAAAAGTGATTTCTAAACGCACGCCAGTTAACTTCTGTACGTTTAGAGGGGGGAGTGTGTAGCGTGATCCCTTTTACTGCACGCCAATGATTAGTTTAGTGGAACACACTCTTAACCTCCTAATAGATAGTATGTGTTATGCCGTGTGGAGAAATGGTCGTATCCTTTCCTCGTTCATGTATTATGCATTGTTTTGATTGTTAAGTCCTTAATATACGTAGTTTACTGTGTACCATTGCTTTATATTAAAACCCGGAGATTAAAATACAAATACATATATTGTGTACAACGAGTATTATTAGTAATTATAAAAAACCGTCCCTCGTCCCGTTAAAAACTTAAAAAATATATAGTGGATATTTTCATTTCAATTCTTAAAATCCTATATATAAAAAATTCATTCGAAGAAGCATTATATATAATTATATACTTACTTAGTGTCCACAACTCCTTAAAAATAACTCGAAAAAAATTAATGTAATAGTGCACCGCAGCAATTAAAAAAACAATTTATCAGCTAAAATGGATTTTAGCCATAGTAGTACAGAATTATATAATAACGTCTTAAAAAATTTGTATAAAAAAAATTTATAGTCAGTTAATGGCGAATTTATTATATAATTAATACTCAACTATTAACAGCTGTCTCCGTAAAGATATTTCGACGATCATCGGGAAAGTCAATAAAGCGATGCAGAAGAGAAACAGCAAGCCTTACAGCTGGACACGACGTTATCTTGGGGTGTAACAACCTTTTGTAGTTGACATAGCTGAAATCAGGTAGTACATGGTTAATTAAATATATTCACTTCTCGTTAAATGTATAAATTTGAAAGAAAATAGCTAAATCTGCGGTTACGTGAGCTTTACTTTAATGATAGTTTTATTACGAACTGCTTAGTAAGAACTCTCTATCGAGCAAAAATCATTCTCATTTTTCTTTATTAAAGGAATTAGAATATTTCTATTATTACACCAACGAAGCTCATATTTGCTACAAAAAAAAAACATCCGAGAACACCGCCAAACTAAAACTTAATAAGCAAAGCACCAACACAATAAGAATGATGAATTTAACTCGTATTCCAAACCATTACATCACTTCAACAAGTGAGAACACCATAGATCATGGGAAATCACCGTTACCCTATATCAAAGTACACTTGCTGAACATTCTTACGTTTTAAAAATCGATAAATCTTACAATTAAAGAGTCGATAATTACAGTTAAAAAGTCGATAAAACAGTTTACGAGTTCATAATACATCGCGCAAGCGCGCTGAAAAAGCAAGCGACGCCACTCGCGGAGGGCAGCACTAACCTTATTACAGATTCCGCGCAGCCAACTGCCAATGACGTCACCACTGCACAATATTATATTGCGCCATAATCGGAAAGTTTACACAAAATTAAGGCAATAAATAATACAGAATTTACTCACATGATAGGTCCAGATTTCCACGAAGTACGCCAATCGTCCTTCGGGGTAGGTTAAGACGGCGTCATCACATCCATAAGGGCGGCATGCTGGCCCTTTTTACGGTAGTTAAAGATGGTGACTCCGGCCAACGTTTCCTCAAGCGCTCCGACCAGCTACGGCAGTCATGAAATCGTCGTCCAGGGTCGTGGAGTACGGTTCGCCTAGGTTGCAGATTACCTACCTATGCAGGGAATGACGGGAATACCAGGTATAAGGCAACAAACAAAGACAGTTAGGCAAAGGAAATCTACATAGATAAGATAAGCACGATACGATACCTCAAAGCGCCCACTCCACTCGATGGTTTCAGGCCAAAAGCCACGTTTGAGAGCGTCACGGAAAACTCTCACCACTTTGTCCCCACTCTTTGTCTTTTTCACGTCGACGCGAAGTTATTCGTCCAACCCTCTCGCGTCGCGCAATCTGGCGCAGACGCACTGTAACGTACCGGAAATACGCGCCTAGTCTTTTGAAATTGTGGCGCCAAACTTCCGTACATCAAACTTAACCTAATACATGTTAAAGTGCAATTGGCACGTAACAACATAGAACAAAGGCCTAGAAAATCGGAATCTCCAACTCATTTCTTGTGCTACCCTAAAAGTGGCAAATCTATTGGATGCCCATTTCACTAACCTTTTTTCAACATACCTTGCGAAGGGGAAGAAAGCTTATAAATACGATCGCGAATTCAACAGAATTCGGTACACTTAGTGCTCACCATAACCTGTAAACGACTTCAGCAAGCGGTGCTTCCCATAGCCAGCTTAATTTTATATATATATATATATATATATATATATATATATTTTATATATATATATATATATATATATATATATATAACTCAACGTTGTCCCACAAGTAAAACACTAAACCTTCCAAAGAGTCCTGAAGACCGCCGAAGACGTCTGGACTTCTTCAAACTATGCATGTTTTTCAATTATCGTTATTCAAGTTCTACTCAGCCTCACAAGTAAAATTCCGAGGCCTTCCAAAAAATTCCGAAGCCTACCGAAGACTTCTAAACCCGTTAATATTGTGTATATGTTCGATGTATAGTTCTTGTGTCATAATATGATTCTTTATAGCTTCACGTTGTCCCGTAATTAAAACACGAAGCCGTTCGAAGGCTCGCGAGGACCTCCGGAGACGTCTGGACCTTTTCAAACTATAAATATTTTCGAACTATGGTTGTTCAATTTCTTATTCATCCTCACCAAGAAATCCCGAACCTTCCGAAAAGTTCCGAAGACTACCGAAGACCTCTGAACCTCTTCAAGCTGTGTATATATTCGTTTACTTGGTTCTACGAGCAACCAGCAAACCTTCCGAAGATTACCGAAGATTATTGAAGATTTCCGAAGTGCTTCAAATTGCATAAACTGTTCCTTGTAACTATTTAACTTGTATATTTGTGTACTTTTGAACTTTTTTTTATTTGTTTGCTTGTGAATATTAAACATAACAGTGCTAAGTCTACATACTATCAGACGCCGGCTACGCCTACGATAACATCACGTTTACTTTATGTACTGCAACCGCTCGTAAAGGTTTCAAGCACCACAAAAGTAATCCAATTCAAGAACTTATAGACAATGCCTAGCTTTCGTATAAAGTTAAAGTTATAGAAAATTTATTATAATCCAATGTACAATTTATTTTCAATACGTGGTAAAAACGAGCAAACCAAAAACTTTTAATAGATCGAAGCTCGTGTTTGCAAACAACCTTGTAGGAAACACATACATAACTGCTCTTCGATACTATTTCAAAATAAAATGGATTGCAATATTTTAAATTACAATTACATGTAAGTACTATTGAAACCTACAGGGTGATGAATAACCAACTGTTTAAATTTAAAAAGCGGTTAAAAATGCTAATAAACATTCAAGCACTTACACTAGGCACTTTTCAACAAAATACGTGTTATATTTTTACCTTTAAAGAAACAAACTTTATTTTTATTCAACTATTTTATTCAAAAAATATTTTTTAAAACGCTATTTTTATTGTAGAATACCACTTGTTGTTGCTTTATCGTACTACACATCTGTAGACTAATGTCGCAAATACGATCTTTGACATTAAACATTCGTAGACCCTACGATATCGGACGCATAGTCTATAATTGCTGTTTTACAAAATAAAAGCAACATTCTTTAGCAATCGTAGATCAAGCTTCAAGCTACCTAATAACTCATATAAACCACCAAAAGTAATGTAAAAAAGTTTGTTGTAGATTTATTCCAAAATACTTTAGTGTTTACATAACTTGTACCCGAAAACCATGTGTAAATGTTGTTTCTGTAGAGTGTAATGGACCGTTTTGCAAAAGCTCAAACATCTAAAAACACACTTTCTGTCGCTTGATCTACCATAGCACAACTACGTCCATCTATTGTGTGCATTAATGATAGCAAAATAACATACGTCTAAGTTTCCATTGTGTCTATGTAAATACTTATGCTACGGGTATACAGTTACGAACTAGAGCAAGTTTTCTCAAATTTCATAGAAGCTACAGGTTTGAAATTAGCATCCTCTATATTCAGATGGTTCAACTCGTTTTAGTATAGTCTCCTAGATTATAGATGGCGATACTCGAGGTATGGAGCTATTGATCTTTCTATAAAATAAATTGCTACATGTTGGATGTTGTGACACTTGAAAACGTTGTGATGCATTTACGATCCGAATGATGGAGCAATAGGAGGTATTTTCAATTAAACAACTAAAAATGGATTACTAAGTTTATATAAAATGGTTAAAATCAATATAAAATTGTTTATTATTTTACTAATGAGTTTATATCAATGTAGCTCTGAATTTTTCTTTACATAGTCTAATGATAAAATGGCCTCAGCAGCTTATGGCGTATTGATTATAAACGGCCTTTTAAAATGACTTCTACCTTTTCGAATTTTATTCAGAGAGAAAAAATTCAAACTGTTGGTGAAATATGATTTGTTTATAGAAGAGACTCGAGAACACCGCATATACTTCTGTAAAACTAGTAGAAAAACGAAATTTTACCTACTGTATAGATTTTGATAGTACCAAATATTATATTCTAGAACTGAAACTTAAAATTTTAACAAAAGTTTTTAAATTTATAAAAGTAACGTGCAAATTTGTTAGTGGTAGATTGACCACTAAAGTATTGCACTCTGGTCATCATCGACTAAGTTATGGGAAAAATAACAACGATTAGAAATACGATAGAAAGAGTCATTTTAAAAGTAAAACACATCACAAAATGGCAAATCTTAAAAAGTAACTTAAACGTAATCACAACACCTTAATCTAATCACATATAAAAATGGCAATCAACAAAATAAATTTCAGGTCTAAGTCTTGCTTCTGATAACTGCTTATACATTAATTAATACACTAAAAAAGTGCTGTGACAACGGCCGGCGTTAGACGTCGCGAAAGGTGTGCTATGATAGAGATACAGCAAATTGTAAAATTTGAAATTGTTGACTTACCTTCTTTTCTAACTTTACTTTGCCTGCGTAGCTCAACGGAAATGCTGGCGTGTTTAAAAATGAAATCTAATACACCAATATCAAAAGCATCTACACAGTCAAAAATATTTTCTCTCATACAAAATTATATAGAACGTTTACAGCAATGTTTCTTTCAAACATCAAATTATTTCTAACCTATTTACTTAATTATCAAAATGTTTCTTACCCAATTTAAGTTTAAATTTACACAACTAAATCTCTTCCCTTATGGATAGTTTACTGGCTTCGATTCCCACGCTTGTAAGGTTTGTTTGGCCAAAAAATCTTAGATAGACAATCTATTAAAAAAATCAGTGTTTCGAACCCTGACCACTAACTCTGGGAAATATCCTTACAAAAAAAAATATATTTTATAAATAAGACTTATTGTATCTTAAACTAAAATGACATTTACTAAAATGATATTTACTCAAATATCAGTTTGAAACAATATTTTAAAAAGTAATACTTGCAAAAATCTACAAAGCGTGTCCCCAATTCGTAATTAACAGTATTAAATATTTTCCGCTTCCATTCTTTAATTGACATCAAATCCCAGATTACAAAATCATGCGTAAAATCTCCATTTAGAAACCAATGAGCATCCTCGGCTTAATTTTTTAAGTTAATTTTTAAATAGATTTTTATCTTGAAGAATTTCCCATGTTCATTCCAATTAATAACCTCCAAATTTATATGCAGATTACGTTTATCTTTATCATTAACGTTAAATTTTAATATTAGTTACAATATGCATATTGCATACTCAAAACATCATCTTCGCAAAGCAACAAGCTCGCGACTTAATCAAAGTCACATTTTCGCGATCGAATTCATGAAAAAATTCTTTTTAATCAAAGTCCCGGTTTATATACAATTTATCTTGATTACATCACGCCTTCTACAATTTTCTATTTTTGTGTGGAATCTAATGCACCTCAATGATATAGGATTTCCAAGAAAAATTTATTAGCATCGATTCGCGCGATTGATTATAATAGTGACGCGCGCTGTATCGTCCTTCTCTAACATTCAAGGTTATTGTGTCGCGCCGCATCTCTCTTACAGTGATTGCGTAGGCTAGTAAATAATTCTTATCAATTTTATCGGTTTTCAATGTTCCTGCTGTTTCTTAGAATAAATATTTATTTATTAATTAGGTGTTTTATTTGTTCTAAGTACGTATGACACATTTCTTGTATTCCTCTTGAAAATTTAAAAACATGTTTTATTTAAAGTGTTTTTATGTTGTACAAAGGTTAGTTAATTTAAGCTTTGATTGCTTTATCTACGGGTTTTGCACATTCAGAATGACCCGTATTCTTAACATTGAAAGATATTTGCTTTTACGGTAAACTAAAAACGTATATTTTATGGAAGTTTATTTATTTACGAAAAGCACAATGTGTTTTCGTATCGAAGAAAATTAAAGCTCTTTGGAATGTAAGTTGATGGTTGACTATAACACGTGTGGCGGTTTTTGACTTGGTGCACGCTATGAGCTGTATTATGTTGTTTTGTGGAAATTCAAGGTAAGAGTCATGGATTCTGGTGTTGATAGTCTGTCATTCTAGGGTGCACAACACTCAATTTTTTAGTTAAGAATAACTGAGGGTACGTGATAAAATTTCCTTAGTTTTATTGTGATGAAAGTGGTGCAGATTCAATTTTTATTAATCCAAAAATTTTCTGTCAATAAATTTAATTCTGTTTGCCTTATAAAACATTAGATTAAATTCCTTTACTTAATTTAGAGAGTAATTTCAAGTTGTTTACAAATTAAACTTCTACATTAAAAATCAACATTTCGTAAAGTGAAAATTTGGGAAATTTACATATTTCATAAAGTGGCCAGGGTCATAAATTGGCATATCTGAGGTTAGGAAAAACCAGTGTTTTAGGACTTTTATGTTGCTTATTGTAAATATTAAATGTATTGTTTCAAAAAATAATAATCACATATGTTTAAGTTTAAACTAAGTAAAATCTGAACTTAACAGCAGAAAGTTTTGTATGTTATTGCTAAGTCTCTTAATGAATATTAATGAAACGTGCAACTGGATACAAAGCTGAATTCGGACATTATTTTCAAACTGTAATACATTAATAACTTATAGGAATTATTATATTCTGAAAAATTTAGTGAACTTTATTTTCATGTTGATGTTTATACAGGAGTATTTTGTTTTGTTAGTACAATTTGGAAGCAAACGTTTTTTTTTTATTTCATTATCTCAAAAAAAATAGCGGATTAAGAGGTTGCTATTGCAAAGGTTGAAAGCATTTTAATCTCACCGGAGAGAAAAATTTCTGTTAGGGCTGATAGTAATAATGCATTATGGTTTTGGTATTCTTGAAAGAAAATTAATTTATAATTTTGATGTTAGTGATTTA
Source organism: Platerodrilus igneus (assembly GCA_036346225.1). Lineage (NCBI taxonomy): Eukaryota > Metazoa > Arthropoda > Insecta > Coleoptera > Lycidae > Platerodrilus > Platerodrilus igneus. The sequence goes on along the minus strand of JARFIW010000165.1, from coordinate 6,797,068 downwards.
TGGAACACAAACGGTGTTTCCAATATTGAATTATTTTTATGCATTTTTATTTCAGGTTTACCCAATTTGTTGAATAGTATTTTGGTTACATGGGGCTAGAAGGGGCATATTTATTTAGAGTTTTAGGTTATTTAGCTAATTGGGGCATATTTATTTGGATATTTAATAAACAGGGCTACTTGTGTTTTAGTAGAGTTTTGGGGAGTTTAATTCTGTTTGTGATATTTGTCCTAATCTGGGAGCGAGAATCACAGCAGAAGTCAGCCCTGCAACTTAGGAGCTCGAGTATACCGACTGAGATTAAGAATTGATTGCGAAATTGGAGATTCTGAAAAAGGTGTTGTTGAATAAATTTTGTTGATTTGACGGAAGGAAAGTAGAACTTTATAAATTTAGATATTAAAATAGACAGAATAGAACATATTCAAAATCAAAGAGTGGTAATAAGAAATTGTGGTGTACAGATAGAGAGTCGCATGAAAGTCTGTATTTGCCGGAAGAAATGAATTAAAAAGAGGAAGCGAGAATGTGTACATACAAATGTCTGGTCTAGAAAGGAATTGCAGAGTAGAAGTGAGAATGTTAAGATTAAAACAGGGCAAGAACTAGATATGATGGCAATGTTTGACAAATTAATGGAGAAAATGGAGGAAAAGTCTGATAAGATGGATAGAAATGTGAAACAATTAGGATTAAAGGTTACGAAATTGAGCTTAGGACTAAAAGAAACTAATGACATGATTGTGGAGATGAAATTGGAAATTAGAGGTAAAATCGTGCAGATAGAGAAAGATATTCATATTATTAAAGATGATATAGCGTAAATAAAGGAAAATGAGAAAATAACAGAGAATGAATTAGACAGACAAATTAAAAAGTTAGGATCAAAAGTAGAGGAGATGGACATGGGTAGTCAGACAGGATTCAAAACAATACGTAGTGAACTCAATAATCTTAGGATGGATGTGAAAAACAAATGTGAAAATTTAGAAGGAGCAGTAGCAGATTTTACAAAAGGAATTCAATTGAGGGAACAATTTAGGATTAATCTAAACAATATTTCTTTAGATCATGTAAGCAAATTTTATGGGGACAATAAATTAAATCCGAAAATCTTTTTGAGTGATTTAAAAACTTTAATTCAGGAAACATATGACGACAAAAATTAAATATAACGCGAGTTCTATTGAGAGGAAATGCTTAAATTTGGTATAATTTAATTGAAAGTGAACTTGACAAATTTGATGATTTTGAATACATATTTTTACAATATTACTGGAACGATACAGCTCAACATAAAGCTAGAGATAATTTGATAATGGAGAAGTACAATTCACAAATGGGAATAACAAGGAAACTATAATCAATGAAAAAATTCAGCCTTGCAAAACAGTTAGACTTTCCTTTAGCGAACAAACAGATAATAAATTATTTAGCGAATCATTTTGAAACTGATGTAAGACAGGATATCGCATTACAAAATTGGCAGGGATATATTCTTGGAATATTTACAAAGGTACGATGACTTGGGGCAACAAAGGAGTACAGAACCTAGGCTACAGTTACCACAGATAAATCACGTGAAATTTCTACCAAGCAGGACGCAAGGAACGCTTAATTGGGGGAACAATAACGGGAATTTTAGGAACGGGATGAATTACAACAGATACCGAGGAACACGGAGTAATAGGACCAATAATCAGGAAAATAACGATACAAAAAGTATGCCTAGAATGACCCCACGAATTAACAAAATGTTGAGGAAGGCAATGCGAGACCTAATCATAGGAAATCTTAAAATAGAACTGAACAGGAAGTGAGTCCGAGTGAAATAATGACAACTGAAGATAATAGGAGGACGTACGCGGATATATTGAATCAATCAGGACCTTCTAGTAGACAGTATTTTTAGAGAGAAACAAACCAAATAACAAAGAAATAAAAATTAACAAATATGAACATGCGCGTGAATTTATAAAACTAGATTCGGAATAGGATTTAAAAATTAATTGTAATAATAATTTACTACCTATAATAAAAGTAAGAGTAGAGATAAAAAAGATTAAATTACTTTTGAATACGGGAGCATAAGCAACGTTAGCGAGTGAAGGTTTGGTGAAAGATAACTTAGAAGAGAATACAGAAATGTATACCCATTAAAAGAAATAATTTAGTATTACCAAACAACAAGAAATTTGCAGTAATCAACAGTACGATTATTTTGAAGGTAAGCTTGGGAAGAATTAAGATTGAGCAAGAACTTTTAATATTGCCAGGGATAAGGGTTGATGCCATTTTTAGAATGGATTTTATTAGTAAAATGAAAGTGATATTGGATATAGAGAATAAAGTAATAATTATGGGGCATGATAAAATTAAATGGGATGAAGAAGTACATATAGGGAAGTGTGTAAATTTAAAAAGTAAGTGATAGGTAAAGGAGTTAACCGTTTGAATATTGAGTGCTCTGGTGAGATTAGTGAGGAAGTTGGGTTATTTTTTAAAAAAGGACAGAATTATTAGGTACCAAGTTGAAAACTGCAAAGAGAAGTGTTGAGGAGGTGGAAATGGTTAATGAGGTAGATTCAAATAGTACGATTGCAGGAGTTGATGAGGAGATAAAAGAACTTCCTGTGAATTCGATGTTTATAAATAATGTAAATAAAGATAGTAAAAAGTTAGGTATTGATAAAATAGTTTGGAAAGTAGGGCTGAATAATTCGTTTGGAAGAATTTTTATAAAAGAATCAAGTTTTAATGTGAGGTGGCGTATGTACAAAGATGGTGAAATAGTGTTTGGTTTGTCGTAACACACGTATTTAATTGTGCAGATTTGAAGGTTAATTGAAAGAGTAGAAAAAGAAAAGTGCGGTGTGAAGTAAATGTTGATAATGAGGTTATAGATATCAATGTAAATCAATTTCAAAAGGAGTTAAAAGGTGACGTTGAGAAGGGATCAAATGTCCAGAAGTAGTGGAAAAGGAGGTGGTTGAAATGTTAAGGAAATATTCTGAATTAGTGGGGTAGGAATCAAGAGCTGCCGTGGGGTATGAGCATCAGTTGCAAGTGATTAACACCGAACCATTCACTTGTAAAGTATATCCAATACCTGCTGTATATCGTGAGAAAATGAATAAGAAAATTAAAAAACTGTGGAGGATGGAATTATTGAAACATCAAACACATATTTTGTGAATCCACTAGTGGTGGTTAATAAGAGTGATGGGAAGCTAAGATTATGTCTGGATGCGAAAAAATTATTCAGAGAACAAAACCTCAGTTTCATTGTCCTCCAACAATGGATAGTATTTTAGCAAGATTAGCAGAAAGGAATTTCCAAAAATGAATCTTCGTAACTTTTTTTGATTAATTGCACTTTCAAAAGATTTCAGAGAATACACGGGTTTTTCAGTTGAAGGGAGAATCTATCAATTCAGGGTGGTTCCTTTTGGTCCTTTCACAAAATGGTAGTGGAAGCAGTGCAGTGTGTTTGGGTGCGTACGAAGAATTCTGTATTCATTTTGTTGATGATAGCTTGATTTTCAGTAATCATTTTTCACAACACTTGGTACATTTGGAAAGAGTTTTAGTGGAGTTAAATTTGGACGGATTAAAATTAAATTTAGAACAGTGTGAATTTTTCCAAGACAATGTTAAGTTCTTAGGATATGAAATATATGTATATATATTGCTACGATATCGCCGCTCGTCAGATGTATAACTACCAATTGCCTGCTGATCGCTACCTCTCTGTGCTTTTAAAATAATTTAAATTTAACAGAATTAATTTTATGCCCCGACTAGCTCAGTGATACCTCGCACAGGGTGAACGACGATATGATAAAAGGAATTTTTACCCACTCCCGTCTAACACTCCATATACCTGAATAATGCAAGCGAAATTCACCAAAATTCATATAATAAGCGAAGAAAATTTACAATTTACTATTTACAGAACTTTTAAATCAAAATAGATATTCCTATCAAATTTGTTCATTACAAAGATCATAACTCTTTTTACACCATTTTTATGTCAATTAAAGCCAGCAAAAAGAATTGTAATTTACCATGAATGCTTCGATAAACGTTCAAAAAACTATTCCCTTTAAAAAAATACCATTACGTACCAACTAGAATTTTGTTGACCTTTTACACAAATATCTAAATTAGATGTAATTCATAAGCTCGTCAAATATTTAAAATAATACAAGTAACATACTATAAATTTAAATGACAATTCTGACCTTATGATCCTGCTGTAATTTTTTATTAGAGCTTCTTGATCCAAACGGGTTGCTTGTTTTGTGGTTAACCCTCAACTTGGCGTGCTCCCCAATACTTCAAAAATGTTTATCAGCAACTTGGAGTTGTTTTTGAAGTACTAACCCTGTATTTCGAATCGATTTAGTCTTGATTTTAATTTAACATACATAGAGTCGATTTAATCTCGTATACGTACAGCCGTTTTATATTAACGGCAGGGTTTTACACTCGTATTTCAACGTACACTTTTATTATTTACTTTACTTGTAATTCTTAATTTCTATTACTTGTCACTTTGACTAAATTAAAATTCACGTAATAATTTGGTTTCAACTGATACAGTTCGCACATCAAATATTTAATGCTCCCGCTTATCGGCTACGGTCGGTTTTATAGACAACTTTGTCCCACGTGCTCGTATTAGTTGACCGTTCACTATATTGTTATTAGACCATTGTCAAGACGTTGCCATTATGTGCTATCTTCAACCCATTAGGTTTTATTCAGTGTTGCTTGTTATAGACTTTTGATTTAGCAGGTAGACAAAAGCTTTGTACTATGGAATTTATCACCAAGTGGTATTTTGTACTGTTTGAAGCCTTGCGATAAAATAAGACAGTTACCGACTTGTTAAATGATAATAAGGCGATAGCGAGCAAGCCTGTTTATTCGTTCCGAGAACGCAAACCAATTAACAAAGATAGTGAAATTTTACGACCTCATAAATAAAATTATAGGTAATGAATATGTAAGTTACATCATTCCGTTGAGTCAGACCAACAGGAAAGAAATGGAAACTCTGTAGAACGTGTGACGTATTGAAAATTTTACTATACAAGCCGGTAAATAATTAAAGAAAAGCAATCAAGATCGGTCATTCCTTATAGTTGTTCTGTTTATAAAGGCACTTGCCGATAATGTATTTAACGATCAACTAAGAGTTGTAACTTAATTTGCGTGTAAGGTCATGTTCGACATTTAAATATACTTTTCTTTTTAAACGTATAGAGTAAAATACAATGTATAAAAGAAAATACTATTAATATTTGAATGACTTAAACAGGAAGTAGAATTATGAAATTAATTAATGTATTAATAGAAACATAAACGGAGGAATTGGAGTTTGTTTTTTTCCATGCAGTTATTATGGTACAAAATGGTTGGCTTGAAAAATTTATTTTGTAAACGCAAATAAATCTTTATTTAAATCGTTTGAAGGACATTTGTGCAGTATAATTAAATTAAGTAGATTAAGATTCCATAAGGCTTTAGCGTATAGATATTTTTCCGTAAATGTATATTGTAAGCTTGTTTAAAGGTCGAATCCGATAGGTTTGACTATCATCAAAGATTATAAAAGGGCACATAATCAACTATTTTTTGCTTTTAAAGGAGGTAAGAGAGATTATTGCAATCATGCATCCTATTTTTAATAACTTGTACATAGTATAATTTACATAAAAAGACTGGGAGAAACTATAGTTCTCCATATTAATCGATAGTACTTACGAAATGTTTATTTTTTACTTAAAATATGCCCTTAATTTGTAGTTTTAATGCTTGTTTGTAAGTAATAATTTTGGATAATGTGTGTTGAAGAAAGATGTTTGTGAATAAAGCGAGTATTGATAAATAATTTAATCTTATTAAAATTTTAATGTTGAAATTTTACAGTTTTATTTCATCTGTGCTAGCAATTCACTTTACAAAACGAGCATGCAAATTTATTATAATCAGGCAGACCTTTTGTCCATTTAATAATTAAGTTAAAGTAAAGTTAAGTAAGGAATCCTTTGTATTACGGCATTTGGCAAAGCTGAAATATCGAAGCTATTGTTGTTTGTATACATAAACCGCGTCGTGGATTATTTCAAGCCTGTTTTGTATACAAATTGTTTTACCGGAGTCTGTTGTTTACCTACAACATTAAACAGAAAACTCTGATAATGCTAGGTGCGGGGGAGGTGGGGGGGGATTACAGACAGGGAAACTTCACCACACAATATTTGTTAAGCACTGCTCCACAGTTCTCCAAGGTAATGTAGTCACGGGTAGAAAGAATTCAACTTGTGAACCACTCGTTTCTACGTATCGCGTTCCTATTGGTAGAAACAATGACGCATATATCTTCAAATCGTGGGAAGTTTCTACAAAGCAAAATACATAATAATAAAAGCTAATTATAAAAACTATGAGGGAAATGCACATGAGCTATTTTCTAGTTAAATTACAATATGTAGTAGCACTAGTTTTAATATACAGAAAGCCCCGTACAACAGATTAGTATTATAAACCTTGTGAAACTAATTGAAGCAAAACAACATTATTTTAAAAAATTACTTGTATACTAATGTAATATGGAGGATACTTCACGTTAGTTTCTTGCTGGTCATATTGAATTCGCATAAAATCTTACACGATCTCAAAGTACTTGTCTATTATATTATGCACCCATTATGTATAATTTGATATTTATTCTCACTGCAAATTATTCTTGTAGTAAGATATGTACAACTTCCATATTTAAACCGCACCTAATGAAAATTTCAGTTTCAAGGGGCAAGTAATACGAATAAACAACAAACCGTATATCTAGATTAAAAGCATTTCAAATGCTTTTACTAATTTTACATAGTTGGGATTTGCTGAAATTTTTTGCTTTGGTACAGCAATACCGATGGTGTTCAGTATTTAGGAACGAACCGCAAAACATTTATTAATACAATCATATAATGTCCCTCCATTGTAGATTATGTTTTCGGAATTCGATGTATGCGCGTGTTTAGCATATCTTAAATATTTTGATACAAACCTGTTAATAATCGAAACGTGGTGAGTGTAAGGGACGTTATTGCATAATTTTCACATAATCTGAAACATTATTGAAGTTAAAGCTTTATATGAAATTGAGAACAATGCGTTTGACAAATACAAATTATCCATTGCATAACAACAAACAGTTGTTTTATAATAGTTTTATCATTGATTATAGGAATTAAAGGGCCTCACGACTTGGACGCCATTAATTGCTGCGAGCTCAGGATCTTAAAACAACTTTGCCACGGCCGCTAAGCTGCTACCTGAAAATAAAACTAACTACTCAAAAACAAAAACGCTGCAATGGTACATCGCCTACCTTTATTAACATACCAGACAAACTACACGCCAAAATAAAAATTAGACTCCTTGTACACACATTATTTACATATTATATACACATTTGAAATTCGACATCTATACCAGATAATATATCTAAAATACATATATAATAGAAACAAGTCGTAGTTATTTTACTCTTTTAAATCTCTGATAAAAGTTATATACATCCTACCAAATTATTCACTTACCAGTAAATTTCTATATCCATAATTACCTCAATTAAATAGTTCCAGTTAATAAAATAAACCATTTCGAATGGACCTGCACCTTGCCGAAGTTCTAAATTACTAGAACAGGTGAAATGGCTTGCGTGTTCTAATGAGCTAAAGAGCCAAACTACAGGTCCAACCAAAATAGTAGGGTCGTTAGTGAGGAACCAAACTAAGACAGGTCCCCGAAAGAGGGCAGCGGCTCTTTCGGTACTTAGATTGGCAGAGACCATAGGGGTGGGTATGGCAGTCTAAGACACACTACCGCGATGTGGAAGGCAATGGGAAACCACCACATTATCTCCCAAGTACACAGCGTACTTAAATTGTTACAAACATGATGACATTCTCTGGGGTAAAGATTCCGGAGTTAAAATAGTCCCCCATTCGGATCGCCGGGAGGGGACTACTTCGAAGGATGCGATCGGAAAGTTAAAAATAAGAGTCGGGAACATTCTGCGAGTCGGAGTGTGGAATGTTAGAAGTATGAAGCAAGTAGGTAAGCTAGAGAACCTAAAAATCGAAATGAATAGGTTATCACTAGACATAGTAGGGATCAGCGAAGTTCGGTGGCCAGAGGCGGGGGATTTTTGGAGTGGTGACTTTAGGGTAATTCATACAGGAGCAAAGGAAGGAAATTTGGGTGTGGGGATAGTTATGCGGAAAAAGATAGGATACTGTGTAGAAAATTACTTACAAAAGAACAAAAGAGTACTCATGGTTAGATTAGAATCTAAACCGGTAAACCCAGTAATAATACGAGTATACATGCCCACCTCTAGCTACAGTGACGAAAATATCGAAGACATATTAAGATACGTAAAAGGACATGAAAATTTAATAATTACAGGGGATTTTAATGCCGTGGTAGGTGAGAGGAGGAACGAGCGGTAGTGGGTTTATTTAGTTTAGGCACGAGAAACGACAGGGGAAATAGGCTGGTAGAATTGTGGGACAAGAACAATTTAATCATTACAAACACATTATTTCAACATCATGCTAGAAGACGATATACGTGGAAGATGCCAGGAGATATAGGAAGATATCAAATAGATTACATTCTTGTTAGACAACGGTTTAGGAATCAAGTAAAAGACTGTAGAAGCTACCCAGAAGCAGATATAGACATTGGCCACAACATCGTAATTATGAAGGCCGCACTTAAATTTAAAAATTTGAAAAAAAGGAACGGAAAAAAGCACTTGGACTTAGAGAAACTAAACGATAAAGATATTCAAGTAAGATACGAAAAAAAGTCAAATGAATTGCTGAATGATATCGGAAAAATATCTGAAACTAAGGAAGTAGAAACAGAATGGAATAACATTAAATCCAGCCTAGACATGGCGGCCAGAGATATTCTGGGGTATACACAAAAAGAAAATAAGAAACCATGGATAACAAAAGATATCGTGAATTTAATAGAAGAAAGACGAAAATACAAAAATAAATCAGACGAAACAGGAAAACAGAGATACAAAGCCATAAAATGGGAAATTATTCGAAAATGCAGGAAAGCTAAAGAACAATGGATTGATGAAAAGTGCAAAGAGGTACAAACTAAGATGGAAATAGGAAAGACAGACGAAGCATACAAATTAAATAGAATGAATTTTAGGGATATAAAACCGTATAGCAAAAATATAAGGGGCGCACAGGGAAACGTCATTATAGAAAACGTAGAGAAAGTAAGTAGATGGCAAGAATATATAGGGAATTTATATGCAGGAGAGGAACTAACTGCATTAAAACAGGAATCAGACATTGAAAATGATGACTTGGGATATCCTATACTTCGAGACGAGTTTGAATTAACATTAAAGAGTTTGAAAAATGGTAAGGCGCCGGATACAGATAAGGTGCAAGCACAAATTCTAAAAGCCGCTGGACAAGCAGTAACAGAACGTCTCCTCCAACTTGTAAGCTATATGTATGAGACAGGCGAGATACCCAAAGATTTCAAACGTAGCATCATAGTAACTATACCAAAAAAGAAAGGCGCGGATAGATGTGAAAATTTTCGAACAATAAGTTTGACAGCACACGTGTCAAAAATATTTACTAGTGTTCATAATTGGGTTAGAACGCCACTCTTAATTTCAATGTTATTTATTTTAAATAGTCAAGGTTTTGTTTTGCGCTAAACCAGGCGGTGTTATATAGCACTGGTTTTGTACACTCGTTTCGAAGCATTCGGTCCGTGCGGTCATGTATTAAAACAATATACATTTTTTGGTGTGCGTGTGTTACTGCGCTTCTACATAATTCCGTCAGCGGAGATTGTTCTGGTTTGGATGCTGCCAACCACTTCCGTAGAAGCCAACAGTATGAACGTTAAGGTAAGTGCATGATCATTGTTTGATTTACCGCTAAGAGTATTTTATCGCAATACTACCCCCAAGTCACAGTCCACTTGCTTTAAGGAAATAATCTAGGGTTTCACGCTTAGTGTAAATGTTCCCATTGTTTCTCCAACATAAACATTTGTGGTCACTTCTGAGAACGGATCCATATATGAATTTTGTGTAGAGATAAAATACTACTATATTCAATTTCACTAATTGCATTGATACATGTGCATAATTCTAATCAAAGCTCAAAGTTTGTTCTTGAACTTGAAAAATAATATAGTTGACCTTATCGCCAATTGTGATTGTTGCCAGGTTCATTGTTCGAAATTATAAATTACGGCTCGCGTTATTGTTATTGTAAACAATAAATAATTTAACGGTAATTTCATTCAACTCTGGTTATCAGCTTCAACATGGAACCCGATCAGCAAAGTATTGCTGAATTTAAGAGACTACACAATCGTAAAGAAAGGTTATTTAGGCGATTACAGGACTGTTTTGATTTGATCAAAGATTTACCTGCTAAATTAGATCATTTTAAAAGTCGTGTTGGTTATCTAATGTCGGTTAGAAATGAATTTCTACAAACTTTAGATGCATTGTCGGATTTAACGAATGTACATGCAAATTTTAGAACAGATACAGTATCATTAGAATCCAGTTTTGACGGTTTGTACTTCGAGATTTTAAGCGTTGCTGGTCGATACACCACAACCACGAACGTTAGTTCTAACGGTAATACAACATCGAACAGCGATTCGAAAGTTCGCCTACCTGAATTAAAATTGTATAAGTTCGAAGGTAATCCTGAAAAACATTTAGATCTTTGTACGACACCTTGATTCACAAAAACAATACGTTGAGTGACATCGAAAAGTTTTCATACTTGCTATCATATCTGGAAAATTCCGCTTTAAAGTTAGCACAAAGCGTTCGGTTTTCACCAGAAAATTATTCGGTAGTGTACGACCTGCTGGTCCAACACTACACAAATAAACGCTTAATTGCTCATCATTATCTATCTAAAATCTTTACACTATCTCAACTAAAGACAGATTCTTTTCAAACTCTTAATGATTTGTGCGAAACACTGAAAACAAGAATTTGAAAAAGAGCATTACCTAGAACACGAATATCCTACGTTTAAAAATTTTATAAAGTTTTTACGTAATAAATGCTCCATTTCAGCGTTAGTTGGTAGTACCTCTGCTTCAAAGAGCATACCAATGTCATGTGCCGCAAAAAAATCTGGCGATCGCTACAATAATGCTAGTAACAAACGCATTTCTATGACTTCGCAAGAAGTCGCGTCTAAAGGTCCTACTGTACACACAGTGGCTTCCGTTTCTTGTCCGGCATGCAATCAAGCGCATAAATTTAATAGATGCCCGAAACTATTAGCATTGTCACCAAGAGATAGACATGAATTAGTCAAGAATAACCGTAGATGTTTTGCTTGTTTAAATCCGCATCCACTTTCTTCTTGTCATTGCAAATTTCGATGTCTACATAGCGGTTGTAAAAAGCACAATTCTTTACTACATTTAGATAATCCTAGCCCTGTACAGAGCCCCTCTAATACTACGCCTTTATGTACAGACGCCAATGTACAGATTGTTGCCAATACCAATGTAATAGAAAAAGTTTCTATGGCAGTAAATTTTGTACATTCTTGCGCTCTCGAAAACGGACCAGTTGCGCTCTTAGCCACAGCACAAGTACAAGTCCTCTCGACTGATGGTAGTTGGCAGCGCTGTCGCCTAATCTTAGATACAGGATCTCACTCGAATTTTATCACTATCGATTTAGCTGATAGGTTAGGCCTCAAACGAAGAAAGTGCCCATTTGAAATACGTGGTGTAGGACAGTCGCATTTAACAAAAGTTCAGGGTCTAGTCGACTGTAAAATTGGCTCCTTATACGACAGCAATTTTTATTTAAATTGTGAAGCTGTAATTGTACCAAAGATTACTACGAATCTCCCTACAGTTACGTTACCGATACATTTAAAACAACAATTTGCCTCTCTTAAGTTAGCTGATCACGATTTCTACGTATCCGCACCAGTTGATATTTTATTAGGGGTGTCAGCTGTTTTAGATATCACGCCAAGTGAGCCTTCATACTTGAAAGGCAAACCCGCGGCATTTCTTACTTCTTTTGGATGGGTAATCATGGGTGAAGTACCTAAAATGATACATTCACCTACGAACGTCGCTTTATTTACTAGTATGGTAGAAACGCAATCTCTAAATGAAACTTTACGTTTATTTTGGGAATCCGAAGAAATATTTTCTCCACCTTTGCCCTCCCCGAAGGAGAATGCTCGTGAAGAGCATTTCAAATCTAGTACTACGCGTACGGCCTCAGGTCAATATATGGTCAGATTGCCGTTTAAAGACAATGTTTCCCAAGCTCTAGGTTCGACTAGAGAACATTCAATCAATAGGTTCTTAAAGCTAGAAGAGCGTTTCAACCGCGATGAAAATTTTCATAAATTGTATGCGGAAAACATTAGTGATTATTTATCACAGAATCACCTTGAACCTGCGGTTGACGTATCCCAGTATGTGATGACTCATCACGGGGTTTTAAAGAATCTCGCATCACATACCCAGATTCGTGTAGTTTTCAACCCGACTGATAAAGACTGTAATAATAAATGCCTTAATGATATTCTAATGCCGGGTCCTAAACTACAAACGGATATAGGTATTGTTATCACAAGATTCAGAATTCCACAAGTGGCCCTTACGTGTGACATTCGTCAAATGTTCAGATCAATTTTAGTACACCCTGATGATCGGAAATTCTTGCACATATTTTGGAGGTTTAATCCAAATGAACCTTTAACAGAGCTAGAACACACACGCGTTATTTTCGGTGCATGTTGCAGTCCTTACCTAGCCCTTCGGGTTCTAAAACAATTATTGATTGACGAAGGTTCTAAATTTCCACGAGCTTCGTACGCTCTCAGTTCTTCTACATATGTAGACCACATTTTGACAGGAGCAGATTCCATCGAAGATGCTCTACTTCTTAAAGCTGAACTCATTGATTTGTTCAAACTGGGTGGGTTTGAACTGGGTAAATGGGCCAGTTCACATGCCAATGTAATTGGTAATTCTTCAGATACGATTCAATTACCTAATTCCAGTCCTGATTCTATTAATAAAGTTTTAGGGCTCTGTTGGGATCTGAGATTCGATGTACTTAAATGCAAAGTTCGAAATGCCTCTGATACACCATCGAAAAGAGGCATTCTTTCCCGTATTGCGCGAACCTTTGACATTAATGGATACATCAGTCCATTTACTTTTATACTTAAAGCTCTTATTCAACAATTGTGGTTACTAAAAGTAGGATGGGATGACGAACTCCCTGCCGTAGTGTTACAGAAGTGGAATCAAATTCAAGCCGAATTACCACTTCTCGAAAACGTGTCTATTCCGCGCTGTGTATGGAAAGTTGGTGAAGTAAAAGGTTTCATGGTAGGTTTTGCTGATGCTAGCGAGCTTGGCATGGCTGCAGTTATTTATTTACGATTAGAGGTTGATGGCCAAATTTTCATAAATTTAATAATTTCAAAAACTCGCGTGGCTTCACTAAAAACGTGGACGATACCACGTCTCGAATTAGGGGCGGCATGTCTTCTATCAAAACTTATGAATTCTACTTCCCCAGCATTTAATTCGTTACACCTTCAGGAACCTATTTGTTTTAGTGATTCAGTAAACACCCTGTCGTGGATTCGCAACCCTCCGCATCGATTAAAAATATTCTTTGCCAACAGGGTTGTTCAAATCCACGAAAATCAACCCACAGCTCGTTGGAGGCATGTACCTAGTGCAGATAATCCCGCTGACCCATCGGAACTGCTTTGTTGTGATTTGTGCTGGAAAGGGCCCGACTTCATATATCGGAACATTTCTGAATGGCCAGGTAGTACATTTGAATACTCGCCTGCACAAGGGTTAGACGTTTCTACCCCTATGACACCTCAAGCCTTGTTGTCCGCAATTGATGTTCAACCATTTACGGACATTTTGCTACGACATTCAAGTTTTGTTAAAGTACAAAGAATTTTTGCCTATATACTTAGATTCAAATTCAATTGCCTTGCGCGCATTCATGATGCTCCAAACGATCAGCTGCGTACTGGCAACTTAACGTCATTTGAATATAATGACGCTTTGTTATTTATTATAAGAATTTCTCAGTACGAGCACAATCGAAACGAAATTTTGTTATTAGAAAAGGGTCAACCTTGCACAAAAAATTATCGTCATTTGTCCCCTTTTCTCTCCCCTGTGGGTTTAATCATGGTGGGGGGACGTTTGCGCCAGTCGAAGCTCCCTTTATGGTAAAAGTACCTAATCTGCGCACAGCTAGATATGAGAAGGCATATATTGCTTTGTTTATATGCATGGTCTCGCGTGCCATTCATATCGAACTCGTCACCTCGTTAACTTCACAAGCATGTCTGGCCGCACTAGACAGATTTATTTCTAGACGCGGACTTCCGGCGAAATTTTATTTCGATCAAGGACGGAACTTCCGCGGAGCTGCTAGAGAAATTTCTGAAATTTCAAAATTTTTTGACTCGTCTAAGCCCGAGATTGCACATTATTTAGCTATTCGGGGCATTGAATGGTCCTTTAATCCTCCCTACGCACCCCACTTCGGTGGATTGTAGGAGGCAGGAATCAAAAGTGTTAAATTCCAAAGAGAATAATTGGTAGCAACCAATTTACTGCAGAAGAATTTGACACAATCGTTATTAGAATTGAGGGCATTTTAAACTCTCGCCCGTTTTGCTCCTTACCAGCTTTACCCGATGATGAAATTGATGCATTGACGCCGGCACATTTCCTGACAGGCGGTCCTATTCTGGCACGACCCGAAGTAGATTTGACAAACATTCCTACTAACAGACTCCCTCGTTGGTGGCTTTGTCAACAGTTAATCCAAGGGTTCTGGAAGCGTTGGTCAAATGAATACCTCCACACCCTTCAGCATAGGCCCAAATGGACTACCCCGGCTAAACAGTTGGAAGAAGGCGATCTGGTGTTGTACTTGACCCCAGGTACACTCCCTGCGTGTTGGCCTTTAGCAAGGGTAACAAAGCTGATACCTGGAAGTGACGGCATAGTACGTGTTGTTCGGTTGAAGACACCCTCAGGTGAAACGGTACGACCAATAAATAAGGTGGTACCGCTTCCACCTCCTTAAAATTAATATGACGTGATCAACAATCACATTAATTGATCATTCTTTAGAGTTTCTTTTATTTTCTCGTTTTATCTCTACACAACTACATCAATAGAGCTTATTTGCATTTTTTTAATTTCTCCCTTTTTTTTCTTTTCTTTTCTTTTTTTCACCCCTTTTAGCTATCAAAATTTAATTATTTTGGGTGGGGGGTATGTTCAAAATTGGGTTAGAACGCCACTCTTAATTTCAATGTTATTTATTTTAAACAGTCAAGGTTTTGTTTTGCGA
The DNA here is from genome assembly GCA_036346225.1 of Platerodrilus igneus. Classification (NCBI taxonomy): domain Eukaryota; kingdom Metazoa; phylum Arthropoda; class Insecta; order Coleoptera; family Lycidae; genus Platerodrilus; species Platerodrilus igneus. The sequence continues at coordinate 6,781,584 of JARFIW010000165.1, read as the reverse complement.
TAAACCAGGCGGTCTTATCTAGCACTGGTTTTGTACACTCGTTTCGAAGCATTCGGTCCGAGCGGTCATGTATTAAAACAATATACATTTTTTGGTGTGCGTGTGTTACTGCGCTTCTACATAATTCCGTCAGCGGAGATTGTTCTGGTTTGGATGCTGCCAACCACTTCCGTAGAAGCCAACAGTATGAACGTTAAGGTAAGTGCATAATCATTGTTTGATTTACCGCTAAGAGTATTTTATCGCAACACTACCCCCAAGTCACAGTCCACTTGCTCTAAGGAAATAATCTGGGGTTTCACGCTTAGTGTAAATGTTCCCATTGTTTCTCCAACAACTAGAATTGTGCAAATACGAATGGAAAAACGAGCTGACGAAATACTAAGAGAAGACCAATTTGGGTTTAGGCGAAATAGGGGAACACGGGAGGCTATTTTAGCTCTGAGAGTGGTAATGGAAAAAACAATAGAAAAAGGGGAAAGCATGTATATAGAGTTTGTAGATCTGGAAAAAGCATTCGACAATGTAAATTGGAAAAAAATGTTTGAAATACTCAAAAAGATTAGAATGAGTTATAGGGATAGACGAATAGTACATAGCTTATACAAAGAGCAAACAGCAGTAATAGAATTAGAGCAAGAACGTGGAGAAGTAAACACTAGGAAAGGGGTGAGACAGGGATGTGCCCTATCCCCATTGATTTTTAACTTGTACATAGAAGAGGCAATGAATACTGTCAAATGCAGGAAGACATTTGGAATTACTATGCAGGGACAAAAAAATGATATGCCTAGATTTGCAGATGATATAGCGGTATTAGCGTCTAACAAGGAAGAGTTAGAAGCTGCTCTTAATGAAATGGAAACGGTTCTAACAAAGAGATACGGTATGAAAATTAACAAAACTAAAACTAAAGTTCTAGTTTGCAAAGGTGGGGAAAATAAATCAAAAACAAGAATGCAAGTGTGTAACACGAACTTACAAGAGGTTAAGGATTTCTGCTACCTAGGAAGCCAAATAACGCAAGATGGGAAAAGCATAAAAGATATAAAACAAAGATTAGCACAAGGTCGTGCTACATTTAACAAGAAAAAGCAACTACTGTGCTCAAAGACCACAAACATAGAAACAAGGAAAAGATTGCTTAAAACATATGTGTGGAGCACAGCACAGTACGGCTGTGAAGCCTGGACAGTAGGAGAAGCGGACAAGAAAAAGGTAGAAGCCTTTGAAATGTGGTGCTACAGACGTATGATGAAGATATCATGGACAGACAAAGTTAAGAACGAAGAGGTACTAAAAATGGTAGGGGAAGAAAGAAATATGTGGAAAACGGTAAAAAATAGGAGAGATAGGATGATAGGCCACATACTACGGCATGAGGGAATAGTGCGGAATATATTAGAAGCAGAGATAGGAAAAAAAAGAAGAAGAGGCAGACCTAGATTAGACTAACTGCACACAGATAGTAAAAGATGTAAGCTGTAGAGGTTTCAGGGAGATGTGTAGGCTAGCCCAGAATAGATCAATAGATGTACGCATCCAACCAATCCCAAGATGGATAAACTAATGACGAAAATATAACTGTGCTTAAACATGATGATTATTATAAGTAACTACAAGAATTGGTTGGCCAATATTCTCGAATAATGTTAAGTGTGTGATAGGATTTACTGGAAAACCATTATTTCGGCAAATGTATAAGTGTTGGAGAATCTTGGTAGCCACAGGTTGCTTAACCTTCTTCACTGAATCTAGGTAAAATAGGGTATAAAATTAGAAAACAAAAGAAAGGGAACGAGCTGAATACACATGCTGTGTGAGAATTTCAGGGAACTAGGTAGTCTAGCTCAGAATATAAATAAGTGCAGGTACATGTCCAACCAGTTTTGAGACGGAAAACCTAATGACAAAAAAATAAGCGCAGATAAATCTGATGATTAGTATAAAGAACTAGCTGTTGGTTGCGAAATACCTGCAACTAATGTTGATTGTGCGAAAATATAAATTGGAAAATATACTAAATCGCCAAATGGTTAAGTGTTGGGGGATCTTGGCAGCCACAGGCTGCTTACCTCCCTTCACATTCATTGAAAGTCGGAGAAATATGGCATATAACTGTAAAACAATAGAAAGTGATCGAACTGCATCTAACAAGAAAGAACAGCGCCTATGAGGAAAGACAACAAACATAGAATAAGAAGAAAATTGTTGAAAGCATATGTGTGGAGCACAGCACAGTATGCCTATGAAATATGGGCAGTCTGAAACGCAGACAGAAAAACTGTAGCAGCCTTTTGAAATGCTGTGCTTCAGATGTATGAGGACGATAGCATGGACAGACAAAGATAATAACAAATAAGTTACAGAAATAGTAGGGGAACAAGGATATCTGGGGAAGAAGAGAAATAGTAGGGCGGAATACGTTCTAAGGCATTTTTGGGGAATAGTATGTGATATATTACAAGCACAGATAGGAAATAAGAGGTAGATGTAGACCTAGATCAGACAGTTATAGATGCAAACTGTGCATATTTCAGGGAAATCTGTAGGTTAGTTCAGAATAGAGAACAATGATGGTACGCGTCTAACCAGTTCTAGGACTGAAGACCTAATGATGATGATGAATAAAATAAAAAAAAAGCAATAGGGCTTTACCACGTTTCTGATTTCAACTCCGGTTTAATACGAGCTCATAGTAAAACCTTAGTTTATTGCTAATTTCTGCACATCAATAATCAAAAAGACTCTCTTACCTTGTACATATATTAAATATAACTGATGTCATGCATCACTCATAAATTCCCACACAAAATACAATAAACCTAATTTAACTTAAATTGTTCAATTAGAAACTTTTGCCTTTTTGTCCTTTTTATACATAAAAATTATATACCTCAATGCACTAAGTCGTTAAGCATCAGTTATACACAGATACAATGGAAAAATATCAGTTACCTGGATTATATAACTGCACACGGATCTGCTAGCCTAACATCAAAGGCTGCGGCATTCAGGAACACTCCAATCTGGACTGCAATAACCTCGACTGCAGGCCGCAACCATATCCACGAATTCACCTCGTCTACCAATTCGATAGTGCAACCAAACTCTACAGACTCTTCTACTGATACTATAAATTGTTGGTAATTACCACATCGACCAAACACTGACATCTACTCCATGTTCCAGTCGCATACTCATTGCAATATAAAACAAACTGTTTCTACTTACGAAAACTTAAACTTTCATGCAAAATGTAAAAGCATGTGTGTATGGAGCCGTCAGCTTGAAGAACATTGATATAGTCGAAACCATGAAAGAAGTTGCCTGCGTCATCACTTGTATTCGTACGAATTAAGTTGAAAATTTTAAATCAATGTAGCATCACACTAACTACTTAATTTTTTTTTAATTCTTTTAAAACTTTAAAAAGTATATTCCATTTACAAAAAAACTACAAAAGATATCGTATTTTAAAGAAAAGGCATAATTTTACCAAAGGTTAACCTGTTAAGTATGTATAGTTTAAAACATACAAACACATACTCTTCTTTTCGTTTTCCCAGATGAACGTGTTCACGTATGTCTTTATTTAAAACACATACAAATCGTATTACTATCTTTATCACACATTAGTTAAGCTTTTAAATAATCTTAAACGTATGTTTTGAATTGAGTGAGACACCTATGACGTAGAGGACTTCTTTTGTGGTTTCTACTATAGTAACGTACCCTATTTGAAAACTTGGTTGCAAACTAAGATAGCTTTACGCTGTTTGAAAACTAAGAGAACTAAGAGTTTGTCGATGACTAAGAGGCCCTTCCATTCATGTTCCGCAGTTTATATAATGCTTCTCATTTCCCTCAAAGTCTGTTAATTCCAGAAAATTTCAACCTTACAAACACTTCTGCAAAACTATTCTTTGTAAAACTTCAACGGCCATTCTTTTTCACAAACACGTTAACTAACGTACACAGTAATTCCTTGTATTTCTCTAACCAAAACTCGTTTTTCTGAAAATCACTTGACGTTAACTACTACGCGCACCTCACTTAAAATGTTTTCCTTGTACTTCAACATTTCCCTCCAATCACGTTGTTCCCGTTCACGTTCCCGTTCCCGTTGTTCACGTTCACGTTGTTCAATCCCAGCTGACCATAATTTACGTCTAAAATACGCCCCTAATGCAACACATATTATCCCCATTGCGCTCTAACATACACCCTCAATCTATTATCTCTCTTTTACCGTGTTTTCAAGTTTCATTGTAACCAAGCAACTGCTTACCCACTCCAATTAGCGTTCAAACTATGCCTGTGTTAACATCTGTTAACCCCATTTCGCTCTAAGAGACACGCTAAATTTACATTCCTTTACTTTGCCTGCCATCCCCATTCTATAGCGAACGACTAGCTCTCACACCACTACCTTGTATCCATATTCTCTATCTGTATCTCTATCTTATTTGTACCTATGCTATCTAATAATCTCTATCTGTTTCCCTGTTGACAATCTTCTTTTGTAACCGACAAAATAACCCACTCCGACTTAAGTTCTATATCGTTTTAACGATGCTACAAATCTATCCTAATTGACTGCGGTATCCAATACTACCTAAAATTTTTGTTATTTGGGGACAAAGAATACTATTATAGTAAGCCTTTGACTATAATGTATATCCACATGTTTGTTCATGGAATCCTGAAATGGTTTAAAAGTTTTTTGTAAGAGTTAGTGTGCAAAGAACACTAGGGCATTAGTAGATAAAGTAGTGCTTTCGGATAAAAGTTTGATTTAAATTAGCTTTCCTGTTTAACATATTTTCTCATATATAAATCTAACATCATCAACTTTGAGAGGGAAAGGGGGTGGTATTTCGATTCTATAAAATGTCTAAATTTTTGGTAAGTGCCTGATCTAAATTAAAAACCCTAAGTTTATGCTAACTTTTTTTGTAACTTTCTATCGTTTTGTAGGCGCACACTAGAACCCATGCAATTCCGGATCATTTCTAAAATTGTTGACTTTTTATAAAAAATTTTACCGAACAATTTGTACTTCAGTCATTTGATAATTTCAGTTTTTAAAGTCAATCTTAAAATAATGGATCGTACAACAAATCTTATGTGCAATTCGAGAGGAAAGTTCGTTACCGCTTTCGACAGATTGCCCGCGCTCCGCTACGCGTTGCGCGGGCAAACCTCTGTCTCAAGCGGCAAAGTATTACTTTCCGCCCTTAATACACAAATAGTTATTTATCCAAAAAAATTGAATCAATTCACATAGTTTCGTGATATGAAACAAAATTATTATTTATAGAACATTGTTGTCTCTTAAGACCCGGATGAGCATCACATTTGATAATCACGTACATACTTTAATTTAAAAATTTTACAATAGTTGTAGTTATAAATCCTTAGATATAAAATTTTTATCAATTATCACTTCTAAAGAATCAAATGCTTTGAATAAGAAACTTTACTAATTAGTACTAGGTTACGACTAAACGATGGCGTACCAAGTCTACTAATATGTGGTTCGGCACTTAACCCTAGTGAAAAAAAGGGTTGCCAAAACAAAATATAGACTCTTTTGGGGTCCAGCAAAAAGTCACTTACCCTTAACCACTAGTGGTTGGCGGCGGCTTTTAAGTTGATCTGGCGCAGGTCCCGGTTGTATGGTCACATGTCGTCTCGCCCAAGCTAATGCATATGGGCTGAATCTTTTCCAATATTTGCGATATGGTTGTATCACAATTAGGGTAGTTAACCCTACAGGGGTTTTGCGCTGCAATAAAACCGATTAAAGGAACTAAAGATTTGAACAGCAGTCTTATTATCAATGACTTTCCAGTCCGCTTGCCTTAAAGATATAGTGGAAGTCAGCGGATTAAGAAAATTATTTCCCAAGGCAGTTCAAGCGGGGGAAGTCTTATCAGGGCAAAACTTTCAATGACCACGCGCCGTGTGTATGAAACAAGTTGGACATTATAAGGTATTTCTTGAACTATAAGGTGTTTACACGGCTTTTCGAAAAATTAAATTGTTATTTCCGACTTTACAAACTGGGTTTCATAACAGCTACATTGTATTTTGCAAAATTGTGGATACAAAATGTTGAACTTAACCTTGTCATTGAATCAAATTCGAAAACAACGAGTTTGTTGTTTTTTCATATGGGACCGGGAACTTATTAAAAATTGCAGATCGACCTAATGCTGTAAATAACTTGTCTAAACAGATTTTTCAATTTTTTGTCTTTTCGCTTCCTCAGGTATATTTCTTATTTATTTCAACCAGCAAGTTTTACCTTACAAAAAAAATTGTTATAACACTAATCATTTCTCGGCTGTTCGCGTCTATTCTCGAACATACTAGACTTCCTCCAATAGGTCGATATACGATTGGATTCGAAAATTTGAGATTATTGACAATTATAAATCCGAACAACTAAATTTACACTTTCATGTAGGAATACAATTTTTAGTTATAAAATATAAATGAAATATTCCTTTTCAACCATGTTTTATGCGTTAAACGTAATCAATACACTATACAGTGCATATCAAAAATATGTTTGCATTGTACTATTTGCAATTGACTAAATAATTTTTTTTTTCCGCATTTTATCGTTTTACACAAATAAATCTGCGTCGCACTCCATAGCATGATCTTGCTATAACCGTTAATTACAGTAAAACATATGCTTCCCGGGTATTAATCTGCATAGATGACCGTTTTGAAGTGAACCGCAGTGAATGTGGCAATGTTTTGAAAGAATCGGACCTGCCATCTTCGGGTTTTGAAGGTTGAACTAAATCTTCAAATCCTGAAACCGACAGATGCGATTCTGTCGCATCGCTGCCAAAATTGACAGCAGTTTACTGTAGGACCAGCTAGGCGAAATGGTACGCACGTGTGCATGCGTGTGTGTCTGTGCGTGAGTGCATGTGTGTGTGTGCGTGTGTGTGTGTACGCAAGCCCGCGAGAGAGAAACTTATTTTTGCTATTAATTGATATTAATCTGACACCTCCGGAATATATGGCATCGAGCTTGGTTAGCAGTTGACATCTTGTGAAGCGAAACGGTATTTTTCTTGTTTTAGTAAGCATAATAAATTACTTACACACATTATTAGTGGGCAGAACATTAGTGACTAAACAAGGGATTCATATATTAAACATATTATATTAACCTATTTTACATGACTTCAGCAGGCATCAAAAATTAAAATTCCCTAAAGAAAATAATAAGCAATGGCTTCCATGAAAAACGTTTAATTTGGAATTCTTCTCAAAGCGGTCATCTATTGCCACTTTTACAAAGGATATTTGGTTTGAACAAACCTAATGTTACGTTTATAGCTTCTAATGAGGATGCGTTCCAATAGTTAAAGTATCTACTGTTGCCAGCTTCGATTTTACGTTACCTTCGTTTGAGGTCTATTAAACTGTCTGAGCCAAAGTATTAGAACACATCAAAATATATATATATATATATATATATATATATATATATATATATATAGGAATTATTTGCTAACTATTCGCTTTTTTTGCTGATAAAACCAATTTTTTGCTATATCTGTAAAAAAAGTGACAAGTGGCTAGATAGCTTAATATTAAGCTATCTAGCCAACTAAAAAAATACCTACACAAAATAAAATAAAAAAATTAATAATGTATAAGTTATATGAAATTTTTTTGCTACCATTTGCAAAAGAAAAAAAAATCTAATTTTCAAATAATAAAATAAATATCAATATCTACAAGAGTAAAGTACATTAAAGAAATTAATCACTGGCATGACTAAAGAATACCTACGTTTTATGAATTATTTACTCTTAAAATATGCAACTCTCGAATTTTTTGCTCGCGAAATTAATATAAAAACGACAACATATCATATACCCACTTCGAATTTACAAGAATAAAGTACAATAAAGAAATTAATTGTTGGCATAACTATATCATTCATATGTTTTATGAATTACTTGCGCTTTAGATATGCAACTCCCGAACTTTTGCTCGCGAAGTTAAATGTTCAAACGATAATAATGGCCTTTTTTGGTTTTTATATTAATTTCGCGAGCAAAAAGTTCAGGATTTACATAATTTAAGAGCAAATAAATCAAGCTACATGATTATGAAATTATGATAGAAGCAATTAATTTTTTAAAAGCATTTTACTCTTGTAGTCTCAGACCAACTTATATTATAAATATCATTTGAACATCTAATTTGGCGAGCAAAAAATTCGAGAGCTGCATATCTAAACAGCAAATAATGCATTAACAATGTGAATGCTATAGTTGTGCCAGCAATTAATTTCTTAAATGTATTTTATTTTTGAAGATTCGAACTGGCTGGATGGTCTTTTGTCTTTTTTATGCCCTTAAAATATACAACTTCTGAATATTTTGCTCGCGAAATTAATATAAAAACGACAAAAGACCATCCAGCCACTTCGAATCTACAAGAATGAAATACATTAAAGAAATTAATTGCTGGCACAACTATAGCATTTACATTGTTTATGAATTATTTGCTCTTTAGATATTCAGCTCTCGAATTTTTTGCTCTCCAAATTAGATGTTCAAACGATAATTATAATATAAGTTGGCCTGAGACTTCAAGAATAAAGTGCTTTTAAAAAAGTAATTGCTTCTATCATAATTTCATAATCATGTAACTTGATTTATTTGCTCTTAAATTATGTAAACCTGAATTTTTTGCTCGCGAAATTAATATAAAAACTGACAAAAGGTCATTATTATCGTTTGAACTTTTAATTTTGCAAGCAAGAAATTTGGGAGTTGCATATCTAAAGCGCAAGTAATTCATAAAACATATGAATGATATAGTTATGCCAACAATTAATTTCTTTAATGTACTTTACTCTTCTAAATTCGAAGTGGGTATATGATATGTTGTCGTTTTTTATATTAATTTCGCGAACAAAAAATTCGGGAGTTGCATATTTAAAGAGTAAATAATTCATAAAACGTAGGTATTCTTTAGTCATGCCAGCAATTAATTTCTTTAATGTACTTTACTCTTGTAGATATTGATATTTATTTTATTATTTGAAAATTTGATTTGTTTTCTTTTGCAAATGGTAGCAAAAAAATAACAAATAATTTCATCATCATTTTGTTTTCGACCTTACTTAAGGTCGGTTTGACGCAGCTCTAACTTCTTTTCTATTCGGTGCTAATCTAAAAAGCTCTACATACCCTTCACAACCTAAATTCTAATAATTTGACTAATATAGCTTGGTCTAGGTATTCCTATATTCTTCTATCTTTTTCCTATCTAACTGACTCTACATAGATATTAGCAACCTGATGGTTGTTAAAGAACTCTAACATGTTTACATGATTACCATTTATAAGTAAATGAAATATAACCTGGTTATCCCCTTCAAAAAAGGAAAAGTGTTAAATTATATGTTATGGTAAGACTTAAGCAACGAATCGCTACCAAATAATTTATATATTGTTAATTTTTTTATTTTATTTTGTGTAGGTATTTTTTTTAGTTGGCTAGATAGCTTAATATTAAGCTATCTAGCCACTTGTAACTTTTTTACAGATATAGCAAAAAAATCAGTTTTATCCGCAAAAAAAAGCAAATAATTAGCAAATAATTCCTGTATATATTTTGATCTGTTCTGATACTTTGGCTCAGACAGCTTAATAGACCTCTTCGTTTGCAAGGCAAATTCATATTGGAGACGGATACATGAAATGTCGCCATCGCAAGTATTCTAGATGCAGGACGAGCAAGTAAGGAATAACTTGCAAATTAAGAGAGCGCTGTCTGCAGCTCTAAATCTATAAACCCTACAAGTGCACTGTATTACCATTCGTTCCAGTAAACAAAGTTCTGTCAAATTTCACTCATAAATGTTAGCTACGATATTATTCAACAGGCAGACATCAGCAATAGAAGTGCTTTAAATTCAATTTTAGTTTGTCTCTCATAGAAATTAGTTCATTGTTTAGTATACAGCATAGACTCTTAAGTTGGAATTGTGAATACTACGTTATTTGACTTGATTTTACTACCAGAAATACCTGAGTGATAAAAAAATTATTTGCAGATAAAAGTATCTATTCTGCTATAATATACAACTGGCAACCAGGAATTTACAATAGAGCGCCAGAGCATTTTGATGTATTTTTAAAAGCAGAATACTAAATTCGCTGGATTAGTGGAAATATATCTCGTCGCCATTTCAATCCCCGCGCATAAATCCCATACATTTTTTCCCAATGTGATATCGCTAATTATTAGTTTATAGCAATTCAGCGGATAATGAAAAATATTCTTAAAAAACGATAATTGATGGATGTAGTTCATCAGTCAATGAGAAAAGGACTAGAATCGTACGTTCTAGCTAATGATAGTCATCTTCAGCAATTTTTTTAAATTAGAAGGTTTACGTGTAATTTCTATACAAAAATGTATCGTTCTCTATTTCTTAAACAAAGCGGTTCTATGTAAACCATCAAATGCATAAACGTAACTAAAATAAACCAAAAAGTCTTTCTCAGGATCTTCACTGTATGTTTATTAAATACATTTCGTAGAGGATAGTGCCAAAGTGATAACGTTTTCCATACCCGCTTCAAAGTTTGAAGTAATGACTAATACCACAAAACCGATTCAACGGTATTTCAAACTTTTACTAAATCTAAGGTCGATTCGTGCAATTTTTTCAAATGTTTTTTCTTACGGAGTCCTTAATAGCTATTTGAGGCTCACTTCGTAATATGAGTGCACATATATTAAATTTCAGGGAGGTATTTCGTTTATAAAACCGAAGTGTTATAGCTTTTTATAAGGGTTGCTTATATCCTGATTTATTACAGAAGTTTTGTATTCTAGTTTTTGTATTCAACGTAGACGCAAATTCAAATTTATGCTGTGTGATGTTGTTCCTCGATTATTGATAACCTTAATAAAGTACCCTTATGTAATGCAACTAAATCTGCAAATAGCACACAGGTACATTGTTTGCTAATTACCACAAGTCAAAACTTAAGAAGTTTGTGCATTTCCTACATTGTATTTGGTTGCATCCCCAGAATTTATGCACCGAAATAGGTTAGAAATCTGTGTGGAAAATGGTGCGTTGTCGTTGGAAGATGTCTTACTATGTCCTCGGATTATATACAAACTTTTCTATAACCACATCCTGGATAATAATAAATAACTGGTTTATTTTCAAGGCATCTCCATAATAATCAAATTCTACTATTAATCACATTAATGGTGAAGGAACCGGAGTTTCGTTATATTTTGATCCCTAAGTATATGCATTACAGTTGTATATTGGCTGAATTAAGTTCATCCCATACAAAAACCTGGCGTCCTTGCAATATAGTGTCGAATGTATTCCAGCAAGTCTGAATTTAGTTCGCACATTAGAGCCGTTTTCGTTCAGACACGGAACCTGGTTTCCATTTACCTGGGCGGGTACAAGCTCTACCTGATTCTTTATGAATTAGTTATAATATATAATGTAATGCACACAGCACACTGCTGATGCTGTAGGTATTGAAGGAAAATGGTTGATTTGAGATCGTTTTCGATAAAGAAGCTGTTGTTGTGACGGTAATGATCGAAGAAGAGGAAAAGAAGGCGTAAATGGGTACACGATATAATCAAAACAAAAAGCGAGTTTCATATGTTTTTTAACGATCTGACTAAGGCGACTACAAATTTTTTGTTAATTTTTGAATAAGTCGTGCTTAATTTTCTAAATTACTTTCAATTTAAGAATCTAACCTACAGAAAAAACACTAACTTTCGAGAAGCCATATTCCCAAGAAAACGATTGGTAGTATCTAGAGGTTGGAATCCGAACATCTCAAGTCAATCTTGCTTAAGCAACTTTAATCTTGGCGATTCGGGTTGTTTCGTTGGTAACTGATTTTATTGGTTTGTATCGATTTTGTTGTATATACTTGACGCCAGCGTCTTGAAGTGGTCTTGCAGCTTAAGGTTCTTCTTTAGGGTTTCGTTTTCTGACAAACCACAGGGCTCCGGTGATGGTCCTAATGGTCTTGTTTTGAAATGCTTCCAGTTTGGTGTTATTCGTGTTTGAAATGTAAGTGTACCATGACGCCGATGCGTAGCCCAGAATGGGTCGTTGGTATGTTGATATCCATAGGTTTTTTGTTATTATGAACGAGTATTCCATGGTTGAGGCCTTTTTGCTCTCGCGCTTTGTTTGTTGTTTCCGTGGCGTGCTTGTTGAATGTTAGGCGCTATCAATGTGCACTCCTAGATATTTTATGGGTTGACTATAAATTAGCTCTTGCTTTTCCAGTGTCGATGGTGTCATGCTTCTGAAGAAATCATGACTTTAGTCGTCTGAACGTTTAATTTGATTTTCTAATCTTGAAACCAATCCGGTGCTGTGTCGAGCTGTCGCTGCATTTTGACTGTTGCATATTTAGAGTTTCGTCCGGATTCCAGGAGCAGTGTCATTGGCGTACATAGCAATAAGACTTCTGGAGTCATGGGATGTCTTGGATATATGCGTTAAATTAGTGTCGGTAAAAAAGAGCCCCTTGTGAAACTACGTCTGTGACGGGAGTTTCAGGTGACAGAATGTCTTCTATCTTTACCTGTAATTTCCTGTTGGTCAGGCAAGTACCTAGTTAGTGGACGTAAGGCGTCTGAAGGTTATGGATAGAGGTAAGCTTAAATAGCAGTTTGTTGATCCATACTTTGTCGAAGGCGCTTTTGATATCTAGGGCGATGGCGACTGAGTTAGTCCACGGCTGTAGTTGGTGACTATATTGTTTCTTACCCAAATGGTTTGTGGTGTAGTGGAGTGCTGTTTTTTGAAGCCGTACTGCTCTCGGCGTTCATCTTTTTCTTTCCTGGTTTCGGAATTATGACCACTATTGCCGTTTTCCATGCAATTGCAAAATATTTGTAGTTGATCATGCCATTGAAGATTCTTGTTATGAATGCTAGTGTTTTCTTTGTAATATGTTTTAACTCCACCTGTAGGATTTTATTTTCCTATTACTCTGTTCGTTAATAGCTTGTTTTATCTCTTGTGGTGTGATGTGTTGGATGTCATTTAATACCGAGGCTTGCAATACTTGTTCTACGGCTATTTCTTTGAAGTTTGTAAAGATTTGGATGTTTATTCGATTTGCTCAGAAAGTTTTTTGGAGGATTTCTGCAAATTTGGCTGATCGTTTTTCGGCGCTGTACAGCATTCTATTCTCTCTTTGTAGCAGAATAGGATCGGTGTTCTTCCGTGTCATTAGTTGATGACCGAATCTGTATAAGTTGCCTTCTGTTTGCAGTGTATCGTTGATGTGTTTTGTTCAGAAATAGTCATAGTGTTCATCGCGCATAAGCCTGATTGCGGTTTAGTAGTATTTTCATTTGGGGATCTCGAGTATTTTTTTATTTGACAAGGGTTTGCTTGTCGTTGATAGCCTCCATGATGTCAGATCTTTTGTCTTGAGCAGCAGATTTTTTGGAACACTGTTGCAGAATTTCCTGTAGTGTCTTCATGAGGTACTGTAGCGAATCATCTATGTCTTGTGTGCTGTTGATGTCTTGGTTCCTGTCGATGATTTTTTGTTGGAGAATTGTTGAATGTTTGCCATTTGTGTCTTATCTTGGAACGCTTGTGTGTCGTGTGCGGTTGGAACTGTATCTCGGTGATGCTCGGTAGGTGATCTGAGCTGAGGTCGTGAAGAACTTCCGTGTCTAACTAGTACGACATGTTCTTTATAAAGGAGACATCTAGGTATCTGCTTGTTGTATTCTATCCGGTGAAATACTTGTCGGGGCGTTGGATGTTATGGTGTCAAAGTCCTTGCTGAGAGGGTGCGTGTAGAGAATGCCATCGCTCTTGTTGGTAGTTGCTGCTTTCCAGGCATATCGTCGCGTATTAGGTCGCCGTTGTCTTCAGGGCGTATATTTGTGCTGTGTGGACTTCTGTAGACGGCTATTGCGTTAGTAAATGGTCAGTTGGATTTGCATCTGACGTCTATGCCATCCACAGCAGTTGAGTGTAGCTGAAGGTCTTCGTAAAGTAGTCGGTTGCGTATCAGTACAACTCCTCTGTGATTGTTCTAGATTAAGGTCGCGTTCTTTTCTATAGACGTTGCAGTCTACCAGGTTAAATTTCGTGCTTGCGGATATTCTGGTTTCACTAATCATCGTGACGTCCACTTTGTTTTGTTGTAGAAAGTGTTTAAGTTCGGTCATACCAAGTTTCGTGTTTGTGGTCTGGTGTTCATCATTGGTGTATAGAATGTCGAACAATACCATTCATAGTAAGGCGACTTTGAAGGTTCTAGCCATAGAGGTGCTTATTCGTCCTTACACCCATTGTAATATTTTATTAAATATTAATGTCATCGTCGAGGTGACGTTTTTGTTTTTCTGATGTTTTGCGGCTCGTCGTTGTTGGTTTTTGTTGTACTCGCTGGTGATTTTGGGTCGGTGGTCGTTGGTGGTTTTGGACTAGTGATCCTTTGTTCCTTTAATGTCGCCTCTTACTTTTGTTTTGTGTAGCTTTTGTGCGTGTATTTTCTTCGGAGTTTGTTAGTTCTTCGTCGTCTGTGCTGCTTGTGTCATCGTTGGCGGTGGTCCTCGGACTGATTGTTGGAGCGGCCGGTGTAAATCTGTGTCGCCAATTTTTGCTTTACGTGAAACCTTTGTTGTCGGTTTCGGCCTGGTTTTTGGGTTGTATCGGCGTTGAGTTGCCATCGTAAGTCTCTTGCGTAGCCGTTCTTAGTATGCGTGCACTTCCGGTAGTTGGTGGGGCGTGGGCCCTGTAGTTGGCCCATACTGGTGGCATTTCCTTGCTCGTCCGGCAGGTTGCAGCAAGATTTTGCTTGGCACATTAAGAGCAGCAAGGTTTTTATCCGCAATTCAAACTTGAATGTCCAAATTGTTGGCACGAGAAGGGGTGTTGGAGTTCCACGATGGATTCAAATGCGGCAACTTTAATGCGTGTGCAGTAGAGTAAGTTGGTTAGTGTGTGGATTCCTGCCCACATCGGGTTGTTCTCTAGCGATACGAAGACGGTGTTACTGTACTCTCGTTCCTTATTCTGAAGCTTCGTGAAGTAATTTATCTTGCACCACAAGTCCGTAAATTCGGTTCAGACGTCTTCTGCCGTGATATTGGTGTCTAACCCCTTGATTAATATTTTAAGTTCGTGCTCGAATCTGATGGTGTAGTAGTGGTACTCTATGTTGTTGGTCTTTATGTAGCTTTGCAAGTATCTGAATTGAATGCTGTTCACGGCTATTATTCGTGCTTCTTGTCCGGATACTCGGATGTCGACTTCGTTTTCAAGTTGACGGTTTAGCTCCCTAGTGGGTGAATGAATTTTGGAAATATTTCGATTAACATGGGCGGGATAGGTTGCTGGAAATCCGTGGATTAGGTTGTAAGCGTTCTTCCGTATCTGAAGTTACTAGGCGGTGGTGGTGGAGACGACATTGGCATAGTTTTACTAGTTGATGCGTTGTCCTTGTCTGCGGTAAGGAGAATGGTGGTGGTGTCGGTATCCAGTGCAGTTGCTGTGATGGATGTCATTCATTCTGTTCTTAGTTGTTAGGCGTCAAATTTCTGTTTCTTCTTTGACTTCGTTTTCGAAGAAGATTATTACAACCCCGCAGTCGAAGTACCCGAGCCACTACGTCAGTTGGTAATAATGTTACATAATTGTAAAAATTGACGCGCAAATTATAGATGACGTAACACAATTATATACAATTTCTCCATCACATAAAAAAGAAACGGAAATGCTACTCACATAATTTGCAAGGCTTCTTGCAGAAATACTCCATTATGTCGGCGGCGGCTTTGCTAGTCTTTCGGGCGTGGACTGCTTCGCTGATCTTTCGGGCGTGGGAATTCTTGAGCCCGGAGACTAGTCCAGACACGTATCCGGAAATCCACCACTTCCTGCTTGGCCCACCGCGTCGGCGCAAATCTCGCGCAACGCACTATCTGAAGTGACGGAAATACGCGCACAAGTCTTTTTAAATTCATTGGCGCGAAATCCTTACAAATTAAAACTTAATTAAGAAGGTTTAGTGCCGAATTTTTCGGCACGTAACAAGATCGATCCTCTCTTCGTCTGCAGGTAGAATAGTTCCATGTGGTCGTGTCTAAAGCATCGTCTGTGAGGGTAATGGATGACCGTTTTTTCAACAAATCCTTGCCTGGCAGTGTATTCTTTTAATTTGCTCTAAAAAGAGCAGTTGAAATTTTGTTATAAGTTTACTCTGCACACAGCGGTGAAAAACCAAGGTGCACACCAAATACCGGAGTGAATAATGTACACCTCGGCAGCTGTTACCCTATATCAAAGTACACATGCCGAACATAGAACAAATGCATAGAAAATCAATATCCCCAACTCATTTTCTATGCTACCCTAAAACCACCAAACCTACTGGATGCCCACCCCACAAACGTTTCTTCAACATACCCTGCATAGGGGAAGATTGCAGATCCAGCAGAAATCAGTACATTTAGTGCTCACCATAGCGTAAGAAGCTCAACTAGCAGTGCTCATCATAGTTTGTTAACACTTCAGCGAGCAGTGCTCCCTATAGCTTGCTTTTTCTTTACCAGTAACGCTGCCTGGCGCCGTACCTAGGGCACGCCGCCTTAATTAGTTTTTTTAAATCATTAGTAAATTACATTTGGGCAGGTAGCTTCATTCTGCCCACCCGGTCAGCAGGAAGCTGAAGCAAAACGCTCTTCAATGTGCTTTTCGAGCCATCTTACCGCATCCGAAGCTCCTGTCACCCCTGCCGCCGTCACCAGACCATCTTCGGCACCCGCAAGAGCTGCGGCGAGAATTTGTCCAAGCCATCCCCACGACTGCAACATCACGAGAGGTCGTTTATTGTGGTGACGCCGAGTGTGTCTGCGAGCTGTACCTCCAGGATAGCACCCCCGCAGAGTTCAGCGACAACACACTCGACGAAGCCTAGGGCATCACGTCCATGACGCCTTCCAAAGAGTTCTGAAGATCACTGAAGACTTTCGAACTTCCCCACGCTGTGCATATATCCATATCATAATTCTATACATTTACACGTTGTCCCACAAGTAAATCACAAACCCCTCCGGAGAGTTCCTAAGACCGCCTATGACGTCTGGACCTCTTAAAACTATATATTTTCATCTATCGTTATTCAAGTTCTTGCTTGGCCTCACAAGTAAATACTAAAGCCTTCCTGAGAGTTCCGAAAACCGCCGAAAACTTCTGAACCCCTTAATACTGTGTATATGTTCAATGCATAGTTCTTATGTTCATATCATAATTGTTTACATTTCCACCTTGTCCTACATCACGAAGCCCCCGAGGAATTCCGAAGACCGCCGGAGACGTCCGGACCTCTTAAAACTGTGTTACGGTATTCCGCGCAAACACGAAAGAAAACAGTAAAAGTAAAGAAATCGTTTACAACGAATGCCATAACAGAACGGGGATAGAATGGTAGAATTTGGGCTAGCTCAAAAACGTCGGAGAGGGGCGTGGGTGAAATAGAAAGAACACATTGGAAACCTCTGTAAAACTATATTGTTAACATCGAATCTTGAAAAACTATTTACAAAACAATAAAACAAATAAGTTGCGTAATCGTTTGTTATGTGCTAGTAAACAAAGCGTCATAACATAAGCATATAAAAATGGGTAAGCAAAATATATAACAACTTATAGTCTAAATACTTACATTGGTTCACCTTAAATATATATATAAAAGAAAATTAAGCATAAACTGTACAGTAAATCTAGAAAAAGAAAAATACCTAAATTATATATACATGCTGCTTTGTGAAGTGCACCTCTTCAAAAAATAGTATAACATTAAAACTAGACACCCTTACTTAAATTAATCAAATACTTTTAAATTAAAAGACGAAAGATACAGTAACGGACTCTACCACAAACTTTGAATAATTAATTTCTAATTTAAAGAATGATTATTACATCGTCGCTCGTGCACTGTGAATTTGTGTTTGGTAACGTGATGTTGGTAACTTATTGGATATTTATGAGTAGCAGCAAATGAAATGTCTATACTCCACAACTGCATAAAAGAATTGCAAAAATAGGAAAACTGTACCTTCAACTAGTTGGCTTCGTATCATGTTGTGGATGGAAAAATGCGACTGCATTTCTTTATTGGCTGTATGCTGGAACCACCAACTTCACTTATACCGAGAAAACGCTTTTAGTAGCGCGACTTTACAACATGTATGTTTGGTAAGAGGATGTTGTATTCAATCTTTAATCGTCTCTTTCAAAGCACGGTCTCTATTTTATAAAGCCATAATCATGTATGGGGGTAGGGTATTTGGCTTTCAAAGATATCGCCGAATAATCATGTGTGCAGAATTCCTAGACAACAGGTGCCGAAATACAAACTGTAACAGCTTGCCAACAAGCAGATAGCACAATTATCAAAGAATTTTAGACAAAGGAAAACAATCTTATTATTTTGTAACATCTTAACAGCTGCAGAATACCAGATAACAAGTCCATTGTAAGCAGTTGTAGGTAGGTGCTAAGTGGTGTTATCTTTTAGAAGAAAGCTGCGCATTTACATGCAAATTTTATGTAAAATGTTATCACTGCAAGTGCTAGAATTTATTACAACTACTTTGTAACGTAAAGGTTCCTAAGCAGCTGTTTGATTTTATAAGGCGAACTTTGGTATAGAGTAATTACTTGAGAAATTTTATAAAATAACACTAATTCAAATGGCGGGAAATCGAGCTTGTTGAGGAATTTTAGGGCGTTTTTAAAATAAACGCCAAAAAAAATGTTTGCAGGGTTTTGAACGTAACAAATTTATAAATTTTCCATCTATCGCTATTTAAGTTATTACTCAGCCTCACAAATAAATCCCGAAGCGTTCCGAAGGGTTCCGAAGATTACCCAAGGCTTTTGGGCTATTTGAACTGTGTATATATATCCATATAATTAGTATTTAAGTTTTTGCTTGGTCTCACGAGCACCCACGAAGCCTTCCGAAGAGTTCTGAGAAGTACCGAAAACTTCCGAATTGCTTCAAACTGTATAAACTGTTCATTTTAAACTAATTAACCTTCATATCTATGTATTTATAAACTTTTCAATTGTTTTTTACTTATGCACATTAAACATAATTGAGGCGAGTCTATATACATTGACTAAGAAGCTAGACGACGCTCACCCGAACGAAAACACAGCTAGAAGTTTAAATCACTTGAACGTCTTCGTATAAAAGCGCAGAAATGATTTGAAGTTTCTCGTTGTTGGTAGTTTCTAGTCATATGCTCGTAGTGCTGATTCTCTCGAGGTCTGACTGAGACTTCGCAACCCGATTGGCAGTAAGTATGAGGAAAGATCATTATAAATTTCTTCAAATTCAGCTTTACTAAAATTACTGGCCAAAAACAATGATAAACTGATGAGTATAGTGGTGAGTTAGCGAAGAAAAAAATTAAGATAATTTAGGATGTAAGAAGTTGGGATAAAATTAGAAATCGTAATGTACTGTGTGTAACGTTACATGCTGTTAGGAAATATAGTTCTGTTAATTATTGTTTTCTTATATAACGATTAATAATGCATGCTGTTTCAAAAAACAAATGAATTTCGGATATGTTAATTTAGTACGACCTTAATTCGCCTAAAATCATGTAGTTTTCAAACGCATCGTTTTTGGGAGTCGGGATCTAATTTTGGTAAAAGTTGCTGTCAAGAGTGAGAGTAGCTGATTTGGGAGAGGTAAAGGAGATATGTTCAGATTCTAGATACAGAGTAATTTGTGAAGTGGTCTATATGAAATCACTTTCTGACAAATATAAGTACTATTGGCATCCAGAAATACGCTGTTGATTACTATTCACAAACGTTGAAAGAGTGAAACCGTTGAAAAAGCACGAATAAATTTTTTCATTCCTTATTGTAGAGATCAAGATCAAGAACATTTTTTTGTGATCGGCAATATATCTAAATACCAAATTAGAAATAGTATAGTCATGGTAACAACGGAACGAAAGCGCACACATTTACACCCTACATACCCACGTACACATTTTGTTTAACAATATTCTTTTAAAGCTTCTATAATTAAAACAATATGTATGGAGAAATTATATTTATATTGTATATATAACCTTCCGCTGAACGCGCATATCCTTCAGATACATGATAATTTTCTTTCTATTCATATTGGTGCATTTATTGAGTGGGAGTCCGCCCCTCGTTTGTACCTTCCTAGCGTTAGCATTAATTTCCAATAGCGTACCATGCGACTTTGTAGTTGAGAGGCGATATAGGATATTGGTGTTTTTTTATCTTGTAGATACATGCGGCTTCTTAAGTAAGTATTTTAAAAATACACATTTTTTAGAAATCTCATATTTTATGAATGTCAATCTTATGTATAGTACTTTAATTACTGTTTTTAAAATCATATCATATACATAATAAAATGTTATATGCATCTGGGAAAAAACACGCGCTTACCCTTGTTATATTTTTGTATTAATTTTCAATTTTATTTTTTGAAGGTAATAAAATGGTTGCAAAAGGAAAGATGTATAATCTATCGATTGAAAAATATTGCGAGGAGCTTTGAAATCTACTTATTTGTGAGAAAAGTTAAAAAAGTGATTTTGATATGTGCGAACTAGAGGACCAGAAACGGATTCCGATGTATCTATTGGTGATGCTGAATAAAAGAAAAAGATACGGAAACAGAACAAAATGGTGCCAGTGACCATTGCTACGTTATGCAGCGTACGGGTGAGGTAGAAATACCGCGCTAACTATCAATGCGGAGAGGGGGGTCCTAGCAACACAAAAAAAAATACATCGTTATCGATTTTTTATTCATAGTAAACAAAATAAAAATTTCTACTTCAACAGCTAAGAAAAGAATAAATAAAGTTACTATTTAAAAGAAAAGCAATTTTACTCTATGGACAAGTTCAATAATTGTTCGACGAAGTGAGCATTTCGTAGCTAACATGTAATAAATCTAACAAGTAAAAAGAATAATGCTGATACTTTCGTATAAGCAGATGGATTAAGTAAAAAAAAAGCATTAAATTTAGAAACCTTTCTAGTAAGGATTTTACCATAAGAAACATTAGCGTATCTAATCTCAAAGCGAGTTTTAAAAAAAACGTGTTTTGTTCGTCAACACGATGCGAATTGAGTTTATCCCTTGGTATGTTAAACCAAAAAAAACAAGTCACATACATGTGTCGGGATACTTATTTGGCAATCTATCGGAAGCGGATCAGCCCAGTATCTCCGCGGTAGTAGGCAACTACCATGCTGCTACCGTAATTACAACAGCGATCTGCACACCAGAGCAGTTGATCTGCGTCAAAGAATAATCGAACCTACATAACAAGCAATTTGGCCTCCAGCTAAGAACTGAAAAAAGAGTCTTACTAATATTAATAAGGCAGGAGAACTCACCGATGCAGTCAAGATCTACACTTCTTATAAAAGACGTGCATCGCTCTAGAAGTAAGTAATTTAGAAAATACATATAAGGACGAACTGCATAATCAAATTGAAATTGTTTAAATAACAAGAATTCGATCTTCAATCCTCTCGTTATCAACATACCAAATAGGAGATTAGAAAACTCGATCCAATCTTTGTTAAATAATACAAAACACTATTTCAACGAGTCTTTTGGTCGTAGCAGTATAAGGATATTTTACGCTATAGTAACGTGTAGCCAATTAAGGGATACTCAAAACAAGGTTCCAACTATAGAATTTATAACGTAAACTCGTCGTTTTTTAGTGGATAGATTGTAATTGAAAATTATTTACAAGTGTATTTATTATAAACAGGTAAAATATGTAGGATGTTATTGACGTATGGAGGAGTAGAAACGGAGTCGACGTAAATAAAATAACCAAATACCGGATATGGTTTTACTGCAGGAAATGAACGTAACACCACGAAGAAACTGAGGACAAACCTGATAAGACACGTTCTATTGCAGTTCAAACATAACACAAAAAGTAGTCAAAGATTGGAAGTGGTAAAAGCTCCTATGTCACAAAGAAAACGAATAACACCTTAAAATATTCTTACTCACTAGGGGTATTAGGAGATGCAAAGAAAGCTGACGGTATTCATAAAGGTTGAAATTTACTAATAAATTACAGCATACTGCAAACAATTACGAAACATACCAATCAATACATTGTTTTTGTTCAAACTAAATTCAGTTGAGTGAGTTAGAGATACTCAAAAACGGATATTATTGAAATTAAGGCATTTATTGGTTTGATACGTTTAGTTGAGATTTATCATGCTAGTCGGTTAAATTTAGAAGTGCTTTGGTCATCAGATGAAACTGAAAGATTTAAAAGAAAATAAGTCTAAAACTATTTCGTTTTAAAATACGCTGTATTAAATATAACAACTGGGAAACTAAAGAACACGAAAAGGAGCTTGACCCTTTAGCACCCATAGGACCATATTTGAAGAATTTGTGTCGTACTCTTTAGGTTAGTATGTTACAATCGATAAATAACTAGAATCTTTTAGGAGACGTTGTCAGTTTCGTCAATATATTCCTTCAAAACTAACCAGAATGGTATTAAGATCTTCGCAACTGTAGATAGAAAGCTCCTTGATACATTCAAAACGGAAATATATACTGGAGAACAGTCAGAATGACCTAACGCACTAAACAATAAACCTGTCGATGAAGTAAAAAGAATGGTCAGTTCTCTCCATAGTTCTAGATGCAAAATCACAATAGATAATTGGTTTATCGGTTATGATTTGACCATTGATCTTAAACTGAAAAAGCAATATTGTTGAAACTTTGAAGAGAAATAAACCACAAATACCTATTGAATTTAAGGATATTAATGATCATTATGTTGTGCCTAGTATTTCTGGATTTCAGAAAGATTGTACCATAAAGCCATACGTTCCAAATTTGAATAAAAATGTAATTTTGTTATCTAATATGCATTTTGAAAACAAAATAGAATCAGATTCTCACGAAAACAGAAACCAGGGATAATAACGTTTTGTAATCAATCAAAAAGTAGACTGGAGACTGTGGAGAAGATATGCGCAAGCAACAATGTTGTAAGAAACATAAAAGTTCGACCATAGTTGTATTTCTTTCCTTGCAGAACGTTTTTGGTATTAACCCCCATATATGGCTTGGAAATAAAGAGAACGTAAAAGGCAGAAGTTGATATATACGTGAGTCAGCTAAACAACTGACTGAACCACATATCCAAAGGCGAAAAGAACAACACTTGAAAGATTTTAAAACGATCAAAACTGTGTTAAAGATGACGAGGAACACGCCATGCAGATCCAAAAAAATAAAGATATCTGTCAAAATTTGGAACAACAAGAACGCCCAGTAAAAAAAAGATAGGAATGTACTTCTTGTTACAGCAGTTCCCGTCTTTTTAAGTACCTAAGCGTAAATTGTAGAAAACATATTTGCACAGATTGTATTACTGAATAATTGTTTTTAATACAGAAATATTCAAAAATGGTATGAGATTACAAATTAGTTTTTTATATTGAGAATTGGACTTATATTATTGCAGAATTAGAATACATTCTTTTATATATTGTAACATTAATTTTACTCTTATCCTTAACTGTATACTGTACGCAATAAAAAATAATATTCGATAAAATCTCGGCGTAACGTCCAGATGTCCCCTTGTTTGGTTGGTGGTAGCTTTCTTCTATCGACGAAGCGCAGTATATTGCATAATGGTAGAAGGAAAAGGTAAAAGGGAAAGCGACCACTTTGTTGACTGTCCGAACACTACGAAAACAAGTCTACACTAGGAAGGCCGATAACAAAGATTTAAAAATCCCTGAACCTAAATAATACAATAAAAGGTAAGCTTTTCAAAAAAAGCACATAAATGGTTAGTTTAAATTTAAGCTGCAAATAAATTGCCTTGAAATAGTTTTTAACACGCCAAATATGGCAATGCATTTATCAGATACATGCGCGTCTATTCATGTAACATAGTGAGATGCGCCCGGATGAAGGTTGCAAACCAAACACAAAACACTAAATATTGATACGTTGTCGAATGAAGGGAAATTGGTTATCTTCTGTGAACTATATTTTTACAGATTGGTTGAAAACGAACTACTATTATTTTATATGACGCTCACATTGGCTTCCGCTGCTGCAGTTGTGCATGTGAAAGAAGCAATAAGGTTCTTCTGCTTCACATAGCTCTTGCATATCTCTTACATTTTGAATGAAAGGAAAAGCGGCATGTTGCAGGTGGCATAAATTTGCAAGCGCGCTACTTGCAACTTGTATGGACTGGGGTGCAGAATGCATGGAGGATAGTAACTGATTTAAAGTAGATGAAAAAGGAGAATACGCCGCTTGTTCGTCGAGAGGTACAGGAGAAGAAGTTTGCAACGGGATTTTGGTATCGTAATGTGATTGATTGTATTATTATGTTTCCAGCGCCTTTCTTTCGTTGTCTGCTACTACTGCAAATGTCTTTGTTTTGGAATCGGGTTGTAAATATATAGGTAAAGCTCGAACGGTGTATTCTATTGCAGAAAGAAATTCTGTTAAATGGTCAGTAAGTTTTTCTCTGATTTTTTTTCTGTAGTTTTTGATGCGAGATATTTATCCAACGCTGCTCCGGATGTGAGCGGGTGAGTTACTTCTCTCTTGGATGCAACAGATGATGTAGAACCTGTGGGGGAGGAAGCACGTGTTAAATAGAGGACTTGTATTATCAATGAGCAACCAAATGTGGTTTGATGAATGAAAGCCAGACTTCAAATAGTGAAAAGGCATGAAGTAAAATGTGTAACCTAATTTAGAAGTACTGCGAATTTAAAATAGCCAAAAATATTAATTGAAGCACTAATTTACCATCCTGCAGGAAAACCCAGTAGCACGAAAGCTGAACGCAACAAAACTCTTTTTATTGCCAGTCAATATGTTGTATTCGTACGAGCGAATTTTTTTGTCATGCTACTACTTTACTCTTACCAAAAGTTCTTTCTAAACAAGACATACTGAGCAAGTCATGTGGCAAAACTAATTTTAGAACTGAAAATTTACTCGAATATTAAGTACGGCACGAAACTGTATCCTATTATTGACCCACTTAAACCTCAGCACATTTTATCCCCATTTTTGCTTATTATAATAAACGCTCT
This sequence comes from Platerodrilus igneus, assembly GCA_036346225.1. NCBI lineage: Eukaryota > Metazoa > Arthropoda > Insecta > Coleoptera > Lycidae > Platerodrilus > Platerodrilus igneus. The sequence goes on along the minus strand of JARFIW010000165.1, from coordinate 6,756,347 downwards.
TTTCTAAAATATTCATGAATGTAAATTACTCCATCGTAGGCCAAGCTCTTTTCCACTGTAACTTAATTTTGTATGCAGTATTCGTAAAGAATTAAAATGTCGTTACCATTACCACTGAAATTAAATTATTAGTGTGTATTTCCTAAACTACAGCATAATTTATTACATTCTCGTTTTTGGATTATTTTAATCTCGTGTAATTTACAGCATTTTGAGATATATCTTAACTTTCTCCAAAAGGAATCGAATACAGATGGTTTATTGAAAAAAATTACACAAAGGTATAGAATACATCAACTTAAATATATGGAGTTAATTAATGAGTTTCACTGGGTTAAAGCAATATAAGTTCTACGGGTAATAAATCCTTTTTAAGACTACAAATCTCTATTTCCTTTTGCGCAATATATCACAATTCTACCGGTCTTGCAGTTTTAGGAAAGTCAGTGTACCGGAAAGCTGCTCGTACTATAGGTATCGAGAAGTAACATGGAAGCAAACGTACAAAAATATAAAATACTGATACAATGACTAAATCGATATTAGATAGTTTACGCAAGCATAGTTTTAGGGCTGGACTTCGTTTTAGAAAGACATTTATTTTAGGGGTCGTATATATATTTCGATAGGGAATTTTTTCCTGAGCAAGACTATGTTATTCATTTTGTGCGAAAACGATCCCTTAAAAAGTTATGCTTAAAATACTGTCCCATTTTAGTCTATGGGAATTTTTTTAATATTCAAATTTCCCGCCAAAAATACTTTAAACAACAGATGGCACTGATCTAAAGCAAGAGTAGCCGGTTGCGCCTGTTTTTAAAGTCAGTGTGTTCTCAGCTTTCAAAGGGAAAGGTCGCACTTTTCGTTCTTCTTAATTAGCGTTCAATTGAGTAAGTATTTAGTTAATTGCTTTTATATTTAGTTTAATTTCTTAATTAACTAATTTAATTGTTTATACCATGGCTACTCCAGTCCCGTTTTGGAATTGTCGCAAGCTCCCGGTCACCAAAGAAGCTTCTGTTTCTTGGGTACAGGAGCAAGGCCTGCTGCCAACTAGTAAGCAATGCCGCTCTCACCGCAAAGAAATGCAGTTTGACTCTTGCCAACATGGCCTCGGTGCATTTTACTGCCCTAGTGGCCGAACAAAATGCCCGAAAGTTATTCTTTCGAAAGGTACTTGGTTCTAGAACTCTCATCTAGCTCCGCACAATGAGATTCGGTAAGCGATCAATTGTTGACTCTTGATAGAATTTTATATTTTGTTTCTTTCTATTTTTAGCTTGCTTTATGGATTTGCTCACAGCAAAGATTATCGTCGCGTTACTCTTGAATGCAGAGACGATGGCTCGGAAACTCTGTTGTCTCCCGAAACAATTGCTGCCAGGCAAATTTATTTAGCATTTGGTTAATTTAATTTAATTTTGTTTATTGATTTGCTTTAGATACAAATACGCTAGAGAAATGGTTGTCGATCACTTTTCAACTGAACAGCGTGACAGAGGACAGATTGATTGGTGGTCCTGTCATTGCTCAGATTGATGAATAAAAGTTTGCTAAGCGTAAAAACAACAGAGGTCGTATAGTTCAAGGCCACTGGGTACTCAGATGGTTGTTTGTCCGTAATTAAGCGCGGCGCAAACGATTTCATCCTTGAGATTGAACGGCACGTTGCTTCCGGATCGATCATCTATAATGACCAGTGGTGCGCTTATTTGTCGCTGCCCAGTCATGCTTATTTGCATAAAGCAGTTAATCACAAGAAATACTTTGTTGGTAAGTTATGTTTGCGTTTTTTTCCACTTTAATTAATTGTCTTTTTAGACACTGTTACAGGTTTTCACGCGCAAGAAGTCGAAGCAAACTGGCGCCCAGCAAAAAGCTTTTTTGCTGACAAAAAAAAGTTCCAGAAGAAGCATTTGCTAACCATCTCTGCATCATACCTATGGCGTCGCAGGAACAATCAGCATAATCACGATCCGTTCGAAAGCAATTCGCTTTCAATACACTGATTTCCGAGATTAAATATTCTATTTCATATTAATTTGATTGCTAATTTCTATTCTACTTCCTTGTAAATAAATATTGTTGCCATTTAAAACAATTTCTCAAATATTAAGTTAGGTTATGTTATGTTATGTTATATTAGGTTATGTTAGGTTAGGTTAGGTTGCGTTAGGATAGACCTTATGTTTTCTAACCTATCTTCAATATTAATAAAATAATAAAATAAACTTCAATGGGAAAGTATTTTAACCATAACTTTTTAAGGGTCGCTTCCGCACAACATAAATAACATATTCTTGCACGGGGGAAAATTCCTTATCGAAATATATATATGAATATATATATATATATATATATATATATATATATATATATATATATATATTGCTATGATAATAGGGTAATTTAGGTGTAGGTTAAGTCAGGCGTCGCCGTGGATCAATGTAGTAAGCATAAGACTACGGATCCCAAGGTCCCGGGTTCAAATCCCGACACGGCCGACTGCTTGAAAAATGGCAGGTGAGCATTTTTCACAAAAATTATGCCCTCGTTCGAATGAGAGGTTAAATGGAGGTCCCGTGTGTGAGTGTTGTCATGCACGTTAAAGATCCCTACCTTGCCTGGAATGACAAGGGTTCGGCAAAATTCTAAATTTCCAGGCAACAAAAAACTCGCCTCCTGGCCAATGTAGTACCTACAGGTGGAGCATTGGAAATGTAAATGAACTGTAGGTTAAGTCATAGGGGTCGTAGAATAAATATAAACAACTTCAACTTTAAGAAAAGCAAATAATTCCGAAATTATAAGAGTAAATCGGTCATTCTACATAATGTTAATTAAGAGGACACTTGTGACGTTAATCGTGGCACCACGTTGGGCGCCAAATTTATGCTACGTTGGCTCGTAGCCGTGCGTAACACAAAGAAAATCAAAGAAATGACCGGGCTCAATCGGAAATTAAGGGGGTTGTAGAAAGCAGACTGACATATAATGTATGCGGCGGTAAGGAGTTAGTGACAATACCTGCAAGACAATTAGTTAAGCAAACCTGAAAAAAAAAAGGATAAGCATAGCAGCAATGAAAAGTCTAGGTTATTTTTTACTTTGTAGAATGTAAATAAAACTGTTTAGATAAACTATATAATATAATCACGATCAAAGCATTACAAAAATTTTTATCACAAAGTGAGGTAATATTGGGGAGTAGCAGAAACGTTTCCTCACACACCAATTAAACATAAATCAGACAAAATGTTAACAAAAGATAAATAGGTAAGACACAATTGATATGAGTAATTCAGTAGTATTCATTGTTTTTTTTTCTTTCTTTTTTTTTTCTTAATAGCAGGCAAGTCTATTGTAAAAGGTATCAGAACGACGAAGATATGGCAAAACAACGGATAGATATTTAAAGTAATAACAAGTAAGAAATAGTTCAACTTACAAAAAGTCCTTCAGTAACGCTTCCTTGCAATTGAAGTGTGGGATTCACGATGTCCTGCACTAACGAAGCACTTCACCCTTGATTGTGAGGGTGTTGATGGAATTTCTTACACTTTACACTAATCACACCTACGTATTTCACTAGTGTTAGCAGCAGACATTATCATGCTGATGGAACTATGTAGCATTGATAGATTTCTTGTTAATTCCATTTCCTGAGACAATAATTTCGAAATATTTTGTAACACAAATCGTAAAAAAAAGAGGTAATAAAAATTTAGAATCACGGGCCTTCAAGGCACGATGTAATGCATTAAACTAACAGTAAGGTGAGGTGTTCTATTTGCTACCTATGGTAACATAGAAAAATCTAATGCTTTTGAATAACGAAATTTGCGCAAACAACGATCTATTTTAGATTCGTTGGGGTTAGAAAATTCAGAAACTACAGTGTCAACTGTCTTTACATGTGAAAGAGATACATCTTTATAAGAAGCAATAATTTTTTTTTTAGAAACACTCAAGCTTAAAGCCGTATTTGGATAATTCAAAGTATGCACTACTCTGATAAAAAAAAAGGACCACGAAAACTAGATCGCACACACAGTTCATATATAAAAAGACAAATCAACTAAAAAAACACAATCAATAAAGCAACGCGTATCACTAAGTCAATGTTCCGTAAAACGCACGTGCAGGTCGAGTACAACAAGTTCTACTACTTTTATTTCCAACAGAAAAGCAACAAAAAAACCATTAGGAGAGCAACGCGCATCACTAAGTCCGTTCGTCAATGACCTTACAACCGCACTTGTAGTCAATCAAACACGTTACCTATAAAGCATACTTCCTTCAAATTTAATCAGAACTACACTCTAATCTGTTTATATAAACTAGTTACCATAAACTCTTGTCGACTATTATCTCGACTTCGTTAATAACATAAGGAACATCCAATAAATGAATGCAGCAATCATATCTACTAATTAATTACGAGCTGTTTATCATTTTCGATAAGTTGGAAAGTAATTTACGAATAATCCTATTTAAAATTCGTTCCCTGCAATTTATTTATTAATGAAAATCAATCTTCAAATTATCTACTTTTAAAGTAATAACCACGAGTTAAATTGCATACAAATCTGAATTATTTTGAAGTATTTTCTTTATACAAACAGCGATATGTCTAAGTGTAGTTTACAAGTAAAGATAAGATTTTAAAACGTAATAAATTGCAACAAAATTAAATTACCGGGAAGCGTAGATAAATTGGCATTGCAAATATCTAGCAATTGCGTCGAAAATGTCAACGTACACGCAATCTAAAGAATTCATTATTAGAAAATCGTTACGTGACTGGAAGAGAACACATTTGTTCAGAAAACCAATATTCTGTAGAAACAAATAAACATCAGGCGGTTTAATTATACGATAAAATTAACAAACATCCAAATACGTGAGTTAGTGAAAGTCAAGAGTTGGAAATTCTCGAATTATGCTACAATATGGTGGATGCGGACGTGACGAACAAATAGTGCATCGAAGATTTAAACTAAGTAATTTGTAAAAATTCCGAGTTATGCGAGATAAGGCAAAAGTATCAGTCTAGAATGTAAACAAGCCAATGAAAACAATTGGAGGAAGGGCTTTTATATACGATAGTAACGGAACGACATTTTAGTCTATATTCAAACTGAGCAATGACTATGTTCAAAGGTGTTAAAAACTCACGTAACTAGTAAAGTATAAATCAAAAGAAATCAAAAGTAAAAGTGCGAGAATTTGTGCAACGAAAAATAAGCCGATCTATAGATAGACGTAAGTTAAAGAACTTAATTAAATTCATTATTAATATTAATGAAACAGGGCTTTAATTTGAGACATATTTAATTTGGGCTGTAATTTGAGATGGTTTACTTTGAAATGACTTTAATTTAGGACATATTTAATTTGAACTTTAATTTGAGATCTTCAATTGAGACGGCTTTGATTAAGATGGCTTTAATTTGGGATACTTAATTAAGACGACTTTAATTTGGGACTTCTAACTTTGGATATACTCTAATTTTGGAGATAATTAAAAATGCACGTATTCTAATTTGGACATATTCCGATTTGGTACGATTTTAATTGAAAGCGATTTATGGGAGGCGATTCTTATATGGGGCCGGCATATCAATAAGCAAAGCGGACACAGAAAGGGGATGCAGATCATAGACTAGGATGGAACTACAGAACCCATTCCAGGTTAGCAATCTTAATACACTTTATTATTGAAAAACTGTTTTTGATTTAATATTTGCCATACATTGTATATTTGTAAGAGTCATCAAAAAGATAGGTATTTCGGAACGTTCGAAGGTCCCTGAATAATTGAAAGATATTTTTGCTGGCTTTCAGAAAAGCATAAATGTGGTATATGTAGATATTTTGTACAAAAAAGAAAATTTTGAGTGTTGTAAATATTATCAAGTATTATATTGTGTATTCTAGAATTGCTTTATTTAATTCAATAAGATTTATTCAGTAAGATAGTCGGAGTAAAAATCGTAATTTAACATTTTATAACATTGGGGCTTAAAATAATAATAGGGCAAATCACAGCAATAATTATGGTACGCCCTATCGTGAACCATGCGTTTACCAATTACGCCACCGAGACCGTTAACACAATTGGGAAATTTACAAATTTAAATCGTGTACACAACTATACATAAATCTAACTTTCAATTACGTTTGTGCACCTTTTATACCTGTAAAAAATCGAGCCCCACAAATTGGGCGTCATAAATGTTGCGAAGATTGCCTCTTTTAGTGCTCCAATGCTTGGGTCGATTAATTAAATTTTATAAAATTACTTGTTGGGAACTCTACTAATCATCACCTAAATAAATTTTGTTTCTAATCTTTGGATCATGATATGTTCTAGTTGTGTATCCTCTGAAGATGCTCTCAAATTGACATCACACGGCTAGCTCTGCTCACAGCTTCTACAAGGATACTCACCACGGCTGCTCATCTGCTCTACAATCTATGACTGCCTTTCCATTTAATAAAAATAAAAAAAGATAGAAGAAATAATCCTTCTAACCAAAAAATTACAGAGGCAAGATCCTATCTATACTCTATACAGTAAGAGCCGAAGGCATGCGAACAAGTCGAAGACTACGACGGAAACGAAAGTGTAGGATAAATCCACCAAAACGCGAGCACCGGAATATATTATCTTATACATTTTAGGAGAAACCGAAGGATGTCGAAATTGCGCCCTACACGAAACACATGGAATGTGTATATTTCTCCTCAATATTTGGCAACCCTTCTATCTAATAACCTATTTACAGCCACATATTTCAATCTTTACGGCATAACTAGCAGGTACACATTTTGCGCCCAAATTACTATTAAAGATCCTACACATCTCTTTCTTAACAAGAAATTTGCCATTTGTGTATCAATTTATTCTCATACTATCCACAGTTTCGATGATATTAACAATCTGTGTTTCTTAATCGTTTACCATATTTTGAACGCAGTTAAGCGTAATTATATTTATTTTCAAAACAGTGTTTGTTATCTGCATAGCGATTTTCTTATTTTATATATATATATATATATATATATATATATGTGGTACTCGGGTAAAATCTTCACCAACAAAAATATTTGAAAATTTTATAAAATTTTCAAAACTCGAAAATTCAAAATTAAATAATACACAAAAAAATATTTCTTACCCGTTTCCTCTCTTCCTCGGTTGAATGGTCTTCTTCAACTGCTTCCGGCTAGCTCATTTGGACTTCCTTTTGGATATCTATAGTCCCTCTCATATTCTATCATTCACGCACACTCCCAATAAAACCACAAAATACAACAAACATACAATCCTTTATTTATTACTATTTACAAATGAAATTCAATATTGTCCATATTTCATTGTTCACGTTACATTTCAGTAAATCTTATTTTGTAATGTCCTGTGTTTTATTTTAAAATCATCAAACACATAAAATGTACTCGGAGTAAATGGGCTTTGAACAATACCTTCTCTAAAATTCCTTCTTTATAATTTATTTATTTATTTTTTTAATCTAAGTATACTCTGGGGTAGGGTGAGCTCATGATAAGCCAGCTAATTATGCATAATGTAGGCCCTTCTATTTTGCATTAAAAAAACAAAGCCATGTACTCTTTACAAAAATTTCACGTTCTAATGGAACGTTAAAAAGCTTTATAGACACCTTTAAATTTCTAGTTAAATACCATAATAAAGTTATTTACACGTATTATGTTCAATACACTACACTACACTACCTTGAAAACACTCTCATACGTCACCCAATATTCACAGTTTATAAGAATCACAATTTCAAATCGTTACCTGGAAATTTCTAGACGATCTCCGCTTTGTGGACGATGCCATGTATTTCTTCTATCTGGTCGGCAGGCCGTTTCTCGCTGTTACTAGACAAACTCCATCTAAGTTGAACTGCTAACGCTGCCTTCACGGTGTAACCAAATTCCAAATTCCATTTCAATTATACGTCTTTCACAAATATTTACTGTAATCTACGTTACTTAATGCCCCGACACGAGTTGGTTAAAAATTATAGGTGATACCTCAATTAAAATATGCAATCTCGGCACACTAACCGCGTACTAATTAAGAGGCTACCACCATGCAATATAATTTGAATGATTTTATAATACTTACAACTCGTGTTAACTTTCCAACGTCGTTTGGAGCGATCGAAATAATAAGGGCTTTCACCACGTTGTCCAAAAACATTTATACACTTCGAATGTAACCTCTCCATACCCACCTAACGCGAAATCTTTTATTTACAATAATAATTCTTACAATTTTGCACTCAACTGATTTTTAAGTCCGGGAATTTCAGTGCGTCGTTCTGCTATTTTCTGAAAATTAATATACACTATGCTTGTATTTGTCTCGCGTTCAACTAACTATATCGACCAATTGTATATTTACTGACGTCCTACAAGTCCCTCCTATACTATCGTCGTCTCTTGTTTATGCGTTTTCTATGTCTCTTTCTAACCTGGTTTAAGTGGTACAAAATCGATATTCCGGACCCTCTGCTATTTAAACCCACGTGGACTTCTTACGTGCTTTAAATAACCGCTCATTAGTATTTGATGCTAAAACATCCGACTGTTTGTACAATCCTTAGAATAATTTGTTTGTTATCTACAAATTAAATGGAACTTGACATTTAAAATTCTGCAGGTGTTTAATTAACTGACGTTTTACCACAACACCTCCACGATTTGGAGTTCGGCGTATTTCTGCCCCACCGATATATCTGTTTGTTAGCAACGCTTTTCACCTTGGTATTATTGGGTTTTTACACGCTTTTATGCATATTATACATCAATAATCGTTCAATTAAATTCAATTTAATTAATAAATTAATGGCATTGGCTTCTACCATTTAATTTCTTTGCAAACCTACTAAAATTTATCATTATTTGTACAATTTGATTAATACCCGTTACTTAATAATGAATTAACTAATATAACTTTCGCACGTAATTTCTGGTTGTTCTTTATACAGGGTGTTTTGAAATTGTTTTTTTATATTTATTTTTAATCTTTTAAAACCACTATAATATATATATATATATATATATATATTAATATATATATATTGCTGTGATACCTCTTGAATTACCTGGTCTGTTGATTTTCTTCTGTTAATCGCCTCGGCTGCTCCTCTAGATAGCTTTCATCCTCATACATAAAAAAAACAAACACATTCCTACCACAAACATCAACGTCAACTCTATTTACATCAATATTCACTATACATTAAAATTTCAAAATTAATATGCAGCATAAATTTTAATATCGGAAACTTTCAAAATTAAATTTATTTTCATTTTAATGTGCATCCAGAATTAAAGTCCTTGTAGGATGCCTACTAATTACTATAACAATATATGCAGAGCACAAAGGGAGCATCTACCACCCCTTTACGTTAATTAACCAGGTTCGTCTAATTGAGCTCAAAGACATACCCAAATTTTCATCATAATCCAGAACATCAATACTAAATACCCCTTTCTACTTAAACAAGCAAATTTCACCTTAAAATTAAAATATTATTGTTAGTACCATTTCACTACTGTCCATTTTGAGTAAATCAATTATAAAGTTATTCAACACACAAAAATCTCAAAGTTCAAACAAAATAGTATAATTTACCTGAAGGTTACTTGCACTCGTAGCTTCAATGTACATCGTCCCTTTTGTTAATCACACCATTCCAACTGGGTTATATTTACGGCTTCTGATTCTCAACGCTTTAAAAATTTTCTCCATCACCATTTATTTAAAGTTGTTTCAGGGCTTTTCCGGAACTCCTCTGTGTATATCTGACCCTTGTTTCGTGGATCCAGACACGTTTATGCACCATTTAAGTATTAATACCCCCGAAAAATAACAAAGAAATTCATACTTCTTTCACCAAGATACGCCAAAACTGCCTACCTTTGTGTATTTATTTGTCATAGTAAATTTTACCAATTGGTACAGTGATACTAAACTTTATTACCTTGTATCTTCTTTTCTAAGTGCACTAACGTACATTCATTGTAGCACGTAAAGAACAAGCTGTTTTAAATTATTTAATATTAAAACCGGAAAACTAAAAAGCACTGTATAACGCGTTCAATCAAGTCGAAGATCTAAGAGAGCTTCTTTATATTCACCTGGGTATATATAAAAGTTAGCCTGTCTGTCGGTCGAGTCCTCAAAATGGCCAGTTTCTAGAATTTCGCATGCTCTGTTCCCAGTCCGTAGCCCGCGCGTCGGTTTTTACGAATTTTGTACTCACCCCAGTTACATCTCCGAAAATTTCCACACGGCACGCAACGTCTGAGAATACCTAATTAAATTTTATACAGAAATGTTATTTCTACCTCTCAATTTTGCCTTTTACTTTCAACCAATCGCAATCCCATGACGTTGCTCTACTCACGCCTTTTTACTATATGTGTCTTGGTCTTGCGCATATTATCTGTCTCTATCTACCCTGTTCTTATTAGTGCAAATTGATATTCCTTATTATCGATTATTTCAGTCCATGTGGACTATCTGGGTTAAATAACCCCGTATCGCGCCTTCCCGTGAATATTAAGCCCCGGTTTCTCCAAGATTCTTTGTAACCATTAATTATCTGCAAAATTTACGCAGAATGAGCTTTTTAAACTACGCAGGTGTTCAAACATAATATTAATTCTCAGAGCTTTATTTTCTGGTATTTTAATCTTGGATTTTCACAGGCTTTTATGCTTATTATTAATAATGGTTTAATTAACTCCAATTAAAATTGACTTCTATCCTTTCATTTTTAGCGAATACAAATTAAATATTAATTATTATTTGTACACTTTGTTTAATACCGGTTACTTAAAATAGGGTTAATTAATATACATTTTGCACGTAATTTCCATTTGTTTCTTACGTAGAGCTTGTTAATACTGTTTCTTTTGATATAAAGCGTCTTGTACATGATTTAAATCTCTTATTTTACTGAAACTAATAAATTTTTATGCTTCACGGTTTTAATAACGCGTATTATCTAATAATATTCATTATACACGGTGATTAAAATTATTTGATGTGATTATTTAATTTTCTACCCTGGTCTAAATATGAGTAATATATATATATATATATATATATATATATATATGTTTATATAATATAATATAAAATTATTTGGGTTATAATACTTTAATGGCTTTAACTTGCACGTAACTTTCCGAGCTACACCGGACCGTGGTGGGCCAATTCGGGTCATTTTGGGCTTTTGTTTTGTCATTGAGGACTATTTAAGGTTATTATGACCCATTGTCGGTCAGGACATTTTGGGTCGTACAGTCCGTATCTGGTGACGCTGGAGCATTTCGGCGATGCTGGGCCAAGCCAGGTCATGCCAGGTCATAACGGGCAACATTGGGCCGTATCCGGTTATTCCAGACAATATTGGGCCGCATCGGTCCATATCGGTCCATATCAGACCTTACCGGGTCATTTCGAAATATTTAAGGCCACATCGGACCATATCGAGACATTCTGAGCACTAATACCACGTTTCTTAACCAAATATGAATGTGGTGTATAATCCAGTACCTGAACAACTGATGAAAATCCACTCTTTGATTTCCCATGTGTTTGCCATTTGCTGTGTGTTTGGTATATAGTTAACTGCAAACTTAACAAATTACATTTTAAAAATCAATGTTTAATTAAAACGGGTTATAATATTTTATCGGCTTAAACTCGTACAACTACTAATTCTAACTTACCACATTTTAAGAAAAATTCTTACTTGATACAATAAAAGTATGCAAAAAAACTGCACTTGTTTACTAAATCAATCACTTCGACTTACTGGCACTTGCGCTACAATAGCAAGCATCAGCTATGTCCTCGCGGCTTCTTCGAATACGTGGATGCATTTCGGAAGTATAAGTTCCCATGTCGGGGTTGGCTTTACCACATGTCGTGCTTGGCTTCGCCACAAGGTGGGGTTGGCCGCGTCACATGACGGAGTTGATGCAGTTACATGTCTAGACTGGCAATGTAGAGATAAAACGGCTAAGAAATTACATATATATTTATTATTAAAACAATATCTTTTTTACAACTTTATTAAAAAACATAATATAAAAGGTGGCATTAGTTTTATGTTATTAATTTAAAGGGGGGGTAGAGACCGATAAGACAAACAAAAATTATTATTCAAGCTGCGGTCTAAAACAAATGCTTAAGCTACAAATACAAACAAAGAAGTCTCAAAAATGTTTTAAAATCACTGCAATGTTAACTAGGTCACGAATCAAGATACAATAACATCATCCTTTAGAGTCAACCAACCAATTTCTGACTTTCTGCAAACTTAAGTCAGTGATATAGAGTGCATTTTAGCTGCTAAACGAAATAACCTAAAGCACTTTACTAGATACCAAAATAAGTTTTATATTTTTTTTGAACACACAGATGTTACAAAATATAATATTCCAAGATGCTGACTTGGTCGACTGTATTGGATTTCTGACCCAGTAGTTTTAAACTTGTTGCGTTTCAGTTATTATGCATTATATGATAGCCTACTTTAAGTTGAATGTACTTTTTCATTAAATAGCTCGTAACTAAAGTTAGATGATTTGTAAATGTATCTCTCCTGTTTGATTTTGTTACTTGTGTTCCACTACCCGCTTAAGTAATACACTCTAATGCAATGTTGTGACTTAGTTGCAATTGTTTAATGGTAATTTGAGATAATTTTATCGCGCAATAATTTAGTGAATTCAGATTTAAAAATGTGATAACCGGAAATTATATCAACCGCAAGTTGTTGATACGGTGGTCATTTTGAACACCTATTGTGAATTCATTTCACGTGCGTGATGTGATCTTATAAACATTTAACAAAACAGTAGTCCTAAAACTTTTACTTAAGTTTACTTGGGTGGGGCATTTAAAAAGCGGTCAAAGAGTAAAATGCTTTATAAGTTTCTTGCTTAGCCAATCAATCTCTATCACCTCAATATAATGACAAAACTAATGCCACCCTGTAGCTACAATCAACTGTGAATAAATCTTTTAACAGCTTTTGTAAAGGGGTTATACTCAAACATATAGTCTAGGTCACATCGATTCAGATATGTCGAAGTACTATGACGAACTTATTCGGCATGTCCGAAGTACTTTAAAAAATTGAAATTCTTTAGGAAAACCCTGTAACAAATAATAGGTGGTGATGAAAGTAAAAGTGGGGCTAAATGTGTTAACCCAACCTTTAGCGGTTTTGTTATACCAACACATACAACACACAGTTCCAAATTAATAGAAGGGTAAACTCTCCAAGTCCTAACCTCGTTAACAGGTCGTAACGACATTAGTTCTACTGCACGTAAATTTTAGCGTTCCTGCTCGTGCAAACGTAAATTAAAAAAAAGCGCATGCCGTTTTTTTTCTGTGGGCAATCCAGTCACATGTTGCACTCGAAGCTGTGTTTCTTTTCAATATTTAATCTACCCGTTTTTTTTCAAGTTTCACCCCTCCCCACTAATTCCTTTTATTACTACACTTTGACATTTTCTAACTTCCTATTCGGGAATAGTTAATTAATCGTTCTCCGTTCACTGTCTATCGTTTGCTTTTTCCTACTCTTTATACACTTGTCGGGGGTTATATCGTATAACATTCCTATAATGTGTGTAGAGCCACGTTTATCAAACGTGAATTCATAGGTTCCATCGCACGCAGACCATGTGACCAAGTCCACTTCACATTATTATCAATATGAATAAATATATTGAAAACCTTTACCTTCTATTAAATGATATGAGTAATTATCTGTAACTATATCTCTGTGAGCTTCATCAATTAAGCGTTTAGATTTTTAAGTAATTATCACATTGTCCGAATATTCTTGTGTGCTTTTGTCTGGGGTTTACCTTATATTTAAAAGAAATAATGATGTACCCATTGAAGATAAAGTTTGTTAGTTGAATGACCTTTATAGAATAAAATTTTGAAATACTATGCTCTAATTTTACAAGGTATGCCCATATTTTAGTTTCTCCATTCAAATTTACTAAATTTTTTTCCATCTAATTTATAATTAGCGTAACGCAACGCGTTTATATATTGTTCAAGAGACATTTTGAGGTTAATGACTAAAACACTACACCGCTTTTGCATTTTGAAAAATAATTCTTTTATTAGAAGGTCTATGTGTTGACCATGTACCTCAGTATCTCTACTGGTTTTCCAAAGACATTACAAAACATAATTTATCTCCCTTATCATTCAATTTACACTACAATTAGTTACTAAAAACAATATAATTGAACATGGAGTAGTCCTGTAATACAACAGAAATGATATATTGCGTTGTAGATCCATTTCAACTCCAATAAAGTATCATTAATTGAAAGTTATTGGTCTCCTGTGTTCGCACTTGCCGGACTGAAAATAATGCGAAAATAAATAACAAGCATTCACGAGGAGAAAGTCAAAGATTCGTAACATTCGAAACGTTGCTAATAAACCACCAATTCATTTAAGCTTATTGAAATGGCTTTGTTACAGCTTTGATGAAAAATGTTGCAGCGTACACCTATAGCTTGCTGATTTGAAAACTTTTAGAGATACCGCATTTATAAAACATCAAAGCCGTGTTTGATGGTGTTAAAGGATGACTGAAAATACAGATTATGACATGGCGAATATTAAGGCAATCTAGGCTATGAAATCGAATAGCAATATAATATGATCCGACGCAATAAGTGTCAAGAGTAGTGATATATGATTTATGTATCAACATTATACAGAACAGGTTGGTTTGCATAGATATTACCAGCTGCTCGTTGGATCGTAAGATAAAGATAATTTGTTCAGAGGTCGAAGCTTTTGTTTTAAATAAATAATCTCTCTTAATTGTATATTTTCACATTATCTCAATACCACCTTAAGTTAATTAAAAATCTTTAAAACTACCAGGAATTTTTTATTTTAATTTTCTTTTGGTCTATGACTATCTTACATTTTCTCAAGTAAATCACATAAAGCTTTCTGTGAAAATAAAAGAATAAAGTTCTTATAAAAGTCCATAACACCTAGAAATATTCTCAAAGTACGAATATCTAACATTTTTGGATATTCAAATTCTGAGATACTCTGTCTTTGTTGATAAAAAATACTATCCTTGCTATATCCTGTTACCCAAGGATTTGACAATTTTAATAATTCACATTTTTGTTAATTTAAATTTAAATCAATTTTAGTTTGCAAAATATGACTTAAATGTATAATACCTCGCTAAGGTCCTTACTAAGTATCAAAATATCAACCACGCAGTAGAGAAAACTCAACAGATCGTAATATTTATTACACTGCGTTCACAAGTGCAGCAGTAGCTGTGGACAAACCAAACGGAACCACCATAAATTTATAAATCTGTTCTACATCTGAAAACCTGCAAACTCTCTTGATTATCCTCCTAACGAAATTTATCAAGAAGTGTTACGGTGGTTCAACTTTGTAAAACACTTTTTTTATCTACTTTTGCAAAAGTCTGTCCATCTTCTAAAGGTAAGAAAATTGTGGCTTAGTGTCATTGAAATGTAAACGAATACTTATCATTTCTCTGAACACCAACCAAATGGTTGACAAAATATGTATTTGTTCTTTCGATGATATCTATTTCTTCGTTCTCTTGATCTATATACGCTGCTAGTATAAAATAAATATTGGGTTGAACGATTTCTTATAATTTACTTTTGTGGTGTTTTGGTTGTCTGGGGTCACCGTGTTAATGCTTTGTAGGAACAGAAAACATTTACTTACAAGATAAAATATTTACAAGAACCTATTATACATTAATATCAAACGTATGGTACACATAATAAAAATATTTACAAATGTTTTCGTGTGCACAATTAAACTGCAAATGTTTTTAACGCTAAGTTTGAAAGCACTTTAGTTTGCAAAGTTGCTAAACAGATTTCTATGTTGGAAAATTGGGTGTAACGGCTTAACGACGTAAACGATCTGAGCTGGTGCCGTGTAGGTGATGATGTTCATAGTTCTAAGTAATACTGACTCGGGTTACGCTGTATGCAGTGTAGCACTTCGTGGGCAGAGTGTATTCGAAGCATATTCGAAGCGTACGGCGGCTTCCTTAGTTGGTAGAAGTTGAAACGCATTGATCACGAAATGTTCCCGATCCGGTCGTGCTGGTTCGCGTCATATGCTCTAAGAAGTGGTCCTGATGCAATAATGGCTTCGGAGGTGGATCGGTCCAAATTATGACGGAATTCTCTCCGTAGTGTTATGAGAGTTCACTTCATTTTATCCCATTAGATTTGGCGGTTGCAATGAGGTAATCCGAAGGGAAATCCTTAGTGCACGAGGAACTTGGTGAGTTCTATCTTGCACTATTCTTAAGCTTCTTTAAAGAAGTTTGGTGACTTTCTTAAGGAGAGAATAACAAGTGATTTGTTCTAGCGTTTTGAGGTCCTTTTAGACTGCAGTTTGTTTGTATTGTACGTATGGAGGGTTGTATTTGTATTTCAAGAGAAGTAGGACGATTCCGTTATTGATTGAAGTGTGCTATAAGCAACCGTGCTATTTGCTTGCATGTTGCTTTTCTATTGCTTAGTTTATTATGGATATAATTTGTTGCATACCTCTGCATACCTTCTTTCTAGTGACTGCGGTAGTCACGATAGAAGGTGATATATGTCTTTGCGAAGTGAACTCTTTTGCCGCTTCTTGTAATTTTTATTGGAGGTGCACAACTTGGTTCCATTGAACTCGTGTTGACTGTTTCTGCGGGTTCCTTCTTCATGAATGTTGGTTTGACCCTGTCGCTTGAAACAGTTGCTTCATTGTCCCGTATGTCGATGGTGAACTTTTTGCGGTCCATGTGGATTACCTTCTATCGTCCATTATATGTATTTTGTAAAGCAGTTTTGTAGCCTCCACAGTGTAGAAAAACGTTCCTCGAGTTTATCACTTCTCTAAATCTGAATGTTTGTCTGTTACTATGCTTGGCGTCTTGGACAGGTTGAAGTTGTTGAAAGTATCAATGTAGCTAACTTGCAAGAGTCTCAGGATGTGTTTGTTCCGTTAGCTGGCTCAAACTTGTAAGAAATTCTTACGGTAGGTGTAACGTTTCATCATATATAAGCTCAGCAGCTGCAGCTTTCAATTTTTCCTACTGAGAGTAATGTTTGTGACAATTTTTCAGTCTCGTGACAGATCAATGCGGTTTACAGTTCTCGGTGAAATGTTTGCACCATGTCATTGTAATGCGGATGATATGCGGTTGTGCGGATTCTGTTGAATCTATCAAAGTTTATAATTGTTTAAATAGTTACAATTTAATCTGCCGGCCTGGATTTGTTACGACTCCGAGTGATACGTCAAAGCGTGCGATCCACTGTTCTATGAATGTCTTGACTACCACTACAGCTTCAATGTTTTGCAGAGATATTACCTCTAGTAATCTTGTAAAGCGGTAGTTGTACGTGAATATGTATCGCAGTGTCCCTTTAATACAGGTACTGGTTCCACAATATCTATGTAGACATGTTCGAATCTTGAAGATGCTAATCTGAAATTTTGTGTTTAGGCGATCACATTCCTTATAAATTTGGCTCTTTGGCATTAGATACAACTTGGTGTCCAGATGCAGTAGTCAGGCTTGATGCGAGACCAAAAAAAGTTTTAGCAAAAATTTTTTTCGTAGTCTTGTTTTCACGAAGGGGCAACTTATCATGACTAAGATGCTACAGAAAATTGTTTGGTCAGAGTTCGGAATTTGTATCAGTTTATAGATCAAACTTGTGTTGTTGTTCTCCGTGGGACTTTTGAACCCTTTAGGATTCTGCTTGAAATTAAATAGCTGTTTGAATCCGAAGCTATCCGCTCTCGAGAGTGTGTCTGTAACAATGTTTTCTTCCCTCGAAGAGTGTTTGATGTGTGTCGAATATTGGCTCTCGTATATAATATACATATATAAATTGCTTGGACGTTCATTTTTCCAATTTCTGTCAGAAAGCAAAAGTTAAAAGTTTGCGGTCAGCGTATACCATGAAATATTTACCTCATAATATCCGTTTAAACGGTTTGCCAGTTAGATAAATTATTAGAAATTTTCGGTCGTATGTTGAACATCCTGTTTGGGCATTAGCTAATTCTTTAGAATAAAAAATTGAAGGTTGCCGTTGAGGGTTGGTCCAATGTTGGATTACCCCTCCGACAACAAAGTCTAGAGCATCTGTTGCTATAGATAGTTTGGCGTAGCACGACTTATGCTAGCAATGCTTTGCCTTTCTCGAAAGTTGTGTATGCTTTTGCTTGTCCAATTGATAGGCGCGTTATCTTATACCTTGCCTTTTAGTAAGTCATTACGCCTAGCTTGCAAATCAGCTGCTCGTAATATGAATAGTCGAAAAAAATCAATATGAGTAAGAACCGTCTCAGATTTTATGAAATTTTGTATAATGCTGATTTTTTTCTGGAAGTGATTTGGTAATTATTTTTGGCGATGAAGTAGCCAAGAAATCTGACTTTATCTTGCCAAAATATGCATTTATCAGGGTTTGTAACTACGACGTAACCTTTTAATCTGTTGTAGAAGATTCTCAAATGTTTGTCGGTTTTCCTTCACACCATAATGTTGTCGACGTAACCGTAATAAAATTTTAGTACACTCAAAGCTTCATCCATGAAACGTTGACAAGTTTGTGCGACGTTTCACAATCCAATAGTCACGCATAGAAATTCGAATAAGTCAAAAAGCGTTGTTATAGCTGTTTTTCTGTCTTTTTAAGCTACGAAATTTGAAGAAAGACTGTGGCAAGATCAACTGCCAAACAAATTTTTCTGTCTCGCAGTATTTGTGAAAAATGTTCCACAAATGGAATAGGATACTTATCAGAAATTGTGTGAGCATTCAAAGCCTTGTACTTTCGACAAGGTCGCCGATCTTTGTTGAAGTTAGCCACTAAATATAGGGATGATTCCCATGGTAGTTCAGATGGTCTTCCTATTCCTAGTTCCCATTGTAGTGAATTCGCTTTTGGCGATTTTGAGATTATTATGCGTCAGTCTGCGCGGACGACTGTAAACTGTAAACTCACGATTCTAGATCCGTTGGGCAAAAATGTGGAATTCGTACGACTCTCTTATTTATTTGCGCAGTTATTTTAAAATGTCTAAATTGTCTTTAAGTACTTAAATTAACCGGTGTTAACTCCGTTGCATTAAATTTTGGACTATTACATAGGGATCACCAATTTAGTGTTATGATTTTCTGAGGTGTAGCGCGCTCTCTAAGCCACTATACAATTATATTTTACTGTACGGATATTTCTAATAAAAATCAATTACAAGGACTTCATGTTTAGAATGCTCTATTTGTAAGAATCTTACTACAGCTAGGTTTAGCTAGAGTGACAAGTTTCTGTAAATCCATGTAAATTGTATGGTTAGAAGGTTAACTAACAAGGAGTGTTTTCGCTTATATTTTGTCGGATGTAAGCAAATCGGTTTCGCGCTGCCCAAGTAAAGGAGAACATTACTTCTTGCTCGTACAGGTGTATTGCATCGAGTGTAGAGTAAGCAATCTTGTCCCACGTTAGTGGTGACAGTGTAGTTAAAAAAAATCGTGGTTGAAGTTTTATTTAACCGTTCGAGAATTCTGATATAATAGCAAGCCCAGAATAAAGTAGGATGGAAAATGGCTTTTAGAAAAAGAAAACTCTTGAAGGACTTTTAGCTGACTGGGTTTTGACCCGCGGTCGCATGAGATTAGGTCAGTGGGTTTATTAAAGTTGGGAAATACAATATTGGACGAGATAGGTTGTCTAATTCAAAACGCGACAGACGTATTTTCCATGTGTAAAATACGTCTGTCACGTTTTGAATTAGGATCGGCCCTATATAATTTCAATGTAAAATAGTTGTGAAAACATTTGAATGTAAAATAGTTGTGAAAACATGAATTCTTCTATACTTTCAATGTAAAAATACGTCTGTCACGTTTTGAATTAGGACCGTCTTTATATTACTTTCAATGAAACACACACGTATGTTGAAAAAAATGTAAGTGCAGAGAAGAATGTGTGTAGCTGTTTTGAATTCGGTTTTCTAGCGAGAAGTTACACGTGCACCGTTTTGAATTAGGATCGGCGTTATATACTTTTAATGTAAAATGTGAAAACCTGAATTCTTTTCAAATGTAAAATACTTGTGGGCACGTTTTGAATTAGGATCGTCTTTATATTACTTTCAATGTAACACACGTATGTTGAAAAATGTAAGTGCAGAGAAAATGTGTGTAGATGTTTTGAATTTGGTTTTCTAGCGAGACGGTATGACAGATGCAAAAAAATATCGCATTCAAGTCAATTGTGTTTTTAATTAAAGTGGATTCTGATTTATGTTTAGAGGCTGCAAATACACATGGGCCGGTTTTAATTCAAAATGAGTTCACTCTTGTGATAGGTTGAAAAGTGGGTTGGCAAAGTACGCAGATGGTGGTAATCTGCTATATAAGGAGATTGCTCCTAATATTAATTTAATTAGTCGAAGTTTACTGCATATATTTACATACAAACATGTATATAATTGATATTCAGGGATTTAAATACAAGAAAAACGAGTTTGTGTGTAAAGAAATTGCGGTTTTGGACTTGTTGAAAGGTGATGTTTGGCATCAAATTTTTAAACTGCCAATGCAGTCAAGTTGTTTGAGTCAAGATCATATAAAACATAACGACTGGGTGACAAGGAATATTCATGGTATTTCTTGGGATGAATCTTCAACGGCTGGAATGGTGTCATCATATATAGCGCTTTATTTGAAGCAAATTATCCGACCCGGTGAAGAAGTATTTGTGAAGGGTCTAGAAAAGAAGAAATTGATTGAAACATATATAATGCAAAACTTTGTAACTGATATGCTTGCACTAGGTTGTCCTAAGCTATCGGAGTTAAAAATCAACAATCGTTTAAAATATAACATCCATTGTTGTAGACACAGCAATAATAATTTGCAATGCGCAAAACAAAATATCTTTTATTAAAAGAATGGCTTGATAATAATAAAAACAATAGAAAGATTTTGTCTGTATTATTTATTTTAATATAATTTTACAATGTTAGTCTTACAAAATTCCTTTATAATAATAATAAAAACAATAGAAAGATTTTGTCTGTATTATTTATTTTAATATAATTTTACAATGTTAGCCTTATTAACTATTATTATAACAACTTCTAGCAAACATTATTTTTATCGATCCAGCTATTGTGTACGTTAGAGAAGCCTAACCATTTTACAAATACTTTATTTCCACTCTTTCTTAGTACTTTTCTACCAGGTAAATTCCTGGATGTTTAACCTTTGCAACTCCGTTTCATAAAATGCACCTTTGATTTCTTTCTCATCTTGATCTTCTAATATATATGTTGTAGGATTGGTTACGTTTACCTTTTAATCTTAAAATTTCATTTGACCAGTTTGGCGTGTAACCTTTTGTAAATGCTTCCTGTGTTTACTAATCCTCACACTGTCTTTTATTGAATATTTTGGTATTTTGGTTGCAAGTTTGATGTGGGTAAATGATGATTTAAGAATAGTTTTTCATTTGATTTATCAACTTTTACAGGTTTGACTCCGATAGTATTGTGAACTGTATTGTTGTATTGTTTCACAATATCGCTTAAATTTTTATCCAATTGTAAGAACCGTTCAGGTTAAACAAGCGCCACATTTTTCCCTTTAAAGTTCTAATTACACGTTCTACAATGCATGCTTTCTTTGTAGAAAAACACTATAATGGTTTATGCAATATGTCTGCATTAAGGATTGAAAGTTTTTGTTATAATATTCTTTACCAAAATCAGACTGCAAATTTCTTGGCGGATTTTTAAATTTATTTAAAATTGTTTTCATTGCAGCAGTAACATCAATACCCGTTTTACTTTTAAGTGGTACAGCCCATACGTATTTGGAGAAACAATCAATAACTACTAAAATGTATTTAAATCCTTTGTTTGTTTGCGAATATGGTAGCATTTCAATCAAATCGGTCTGAAGAAGGTGATTTAAACCTTTTACTATCACTTTGCGTCTCTTGAAATTTATTCTTGCTGGTTTATGAAGTTCATTTACTATATCCTCTTTCACTTTTGATTGAGCAACTATCATAATACTTTTTTATAATCAGGATTTATTAAATACAATTAATGAAATACTTCTATGTTTGAATGTCGTGGGCTCCACTTGCTTTGAAAGGAACTTTTAATATAAAATCAAAAAACATTGTGGTATTGTTTATGATAGCACCGCTGTCACGAAAGCTGATTACATCCATACGTTTAAGCAAAAATCCTTGTAACTGTGCAATTACATAACTTTTTCGTTTATAAGAATTTCAATGTCTTGCGGGTATCCTTTAATATTCTCAATGACTGCTTCCTCATAAGGAAATTCATAATTATGTTTAATGTTGAAAATAAGGAATGTCTTGTCACCGTCAAGAAATGTATTAGAGTAAAACGTTGCTACTACCGTGTAATGTAGCATATGTAACTTGTACTCAATCAAGGTTTCAAAACCTTCACTTTTATTTTCATATTCCTGTTCAGTTATATCTATTTTACGGTTATGTATGTGCCTTCCAAATTTGTCAATTGTCTTATCATCTAATTACTTTCGCCTCACGCAATTCTTCAATGATCGAATTTATTTCGTTGCCGTGACTTGTGTGTCCAGCAGTCTGAGATGAAACTAAAAGTCGTAATCTATCAACAAGTTCATTGGGATCATTCCAATATAAATAATCTATAGCGTTATTTGATACTTCCATTGTCATACCGTCTCCAAGACGCTTTCTATAGGGTAATGTTCTAGGTCTACGGGGTGTTTGGGAAGTATGTTTAATGTAGATATTATATTTTTGTACTTATATGAAGTATTACCCTGAATTTGTTCTGTTTCAGAATAATATCTTCTATTAGCATTTGTTCTTTTTACAATATCAAGGTACGACTTTAGATCTTGATGATTGTACCCGACAGGATATTTTTAAACAGTAGTTCGTATAATCCAGGAGTACCTTTATATTTCAAATCATTTATTAGAACATTTTCATCATCCAACGCGAAATTGAATTGCCTATCATAAGACCATTTGAATCAGGGTTAAACCTAATACCATATTTATGATCAAATTCGTTCTTAACATCTTTAAACATATTGTAAATATATTCTCGAGGTAGCGGATGTAGCTGTTCGAGATAATGTGTCATACCAGGTGAATCGGCAAAGCTTTGAATATATTCCTGGGCTTCTTGTGCATTTCGATTAATTTCTGCTTCATATTCATTCTCAACATCGTCATCATCATATCTACCTCTATGGCATCATTTTTATATTTGGTATATGCTGAGCAATAGGGAATCAATATAGTCAACGTTCCTTTCTAGCAATTTAGGTTTAATTTTTTACACTGCTATGAGGCAGTTCTTCTTCTTCTTTAAATTTTTCTTTCTTTACCGCACTTTCCCCATCCAGTTTATTAGCAATAGTTTCTAATCGTGATGTTATGGGTAAGATTGATTCCACTTGGACGACTTCATTATCTTTTAACTGACGCAATTTGTTTTTACAATGTTTCTTTTCTTAATTAAAATTCTTTTAAGTTTTATCGCCTCCTTGTTCATTGCGTAAAAGTTTATTGTAGTAAAAATTCTTCGATACTAACGATACTTGCGTCTCTCAAGGTTTAAATATGTATGAAGTGATCAAAACCTATTCGGTACCTTCCTTGATCTGGATCACTATCTTTGTCTACAACTAAGAAACCGTATTTGTCTTGCCAACAAGCAGCACATATTTCACGGAATTTATCATACTTCATGTCAGTATTGACGTGATCGTCATATATGTGTTTTAAGTTTAAATCATCTTGTTTAAATAAAAGTAAAAGATTAGCATTATCACGTAGTAAGTGCTTAGGTATACGAGTATAACTTTGACAAAGGTAAAACTGTCTACTTGTTTATGACGCCCCATACTAAAGTATTCCCTAATGATACCTTGTTTATCGCAAGCTACATCATCAAAAACAAATATAGAATTATTTCGAGCATCAGATGGTGATATAATATTATCAGAACTGGAAAATGTATAATATTTGATCCCTTTATTGGTTGCAGTAGACTTTCAAGGTATTGATACTTTGGTTGATAAAGTGATTTAGAATAAACATATACGTTTTCAAACTTTAAACCATTAGGATGTTCTATCAGCCCAATCATAACGTTGGTTTTACCGCAATTTGATGGACCAACAACTAGACATCGAATAGATGAAGGCAGAAGAACACTATGTTTTTTCTTTTAGCTAAGGATTGCACGCCAATGTCATTATTGTTTATGGTTAAAGGTGTTGATTGTTTCACAACACGCATGTTTGCAAGTACTAAATTCGATTTGTAAAAAAAGTGGAATTAATATATATAAGAAACGGCGAGTATATAAAGAATCATTAATTCATAATATTTTATTTATTTACTGCACAGCTTGAGAGGATAGTTGTCCGCTAATGATTACATATATTAATAATTCTAAAACTACTGGGAACGGACTATTAAATACTGTAATTAACAATTTAACATTTGAAGCGCATATTCCGGGTTACAAATTTTGCGGTCCGGGTACAAAACTAATCGAACGGTTAGCTCGGGGAGACAAGGAATAAACAAGTTAGACGAGGCTTGTAAGGAGCACGATATTGCATACACCAAAGAAAAGGATCTATCTAAACGTCATCAAGCAGATTCGAAGTTAGCTCAGTTAGCTACAGAAAGACTAAATTCTGGTGACTCGTCTTTAGGTGAAAAAGTAGCAGCATTTGGAGTAGCTACCGCAATGAAAGCTAAAGTAAAACTTGGTATGGGTGCCTGTGCATCACTGAGAACAAAAATATCAATAAAATAAGAAAACTGATAAAGAAACGTAAAATAAGAAGTACGCTAGGTATTAAAAGTATTATCAAACAAGCACGTACAGCTTTAAAAAAGACTAAAGGATCTAATATTATGGATGCAATCAACATAGCAATTAAGGCCGCCAATACAGCAAAACAAAAGAAGCATATTAAATCAGCTCGTATTATATCAATTCCTAAAACAGGAGGTTTTCTACCACTAATACCAATTTTTGCAGGCCTAAGCGCTCTTGGTACTCTTACTGGAGGTGCAGCTGCTGTTGCAAAAGCAGTTTCAGATACTAAAATAGCTAAGGAACAACTAGCGGAAAAACAACGCCATAACAAGGCAATGGAGGACATTGCAGTCGGAAACGGCATGTACATCAAACCTTATAAAAAAGGTTTTGGTCTTTTTTTAGCTCCTGCAAAACCTCAAAGGAACGCAACTTGATTTTACCTAATCGAGCACTAAGCAATGTAGAATTAATAAAGTTTGTTAAGCAATTAGAAGTACCATATTTCCGTGGAGTGTTCATGAGAAACAATCTTCCCAAGAAAGTTAATTTAAAAGAATGTGGTATAATTAATTTAGATGGAATAGAAGGTTTAGGCACGCATTGGACCTCTTACAAAAGTACGGTAGTAGCGCTATTTACTATGACAGCTACGGAAACCTGCGACCGCCAACAAAGTTGATAAGTTATTTGAATAGCGGGGTAAATGTAAAATTCTTTATAACATTAACCAAGAACAATCGTACGGTACTGTGTTTTGCGGTCATTTATGCTTACAATTTCTAAGTAGTGCATAGAACTGCGTACGAAGTTGTTATGTCGTACACTTTTACTCTAACGGGAAACACTTCAGTTTTAACAAGCAATTTTAATCCGCCTATAAACTTGGATAATGATTCGGAGTACGTATTAGGATTAACAAATTTTGAGTCTTATAACACAATTCCAAACATAGAAAAGGAATAAATAATAAATTTTATTATGGATCTAACGGAGAATTCATAGAAATACCTGAAGGTGCTTATGAGATTAGAGAAATTAATAAATATCTTCAAAAGCTTTAGGTGATAAAAGATGGCGTGGTCGTATGGATCAATCACGAAGCGCTAGAAAGACGCCAGTGTATATAGAAATTACAGCTGACAATAATACACTTAAATGTAGTATTAAATGTAGTCTAGATGTGGATTTTACCAAAAGGATTCAATTGGTTCTCTACTTGGTTTCAATCCGCGAAAATTGCTAGCATTTGTCACGCATCAAGCAGACTACGCGATCAACATTTGTAAAGTGAATGCAGTTTTAATCGATTGTAATATTGCAAGTGGATCCTATTTAAATAGTAAACCAGCCCATGTAATACACGAATTTTTTCCTCAAGTACCTGCAGGTTTTAAAATTGTCGAGTGTCCACCTACGATTATATATCTACCAATCAGGTCACGTATAATAAATGAAATAATAGTTAAAGTGTTAGATCAAGATGGAAATTTAGTTAATTTCAGAGGAGAACTGCTAACTGTAAGGTTGCATTTAAAAAAAATCTGCAATAGCCATGGGTATTAAGTATAATGCACGCAACATGTCAAGAATTGATATAAATGCTGGAAATTTCAAAGCAATCGACACTCGATTGATTGTTTCAAGACCGCTAACAACACAAAACCGGCAGTTTCTACAATCGTTAGGACTGTATTTAATTAAAAAAAGGTAGAATGAATAGTGAAATACTGAACGTGCGTGAAAAAATTTACTTCGACAATGCAATTGTTAATATTGAAAACATACTCATCAACCTTATGCTAACACATCTTTAAACAATAATGATGAAATTCGAATCCTATACAACAACAAGATGTATACACCTTACCATCAAAGAGCATGCTGTACATAGAAGGCAAATTAATTAAAACAGATGGAACACCGTCTCAGACAGCAAAGTTTGTAAATAATGGAATTTTGCTGCTTTTGATGAAATTAGGTATGAGATTGGTGGTATCATTGTAGATCGTGTTCGGAATCCTGGATTAACGTCTATAATGAAGGGATATGTTTCATATAATAGCAATCAAAGTAAACATTTACAAAACGCTGGGTGGTTTCCTATGGATGATTCACAAATAGTTGATGCTAATGGGAATTTTAATGTTGCAATAAACCTTTCAATGGTTCTCGGATTATGCGAAGATTTTAAAAATTATTTTAAACCTCCGTCATGAGTTAGTCTTACTACGTTCTAGTTTTGATACTAATGCTATAATTAATCCTACACCCGATGAAGAAATAAAAGTTGTTTTAAATAAAGTTTTATGGAAAATGCCGCATGTAGCCGTTGATGATACTCAACGAATTAATTTAATAGAATGCGTTGCACAAAATCAGGATTTGCATATTCCGTTTAGAGGATGGGAGTTGCATGAATATCAACTTCTACAAGAAACGCAACGTCATACATGGAACATTAAAACAACAACACAATTAGAAAAACCAAGATTTGTGATTGTTGGTTTCAAACCAACCGAAAAAATAGATACATGAGCAACTACAGTCGTTTTGATCATTGCTATTTAACCAACATGAAACTATATTTAAATTCAGAAATTTTCCCGTACGATAACTTAAATTTGAGATTCGAGAATAAACAGACTGCGTTGTTATATGAGATGTATGCTCAGTTTCAGCAATCATACTACGAAAAGGAAAATGAGCCACTTTTTAATCCTGAAGATTTACGAAGTATTGCACCATTAGTAGTCATAGATTGTTCTAGACAAAACGAAGCGTTAAAATCTGGTACTGTCGATATTAGATTAGAATTTGAAACTAGCAGAAACGTTTTGCCAAATACATCTTGTCATTGCCTTATACTTCATGATAAGATAGTCAAATACAATCCACTCTCAAACAGCATAAGAATATTATAATTACTTTATTATTATTATTACTGTACCTTTACAAATTATGAAAAACAATAAATCATTTAGCAATCACAGTCTATTTATTAATATTTTTACATGTTTTACAATATCTTTTACATGTTTGAATTATTAAGTGATTTAGTAAACAGCCATAAACATTGACAATTTTAAATAAAAGTTTTGTTATACATTTCTCAAATAAACTAACTGGTATGTTAGTAACAAACTGGATTTTTAAACAGAACAGTTACTACTACTACTATATATAGTTCAAAACTCGGGCAGATTGAAAGGTATCCTATTTTTAGATACATCCAAAACGAAAATCGGTGTACTTGTGCAGGTATAAACATAACACTGAAGTTTTATAACTAAAAATATTATATGTTAATCTAGATAAAATAAATTGCATTCTTTATTTGAGCCAGTGGTTGAAGCTTTACAAGTCATCTCTATATGTATAGTTATACCCCAAGGTTTAGTATCAGTGGTTAAGGTACTAAGAATTCTTTTATCATCACTTGGATTAAGAACAATTTTGTTTTGTTTAATAGTACAGACATCATGTTTGACTGATCTAATTAAACATTGCTGTTTCTGTACAGTCTGTTTATAAAACAAAGCATTCTTATAATCATCAAAAGAAATTTGCTTAATACTTGCTAAGGAAGATCCCTTCGACTTTTTTATTATCCTATCCTGAACTCTATACGTGTACATTTTAGATCTAAGTCCTACAAACTCTAGCATGATGTCACCATTGTTTTCATCTTTCATAATACCAGGAACTTTTTTATTTGATAATGGAATATGATATTTGTTATGAGGGTCGTAATCGGAAGTATCAAATCTATGAATATCTTGTTTGATATAAGAGTAAATATCTTCAACGCTAAACTCGTATATCAAACTATCCGTATCTGTGTACAGCAGCTTTGCTTTGTTAGCAAATTGCGATTTTATATAACTATAGTGAAATTCATATAAATAGGTTTTTGAAATATCTAGAATAGAGAAACCTACATAAATGGGTTTGTTTAAGTAAACCTCTAATTTATTCATTTCTATTAAGACTAGATCTTTGTCTAACACAGTGCAACTATGAAAATTAGGCTTCGCTATGTAACTACGAGCTCCAAACCGTCCTTCCCATTTGGTCACTAATTTCACATCTTTCCTTTTCCGTACGTTTTCCATCATCTTTCCATAAACCGAATTTATCATATTTTTATAAAAGCATATATCGAAACTGTTTTTGACTGTTGTCTTAATTTCGTATTCAAATCAATGTATTCTTTTAACCAAGGAGCTTGTTTAAACCGAAGAACCTTATGAATCTTTTTCAGTTCTAAACCGTAGCTTAAATACATTTTAAATTCTTGTAGTGAATAATATAGTTGAGTTTTGGATATAAAGTTGTAAGTAATTTCTTTAAGTTTGATTTATTAGAAGGTACTGGTGGTATCATATGTTCAGGCGCTAAAGGTAAGTCACTGTGAATTTCATGTAAAGATACTGGATAGTGTAAATCGCATTCAAAAATATATCCTACATCAGAATCATCGGGAATATTAAGTATGTCTAAACGTACTATATCTGGACTGGTACCATCTAAAAATTCAAATTCTCCATATGGAAGATATTCAGACATTGCAGCCCCATATAAATTATTAACATCAAAATACATTAAATATTTAGAATCGAAATTTGGATCATAATCTGCATTCATATATTTGTTATTTGCTTTAGCATATCTATTCGAACATTGAGAACACCGCCACGAATTCCCCGTTCTAAAAACATTATTTTTTCAATATCAGTAAGCAGCTCGAGTTTAACGTTCGTCGTTTTTAACATCGCATCTAGAGCTAAACCAGGAGCCGTAAAGTAGTGAAGCGGATCTAACTTATACGTGAACATACAAGTTTTTCTAAAGTTTTCAAATATATCAGTCAAGAGCAGTACATCTGTTTTTAAATATAGGTCTGAATAGTCCCTAGTGTTTTATATTAAATGTTTGCCAAACGTGTTTAGCATGATTGTAGTCTTCATCTGAGATTTCTTCATTGCGCAAACGATTAAAGAATGCTGTTTTACAGGGTAAATCGGTTTCATTGAGCCTATCCCAAGAGTTAATGTAATCATAGGAAATATACCTTTACGCGTAAGTAACTGAAACTCATTATCGGTGTTACAATTTTCCTTGTGATGGATTTTTATTATCATCTAAGTATGAAGCTAATTTTTCGATGCTAGATGCCATAAACCTGAATGAATCGATAAATCTAAAAGTAACTTTCGTACCATTTACATATTTTGTAAAAGATATGTATTTTTCCTTATTTATTGGTAGAATTCTTACCAAACCTGAAAACCCTAACGCAATTTTTTTAATAATGAAATGCGAATCGTAGCCTGATAAGTTATGAAAAACTACCGGTATCATATAAAAATTATGATAATTGATGTTGCAATCTTGATGAGCCGCTCCTCGAAATTCACCTGTAAAGTGGCAGTGATCGCGAACTCTAATATCATCTATACTAAAAGGTTTATTGCAAATGTGACAGTGAAGGGCAAATTTAAATGCTAACTTTTGTTCTTCTGTTAAAGGATTCATAGGTTTTGGGTTACAGAAAATTTTATTAGTCGTTTCTGAAATCAGTTTCAATTGAGCAACAAACCATTCTATACAATCCTTTCCGCGATACAATTGAAATTTGGAATATTTATTATCATACGAGCATTTCAAATAATACGCTACACTAAAGGGTATATGCCTTTGGTAAGAGACTGTGTTTAGTATTACCTCCGACTCATTGCATGGTTCTAATATACATTCGAGATCTGCATAAACTACAAATGATACTTTTTCTTGATAGTGGAAATGTTTAAACGTTAGATACTTTTCAGATTCTTCGGGTAATCTTATTGAGCAAGTATTCTGTTTTTCGCAATAATTCGAATGACGCTTAAGTAATGCTGCTGTACTAAAATTATTTAAACATCTATAACAAAAAATTTTCTATGTTCATGTGAAGACAACTGTTTTGCAAATAATTTTGACATATCCTTAATCCAAGTAAAATGAAAGTGATTCTCATCAGCATTTGTCGGACGAGAATATTGTAAGGAATCATTATTTAAAACTAACAGATTAATAGGTTCAATTTTTTAAAATTTTCACTTAAACAAAATGGTAGTATTTTAGTATTTTCTATACAATATAGGTTAATTGCGAGATTGTTAAGCTTCTCAATTTTTTTTATGTCTTTTAATGCGATTGGAAACTGAATTGAATTGTAGCGTAATACTGTATCAAAATGTGGATAGCTAGATATTCTCTGACTATTTTGTTTAGCAGGATATAAAGCGGAAACCAAGCTCCAAAGAATGCATTGTTTATCGTTATTTATTACATTTACCACAGCTTTTTTCTTTTTTATAAAGTCCGGAACCGGTACAAACGTTGAACACCCTCCTTTAAGTGGATCATGATTGTTTATATTTACCTTCAAGTGTAAAACTTCTTGGATTGCCCAACCAGAATCTTTCTTGCAAAATTCTTCTAATCGCTTCGAAATCTTGTTCAATACGTTCTCCTTATACCACAGCTTGAGATTGGTATTTATATCGATGTGACGATTCGCAGTATGAAACGTTTTCAAATCTATTTCACCAGTTGTAGGCTTAACAAAGTTAGCGGCAAATATTACATTAACTTTCAACATTGACTTTTTTAAGCAAGCAACAATCTTGCGTTTAAAACTAGCGAACGCCTTGTCTAAGAACACTAGAGGATCTCTATAATTTAAATTGGTAATAAGTCCCGTAATTATTCGACTTCCAAAACATGATTGTACATCATGCCAAATCAAATTTTTCGAGTATGACCTCTAGTAAGCGTTGCATCAACACCTTTACCACGATATTCCAAAGTACGTTTCAAGTGCCTCAATCGTACAAGGTAGCTTTTAAGATTTGCTAAATTAGATTCCAGCCTACTAGGATTTTCTTGTTGATTGTCTTCGTATACCTTATTTTTAATAGCAAGCTTCAATATACTAATATTTGCTTTGATAATTAAAATGTGTTTCGTTATTTCATTCACTGATTTAATTAGATTCACGCATTTTACAGTTAATCTCAAAATTGAGCTACTAATCTCGGATACGGTTTCAGCATTCATGATTCTATATAAAATCAAAATACACTACTTAATAATACAAGTATTTTCTATTTATTATTATTTATATAAAATATCATCTGACGTAAGCAAAACAACTGCAAAAGGTTCATTCATCTGAGTTTACGGAAAACGCGTAAGCAAAACAACTGTAAAAGAAAATAGCATACAAATCGAAATAATTGCATAACGAATTGCTTGAATGCAATTGTTAAAAATCGCCTTTATTTACGTTTTTATTCAAGACGATTTTCAAGCTTGAGTTGTGCATGCAGTCTAAAAAATTGCACAGTTGCATTCAGTACGTGTCTATAATAAATAAATTCGCTATGCAAGCAATTCCAATATTTACATACCGAATGCAAACTCTGTCAAAACAACTGCAAAAAGGAATGCATTCATCATCATTTTTCATTTCCGTATGCGTTTACTACAAAAAAATGTTTTTATACGACCTTTGATTTATTATGTGTACAGAAAATACATTATCATTACAGAGCTATTTTTTATGATTACATTGAAATATTTTTAAATAAAAACAAAGCAAATTTGAAAAAAAAATGTCTCAGATTAAACCGTCTTGTTTAATAATGTAACGCACTCATGGTTTTTAAAAAACCAGTATTAAAAAACATTCTGCAGTTTTATTATATAACAGTACCTTTAAAGAATTTTCACACAATTTACCTATATATATATATATATATATATATATATATATATATATATATATATGCATGTAAATTGTGTCAGCGGTAATCTAAAAAACTTATTCTATAAATATTACTACTTAAAGGATTTATTTGCATTGCATTATTTTTAAACGAAAATTAATCTGAAGAAAAACATTTTCCAGTGCGTGAATTTTTGTTAATTTTTTATGGAAAATAAATTATGCTAGCAGTAATATAAAACGAAATTAATCTAATTTAGGTTTTTATTATGCGCCTTCTTGCAATTTTCTGTTTTCAGTCAATGAATGTAATTCATTATTTCTGCTGAGCAGTACCTTTAAAAAATTTCTTATACAGCATATAAATTATATCAGCGGTAATCTAAAAACGAAATTAATCTAATTTAGGTTTTTATTATGTGCATTCATTGCAATTTCTTTTTCAGTCAATGAATCTAATTCATTATTTCTGCTGAGCAGTACCTTTAAAAATTTCTTATACAGCATAAGTTATGTCAGCGGTAATCTAAAACGAAATTAATTAATTTTAGGGTTTTATTATTTCTGCTGAGGTATAATTATATTCGCTTACATACTGTTTTGTTCATTAGAATAGATTACAGAGCTGAATTTTTTCAGAAAACGATGCAAATTTTAAATAAAACGAAATTAATCTAATTTAGGTTTTTATTATGCGCCTTCTTGCAATTTTCTGTTTTTCAGTCAATGAATGTAATTCATTATTTCTGCTGAGCAGTACCTTTAAAAAATTTCTTATACAGCATAAGTTATGTCAGCGGTAATCTAAAACGAAATTAATCTAATTTAGGTTTTTATTATGTGCATTCATTGCAATTTCTTTTCAGTCAATGAATCTAATTCATTATTTCTGCTGAGCAGTACCTTTAAAAAATTTCTTATACAGCATAAGTTATGTCAGCGGTAATCTAAAACGAAATTAATTAATTTTAGGGTTTTATTATTATGTGCATTCATTTCAATTTCTTTTTCAGACAATGAAACTAATTCATTATTTCTGCTGAGGTATAATTATATTCGCTTACATACTGTTTTGTTCATTAGAATAGATTACAGAGCTGAATTTTTTCAGAAAACGATGCAAATTTTAATTTTTCTAACAGATCAGTTTATTATTTAATATAAATACTTCACGTAGATTTTACCAACAGTATTCAATCAGATCTCTTGTATAATTATTAGTTACTATTACTAGCAACTTTTTAAAAAATGAGTAACTTGTCATCAATCAAAATTGTAATAATACCAACGTAAAAGTTCTAGAGCAATTTATATTACATTCTGACGAAGACGTGATTAAAGAAGTTTTCGGCTGTTCTTCACCTCAATTCAACACTGATGCTATTTTTGATAGTGACGTAATAGATATATCACGGTAAGTGCTTTTTCACATTTATACATGTGTTTTAAAACAGTACTAATTTATAAGTTACATTAGATCAAAAACCATTCTGGAAATTCTGAGGCTATCGTAGGATCGTTGACACACTCTGGTCCTCTCAGAAACATCAGGTAGTATACAAAAGAAAAGGTGAACCTACAATAATCTTTTATGTTATGCTCACAGATCAGGCAAAACATGTTGACTATGAAAAGTTATGTACAGAATCTAATATGGCTGTTTGCGGTGAAGATGACAAATCCTACGAAGATGACACAGTAGAGTTGCTTAACGCATTTAAAAGCGTGGAGAGAAGCTACTGCGTCGTATAGATTTGGAACTAGAAATAATAAAGCAAAAAGAGAGGAACTAACAGCGAGGAGCAGCAGATACTTCAAGAACGGAGTTAATAAATACTTTTCATTTATAAATAGTTAGATCAATATATTCAACAATTTGTAAAATAAAAAGTATTTTATAAAAGTTTCTCTTTGAAACAAGACTTTCTATAAACAAGGTAGTAAACTCAAAGTAAAACGCACATAAATCAGAACCCACTTTAATTTGATACATCATTCTTTATACAATCGACTTAGATGTGTTATAATAATAAACTAATTTCTTAAATTAGTGACATATTATTCTGAAAATTATATGTTGACAGTTGGACCGATCGATCCCTTACTAGTTATGTATACGTGTTTGTTCGAGCCAATACTTTCATTTAATTGTTTCACTCCATGTGCTTGAAGGTATTCAAAATATCTCAATGGCAATATACTCTTGAACTCTTCTGTTTCCACTAATACTCTTTCTCCATATTTTGTCTTGATTGTTTCCACTTTTAAAACTTCAAACTTCTTATTCACTACAAGATCTTTTGAATTTACATAAGGTTTGCGATATGTGGTTTTATTAAGAGTATTAAAATCCATATTGCTTTTCTTTGACTAATTAAATTAATATTAGGAGCAATCTCCTTATATAGCAGATTACCACCATCTGCGTACTTTGCCAACCCACTTTTCAACCTATCACAAGAGTGAACTCATTTTGAATTAAAACCGGCCCATGTGTATTTGCAGCCTCTAAACATAAATCAGAATCCACTTTAATTAAAAACACAATTGACTTGAATGCGATATTTTTTGCATCTGTCATACTGTCTCGCTAGAAAACCAAATTCAAAACATCTACACACATTTTCTCTGCACTTACATTTTTCAACATACGTGTGTTACATTGAAAGTAATATAAAGACGATCCTAATTCAAAACGTGCCCACAAGTATTTTACATTTGAAAAGAATTCAGGTTTTCACATTTTACATTAAAAGTATATAACGCCGATCCTAATTCAAAACGGTGCACGTGTAACTTCTCGCTAGAAAACCGAATTCAAAACAGCTACACACATTCTTCTCTGCACTTACATTTTTTCAACATACGTGTGTGTTTCATTGAAAGTAATATAAAGACGGTCCTAATTCAAAACGTGACAGACGTATTTTTACATTGAAAGCATAGAAGAATTCATGTTTTCACAACTATTTTACATTGAAATGTTTTCACAACTATTTTACATTGAAATTATATAGGGCCGATCCTAATTCAAAACGTGACAGACGTATTTTACACATGGAAAATACGTCTGTCGCGTTTTGAATTAGGACCGGCCCTATTTACCTACTTGGACGCCACCTAAATTTTTTTATAATGCAACTGACTGAATCTTGCAAAAAAAACGAAAATTTGGAAACCCAAATTGTCACTAGCCTCTTTAAATACAAAGTTTGGTTACCATAAATATGTTACTTACTTCTGGTTGTCTTTGTCAATGGACTAATGAAGTTCTAGGATGGCTCCGAAACATAAACACTACCAACACAGATACCATTTATATCTTATAATCCTGTATGAACACGAAATCTTTATTTCAGTTTCAATTGGTTTTCAATGTATCATTATATGCATTCATAGCGAGTGAAATCTTTCAACTACCTTAGCACTTTTGGGGAAATTTAATGATTGTTCAATAAGAAACTGAAGTCAAAAATAATTCTATATTCCTTTTTAAGACAAATTAAAAGCCATTATAAATGTAAATTAATAAAAACAAATTCTTATTAGTATATTTTCCATGTTTTACACAGAGGAAGTAAAACAAAATTTTAAGCTTTAATTATTACTAAATCTTAATATGATTTGTGACTTTATGGTACAATATTTATTTTAATAATTAATAGTCTGGGATAGCACTACGAAAGACTTTACATTCTTTTAAAATTACTCAACTTTCAACAGAATTATTAAATATTTAATTTCAGTTTAACATTCACTTTTCTGGTATTAGGCTAACATCTTGACATATAATTTGAAGTAAAGAAGATAAAGAGTATCACTAAAATCCAATATTAAACTTGACTTTGTAACTAACAAGTGAGAATTATTTATCTGTATCTAATACTTTTTTTTATGAAGTCGGTAAAGTTTACGAATAATTTATAAATTTGAGCACATCATTAATTATATAAAATTGTTTAATAAATTATAAACATTACGAATTTAGAAAAGGAATAAGTCTTTTAACAAAGTATGTCACAAAATTATTCATGAACGATCAATTAGTTGATTCCATACAGCAATATGAGGTAATTTACAATCTTTCAAAAAATCACTACAGATATACGGAATTAGTCACCGTAAAACGCAGCATAATCTTAAAAAATTAAATGGCTTTACTAAATGGCGGCAAATGACCTGTTAACCTTTAACTACCTGTCGGTCAACCAACAATTCATAGCATTCTTAAATGCGCACGGGAAATCCGATTTTATCTAATATAACAGCATACAATTTATATTAATCGTGTACCATGAAAGTAAAATTTAACTTGAGCATAAACTAAGTTGCACTGTAATAGATTCCATTCTAAAATTAAATTAATTTCATATTCACACAAACCGTTACAAAGATAGCGTTATAATTGGCACATGAGTTGCTTCAGACAACTCTTTATCATCTGCCTATTTTATTCCGACGTTTTCGCCAGGAAAACTTAATTTCCGGCGCCATCTTGCCCGACTGATAACAGCAAGCGACCTATCGCTTCAATGAAAAAGAAAAGTGACTATATGTCACGAATAGACAATCAAACTCGTATATCTTAGATGTTATAACTAAAGGAGCACGCGAACATGGTTTGTAAATATGTCATCAGCTGGAACTACATAATACGTTGCAGGTTGCAATTCCGAATGAAATTGTAGGGTTCTTTAAAAATTTGTTGGGTTATTAAATATACAAGAGTACTAGAATCAATAATAGAACAAAACGTTATTAAATAGATACTAAAAATAGCGAATTTATAGCGGTAATGTCGACAAATAATATTGTTAGAAATTTTAAATGTTACAGTAGCAGGAATGATTTTTAGGGATTGTATTATTGCAATTGTGTAATATTAAAGCAACGTTGTAAGTGCTTACGGAGCAATAGCAGTATTAGTTTACTCCGCAAGAATTTTAAGTCGAAACGTAGTAAAGTTGTAGTTTTAGGGTGATGTATAGGTAGTGCCTTGTGCACGTGCAACCAGATTACTTGGAGTTCTAGTAACACAAGGATCGTAAGCTAGGTTTTAAGCTTACTACTTATGCCTAGCTTCTTTGGAGTGGTAATGTATAACTATCTTATTGTTATAGTTTCGAGTTTACGTCATGTCTTACTGTTTAAATTCCTTGTCAACAGACGTACGTTGCTATTAGAACAAAAACATTTATGTTAATTTATTTCATTTCTTTAGTATAATATTTATTGAAAATGTAAACGTTATTTCAGTGACCCTCAACTCACTTCCATATACAATATAATAAAGACGTGTTGCAGACGTCGCCTTGTAAATGCTATGTAATAACAAATATAATATTTATTTTCAAGTTAAAATATTAATATGAACTTATTTTGAATAAACATTCAAGGGATGGCACGTGCAATGGGACCATTTGCAAATGTATTCGTGCGCGTAATTAAATGGCAAATTTCTTTAACCTCAGCACTAAAAGTTCTTTTGTTTTTTAAGGAGCGGAATGTGTTTCCATGTTGAAAAATTGGGTCTTGCGGCTACAATGACAAATACTATCTGGGTCTGATGCCGTGTAGGTAATGATGTCCATGGTTGTAAGTAACTCTGACCCGATCACGTTAAATGTAATGTAGCACTTCATGCAATAGATTATAGTCGGATTTCCATAGCTTGGGTGCCTAACGCCTCGTAGGCTAACATTGGCATACGGCAGCTTCCTTAGTTTGTAGAAATTGAAGCCGATTGATGGCGGAGTGTTCCCAATTCTGGCGTGTGAGTTGGTATCGATAGCTCTAGAAAGTGGTCCTGATGTAGTAGTGGTTTAGAAGGCAAATCGGTTTAAATTATGGCGGAATCCTGTCCGTAGTGTTACGAGAGTTCACTTTATTTTATACCCTATTAGATGTGGTGACCACAATGAGATAATTTGAGGGGATACCCTTAGTACATAAACAGCTTGATCACTTACACTATTCTTAAGTTCTTTCAAAGAAGTTTGGTAGGTTTCTTAAAGAGAGAACAACAAGAAGTGGATCGTACATTTGGACAATTCTATTTGTAATTCGACAGGTGTTGGACGAAACTATTATTGATTGAGGGATCTTTGCATGCTGCGTGTTTATTGATCAGTTTGTTAGGAGTATGGTTGGTTGCATACTCTTACACTTTCAACCAACGTTAGCGCTCTCTAACAATTCTAGAGTCTGCATGCAACAATCCAGAATTGTCTACCAATAGTTAACAATATCTTTTTAACCTCACCTTAATAATTGAACAACAAACAGTTTTCCTTATACCCTAAACCCTGCTGTAAATGAATTAAATTCACATAGTCTACAAATTCGTTGACCCTTAATTTCAAATCCCAAGTAATTATATTACTTTCTATATTGATCTCTTTACTCGCGCCGTTTAATCTTAGTGTCATACTCCGTAGTGCGCTAAAATTTTGAACGGCCACGTCTAAGACTTATAAAGAGCCTTTTGTTTTGCTGTGCATTAATAAGTTATACGCAAATAATAAATGCAATAAATGTTCTGTTTATAGAGTATTAACTAACAAATAGCACATTGGACACAAACTGCTTATCTGACCGAACAGATACTATGTAACATTAGGACATGTAATGACTACAAACCTTGAAGGAGTTGAATACTCTCTAGTTGTAATTCTATTACAAGTGTATGCAAATTTAATAAGGTTCAGAGGTAAACATGCTAAGCAAATGCATGTATTTAACACCAAAGTGGATGAAAAACAGTAAGCCACGAGCGTTGGTGCAAGTATATATCAAGACAAATTCAATGTATCCTTTTATATAAAGCGTATAATGTTACGGGTAATATGATAAACATGAAAAAATGTATAATCGTCTGCGATTATACGTAATGGCCAATAACGCTAGAGAAAATGCTTAATTTATTGAATATACCGACTAGTATGAATAACCTTCAATACGGACTGGTACTTAGAATTAATGAGAAACAAACTACAAAAAATTAACGTTTATTTATTCTTACAAGATAAATTACTGTGACATTTTGAGTTTCATTGATTGTTATTGGTTTCACAACTACGTTTATGGGTGTTGCATTTTCCTATATAAGGACATTTTTTGTATCCTTAACCACCAAATAACGAAGACTTTTTAACATACTTTTGTTAAGGTGTTTCTAAGTTTAGAACTTCAGAGACACTTTCCAAATTTTCTTAGAAGATGGAAATCTGCTTTCAGGAATAATGGTTGGACAGCTTCGCCTTTTTGTAGCCAAATTATATATTGTCAATGTCCATTATATCTACCCGGTAATTTTTTGGTCAGGTCTGGCTCTGTCAACGTCGGGAACCCTTATTCATACCATACCACCTACATTGTAACATGAAACTTTGATTTAGAAACGTTTTTCATTTTTTTAGCTGGTACCTAATTCAAGATTTTCCTTTACCATTTTACGTTTTCTTTGTATTTGTGCTTTTCTCTTTGCAACAATATTACCTTCTGGCAAATCGAAACCATTGTCACAGTAAAAATTACTCATTTATCGATATGAGCTTCCTAAAGTTACGATGACAAACAAGTGCTCCAGCATAGCCAAATGTGACTCTGTAGGTCGTTAAGGGTCTGGTAAACAGTGCATAAGCAGAAACAGATGTCAGAAGGTCACAAAACGTAAGAGCTAAGAATAATAAAAATGCGCCAGGAACGAGAAGTATAAAGGAACAACGAGAAATGTTCGACGGTTCTCGGACAAACCTTAAGAAGTTCACTATATCAGGACAGAAATGCGTCACAGGAACCAAGAACTAGTTACATAAGTAGATTTAAATGTAAATTGTGCGCATCCACACTGTACTCCAAACATAAAGCACTAGCTAGGCCACATATGCCCAACATGGGTATGGTTAACCTCAAAAGAAAAATAATTAAATAAATTTCAAAAGCAGTATGT
Organism: Platerodrilus igneus; assembly: GCA_036346225.1. NCBI lineage: Eukaryota > Metazoa > Arthropoda > Insecta > Coleoptera > Lycidae > Platerodrilus > Platerodrilus igneus. The sequence continues at coordinate 6,715,608 of JARFIW010000165.1, read as the reverse complement.
AGATTTTATGGTCAGAAAACCACAGTACTACAATTTTCTTTTCAAGCAAACCGGGCCCCACATTGCGAGCGTCAGCGAAACAATTTTTTTCAAGCTCCACGTTCCAAGCGCTAGTATAACAAGATTTTTAAGACAAATTTAGAATGTTGTTAGCTATAGACTTTACTACAGCAATAGAACGATGTGCTGGGAGATTTGCTGTAAAACTAAGATGTAAAAGAATTAAACTTAGTCACCGCTACACACGCTTAAATACTAGTTGTTAATGAACCTAGGAATAGTATAGGAACCCTAAGATAAATATCCCTAATAACAAAAAATTGAGTATAAGCAAGGTTAATTTGAAAGTTTCCTTAAAATTTTACATGTGGGTTTTTAAAGCATAATTACGGAGATACTTTTAAGAAAAATATTGTCGTTAATAACTATGACAAGATATTCTAATATTTAATTTTACGAATAAAATTTTGGCAACATAAGGAGATAAAAAGTGTTCGGAGGAAACAAACACTAAAAGCTCATTACTTTTAATAAAGTTGTATAATAGCTAATGTTTTAGTACATTCTAAATAACCGTGCATTGAGAATGTTATAAGATACTTGAAAACAAATGTTCAACCATAGGAAATTTCTAGTTATTATTAAACGACTCAGATGTTCTTAGTTTAACAAACAACAAAATAAAAGCTTTCACTTACTCATTGATTAAAGAAACCTTTTTTTCTCTTAGCATACCAGAAACAGGTAAAATCGAGAAACTCCACGAACTTTGAAAATTCTGGATCGAATATGCTAGTAAGTTGTTAACAGGTGCTAAAAGAAATTACTCTACGGTAGAGTGAGAAGCACTAGTTTTTGTTTGGAGTATTGAAAAATTTAGAACTTATCTAGAAGGAGTTGAAGTTCTAATCGCTTCCGATTGTCGACTTCTCCAGTGGCTGTTGACTCTGAAAACGCTTTCTGGCAGAATTGCTAGATGGGCTTTCCGAATTCAGGGCTTGAATATTAAGATTGTTTACACTCCAGGAAAGTAAATGTAATTGGTGATGGGTTATCTAGACCGTTCTGTATGCACGATGATTTGACCAATTGTTCTGTTTTGTGACTGTTGAGTTGCCAAATCTCGCTGCCAAAAATTTCCGTGATAAGCAATTAGAAGATCGCGAAAATAAAAGAATCATTGACGCTCTCGAGAACGAATATTCGTTAGAACTTATTAGATGGACAGAACGAGGATTTATCTTATCCGATGAAATATTGTACCATTTTGATTCGGATTCAAAGTCAAAAGATCCACAGTTAGTTATAATCTATGATTACCGTACCGAAAACTATGTGAACACTTGTATACTCTGCCAAAGTGAACCTTAAACCAGCTGGATTATTGCAAACTCCTGCCCAGTTTAACGTTTTGAAACATTGTCGGTAGATTTATTTGGATCATTGGCGGAAACATACAGTGGTAATCGATGAGTTTAATTTGCGAAGATGTAGCAAGCAAATGGGTAGAATTGTTTAGATTAAAAACTACTTCTGCAGATGCATGCGCCAAAATATTGATAGAAGAAATATTCTTACATTATCGAAGTGCTCGGAAATTAATTTGTAATAATGGGGTGTAATTCATAAGTCAAGTATTTCAAAAGGTAACTTTCTGTTTCAGTATCCAGACTCCATTCATTCCATTATTCCATGCCGAAAGTACTACCGTTGAACGAAAACCCGCGGTTTAAAAACTCAGCTATCCATTTGTACAAAATAAACATTATATAGCACATTCCCACGGAAACTATGGGCTACTGTCCTGTTATCATACGTTCGGGAGAGAAAAGCGCGCTCTCACGAACGCAGTCCATGATTTTAGGAAGATAGTAGACGCTGAGATTTTTGTTCCTCGGATTACGCCCTATTTCAAGAAGTTAAGCTGTACTCTGATGGTATTATATAATTAGTGACAGTAAATCGGCGCTGACGGCTTTAACAAACATGAACACCTCGACAGACCTCCAAGCGGACGTCTGGAGGATAGCGCGTACGGCGCTTGAGTTTCGACGTTTAAAGTTCTGTTGGGTCAGGTCGCACAATGGTAACGTAGGAAACGATAGGGCTGATGAATTAGCTAAAGAAGCCGCGACGGGAGACTTGCGAATACCACATTCGTCAATACCGAAGTCTTTGATTAAAAGAAAGCTGCGCGAAAAATCAATTCGACAATGGGAAGAGAGGTGGAACAACGCTGTCACGGGCAGGTTGACCCACAAATTCATACCGAGCATAGAAGCTTAGAGGTAGGATCGAGGTTAGCTCGATCACAAAATGGTGCAGTTGATAACAGGGCACGGCGCCCTGAAGGCGTATTTACAAAGGTTCGGGCTAACCAACAGCGACCGCTGCGAATGCGGTGAGGGCGCGGAAAGCGCAGAGCACGTGCTCTTCGACTGCCCGCTCGAGGCGGGAAATCGTGGGTTGGCTGATAGCAAACTAGCTATCTTAGGTCTGGCATGGCCAAAGAGCCTAGAGGAAGTCGGGGAAGTGGTTAACCAGAAGGCGTTCTGGACAGCCTTAAAAGAATTCGCGGGAAGGGTCGCGAGATTAGACAATGATAACCGCGTGTAAAATTCGGTGGGGTCGGTGGGAGGATTGGAAAATTTTAGATTGACTTGGCGTGAGTAAGGACACGAGCATAGATATAACCAAAACCTGTTATTAAAAATTTAAAATAATAATAATAATAATAATAATAATAATAATAATAATAATAATAATAATAATAAAATAACATGATAATTATACCCAAATGTCCAATATGCACGAGAAACCCCCACACCATTAATACAATCACTGCCTATCTTCATAATTATGTGCGGAAAATCGGGAAATCGGGAATAAATAATAACAAATAAACAATAATAAATAAATCAGAAACCCTCATTAAATTAAATCAATAAAATAAACAAAGATAATAAAATAGAGTGAAACCGCGCATCCCCCCAAGACTTGAAAGTGAAGTGATAGTGATAGTGATTGTGATCCCCCCAAGAACATTTAGTGCATACCCACCAGGACTTTAGCAGTGCACCCCATCCCCCCCTTAGAAGTAAGTTACAGTTAGATGTAGGCAGACGACCAGATCTTCGGATGCTGGAGAATTTTATTATCAAGGTAAGACTTAAATTGTGGCGGCTGTACTCGCACAAGCATTGATTTACGTTAATTAGTAGTTTTCGAAATAATTTAACAAGCACGTTTGGTGTGTAAAGGCGCTAGCCGACATAATGCTTGTGCGAGTGCACCTGATAAATAGGGTGATGCTTTTGCTATTTTGTGCACTGCTATATGCTTAACGCTTATTAAACATTTATTTATATATTTACATAATCATATTTATTTATATTTTATATTTACACTATATTTATTTTTTTATTAGCATGTATTGTAGTATTATGTGGATTGTTTGTTTTGTTTGACGTTCTGTCGCCATTTTGGTTGCAGTATATAATTGGGAAGGAAGAGTAGAGTTGTGAAGATTGTAATCATAATATAAATCAGTTAGGGAATGATAGGAAAAGTTAGGGATGGATTTAAATTAGTTAGCTAGATTTGGATAGTTTTAAGACGACCCTTCAGGTCGCACTGGTAAGCAGAACCGGCGTCTGCTATCCGGTATTACGGATCCCTCCCCCTCTCATTTTTGCTTGTGTCTTGTTGATCGGGTACACTCGAAAGTCAGCGCTAGGGATACCATTATTTACAACCCTGTTTTTAGTTTTTGTTTTGTTTTTGTTTCAGTTTTGTCAGATTTTTAGGTTTGTTAGATTGTTAGAGTTTGTTAGGTTTGTTAGATTTTTAGGTTTGTTAGATTCTTGTTTAGTTTTTATTTAGGGTGGATCAACTATGAAGTTAGTATAAATTAGAAGCACGTTATTTTTCGCGTTTAAACCCAATGTAGTACCTCCGGGTGGAGCATTGGGGACGTGGCCGCAAGTATAGCGGCCCCTTATTCAAATTATAATGTACTCTGATGGACTTTAAATAGCAATTAATGCAACAAGACCGACAAAAGAAGTACCGTGATCATCACCGAAGATCTGAGATTTTTTTAGTAGACGATAAAGTCTTATTGAAGACCCATATCATAAGTAATTTGCCCCCTACGTCATTCTGAAAGTTGTAACCCCTACTACCGAATGAAACATCATTTTGCGGTAGTTCCTTATTTGTTATTTTAGTTGCTCTTTGAATGTTGAATCAACAGAGTCTGTTTTGAAAGAATGTCCAAACCTAATTTCGCCCACACTAAAATTAAAATTAAAAATTTCGAATACTGAAATGCCAAAGCTTTACTGTTTACCAAAGATTCACAAAAATAATAAATCGATGAGACCAATAGTTTCAGGTATCAACTCACCGACTTACTATTTATTACGATGGCTGTCAAATGAATTTAAGAATTTAAAGTTTAATAGTTTGTCTGTACAAAACTCTTTAGAGTTCATTAATAAAATTAAAAATATCACATTAGAAGAGAACGAAATCTTAATTTCATTTGATGTCAGTTCATTATTCCCTAGTGTTCCAATACCACGTACTTTAACATATTTAAAGGATGTTCTTATAGATAGTGATATTGATGATGATAAAGTTGAGGACTATATCAAGCTTGTTTCGCATTGCATGTCCCAGAACTGTTTTCAATTCAACAACAAGTTGTACGAACAACATGAAGGCACAGCAATGGGAAATAGCTTATCACCTTTCATAGCAAATTTATTTATGTCTCGTTTTGAAACCGAGTTAAAAGAAAACTCCAAATACTTCCCAAGAATATGGTTAAGGTACGTGGATGATATTTTGCAGTTTTTGACACTTCTAAATCAAATGTTGATGATTTTCTTAAAGAAATGAATTCAAAATTTCAAAGCATAAAATTTACGTATGAACTAGAGAATAATGGACAATTACCCTTTTAGATACATTAGTAATTAGAAATGGTAATAAATTAGAATTTGACATTTATAGAAAAGAAACCAATGTAAATCGCTTTATTTTGTATTCCTCTAATCATAGCATACAACATAAGTTGGCTTCATTTAACTTTTAATTAATAGATTATTGAATTTCCTTTAAATAAAAACAGATTTAATAAGGAATTTGCTCTTATTAAACAAATAGCGAATTACAATGGTTTCTCTTCTGATATTATAGATAATATTTTTAGAAAGTGTAAAAATAGGATCAACATCCGTAAATCAACGACTTTGCAATCAACCACCTCTAACGATAATGTTAAATATGTTAAACTTCCGTTTCACAAAACCACAAAGGTCTTGATAAAATATTCAAACAGTGTAATTTCAAAATTGCTTTCACGAATACTAATAAAATTAAAGATTTGCTAGGTAATCCAAAAGACAAGGTGGAAAAATTGCAAAAGTCGGGGATTTATAAAATTAGTTGTGCAGGGCCAGGGTGTTTTCAAAATATATTGGTCAGACCAAGAGGAATATAACAACAAGATTTAAAGAACACATTGCTCACTTCAAATATGGTAAATATGAAAGGTCTCAGGTCGCCAAACATATATTTGAAACCAGCCACCCGTTAAACTAGAAAATGTTAAATTGTTAAAAGCGGTACCAACGTTTTCCTCCTTAAATGCCTATGAATCAATTAAAATTGTTAAACATAAAGGACCCCTCTTAAACACCGATAAAGGGCCAATAGAGTCATCTGCTTTGCTTTCCCTATTGGTCAACAACCAATGAGAAAGCAAGATTAAACTGGTTCCGCTTCAGTAGAATTAGAATTAGTATAAATTAGGTAGATTTAAGTTATAATGTCACAATTCACTTGTTTGTTGTTGAGAACACCAGCCTGCGGGTGAGGAGAATATCCTCGATATTGTTTAAAGCAACAATATAGTATATTATACAGCTAATTTTTTTTTTTTACTGATGATGACCACAAAGTGGTCGAAATACGTATGTAGTAATTCAAATATTTTTTGTGGTTAAGGGTTTTTATTTAATTTTATTTGGCATAGAAAAATGTGTACACACTGTACACATTCCCACGAGTTCAAAAACAAACCATTGAATCATGGAGTTGAACCGACACACCATACCACAACAATCATCATAAAATCAATTACAAAAATTAATGTATTACATATAAACCGTGGGAGAAATTAAGCCCTCGCACGAGTTATGTATCCCCAATTTATATATATATATATATATATATATATATATATATATAAAGTAAGATGTATCTGTGAACAAACTCTTATGAAAATAATAAGAGCCATTGACAAATACAAATCGGGCTGGTAGTTATATAGCCATTAACAAAACATTAGCTTTATTAATTCATAGGGGAGGCTATTAATGGCTATATAACTACCAGCCCGATTTGTATTTGTCAATGGCTCTTATTATTTTCATAAGAGTTTGTTTACAGATACATCTTACTTTATATACTATTTTCTTATTGCGGACTGCAAATAACTTGTCTTTATATATATATATATATATATATATATATATTATATTAAATAATAGAATCTAATAGGAAAATATTATAAATTGTTAAAGAAAATATAAGTCGAGTACAACAATGTAACTCAAGGATAGATATAAAAAGGTTATTAACAGTTCATGAGAACGGATGCAATACAATGTATTCCAAACGATAGTGATACTGCAAGTGGCAGGTCACAGACGGTTAAGATACCGCAATTACCTTGAAAGTAAGATTAGAACAATGTATTAATTAATAAAAATAAGAATAAGCAGACATAAGGTTTGCAGGTTCCCACAGAATTGTGAGGGGCAGGGACAACATAAATACCCCGGAGCCCCAAGTACAGTCAGTCAGTCTGAGAAATCTAGCTTTAGCATTGTTGTTTACCTATGCTACTCGCTCTAATATTAGTTCAGTTAATCATTTTATGTCGACTTAGAGTTTTATAAATCAGTTTGTCAGAATTCCATAATTAATGTCTGTTTAAACAAATAAATTGTTACTAAGAATTGGAAGTAGTTTTTAAAAACACCGTTCCTAAGGCCTGAAACGTAACTCGCGGATATAAAGATATCTCCACCGTGATAAATTACCCTAATATTCATATACGCATAAATTTACATCCATAAAAAATGTGTCCCGATCGTAAACAAATGACGCTGTTACCAAAAGTATGGTAACAAGTGACCAGTTACACACAAAAAAACGAGGTTGGTTAGGATCTTTGGACAAGAAGTAGACGCACTACCGCGTAAAAACGAGAAATAGCATGCACTAACTTTGAGACTTATAAAACCCAGATATAAGAAGGAGTCTAAGACTTCGTATCAGATTATTAAACATAAGCAATGTCTCAAAACACGATAGCGGTGTGAGCGCCAGGTACTACAAAGTACAGGACGGTATTGCAAACATTAAGACTCTCAATTACTGAACAGGTCATCTCACGCAATTAACGCCGTCAGCAAATACCTGTCTCATAGAGAAAATGAATAGTGTAGGAACACAACAGAATAAAATTTTACTGTAAGTTCTGCCCGTTGAAATTGAAGGAGCTTTGAAGGAATGAAACCAAAACAACTGTAAGTTCAATTGAATGATAACCATTATATGCTGTTTAGTTCGTCTAAAATTTGAAATTGATTATTAGTATTTATACCTATGTGGCGCTTATTTTTGTAAAAAGTCATTAATGTTGGTGCACGCTTCTATATATTTAGTATACATAAAAAGTCGCTAGTTTAAAAGATACTTAGCCAGTAAAAATTACATTGATTAAATTTCGATGAAGTTGTGTTATTAATAGTCTTAGGTTTTATAGCTAAACGCGGATTTGGGCAAATTAAGTTAGATTATTATGTTTTTTTTTGTTGTTGCTATTTACTATCTTGAAAATTAGGTTTGATAGTATAAGTTAGATGTACAAAATATAGAATTCTTTTATTTGTTTTTATATTTGACTAGTAGATGAACGTAAGAAAGGTGTAAATTGACGCGCCCTATCAACCTCAACCAGCAGTGGAAACCGTTAACTGTCTTTCGAAGCACCCATTTTCCGGGCACGAATTAGTCAGGTGGGTTGGCTTTCAAAGGTTTTATTAGGCAAGAGAGTTTAAAAATGTTTCAAGGTAGGTGTAAGAAGACTAAAAAGTTTTGAATATGCTTTCATAGAACCCATTCCACACCGCGATAGCCAGTCTATGACCTATCTTATTGTTACATCACATCTCTCTTGTAGAATAAAATTGATTCAGCCAATTAACGTCAATTTTTCTCGTAACATGGGACGAATGTCTACCGCCTTTAATATTCTAAGTCATTTAGAGTAATTAAATTTACTGAGAAACCCTTAATCACACATGTTAGAAAAAGAAATAGGAATGACATCTAGTAACACAGTAATTTGAAATACAAAAAAAAGGCGACCTGTGGAAAAATGTGATAATAATTTGAAGTTACAAAAATGCATTTGTGGTCAAAACCTATGCAAATTTTGATTAGTAATACTAAGTTGTTTTCTGTTGTGAGTTACTGTAATTTATTGTTGTACTGTATAAGCGAAAGGGAGACCGTATTTGAAACCGAACTAAGCAATTTTTCCCTACTATTGAGAAATCAAATAAAATAGTAAAACAGTAGTAGAGTTTATTTGTTGGCTTTGCTTGTGCGTTCTCAAAACTGTTTACAAATAAAAACTATTAGGAAAAGTTATTTTTAACTTTCAAATACGTTATAAGCTGCAGTACAATTAATTATGAGTCAGCGTAGCAACAAGGGATCATGTCCAATTTGCAAAGGAAAAGCCGACGAGGAAATGGTGCAGTGTGATGGAGTTTGTAAAAAGTGGCATCATTTAAAATGTGTAGGGCTGTCTGAAGAACAAGCTCAGGCCGAAGATTGGGTGTGTAATTTATGCGCACCTGATCCCAAATCTTCTACAAACACACACAGTAGCTACCGGTGGCTCGGGAAAAGGCAATTCGCCGAAATCAGTTGTTTCCAGTACTTCTCGTGGCAATAACAAAAGTGGTTTATTCAAGTTACTTACCGAAAAGAGAGCAATTATTCGGAAGCAACAAGAAGCCATTCGGAAAGAACAAGAAGCATTAGAAGAAGAAAAGCGCGTTATAGATGCAACTGTTAGCGTCGTTGAAGATGATAACGCGAGATTACTTTCGAAGGTGTAAAATTAAAAGATAAAAGAGGTAGATGAGGTTTTGGCTGACAGAAAAAACAAGTTTAGCGACATCTAAACAGAAGATCAAGAGCTTAATATATATGTAAAAAAATCGTTTGAGGTCAATGCGAATACTAGACAGATTAAATTCTCCATCCCACCTACGCTTGCAGAAGATATATCATAAATGCGTACCAATGGTCTGCGAGGCACTCTATGTCTAAGGAGTTGCCAATCTTTAGTGGCAGACCAGAAGAGTGGGCTATTTTTATCAGTGCATACTACCAATCGACACAGGCATGCGGGTTTAACGAACAAGAAAATCTTGTTAGGTTACGAAAATGTCTTAAAGGTACAGCTCGAGAAATGGTCGAAAACCAACTATCTGTACCATCGTGTGTACCTCAAATAATTGCAACACTGAAGAAACTGTTTGGTAGACCAGAACTAATTATTAATTTATAAATAAATAAATTACGTAAAGATGCCTGTCCTAAAGAAAATAAGTCGAAAACTTTAGTTAGATATGCTGTATCAGTACAAAACTTAAGCACTTTGTTAAAGTCAGTAAAAATGGAACAGCACATGGCAAATCCACTTCTAGTACAAGAGCTAGTGGATAAACTTCCAATATCAATAAAGTATCAATCGGCAAGATACATCAAATATCATACTACATATGATGTATCAACGTTCGGTGATTGCTTAAATGATATTACTGATGATATATGCTTAGCTATGCCTTCACTGGAGTTTGCGGCCACAAAACTAAACATAACAGAAAAACCGCAGAGAAAAGAAAGCCGCGTACATGTTCATGCCGTGCTGTATACTTTAAAGAGTGAAAGCCACAGCTGCATGAGCTGTCAGGGTTCTTGTAAATCTATAGCAGAGTGCCACACTTTCAAACAGTTTTCCTACGAAGATAAGTGGAAAAAGTTGCGTGACAAGGGTATATGCAAACAGTGCCTCAAAAAACATTTAATGAAGTATCCTTACAGATGCAAAGCGGCGATAAGGTGCACGGAACCAGAATGTAAAGGAAAACATCATCCATTGATGCACACAATAGAAAATGTGGCACAAACAGTCAGTGTAGACCGCGCGGTCCACAATGAAACAAACTGTAGCCAACATATGGAAGAGTTTCATACCGTGTTTTGCTATATGCCAGTTTTACTAATGAGCAATACAATGGTCATCAAAGCGGTTGCATTTTTAGACAAAGGATCGAGTGGCACGTTTCTGGAAGTAAATACAGCTAGGGCATGGCAATTACAAAAACCCAAGTCCAATTTGTGTTTGAAATTTACTGGAACTTCTCACCGAATTAAAGCTGACTATTCACATACAACTAAAAATATCTGGTAATTACAAAAATGCTCCAGAATATGAACTAACTGGAGTGCGTACAGTGAAACAGCTAAACATGTTATCCCAATCATTAAATTATGAAGAAATTTCTGAACGCCACCTATATCTTGGAGGCATAGCTGTGACATCATATAGTTGTGCAACGCCAAATATACTCATTGGAGTCAATAACTGGAAAGTTGCAGCACCTACTTAGCTGCGTATGAACTATGATAAAGAGCCCATAGCAGCAAAATGTTTACTGCGGTGAATAAGATTTGCCGTACAATGTGATAACACCACACAAAGTGTTAATTATTGTAACGATCAACAGTATCGTTCACATAACCAAGACGAAGTCTTAGAAAAAGCACTCAAACAATTTTTCTGCATTGACAGTTTAGGTGTGAAGCCGCCTATAGATGATCACCTCAAAAGAAGAAAAGAGGGCTCTTGAGATAATGAAGAGTACAACCAGGCGTATTAATGGTAGGTTCCAAACAGGTTTGTTATGGAAACACGATAACATTGGATTACCAGACAACAAACAAATGGCATTTCAACGAATTGGAAAAGAGCCTAAAACACAAGCCTGACATCGCTGAAGGAATGAAGCGGCTAATCAAGGATTATCTAGACACAGGTAATATGCGTAAATTAACGAAAGAAAAACTGTTAAAATATGTTAGAATATGGTAGTATTTACCCATATTTCCGGTAATACACCCAGTAAGCCGAATAAAATTAGAATAGTGTACGATGCTGCTACTAGGTACAAAATGTATCACTAAACTCAACTTTGCTAAAAGGGCCAGATCAGGTATCATCACTGATTGGTGTTTTGTTGAGAGTTAGATAGCGTAAATTCGCAATTAGTGGTGACATTAAGGAAATGTTCCACCAGGTTAGAATGAGGCCTGAAGACCAGCAAGTTCAGCGCTTTTTTTGGAGAAATTCCACCGAGCAGGAGCCGGAACTATTCGTACTACAAGTTATGACCTTTGACGCCACATGTTCTCCAAGTAGTGCGCAATATGTAAAAAACACCAACGCTAAAGCATGGGAAAGTGAATTCCTAAGAGCCGTACAGGCTATTATAAAAAACCAGTATGTGGACGATTTTTTGGATAGTGCTGACATTGAAGAAGCCGCTCTTGAATTAGCAGGTCAAGTGAAAATAATCCATGCAGATGCTGGACTTCACATTAGGAAATGGAGGTCAAACTCAAAATGAGTAATGCAAGCATTAGGTTCCGATTCGAGTGTATTAAACTCACCCATGAATTTCAATCTCGAAACATAAGATGAAAAGTAGAAGGCCCTGGATATGTATTGGTGCACAAAACAGATGAATTTACCTACTCTTTACGGTTAAATAATGACAATAGCGAGATATTGAATGGAAAGAGAAAACCTACAAAGAGGGAGATGTTAAAAACACTAATGTCTGTATTCGACCCGCTTGGTGTAATATCCCACTATCTAAGCTACCTAAAGGTTCTTCTACCAGATGTATGGCGATCAAATATAGGATGGGATGATACAATTACAGACGAACACAACGAAATGTGGCAGATGTGGGTTAATGCGTTAACAGAAGTAGAACAGTTAAAACTTCCCAGATGTGACGTGCTCTTACATGCAGATTGGAATAACGTTGAAACTCAACTCCACGTCTTTGTCGATTCAAGTAAGGATTGCGCTGCAGCGGTGGCATATGAACGGATGGAAATGAACGGATTGATAGAATGTTCATTTATAACTGCAAAAACGCGAGTTGCTCCTATAAAATTAATGACCATACCAAGACTTGAGCTAATAGCAGCGCTTATTGGATCGAGATTGAAAAAAAACACTATTGAATCACTAACAGTGCCAATAGCCAAGATCGTGATATGGTCTGATTCAAAAACAGTAATTAGCTGGATTAGATCTGACACCAAGAAAATAAAGGGACAGTTTGTAGCCATTAGGGTTGCAAGAATACAGGATAATAGTGATGTTGGAATGTGGCGTTACGTGCCATCAAAATTGAACGTGGCTGATGATGCTACAAAATGAGATAAAAACCTATCATTTCAAATTAAGGAGCGATGGTTTCAAGCTCCTGCATTCTGTATCAACTAGAAGAAGGGTGGTCAGAGGATATTACTATCACCTACTGTGCTGATGAAGAAATGAAGGTCGTAGGTGTGAACCAAGCGATGAAACCTCTTATAAGATGGGAAAGGTTTTTGAAATTGGAAACGTCTATTGTATATCATTTCTTATGAACAACGTTTTTGCGATACAATCAAATGCCGCGTGAACAAGCTCCCTGTTCCAAGGGGCATATTGCCCAATGTGGAATTAAAACTGTACAAATTAATACAAGCTGATGGTTATTCGGATGAAATTGAAGAGCTGTCAGTCGCCCAAGAGCACACTAATCATCTACCATTAATGGTTGATCGGAGTAGTAGCATATATAACTTATCTTCATATATTGACGACAACGGTATATTAAGAGTAAAGGAGCGTATTGACGTTGCAACATGTGTTGAATTTGAAACAAAACGACCTATAATTTTACAAGGTAGTCATTGTGCAACGCAATTACTGCTGGGATTATATCATGAACGATATTTACACCTTCATCACGAAACGTTGGTTAACGAACTGAGTGAGAAGTATTACATACAACGGCTTCGTTAGGTATTAAAAAAACTTCGAAGTAACTGTTCATGTTGTAAGTACCTAAAGGCCAAGCCACAACCACCTGAAATGGGAGTTCTGATATTTGCTCGATTAGCTCCATTTACGCAACCACTTACCTATGTTGGCATCGATTGTCTTGGGCCTATAGAAGTGTTGGTTGGACGACGACACGAAAAACGGTGGGTATGCTTATTCACATTCCTTTCAGTGCGAGTTATTCACCTGAAGGTTTTGTGTGGAATGGATCATGATTCCTTCATCATGGCTCTTCGAAATTTTATGCAACGCCGAGGCAAACCCAGAAAAATATATTGCGACAATGGGACAAATTTTGCTAAAGCTGAACGCATATCAAGAGAGGAAATGAGACGTATTGACATTCAAAGAGTAGTAGAATCCCTTAGGATACAGAAACGAAATGGTATTTCAACCCTACAGAAAGCTCGCATATGGGAGGTAGTTGGGAAAGACTAGTAAAATCTGTAAAAAACGCATTCTACGCTGTACTTCCATACCGAGCACCACATGACCCTCTATTTAGAAGTTATTTGATGGAGGTAGAAAATATAATAAATTCAAGACCTTTAACGTATCTACCATTAGATAGCGATGAGGATGAGGCATTAACTCAAACCATTTTTTACTGCAATGTTTAAATGAGGGAAACCCAATCGATATCTTTAGTGACGATGCTAAATTTCTAAACGCAAACTGGTTAATGTCGCAACTTTATGCAAAACGATTTTGGCAGAGATGGGTAAATGAATACCTACCAGAACTAACCCGTCGAAGTAAATGGCATAAATGGCAAAGAGTATTCGAAATCATTGGCAAAGGGGTCGAATAATTGGAGTTAACACAGGAAAAGATGGACAAGTTAGGAGTGCCATGGTTAAAACTACTACAGGTTTATTGCATCGCTCAGCAATAAGACTAGCTCGACTTGATGTAAATAATGCCAGTGCACTGAATAAAGACGACGTTTCAGTGCACCGGGTGGGAGGATGTTAGAAAAAGAAAAGGTTACCTGTGGAAAAATTTCATAATAATTTGAAGTTACAAAAATGCATTTGTAGTTAATATCTATGCAAATTTTGATTAGTAATACTAAATTGTTTTCTGTTATGAGTTACTGTACTTTATTGTTGTACTGTATAAGCGAAAGGAAGACCGTATTTGAAACCTAACTATGCAATTATTCCCTAATATTGAGAAATCAAATAAAATAGTAAATCAGTAGTAGAGTTTACTTGTTGGCTTTGCTTGTGCGTTCTCAAAACTGTTTACAAATAAAAACTATTTGGAAAAGCTATTTTTACCACACACTATATTCAAGTAGACATATATCGACCAATAGGTGGTCATTTGCAGTAGCAAAACTTTAAAGAACTATAAAGAAAAAACACTCGAGGTTGTTCAGGAACTCATTTAATAATATTTGACTTCTGAGATAATCTAAAGTAAACCTATCCATTATTCAATTAACTAATTCTGCTTTAAACACTTGAAGATATCCTTCTCAACCCCCAAGCTTCAAATTATCACCGTATAATCCACTTTGTGTTTCGAACATCGCTAGCTTGTGCGGAGAATATTCACAGTTGTTCAAAATTAGTTAGTTGTATTCTGGAAACGTCACTTCAGTCTACGTGATGAGCAGAATATCCTCAGAAGGGTTCATGGACAGCATTTATAAAAAATATGTTGCTACCTACGAAATACGTAGTTAGTGTAAATTAATGATAATAATAATAACAGTATGTTATGATAAAGTTTATAAGCAAGCCTTTAAAGCACGTGCAGCATTTGAGGATATGACACGAAGCGAAGTGCCCTTAAACGTTATAAGTACTTTAAAGGCATTTATAAATGAGTATCATATGCTATTTTTAATATACGTGCACTTAAACTTCATACGTTAGTTTACATATTACTGAATTTATTTACGCTTGAAAAGTGTAATTTGGCAAATAAATATAAAATTGTTGTTTAGCAACCTTTAAAACGCTAGTGCAAATAAGATTGATTTACGCACACTAATTAGTTCTTTACAATTGTGCTACGGTACGTACAGGTATGTTAAACAAGATTTTTATTATACTTAATTTGAATCTTGTCACAAAATTCTTAAGCATTATCTATGTAATTCTTCTTACTGGTAATCATCGTAATAGGAGCTTTAAATACCTAACGAAGCATTATACAAAAATTCAAAGCTATTTAAGGAATATTGTTTGAACCTTTCTTTCTCTTTGAACTTGCTAATGCAATTTCCCTTCTACAAAAACAGATTCCTTAAAATCAATTTCCAGAACACCAAATGAGAAGAACCGCAAATCATAAGAATCCTTTGTAAGAAAACCTCTTGGTATTAAATAATTGCCTTGCATTCTCCAGTCACGCAATATGTTTTTTTAAACATACGGAATACAACTTATCTTTATTTTATTTTATTTTATTTTATTTTTTATTTTATTTTATTTTATTTTATTTTATTTTATTTTATTTTCACAAAATGCGTTTAAATCTGTGGTTAATTAAAAATTTTCCAAAGACAATACGGACTCTGATGCTAAATTTATTTGTTTTATGTCTATACAAATCCTCTTCCCCGCATCAAAATGGTCTAAGTTTCAACGTTCATTCTTCGTTACTTGTAGTTTTGATATACCTACATTACATAATTTACGAATGCACGGCCTTAATCACAACTACAGTGTTAATCGTGTAACTTGTTAGAGCAGGTACAGGTTTGTTTGGGATATCTTTGTATAATTGTACATATTCTATGCGAATCTGCTGCACGTGTATTCGTTGTATAGTGCGTTTAAGGGCGCGATAGCATCCCTCTATTTTCATAACATGAACTAATTTTAAAATAGCTGCCTTTGTGGTATGACTTTCGCATGATAGAGGGAACTACTTTATTTTAACTTTAGTAGTTTAGTGGTTCGTTTCCAAGTTAGGCAAATAACGGTTGCTATGATACGGTACGATGCTGGTTTTTCTCCATTTCTGTAACTATTCATCGTAAATGACCTTCAGCAATTTCGAAGTTGTTGAACATCAAGCAAAGCGTTAGATATAGTTGAAATCAAATAAAGTCAAGCATGACTCATCGTTGCGCATATGAATAAAACACAGCCACGATATTGTTATGCTACTCTATTACCTGGCTCTTCCCCATCTAAAAAGGATAGCTAGAAAAATATTCGTCGGCTGTATAATTCAATGCAACCACTCTGAAGGTATGTCCATAAAATATTTCCGTTTGTAATTAATTGTCAAACATTTTTAAGGTTAGGTTAGAATTTTTGCTTTGTTATTTCACTTGCGATTTTCTACTTTTCTTTTAAAGATAATTCTGATATATAACAAGCAGTTTTTTTAAAACTAAGAACCTTCTACACATTGAATAGTGTTTGGTCAACACTTATCAAAATGAACACGCTTCGTAACAAACATTTGAACTTTCAAGCTCAGTTGTTGGTGATGAATGTTCTAACATTTTTTGAAAGAGAACGTGATAATCATGGAACCTTGGCCCCATTTGAGTCCGTATTGCAGGTATAATCAAATTTTCAAGTGATATGTTGTGTTTTAACTGTTGCTTATTGTTAGCGAACATCTGAGGCTTGTGGGGTAGGACTGAGTTCTCTTCGTTCCATTAAAAAAAGAGAGTTTTAGAAGCCCGAAAAGAAAATAAAGTTCCTGAGCCACCGAGCAAGCCCCGAAAATTCAACAAGTCTAAATCGTCTGGCGTAGATGGTTTTGTAATAGATGCGGTTAAACGGAAAATTTACGAAATGTATTCCAAATGTAATATAGTTTTCATAACAATTTTATTTAGTGTTTTTTAGTATTATGCTTTTAGGGCTTCATGTAACTGTTAAATCTTTACGACAAGAAATTGTAACCGCTCAAATTTTTAACTTCAGCCAGTCTAGTCTGACGAGACTTCTATCAACAATTGGTTTTCTTTTAAATTGGACGATGGTAGAAGGGCTGTGCTTGAACGGGAACATATTGCTGCTGCACGAGTGAAGTTTTAAGAGCATATGAAATGTACAAACAATTGTAACTTTATAATCCTGTTTTCTTGGATGAGACGTGGATTTTAGTCGAGGTTCTGTTAAGAAGAGTTGGCATAATGGTTCCAAGCTCAGTGTCAAGAGAAACCTCCTGGAGAAGGAAAACGGTTAGTTTTTTAAAGTTAAAATTACATTTAATAGAAATATTTTTTATTACAGGTTCATAGTCGTACATGCAGGCAACAAAACTGGATTCATCCCCAATGCAGCACTTTTGCATTCTACAAAATCTCCAAGTGCTGACTATCATGGAGACATGAATGCAGCATTATTTACAAAATGGTTTGAAGAAGGTTTAATTCCTAATTTAAGCAAACCCAGTGTAATTATTCTAAACAATGCTAAATATCATTGATTACTTGATTAAACACAATGTTAGTTGCTGCAGTCACAAGTTAAAAAGGGAACTATTATCATTGATTAAAAACATCCACAACCAAAAATTTATGAAATAGATACCCTAGCAGAAATGTACGGACACAAAGTTTTGCGGCTACCTCCGTATCACTGGGAGTTTAATCCTATAGAGTTGGTATGGGCGAACTGTAAAAATATTACAATAAAAATGTTGGACGGCTTAACCAACTTTATAATGACACAAATGTCAACTTGATATGGCAAGAATCTTTGCAAAGAATAGATGGGTCATATTGGCAAAAATGTATCACACATGCAGAAAAATGTATGATGGAATGGTGGGCTATAGTACAGCAGTTTGATGTTGTCGAACCTTTAATTATCAAAGTGGGTGATACAAATAGTGATAGCAGTGGCTGTGATACTGATCAGAATAACCTGTATTACCTACACGGTAATTTTAGTTGGTTTTGTTAGCACGAGACCAACACAAACACAATACACAAGTGTATAGTAACGGTCACCAAATTGCATTATTTATTGTGCAATATTTATGTTAACAAATTATTAATGTTTAGCGATTGATGTTTAACTATTCATGACCTGCTAGAGTTGTTATACAAGAAATTTAGATTTAAGTTTCATTGTCATTATTATTTGTGCAATAAATTTATATCGACTCGTTTACAGAAAACTTGTTTGCTTTCAAAAGTTAAAAAAGGATACAATCATTACATCAATACCACCAACGTGACACTTTAAATCGGCCAAGTGTGTTGGCTACCACAAGGAAACGTCCAGGGGGTGGGGTTGGTGTGTACGTAAGGAAGGAACTTAAATGTCAGGTTATTTTGTTTGGTTTGCAATTGACTCATATACTTGAATATATTTTGGATAATGTTTAAATTAAATCGCAAAACTTTTACTGTAGGCACAGTATACAGATCCCCAAACTCTAATCCGCTTAGTTGTGTTGACGAACTAGATAATATATTATCTTATTTAGCACCAATGATGGATAATATAATATGTTTAGGTGATGCCAATGTGAATCTTTTCAATTTAAGTAATATTATCACACACTGCATTGATTCTTATGGATTCATCCAAGTAATAAACGAACCTACGCGCATCGTAAATAACAGCAGTACTCTTTATTGATTCCATATATTTATCAAGTGATGAATTATTTGTTCGTGCATGTACTATTGATGCTGATATTGTTTCGGATCACAGAGAAAATTAGAGATTGTGTTAAGGATAAGATAAAAGTCATAATTAACAATACCTCTTCCATTAGTTAGTTCTTCAAGAAATTTCTGTTTAATACTTGATGATGATCTACGCTTTATGTCACATGTTGCAAGGTTAATAAAACGGTCGTATATAGCACTTAAACAACTATATGCTTGTCGGTATATACTATACTAACCTTACAATTGAAAGAGCTGTTGTCGGAAGCTAGTTTTGTCATTATTTAACTATTGTGATTTTATATATGGTCCAAACCTTGATAGCACTTCTATGACACAAATACAAAGGATTCAAAATACTTGTTGTCGTTTAGTTTTTGGACTAAAAAAATTTGATCATGTATCGCATAAGATAAAAGAGTTGCACTGGTTAAATATGGATAACTGCAGGAAACATCATTTGTTATGTTTTGTTCTTAAAATAATTATAAATGACTTCAGAGGATATTGCTAAAATATTAATGGCACGCTCCAAAGTGCATTGCATCAATATTAGACACACTAAAACTTTAACAATTCCCAAGAAACTGACTGCTATGTTTCAGAGAAGATTCATCTATAATGCTGTTTCTACTTATAATGCAATTCCAGATGGATATAAAAATCTTTTTTACTTTTACTGCATTCAAGGTTCAAATCAGGGCTCATATTTTGGATAAGTAGTAACATAGCCTAATTGTATATTTTTCAATTATTGTGTAATTATTCATTTGCTTCACTCATTTTACTTGTGGAGATATGTAGTGGTTTATGCAGGTTAAGTGTAAGATAGTCTATGACTAAACTTTGCCTGTATGGACCTACAAACATTGACCTTAAAATGTGTGGTTTAAAAAATATTATTTACAAATGCCTGTTATTCACTTCTTTTCACCAATAGTTTTATATCATTTACATTGCTACGTATTGTGTAAAACAGTGTTCCTTTTAAGTTTTTGGTTGCTAATGACTTACTGTTCAAAAATACCTATATACACATTGTAAATGTTACAACAATTGAACCTATTTTTAATTTCTTAGTTATTCATTAAAAATAAAACATTTGTAATAATTTTGTTTTAATAAAGCACACTTTACAGGTAACAACTCAAAACTTTTTTGTATTGGAAATACATTTTTCGATATTAGCATTTGATGAAAAATATTAAACCGAAGACCCCAAATATTCTATTAGTTTGAAATATTTATTGAAATAAACGTTTAGTCGTTTTTGACAGAGTCGATTTAATGTAACAAAATAGCTATTTTTTGACAGAATAAACCAAAAAGGAATTCTTTTATGGTTTATTTCTAATGCCTAAAGTTAGGTCTAGTTTCGTAAATTGTTTAATTCTAAATAAACTTTTCCATTTTTAATTTCGCCTAAAATATATTTCATCATTAGTGGGAGTTTTGAAGTTTATTGTTTATTATAATCATTTTTTGCCGGCAGCACAATTTGAGAAAATGTTATTATCACATCTATTTGACGTTACATGTGAACTATGTATGACCAAAAAATGACGGAAGTCTACTACGTGGGGGTAAAGAATGGGAACACTAATAAGTTGCCTATATATTTAAAGCTGATTTTGACACTTTTCAAATTGAAAATATAATTACCATTGCAGATCCCTGGTGAAGATACACAAGACAATGAACGTCCCCAAAGTGAAGTGTAAAATGATGTAGGAAAAATTATCGTTTTTTGAGAACGTCCTCCCCCAGATCGTTCAAATTTGAAAATCATTTTGCCGAGTACCAAACTCGCAACCTAATTTGTAACAAAATGTATCCTATTTCTCTGCAATGGTTCCACTAAGATATTTTAATAAACAATACTCTTGCTAACATGATGCAATATTTTGCTTATATTGAATATTGTAGAGTATCTAGTTACGTTTTGGGATACGGCACACTACCCTTTTTTTTTAAACTATTATAACATAGTATAAGCTTCACAAAGTAACACTGCTGTAATAATTTACTTATCGCCTGTAAACATAAACATGAAAGTTTACAAACAACCATGGATGTTGAGGTTATGTCATTTTTGGCTTCATAAATATTCGCAATTAATCCAATCATTATTATATTACACTTATCAAAAGGTAATTCACCATATATTATTAGTTTACTTCATTTCAATGCGACAAAAACAAAGTCTAAAATAATTCAATTTGAAATATTCTGGTTTTAAACCTTATTCTACACATCATTAACACTGCCATCTTCGGAGGAAGTCGCGAACAATTTCTATTAAAATGGCGTACAATTAATGTAATAATTCAATAAAATCCATTCAGTACACTACGGCTATCATGATCAATATTTTGAAATTTTTTAACAGAACGATTATATATGTATTCTGCTATCCAACGAATGCTTTTTATATACAAATTGATTATGTTAGATGTCGTAACTAAAATAAAGTAAGTGAATTTTAACATTACTTTTAACAGCTATTTCTTGCTTATTACTGCACTTTAGAAAAAAGCAAACCTTCGTTAGAAAGTACAAAGTTTTGTGAGTCTAATGGTGAAGTTACATTTTGCATATTTTCAATCCAACAAAGTTATTTACCAAACAGAATAACCTGTTTTTGGTGGATTTTAGGCAGCCAACCATACACCCTATCGCGCCCTTAACGAACAGATTCAGTAATTAAAATAATAGGATAGGCTTAGTTGCGCAGTACAAACTGAGCATAAGCTTGATTTACAGCGATCAAATTTAACACCTTACTGCAACTACAAATGCGTGCATCGGTTGAATAGTAATTTTCAAATATTGTGAAAGTATTTTCAACGTTCTGATTGGTTGCTCAAAACCATGTGGCAATTAGGAGTTCAAATAAACTCACAAAACTATACGATTAAATTTTCAATACATTAAAAATATTATCAGAGAGAATGTTTTATTATTCCCCACGTTTTCAGTAAGAAAGGCAATATTAATTAGAACTTTAATTTTTTCATATTGTTTGAGTACCGAGAACGGATATGTTAGTTACGAAATTTTCCGTACTGCGTTGAATGTAATTTGAGGTTGTGGTCATGTTCTTCGTTATGATATGCAAATAGAAAAAAAAATATTTCTAACTACAGATTTTTATGCCTGTCTAATGGCATTCACAAATTTGTTCTGCAACACTTGTTTAGAAACGTTTGTTATTGGTTTATGAAATCTTCACAGTAATTTATTGTAAGAATTATAAATAAAAGGTTTTGTATACAAAATACATTTCAGAATCAAACTCATTGATGATGGTAAATAGGAATCGAGTGATGGCATTATTACAACAGCAACAATCACATTAATAATTAATGTTGATTAATGGCCAATGAATGAATCGTTAGGAATTTATAGTATATGATGTGAATAATTGACAATATGTTAATGAGAAACAGATTTCCATGCTATACTATTTTTTTTGGTACACATGCTATCCGTGTCAGTTATGTATTACGAAAATGGTGAGATAGTTAAAGAGAGTACGGGTGAACAGTGTATCAAAAAGCAACTTTATAAAACAATGGATGGGCCTGCTGTGCATATATTAATTTAGCTTAAGTATTATTACAGCAACTAACACAATTTTGAATAACCAGAAAAACCATGCGATGGATGATACCGACTAATTTATTGTTATATTACTATAATGATTAAAGTTTATCTATTACAAAAATGTGTGCTGTAATCGTGATAATCATAATTTATAGAATAGTATGTACAGCAAATAAATGTTAAATTGTTCAATAAATGAATAAGTACACAGAGCATTAATTTTCGGTTCTGATTCTTCAGACGAAGACGAATCATCGCCTCCTAATTGTATAATCAAGGGCTCCACTTGAACTTCCATCACAATGTCCAGTAGCCACATTTTAATCTCTAAATCTTGAACATGGCGAATAGAATTTTTTCAGTTGTCTAATGTTACGTTTGCAACAGCTTCTTGAAACAAGGGACGAAGATCTGCCATTTTAAATGTTTTATTTTTTCTTGCAACTTCACCTTTTATCTGTGCCCATATTAATTCTATCGGATTTAATTCACAATGATATGGCGGCAGGCGTAATACTGTACAGTTAGAGTGTCTTGCCTTTTCATCAACAACAATTGTTGGAATAACAGCTGCTCTCCTAACAATAACAAGAAGTTCATCTTTGACCATATCTTCTTCGTAGTCGATAGATTCTTCAGTTAACCATTTTTAAATACATGCTTTTTTTGTTCCAGTATTTGGTATCTTTTTCTAGTTTTCTACTATGATAAGGTGCATTGTCTAACACTAAAACAGCATTTTCATCGACACTTTTAAGAATTTCTTCAAACCATTGTTCAAAAACAAGAGCTGTCATTTCTTCATGGTAATCACCTGTTTTCTTCGACTCAAACACTTTCAAACCACCGCTGACAAAACCTTCCTCCGAGCCAATATGGAGAACTACCAGACGTTTTCCTTTTCCTGATGGATCTTTTAACCCAGTCGTTAATCCATTAATAAAGGCTTGTCTTGGATGCAGAATGGTAGTATCTTTCCAAACCTTGCTTACGGTATGGCCAGCAGTAAGCCACGTCTCGTCCAACCAATATATTTTTTCTCTCATCCCTGTATTTCCTTATTTGTCGTAAATAACGTCGTCTCCACGCAACTATTTCACTTTTCTCTTTAAGGACACTATTTCTGGACCTCTTTGAGTATCTACAATTCAACACATATTTTAACCCCATCTATTCTGTTAAACTATATAAGTACATACTTAAAACCAATTTCATTCAAGAGGGTTCTCAGGGTGCTTCGTTTTAATTGAGGCATCTCGTTATCTACAGACACGGCGGATAAAATTTTGTTTAGTGTAGGTGGATCATTGTTTTCAAAAAAGGAATGAACCATACGTCTAAGCTGACTCTTAGTTTCATCGTCACTGTTGTCCAAAATTGCTCGTTGTCGATGGTACAGTTTTGGAGAACGTAATACATGAGTTTGCTTGTATTCACGTAGAATGTTGTACACACTTTTATCAGTAATACCTACAATGATAAGATTTAATAAATAAATGGTGTTCATTCAAAGTTATTAACATCACCAGCTGCTTTTGCAGTAAATGCAATATTTTCCGTTTTATTGTTGTTGGGATTTTGTTCAACACAAACTTTAAAAATACTTAAGATCTGCTGTTTATACTCAATGGAAAAATGCCTGGACGGGCGCTTCTTAGGGGGCGAAAAACCCTGTTGATCCATGTTACACGTAATTAATTGTAAATAACCTACACAAATGTAATAAGTATTGAAAAATACTGTTTTTGAAAAAAAAAAGTACAAGAGCAAAAACTACGAAAGACGAGTGAACAAAAAATAAAGCAAAGACAAACACGAAAAACTAATTGACATTTGTAGGTTAATGTTACAAATTGAAATGTGTGGTTGTGTGAATCCGGCCAACCAATACAAAATCTTTATTTAAACTTGGCGCTGATTTATGGGCGGAGCATTTACTGAATCTGTTCGTTAAACGCACTATAGTACTAAAACTCTTAGGACCAACTTAACAATAAAACTAAAACTTGTTTCTTGCTAAGATAGAAATTGTAAAGAATGCTTGAACGTGGAATACATTTATTATAACTGTATATGATTGAAAATTTAAGTAAAATACATTAGAATGAATGGGTATCAGCTGTCACGACCTAACCCCTCAGACATCTTAATCGCGAATGAATTCTGAAAACGAAACACACAACAAAATATCAGCGCCTCCGCCACAAAAATAGTACTGGCACAAACGCGAAGTAACTTCACATTTTAGTAAATTCCATAATCCCCAACATGCCCCCGACGTTGAAAGCTCTAACTTTCAATAAACTAACAATATTTTAAATATGTCAGCTTAAAGGTACAATAAAAATAGTATGAACAAGTATAGTACAAGAATAAAGTATAGAACAATAAAATATATTTACATGTCGTAAATAGGTAGCGGACAGAGCTTGGAAAATGATCGACGAACTAGACCAGTATCAGTTTTAATTGACGCAACGCAATTAACACCGTCGGCACCAGTATGAACACTTACAATGCGCCCAAGACGCCATTGTAACACTGGAAGATTGTCCTTCTTTATTAGTACCAATGTGCCTTCTTGAAGTTTGGAGTCATTGGAACGCCATTTTATCGTTGTTGGAGTTCGGACACATACTCTTTGCTCCAACGTAACCATATTTGTTGCTGAAGAAGTTGAACTCGTTAGAAGGTATTAAGTCTGGACTTTTTAGGTGACTTAAGGAAGGATCAAGAGCAGAAATCATGCATCGACCAATGTGGAAGTGTCCCGGAGTTAAAGGAAGAAAATCGTTGGGACCAGAAGAAATAAGCGACAAGGATCTCGAATTTATAAGAAGAAGCTTAGCAAATCTATGTTTTGCAGAAATCAGATTTCGATTTTTTTCTCAAAGGAGAACTGAGAATTTTGAAGACGACCTCCGACGCGTATTACACCATCAGAGTCGAGAAAAGGAGTTAAGCTTGAAACTGAGCTTGGCTTTAGAGTGGGAATGCCTTTCTGTAAATATTTTATTTCTTCCGGAAAGGAATCTATTTGAGATATTTTAACCAAGCGAGTATGTGAAAAGGAAATCTCTTCACACGTGAGAGGACCTAGGTTCCTCTCTGAAAGGAGTGTACCCGCAAACAATATGCAATAACCCTTTCGAGTCCTGTCAAAGTAGAAAATTTGTCCCATGGAAAAGGTTCGACCTGACGCTCCTGATGACACTATAAAGTACTCTTTAAATCTGGTAAATTGAAAATACGATCTACGAAAATAGGTCATGAATTCTCAGATTCATGCAATCAGGAAGGACCATACCACCATAGACTACATTCTAATAATTGAGCGGTGAAACTCTTCTTGAAAGCATATCGGAAAGATTTGTTTTAAAAGGTACATGCCGCCACGTGGCATGAGCAGTCAAAGTTTGTATGTCTGCAATTCTATTGCCGAAGAAAGTTTTAAGTTGATTAGGAGGTGTTTTTAGCCACCCTAGAGCAACAGTAGACTCGCACCAAAAGACAGACCGTTCAACGTCTATGCCTAAGGCCTTTGTAGCTTGAGCAGCAAGCTTGGTCAGCAACGTGGCTGCACAAAGCTCTAAACGTGGAATAGTGACAAGCTTTAGGGGCGTAACCTTAGCCTTCGCACGCAAAAGCCGAACGAAAACCTGACCTTGCGGGTCAACCGAACGGAGGTAGATAGATACCCCGTAGGCATGAATTGAAGCATCTGTGAATCCATGCATCTCCACCTGCACGGGATTGCAACACACAACATGACGTGGAATACGAGAGTGTTTAACACAACCCAATTTTGTCGTAAAAGAATTCAACTATTTTTAATCGAAACAAGAATCGGATCATCCCATGAAATCTTTTCCATCCACAGAGACTGCATGAGAATTTTAGCAGATATGACACAAGGACCCAGAAAGCCCAAAGGGTCGAAAATCTGTGAAATGTTGGACAACGCATCACGTTTAGTAGGAATGGTATTTAACGGACTGGAAATTGAATATCGTAAGTAATCAGTTTGAAATGACCAGGTAAGACCAAGTGTTTTGGTGTTTTCATGAGATCCGAACTGAAGAATGCTTGGATGAACGTCCTGCGGATTTATACTGCAAAGTATCTGTGGATTATTGCAAATCTACTTTCTAAGTTTAAAACCACCACCAGACAGGAGCGTTGGAAGCCCTTGGCAGATAGCCTTGGCATCAGAAAGCTCATCAGAACCTGCAAGAAGATCATCGACGTAGAAATCTTCCTGAATTATATTACAATTTACTTGGTGAAAGTTCTTACCATTTATAAGTCGATAAAACAGTTTACGAAGTCGGTAATACAGTTTAAGAGTTCATAAATACATCGCGCAAGCGCAATGAATACGAAAGCAATGCCACGCCCCTGGCGGCCGGAAGCGCGGACCTTATTACAGATTCCGCGTTGCCAACTACCATGAGGTCACCATTGCCCAAAATTATATTGCGCCATAATCGGAAATATAAAAATTTAAACAAAAGTTCATATCAGTAACCAAATTAAACACGGTATTACTTACCCCGGAAATCCGAACGTTCTGCGGGGTTGAACCAAAGTTGGCCTCTATCAAGGTTCCTCGGGGCTCCATCCCGGAGTAATTACAGATGGCGACTCGTCATCTCGGGTCGTGCAGTCCGATACGCCTCGTTGGCTTCAAATTTATTACCTATGCAGGGAATGGGCAGGAAAAACCAGGTAAAGGTAGACAAACAAAAGATAATCAAGCAAAGGAATCTACATAGGTAAAGCTAACGATACGTTACCAAAAAACGACCACTTCACTCGAAGATCAAAGGCAAAAAGCCCCGTTTTAAGAGCGTCACGGAAAACTTGTCCCCACTCTTTTGTCTTTTACACATCCCCGAAGTTATTCGTCCAACCCTCTAGAGTCGCACGATCTGCGCAAATGCACTATGACGTAACGGAAGTACGCGCCTAGTCTTTTAGAATTCCACGCGCCGCGTCTTTTGAAATTATGGCGCGAAACTTCCGTACATCAAAACTAACTTAAAAACAATGTTTAAGTGCCAATTGGATTGGCACGTAACAATTATTCTGGAAAACTAAGGATGTGTGTTCTTAACTAGAATACCTATCTCAGTTAGACATCGAATGACCAGAAATAAAGCTGCTGCGGTACCATAAGTTACGGTATTTAAATCAAAGGTAGAAATTGAATCATAAAGAGAAGATCACCATAGTATACTTTGAAGAGGTCTTTGGCTTGGATTGATCAGAACCTGTCTGTACATATTCTCAATGTCAGCAGACAAAGCGTACCTATGTTTGCGGAAACGTATTAAAATTGAAAAGAGATCCTTTTGGATAGTGGGTCCAACCACCTGAATACTGTTTAACAAATGACCACTGAAAGTTTTAAAAAAATCGTCAAATACAACACTAAGTTTGGTTGTAAGATTTTCCTCTTTAACTACGCCGTGGTGAGGAAGATAGAATACTTGACCTGTATAACTGAGGTCGGAAGGTGACATATGTCCAAGATTATGATATTCCTGCATAAAGGAAGTATATAAATTTTTGAATTCTGGATTTGACTGAAATTTTATTTCTAGAGACTTTAATCTTTTGAAAGCTGTTATGCCAAGGATCAGCCAGAACAGAAGGGTTTTCCTTGAACGGAATGAAAACGATAAAACGACATCAGTGTCCCTTTTAGTAGTTACAGAAAACTGTCTTTCACAGGAATTTTCTTCCTGCGAGAAAACCTTTTTGGACGGATACTATTCCAATTTCCAGAAACGAGCGAGTTGTTCTTGAACTGGATCAATAACCGAATGCAGGCATTTTGCTCGAATCAGCATGTCAGAGCCTAACGAACCAGCAACAACATAACCAAATCGAGTTTTTTAATGAGTACGAAAGTTTTGGACTTAATTGAAATTGTCCAGAACATAAATCTTGAAGAAGACTGGCGATCCAAGAAGGACGTGGATTTCACCAGGCTCGTGGAATAGAAGATCTGATAACTTAATGTTGTCAGGGATGTGAAGCTTGGTAATACCTACATGCCAGTTAGGTAGATTACTGGTGATATTGTCAATAACAAAGCAGGAAATTGTCAATTTGAACCACAAATGATAGGAAGAATAAAGCGTGATGTCACAACGTGAACGTATTTTCGAAGTGGCCTTGCTAAGATCGAAAATCGTAACATCAACTAGTTTTGTAGGAAGTTTCAACCTCTTACAAATATCTAAAGTAATGAAATTCGATTGAGAGCCTAAATCTAACAGAGCCCTAACTCTGAACAATCTGCCGTTGGAATCGATAGTTTGTGCGCACACGGTATGAAGTATTATTTGGGAGGTATTACTAGAAAAGACAAAAATTGTATGCGAAGAAGCGCCACCCACAAAAGGCAAAATGTTTGTTTGCCCTACTGCGACTGTAGAAGTTTGTGAACGTTAACGTCCTCATGTAATAGCGTATGATGCTTCGACTTGCACTTCCTACAAGTAAAGCGAGAAGAACATTGAGAGACAAGATGTCCCTTGTATAGGCAATTGAGACATAGTTTCAACTCCTTTACCTTTGAAATTCTGTTTTGTGCTGGTAACCTTAGAAATTCAGTGCAATTACTGCGCAAATGAGAACCTTGGCAGCTATAGCAACAGCGTGAATTACTAGATGTCACAAATGTTTTGACATTAGCTTTGAATTTTTCATGCCTCTGGGGCACAACCGTAAATTTTTCTTTTAAAGTGGATAGCAAATCCGCTTTGGACTTTAAGAAGTCTTGAAATTCCGCAAGAGTTGGTAGCTCTTGAGGTAAGGATTTTCGAACAGACTCCCATTCTCTAAGAGTAGTAGGGTCGAGTTTGTTGGCAATGACATAAATGAGAAATGTCTCAATCAGAGATTTGTCGCCTGAAAGAGAACGTAAACCACCAACATGTTTGGATAAGAAGTCGTTTATTTGACGAAGCTTGTCAGGTGACTCCTTTGAAAGAAATTCGATATTGAATAAAGATTGGACATGATTATGAACAATCATGCGTGTATTATTGTTTCTTTTGCACAACGTGTCCCACCCTAGACGAAAATTGGACGAAACGAAGTCTACAGACTGTATAACCTGAAGTGCCGATCCACTGGGAGAAGTCCTCAAGT
Organism: Platerodrilus igneus; assembly: GCA_036346225.1. NCBI lineage: Eukaryota > Metazoa > Arthropoda > Insecta > Coleoptera > Lycidae > Platerodrilus > Platerodrilus igneus. Next base: position 6,685,948 of record JARFIW010000165.1, on the reverse strand, counting down.
AATGGAAACGCTGGATGTCACTAATGGACATATTTTTATTGATTAAAGAATCGAACGTGTCCTTATATTCGAGCCAGTTTTCTAGATTCTCAGAATGGCGCAGTAAATTTATCGTCGGAAGTTTAATGAAATGTGAACTATGCGATTTTGATTGAAATAATCGCGAACTTGAAGAACGAGATGTTCCACAAAATTCGGGTAAGCCGGAATCATTGACTTTTTCTAGAATCATTGATGCAACAGAAATGTTTCTAAAAAAAGATTCTTCAAAGAAAATATATTGTTCTTCATTAACCGAATCGTCTGAAATAGCAATTGTTTGCTTATAAATATCTTCGAAGGACTGCAAGAATGAATTTGAAATGACCGAGCGATCATTCAATTTCATGATTAATTCTCTTGTAACTGACTCAGGATTAGCGTCGACAGTATTTTTAAAGCCATTTACAGAATTGATAAAGCGCGTAAGTTTGCGAGTATCTCCATGTTTTAGTATTTACTGAAATCTGTTAATAATTACATAAAAGGTGTTTGTACAAATGTACGAAGGAATAAAGAAATTCAGTTGAAAGTTCACAACTGTACTAAAGAATAATACCAGATAACGGTATTTTAATTACTATCTTTAAAATAACTAGAATAAATTGGATAATAATATAAAATTGCTATCAGTGTAAATACAACAACAGAAAATGAAATGTTATAAAGTGTTATGCAGTAACACTAGAAATTTTTTTTGTCATAAAATCTTTAGTAATTATTAAATAACTACCTACCTAACGTTGTTGAATAATTACGATATGTACTAGGTAACCGTCTAGATATACCAGTACGCAAAGCTTTAATTTAAAAATGTTTAACAATGGTAGTGGCATAAAAATCGATATTTAATTTTATGAGTGCAGTATGGGAAATGAAAAAAAAACAAGAGAAAGAAGTTCGCAAAAAAATTAAAAAAAAGGTTTGTCATCCTGCTCGTACATGCAGTATACGCAAATGAGAAAAACGAGAGAAACGAATTCGCAAAAAAATTGGAAAAAAAAGTATATTATTATGCTCGAACACGCAGTATATGCAAATGGGAAAATCGAGAGAAAAAATTTGCGAAAAAATGAAAAAAAAGTATGTCACGCTGTTCGTACATGCAGTATAAACCAATTGAAAAACTTGTGACAAAATTCGCGAAAAGATGAAAAAAGTATGTTGCGCTGCTCGTACATGCAGTATCAAAAAATGGGAAAAACGAGAGAAAACAATTGGCAATAAATGGAAAAAGGTATGTCACGCTGCTCGTACATGCAGTATAAATCAATGGGAAAACGAGAAAAAAGTCCGCGAAAAAATGAAAAAAAAGTATGTCACGCTACTCGTACCTGCAGTATATAGCAATGGAAAAAACGAAAGAAAAAGATTCGCGAAAAAATGAAAAAAAAGTGTCACGCTGCTCGTACATGCAGTATAAACCAATGAGAAAGACGAGAGAAAAAACTGCAAAAAATGAGAAAAAATATATCACGCTGTTCGTACATGCAGTATAAACCAATGGGAAAAACGAGAGAAAAAAATCGCAAAAAATGAAAAACAGGTATGTCACGCTGCTTGTACATGCTTTATATACCAATGGAAAAAACGTGTAACGTGTTGATTTCTTTCGTTTCAACACTTACTATTTTTGTATTGTCGAGCGCATCTTTAATAAACGCTCTGTATATAAATTTTCCTCTTGTACAAATCTATATTAATTTAAGTTGTCAAGCATTTGTCTATTATTTATTAAATGATTTAAATTGATTGGTTACTAATTAAAGAGTGGTACCGGTTGTAGTCCCTACTCTTTACATTGTCGGCGACACGACAGAACTTTGTCTTCAATTGTGAACAACGTAAGTTGAAGGTACATACGCCATTTTTGCAAGGTGCTACGGAAGAATGGATTTGGCATAGCGGCCGTACAATTTATAATCCTACACTTTTGGTGGATCTCCGTACACTTTATTTACGGTGAAAATATTTATATAGAATTTTGGCTGGTGCATGAGTTTTCACTGTTAAACAGATATCTGGTCTGGATTGATAAAAATAGGCATATGGTTGCTTAGCAAATTGGTTTTGCTGTAAATTTTAAAGGAAGCTGATAGTCGTGTTGTTAAGTAAACACGAATCGTAAGTTAACATATTAAATACATTTAACTAATTTTTATTCCTTTAGGGCTCCTTATTTTCGTTCTTATCTTTGCTCTTATTCTTGTTATTAGTTTTACCGTACCTGTTATGGGTAAATTTAGTTCATGCTGGACAGATGTTTAGGATTTCCGGCTGTTGTGTTTGAAGAGTACAGTATCACACGTTGGTTAACGTATGAACGACTAAACCTGGAGAATTCAACTTTTAATTTAAATGGATGAATAATATTCAGTTACGAACATTACGGAATTTGATGGTTATTTGGCGTTATCCGTCCAGGCATTTTAATTTGGGAGGATTTCGTATTTTTATATCTTTTATATCCATTAATTTTATTTATGAAATTGAAAATAACATCAAATTTATAGCTAAGATTTTGCACTATAACATTTATTTAAAACTCAAAGCTTTCCCTTTTGTAAAAGGTTTATATTGGAGAGTTGTTCCAAGATCGGGTTTGCTTCTAATATAATTTACTGGTTTCTGTGTACACAAAAAGCAGGTCACGAATGGCAGTTTTTTTTTGTAGAGACTATTACCTACAAAAGCAAAGGTAAAGGTAAATTTTTACACATGTTCTCCAAGATTTTACCTTGTTGAATTAATATTATTGATTGGTATAAAGGATTATTGATCCAATATAGACACAGGGATTGATAGGACGGTTAGTGAGTTCTGAAACTGTTAAAAATTAAAAGTGTTATTTTAAGCTTTAATAATTATTGCTTCCTGAATACCTATGAGTCGTCGTTGCTAGACATTTTTTTGTATGAGAGTGATTGAAGACGTCACTTTCAGTATTTTAAGTTTTAGGGTTTCCAGGCAGTCTTCTGGCGCCCAAAATTATCTTAACACCAGTTATTGGCTTCAAGTTTGGTCGCAATGACCCACGACCCAGCCAAATCGAGTTAGCGGGAAAACCTAATCCTATTCCACCGTGTCTGGCGACTACCTTTTCTCTGGGAGAACGGAAGAGGGGTGGCAAACGGAAGAAAAAAATTCACAAAGAATTAAAAAAAAAGTATGTGACGCTGCTCGTACATGCAGTATATACCAATGGGAAAAACGAGAGAAAAAAATTCCCGATAAATGAAAAAAAAGTATGTCACGCTGCTCGTACATGCAGTATATACCAATGGAAAAACGACAGAAAAAAATTCGCGAAAAAATGAAAAAAAAGGTATGTCACGCAGTTCGTACATGCAGTATATACCAATGGGCAAAGCTAGAGAAAAAATTCGCGAAAAAATGAAAAAAAAAGTATGCCACCCTGCTCGTGCATGCGCAGTATACACCAATGCGAAAAAGAGAGAAAGAAATTCGCGTAAAACTGAAAAAGAAGTATATCACGCTGCTCGTACATGCAATGTATATCAATTGGAAAACTAGATAAAAAATTTCGCGGAAAAATAAAAAAATAGTATGTCACCCTGCTCGTACATGCAGTAAATACCAATGGGAAAACAAGAGAACAAAATTCGCAAAAACATGGAAAAAAGCAGGTCACGCTGCTCGTATATGCAGTATATACGAATGGGAAAAACGATAGAAACAAATTTCGCGAAAAAATAAAATTAGTATGTCACGTTGCTCGTACATGCAGTATAAACCAATGGAATAAACAAGAGAAAAACATTCGCGAAAAAATGGAAAAAAAGTATGTCACGTTGCCCATACATGCAGAATATAGCAATGGAAGAAACGAGAGAAAAAAATTTGCGAAAAAAGGTAAAAAAAGTATGTCACGCTGTTCGTACATGCAGTATCTATAATAGCAAGGGAAACAACGATAAAAAAAAATTCGCAAAAAAATTAAAAAAATGAATGCCACGCTACTCGCACAAGATGTATAAACCAATGGAAAAAACAAGAGAAAAAAATTTGCGAAAGAAGGGAAAAAAAGTATGTCACGTTGTTCGTACATGCAGTATCTATAGCAAGGGGAAAAACGATAGAAAAAAAAAACCGGAAAAAATGAAATAAGTATGTCACTCTGCTCGTACATGCAGTATATACAATAGGAAAAACGAGAAAAATTTTTTTCCGAAAAATGAAAAAAAGTATACCACGCTGCTTGCACACGCAGTATATACAATGGAAAAACGACAGAAAAAAATTCGCGAAAAAATGAACAAAAAGTATGCCACCCTGCTCGTACATGCACAGTATACAGCAATGGGAAAAAGAGAGAAAGAAATTTCCGTAAAACGTAAAAGAAGTATGTCACGCTGCCCGTACATGCAGTGTATACCAATTGGAAAACTAGAGAAAAAAATTGCGCGAAAAAATGGAAAAAAGCAGGTCACGCTGCTCGTACATGCAGTATATACGAATGGGAAAAACGATAGAAAAAAATTTCGCAAAAAAATAAAATAGGCATCTCACGCTGCTTGTACATGCAATATAAAGCAATGGAAAGGACGAGAGAAAAAATAAAAAAAAAGTATGTCATACTGCTGGTACATGCAGTATCTATAGCAAGGTGAACGAGAGAAAAAAAGTTGCCAAAAAATGAAAAAAATGAATGTCACGTTGCTCGTGCATGCAGTATAAACCAATGTGATAAACGAGAGAAAAATTTGCGAAAACTGAAAAGATAGTATGTCAGGCTGCTCGTACATGCAGAATATAGCAATGGGAAAAAGAGAGAAAAAGTTCCCAAAAAATAAAAATTGAATGTCACGCTGCTCGTACATGCAGTATAAACCAATGGGATAAACGAGAGAAAAACATTCGCGAAAAAATAAAAAAAAAGTATGTCACGGTGCCCATACATGCAGAATATAGCAATGGAAAAAACGAGAGAAAAATTCGCAAAAATTAAAAACATTTCACGCTGCTCATAAATTCAGTATATAGCAATAGGAAAAACGAGAGAAAAAGGTTCGCGAAACAAGGGAAAAAGTATGTCACGCTGTTCGTACATGCAGTATCTATAGCCAGGGGAATAAGGAGAGAAAAAAATTTGTAAAAAATAAAAAAAATGAATGTCACGCTACTCGCACAAGATGTATAAACCAATGGAAAAAACGAGAGAAAAAAATTCGCGAAAAAATGACAAAAAAGGTACGTGCCGCTGCTCGTACGTGCAGTATATAGCAATGGGAAAAACGAGAGAAAAAAATTTGCGAAAACAGGGAAAAAAGGTAAGTCACGCTGCTCGTACATGTATTATAAATTCAATGGGAAAAACGAGAGAAAAAATTCGCAAAAAAGAAAAAGTATGTCACGCGCTCGTACATGCAGTATAAACCAATGGAAAAGACGCGAGAAAAAAACTCGCGAAAAAATGAAAAAAATAGGATGTCACCCTGCTGGTATATACATGCAGTATATACCAATGAGAAAAACGAGAGAAAAAAATTCCCAAAAAATGAAAAAAGGTAGGTTCCGTTGCTTGTGCTTGTAGTATAGACGAATGGGAAAAACGATAGAAAAAAATCCGAAAAAAAATAAAATAAGTATGTCACGCTGCTCGTACATGCAGTATATACAATAGGAAAAACCAGAAAAAAAATTCCCGAAAAATGTAAAAAGTATACCACGCTGCTTGTACATGCAGTATATACAATGGAAAACGACAGAAAAAAATTCGCGAAAAAATGAACAAAAAGTATGCCACCCTGCTCGTACATGCACAGTATACACCAATGGGAAAAAGAGAGAAAGAAATTCGCGTAAAAATGAAAAAGAAGTATGTCACGCTGGTCGTACATGCAATGTATACCAATTAGAAAACTAGAGAAAAAATTTCGCGAAAAAATAAGAAAATAGTATGTCACGCTGCTCGTACATGCAGTATATACGAATGGGAAAAACGATAGAAAAAAATTTCGGGGAAAAACAAAATAAGTATGTCACGCTGCTGGTACATGCAGTATAAACCAATGGGAAGGACGAGAGAAAAAAATTCGCGAAGAAATGAAAAAAAGTATGTCATGCTGCTGGTACAAGCAGTATATATAGCAAGGGGAACGAGAGAAAGAAAGTTGCCAAAAAATGAAAAAAATGAATGTCAGGCTGCTCGTACATGCAGCATATACCAATGTGATAAACGAGAAAAAAAAATTGCGAAAAAATGAAAAGAAGGTATGTCAGGCTGCTCGTACATGCAGTATAAACCAATGGGGTAAACGAGAGAAAAACATTCGCAAAAAAATGAAAAAAAAGTATGTCAGGTTGCCCATACAAGCAGTATATAGCAATGGGAAAAACGAGAAAGAAAAATTTGCAAAAAAATTAAAAAACATAAGTCACACTTCTCGTAAATGCAGTATATAGCAATGGGAAAAACGAGAAAAAAGAATTCGCGAATAAAGGGAAAAAAAGTATGTCACGCTGTTCGTACATGCAGTATCTATAGCAAGGGGACAACGAGAGAAAAAAAATTGCAAAAAAAATGAAAAAAATGAATGTCACGCTACTCGTACGAGTTCTATAAACCAATGGAAAATACGAGAGAAAAAAATTCGCGAAAAATTAAAAAAAAGGTATGTGACGCTGCTCGTACATGCAGTATATAGCAATGGAAAAAACCAAGAAAAAAATTCGCGAAAAAAAGGAAAAACGTAAGTCACGCTGCTCGTACATGTAGTATAAACCAATGGAAAAGACGAGAAAAAAAAATCGCGAAAAAATGAAAAAATAGGATCTTACCCTGCTCGTACATGCAGTATATACCAATGGAGAAAACGAGAGAAAAAAATTGCAAAAAAATGAAAAAAAATGTAGGTCACGTTGCTTGTACTTGCAGTATATACGATTAGGGAAAAACGATAGAAAAAAATTTCGCAAAAAAATGAAATAAGTATGTCACGCTGATCGTACATGCAGTATATACAATTGGCAAAACGAGAGAAAAAAATTCGCAAAAAAATGAAAAAAAAGTATGTCACCATGTTTGTAAATGCAGTATAAGCCAATAGAAAAAATGAGAGAAAAAAATTGGTGAAAAAATAAAAGAAAGGTATGTCACGCTGCTCGAACCGAAAGACCCATCGTAAATAGCACATCTTGTAGTGTGCTATTTCCATCGTGTGTTTGTGGTGTATTTTTATTTGTACGTTTATTATGTATAAAAGACCCATCGTAAATACGCGCACCTTATAGTGTAGTATTTCCATCGTGTCTTTGTGTCAGTATTACTAGATATACTCTGTGTTTCCAAAAGGACCCATCGTAAATGCTTTTAGTCTTTTTATGCATGTAACCCACTGTGAAACATACAATTACTATTTTGTCATTCGTTACAGCGACCAATCAGAATTCTGAATCCAAATTAGCACTAAATAAAGACTAAAGAAAAAAAATACGTTCGTTAAAATTTTGACATGTATGTTTTTTTGTTTATTATTTTACAATTACGTTTTGAAAAACAAAAAAATATATAACACAGTACTAGCTGCCTTTGACCATAGAAACCTGCATTAAGTTTTATTCTTTATTCCGAGAGCGGAATGTTGTTAGTTTGGCCGTGTTAGATAACTCTTAAGATTTGATCCAGGTGGCAAATCGGAAACATTGATACGGTGTATATACTGAAAGTAGTAACGTTGACATCGTAGCGCCGGTTGCATATACAGTCAAGCTACCGTATGGGTAGTGACAGGACTATCTGCCAACAAATGTTTAAGGCTTCTGGGCAGCTTCTACAGTCTTTTACTTGATTCCTAAACCGTTGTCTAACAACATTGTAATCTATTTGATATCTTTCTATATCTCCTGGCATCTTCCACGTATATCGTCTTCTAGCATGATGTTGAAATAATGTGTTTGTGATGATTAAATTGTTCTTGTCGCAAAATTCTATCAGTCTATTTTCCCTGTCGTTTTTCGTGCCTAAACCAAATAAACCTACTACTGCTCCTTCCCTATCCTCACTTACCACTGCATTAAAATCTTTTATAATTATTAAATTTTCATGTCCTTATACGTATGTCTTCGATATCTTTGTAGATCGCTTCTACCTCTTTGTCACTGTAGCTAGAGGTGGGCATGTATACTTGTATTATTAATGTGTTTACCGGTTTAGATTCCAATCTAACCATAAGTACTCTTTCGTTCTTTTGTATGTAATTATCTACACAGTATGCTATCTTTTTTTGCATAACTATCCTCACACCCAAATTTTCTTCCTCTGCTCCTGTATGAATTACCATGAAGTGTCCACTCAAAAAATTCCCCGCCTCTGGCCACCGAACTTCACTGATCCCTAAAAGTCTAGTGCTAACCTATTCATTTCAATTTTTAGGTTTTCTAGCTTACCTACTTGCTTCGAGCTTCTAACATTCCACCCTCCAACTCTCAAAATGTTTCCTACTCTTATTTTTAGCTTTCCGAAGTAGTTTCGAAGTAGTTTCCTCCCTGAGATCCGAATGGGGGACTTTTTTAATTCCAGAATCTTTTACCCCAGAGAATGCCATCATTTTATTATAATTTAGGTAAGCTGTGTAAATGGGAGGTAATGTGGTGGTTTCCCGTAGCCTTCCACATCGCGGTAGTGTTTTAGACTGCCATACCTCTATAGCCATTTCACCTGTTCTAGTAATCTAGAACTTCGGCATGGTGCAGGTCCATTCGAAATGGAATAATAAAGATAAGAATAATAGACTATTAACTACACAAGTTAAGGTGTAAAAAATATGAGAAGCTTGCTTCTGAACTAGCAGACTCATCAGCCCATTTAAGCCACAGGGTGTCTTGTGGCAAAGTAACCGGTGAAAGTAGCTAAAGTGATAGTTTATATAGGGCGAGAATTTGATGGATGAGTGATTATGAATAAAGAGGAATGTGTAGCGGATCAATAAACGTTACGGTTCTGCTTTTGTGATTATAAGCTCGTTTTCCAAATGGAAGAAAGGTAGTGCCCATCATCGTTCTTTACATTGTTAGAATTTTTAGTGATTTCTACGGATTCTCTGATTTTTCTGTTGTAGAAAAATGGAATTCTGGCAATTAGTTTCATCTTGTCAAAGTTAATAGTATGACCTGTTTTATGCTGGTGTTCGGCCACCGCTTAGCGATTGCACTGGCTTGTTCTTAGGCATGGCTTATGCTCGTTTAGTCTAGTCTGTACTGACCGTCCTGTTTCTCATATGTATACTAAACCGCAGCTACAAGGTACACCATATTCGGCTTGGGCTTTAAGACAGTTTTCTAGGTTCTTTTGGCGTTGGTAAAATTTGTGAAATTTTATTAGCAGGCTTATAGATTGTTTTGATGTCGTGTTTACGTAGAATTTTGCCAATTCGGTCTGTTACTCTGTGTATATATGGAAGGATTGCTAAAGATCGGGTGTCGAAATTACAGCGTGGTTTGGGGGTTCGTGTTGGATGCAGATGCCACTTTCGCTACTCTGACCAGTTACATTGCCACAAGACACCTTTTGGCTAAAATGGGCTGGCGAGTCTGCTAGTTCAGAAGTACCTTTTTTATATTTTTTACACTTTAACTTGTATATTTAATATTTTATCATTTTTATCTTTATTATTGTGGTTTTTTATATTTATATGTGATTTTTTATATTTATGTTTCATTTACTATTTGTGGGCGAAATGTCGACCTTAGTTTATAAGATGATACGGTCCCAATCCGGAACCATAAATATTTATAATGATTCCGGCCGTGAAAGTCTCCGACAATATCACCCAAATTTTAACTGCTATGAGAATAAGTGATGTTAAAATTGTGCTAAGGAGAAGGAATATTTTAATCCCCGAAAACCTTATCTGGTGCATGGGAAGATTCCAAGCATGCCAGTTAGGGTAAGACAAATACATACAGGTAGAAACCCACAAACTGCAGTGGTCATTTTTGATCCCACATTGACAATCACGACAATCCAGCGATACAGCGAAGAACACTGTACATGTCTGGAGGTCTCAAATGGTCAGATTGGAAAGTGGATCTTGGTAACAAGCTACTTCCAGTACAGACTGGACCCCCAGCCGTACATAAACAACATACGCAACATATTACACACTTACAACTACAAACCAATAGTTATTATGGCAGACGTAAATGGAAAATCCCCGACGTGGCACAGTTCCCTCACAGACGAACGTGGAGAACAAGTCGAAAACTTGATTAACGAACTACAAGTAGTCAACCTTCCTAATAACCCATCCACATACAACACCCATGCAGGAAAAGGAACAAACATAGATGTTGCACTGACAAATGGGCTGGCGTACATGTACATACAAGACTGGCAGGTATTAGAACACCAAACTGTCAGTGACCACAACCTAATCAGGTTAAACATTGACATGACAACCAGGCCATTTGACACACCACAAAACTTCACCAAAGTACAACGATACAAAATACGAAATGCAAATTGTAACAAACTGAGAGACGGATTTGTACCCCCACAAGACATAAAATCTGATGAAAACTTCCACGAGTATACAAAACTACTCACCAACACAATTAGACGCACAATGGAGCAAGTGCTCCCAAAACAACGGAAAACACGACACACAAAAACAATTCAATGGACAACACGCTTACAAAACCTAAAAAAGAAAACACAGCGAGCGAGAAAAAGCTACCAAAACTCCCTAACACCGGCCGAGAGAGCATAGCACCTTACAAATTATTGACAATTAAAAGACATATACCAAAAAGAACTGACTGATATGAAGAGGAGGTCATGGTAATTATTCGTGGAAAGACACTTACACACTAACGCCTGGAGAATACCCTATAAAATCACTTGCGACTTTAATAAAACAAGACGGTACGTACACAAAAGACGGGTGAAACTGCGACACTACTATTACAAACATTTTTGCCTGATGACAACGTTCAAGACGACACTAACGAACAACGACTCAACGACAAGGAGTAATCGACAGAAACGACGTAGGTAACCGCTCATGGAACAGACAAGATGATAACTTATATCCTTTCACAGAAGACGAATTGAAATACTCACTATGCCAATCCAAGAGCAGGAAAGCACCTGGACCGGATGGAATTCTTGCGGAGATTGGCATAGCACTACAAGATAAATTAACACCGACGCTAACAGCACTGTACAATAAATGCATACGACAAGCTGTTATTCCGAACATCTGAACACAGGCGAATGTCGTGATTATCCCTAAAGGGAAAGGTAAAGACCCCAAACAACCAGGCTCTTACCGACCAATATGCCTTTTGAACACGCTAGGAAAAACGTATGAAAAACTACTATGTAAACGCATGCAGGACCACAGACAAACTACAGGAGTACACTCAAGACAATATGGCTTCATAGAAAACAAATCAACCAAGGACGCCATAAACCAAGCAATACAAACCATCAAGCAATCATACAAAAAATACGTCCTATTAATACAGTATTGCCCGAAATAAACAGTACTGAAATTGTAATTGTTTTGTATATTTAAAAAATACATATTATTGACACTTTATTATATGTTCTAAATGTGCACCTCCTCGTTCGAGACAGACTTCATAACGATGTTCTAAGTTTCTGGTCATGTTATTGAATAAGGGTTGTCTCAGGGCTGCGAAGAAGACTCTAACGGCATCCTTTAATTCATCGATGGTTTGTGGTGCCCGTTTGAAAACGGCATTTTAGCCATGCCCCAAATGTATGCGTCTGGAGGTGTGAGGTCTGGAGAATGTGAAGGATAAGGGAAGTCAGTAGATCGTGATATGAATTTGCTTGGAAAATGTTCTTGAAGAAATTGACGAATTGCGGCAGCAGTATGGCAAGTTGCCCCGTCCTGCTGAAAAAATTGGTTTCGAAATGCCAAGTTACGTGCACGACAGAATTGACGTAGATCAGGATAAATCGTGTTAAAATTTGTCTGTACCTCTGTTAATTAAGTGTGACTTGCCTACCATTCTCTTCGATAAAGTACGGACCAATGATTCCGTGTCCGGAAACAGCACACCAGACACTCACTTTTTCACTATGTAAAGGAACCTCTTGAACCTCATCGGGTCTGGCAAAGCCCAGAAATCGATTTGTGCGACGATTCACATACCCTGACAAGTGAAAATGTGCTTCGTTTGAAAACCAAACATTTTTCAAAAATTCAGGATTTTCATACTGTAACGCGAGAATTCTGGCGCAATATTCCACTCTACTGCGATAATCCCGAGGATGTAGTTGTTGATGTACCTGAATCACATACGAAAATGTACCCAGCTCCTTCAGGAATCTTTGAAAGGAAGTTCTTTTAAATCAAGTTGTAACGCTGTCCTTGCCTGGCTGACTTTCGGATTTTCTAAGATTTGCTCAAAACACGTTCATGGTTATTGTTGTTGTTAACTGTCCTGGGACGCCCTGAGTTTCCTTTTCGTTGGCACAATACACTACCTGTATTTCTAAACTTTTCAATAACCTTCAAAATTACAGCATTACTTGGAGAACGTTTATTAAACCTTTGTGTGAATTGATCAGACACGTATAGCAAACTTGCACCATTACGTCGGCCGATTCCGTATGAACGAAAATAATGCTCTACCAGAAACACTTTCTCCTCTGTACTTAACACCATTTTTAACAATTAGGCCCTACTAATTACTTGTTTGAGGTTTACTTGACAGGTCTATACTAGCTAACTTGAGTGTGACAGCGCACGCATAAAAACACCGCCAACTTAGTTTCAGTACAGACATAGAAGGCGCACTTAATAACCTTTAGTGGCCTTCATTTTTTACAAGACTTACGACCATAAACTGTCCATCGCAACTATACCATTCTTTCAGGAGCTACTGCAGGGACAGATATGCAACCCTGCAAGGCACGGAGAGCATTACCAAACATATAAATAAAGGTTGCCCGCAGGGGTTTATATGCGGGCTCCTATTTTGGAGAATTGTATTGGATGAACTCCTGGAAATGCTGGACACCGTTGACGAAGTGTTGTGGACGATTGTATAAGCCGACGATATCTTGCTGGTGGTTGAAGGCAATTCCAGACGGGAAATCGAACGTAAAGCTAACATTGCCCTTACCGAAACACAAAGTTGGTTCAAAACCAACAAAATGACCATAACACCACAAAAAACTACATACCTTGTGATGAAGGAAACCCTGGCAAGGGACCCCTCCATCAAACTAGATGGTGTAAATATAAGTAGAACACAAAACACAAAATATCTGGGCTTAACATTAGACGAAAAACAGAATTACTCTACACATATAAACACCGTCTGTGAAAGTGCAACCTCTGCAATGTTGAACATCGCAATGCTGGCCCAAAGGACTTATAAGATACCACTTAATTGCGTAAGAGTATATTTCAACAGTGTGCTCGGTGCTATTGTATCATACGCGGCGAGCGCGTGTGGACATCGCCATAACACAATCAAACCTAGACAAAAAATTAATAGTACACAACGAACTGCGACTAACGGGGGCTTATGGGACTACCGCACATGATGAACTTCATGTACTGGTGGGAACTATCCCCTTGGACCTAATAGTGAAACAGCGAGCTGCAATGTACAAACTTACACGCAATGACAACCAACAAATACAACGCATCTTAAACACAAACCAACTGCCCACGACAAAGACAAAAATAAAGGACTTCATACTTGCAGAATGGCAGACAAGATAGGATCAAAGCACAACCGGTAGAAGGGTATACGCAATGATCTCAAATATCAAAGACCGCCTAAAAGCCAAATACCTGGTGCCCAGTCGGGGATTTATTTATTACCTAACTGGCCACGGACCCTATCCAACATACAGAGAACGCATGAACTTAGTTGACAGCAACATATGCAAGTGCGGAGAAATAGGAACACCGGAACATATAGTATTCGAGTGTAATGACTTACAACCGTACCTCTACGCACATAGACAAAGATTATTTAACAAGACCCTACATCAAATGATTTGGAACGAAAACATTTTTCCACACTCAAATGCACTCACACAAAAAACTACGGCAGTCATCCACCAAAGTTATCTTGACGGATAAAAGACACAAACAAAACTACCCGGACAGAGACATAAAACTACCATCTTTCCTCGGACCGAGGCTCTGCCCCGGAGACAAGAGACCGATCTCCTGGGATTCCAAGAGCTCTGTTCTTGACGACCAGAAGCAACAAGATCAAAGCATCAACCCGACTTTGAAACAATCCAATCCCCTAATATGTAGAATTTGCATGTTTCTACATATTAGCAATCCTGTCTCTAACAAACAATAACTAACAGTAGTAGTATAAGTTAATTTTAAGTAGTAGAATAGGGGATTTTTTTTCTTGTTTACTAACGCTAAATTTTAAGAACCAAACTTACACATACCTAAGCCAAATAATACAGCACACAAATCCTTTTGTCTGAAAGAACCTAATTTTTTTATGTAATAGTATAAGTTGAAACATGTACAAAATTATACTAATAAAATCCAACCTTTTGGTAACCTAGGCAAACATAAACACAAATTAACATTTCAAACACACTTCAAACACACACACACGCGCGCACACATACACGCGTGCGCACACGCACACACGCACACACGCACACACGCACACACGCACACACGCACACACGCACACACGCACACACGCACACACGCACACACGCACACACGCACACACGCATACACGCACACACGCACACACGCACACACGCACACAAGCGCACACGCGCACACGCGCACACACGCGCGCACGCACACACACGCACGCACACACAAAGGCGCACACGCACGCACGCGCATGCGCGCACACACACACGCACACACGCACACACACGCACACGCACATACGCACACACGCGCACGCACGCATACGCTAGCAAACACACACACACACACACACACAACACACGCCCTCAAGCCCGCGCACATACACACACTTACACACACTTTACAAACAATCTATTCAAACACATTGCTTTTCAACATCCTTGATTTCCGGCTGCTGCTGGTCTGGACTGATAAGGCAATATCCGCCGAGCGTTCCTCTTTGACGACTGGAATATCCGGCTTCCGATGGTCCTGGTCCTAAAGAGGGAACGTAACACGGATACCAACATCACACACAACACACATACACACAACCCCACACACACACACGCGCGTGCGCGCGCACGCACACACACACCTACACACACACACACACACACACACACACACACACGTGGTATAGTAGATAACACGCGTTTGATTGTTAGCTCCAGTGTTTTGAAGTTTTAGAGGTGATTTTAGTACTTTAATACCTAGTGTTTAGTGTTAAAAAGACAATAGTTATGTGCTGAATAGTTTTTTTCACAGTAAGTGTTTGAACTTTAAGTTATTGTTTTAAAAACTGAAAATTTTTAATCTAAAAAAGAACTGTCATAATTACGTGTTATTTTGCATATGTCAAGCTGACATTCAGCGCTGACAGATGCCGCATTTTTACTTAGTTTGTAAGATATTTGGTTGAATTGTTTATTGGCGCCGTAGTCAATATGCAAAATAAGGCGGCGTTTGCCGCGGAGGAAGAGGGAGATGTTTCTGACCACAGGAATGTCTCCAAGGATGAATCACCTACTGAAGAGTATCAAACACCATCAACATCTGGCTTTAACCCTAAACCGTTAACTAACACTAACACAGCTACGTTTTCAAATATTGTTAAAACTTCATCGTTTCCTAAAAAAGACCAGGCTATTATATTTCCCGCCATTGAAGGTTTTCAAGTAAAAGACTACGTCGTTGCTACAGGTTCAAGAGTGGAACCTCAGAACATCCTATTTGCTTCTCGTATGTCTAACAACAGGATATGCATCTACTTACGAAATAAAGATATGGTTAACACGTTCGTAGATTCAGAAGGAGGTATCAACATTAGAGACGTTTTTGTGCCAGCAAGAAAATTAGTACTTCCGCTAAACGTATCTTACTTTCAAATGTATCTCCAATCATCCTCACCATATCATAGAAGAAGCCTTAACATTTTTAAATTTGAAAATAGTTTCACCTATCTCTTTTATTGGTGCTGGCATAGGGCTGGAGGAATACAAACATGTATGTAGTTTTCGCCGACAAGTGTTTATTGCGATTGACGAAACAGCCTCGTTACCATCATCAATGCTGCTTAGTTATGAAGATGACGAATATAGAATTTTTCTAACCGACGAAAAACCACGTTGCTTTAAGTGTAAGGAGTATGGACACATTGCATCTAAATGTCCCGTAATAGAAGAAACTTTAAATGTCATTACTGACAGGCCGAACATAATACAAATGTCAAATAAGCGAGTACATACGTCAACTGCAGAATCAGATATCCAAACGAATTTAGAAACTGAGCAAAATATTTTAAACATTCAAGACTCGCCTGAATCTTCTGCAGCTACCGAGGACGCGGGATTTCAAATACCTAGGCTCACTACAAAAGTCAACAGTAATAATAAGCGAAGGAAAATAGCAAACCCCAAACGCAAGACTGCTACGATGGTGTAGAAATGTTGTGGGAAGAAACCCAAATCAAATTCTAGATTGTATAAATTTAATACAATTCCTAAAGGAAGTAAAAGGTAAAGACGAACCACTAAAAATAGTTGCAAAGTACACCAACGATGTGCCAAGTTTGACCGCCCTAATAAAATCTGTAACCCCATTAATTCCACAACGAGCATTAAAGGAACGACTAAAGAGGCTCGTTACAAACTTAACTAAAACTGCTACTGAAGTTGAAGCTTTACCCCAACCCCACCAGAATCATTGAGATCATCATCTAGCTCAGTATCCATGCGTTTGTCTGAATGCAGTACAGAAAGCGATCAAGACTTCTAAACATCTACTGAGCACACACAACAAAAACTTCGTTCGAATAAAATAAAAATGCAACGTCAAAATTTAATCAAAATTACAACACTAAACGCAAAAGCGTTAAAGGCGATTTTAAATGGATTCAAATGGAAACTTTTCTTGCAAACAGCAATCCTGATGTATTTCTGTTGCAAGAGGCCAATATTACAGAAATACCCAGTTTTTCTCAATGCAAAACTATAAAATCCTTTTGAACCCTGCAATATCCAACTATTCAGGGACCTTAATATGTGTGAAAACACGGCATCTATAAAACTAATTTCCCACGAAATAGTGTACAGCTCGTACCTGCAGAAAGTGGTTTTAG
The DNA here is from genome assembly GCA_036346225.1 of Platerodrilus igneus. Taxonomy (NCBI): domain Eukaryota; kingdom Metazoa; phylum Arthropoda; class Insecta; order Coleoptera; family Lycidae; genus Platerodrilus; species Platerodrilus igneus. Next base: position 6,668,656 of record JARFIW010000165.1, on the reverse strand, counting down.
AGATAAACAAACAAAAGTTTCAAATTTTAAACATATATTTACCACATGATACCCACATAGCTCTAGAGGTGCTGGTCTCTAAAAGCAATATTACGAAATATATACCCAAATTTCAAAACCATAATTGAGGTGATTTCAATTGAACTCTAGACCCAAACACAGACCGCTACAATTCAGCCGAGAGAAGTACAACATTAGTAGATAAGCTCCAATCCGTAGTAGACCTGTTTAACTTACAAGATTGCTGGCGTTCATTCAACAAATTAAAGGGAGGATACACCTTCTTTTCTCAAAACGTTCCGCAATCAGCATCAAGACTGGACCGTCTATATTGCACAGAAAAATCACTACCAAATATTACTTTAACATTTGTCCAAGGTTCGTTTTCTGATCATTTGGCAGTTACTGTGACTTTAAAAAACGAGACAGGCCAAAAAATATCAGCACCCTATTGGAAATTTGATAATTTTCTTTTAGAAGACAAGAATTACGTAGATATAATGCACACCTTCTTTAGTAATGAAATTACACATAAACCAAATGACGTTGAATTATGCACCTGGTGGGACAATTTTAAAACTAACATAAAGACAATAACTGTTTTATATAATAGACAAAAAGACAGCAGAAACTCCTCCAACTTAAAGCCTCGAAACCGCCATTAAGAAAATGTCACACTACGATCGAACCGCTGTCGACCTAGAAACATATTCAAGGACGATTGGGAAGTTAGAAATCTGTATTACCGCGTGAGTGAAAACAACTCTTAAAAATGCGGTATGAGCAACTTATAAATAATGACCGGCCAACATTGAATAAATTTAATCCCATAAGTTTTCGACCGCTTTCAAAATTATTAGATGATAACAACTGCATGGTAACGGAACCCACCAACTTATGTTCGATTGTTGTCAAGCATTTTTCCCAAATATACGCAATAGACAATAACGCTTCTATAGATGAGGCTGCGGAAATATATAAAGACTGCAAGAAAATCTCGGAAAAGGACAAAGACGATCTTAGCAAACCTATTTCTTTTGATGAATTTACTAAGGCCCTTAATTCTTTAAACAAAAATAAAGCCCCAGGAAACGATGGACTCACCATAGAATTTTATAAACATTTCTGGAATACAATAGGAGAAACCTTTTACATAGTTTTCAGCAGCTCTATGACTCAAAATAAAATTCCAAATTCAATTTCAAAAGCCGTAGGGTGTTTGCTACCAAAACGCGGAGACTCCTTGAAAATAAACAATTGGAGACCAATTTCACTATTAACAACCGACTACAAAATAGTAGCAAAAGCTTTATCTTCCAGACTGACAACGGTGATATCCTCTATAGTCGAACCTGATCAAAGCTACTCGATACCAAACCGAACAATCTTCGACAGCTTACATTTACACCGAGATGTAATTTGTCATGCTAATCGTGAAAACAGACCACTTGCAATTCTAAATTTAGACCAAAAATTAGCTTTCGACAAAATTGACCATAATTATATGTTCCACCTTTTGAAGCTCATGAATTTTGGAGACACGTTCATCAACTCAGTGAAATTATTGTACTCAAATGCACAAAGTTTTTTTAGAATTGGTTCTTTACTAACAAGAAAAATTAATTTTTCAAGAGGAATTAGACAAGGATGTCCTCTCTCTGGGCCTTTGTATTCATTAATGATTGAACCATTCTTGGTAACATGTAGACGCTTACTTTATGGCTATCCTCTTCCATCGGACCCCATAACAAGATTAACTGTTAGTGCATATGCAGATGACATTTCCATCTTCACTTCTACCAATAACGATTTTCAGGTTTTAAAGAAAATATACGCCAGTTATGCTAAAGAATCTGGATCTCAGCTTAACACCGAAAAGTCAAAAGGATTCTGGTGTGGTAGTTGGAAAGAAAGAAATGATAAACCATTAAAGTTTTTATGGGAACCGTCAGGTATAACCGTACTCGGAATTAAGCTGTCCAATAACATAGAAGAAGATATAAACAACACCTATGAAAAATTAGTAGAAAAGATTGATGAATCATTGCTAAAATGGTCTCAAAGATGTTCATCGGCTTCACTTAAAGGAAAAAAAATAATAATTAATCAGTTTGTAGCTCCAAAACTATGGTATTTTTTACAAATTTTGCCACTCTCTGAACACCATCTGAATGTGCTGCAGCGAAAATTAGTCAATTTTGTTTGGAAAGGAAAACATTGGACCTCCCAAAAGCACTTATGTTTATTATTATGTCGAGGTGGTTTGGGAATAGTACATTTACCATCAAAAGTAAAAACCATTAGAATCTATACAGCAAACAGATTATTAGATACGCAAGAAAGGCAACATTGGAAAACGATGCTGGAAAATCTAATAAGACACTCCAACAAATTGAAGGTTTTCTGGCAGTGTTTATTTGTGTCAGACTCAAACTTAATCGAGGCAAACACTCCTCCATTCATTATTTCTTTAATAAATGCAATGCAATCTTTGAGCTATGGAGTCGCCGATTTTCCGCGAAACTTTCAAGACATAATGGATGTACCAACAACAGGCAGTTCTTTAATTAAAAGCTGTATTCCACCGCTTTTTAACGAGCTATGGGTACAAACAAATATTAATACAATCCGAGACTTAACACATCATAATGTTTGGGCTACAGAAGATCAAGTTCGATATCTTTTGCGGAAACTGTCGCACATTAAACAGCAAGAGCTTTTGATACATTACAAACGAATAAAAGCTTTTTTTCGTTCGCAACATAAGAATGCTGAGCAGCTTGGTGATGATACATCTAAAAAAATAATAACATTTGAAATGAAGGGCAATTGTATCGAAGTAAATAAAAGTACACGAAAAAAGCTTCAAGAAATCCTTACTTCAAGGAGTTTTTCGACCAAACCAACCCAAATACTTGACAACCATTGGATGACAGAAAAAGTACTATGGTGTACATACTTCAACAACCTAACACCTGGTTATATTTCAGAGATCGCCTGGAGGTTAGCAAAAAATTGTCTAGCTGACTCGGTTTTTCTGATGCATGCAGGTTTTAGAGACTCCAACAACTGCCCCTTTTGTGCAAACGTTATTGGCACATCTTGGCATATCATCATTGAGTTGTCCAGAAGCGCAACCATTATGGTCATATGTATTAATATTACTTAAAAGGCTTCTAAATACTAAAAGATTTTTACTCAAGTACATATACACTGGATATCCCGGAAAAACTGACACGAGTAATTTAGCAAACCTACTAATAAACTTAGCAAAATGGTCAATTTACAAATCAGCAACAGCTTTAATGAGATATGGAAACTTAATACAAACATGTAAAGAAACATTTATTCGAAAACTGAAGCAACTAATTTTCCACCATTTCTCGTGGGTCCTAGGTAAAAGTACAATAGAAGAATTTGAGAAAAAATGGTGTATTGAAAACGCATTGTGTAAGATAGATACAGAAACTCTAATTTTTAATGAAATCCTTAATGTCTAGTTACAGCATTTCTTTTGTTTCATGTATGAAAAACGTTTTTATGTATTCAATAGTTAATTACTGAACTGATGGATAAAAAAAACACCAGTGCATTTTATATTGACAATTATGCTGTCAGTAACACATACATCATAATTCATAATGTACGTTTTAAGTCAATGATGTATTTTTAAAAAATGCTGAGATGTATATAACTAAATTGTTTTAAATAAAATAATAATAATAATAATAATAATAATAATAATAATAATAATAATAACACACACAAACACACACACACACACACACACGCGTGATACAGTAGATAACACGCGTTTGATTGTTGGCTCCAGTGTTTTAAAAGTTTTAGTGGTGATTTTAGTACTTTAATACCTAGTGTTTAGTTATGTGCTGAATAGTTTTTTTAACAGTAAGTGTTTGAACTTTAAGTTATTGTTTTAAAAACTGAAAATTTTGAATCTAAAAAAGAACTGTCATAATTACGTGTTATTTTGCATATGTCAAGCTGACATTCAGCGCTGACAGATGCCAAATTTTTACTTAGTTTGTAAGATATTTGGTTGAATTGTTTATTGGCGCCGTAGTCAATATGCAAAATAAGGCGGCGTTTGCCGCGGAGGAAGTGGGAGATGTTTCTGACCACAGGAATGTCTCCAAGGATGAATCACCTACTGAAGAGTGTCAAACACCATCAACATCTGGCTTTAACCCTAAACCGTTAACTAACACTAACACAGCTAAGTTTTCAAATATTGTTAAAACTTCATCGTTTCCTAAAAAAGACCAGGCTATTATATTTCCTGCCATTGAAGATTTTCAAGTAAAAGACTACGTCCTTGCCACAGGTTCACGAGTGGAACCTCAGAACATCCTATTTGCTTCTCGTATGTCTAACAAGAGGATATGCATCTACTTACGAAATAAAGATATGGTTAACACGTTTGTAGATTCAGAAGGAGGTATCAACATTAGAGACGTTTTTGTGCCAGCAAGAAAATTAGTACTTCCCGCTAAACGTATCTTACTTTCAAATGTATCTCCAATCATCCCTCACCATATCATAGAAGAAGCCTTAAAATTTTTAAATTTAAAAATAGTTTCACCTATCTCCTTTATTGGTGCTGGCATAAGGCTGGAGGAATACAAACATGTATGTAGTTTTCGCCGACAAGTGTTTATTGCGATTGACGAAACAGCCTCGTTACCATCATCAATGCTGCTTAGTTATGAAGATGAGGAATATAGAATTTTTTTAACCGACGAAAAACTACGTTGCTTTAAGTGTAAAAAGTATGGACACATTGCATCTAAATGTCCCGTAATAGAAGAAACTTTAAATGTCATTACTGACAGGCCGAACATAATACAAATGTCAAATAAGCTAGTACATACGTCAACTGCAGAATCAGATATCCAAACGAATTTAGAAACTGAGCAAAATATTTTAAACATTCAAGACTCGCCTGAATCTTCTTCAGCTACCCAGGATGCGGGATTTCAAATACCTAGGCTCACTACAAAAGTCAACAGTAATAATAAGCGAAGGAAAATAGCAAACCCCCAAACGCAAGACTGCTACGATGGTGTAGAAATGTTGTGGGAAGAAAACCCAAATCAAATTCTAGATTGTATAAATTTAATACAATTCCTAAGGGAAGTAAAAGGTAAAGACGAACCACTAAAAATAGTTAAAAAGTACACCAACGATGTGCCAAGTTTGACCGCCCTAATAAAATCTGTAACCCCATTAATTCCACAACGAGCATTAAAGGAACGACTAAAGAGACTCGTTACAAACTTAACTAAAACTGCTACTGAAGTTGAAGCTTTACACCAACCCCCACCAGAATCATTGAGATCATCATCTAGCTCAGTATCCATGCGTTTGTCTGAATGCAGTACAGAAAGCGCTCTAGACTTCTAAACATCCACTAAGCACACACAACAAAAACTTCTTTCCAATAAAATAAAAATGCAACGTCAAAATTTAATCAAAATTACAATGCTGAACGCAAAAAGCGTTAAAGGCGATTTTAAATAGATTCAAATGGAAACTTTTCTTGCAAACTGCAATCCTGTTGCAAGAGACCAATATTACAGAAATACCCAGTTTTTCTCAATGCAAAAACTATATAATCCTTTTGAACCCTGCAATATCCAACTATTCAGAGACCTTAATATGTGTGAAAAACACGGAATCTATAAAACTAATTTCCCACGAAATAGTGTACAGCTCGTACCTGCAGAAAGTGGTTTTAGAGATAAATAAACAAAAGTTTCAAATCTTAAACATATATTTACCACATGATACCCACATAGCTCTAGAGGTGCTGGTCTCTAAAAGTAATCTTAGGAAATATATACCCAAATTTCCAAAACCATAATTGAGGTGATTTCAATTGTGCTCTAGACCCAAACACAGACCGCTACAATTCAGCCAAGAGAAGTACAACATTAGTAGATAAGCTCCAATCCGTAGTAGACCTGTTTAACTTACAAGATTGCTGGCGTTCTTTCAACAAATTAAAGGGAGGATACACCTTCTTTTCTCAAAACGTTCCGCAATCAGCATCAAGACTGGACCGTCTATATTGCACAGAAAAATCACTACCAAATATTACTTTAACATTTGTCCAAGGTTCGTTTTCTGATCATTTGGCAGTTACTGTGACTTTAAAAAACGAGACAGGCCAAAAAATATCAGCACCCTATTGGAAATTAGATAATTTTCTCTTAGAAGACAAGAATTACGTAGATATAATGCACACCTACTTTAATAATGAAATTACACATAAACCAAATGACGTTGAATTATGCACCTGGTAGGAAAATTTTAAAACTAACATAAGGACAATAACTGTTTTATATAGTAGACAAAAAAGACAGCAGAAACACCTCCAACTTAAAAGACTCGAAACCACCATTAAGAAAATGTCACACTACGATCGAACCGCTGTCGACCTAGAAACATATTCAAGGACGATTGGGGAAGTTAGAAATCTGTATTACCGCGTGAGTGAAAAACAACTCATAAAAATGCGGTATGAGCAACTTATAAATAATGACCCGTAACAATAAATAAATTTAATCCCATAAGCTTTCGACCGCTTTCAAAATTATTAGATGATAACAACTGCATGGTAACGGAACCCACCAACTTATGCTCGATTGTTGTCAAGCATTTTTCTCAAATATACGCAATAGACAATAACTCTTCTATAGATGAGGCTGCGGAAATATATAAAGACTGCAAGAAAATTTCGGAAAAGGACAAAGACGATCTTAACAAATCTATTTCTTTTGATGAATTTACTAAGGCCCTTAATTCTTTAAACAAAAATAAAACCCCAGGAATCGATGGACTCACCATAGAATTTTATAAACATTTCTGGAATACAATAGGAAAACCTTTTTACATAGTTTTCAGCAGCTCTATGACTCAAAATAAAATTCCAAATTCAATTTCAAAAGCCGTAGGGTGTTTGCTACCAAAACGCGGAGACTCCTTGAAAATAAACAGTTGGAGACCAATTTCACTATTAACAACCGACTACAAAATATTAGCAAAAGCTCTATCTTCCAGACTGACATCGGTAATATCCTCTATAGTCGAACCTGATCAAAGCTACTCGATATCAAAGCGAACAATCTTCGACAGCTTACATTTACACCGAGATGTAATTTGTCATGCTAATCGTGAAAACAGACCACTTGCAATTTTAAATTTAGACCAAAAATTAGCCTTTGACAAAATTAACCATAATTATATGTTCCACCTTTTGAAGCTCATGAATTTTGGAGACGCGTTCATCAACTCGGTGAAATTATTGTACTCAAATGCACAAAGTTTTTTTAGAATTGGTTCTTTACTAACAAGAAAAATTAATTTTTCAAGGGAAATTAGACAAGGCTGTCCCCTCTCTGGGCCTTTGTATTCATTAATGATTGAACCATTCTTGGTAACATGTAGACGTTTACTTTATGGCTATCCTCTTCCATCGGACCCCATAACAAGGTTAACTGTTAGTGCATATGCAGATGACATTTCCATTTTCACTTCTACCAACAACGATTTTCAGGTTTTAAAGAAAATATACGCCAGTTATGCTAAAGAATCTGGATCTCAGTTTAACACCGAAAAGTCAAAAGAATTCTGGAGGGGTAGTTGGATAGAAAGAAATGATAAACCATTAAAGTTTTTATGGGAACCGTTAGGTATAACTGTACTCGGAATTAAGCTGTCCAATAACATAAAAAAAGATATAAACAACACCTATGAAAAATTAGTAGAAAAGATTGATGAATCATTGCTAAAATGGTCTCAAAGATGTCCATCGGCTTCACTTAAAGGAAAAAAATAATAATTAATCAGTTTGTAGCTCCAAAACTATGGTATTTTTTACAAATTTTGCCACTCTCTGAACACCATCTGAATGTGCTGCAGCGAAAATTAGTCAATTTTGTTTGGAAAGGAAAACATTGGACCTCCCAAAAGCACTTATGTTTATTATTAAGTCGAGGTGGTTTGGGAATAGTACATTTACCATCAAAAGTAAAAACCATTAGAATCTGTACAGCAAACAGATTATTAGATACGCAGGAAAGGCAACATTGGAAAACGTTGCTGGAAAATCTAATAAGACATTCCAACAAGTTGAAGGTTTTTTGGCAGTGTTTATTTGTGTCAGACTCAAACTTAATCGAGGCAAACACTCCTCCATTCATTATTTCTTTAATAAATGCAATGCAATCTTTGAGCTATGGAGTCGCCGATTTTCCGCGAAACTTTCAAGACATAATGGATGTACCAACAACAGGCAGCACTTTAATTAAAAGCTGTATTCCACCGCTTTTTAACGAGCTATGGGTAAAAACAAATATTAATACAATCCGAGACTTAACACATCATAATGTTTGGGCTACAGAAGATCAAGTTCGATATCTTTTGCGGAAACTGTCGCACATTAAACAGCAAGAGCTTTTGATACATTACAATGAATAAAAGCTTTTTTTCGTTCGCAACATAAGAATGCTGAGCAGCTTGGTGATGATACATCTAAAAAAATAATAACATTTGAAATGAAGGGCAATTGTATCGAAGTAAATAAAAGTACACGAAAAAAGCTTCAAGAAATCCTTACTTCAAGGAGTTTTTCGACCAAACCAACCCAAATACTTGACAACCATTGGATGACAGAAAAAGTACTATGGTGTACATACTTCAACAACCCAACACCTGGTTATATTTCAGAGATCGCCTGGAGGTTAGCAAAAAATTGTCTAGCTGACTCGGTTTTTCTGATGTATGCAGGTTTTAGAGACTCCAACAACTGCCCCTTTTGTGCAAACGTTATTGGCACATCTTGGCATATCATCATTGAGTGTCCAGAAGCGCAACCATTATGGTCATATGTATTAATGTTACTCCTAAATACTAAAAGCTCTTTACTCAAGTACATATACACTGGATATCCCGGGAAAACTGACACGAGTAATTTAGCAAACCTACTAATAAACTTAGCAAAATGGTCAATTTATAAATCAGCAACAGCTTTAATGAGATATGGAAACCTAATACAAACATGTAAGGAAACATTTATTCGAAAACTGAAGCAACTAATTTTCCACCATTTCTCGTGGGTCCTAGGTAAAAGTACAATAGAAGAATTTGAGAAAAAATGGTGTATTGAAAACGCATTGTGTAAGATAGATACAGAAACTCTAATTTTTAATGACATCCTTAATGTCTAGTTACAGCATTTCTTTTGTTTCATGTATGAAAAACGTTTTTATGTATTCAATAGTCAATTACTGAACTGATGGATAAAAAACACCAGTTCAGTTTATATTGACAAGTATGCTGTCAGTAACACATACATCATAATTCATAATGTACGTTGTAAGTCAATGATGTATTTTTAAAAAATGCTGAGATATATATAACTAAATTGTTTTAAATAAAATAATAATAATAACACACACACGCACGCACGCACGCATGCACGCAGGCGCGCGCGCGCACACACATACACACACCCACACCCAACAAACACAAATGCGGTTTCACACACTTACATTGCCTTTTCAACATCTGGATTTCCGGCTACCGTTGGTCCGGACTGACAAGGCAATGTCCGTTGAGCGTTCTTCCTTGACGACTGGGATATCCGGCTGCCCATGGTCCTGGTCCTAGAGAGGGAACGTAACAAGGACCAACATCACACACATAACACACATACACATAACACCGCCCCCACACACACATATACACACATAAAGCATGACGGTTACTTTCTGTGCGGAAACCAGGTTGTTACGTTAAATTCAAAGCCCCACGTTGGGCGCCAAATTTTCTGTTACGTTAATTCGTGGCAGCCACGTTGGGCGCCAAATTTATGTTACGTTGGCTCGTAGCCGTGCGTAACCCAAAGAAAATCAAGGAATGACCGGGCTCAATCGGAGGGTAGGGGAGGGGTTGTAGAAAGTAGACTAACATATAATGTACGCGGCTGTAAGGAATTAGTGGCAATACCTGCAATAGAAAAATAGTCAAGTAAACCTGAAATAAAAGAATAAGCATAGCAGCAATGAAACATCTAAGTTATTCAGTACTTTGTAGAATGTAAATAAAACTGTTTAGATAAACTATATAATATAATCACGATAAAAGCATTACAAAAATTTTTAGTACAAAGTGAGGTAATATTGGGGAGTAGCAGAAACGTTTCCTCACACACCAATCAAACATAAAGCAGACAAAAAGTTAACAAAAGATAAATAGGTAAGTCACAATTGATATGAGTAATTCAGTAGTATCTATTGTTTTTTTTCTTTCTTTTTTCTTCATAGCAGGCAAGTCTATTGTAAAAGGTATCAGAACGACGAAGACATGGCAAAACAACGGATAGATATTTAAAGTAATAACAAGTAGGAAATAGTTCAACTTACAAAAGGTCCTTCAGTAACGCTTCCTTGCAATTGAAGTGTGGGATTCACGATGTCCGGCACTAACGCAGCACTTCACCCTTGACTGTGTGGGTGTTGATGGAATTTCTTACACTTTACACTAATCACACCTACGTATTTCACTAGTGTTAGCAGCAGACATTATCATGCTGATGGAACTATGTAGCATTGATAAATTTCTTGTTCATTCTATTTCCTGAGACAATAATTTCGAAATATTTTGTAACACAAATCGAAAAGAAAGGGTAATAAAAATTTAGAATCACGGGCCTTCAAGGCACGATGTAATGCATTAAACTAACAGTAACGTGAGGTGTTCTATTTGCTACCTATGGTAACAAAGAAAAATCTCATGCTTTTGAATAACGAAATTTGCGCAAACAATGATCTATTTTAGATTCTTTAGGGTTAGAAAATTCAGAAACTACCGTATCAACTGTCTTTATATGTGAATGAAATACATGTTTATAAGAAGCAACCTTTTTTTCTACTAAACCTGCTACAACTGTATCATCGTTGTTTTTTTTGTTTAGAAACACTCAAGCTTAAAACTGTATTTGGCTAATCCAAAGTATGCACTACTCTGATAAAAAAAAGGACCACGAAGACTAGATCGCACACACAGTTCAAATATAAAAAGACAAATCCACTAAACAAACACAATTAATAAAGCACGTGCAAACACTAAGCAAGTCCGTCAAATGCTCCGCACAACACGCGTGCAGGTCGAGTCCAACAAGTTCTACCACTTTTATTTCCAACAGAAAAGCAACAAAAAAAGAATTAGTAAAGCTGCGCGTATCACTAAAACCGTCAGTCAATGACCTTAAAACCGCGCTTGTGGTCAATCAAACACGTTACATATAAAGCATACTTCCTTCAAAAGCCATCAGAACTACACTACTTACAGTTAATAAACAACTTTTACTTCACAAGAAAACTCAACTAAAAACACAATTAGTAAAGCAACAAGGAAACAGTATTTTTAACGTAATATCGGAACAAAACCCAAACTACAACTCCTCTCTAATCTGTTTCTATTCAATAGTTGTTACCATAACCTCTTATCGACTATTATCTAAACTTATATATCCATATAAGGAACATCCAATAAATGAATGCAGCCATCATATCTACTAATTAATTACGAACTGTTTATCATTTCCGATAAGTTGGAAAGTAATTTACGAATAATCCAATTTACAATTCATTCCTTGCAATTTATTTATTAATGAAAATCAATCTTCAAATTATCTACCTTTAACGTAATACCCACGAGTTAAATTACATACAAATCTGAATTATTCTGAAGTATTTCCTTTATATTCCTTGGTCAACAGTGAATATGTTTCTGTTCTCACTTTGGTAAATTATTATTATTATATTATACAAACAGCGATCCACTCATTATAAATAAAAGATAGTAATAGTAATTGCAGAAAGGTATTTACTAGTTGAGAAAAAGCGTAAAATGTTAAACTTAATAAAAATGCCCGTTACAAGGTTTGCTTAAATTTCAGGTAGCAGACTACTGAAACGTTGGAACAAATAAATAAATAAAATAAATAAAAATAAATAATCCTTGAAAACCTCAAAACATATGCGTTTATTTAACTCGTTCTTATTTGAAATTTTACATAAAACCCTAATGAAGAATAATTGTGTATTCAATTCTAAAACACAAAAAAGAAGGTAAACAATTCTAATAATGACCTATTATAATATTTCTAGATAACAGCTTTTTTCAAACTAGAATAGTAAACAGGCGTTAGATAATGGATTGTATTACCAATGAGCAACCAAATGTGGTTTGATTAATGAAATCTAGACGTCAAGGTGAAAGAAATACCGAGTAAAGTGTGTGGCCTAGTATTAGGAATTTAGAATTACCAAAATAGTAATTGAAGCTTTTATTTATAATTCTGCAGGAAAATTTGTAGTGCAAAAACTGACTGTAACATATGTGAAATGCAAGTGAGAGAGTAATAATTTACGTTGTGTAAATATGTAAAATTTGAGAAAAAAATATAAAAATAAATGTAGTGCCTGAATTTCATTGCAAACATTTTAAATTTTATTTATTTATAATTATGTCACAAACAGAAACTAATACTAATTAACGTATGGTTTGTAACATTTATGTGTCTCTGATAGAGTAAAATATCGTAATAATTTGAACTTTTTCTTTCCTAAAATAATTACCAACGAATTTAAATAATATATTTAAATATTAAATATTCATATTATGGACACGTGCATAGTAAAAGAAAACACAATTCCGGTTCCTATATAAACCACGATGAAGTCGCATGTCATTTTTATCGGGACACCCTACTAATTACTTTAATGATAGAGCATTACATGCTTGATATCGATTACACTGCCAGAATTTGATCGTGCTGGTCCATACTGATTAATAATTTGGTTTATTGTTTATGTTTACACTTGAAGAGTAGTTCGACGCCAACTCGAAATAAATAATGGTAGTGGGGGGTCTTCGCACGAAAATTATTGAGAACGAAAGTAGCAAAACCCGCTCATTTCCTCGCGAACGTACGTAGAGTGTAGATGTTACAGCTCGTGCAAGAAAGCCGCGTGTTGTAAAGTGCGTTAGAAAGTTTTCTACTCGTACTTGGATACACACAATAATAACCTCATGTAATCTAAAAATGTTTTAGTAATGAAACTTTTGAATCCGAGCATTTTAGGGAAAAATGAAACTTATTTAGTTTCTAACACCACTATCATTTTATCGACAGCATTACCAAAAAATTTTACAGACGAAGAAAACGTCTTGTATCCCATTTCTTTAGTAATACCAATTACAGTAATTTACGTAATAATTTTTTTCACTGGTTTGATAGGAAATGTAAGTACGTGCATAGTTATATGTCGTAATAAATCAATGCACACTGCTACAAATTACTATCTATTCAGTTTAGCAATTTCCGACTTACTTCTCCTAGTATCCGGCCTTCCTCCCGAAACATACAGGATATGGTCTCCTGAAACATACCTCTTCGGCGAGGCTTTCTGCGTGCTCCAGGGATTTGCCGCTGAAACTTCAGCAAACGCAACCGTACTGACAATTACAGCTTTTACGGTTGAAAGATACCTCGCGATATGTCATCCATTCTTATCCCATACCATGTCAAAGCTTTCCCGGGCTATCAAGTACGTGATTGTGATCTGGATAGCAGCTTTATGTTTAGCTGCACCACAAGCAATACAGTTCGGTGTCGAATACATACAAGCTGAAAACGGTGAACAACATAGTAGGTGTACTGTTGTTTCGACGCAATTTTATTTCCAACACGCGTTTGAGATATCAACTTTTGTGTTTTTTGTGGGACCAATGACGTTAATTACAGTGTTGTATGTGCTTATCGCTATTAAGTTGAAGAGAGCTCGATCATTGTCAATTCGTAGGAGAAACGAAAGTAACTGTAACGATAACATTGAAGAAATGTCGACACATAGGTCGTCTAGAACCACTTCTGCACAGAGAAGGGTTATAAAAATGTTAGGTAAGTTTTTAAACGATTCTATACTTATCAGTGTATATTAGAGTTAATTAATGCTATAAAAACAAGTCTAATTTGTAACAGAAATAAGAATCCCTTCGCATTGATAATGCGTTACACAAAAAGGGAATTTACAGATCCCTACAGAAATCGAATTGATACGTACTTTCAATCCCTTTTCGCAACAAACGCAAAAAAGATTTATTTTTAATTTACGTTCCATGATTTGCATCCACTGAAATTACGATCCAATACATTCGTGTTTTAATAAATTATTGTTAGATTTTGTTCCTTTTTTAAAACTCGTACACATTGTACAATAATCTCACATTAAACAAATCCAGAACTATCTGTGATTATCTACAGTGTGGTCATAGTAAAATTATTTTAAACTAATAATAATACCCATAATAACCTACGTCCTTCAATAAATTTCAGAAGATAAATGTTTGCATAATTAAAATCTAAATTGTAAACAAATTTGCATTTACATTTTATTGACACCCAATCAAAATTCTAAAATTTGCAGTAATAAAATTTCAATGTTACATTCAAGCAGTAGAGAACGTCCAAAGTCTCTTTATAGTGTATCACATAGTATGGGACGTAATTAACATATAAGGTGACCGAACTGCCCCCGTGAATGCTGTATGTACATTATTTTTATTCTTACTTATAAATTATTAAACAAGGTTTTAAATTAAGTATAATTTAAATAACGCTAAATAATTATCTAAGGTACGCGTTACAATTGGCTTGTAATAGTCGAAATTCGGAATCACTGCAAAATTTATAATACAGGGTTAAAATTCTGGAACGCAATACGATTCGCACAGAAACCATGTTTAAATCGGTGACTTCAATCCGGATTGAAGTAGAGCGGCTTGTTTCACTTTAAAGCTTTGATTTTAACACTCACGATTATGATTTCAAGCGGCTGGAATCGTTTAAGTTAATCCTAAAATTTACAGTTTGATTTGACTGAAGCTGCTTGAAACTGACGATATAAACAGGGAATCACCTCAATCCATTTGAAATGGTATTTCAAATTTCATAATCATACACAATTTTGGTTTACTTCAATGCAACATAACCTAGAAGAAAAATTAATTTTAATTTCATTATGAATTGGTATTGAATGATTTTCCTCCACTTTCAAACCGTTTTGGTTTAAACGCTTGGAAGTAGGATTTACGACTGAAGCCCTACTTCTGATTTTTCAAGGATCTACGGGTAGAGACTACATTGGCCAAGAAGCGAGTTTCTTTCACCTGGAAATGTGTGTGTGTAAAAAATATATAACTAAAAAAATTTGATGCACTACGGTATATTCTCTCCGATGTAATTCTGTTAAAAGAATAAATAGAACAATAGGCACAGCATTTAGATCATATATCGATACACATGATAAATGGGATCGAAATTTGGCACAAATTCAATATGCTATAAATTCATCAAAGCATGAAGTAACTGGTTTCTCTCCTAATTTTTTAGTCTACATGGTCTTATTTTTCAAAAATTTTATACCTCATCAATAAACTCTCGAAAGATATTGATATAATATCTAATGATAGATTAATTTATTCTACCTCTCAACAAAATTTCTTTGATATATTTAAAGAAGTTTGAGCTAAACTTCACTCTGCACATGTAAAAATGTCTAATAGATATTATTTTCGTCGCAGACAAATGTCATTTAATGAAGGTGATCCCGTCTGGAGGACAAACAAAGTATTGTCTAGCGCAGCAGATACCTTTTCCGCAAAATTTGCCCCTAAATATATCTTATATACCGTGAACAAAATTTGTTGAATTTAGTTTAAAATTTAATAAATCTTGATGGTTCCATAACAAAAAATTGGCACATTAAAGATTTAAAACCCTATAATGGAGTTAATTTAAATTAATTGCAGAAATATTCCTAAGTGATCTTATCTATCTTATCAAATATATATGTTTGTTTCTTTAGAAATACGTAACCCTCATCTAAAATTTCTTAGAAATCTGAAATTAGTGTTTTTTTACCTAATCTCTATTTCTCTTTGCGCGTGCAAAACTTTACTATTCGCTAAAAATTGTTTAATTTAATTTATAAAAAATTTTGTTACCTCTTATATGTGCATAAAAGAATATATTAGTAAATTTAAAAACTCCCGAGTGGTTTGACCTTACGAATTTTGACTTTTCCTGATTGTGTTTCCTTTATGGACGTTTGATATACGTGGTTATCGCACCGCTCGTCTGTAATTTTTACGCTTTCAATTAAATTTTGTTATATACTTCGAATATAACCTTGTAATATTTTGTCCTTGTGCAAATAACAAAAAAATATATTTCTAATGTCTTATATTTTTTTTCAAATTCGTTTCGGGGCAGTGTAACATGCCAGTTTTCCACTGCTTATGATCTAGTTTTCGAATTGCCTCCTTATGCCTATCCCTCCCTTTATTTTCTATACGAACTAAAGAAGTTCTCTTTTTACTTATCTTTATGCACAGTGTCTTGTAATTTAGAGTATGAGTTATATTTAGGTTGTGTTATGCTATAATACGAATTCATAATTTCATTCAAGTAAGAATTTACTTTCTTTCAAAATAAATATATCTTTTATTATATAACTGGTTATTTGAATATTCACGTCAAAAAAATGTTATAAAACATATCCTCTATTTCATTGATAGTTATTTTCCAGTAGTACAAGTGAAGTAGTTTCGAATCTACACTCTGTAAAAGATTTACCTTGAAATTAGTTTCTCCCCGGTATTACCGGCCGATTTATCTTTAGTTATCTGCGCATGACAGATCCCTTTCCAAATCCGGATATGAGCATATCAGGATTTGTTCCTCAAGATGCCTGGCCTTCGGATAAATCACTTGATGAGGTGTAGTATAATCCCGCACCTTGTTTACCCATCGTTTAGATTAATGATGATAAGGAAGTAACCTTTATAATTACTTACCTTTCTAAAAAATTAATGAGTTTAAAATTTTCTTGCTAAAATAGACATAAACTGCACTCTTATCTCAAGACCTGCAGTGGGTTTTTTGAATTGTCATTCCTACTAGTAAAACCATACCCCTGATTCAATCCAAGTTCAATAAACAGTAACACATTGCTACTATTTTAGTGAGTAAAAAAATGTGTTATATATAATTCTTTAAACCAATGATATATACCACAAAAAATTTTTTATAAATGTTTTTACAATATTTACAGTATGGAAATGTTGCCACTTAAAAAATAAAAACAAAATACAATTGCTGCAATGCAAACGGCATAAAAAATTTGTTAAATATTTTAATATTGAATGAAGTCGTCAAGTATTTAAATCGAACTCGTTTTAATTATTTCAGACTTGTACAAAATTTAAGTCCCTAGATTAGTAACTAATTCAAGCAAAAAATTTAGGTAAATGAAATTTCATGTGCTGCTTTAAAAAAATGTTTCAGTACAGTTTTAACTATTCAGCAAATTAAAATTGTACTATTATAAAAGGAATAAAATTGGAAACACCTGTTTGCATGTTTGGTATATAGCTAGTTCTTGTCACATGATTTAAGACGTTGATATCGATGTTACCTAGCGCGCCTTAACCAGAACTTCCTATTATTGATCGACCAAGGACAACACCTGTGTAGATAAAGGCTTCAAAAATACAATTGGACAGCGTGTTCGACTAACGGCTTTCCATAATTTACGATTCCATCACCAAAACGTATTTTTGTGGATTCCAGGTAAAATAACTTATTAAACTGTAGATTTGTTATACTGACAACTGCTAAAAATACTCTTCAGAAATGATGGCTGCACTGCAGGGTGCGTTCAGATTGGCAACGAATAGTGTTTTGGTGATTCCAAACTCAGGGGTTAGAATTCACTAGTGATGGATTCGAACCGACCCGAACCGAACCTTGCCCCAGGTTCGGTTTGGTTCGAAAACTTTTTAGTCCGATTCGGTTCGAGGTTAGGTACGTCAAAATATATTCCGGTTCGGTTCGGTTCGGTTCGAAAAAAACGAACCGAACCTCGAACCGAACCAAACCGGTTCGTTATTTTGATATTTTAAACAACTAGTGTGTTCAACTACAAGTTACATGTTTAATGTAGTTTTTATATTTAGTAGTTGCTACTTTCAAATAAACCTAAGATTAATTTACTTGAGATTTTAGTAGCATAAATCATATTAATAGTATTTGTTCAGGTTTGATTTTTCAATACGTACTATCTTTAACGAAGCGTAATTACAATTAGGTTAATAGTAAAAATCATCTGCAAAATTTAGAATGTGTTAATAATTGATGATTTTTACTAATGTCACTTTACCGTGAAAGAACGATATCACACGATCTATGCGATTACTTTTATTGTAGTTTTAGTTAGTATAAAAAGAGTATCAAGACAATAAGGTGTTGCTGATTTCAGATACAGTACAAACAAAAAGCTGTTTGTCAGTTTATCTTTATTATTATTATTATTTCTTTTAAAAGACAATATCAGATGGTTCTCGGAAAGAATCGTAAATCTACCTCAAACAGCGTTTACGTTTTTCATAATAAAATATAACAGTATTTATGGAACGGGCATTATGTCTGCTTATTATTTGCATTATACTATGTTATTTTATGTAGGCATTGATTGAATAGTTTATGCCTCCATGAGTCATAAATTCCAACCCTTGGTTTTGAGAAAAAGTTCGGGGTCATCCTTCTATAGTATCGGCTACTTCTTAAGACGTTGGTGGTAATGGCCACACTAAATGAACAGTAAATAGTATGGTACCGTGCGTTTTGTAACACCATTTGTGGAGCGATCATGTACAAAAGAAAAGGAGATTAGTTTTTGCTACAAAGTCACATTTTTTAATATTAATAGAGAGCTGGTTTTCATACAAAAATAAAAAATTCAAAGCGATGGATTAGTAATACATACTTAATTAAGAATTAAATTGTTTCGTTCACTCTGAAAACTTCTGTAGTCTCTAGACCGTGACCTCGGCTTGTATAAGTTTAAGATGGTTTTCAACACGACTTCTGTTCAATAAATAAAATAAGCTTCTTTTTAAAACCAAATTTTCAAAATCATTTAGAGTTTCTTTAATATCTAGTACTAGTTATAAACAAACAACAATTTGAAATAAGGAGCATTAAACAAATCGAACTAATCTAGAATTTTTTGATCTACAAACGAGCCTCGATGACAAAATTTATTAGATATGTAACACTAATTAATACCTATTACATCTTGTACCTATTGGCTTATAACTCAAAACCATGTACAGTAGAAAACCGTTGTATTTCTTATAGGCTTGCGACTAGAAATTTTTAAAATGTACATTTGAGAGAAATGCTATGTTTTTAGTGAAAAATAAATTTTACACTAAATTTTTATTTAAAAAATCGAACCTTTTGAACCAAACCGGACCGAACCTTGAGCTAGGTTCGGTTCGGTTTGAAAAATTTGCCGGTCCGGTTCGAGGTTCGGTTCGAAAATAAAATGTCCGGTTCGGTTCGATTCGGTTCGAAAAATCGAACCGAACCTCGAACCGAACCTCGAACCTGTTCGGTTCGTGTTCATCCCTAGAATTCACCATGTGTGATTTCTATTAAATACATGTATCTCTGATTCTAGAGTGAATAAGCCAGGATCAAAATTATTTCCACGTGCTTCCGGGAAAAATTTAATATTGCGTGCTTCTCGCAATAAATAATGTCACGTGAACCCGTAACTAAATGCCACTTTGTGAATCCGTAACTAAACGCTGAAGGACAAGCCCTCATTAGATTTAACAATTTCAAATTAATAAAAGCGAAGTACACTTACCCACTTTTGGGTTTGCATATTACTACAGAGTGAATAGACTAAGTTATGAGCACTTAGATACCTGATGCTTTTCAGGCTAAACTCAAGTTAACAATTCGTAAGACCCATTTTTGTGCAGTGCTTAAATCAAAAAGGAAGACAAAATTCGCAAATTTAACCAAGTAGATAATATCCCTCCTATGCACAGATAGTTTCTAAAATGTTGTTTTTGATCAAACACGTTCCTACGAGGTCTGTATGTATGGTTATCTATCTATCAGAATAAGTAGAATACATTGTCTAACCAACAGTATTGGTATCAGAAAAATTTAAACTGCTACAAGGATAGTTATAGATTGAAACCTGTTATAATTTCAAAGTACCTCGTGGTAATTTCCTTAACACTTGCACGCAAATTGTTTTGTAGGGACTTTTCGAGAGATTTGTTAAACCTTCTGAGAGGATCGTTAATACTCACATCAGGGTATAATGTTTATATCTAGTTAACTTCAAAGTGCTTTATCTATAAATTTAAATTAAGATTACCTGGAATTTCTCTATCTTTTATTTGCAGCTTTACCTTTAAAACTATGTAACAAAATGAAGTTAGTGGTTGGTTACATTTAAAGTCTGTATACATTGAATGGCTAATGTTATGTTCCTTGCCTGAATCGAATTCAACTATTAACTTTAGTTATGGTTTAAGAACCACCTGTTCGTGTTCCTAATTCTCTACAGTGTTAAGCAGCAGGTATTTTTCTAACAAACAGTAATAAAGGAAATATACAGGTATGTGTTTTACAACTAAGTTTTCTTATGTGATAATTTAACACAAGTAAAAGTTGAAGTAAAATTTTGTTACTACTTATGAACAGCAATAGTGTTTTTAAAATATATTTATTAAATTTACATTGTCCCGCTTCGACATAACAAATGCTTGTATAACTTTAAGTCAAGCATTTAATACAACTAAAGTGTTCACCCTAGGTTTCATGAAACTGGAGGTTTAAGTCTCTTTTATTGCTCTTTATTTTGCTAAAGCAATAAAAGTTTCCTTACGTACCTAACACAAAATAGGTACATATGTTTTTCTGAAATATTAATAACTGAAGTGTTTCCTCATATTGTTCGCTGATAATAGTATTAACATAGCTCTATCGGTGAAAGTTTCCTTACAAGTAAGTAACAAAGAAACATGTTTGTTTGAAGGTTTTCTCAATAATTGTAAAATTAAGATGCAAGATAAACAAATTCAACTACATAATTAATCAGATTGTAATTCCTTTTTATGAATTGAAATTTAATTTTAGTAATATAACCGAGGTACTTGAGTTATATTCTCTGTTTTTTTGACTATTGACACCCGCATATTGATCTCCCTGATATTTACAAGCATGCAGCCTCCAAAACCCCTAAAGATCAATGTTAGCTACGCCAAAGTATGCTTCATGCTTCGTCGCGTATTTACTTTTTATAACACCGGGAAAAGGTAAGTCACAATTTCATCATCTTGTTTTATTGGACATACTGATGTTCTGTCGAGATATATTTGTTTTCACGGGCATTCGAAGTTTCTTTTATTTCGACTAATCAGTTTGTGTTATTGTTTTCTACTACTCCCCAGTTACTCTCCAATTGTGCCTAACCCGCTCACCTTTTGGTGTGTCGCGGATTTTACCATGACATATTTAAGTGCGACCTCGATTTTCAAGATTCAGCGTTTCGCCCTGATATTATCCTTCGTTAAATCTGTTCTAATTTTTCTTTTACTTATTTTTGTTAAAGAATTTCTTTTGTACTTTTTTCGGTCGTTGTATAAAATTCTCAATGATTCTCTTTTCACCACTGATTATCAGAATTTCGTTTTTGCTGGTAATTCTGGAATCTTGAAAATGGGCACCCTATCTACTCATTCCTTATTGAATTACTTCGTTTCATTTTGGTTTTTGATATACTTAGGTACCTTATGATTTTAATTGCTATTTTCGTTATTGTTTTTTTCTTTTATTTAATTTATTGCCATTTTCGAGTTTGATATTTTGAGTGTACTTCAACATCCAAATAATACTTATGCTTAGTACTTCAGTAACTTCCTTTACAGGGTATACACGTTTTTATTATTCTAATTTGCTTTGCGAAAGTTAGTTCTTTTGTTGTGCTGGTAGACAGTAGTGTATCCTACTGAATTTCATCATTCTGTTTGCATATGTTAAGTGCTTTATTTTATTCCGTTACACTGTTTGATTTTGTGTTATTCTAGTATGTATTTTGGATATACCTTTGGTAACGATGGCACGTTGACGCGTCTACCAAAACTGAACCTACAATATAAATTGTATTCTCGCGGTTGCGACTCGGAAGCTAATGTAAAGGAACTACACAAATCCGTGCAAAGTGTTTCCGTATATAACGTTAAAAGAAATTTATCCCTTTTCATGGGAAGCGGACTTTTAATCAGAACGTAAAATTGTTGAAACTGCGATCTAAGAGCTGTGAGGTTTTTTACGACTCTTGACCGGGACCAATCATTTGGTGTTTTTAAACGGTATAGTGACTTGTGGGTTCATACGGAATGACGAGCTATTATGCTCACCAAAGCGTAGGAACAAAAAGAAACCAAGCGTTTACTACTGTTAATATTGAACAACCTTCATTGTGCGTATTAAGAAAAAATTCTGAGATTTCGTTAAGTTACCGTTCCGTCTGGTACCACAGTGGCTACGTCCAGTACTATTACGGCTCCTAAACAGGATTCAAATGGGCCTCCTTTGTTCGTGTCTAGGTTGGAGTCGGACAAGGAACCTGAACCACGATCCTTAGGTCTAATTCTACTGTACTTCCCACCATCATTGAGATGTGAAATCTACAATTTTTTGATATTTCTAATACCCTTTCCATTTATACTCTTCTAGCGATAGTTGAAGAACCCCGAAGAGCGTGTCTTGTATCCGAATAGGATTGTTTGTGTTTGCGGTCGACTCATTTGACATTTGAGTCAAAGTCGTTACTTTGGTATCGTGCTATCCGCCACAGGTTCTCTGATTGGCAGTTGTTGACCAACTTGTTGGTATAAAATTTAGAGCTTCCCGATTATAAACGGAACTATTTAACAAAGATTTGGAAACAACTCAAAATCCATTTGAAAATATCGTCAAATGTTTATCGTGCATGATTGCAATGTTTCGACGCCTGGTAGTATACCCAAGGATATACAATTAGGCATAGTTTCTCAGAATCTATCGCCATTCTATCACACATAGTTGCGTACGGTACATTCTCTAAGAATTAGAGCAGGAGTGTCTACAATTAAAGCGGGAAAATTTTTGAGTTGATAGGCATGCACCCCAAGCTGAGATAAACACTCCTACGTGGAATCACATTTTGCTTTTGAAGCTGCCATGACTGCTAAACCTACTAATGGCTTTCCGAATCGGCCTATTACGATCCAACCAACCACCACTAGTAGACCCAACATGCTACTGCCTCTTTTTTGTATATGTTAGTATGAGGTCAATAATTTGTTTCATATATGACCAACCTGTGCTTGTTTCCCCACTTTGTATCCAACCCCACGTATTGCATTGTTATGATTGCGGTCGGAAGGGATTTACTCGCAACAACTTGATACAGTATTTCGCGCAGATAAGACGAAATCCGCAAAAGTAGAAAAAATCGTCGACATCAAATATTCTACATTTGATTTTTTCCAATGCTCCACCCGAAGGTATTACATTGGCCAAGAAGCAAGTTTTTTTCGGCTGGAAATTTTGAATTTTGCCGAACGCTTGCTGTTCCAAGCAAGGTATGTATCTTTAACGTGTGTGACTATACTTACACAAAGCACATACAATTTACTTCTTATCCGAACGAGGTCACATTTTTTGTGCAAAATGTTCGCTTAACATTTTTCAAGCGGTCCGTGTCGGGAATCGAACCCGGAACGCTAGGATTAGTATTATCTGATCATGATGTATAACACAAATACAATAACAACAGGTGTTTGATTTCGAGAAGTATCGGTAGGGTGGAATATTTCTTTAAAATATCAGAATTGAATTTTTTTTTAATTAATAACTTCTGTGTTAAGGAATTTTAAATATTAGTTTAGTTACTGGTTATGTAAAAAGCAGTTTTATGAAACCAATATTAAAATTTTAGTAGAATAAACGATTTAAATGTTTAATCGTATTTAATTTCAATTAATAGTTTCTATCTTCCAAAATTTTATTTATTCACTATTATTTATGTACTCGCCATTCAATCTCTTACTAAATATATAGTCGCTCTGAAGTTGTTTAAGTCCTATAGACTTACAGACTTTATAAAAATCCTTAGTACTTCTAAAGGGGTATGTGATCCAATCTTTTTAAGGTTAGTTACGTAATTGTTAACGGTCCTCCACATTTTATAAATCTTTAAATTCTGCAGACTGTATGTTCCAGATACACAATTATCTCTGCGTGTTATGTATTTTAAGTAATAAAACAGCACCTGAAGGCTGGCTTGTGAGTCACAAATTTTTTGTATATTGAATGAGGTTATCCAAAATATTGTAGCGGGCTACTACTACCGCGTTTCACTAATTTAAAACAAGTAATAGCAAGAGTCTTTATTACTCACTGTTCACAAGTCTAATTAACAATATATGCCTTATTTATAGATGTTTACAATCCAATTAACAATAAAGCACTATCACACTTATGAATTTACAAGCACTAATATCTTCTTAAACTAACTTCTTAACCATAGGTCTATTAACAACACTAACACTACTATAATTTATTTATTACACTTTTGTCTATTTATGTACTCTACAAGCTGCATGTACATTAGACACATAATATAACATTTATGTATACCCTTGGACTTCCAAAAGCTCAACTATTTAACTTTACACGACATAATTTATATTTGACATTCTGATACAGACTAACTCTGTACTTCCTCATCGGTCTTATTTATACCCTGGATTAAAAAGGATGATTCATCCTCCAGTAATTGCTAGAAAATTCTCGGTCCCTGTAGAATATGCAGTGCTTACGGCGCTTGTGTGTGTTTGACGGGTTGCCTAATAGTAGCTCCCAACAATATTGTATGGAAAGAGAAATAAATAGCATTAAGAGCTCGTCACTGTAGGTTACCAACCATCTGCTGCAGGAACGAGGGTTGAAGTGAGGTAGAACAACGCAGGACTAACTGAGAGATATAAATATTTATTAGAAAAGGATATAATACTCAGTACTCGCTTACTTTATCCTATAAATAGTAGTTGATGCGAATAGGCGGCAGTGCTGTAAACAGTTTTAGTCTAGCTACAAACCTCGCAGAAGTTTTAGTTATCTATTCTATAACCTTTCACCGGCGAAAACTTGAAATACAGATTTGTAATATAAAAAAAATGTAATAGTAATATATTGCTTTATAAAACAATAGAATGTTTATAAGATATCTTACATCAGTTTCTTCGTCAACATCCCATAGTTATTTTACAATTTCTAATAATTGAGACGGCTATTGAGACACCTATGTGAAAAAATCCGTATAATAGTTAAAACGATTCTCTAGTAGGAAATACTTAGGTACATTATCTAGCAGAATGTGTGTGAATTCAGTTTGTGGGTTATTCTTCTTATAATTAATTTTCCCGTAGAGAAAAGAATTTGAAACTATAATTTTATAATGGCGATATAATAAGCAAAATGGATATTTGGCGAAGTATGTTTTGTTATGTTTTTTTACTTGTTTACAATTAATAATCGATGTAAATACAAATTAACAATATACTTATAACGCTATTACAGATTTGAAATTCTACACTAAACAAAAGGCGTAACACGCCAAGGAAGTCAAATTGATATTAACTAGAAGTGGTTTCGATCCCACATAGATCTCTCGTGTGTGAAGAGCTGTTTCACAGCCGGTCTATTTTTTAAAATATAACTTGTAGCTCGCAAAGAAATGTACTTTTTTTTAGTTTTTTTAACAAAGTTCTTTGGGATTTTTAATTTTTTTCTAATGTATCTTACAGTTTGCAAAGAAGTGCATTTTCAATTTTTTAGGAATATTCTATTTGCAAAGTCCCTTCGTGTTTTTGATTTTTTCTAATGGAATTTGCAGCTCCCAAAGAAATGTGCTCTAAATTTTCTTTAAAAATACACAATTAACAAAGTTCCTTCAGGTTTTTAAGTTTTTTCTAATGTAACTTGTAGTTTGCAAAGAAGTGGACCTTTAAGTTTCTTTAAAAATACAAAGCTCTTTTAGTTTTTTATTTTTTCTAATGTAGTTTTTCTTTAAAAATGTACAATTTGAAAAATGCTTTCTTTTTTTAAAATTTTTTGTTAATATAACTTGTAGCTCGCAAAGAAGTGTACTTTTATTTTTCTTTAAAAGTGTAAACATCGTAATTATTTCCGGATATTTTAAATGCAACTACGCGGTGATTTTCTTATAGCTATCTTTTTATATTTTCTTGGATCCATAATTTCGGAAAGAAGGCACTTAAGGCAAAATTGCGAAGTTTTGTTAACATTTTGTTTTCTTAAAATTCATCATCTCTTTGTATCTAACAATATACCTGATATAAATATAAAATTAGAGAGCAGTTTGTTTATACAATTTGCTTTTTGTATGTAATCAACATATTGCTTTTATTTCAAGTTGGGCTACCTTTTATGAAAGATATTAAACATACTGGAATCAAATTTTTCGGTTAAATATAGTCCATACCTGTTCAGCTAGTATTCCCAAAAGTATCCAAATAACAAAAAGCATGTATTCCTTTTGGAATATGCAACTAGCCTCGCGCTTGATAAAAATACGCATGATTACGTTTTAACTGGAACAAACGACCGCCTATTACATCAACGTACTTAATTATTTTATGCTTTATAGTATCAATTGTAGTTAACTTGGCAGCACTGGCAGGGCATTTCACTTCGATAATAGTGGCATTGCTAATCATCCATGAAGACTTACGTCAAGCATACAATTTTCGTAATCTATAAAAATCTACAACTTTCCACAGTTAGTTTAAATTTACATTCGAATATTTGAAATGCTCTTAATTCATTTTGCCTGTCATACCTAGCTATGGAATTTCTATTAAATGTGTTGTATAAAAGTTCCTTACCAACTTCGCACAAGAAGTACTATTATTTCATGGAACATATAACCTTGATTTGAGACCGTTATTCGGTTTGAACGTTCTTCGAACCACATATGATTTTTGGCTTGCTCTTTTACTTGCTTTTCTACCTAAGCAATTTCTTTTGCTGTTTTTCTAAGTTTGTCCAAAAATACTGTCGCTTTCATCAAATATTCTTCCTCTGAGAAAATCTGCTTAAACAGAGTAACTTTCGTACCATAATGTTCTTATGGTCCTGCAACGGTTTCTGTTTTAGGCAGTTTAATTCTGCATAGCTCAGTTGTGGCATGAATAAGTTTTTATCGTCTTATTTTTTTAATATATTTTTTTTTGTTGAACTGCGTAAACTTTCGTAGTTAATTCCTTGTGTATAACCCAATGAAAGTCGCCACTGCTATTAAAGGAAGCTGCACTAGCTTCACATCTAGTTTGCTATTAAGAGTTTTAAAGAAAATTGTATTCTTTTTCCTCCAGCAAACTTAAAACAATAGAATTCTATTGCTTGGCCAGGTTGTTCATCATGTTTAAAAATAAAGTACAAGCATTATCAATGAATTTCCTAAAGCAGTCTTGGATGTCCTAGTACAGACCAAAATCAGACATGGCAGGTACAAAAAGTTACATTGTTTATTCTCTCCATGCAAACACATGCCATGGAGCATTTCGCATATCTTCAATACGCGTTCTGTAATTGTTCTATTAACGGAATATTTTCCTTGCTTCTATATTGAACAGCTTTCTTAGCTGCAGCGACTAGTCGATAAAACTTGGCAAGTACATCTTCTCTTAATTAAGGAGTAAGCGGCCTTTTTTATCGTTTTGTGCCAAGTTCACGAAGATGTTTTGAAAAATTTCGTAGCAAATGATTGCTGCCGAGCTTCAAATATTTTTTTTTTAATTCTGCTGTCCTCGTTTCCAATCAGTCGCATATATTTAACACCATTTCATACTTTTTTTTAAATCGTCTACGACCATACAGAAGCAATGTTCTTGTTCTCAGCATGAACACAAACACTGCAGTATTTATTTCTCATATCCAAAAGGAAAGTCCATTTCCCAATTATACATGCCTGAAATTTATGAAGGGTGCTTGATTTATCTATGCAAAATTTAATAATATTTACTGCTCCAGATAATGCAATATAATCATATAATCTGATATTATGTTTATATTAGGAATGCTATTTGAATCAATTTCCCCATTCAGTCTAAGTAATCTTGCTTCCTTCCTACCATTCTCTTCAATCTGTTTCCAAGAAGATTGCTTGAATCGCATCTCACTCTTTATTCTGGCAAGAATTAAAAGTGCCATAAGGCATAAATGAGAAATTTAACGTACCCAAAGTAGCTATAGGATTCACATTTAACTCTGTACTATCCTCGTAATCTCTAAATAGGTCCATCAAAATATTTTACAATTTAAAGTTAGGATATTTTTTAAACCCAAAACTTTCTTGCTAATGACCATCCTATCTGTAGTATTGCAACCGTAGTTTCCATGGTCTTTAGAGCTTAATGTCTGCTCTAAAAATTAATTTCGCGCAACGATCGTAGTGACTATTGCACCAACTTTTAAAAATATCAAGTGATTTAAAACTTACCATAATTAGTAAATTATAGCTTTGTTTTATATAAAAACCAATTCTGGAATTTATTTATAATTACGTTATACTTTTTAGGGTTGAAACTTTTACTGTACTTGCAGTGACATTACTTAATTAATTATACGTCAAGCATATTGTTCCAATCAAGCGTATAATTTTATTTACAGTGCTTTTAAATCTTACTTTTCAGCTGTGTAGTTAAAGTTAATACATACACCTCCTTGGATTTTATTTTGTTTCTTGTGCGTCTCAACGCAACCTGTAACGTTTGCTGTTAGCTGCCCCAGAATGAAACTCCACACTCTCCTGCACGCAGTAATTCTTTTCTTAACCCTCCTCCCGAGTCTTTACGCTCGAACGAGTCCTTATGTAGGTATTATTATTAAAAACACAAATCACTTAACACGCATATCAGAACAGTCTGCAATAGTTTTAGCAACAAAAAAAACAAGACTGTTCTGATATACGTGTTAAGTAATTTATGTTTTTTAATAATAATATCTATTTCTAACAGTAACCTAACCTCAAATAACCTATCGCGGGACTCGTTCGAGCGTAAAGACTCGGAAGGATTGTTAAGAAAAAAAATTTTGCGTCGTCACATACTCTCTTCATTTCATCTAGAGAAGAATGGGGTACAACATGTATACCAACGTATCGAACTATTAATTAGAAACACAAACATAAACAAAAATAAATGTTTCTATTCAGATAACAAGTAGTCCAATCGTTGAGGCTATTTACATACGGATTTAAATGACAGACGATATGTGTGATTATCTGCTTCATAATATTTAAAAAGTCACTTAAACTTAAAACAAACTACAAGAAATACGAAATTATAAAAATTAATCAAACAAAAATTTTAAGAAATCCTGAGTTGAATAATTATACTAGAAGAATAAAATAAAAAAAAATCATAAAAATTTTAATATTACAGTATCAAAACATAAGAGAAGCCTTCTTAAAGAAGAATAAAAATGAATACATATATTCAAATGCAAATCGCATTTTACGGGAATAAATTCTCTACATAGCAAATACGAGACAAGAACTTTAATTTATTAGTAAGTTTTGCAATAAACTTGTTTAAACAATACTCGTAGTTAAGTTCATGTATAAGGGGATCACATAAATATTCACCTATTCTAAACATTGGCAGGTATCCAGAAGATACTTTGTCCAAATTACTGTGTAATAATAAAATAATTGTCAATTGTACCTCGTCTCACTCAATAGCACTCTGTGTGAAAATCGCATTGTATTTGGAATTTTTAATTTGCATACAGTATGCAAGTATTATGTCTTTGTTTCTCACAAATTAATGTTCAGTAATGAATTTTGGGGTAATTACACTTAAATATGTATTTAAATAGTTCCCCTAAATCAAGATAGAATCAAGTTGAACAAATTATAAATGTCAATCAACAGGACATCGTTAAGCAATCTGCAGAAGTTGAACGATAAATATCATTGCTTGAAAATGATAGTCAGTTTTGACAAAAATTTTAAATTGGAAAGTCATATTGCAAATGAATACCAAAAAAATATCTAACGTGGAAATAATATAACTATTAGTAGACTATCAGTATATTGGAATTGAATTTCTCAAAGATTAGTACCAACTTCGGCCAGAAATGAACATGTAACGAAAACTCTATTCCAGTAACAAAAGTTCTTTATTATCAACTGATTACACAAGCATCGTTAACTACCCGTAGCCACAGTGAAATTCTAATACATTCATCATCATCGTTAAGTTTACAGGAACTGGTTAGACGCGTACATCCATTGTTTCCTGTTCTGAGCTAGTCTACACATTTCCATGAAATGCCCACAGCCTACATCTTTTACTATCAGCGTGGAATAGTTTAATCTAGGTCTACCTCTACCTTTCCTTTTTCCTATTTCTGCTTGTAATATATTGCACCCTTCCTTTTTACAGGTAGGAATGGGTGTACAACAGAGTCTAAATATAACTCTGGCGGGACTAGCGTCGACCGTTTGTGGCTGCGGTAGATTGCAAAAGACTATATTTCAGGGGTTTATAGAATAATGTTAAATTTTACCCAGACAAGTTAAAGGGATGCAATTTAGAACGTGACAAAAGAAAATACCTTAATACAACTTGTATATTGACGTTTAGTTAATAACATTAATAAAAAAAATTAAATATATATCGTTATTTTCTTACAACCAAATTTTCATACAACAAAATCAGTAAGTGTAGTTTATATATTTACACTCTCGTAATTTGAAAATTTTGTCTTAAATGCTACCAGATAAGATATTAGAAAATCTAAAATTATTATTGTGCTTAGACACAATTTCAAATTAACGCTCTTAATAAACAGAAATCATAAATATACTTTGTAGTATTTAACATCAGTTAAGAGAACTTGAATTGAAGGTTTAAATTGAACATAACCCCAAAATTCACAAAAAAAGGTTTTATGAAAGCTTTCTTGTTTACGAACCCTAAGGTTATATAGCAAGGCAAAGATAATATTAAATTAGTTAAGGTAATCTATAAATAAAGTTATGACTAAATTTTACTTGCATAATTTTTCAGATAATTGAGATTTAAAATGTAACGCATGCACGTCGTTTAATCACAAAAATAAAAAAGATAAACTCGTACCTATATTCCAGATATATGAAAGAAACGTATACTTAAATGTTGTGCTTACGGCTTGTTGAGAACTATAGGATTTTCTTACGGTTTGTCGAGACGAAACACCATCGTTAATTATTTTGGTTGTTAACCTCAAACTTCTAATTTGTAAAGCCCATCCTTGTTTATTTCACAGCCATATGTTTCATCAACGAACATTTGATTTATTTTAGAAGGTACCCAAAACATCAACATAACATTCTTAAACGATAAAAGATAATATTTGTAGGTAGTAAAATTTATACATAGGCTTAGATAGCCTAGCATAGATAATTAAATTCTCCATCAGAGAATATTTTACAGGAGAATATATCACCTGATGATACTTCAGAAAGGAATATGCCACGGTAGAATGTGCTACAGTAAGGTATGCAGCGGGAAGACCCTAGAAAATAAGCGTGTTACAAAAACAAAATATTGCAATACGTCACGAGGAACAGTCTAAAAATTTATCTGTAATCAGCTTACCATTCATTAATATTTTGAACGGGTTATTTATGTAGACTTTGTCCATACATATTTTGGTAGTATTCTAAAAAAATATGTATGTATGTTAAGAAGTATAAAAGAAAAGACACTTTCTACATACCAGGTACGACATCATGGCCTTAGAAAGGACATCTTTATCGGAAGACGGCATGTGCTCAAAAAGGCTGTTAGATATCAAGACAAACAAAAATTTTGTTCTGGTTTACAGATAACAACACTTTTTTGAGTGGGAACAAAACAAGAAAACTATCCTGAATGCTAGATTTATATATACACCAGTTGTGTATTTATAGATATTGTCCAAAGGTTAACCAATAGGAAAATTACATTTGATCTTAATTATTTATATTATTTATACAAAAGAAAGAATGTTAAATTAAGACTAAAGACAGATGTATATAGTGTATTATTTAATAGTACTAAAGGAAAATTTTACACAAATCAAAACTGACTTGTGATTGTAAACGGTATTAGTATAAACTTAGTACAAATAATGCATTTATATTGAAGGAAATTGGACCACAATGTAAAATGGCAAGAGAACAGTGAATTGACATGTTACAATATCACGCACTATTTCTCAAATTCCTAAGAACGTGTTCTGTTTTTTATTTCTCCTATTTTTTTGCTTTCCACAGATATCCTTCTTCCCCTACTATTTCTAGAACCTCTTTACTTTTAACCTTGTGTGTCGATATCTTCATCATACATCTGTAGTACCACATTTCTATCTTTTTCCTGTCCGCTTCTCTCACTGTTCAAGTTTCACAGCCGTACAGTGCTGTGCTCTACACATATATTTTCAGCAATCTTTTCCTTGTTTCTACGTTTGATGTCTATGAACACAGTAGTTGCCTTTTCTTGTTAAATGCAGTACAGCCGTATGCTATTCATTGTTCTTTTGCACTTTTCATATACTCGTTATTTGTATTCCTAGTTAACAGAAATCCTTAAATTCCCGTATGTTCTTGTTTCCCATTTGTACTCAAGTTTTTTATTTATTTTTCCCTTCTTTAGATACTAGTATTTTAGTTTTATTTTTGTTAATTTTCATACCGTATCTCTCTGTTAGAACTGTTTCCATTTCATTAAGCGCTGCTTATAACTCTTTCTTGTTAGATGCTAATACCGATATATCATATTCAAATCTAAGCATATCAATCGGCCGACCCTGCAAAATAATTTCAAATGTCTTCCTGCATTTGACAGCATTCATTGCTTCCTCGAAGTACAAGTTAAAAATTAACAGGATATGGTATATTCCCAATTACCCCTTTCCTAGTATTTGCTTGTTCTTGCTCTATCCGCACCTCTCTTTTTTGGTTCAGTGACTATGATGTTACGTTTGAAATCTTTAGGTATCTCGTTTGTCTCATACATATAGCTTACAAAATCGAAGAGACGTTCTGTTATTGCTTGTCCAGTGTCATTTGGAGTCTCTGCAAGTTCCCGTCCAACATATAAGTTCCCTAAATATTTTTGCCATCTAACCGTTTTCTCTGCATTTTTTATAATGATGTCTTCTCCCGCGCCCTTTTGGTTTTTGCTATACCGTTTTTTTTCCACACAATTCATTCTAATTAGTTTGTACGCTTTGTCTGTCTTTCTTACTTCCATCTTAGTTTATATCTCTCTTTGCACTTTTTATTAATCTATTGTTCTTTGGCTTTCCCGCATTTGCGAATAATTTACTATTATATGGCTTTGTATCTGTGTTTTCCTGCTTCGTTTGGTCTGTTTTTGTATGTTTGTCTTTCATCATTAGTTGTCCAGAATTTCCTATTTCCTATTTGTTTGTATCCCAGAATATCTCTGGCCGCCGTCTCTAAAGTAGCTTTAATGTTATTCCATACTCTTTCCACTTCCTTAGTATCCGAAATTTTCCCAATAGCTTTCAGCAATTCATTGACCTTTTTCAATTTTTGTGGAGACGTTTATCTTTTAGGTTCTCTAAGTCCAGGTGCCTTTTTCCGTAATTTTTCAAATTTTGAAATTCAAGCGCGGCGTTTATAATTACGATGTTGTCGGTGTCTATATCTGCTTCTGGGTAACCTTTACTGTATTTTATTTGATTCCTAAACCATTGTCTATCAAGAATTTGATCTATTTGATATCTTCCTATACCTCTTGGCATTTTCCACGTGTATCGTTTTCCAGCATGAAGATGAAATAATGTGTTTTTGATGGTTAAATTCTTTTTGTCACAAAATTCTACCAATGCTGCCAACCTGTCGTTTCTCGTACCTAAATCAAATAAACCTAATACCGCTAATTCCCTGTTCTCATTTACTACTGCATTAAAATCCTCCGTAATTTTTTTAAATTTTTATGACATTTTACGTAACTTTGTATGTCTTCGAAATCTTTGTAGATCGCCTCTACCTATCTATAAATTCTGAAAAATTTCTCTCGTCCGTCGTTGTGTTATCTATAATTTAGTCTCCTACCTAACCGTATGCGTTCTTTTGGAAAACTGCAGGCTATCAACCAATGATATAATTTCCTGTTGTCACCATTCACCACCTATGCGCGTGTTTATCTCTGTTCTATGCATGTTTGTTGTCTTCTTTCAAACCACACTTGGGCTACAGAAAATCGATACTATTGACGTCCTTCACCAAGTCCACGTGTATATCCTACGTGACTTTCAATCCAACGCTTGGTTTATCTGCCTCTCTATCTGTTGTATATTATCGATTGGTCATTCCACTCGCTCCTTAAGATATTTGTAATTATAGCTGCTTATATAAATTGACCGTTGAAAACAATTTCTATGGATTTCTATATTAACGTTCGTCTACTATTCTCTAAACGTAACATTTAACCAACAGGTGTTTCTTGAAATTATCGACCGTTTGAAAATAAAAATTCCTAGATTCTTTGCTTCGTTGTATCGGTGTAAATGAACGTTGGCTTTTAAAACGAATACATTTGCGTTAGAAATTATTGATTTTCTTATGCAAGCACGCTCCCTTTTTGCTTATATGCGTTTGATTAAAAGAAATTATGATTAGTTATGCGTATCCTTGAGCTTTTATGTACTTTAAAGCTTTTCTTCCCTTATGTAATTTTCACATTCCAATTTAAATATAATAATACCTTAATACTCGTCCGTTTTCACTATATGAATTAAATTAATTTGGCGCGTAAATAATTTGCTCTTTTCTGTATACACGGTTGCTAAAATTTTATTGTCTACACCTATTTACCCCTTTAAATCCACAACAATATATATATATATATATATATATATATATATACTAGTTCACCATCCAAAATCTTTATCATCATGAAAATGCATACGATTTAATTAGTTCCGTATTAGTAAATTTAGTCGAATTGTCTTACCAACTACCAGTAACTGATTAACCGATTTAGTATATGAGTTCAAATACCATACGGCGCACAAATATATTTAGAATCAATGTAATAATAAATACTGAATTGAAAGGTCACATGGTTTGTTTACTTTGAAAAAGGAAACTCAAGTAATTTT
The DNA here is from genome assembly GCA_036346225.1 of Platerodrilus igneus. Taxonomy (NCBI): domain Eukaryota; kingdom Metazoa; phylum Arthropoda; class Insecta; order Coleoptera; family Lycidae; genus Platerodrilus; species Platerodrilus igneus. The sequence continues at coordinate 6,633,459 of JARFIW010000165.1, read as the reverse complement.
AAGTGCTGCTTCTACAACTTCATAAATGCACAATTTGACAAATTTGACACTGAATAACAGGTATTAACAAATGAAATTAATTTACAAAATAAACTAAGTTTCTTCACATACGTAAATGTAAAAAGGAATATTTGGAGGTTAGAAAGTTTATGGTTGTAGAATGTCAACAGTTATTTGGACACAATTGAACAACTTCGTTCGGCTTAGATTAAGAACATAACTTGTGATTATCACATTGAAAATACTACCTGGTTGAGCTTACGATGCTGCACCTTGGCGTGCCTCAAGATGTGTCGATAACAACTTGCCTTGCCGGCGACCTTGATGCGTATTTGTTCACTTTCCCAAAACTGAAAGTTGTCCTGGTCACCACTTTACTGTATTCCAACCAAATTTAAGGTAATGAAAAATAAAGATGCTACTCAATTAAATAATACGAGATCTGAAGTCCGGATATCAATTTATTCTACCAATGCTAAAGTGGTGTGATGCTTGCCCCTATCCACCATATACTTCCAAAAAGTATTACTATTAAATTCGCCGTTGGATTGAAGCCCTAACCTGCTTCTTAAACACTAATTAAATTTCATATTTTTATATTTCACTTGGATATCACCAAGTGCTAGTAACTTCAACCATAACACCGAAACGACAATCATCTTGACCTTCCAATGGATTTCAATCAGAGACTCGCGCCGTCAAATCGAACGTCGACATCTCCGCCCTGAGCAATCCTGCTCTCCGAACAAAGACACTTCTCTCTCTAATGAACAGTATGCTAACTTCAGCAAATTAAGTTGCCTACATCCAAGAACTTATAGCAGTAAAATTATACTGTAACATTCTGTACGAACTACCTTAAAGTCGCTGTTCGAAAAATCTTCCGCCTTTGGCCATCAAACCTCGCTAATCCCTCCTATGTCTAATGCTAACCTATTTATTTCAATTTTCAAGTTCTCTAGCTTATCTACTTGCTTTATATTTCTGACATTTCTCGCTCCTGTTCTTCTTTTAAACTTTCCGATCACATCCTCGGAAGTAGTCCCCTTTGAATTGTGGACTATTTTAACTCCAGATTTTTTTACCCCAGAAGGTGTTATCATCTTAAATAACAATTTAAGTACACTCTTTTTTTGAGAGGTAATGCGATAGTTTCTCATTGCCTTCCACATCACACTAGTGTGTCTTAGAATGCCATACCGACCCCTATCGTCTCTGCTATTCTAAGTACCTCCTTCGGGGACCTGTCTTAATCTGATTCGTTGCTAAAGACTCTACTAATTTGGTTAAACCTATAGTTTGGATCACTGAAACACGTAAGGTATTCTACCTAATCTAGCAATCTAGAACTTAGGTGCTGGTCCATTTAGAACTAACTTCTTTGGAGATACAATACTCTGTTCTTAATTACTATTGAAGCATTAACTGCTCATTTATATCAATCAGTATATTAATTTATATCATTGAGGGCTACTTATTTGTACACTGTATAGACACTAAAATATTTCATATCACGACTTTATACGTTGAGACTCTTATAAAACTAGTACTATAATCAAAACTTAAATCAGAAACGAACTGATACCAATGAACGGGCGATTTGTGTACTTAATATGTTGTTTTATATTATTTTAAGAACGTACAAAAATTATGCAAATAACATTTACAAATTTGTTTATTTTAAACTTAATAAAGTGTAAGAACACCCTCTTGTAAACTGTAAATTATCTTTGACGACCAGCGGTGCCGAATTTAATGTCCTGTTAGACTATATGACGCCCTATTACAATATTTTATACAGACCACCACAAAAAAAAATATGCGGCCGTAATTAATATTTTTTTGAAGATCTTAAGTGAGATGTAGCAAAAATACAAGTGCCTTTTCCTATTTTGTTTTGTCCTTTATTGGCAAAATGAATCACAAAATTTCGTTTTAATATTCAGTCTCCGAAAAACGTTTACTGTATGTGCTGTCATTATTTGATAAGAGGTTGATGTCAAAACTACTACAGGGGATGGCTTTAATAATTTGCGCAAGATATTTAATTATTTAAAGTCTTTTAAATGATCAAATACCACTTTTCAATTTTATCTTAAACAAGACTTCTACAGGCAAAGAAACGATCGAACAAACTGAAAAACATACCAAACTACTGAAAAAATAATCTTGCACTTTCAGATGATCTGTAAATCATTCATACGTCCTTTCAAATGCAAAATGTTTTGAACTAGTTCCGTCTGCCTTGGTTTCGATATCCCAGCGACACAGATCGGCGAGCAGTAACGCACATAACCCTTAAAGAATTTACAGGTAGTGCTAGGGGGATAGAAGCAGTTCTACCTAATTATAGTAAATCTGAGTCGCAAAGTAGGTTTCGCTACGGCAGAGAGAGTAAGATGGAAGTTAGTGGAAGGTATAAAAAATATAATAGGCCAGGACCGCGTAACTTTCCCGGAAGAGAGGCATGCTATTTTATTTACTTTCGCTTATTTGCCATATGGCACAACATCACTAATTATCTTCGCCAAAAGTCAGTCAGGGAGGTAGGTGCATTTCTAAGCTGCAATTTTTAATATTGCTATTTAGAAAATAGAGTATATTAGAGGTGTAGCTTAGCTAGTAATTTTCATTTCTTGAATTTTCTTATCAAAAGACATTCACAAAATTCTATTATGGGTTTATGAGTAACTAGCAGGATCTAGCCTTTAAATACCATATATGTAAACATATTCAGTCATATTGGTATTTTAAACTTAGGTTACGCCCTTTGATTCTTATTCTAGTTTCTAGTTTACAGGAGAGGAAAGATGTTATAGGCACATCTTTAATTTTTTTTTTATTAATTGAAAGTATTTTGGTTAAATAGCTGTATAATATTCCATAAATAGCTTGCATAGTAACTCAGTACCCACAATATCTCAATATAAGTAATATCGACACTGCAAGGTATACGACCAACCGTAAAGTAAACTTTTTATCAAATATAGATTGAAGTTTTTGTATAGGTTGCGAGATAGGTTTTGGGCCTTTGGGAGCTTCTTATAAAAACATTTATTTCCCAAAAACTCTTCATCGATTTTATTCTCAATTATAGAATTCCAAAAATGACGTCTTCCATTTATAATCAACTTCAACGTTTATATTCACTAAACTAGTTAAAATTGACAAAATACTTGAAGTTAATAATCAATAATTAATAAATAAAAATTATGGAAAACAGCTTGAACCACCAACAATGTTAAAGTTATAAAGTTCGAGACTGACTGTCCATCAGGGGCTCGTCAGGGTACTTATGTAATCTCTGCTCTCACATCATTTTGTGGGAAATGCAGATCTCACCGTCTGCTATTTCTTGATAACATACAATGTCTTACTTTTTAGTCATCTTAATTAAGTCTGCTTTTATTGCAGTTTATTGTGTTTTGCACCTGCAGTATCAGTTTGCACCTGGAATACGAAGTAGTTGCTTCCGTTCTCATGTCCCATATGAACTTTCGTTAACCTTTTATATTATTACCTTTAATTATACAATGTAACATTCTATTTCCTAAGACATAATAATTGCATTTAAATTTATATACATATTAATTGGGGATATGTAACTTGCAATTGATTTTATTATAGTGATAAAATATTATAATAACAATAAGCCTTAATAAAATTTATACATTTTGGATTAAGTATTCATACTTAATTATTAAGGGTGTGACATTTTTATATAACGTATCAGAAACGAAGGTTACACAGAGGCCATTCTATATTTGCAGAAATAAAAATGTTATTTATGAAATCAGTAAGTTAGTTTTAACAACTTAGCTTCGAATATTGTCACATGTTTACAAAAGTTTAAAGAATTCTCGACGTTATTGTCAATTTCCTTAATTTCATTTTATGCTCATGTCTCTCTATACAAACAGTATTTCAAAAACCACTAAACGGACTCCTGAAGCAAGGAAGTAAATAAATTTTACTGAAATGTCTATTATAAATCACTTTCAGCAAAGATAATGCGTGACATATCAATCCATTACCTCCATCGTTTCGATGAACTAGAAACACTAAGTAATTTGTCTAGAACCTTAAGGTACAATGGTATTGGGACGGGGAATGTAAACACAATATCTGAATTTCCTTGGTTTATATAAAACTTAAATATACTAAAATAATTGAATTGTTCTAACACCTAACATTTTACTTTCTTACACTCTTTTACGGTATAACGTAGTGGGGTATGTTAATGCGGCACTTGCATTAAATCTATGAGTAAATAAAAGTTACGATCCAAAACTTTTAGTTTCTACTGTGGTCTAAAAGCTAAATAAAGCTTTCTTTTCCTGGGTGATTGGTTATTTTAGAGAGCTTAATTACCAGAACGCTTTTCTAATTGCAGCACGTCTACATGTACAAGCGATCGATAACGTGCTAACTTTAGCGGTAATGCCGAACAACTCACACTGCTTATTTCTTACACTTACTTCTTCTTGTCTCTGAACTTAATTCTGTCAATCATTGATAAAATTTCAACACTCTGTAGTTATTAATTTTAGATTTCTACTATTCTTTACGTCCTAACTAGGAAAGTAGTACCAAGTTTTGGTTTATTAACCGTTGGCTATCCTGATTATTTTCAGAATGGTCTTTAGTAATCGCAAACGGAAACAATTTTGTAGACGTATATATATATATATATATATAAATATATATATATATATATATATATATATATATATATATATATATATATATATATATATATATATATTGCTGTGATATGCCCCACGATTGGTGTGCCAAAAAATTTGCTATGATATGCCCCACGTTTAAGCCCCTACGATTGCATGTTAAATGATTAATTGCTGTGATATTAATTGCTATGAAATTCCTACTGTACGACGATACAGATTGTTTAACCCTTTCTCTTCCCACTGTTTAAATAAATTTAAGTGAATTTAAATAAAGCAATATAATGATTGATAATAATATGTACAATTTTATGTACATTCAAAATTTTGCCCCTGAATAGAACTTTAACATTCACCAACTTTATAATTTTCTGAAAGCCAGCAAAAATATTTTTTTAATTACTTTTAAGTACCGTCGAACGTTCTAAGATGCTTTCCCTGTTTTCAAATTCTCAAATAGCCTTTTTGTTGACTCTTACAGACATACAATATATAGCAAATATTAAAATTGAAACAGCCTTTAACTAATAATATATTTAAAATCGCTAACCTGCGTTTTCTTTCCTTGTCACTAGAATTGCTTGTAGTTTTCCTCGGATTCCATGAGTGTCTTTATTTTTGTTTAATTGGTCGTATTTTCAGGCGTATTTTTATATTTTCCATTTAGAGGTAATTTTAGAAATATATTCAGATATTTAATTTAGATGTGGAACGGTTTAAATATGTATTTAGAGCTGGATTTAGATCAGTATCCAGAGATTGACTTAAAACCCTGAATTGTAAAATACTAGGAAAAATTTTAATTAATTGTTTAACGTACGTCTATGTGTAGATCGGCTATTATTCGTTGCACAAATTTGGCACTTTCAAAATTTTACTTATACTAAGTTATAAACTTTTCACTAATTAATATTGTCACGTAAATTTCTACGGCATACTGACGTGGTTGGGGCTTTGTTATAGGTCAACTAAATGTTTATTCAATCCCCATTGTATTTATAAACCCTCCTATCAATGCTTTAATTAGTGCGCGTCGCGTGTTAGTTGATAATCTCCGCCTATCTACGTAGTAACTGATATCTCTCAAATTCCTTGGTTTAATTCTTCGATGAAATGCTCCATCAATCACGTAAGCGTTCTGTATATTACAGTATTTTGTTAAGATTTCCAATTATTGCTTTTATTCAGTCACGTATTTAATGTTTGTCGTTTAAAGGTCCAAAACCTATCGTATAATTAACCGTCTGGTGTTTATTTGTTATTAAAATATGTTGGTTTTCTAAATAAATGTACTACTTCTAGTCACGTATTTAATGACGTATTAGAATGCGTTTACTTATATATGCCTTGATATTTTGGACAAAATTATTAAATATCCAGAATGCCAGTTTATCTATCTTTCTCAATAATGTATTTATTTTGATGCAATTAGTTGCGTTTTAAACCTTATCCTCACTTATAAATTATACTTAAAACATATTACACGACGTACATATTATTATTTTTGCTAAATGGTATCGGATTATTGCAAAATTAGCTTCTTTTATGTGCATTAAATCAAATATACTATGTATACAGTGTGCTTGCAATTGACTTTTTCTAAAATGGTCGATTTACACCTATAATAAATGAAATTATTTGGTTTTCTTAAAGTTAAAATTATTTATATCTATCCACCGACCCTTATGACTTAATCTGCCCTTAAACTACCCTCTTATCACAGCATTATATATATATATATATATATATATATTTATTGTTATGTATGGTGTTATTTTATGAAATGCTGCTTTAATATACGAGTAAAAAATAATAGGTGCAACCTGTAATATGGTGTTGGTCTTTAAATGATTTAAATAAATACCCTTTCTATTCAATTATGCCACGGCTTTTTGAAACTCTCTCTCAGGGAAACTGAATCTAGTATTTAAACTCTGTAAGGAGACGTGGGTTCTTTGTCCCCTTACAGGTATTGAAACACAGGCGCCTAAAACGCATGAGATCAAAATCAACTTAACCTCTTAGTTGTGCTTACGTATACCGATTAGACAAAGATTGATAAATCTATTCAGCAATTATTTATTCTAGTTAACGTTTGAAATTTAAATTATTCCAAATTACTATAATATGAAGAGTAGATAAAATTAACTTAGATACCTGCAACTCCGTTGAATGTGTCTGGGTGTACAGGGGTTGGAAACAGGATACCACAAAGTTGCCTCGAACGCTTTCAGTGAGTACCTAATAAATATATGTTTTAGTTTAAATACAATAAGGATTTTCCTATAGTTTTAGGTTCTACTATTGAATACTACTTCAACCACTATTTGCTTTAATTGCTCTACAACTACGAACACCTTAATACGTCACCAAGTAAACTGAGCTGCAAAATTCACTATTCCAGCTGCACTCTTTAACCACAACAAAGGATGCCCCGATGTTGGTATATTGAAATCTTTCTTTTGTAATTAATTTTCGTCGTATAAACCTTTCACTTTCTTTTTATGAAATTGAAATAAAATGCATGCACTTTAACATGTATATTAACTTTTAAAGAATTTTTCAGTACAAGCTCTTAAGCCAAAACAATTATTCAGTGTACAAAAATTTATATGTCTTACTTCTTCAAAATTTTATTATTTATCAACTTTAAAACAATTATCACCTAGGACAACTAAACAAAAAAACTTATTTCTAGCCTACTAACTAATATTACATGAGGGATGCATTCAACATATTAAACTTAATTCTACTTAGTTACTATTTTAGAACAGCTTTGGTAATTTTACATTTTATTTTGACATTTCATAATTTTTATTTTTCTTTATAATTAAAATGTATTAAACATCTTTCATTTTAGGTAAATCAAACTTTATAAATGGCCTAAAGTATCTTGCACAAATTACAAATGATAATTTTAAAGACAAAACCTATACACATTCAATCGAAGATACATTAGATACCCTTCGTATATGCAAACAATGGAAAATGCTTTTTTAAACCTCAAACACTGTATCACTAGTACATAATATTCTATATCTGCATTCAAACAAGTAATTATCCATCAATCTTTGTTAACCGTAGTGTTTTTAACTTTTAGTATAGCTTGATAACAGTGATAAATTAATGTTTTTATCAGTAGTACTAACGACTACCTTTGTAGACCCTTTGATAATGTCAATTGCTATATTATATAGGGTGTTTCAGAATAAAGTACCGTAAATTGGGGAATGTATAGATCTTGACAAACTATTAAGAAAAGTTAGATAACAGTTTTCTGTAAACCCACCCGTTTTCATTATACAGGATGACGAAGTGATATTGAAAAATACATGTTTTTAACTTGAAAATAAGTATACGTTAGCTGTTTACTAATAGGAATTATTGCACTTCATTTCAACAAAATAGGACAATCCATTGGTGTAGAATAAGAGAGTTATCAAACAATTTTGACTTATACTTTTTGCACACCCTGTATTTCATAAATATTAATCTCATAATTATTTCTCATACAATTTGCCACAAAAAGGTACTCTTGGTTATTCTCTGTAGAGCTTTCCATTTTCGAGATATAAATTAAGTCATACTCAACTCATGCATGAAAACAACGTATTATTAAATTTTTCAAAAATGCAAAGATTTATTTTATGAATTCGATACTGGTATTTGATTTAAATTAAATACATTTAGTAAAAAGCGCATTTAATAAACTTGTCAGTGTTTACAAATTGAAGAACGGTTGACTCTACAAGCTAAAATTTACTTACTTAGTCGCTACAAACTACAAAATAGAAATGAACTCATATCGCTTATTATTTAAGTAAATGTTCAAAGTGACGTCCTCCAACTTGAATACATTTTCGGGCTTGTTTCTTAATCTGGTGAGTAGTCTTTTGTAGTATAAACTTAGAATTGGCTAAGTCCCTAAAAGCAATTTTCATTCCCTCTCTTAACTCCTGAAAATAATAATAGGTGTATAATTATTTTCTGAATAAATCGAGGAGAGTTACCGTTGCAGCGTTTCTCTTTTGTGGCTCAGTTATTTTTCAGATAGCAGCAGAGCAGCCGTGGCAAACTACACTGTTGGAGTTTATTTTAAAGGTGACTTCAGAGAATTTTATAGCGACCAACCGTGGAACTCGAGTTAATTGGAGTTTATTTCAAAGGTAATTTCAGAGCATTTATGACGCCCAAAAGTAGAGCCTGAATTGGCATTAGGAGACAGACATTGCAGCATTTATGATGTCCCAAGCGTGGGGCTTTAGTACCAATGAAACTTCGCATTAATTTTATGGCGCCCAATTTTAGGAGCTTTTAGAAAAGGAAACTACAGAGCAATTATGGCACCCAATTGTGGGGGCCTCATTACACAGGAGACTTTGCAGCATTTATGGCACCCAAGTCGTCGAGCCGTAGCAATAGCATTTAAGGTTCCTTTTGTTTAGGCAGTTTTTAAAAGACCGCATATCACAGCAATATATATATATATATATATATATATATATATGATTTAAAGAGGTCAGGTTACTTACAATGTACTGTATTTAGTAATAGATTTTCATTTGATTGTTTAGCGGTTGGGAACGTATTCGTATTGTCTAAAAGAGGCAGTTTGTTTTAAGGGGAAGTTGTTGTTTATTTAAATTAGATTTTAATATTTAAGGGTTGCGTATCGTATCAACTATTAGTATAGCCAAGTGATATTGATAAGGATATGTGTTTGTTAAGATACTTGTTGGTTGCGCGGGCATTATTCTGCTACGAATGATAAGAGGTATTGATAGCAAAAATCACGCTAGGTGCTTAATTTAAAAGGGGTTTCACAGTTGACAATATACGTTAAATGAATAATTGTATTATATAATTAGTAAGCACTCTCTCATTTTGCTGAAAGGATGTTTGGTGGCTTTATTGGTGTAAGGAAATATTTGACATCGGTTTGAAGCGTTTATCGCAATGATAGTTTAGGCGTGAGCGTCCGTCCTTTGTAAGTATTAAACTTTGTCGTTATTGTTGTGATATTAAATTTTATGGGTGTCAGCACTATTGTACATATTCTACCGTGCGGGAGTTTATAATTGCTGCATAAGAACCCTTTTTTAGTACAGGTATGTTTAGGTTATTGGTTTTACAGGTTACATTTATCGCATCACTTGCAGGGTTTTTTTCTCATGGGCTTTTCTTTTATGGATTTCTATAGTATCTACATAGGATTCATAGAAGCTACTATATTTGGGGTTCAAGTACCTACTACATCTTTGATCTTCCGATGATGATGGGATCCAATCAATTTGAACCGCACTTCGAGTTTAGCATTATATGGTATCTGTCCTGGTCCTAGCGGTAATTGTAAGTAATCCTAGTAGCTAGTTCATTTTGCAGTGCATATTTAGTAAGTTACTTTCATTAATTTCATTTACCTAATACTTTTGTGGAAGGTTTATACTGTACAGCTAACCTTTATCATACACTGTTGTCAAAATTTCTGTATATCTTTTATCTAATATCCACAAGTACACAATTGTGCATTATACACAAACAAAAAGCTCATGGAGTACTCACGATTGTAATGTTTCAAATGATTCTTACAACTAATGATGCAGAATGTCCAAGGACGCGAATGATATACCTGGTATGAAGTTCTCCGGCACGGTAGGCTACCTCAAAATTCCAACTTTTATTGATAGACGAAACTAATTCATTACTCTTTCCTGGTTAATTACCCCGACTGACACGAATACATATCCACGATTCACGTGTTTGAACTTCCTAGCCTCATCTTATCTGCTTGAGCTCAAAATAATCGGCTGCAGAGGGCCCATTTACCTTACCACAAACGACACGTCCACTGTCACTTAAACTTCAGTTTTTTTTCGTCGGCCACCTTGTTGACGCACAGTACGCCGTTGACGCACAATTTCGTCCTCACTTATACGTCTAAAGCGTTCATAGAGTTAAGTTCAGATCGTGTTAACAAACTAATGTAATGTATACTTAAGTAATGCGCGAGCGTTACATTCATTCTACTAATAATAAACAGACAGGCTCGTTTAGAAATTACAAGAGACGAAAATCATTTTAAATTATTATTTGAATTAACCACAGCTAAAGTAAACTACAACTGATCGCCAAGAAGAACGCAGTCTATAGTTTACACTAAAACAGATTCTTGAAGAGTATAAAATTCTTTTTTCTAAAAAAAACTACGTTGTTTTAGAGTAGATTACTAAACATTCAGAAATGAATAAAATACAATTTCTCATATTATTGGTTGATTTAAAATTTATCACTTCGAAGACTTTCTTGTAGACTACAAAGTAGTTCCAATTATTTTATACCAATGAGCAGTATCGTGCTATCAAACCACAAAATATATTAAAAAAATGGCAAGTACAGATTTCAATATTTTCAAAGAAACTTTTAACTGTTCTTTTAATACAGACTATCCCTTCAACAAAAGTGTTCATAGAATGTAGTTCGTTGTGCAACAAAGAATGTAAAACTGAGTAATTAAATCACTAAGGACATGCATTCAAATTTTCAAAAGTCTCCATTCGCTGAAAACTATTGAACGAGTTAGTCGACACCCAACCATTTTTCAGGCACTATCGATAAAACCATGTGCACCGTAGCCCGTAGTGAGAACATACTGATATTGGTGTAAACACAACATGCGCACATATTCGTATGGTAATATTTATGATTTTTTAAAGTACACCTTTGTTTTTGAACTTAGAGCTTTGTTGGCTTATACATTTAATTATTGATTATTGGTAATCCATTGGGACTGGTTCACAGTATTCTATACAAGTAGAAAGCAGTCCGTATATTTTATTTATTTAATAAGGGGGCTTTTATAATAGCATGCAAGCAGGGAGATTATTATTATTTTTACTGACGGTTTGTAATTGAAATAAATCCTATCTGGAGTAGTAACCTGGAACTTAATCTTCCTATTGGGTAGGGTATGGTTGACTTTTGTATAAGTTGTTTTCTGGGACGGAACCAAGCGTTGGCGCCCATTTTTATTTTATATATTATTTAGCATTCCTAGAACTTTTTTGTGCTTGGTGATTAGCTGCGATAACAGAAAGCAACACATACTTTTCCCGGTGTTCGAGCCACCTCTATCGGTTCAAAGAAATTGTTTCTATAACTTTATTCCTAGTACGCCGTTAGCGGGACACTATGCTATGCCCCCACTATGTTGTGATCAGTGTTCATATCCGCTTCCGGGTATCTGTTACAGTTTTTACCTGACTCCTAAGCCGCATATTTTCTTTGACGTTTCTCGTTCTTATACCGAATAAACCTATTACCGCTGATCGCTTACACTCGCTTACCATTACATTAAAACATTTTGTAATTATTTAATTTTCGTGTCCTTTGACAAATTTCAAATGCCCTCGATATTTTCATAAAACGCTTCCACCTCCTCCTCACTGCAACTAGATGTGGTCATGTATACTTACTTGTATTATTACTGTATTTACCTGCTTAGATTCATATATAACCATACGTACTCTTTCTTTCTTTTGGAAATAGTTTTCTGCACAGTGTTCTATTCTTTTCCGCATAAATATCCCCACATCCAAATTTCCTTTTTGCGATCCTGCATAAACTACCTTATAATCTATGCTCCAAAAATCTCTCGCCTTTGGTCACCAAATTTCGCTAATCCCTGCTATCTAATGCTAACCCATCCATTTCAATTTTCAAATTCTCTAGCTTATCAACTTGCTTCATGCTTCTAACAGTCCACGCCCCAACACGCAAGATGTTCCTGATTCTTCTATTCTTGTTGTTGTGCTTACCGATCATATCTTCTGAAATAGTCCCCTCCCAGAAATGCGAATTTGGGATTATTTTTCCCCAGAACATGCCATCATTTCAAAACGTTTTAGGTACGCTGTATACTCGGGAAGTAAAGGTGATTTTCCTTGACTTCCACATCGCAGCAGTGTGTCTTAGATTTAAATGTTTATTTAAGAAAATTAATTCTTTTGCGGATTGCAGAAATCAATTAAAAGGCCACATACTGCCCGCGTGGGCCAGCTGGACAGCGCTGGTATACAATTTTGTAAGTTGAAATGAATACCTTTCTACATCGGTTGTATTATTGCCATTGTGTAACATGTCTTTTTATGATAGAACAGGCGACCCTCACTTGTGAATATACGCTGCGCCGTGCCGTGTAGTGTGCTATCAGTTGTATTGAGTAGTATTGTTTAAGCCGTTGTGGCGTGATGTCATCTTGAAGCGACTCTCGCGTGCTTACGTGTTTCGGGTATAAGTCGAGTTCTTTTGTATATTAAGATACCATGTAAACTAATATTGTTCATTATTTTTGTATAAAGTTTATAGTTCGTTAAAATGTGTAAACACTCATTTAAGTTTTGTATGTTTAACGGTTGAGCTTCATTAATTAAAAATAGTTACTAGGTGTGTGCTTTATTTTAAAGATGACCGAAACCAACCCCTGGGATTATCATAATGCTACCCGAATAAAATACCCTACCGCGCCCTTAATTAATAAAAACTCTCACAGAATTTGGCGCCCAACGTGGCCCATTTAAAACAAGCGCATATCTTCGTGGATAAACTATTAAAAAAGTTGTGTTTTGATGCAAGGTCAAGGTGCAGACAGAATATAAGGATTTGGTTTGTAAACACCTGCTTGCCTGGTTTTGTAGATAAGGATGTATATAACATGAAAAAGGTATTTATGTATCTTTCAGTGGCTTTAACTGTTTTAAGTTGTATTGCTTATAAAACTGCTTCTGTTTATGTTTTGCTGGAAGTATGTATAGCAATTTCAAAAATGTTCGTATTAGATAGAACTATAAACAGTGCCTTATGAAACTGGTAGTGTTTCTTAATTTAATGACTGTTCTGAAAATATTTTGTTCGGTAAACGTGTACATTATACGTATTCGCAATCGCGCTCGCGTTTGTTTCAACCAAAAGCATACCTGAGATTGTGGTAAGCAACCCATTTGGACGGACAGCTTGGTTGAAAAGCGTTTTAACGCGTTATAATTATTTTGATAATTTTATTTACAAACTCGTATGTCACACGATTATTTTTTAAGAAGTAAACAAACTTCCACAAACATGAATAATTCAACGGTTGAACCTGTGACTGTCGAAAGAGCAGTTTGATGCGTTAATACAAAGCATCCGTAGTGTAAATATTAATAACGTTAACCCTCCAGCAGCGACGGTAAAAAACTTTTTACAGTGTCTTTCGCGTTTTGATGGTAAAAAAGGCACCGATGTGAACGCATTTATTGACGCAATTGAAGTTTATAAAGATTGTTCGCAAGTAAATGATTCTAATGCTCTTCGTGGCCTTTCTATGCTTTTATGTGGATTTGCATCGTCTTGGTGGCAAGGAGTGAAAGCTGATGTAAACAATTGGTTCAGATGCTTTAGCTTTATTACGTACCACATTTGGACCTAAAAAACCTCCATATTGTGTTTATAAAGAATTATTCTCTCGAGAGCAAGATGCTTGCATTCCGACGGACGTTTTCGTTTGTCAATGTTGTAATCTTTTATCAAATTTACCGGTTAACACTTTAAGTGAAGCTATACAGTTAGATATGGTGTATGGGCTTTTAAATATTCAGATACGAGAGAAAATTTCTCGCCATAGTGTTAATTCTTTTACTGAACTTTGGGAACGCGCGCGTTTGATTGGAGAGACTTTCGTGGACAAACGTATTGATCGCGCTGAAAATTATAAATCAGTGGATAAAGTAATATCTAAAAATACGAAATGAATCTGCAATGTTCGATGTGGTTACTGTAAGACATTTGGTCATAAAACAGATGTTTGTTGTAAATTAGCTCGCAAAGAGACTGCTCAAGTAAACAATACAATTAGTGCTAACCCTATTTCGTGTTTTGGTTGTGGAAATCCGGATTATATTCGCGCTAACTGTCCGAAATGTAAAACTACAGAAAATATACAAGAAGTGAATTCCATGAAATTCTGTGGTATATATTTAAAAATAGGCTGGTTAAACTCCGCCCTCGTCCTAATTTATATGTTCAAATATTAGGTATGTCTGTCACTGGTATTATAGATATTGCTGCAAAACAAAGTGTTGCTAGCGACTCATTGCATAAAGCCTTGTTGGCAAAAGGTCAAAAATTTACGAAGATTAAGTTACGGTTAAACTTGCTGACGGAAGCACTTCGTTTCGAAATATCTTAGTAACCAATGTAAATGTTTTTTTAAATGGTCGTTCCATTAACACATCTTTCATTGATTTACCTCATGCTAAGAACAACTTGACCTTGTTTGGCATAGGTTTTCTCAAGGAAGCAAAACTTGTTTTAGACATTTCCAACCGTACGTGGAATTTTGCAGACAACGAAAAACGGAAATTTGTGTTAAATTTTGAAATAGTAAACTGCAAGCCGCACATTGCTATCAATTCCATTAGTGCGTTACGTTCTAACGAAGGAACCATACTTGATGCTTCCCAAGTTTCTCGTTTAGACCGCTTACTTAAAGCAAACGAAAATACTTTCCGGCTAGGGAGAGGGACCACCCCATTTACGGAACACGGAATAGAAACAGCGGATCACCCACCTATTGTTGTCTCCCCCATACCGTATGTCGCCCTCTAATAAGGAAATCATGCTGAAAAAAATCGATAGAATGCTTAGTGAAGGCGTAATTGAAGAGTGTGAATCACCCTGGGCCGCCCCAGTGGTCCTTGTGCCAAAGAAAGACGGTTTAACTCGTGTTTGTGTAGATTACCGCAAACTTAATGCTATTACTACACCGGATTCGTATCCGTTGCCTCGTATGGATGATTTGTTACATGCCACAAAACGTACATTTTTTATGTCGACTTTAGACTTAAGATCTGGTTATCATCAAAGTAGGGTAGCTAAGCCGGTTTGGCAACAGAGATCCACAGCAAGATATGTATACGCCGGTTCGAGAACAATATGAACAGCTAAGCCGCTTTGGGAAACAAAACGTGCAGCAAGATATGTATACGCCGCTTTGAGAACAAAATTGTCTTTGTGTGTAAATTTGTTGCGTCGTGGGGTCGTTAGGTCTTTGGGGTGTGCGTTCGGCGGGGTCGTTAGATTTTGTCGTGGGGTGGTGCGCGTGCGCTGGGGTGGAGATATTTTCTTAGGAAATTTTTAGCAGCGTTCCCGACGTTAAATATTAAATATTAAATTTTAAAAAAATGTTGTGTGTGTAGAAAATGGAGTTCACGTGTTGGTTCGTATTTTTCTGGGGTAGGTTAAGCTAAAAATTAAAACGCCGCTGTGAAGAATTTTTTAATATTAGGCAAACGCGTGCAAGTGATAAAGAGTGTTTTAGCTCTCCTCATAAGCTGCGTTTTGTACGAAGTAGCAAATAAAATTGAGAAAATATACGAAATGTTATATGATGGAGGTCAAATTTTAAACGTTTGCAGGTAAAATCTTGTAAAAAAGAAGTCGTTCACATCTCGCAATTTCAATGTCGCGATAAAATACTAAGAATTTGCATGCAGTCGAATATAACAACGTGTTTGGAATTATAAATCTATGGTTATATGATGGAGGTCAAATTTTAAACGTCTGCAGGTAAAATCTTGTAAAAAAGAAGTCGTTCACTTCTCACAATTTCAATGTCACGATAAAATACTAAGAATCTGCATGCAGTCGAATATAACAACGTGTTTGGAATTATAAATCTCTGGTAATATATATGTAAATCGCGCCGACATTCGACTTTTAATATAATGTATTTAATTAACATAAGGTGTGTGTGTTTGCAAAAACATTTCAAGGCAGGTATGTCGTATATCCTTTTGGTTACATCATCCCAAAATAATTTATACAAGTACACTGAACTTGCTATTATCAAGGATTTCTTGCTTATGGATTAACTTTTACAACTCAGGGTGTAGCATCAAGGTTTTAACATCACTCTCAAACTATATAACTTAATAATAATAGCTTTCCTTAGCACCAATATCATTTAGAAAATATGTGTTTCTTTAATATTTATTTAATGAATACTTCTTTCTATAAATTCATTTAGCAAAGTAAGTAAATCTTCGCCATCATCTGGGGACCATGGTTGTGGTGGTTGTGGTGGTGGTGGTGACATTTGTGCTGGCGTATGTCGGTCTGCCACCTCCGTATATCGCATATTACTGTAACAATAAGAAAAAATAAACCTAAGTTTTATTATATAACAATTTTTCAGTAGTAAATATAAATTGAAAATTAGTTTATACAAATAAATATTTGTTACTTACGGGTTTAAGAGTCTAAGCATTTGACGCTTCACTGTCGGCTTTGCGAACCACGGCACCCCAGTTCTATTTGTTGGCGATATAATTGCAGTTGGTTTCATTTTGTTAGTTAATGGTTAAATTTACTGTATTATATATACTTAGAAATGTTATAAACTTATAAGCAAGGTTATATTTTAAATTTTTATTGCTAAAACCATGAATAATTTTATATCCACATCAACCGTGTACTATTCAGAATCCTGTTTGATATATATTCAATTGATGTAGTTATTTGGTCATGATGAAACATCAACACTGTATTTAGCATACTAATTTTTGAAGAATTTACATGTATTAACTTTTATAATTCAAGGTGTAGCATCAGGTATTCTTTCTTTGCGTCATTCTCAAACAATAGAAGTTAATAATAGCGTTCATTAGCATCAAGGTTACAAAGTTGCAATGAGATTAAAATGTAAATTTTAATGGTTTTTCTACAAAACGTGAATAATTTTATAACCACATTGGAATGTTTTAATGCATACATTAAATATAATGGGATTGTATATAATTATACAATCGCATAAATTTAAAGTAATCACGTCGTTTCTATGTGGGGAATCTTGTTGCAAAGCATATATATATATATGGAGACATTGAGTTAAGATGTTAGTTTCTGTTTGTTATTGAACAGCCAGCGTCAATATTGCAAAATGAATACTTCAATAGTGTTAGATGTTCAAGGGTTCAAAACTGTAAACAATAAGTTCATATATAAAGAAGTCGCTATTGTTCCATTATTGGCATCATCAAATGATGTAAGTACTTACATACTAAAACCACCGCATCCATGGGGTGAATTATTGCTAGACCATAAACGTCAAAATGCATGGCTAATAGAACATTTTCATGGTATTAAGTGGGAGTGTGGTGAGTTGCCCTATGGATGCTTGCAACATGTATTAAGTCCAATATTAAATGAAGCGACGAATGTATATGTAAAGGGGTTAGAAAAACGGGCATGGGTAATGTCCGAATTTTCTAACCTCAACATCATCAATGTTGAAGCTTTGGGATGTCCACCTTCTTTACAAGAGTTAAAGGAGTGGAATTGCCCCAACACTTCAAAATGTTCATATCACGCAAGACATTGCACATCATTCAGTTGTGCAGCGGAAAATGCGATTGTACTGAAGTATTGGATGAATAATTATAGTCAATAATTCAACCGGTAAAATCCACCATCGTAAATAGTTAGAGTTTTGCGTTCAAAGTAGAAACATGTATGCTGCAACAGTTAATAAAAACTTGAATAAGAATGGTGGTAATGCAAATTGTTTATCGGTCGATGCAATTCAAAATGATAATGCAAATTTTCATGGGCTGATGCAAACGCAGAATTATCACTAAAATCAACACGTCCTACAGCATTTAATAAGTATCGTGAGGAATTAGTATCAACATGGTCAACATTTTTACATGTGGAATTGGGTTTATTACTGGAAGTTGGTATTTCAACGCGGTATGAACTAAATGCAGTAGTGCAAATATCTAATGTTATTGCTCCACAAAGCTTTCTATGTTTTAATGTTAAGGAATGGAATGAAATTTCAAGTTTAAGAAGCGAACATTTCCTTCGTAATATGCTAATTCTACAAAAGGAACCTGAATATAGAGATCAAGAAATATCCATTGGTTATGGAATAAAGCTGCATGCCATTTACGATATCTGCAGCAACTTTCCATATATTGGAATAAGTCATAATGGTAGTGCTACGCTCGTGTTTTCTGAGGAAGCAATTAATAAATTATTTTCAATGGCATTCATAGTTAACGATTGTTTATTTACAATTAATGATTCTTCAATTGATTACATCTATAATCAATTTATAGATAACATAGCGTCCTCTTTTACCAAACAGTGTGGTGCAATCAACGATGATTGTATTATATCTACAGGTAAATTGGTTGCGGAAAATATGCAAGCACTTACGAAATTATCAAGAACCAGCTACTTTATTCAACATTCTTTAGAATTTAAGTTTTTATATGAAATTATTGTTGCTTTTCCAAATAAATTTTTATGTGATGTAAAAATAAAATGAACTAAAAATTAATTTTTATTATATTTTGTACATTTTTAACATTACGATAAACTTTCATCATCATAATTATCATACATACTGCTAGATTGTAAGTACGAATTCACTAGTTTGTCCAATTTTAATAACTTTGTCAATACATCGTAAAGTTGTTGCATTAATCCTTTGTTTGCACAATAAATGTTAAATATGGATAGATCAAAGTGGCCAGATTGAACTACTTTGCCTAGAAATTCACTATATTCGTGAAATTTGTTTTATTGATAAAATATAGATGACCATTGGTATATCGAAAATGGTTGTAATATGCGAAGGAATATCTGGAAATGCATGTGATTGTAAAAATGTGCTTTGGGTTGCTTAGTACATTCATCGTATTCCATGAGTTGATTTTCGCCATAAAATATCAATGTACGTCCAGTATAGGTATTTACAGCCGCATTGACCCGAACACGATTAGGAATGTAAAAGTGAGTGTATGCTCTAGGCCATCCATTGACTAGCTGCATGCTAGGAAATTGCAACAGATATACTTGATTGTTGCTAAAGAAAACCACATCACCATTTGGTTTCTGATATACGGCATCTAAACGTTTAAACGTGTGTGGAAGAAAAGGTAGCCAATCTATTATGTTCTTAGCCGGTTCAATGTAAGTGCTATTTAGAGCTGATATCCAAACCCATTTTTCATAAAACATATATATGCGTTTATTTAGAATTAGAAAATGTTCAATTTCAATGTTACATAGGTCTGGCGGTAGTTTGTTCGGTGAGGTCGGCTTATTGGGGGAGTTAGGTTTAAAAGCAGCGGTAGTTGATTTAACGGTGGTAGATGCTGATGATGGTGGTGGGTACAGGGACTGTATTCCTGCAATATCATCCTCATGTAAATCAAGATGATGATTTTCTAAATATGAATACATAACTGCATTAACATTATTTGAATGTCTTAACCCTAATGTATGACCAATTTCATGAAGTAGCACCTCATAATAACTTATATATCCACTGGGTGGTGAATTTGAGTGTTCCATATACCAAGACTCATCATAATCCATGTGTATTTCAGACACAACATCGCCGCTGGATGGAAAGAAAGCATGTGCTAACCCACCACCAGGTCCATCAAAATCATCCTTACACCGCTCATTAGGGTTTGTTGAAGCCCTCATGTAATGATTTTGTTGTTGGAATGTTATTAATATATCATAACTCTGTGGATTGTATATAAATACAAGATTTGTGTGTTTTGCCCAAACTTTAAATGCTTCAACCGTCCGAGCTAAGATGCGAAAATCATTCGTTAATACTGTGTAATTTAAAACACGCTTTGTCAATTTGGTTTGATGTACATTGTATGCTTCAGAAATATTGTCTTTATTTGTACATCTAGGTTTTGACATTAACTTTAAAGTTTCTTTATTTAGTTCACCATCAACCGGCAGTTGGTAATATGTTTGAAATGCTTTTAAGGCATTTTAATTATCGATTTGCGATTTTCAATAGAGGCCCCACTAACATTATGAGTTTCAATATATCCATATTTGTTTAGATAAACGTTTGCCATTTCTAAGCCAAATTCACTGTTTGTGTAAATTTCATCTTCACACCTCACTTCCCTGCCGATGGGGAAATTAAGGAAGATTAAAAGCACTGCGAGTGGAACAGCAACAACCTCCATGACTATCAATAATATACTAACAAAACACTGTTATTTAAATAATATATTACATATGTATTTCAATCATCTTTTATAAGAAATAACGATTTTTAAAGTTTACGTATAATGCCAGTAAATGGTTCATATTCAATAAGTACGTCATGCATAATCATGCAGTAAGCAACAGTTTCAACTTCAAATGCTTTTGATGCTTCAATTTCAATTTTAAATCTGCTACTATATTATGGATGCTTTCATTTTGTCTGGTGCAGTTGATTACAAAAATTGGCTGCTGTTTAAACTCCTCATAACTGAGAAGAGAACATACCGAACTCTCGAACGGTTCATAATATTGAGATCGATAATTCAAATATTCATTATAAGCATCCATGTACTTGTTGTCGGTAAAAGAAAGGTTTTGCTGCTCATACGGGTATCTTCTATTGTTGATATTAGCCTTTATATTTGTAGCGTTTGCATGATTAAATGTAGACGCATCTGCATCCTTATGGTTGCGCTTTTTGGTTTGAAAGGTGATGAATATCCATTGAGGGCGCTGAAAACCCGTACTACTCTTAACAGGCCAAACCAAAGATGTAGTGGACGGTAGGCTTGGATAGGTATACAAGTCACGTGCATGAAAAGCTACTTGTATTCGCGAATTTTTGTTAATTTCTTTGTAAATAGACAATTTTGTGGCATCGTTGAGCATTACGTGTGGTACTTTCCATACTACTTTTGTGAGAGTAATTTTGGTATAGAAGTACCCTTACAACAATCAATATCAGACTTTGAACGTACCAACGTTAATTCTTGTCGAACGTTGAGCAACGGTGTTTTGTATCCTTCGGCAAATCCAAGCACGTGCTTTAATGGTATTGAAGCGCAAAAGAATCTTTAGCTTCATTAAGCAAAGGTAAGGGTTTATTTTCCACACTCCATCCTGCATGCATCATACAACGACTTTGCTCGCGTGTATACGAACAAACGCCTTTGATTGTGCTGTTAATTCCGGGCAATCTAACCGTTTCGATAACCTGATCACCCAGCGTAAATCTAATTTCTTCAAAAGAAACAACATGGCATTATTCGTGAAAGCATAATCCTTAATTTGAGCTTCTGTTGGACTAAGAGTACCTTCCAAGTATATAATGCTGTCATAAGTTGCAGTCATAAGATCAGCTTTTGGATAACAATATTGATTTCATCCGAGTTTCCATAGGCGTTTGTCGTATATGGGTGATATGTTCGACGATCATATTCTGTAATCGTATCTTCGGACGCTACACTGTTGAATAGCCCTCTTATTGCGCCTTCCATGTTTATTAAGCACTTTATAACCGAGATATTCTAAAATTGAACGTCCTGATCTGTTAATGCACCAGGTGTTTGCTGACCTGCAGGTTGAGGTGAACTGATTGAGTATACTCTAGCACCAAAATATTAAGCCCCATATTTTTAAGTTCTAATCTAATAGATACTTTCTCTGCACCAAAGTCCACCAATTTACCCTCTTGATTGACCAACCGTAGCGTAATGTTATCTATTTGTTGAACGATCACAGGCAAGTATGTGATGGATACAGGTTCTTTAATTAATTTATATCCAGGCTCTACGTGTACATCAAATTCAAAAATTGTATGTGACTGCTCGCTATTCCTATACGCTCCACCAGTAAGATTACACTCCACATGTATATTGGTCGCATCAAATATTTGTACTGATTGTTGAGAGAAATGATTTTATTTGCCTGATATGTGCCAGGAGTGAACCCAAGCATTTGACCAATAGCATCATTGCGTTTAAAAATCACTGTGTACATGGATTTCATTTCGCATTGCAATGTGTTATTGTTAGCCTTTAGAATAAACTTCAATGCACTACTTGGGGGCTATCTATTGCATTGTTTATATATTTTCCAAGTTCAGAAATTTCATATGCTCCAGGTGGAATTGTAATCATTTTATTTTAGCATTATTATCATCATCGTTATCAATAACATTATTATTATTATCCTTTTATCATCCAAATAATAAAACTTGTTATTACCTGCATGAATATTGCGTATAGAGTTGCATCCGTAAAACCCCACCAAACCTAACCCATATTTATATTCTGAATCAAGTTCAATTGGAGGAAATAGTTGGCAGAAAGCACGTTTCCACACCTGTCAACGTAAACGTTTGTGTCATGATACCATTAAATTTAAAATCAAACAACTATATACCATAAAATTATTTATTGTATAAGGTTCAAACATAAATGTCCACATATTGAGGTATTAAAATTTTGCTCCCGATTGTAATTATAAGTAAGATTACAGTCTCTTAAGTATCTCACTATTTCAAGCGGTGGTGTTAAATCTCCAAAACTATCATAGTAAATAACTTTCTTGCCACGTTTTTGTATGCAACCCAGTGCGTTCCATTTCCAACGTTGTCATCTAAGTTTACAATAGCAGATTCGTTAACATGAGGCTTTGCTGGCAGTGCATCACGCATAAATACTCCTCTAAAGAAAGGTAAACCTTTAGCATATTTCTTTAGATCTGAATCAAATAGTGCTCTACCAAGTTTACAAGTTTTTTCGATTGGGTTTTAAGTATAAGGCAAATCCTTTTTATTGCGCGATGAAAGATATAACCCTTCACCTTTTTACCTAAAGCTATATCCTCTAAGGTGACATTATGACGTCGATTTTCCTCCAATTGTTTTTAGCTGCCGAAGCATCGTTGACAGCTTTAGCGACCCCTGCAACACCGCCAGCTAGTGCTCCTGCAGCTGAAAGACCTGCAAATAGTGGCACTAGAAATGGAAGAAAGCCTCCTGCTTTGGGTATGGGAATAATTCGAAAATCGCACTCTCTTTTTCCACCTGCGGTTTTAACTGCTTTTCTTGCAGCAAGTAAACTCATATTGATAAATTTCTTCACATTTGAATCTTTGACAATATGCTTTACAGCAGTTCTAATTGGTGTCAATATGCCCCTTTAAATGAACAACACTGTCTCTTTTCTTCCTCTTTATCCTTCTTGATGTAACCCCATACCCAGTTTGGTTTTAATTTTCATTGCATTGGTTACGGCCCAAGCGGCTGCTTTCTCCCAAACTGAGCGTTGTTCGATTTCACTCGGTTCCAAGCGCCTTCTGCTAGAACTTTATCAGCTCTGTGTCGTGCGGTCAAGTCGTCAGGGTTTTGAGCATAAGCAATATCGTGATCGCGACACAATCTATCTAGATCGTTAATGCCGGAATCACCTCGTACTAATCGTTCTTGTAACTTGGTGCCTGGCCCAAAATTGGTATCCCGGTACATGAAGCTCTACCGGTAATTTGTTTATCAAGGTGTTTAGAACACCCTTCCTTTACAACGTTTAGCCATCAACTGATTAGTATTATTAAAACATTCGACTTAATATGAAGTTTATACGGCAGCCTCAACAATTAAGTATAGACGATCATAATTTTTAAAATCTGAAGTCGTGGGAAAGCATGGACCTTTATTTCCAACATCAATCAGGGCGATAATATGCGGACCATCAGGATGTGGAAAGACCAATGTAATGATTAGTTTATTGAGGCACCACACGGATTAAGGTTTGAAAATGTGGTGTATTCCAAATCATTGGAACAAGCTAAATACAAATATTTAGAGCAACTTTTAAATCTATAAAGGGCATTAAGTACTACGCCTATAGCGATAAAGAGAATGTCACCCCTCCAGAAGCAATCAGTAAAAATACGATAATGATATTTGACGATATTTCATGCTTAAATCAGGATATAATTCGCGAATATTTTAGCAGGGGTCGACATTCGGGTGTAGATTCATTTTATCTGTGTCAAACGTATTCTAAAGTACCAAAACAATTAATACGTGATAATGTTAACATAGTTGTCCTATTTAAACAAGATCATTTAAATTTAAAACACATATATGATGAACATGTTGGTACCGATATGACTTTTGATCATTTTAAATTAATGTGCTCGCGATGTTGGCTGGAAAATATGATTTTCTATGCATTGCAAAAGACTTTAATTATGGACGATATCGAAAGGGATTTGATTGTTATATAACAATATAAACTTTCTATAACCACTTTACTGCAGCTCAGTTTCTACTCTGCAAGCCAACAAGATGGATGTCACTGATAGAACGATTAAAGAAAGATTAACGAAAACTAGACGTTCAATTAATCGTAAACTTAAAGCTCTTAAGAGGGTGAACTTGATACTCAGCGAATGGTTGAAACAGCATATAAACCAATAATTGAACCATTACTGCAGATTGCTAAAACAAAAAATATGCATCTGTTAACCATAAATTGAAATCAAAGTTGGCAGTTGCAGATAGTTCTGCTTGTTGCTGCTCTTGGCATTTTGCCTAAAGTTGAAGTAAAGGGATGATGATGATGATGATGATCATGTTGTTACTGGTGAATTTCTAGAGCGATATGAGCATCCTTTACCTAGAAAATATATAGAACTAATCATTCAAAATTCAGAAGATGAAATCGATTATGGTCATAGTGCCCTCCGATACGATGCTAGTACAGATCACTGGAGTATGGGAAATGCTTTAGTTACCATAACACCTAAATCAGCTGATTTAGTTATAAATGGTAAAACTTATAAAGGCACTCCAGGATTATATGAACTTTAATACTTAAAAACCTGAAAAGTATACCAAGAATGATCAAAAGGAGTACAGAAAGATTTTAGAAGCTACTAACGCTCTTAAACGGAACTATGATCCTCAAAACAAAATTATTGGCTCCAGATCGTATAAGTACATCAAAATTATTAAACCAATACTAGATGCACCAGTAGGATATGGTCTGTTGAAAGAAGTCAACGCTAAAACAAAGGAGTATGTGTCTGGAACACACCTCACGAACTAGTTGAGCGACTTAGATTGTTACACGCATCAAAATCGGCAGGTCATACTGGTCACAATAATGAAATAATTAGTATTGAAGAAGAGCTCAGAGAAGAAGGGATCATTGCATAATAGCATTTTGAAAGATGAGTATCGATAAGTTTGGTACACATTCATCCACAAAATATCGGCTTCATTATACATTTGATGATCAATATGATATGCAATACAAAAACTTTGTAATGTTATAGAACCACAAGCTGATTATGATGCTGCCAATAAGCGATACGTGGATACCTTTTGTAATTTACACAAACAGCTGCTGAATACAATTGAGGAAAAGTGTAATGTGCAAACAACATCAACTTCAACAACATCACCGATCTCGACAATAACAACTTCACCAGCATCAACCTCTATAACCTCGTCAATCTCACTAACTACAACACCAGCTTTGTCATCTCCAACATTGCAAGGTTCTAATCGTTAGTATTATTATTGATGTCAACGGTTTCGACTGTCGATTGCACATCAAAGAAAAATAATAGTTACCCAGTATTGTGCACTTTCCTTATAATGTCAAAGCTTACCGTTGTTGAAGAATTGTATAAAGCAGCCAGAAAAATTTTCCTAGAAAACGTACCATTATTAAACACAGAGACGATCTCTGGCAAGCCGACTTTATCGAATTTGATCAATATTTTAAGGAAAATGCCAATTATAGGTATGTGTTAGTGGTGATAGATTGTTATTCAAAATATCTATGGACACGTCCTTTAAAATCAAAAATGCAATTGATGTTTGCCGGGCAATGACATCCATTTTAACGAAGGTCGTGTGCCTGATAATTTACAAACCGATAATGGTAAAGAATTTTACAACAGCAGATATGAAAAATTAATGAAGATGCATAACATTAATCATTACTCTACATTCAGTACAAAAAAGGCTGCCATAGTTATACGAGTAATTAGAACGTTAAAGAATGAATTATTCAAACAATTTAGCCTTAGACGTAAATGTAAATGGTTGGATGCATTGCCTAATATTACTCAACAGTATAATAACAAAAAACATTCGAAAATTAAAATGAAGCCTAAAGATGTCACCGAATTCACATATTTACCACAGTTTAATGCCTTGAAAGTAATGGGGGTGATAAAACTTAAAGTTGGCGACCATGTTCGAATTTCGAAATATAAGTCTGATTTTCCCAAAGGTTACATGCCAAATTATTCCACAGAAATCTTTAAAATTGTTAAAATAGTAGTTGGCAATCCTGCTACCTATCTACTTCAAGATTACAAAGGTGAACCGATTTTGGGGCAATTTTATGCAGAAGAACTGCAGAAAACCTCACATCCTGATGTTTTTCTTGTTTGAAAAAGGAGATCGTCTATTTGTAAAATGGTTGGGGTTTGATAATTCTCACAATTCATGGATAAAAAATCCAATTTGTAATGGCGGGGAAGTGGGGTTTCAAAAATATAATGAACATTTTTCTCACGTGATTTCAGTATCGCAAAAGGTCTTTGCAATCATGGTTGAAGAAAGTAGTGTTGAAAGTGATTATTATGATTTTGATGTATCATCATCATCCGAAGATGTTGATTATGATGCTGCAATCAATCAATATCTAGATAAAGTTGAACATGCTAGCAAAAGTGAACATTATTTACTGCTACAAACCACATTTCCCTCTCATACTATAACATCAAAGTAGGTTTATCTCCAGCTCGACAGTTTACAC
Organism: Platerodrilus igneus; assembly: GCA_036346225.1. Taxonomy (NCBI): domain Eukaryota; kingdom Metazoa; phylum Arthropoda; class Insecta; order Coleoptera; family Lycidae; genus Platerodrilus; species Platerodrilus igneus. Next base: position 6,606,122 of record JARFIW010000165.1, on the reverse strand, counting down.
CTGCAATTGATTTAAATCGACATAGCTACTTAAATGATGATGGTAACAATAAAATTAGTTTAAGCGATGTTGAGTGGAATCACCTTATGGAATTGCTTAATAACAAAGTTAACCTTTACTATGCAACAACCATTGGATGGCAATGGTAATGACGATGATTCAATCATTGACACGTGCAAGTTACAACAAGTCGTATACAATGATGAAAAGTTTTAAAACTTACTAAACATGATGTTGAATATATGCTTTGTGAAAATGATGTAGTTCAGATTTTGGAAGCAAATCAATGTATAGTGGTTGATCAAGTAAACCTCTTAAAAGAAATGAACTTTATGCATACTATAGAAATGTTTTAGATTTAGTGAAAATTATTCTAATAATGATGAATATTGCATGTTTCAGACTTTGGAGACTTTTAATAATTTATGCAGTTTATGCAGTTTGTGTATTGGTCTAAAGCAATGCATCTTTTACTATTATGATAGAATTTTATGCGATTTGAATGATTTAAAATAGTGTATTCAGTTCAATAATATACAAATTGAGAAAACATTTTTATTTCTATTATTACATATACAACAACCGCAATCCATTATACAACATTTAAACTTGTGTAATATAATCAATATGAGTATAATATTCTGACTCATCGATTACTTGAAATAAAGGCATTCTTTCACATCTGCAACACCAATAACTCATGTTCCATATAAGATCTGGTACTATACAAGCATCTTCAAATACCATAAATTTTGTATTTTTAATTACACCCTTAACACCTCTCATACATTCCTTGCAACATGAATAACTCTCAGTAGAAGCTGTGATAGTACTTAATTTTTCCCAAGAATGTACAACTACAGATTGTATCGCTCTGCAAATTGAGGCATGCGATTTGTTGGAATATACATTAAACACATGTATTGCTCTTCAGACAAAGGTTTTGTAAAATCCCACTTATGAAGTATGTCCTCTTCACCTGTTGTTAAAACAGTAGCCAAAAATGATCCCATCCAATTTCCTCAAATATGTATAGGTATTCTGCCAGAAAATTGGAATACATTATTGGATTGATGTGTTCTTTATATACATTATATTGATTCTAGTTGGATCGTTGTGGCAGTTGACCAACTTCTCCAAATACTTCGACGCATGCTTTTCAAAATCATTTTGTAGTAGCACAGACTTAAGAAATTTGAGGTTAACTTCATAAATATCTGCACTATTAAACATTCCAATAACGGTTCTTTTTATGTCTTTGTATACTGTTTTTGGAAGTATTGATTTTAACATACCAATATGACTCTGGTTGGTTAACCCAATTTGATTCAGTATTGTTTTTATGCTAATTGTCAGTAAACTAGGCACTTCAATTTCTTTTGATTTTCTACTAATTGTTCAACATCCATACTGTTAACTATAATGGGAAGCGGTTATCTGTAAAACAAATAAAATATTTAGTAAGTTTTTCTTAATAATTGCTTGTTTTAAACTTCTAAAAATATATTTATTCCATCATCGCGATACTATAATGTCCCCACGGTAATGTATCATGGAATGTGGTATTAGACTACGTTTATCATCATATGGACTTAATGCAATTTTTCCTGAATTATTGTAAATACATCATGAGCGTAGGAACGGAACGTGGCTTGCTTAAGTTTCTTTTCTTTAAAATCTTTTAAACATGAAACATAGTCTTCAAAAGTTATTTCATTTTTACTACTTTATATTTGATACCTTTGGATTTTTATAACACCATGATTACGTGTTTTATTTTCCTTCTCATTTGGATTGCATTCCAACTTGTAACTATACATTTTCGATCGTAACCCAGCAAAATGTGTTATTATTACACCGTTTGTTTCATCCTTCATGAGCCCCAAAGCTTTGTTGTTAACCCGAGGTATTCCATAGCGATTATTTACATCATACCCAGAAGTGTCAAACTTTGAGAGATTTGACTTAATAAGTTCGTTATATACATCGTCACAAGTTAACTCATAAATAAACGAATCGGTATCGCTATACATGAGCTTGCAATTTTCCACCTTCATGATTGGAAGCATAAAATTGTAGTGAAAATTGTACATACAAATTTTAGAAATATCTAATATGGACATACCAACATATAATGGTTTATTAAAGATTAATTCGGTTTTGTTTAGCTCAATAGCCATTAACTCATCATCGAAAATTGTGTAACTATGAAACATGGGGCTTGCCATCCAATTTTTGCTCCATAACGGCCCTCCCAACGTTTAACTAGCTTTACAACACGGTGCTTTCGAATATTTTCCATTGTTTTTCCAAATACCGCATTGTTCATTAATTTGAATAAATTTTTCTCGAACTCATTCTTTGCAAGTTTCCAAGCTCAGTATTCAAATCAATATAGGGTTTTAACCAACAACTTTGTTTAAATTTTAGAACTCGATGGATTTTTGTCAATTTAAGTCCGTTTAACAACGCCTGTTTAAGATTCCTGTAATGTAAAATGTACTTAGTTTTATTGGATAAGGTGGTCATTAATTTAGGCAATTTTGATCCTGGAGGATCTGATGTTCTGCACAAAACGGCATATCGCGGTGTAAATCATGTAAATATTCAGGATACTCCAAATCAACCTCCAAAATATATCCATCTGGAGCATCATCTGGAATTGAAATAATATCGAGATTAATGTCAACCCATTCAAAGTCTCCGTATGGTAATGCTTGGACATTGCCCACCCGTAAAGATTGTTAGCATCCAAATATAAAAGATATTTGGATTGTTTAGATGCATCATAATTATGCATGTATCTATTGTTAGCTTCGGAATATCGGTTGCTCACCTGACTAATACCACCTCTAATAGCGTTTTCAATAAACATAATTTTATCAATGTCCATAAGCAACTCTAACTTATATTTTGTATGCTTAAGCATGCAATCCCAAGCATACCCTGGTAAGGTGAAGTACCAAGCAGGATCGAGCCCATATGTGGCAAACGACTTTTCGCGAAATTGTTCAAAACACACGTTAACAACATTATATCGGTTTTCATATAAAGTAAGGCATACTCCGAAATGTTTTTTATTTGAAATGCATTCCAAACTTTTGAGCATGGTTATACATATCCTCAGTGACATGTTCACCAGTCAACATGCTATAGAAGTTTTCAATTTTGGAAGTTCAAATTCATCCAGTTTAGACAATGAATCAATGTAGTCGTATGGAAATACACCTTTTCTTGTTAATAAGTTCAATTTATTTGAACAGACATTTGAAAATTCTTTCGATAAATATTTGAAATCTGAAGGTTGCAATGTGGCCACTAAACTGTCTAAAATGAATTTAAAATCTCAAAGAATCAATGAAACGAAACTTTATCTTAGCATCACCATCATCATCAGCATCTAGATCGTTCAGAGTAAATGAAATGTATTTCTCTTTGTTTAATGGCAATAAACTAATATTACCCTTTTTTGATAATTCTCGTATCATGAAATGGGAATCGTATCCACTCATATTATGAAACACAACCGGTACAACAAAACTATTTCTAAAGTTGAGGTTACAATGTTGGTGTGCAAAACCTCTGAAGTTGCCAGTAAAGTGGCAGTGGTCTCTAACGATGATAGCGTTTTCAGAAAATGCATTTTCACATATAGAGCAATGTGTTGCAATAATGTTATTATGAGGTTCAATCATTGGTTCAATATGTTTGAATTTACTTCGAACAAATTTTGCAACTTCCACCATTTCGTTTGCAAACCAATCTATACAATCTTCCCCAAATAATTTTTAAAAATGATAACGATTCATCATAGTCACATTTTAAATAATAACCAGCACTAAAAGCTTTATGATGTTGATACTTTAAAGTGCTTGGAATATTTTGATAACTATGATTTTAACAGGTTTTAAAATAGTCTCAAAATCGGAATAAATTATAAAAGGTACTTTTGCTTATAAACATAATTCTTAAATTCAACATGACGATGCCTAGGATATGAAATTCTACAGATATTTACTTGTTCGCAATATTTAGAGTGATCATTTAATTTATCGAGGGTGTTAAAGTAATTCAGACAACGATCGCAAATATATTTTTTATGATTATGTTTATTTAGTTGACTGCCAATAAGCCGCGATAAACTTTTTATCCAAACATAATGGTATTTTATTTCAACATTTTCAAAATCCTCACTTGGAGTATTATAATTGTTTACGTTTGGAAAATATTGATTTTGAATTATGAGTAAATTTACATGCTTCTCAGCTTTCTGCATAGTAAGCCTTGTTGGCACCACACTATAGAACGATTTTTCTTTAGCGCAATTTAATTCTAAACTGTATACATTTATGGAAATTTTATTCATATTTTCAAATTTTGAAATATTTTTAATCGACATCGGCATTTCCAATCCTTCAACATTCAAAACTAATCTGTAGTGTGGATATGAGGATGTGAGATTACCTTATTTTAGAGGAAATAATGCTGAAACAATTGCCCAAAAAGCAACACTCATCTGAATTTTTCACGTTGATGCATGCATATTTATTTGAAATTTGCTTTGGAAGCGGAATAAAAGATGAAACACGTCCATTGCCCATTTCGTATTTATTAATATTAACTTCCATCGATACAATTTTTTCAAAGCCCAGCCTGATTTTGATTCCTGAAACTCCGATAGTTTTGTTCTTAGTTTATCAACCACATCATCACGAAACCATGATGTTAAATCCGTCCTACGTCAATCGCCACATTTTCGTATTAAAATGTTTAAAATCCGTTATATTATTTTCATCAATATTAGATGTTTTAATGAATTCTCCGCAAAGTGTAATATTAATTTTATTAAATTTAATTTTTTAAACTATTTTTATTTTAATTTTAATTACCTTAAAGCAATCATTAAAAATGCCATTAAGTCCTTATGATGCATGTTTATTATAACGCCTGTTCTAATTCTTCTTGCAAAAGCGGAAACCAAATCAATCCATTTGACCCCAAACGTGATGGTTGTGAAACCGATTGAATGCCGCTTCCTACATGAAAATTTTTAATTGATGATTGGATGCTTTTAACAATCCCATATTGGTTTGAATTTGCCTTAACTGACCTAAATTTAAGTCGCCATGTCTAACCGCCTTTACAAATAACCTTAAGTATCGTTTGATATATTTTAACAAAATTTCAGCTTCTTTAATTGTATACCTTTTAAATAAAATATTGCATGCGTTATTAACTTTAAAAACAATTTCGCTACTTAAAGTATTAATATGTTCAGTCATTATTCAAAACAAGCAATAATTATAAAACATACCAATTATTTTTTTTTTCTAAATGTGTTCTATTCTGTAGGAAACAAGATGATTGGGTCTTTTAATATCTATTAGTTCTAATACGGTTATTGCGTATTTTCCAGAACCCAATTCCTCAATGTTTTTTCTCCACAATTCCGTGTTGCGTTGTGGTAGAAATGAAATATTGTCCGCTAACTCAATCAGTACACAATCACCATATTTGGAATGTACTATTCTTGCTCTGTAGATTCTTTGTGGAACGTTTAGTGGCAATTCGGCTAACCTCTTTGCCTCTTTTCTAGGGCCTACAACGGACTGTTTATTATTGTTTTGTATTACTTGATCCATCTACAAACAACAGCAATGCTGTTACGAACTTGCAAATATTATAAAGTAAAATATTCTTTTACAAATAAAGAAAATGTAACTTACTTTTTATACTAACGCTGCACGTATACTGAGCACTTCAAAAACGCAGGTTCAAATAATGGTGAAATTAAACGAGTTATATATATATACAATGTCTAATGCGTCATCTACATTCAATCACCAAACCGCTAAAAGTAAAAGAATTTTATTGCCACATAAATTAAATGTATAATTACATTTAAATATTTAAATATATTCAAATTGCTAAAATGTAAGCAAGACATCCTTGATATAAGATTAAATTAATTTTTATTTAAAAGTCAAATAAATCGTGATGCAAGATGGTATAATTTGCATACCAATAAGGAAATATACGGCATACCTGTCTTGACATGTTTTGCAAACACACACACACCTTATGTTAATTAAATACATTATATTAAAAGTCGAATGTCGACGTGATTTACATATATTACCATAGATTTATAATTCCAAACACGTTGTTATATTCGACTGCATGCAAATTTTAGTATTTTATCGCGACATTGAAATTGCGAGATGTGAACGACTTCTTTTTTACAAGATTTTACCTGCAAACGTTTAAAATTTGACCTCCATCATATAACATTTCGTATATTTTCTCAATTTTATTTGCTACTTCGTACAAAACGCAGCTTATGAGGAGAGCTAAAACACTCTTTATCACTTGCACGCGTTTGCCTAATATTAAAAAATTCTTCACAGCGGCGTTTTAATTTTTAGCTTAACCTACCCCAGAAAAATACGAACCAACACGTGAACTCCATTTTCTACACACACAACATTTTTTTAAAATTTAATATTTAATATTTAACGTCGGGAACCGCTAAAAATTTCTTAAGAAAATATCTCCACCCCAGCGCACGCGCACCACCCCACGACAAAAATCTAACGACCCCGCCGAACGCACACCCCAAAGACCTAACGACCCCACGACGCAACAAATTTACACACAAAGACAATTTTGTTCTCAAAGCGGCGTATACATATCTTGCTGCACGTTTTGTTTCCCAAAGCGGCTTAGCTGTTCATATTGTTCTCGAACCGGCGTATACATATCTTGCTGTGGATCTCTGTTGCCAAACCGGCTTAGCTACCCTACTCATCAAATTAGTGTTCGCGAATCAGATCGAGATAAAACTGCTTTCGTGTGTCCTTTTGGTATGTTTCGTTATAAAGTAATGCCGTTTGGTATACGAAACGGTCCAGCTACTTTTCAAAGGCTAGTTGATATATTTATACGTGGACTGGGAGATATGCTGATTTTAGCATATTTGGATGATCTAGTATTGTCAGAAACATTTGGCTCACATCTTAACGATTTGAAGTTTGAAGTTTTCAAAAGGTTAAAACAATTTAAGTTAATTCTCAATAGGGAAAAATGTGTTTTTGCTTGTTCAAGCACAAAATATTTAGGTCATGTTATCACACCGAATGGAATTGAGGTTGATCCAGAAAAAACTTCTGTCGTTGCTAATATGCCCAAACCACGCAATGTCAAAGATGTGCAATCTTTTTTACAGACTTGCTCATGGTATCGACGTTTTGTTGAAGGGTTTGCTGGAATTTCTAAACCTCTTTCTGACCTCACAAAGAAAAATGTTAAATGGGTTTGTAATGAAAGTCATCAAAAAGCTTTTGATTCTTTAAAAAAATCTCTTGTTACTTCCCCAATTTTACAGTAAAATGATGGTACGAAACCATACATTTTAAGGACTGATGCGTCTGCGTACGCTTTGGGCGCTGTTTTAATGCAAGGAAAAGGGCCTGCTGAACACCCAATAGAATATGCGTCAAGATTATTGACGTCTGCTGAAAGAAATTATAATTGCGCCGAACGCGAAGCTCTTTGTGTTGTATGGAGCCTGAATAAATTTCGAGGTTACCTAGACACATCGTCAGTAATAGTTACTACTGACCATCAATCTCTGCAGTGGTTGTTAAGCTTACGGTCGCCTACTGGTCGACTTGCGCGTTGGACATTGATGATTCAAAGTTATAACATTCGGATTGATTACATACCAGGTCGTTGTAATTTTATTGCCGATTGTTTATCTCGTCCGCCGTGTGGACATGATACCAAAACCGCGTGTGATGTGTGGTTGGTTACAGTTGACATTCCCACGAGAGCTGCTGCAGACATTCGTGCTGAGCAGTTGAAAGAATTAGCTAAAATAATTCGTACGTTTGAAGACGTTTTAGGTCATGATTTCACAAAATGGACCGATCGTGTTTACATCATGACTAATGGTATTTAATATCATTATAATTCTAAGAAGGATGGGGATGAAGCACAATTAGTGGTGCCTGCTCATGAACGAGCTCGTGTCCTGAACGAGTACCACGATGCACTAACTGCTGTCCATTACGGTGCTGAACGTACCTTACAAAGAATTATGAAGGTGTACTATTTTGTTGGTATGCGCCGATATATTTATGATTATGTTAAGTCGTGCTTGGAGTGCCAACGGTATAAAGCAAGTAATCAAAAACCTGCTGGTTTAGATCAAACACCTGTGTACAATCAGAGGTTTGAAGTGCTGCCAATTGATCTGTTTGGACTTCTTCCTGAATCGGCTAATGGGGAGAAATGGATTTTAATTGTGGAAGATCCCAGTACCAAATGGGTTGAGCTACTTGCTCTAGTGCGTGCTACCGCGCAGGAATGCGCTAAAGTACTTGTTAATAAAGTTTTCTTTAGGTATGGGATACCTCGTAAAATAACAAATGATAACGGTACACAATTTGTATCAACTGTTATGCAAAAAGTTTGCCATTGTTTAAGAATTAAACAGCACTTGATACCATTGTATCATCCTGCCGCAAATATTGTGGAAAGGAAAAACCGAGATTTAAAGCCTCGCTTGGCTATTCTTGTAAAAGAAGACCACGCTTCATGGGTTGATAAATTGCCTGTCATTCGGTTTGCTATGAATTCGGTTTATAGTCAAAGCACTGGTTATACGGCTGCTTTTCTCACGTTTGGTAGGGAGCTGAAAACTCCAGATCAGGTTCAAAACGATCTTCGAGTAGTGGTACAGTCAGAAATTTTTGCGCCGCAGATCACGCCCTTTTTAGATAAAATGGCTCGAACCTGAGTTGAAGCCAAACAAACGCATGAAATGCAACAGGATCGTCAGAAAATATGTGCTAACAGGAAAAGAAATCCAAATCCTGATTACAACGTAAATGATAACGTTATGGTCACCACTCATACTCAAAGTAATGCTTTGAAAAAGGTGACTTCAAAATTGCATCCACGTAAAGATGGGTCCTATGTAATTATAAAAAAGGTTTTGCCTACTTCGTATCAAATCGCTGATTTGAAAAACCCTAAAGCGCATCTAGGTGTATGCCATTCGTCAGCGTTAACGGTTTACCATAGTTTAGAAGAGCCACCACCAGTAGTTCCAATTCGGAAACGTGGCAGACCTAGAAAAAAGAAATGTTCTGTTGTTGTTGACCCCTCGCCGAAACGGCTTAGAGGTCAAAGGGGGAGAGTGTAACATATCTTTTTATGATAGAACAGGCGACTCTCACCTGTCGTGAATATACGCTGCGCCGTGCCGTGTAGTGTGCTATCAGTTGTATTGAGTAGTATTGTTTAAGCCGTTGTGGCGTGATGGCATCTTGAAACGACTCTCGTGTGCTTACGTGTTTTGGGTATGAGTCGATTTCTTTTGTATATTAAGATACCATACAAACTATTACTGTTCATTATTTTTGTATAAAGTTTATAGTTTGTTATAATGTGTTAACACTCATTTAAGTTTTGTATGTTTAACGGTTGAACTTCATTAATTAAAAATAGTTACTACGTGTGTGCTTTATTTTAAAGATGACCGAAGCTTACCCCTGGGATTATCATAATGCTAGCCGAATAAAATATTCTACATTCCCTTAATTAATAAAAAATTCTCACAATTGTTATAACATTTGGCAAAGCTGTTTAGTGACGAAAATAATTTTGTAGTGTTACTTTTTCTGATTATTTAGGCTAGTGGTTCTCAAACTGTGGGTCGCGACCCCCAGGGGGGTCGCGTGGTGTGTCCAGGGGGATCGCGGGATAAGGAGGAAAATCAAAAAAACAAATCAGTCATAGCTGTAGTTTTTATTAATAACAAAATTTATAGGCTACACAAATTTGTAATACACATACAAGTTGAAAAAGGCCTAATACTATTTAATGGGAAACATGAGCTTGTTTGGAATTAACCAATTTTTTTATGTCCGAAATGAGTTTTGTAATACACAAAAGAATGTCATTTTCCAGGGTCAAACGATTTCTTGATTTTGTTTTGATATTCACCATTATGGAGAAACCTTGTTCACAGTTATAAGACGTAGAAAATGGCATCAAAGTCTGTAATGCTTTTGTGGACAGTTCTGGGTATTCATTTTAATACCTATCCAAAATTTGTCGATACAAGCACTGTTAAAAGTGAGTTTTGCTGACTGATCACTTGAAATTTCGATCAGTTGATCATGCAGTTAGCTCAGCTTTTGTTACGACTTGATCACTGAACGGATTGACTACCCACAAAACCCCACTCGTATCCTTATTTGGAATGTAATCTGTCAACTGTTCAATCAAACCTTCGAGATGAGAAGATACTAGTAAGGAGAGAGATGAAGTGTCAGGGGATGTACAGTAGGATGTAGACAGAAACTCTATAAACTCTTGAGTTAGTGTAAAATTTTCAAAATCTTCTTTCTTAACTCTTGCGTTCCAAACACTGAGTTTTTACAAATGCATTTACTCTGTCTTGAGCATATAGCATATTTTTGTCTGATCCTTGTAGGGATAAGTTCAAAATATTAAGGTGAAAGAAGATGTCAGCCAAATAAGCAAGCAACCAACCACTTTTCATCACTGAAAAAGTGGAAAGTTCGGGTTTACTATCAACCAAAAATAACAACATTTCTTACTTTAATCCAAACAGTCTGCTTAATACATTACCACGGGATAGCCACCGTACTTCAGTGTGAAATAAAAGATGTTTATGCAAGGCTCCTACCTCTTCACACAAAATATTAAACATCCTACTTTGCAGCGGGCGACTTTTGATGTAGTTCACTATCTTGACAGCTTTATTTAAAACTTGCCGTAATTCATCTGGCATTTTCTTAGCTGCCAAAGCTTGCCTATGTAAAAAGCAGTGGACCCAGCTTGCATTCGGTATAAATGATTTCAACCTGGCAATCAAGCCGCTCTTCTTTCCCGCAAGGGCCATTGCTCCATCACTACAAATTGAAACACATTTCTTCCAATCAAATTCAAAAGGTTCAGTTGCTTGAACAAACACCTTATAAAGACTTTCACCTGTTGTATTATTCGGCAGGGGCTTACAAAACAAAATATTTTCATGAATAGCATCACCGTAATCGTACCGGATGAAGCATAAAAACTGAGCACAGTTGGCAACATCTGTTGACTCATCCAACTGAATTGCAAAAAAAGTACTGTCTTTTATTTGCTTCTTTAGCTGGTTCTGAACATCTTCAGCCATGTCACATATTCTTCTTGAAATAGTATCATTTGATAACGAGATTTTTTTCAATTTTTCAGCATCTTGAGGACTGATTATATTTGAAACCATATCAATTGCAGCAGGAAGAATTAATTCTTCAGCAATTGTATGGGGTTTCCCTTTTTTAGCAATCTTCAGTGCTACCTCGTATAAAGCTTTAAGAGCATTCTTATTAACATTAGCAAGATCCGTAATGTTTACCTGTTGACTTCGATGGGATAACAGTTTTCTTTGGAAAAATTTCACTGGTTTGTCTTTCAAAGCAAAATGTTTAGTTTCAAGATGGCGTTTCATTTTCGAAGGCTTCATGCTTTCAGCTGACAACACTTCACTACACACCACACATTGAGGTTTGTTTGCCAGTTCAGTGAAACCGAATTGTATGTACGACTGGTCATATTTGCGGAATTTTGTCTTTCCGCACTCACTAGCACTAGCATCACTACTTGACGACGGTCTTTTCAAAAACTTATCCATTGCTACTTTTTCTAACTGTATTTGCTCGCAATACTACTCACAAAGTACACACACAGTGTTCAGTGATCGACTCAAGAAGCCAGACTGTCGTGTCGTCTGCCGGGCACCGGCTAGCAGAGAGTGCGCGCGCAAACAGGCCCCATGAGTCATCATTGCTTTGTCCTTGTTCGTGCCACGAAGTGAGTTATCCCACTTTCTCTTATTATAAACAATTCAAGTGACAACAATTTGTATTTATTTTTACTAGTTAATAGTATTTTTATGGATAAAACTTAGCCAATAGTGTTTTTTTTTCATTTTTGTTTATATTTAAAAATAGGGGGGTCGCCGAAATACTAGGTCTAAAAAGGGGGTCGCAGTGGCAAAAAGTTTGAGAACCCCTGATTTAGGCTATGATTAATAGTTACAGAATGCGACTTAATTTTACCACAGAAGGTAAATGAGGGAACTTAGTATCGCTGAAGTGATGAGATGAAACTAGACGTCATACTCATTTACTTATATTATAAATATAGATCAGTTTTACAAAATATCTTGCAGTATGTGTGGTTGTAAAAAATCGTGTTTCGTTAAAGGAGATTCGACTGCTTTTTCAAACGTCTATTACAGCTACGTGGCATTCACATCAACTTCAATATAAAATTAAAATTGCAACTTATGTTAAAATCTAATAGTATACAGCATACCCTCTTTGACACTTTTTATACCAAAAGGATTCAGAATCAAATTTGGAAAGACAAGCAATAAACTATCAAGGATTCTCGAAAGAGCAAGTTACAGTATGTTGAGGGAAAGACTACAAAACCAACGACACATTATTTATAAGTTAAAACAAGATATTGAGGGCATTATAAATTTTATACGAATAAAGGTAACAAAATATGATTTTGATAAAATTCTCGTTAGTGCAAAAACCTACTACGAATCAGTATTTTCTAAACAAAAAGAAATTTAATAACCTATTTATAGAGAAAAATAACACACAAACTAAAACGCTAGAAAACAGGAACACCATGCTGAACACCGTGATAAATTTATCAAACAGAACTATTAACGACACAGAAAAATCAATTCTTTCAAAAGGTCTTAACTTTGCAGTAACACCAAAATCAATACCAACCTTTGAAATAATTAGCTGTATTGAGAAAACAGCAAACCAACTCGAAGAAGATCAAGCAAACGAATTTAGAATACGATGCAAAATGGAAATAGAAAAGAATCACAAAATAAAACCAAATATAAGTAATAACGAAATAAAAGCAATTTGCAATCTAAAAAACGATAACTCAATTATAATTCTACCTGCTGACAAAGGCAATGCAGCAGTAATAATGAATAAAAACGATTACAACACAAAAGTCAACGAACTATTGAACACTGAGAACTACACCAGTTTAGAAACGGATCCAACAAAATCAATTGAAAATAAAATATACAAAACTCTATTTAAATTTAAAAATGAATTCGAAGACAAAGAAAGAAGTAAACTAATCCCGCATTACAGTAAACCACCCCACTTTTACGGTCTACCCAAAATTCATAAAAAAGACATTCCTTTAAGACCTATCGTAAGCTCCATAGATTCACCATGCCATAATTTAGCAAAATTTCTACTAAAAATTATAAATCCATTAGCAGGCAAAACGGATTCTTTCATTAACAACAACCAACACTTTTTAGAAAAACTATCAAACATAAATCTCTTCACAAATGTCCCTATAAACAAAACGCTTAATATTATAAAAAACATACTAGAAAAAGATGACAATCTTAAAGAAAGAACAAAACTAAGTATATCATCGATTATGGAATTACTTAGTTTATGCGTAAATACCACATATTTTCAAATAAATGATCAATTTTACAAACAAAGCTTCGGAATGGCAATGGGAAGTCCACTATCGCCAATCTTTAGTAATATATTCATGGCGGAATTCGAAAAAGATGTGATATTCACACAAGAATTGAAACCATTGATCTGGTGGAGATACGTTGATGATGTTTATGCTATTTGGCCTCATAATATAGAATTAATTAAAAACTTTATACAGTCAATTAACGAAATAGAACCAACTATTAAATTCACATATCAATTAGAACAACATGGAGAACTTCCGTTTTTAGATATTCTAGTTAGCAAAAACGATACAACAATTAATACATCGGTATATAGAAAACCAACGCACACAAACAGATACTTAAACTTCGATTCAAACCACCCACAATGTGTCAAACGAGGAATTATCAAAACCATGTATGATAGAGCAAAATTAATATCATCAAACGAAGAAATTTTAAAGAAAGAGAAAGACCTAATCAAATGTATATTAATAGAAAACAAATATCCTAAAAGAAAAATAGAGAAAGAAATGAATAAAAACCCTAAAAATAAAGAAAAAGAAAGCAAAAACAACGATACACACCACAAAATGCTCTCAATACAATACATAAAAGGATTTTCCGAAAAAATTCAAAGAATAGGAAACAAATTTAGAATTAAAACAGTATTTAGAACCAACAATACACTAAGAACACAATTAACAAAAACAAAACCCAAAAACGCAATACAAAATTCAAAAAACTGTATCTACAAAATACCGTGTGAATGTAATAAGTTTTATATAGGAGAAAGTTCCAGACCATTTGTAGTTCGATTAAGAGAACATAAATCATATATAAAAAATAGAAAATTTGAAAAATCCATGATTTGCCAACATGCATGGGACTCCAGTCATAAAATAAAATGGGAAGACGCAAAAATTATCGACAAAGAAGAAAACAACCAAAAACGCAAAATCAAAGAAGCTGCCTATATAACCCTAAATAAAAATAACTGCGTTACAAACGAATCCGTGACTTTCAGTAAACAATGGATTCCATTACTAAAAGAAATAGCAAAAGAAATAACAAATGAAGATCAAATGCCCACAACATCTAGGTACCATTGCAAGTTTTCCTGGTGTTTCCTTGCAATATTAACATGAAATACAGCCTACATACATGATTTCTATATATACATACAATAACTAATTACATAACAATAAGCATATTAACTAGAAAACCATTATTTCGGCAAATTATAAATGTTGGGGGATCTTGGTAGCCACAGGTTGCTTAACCCCTTCAATGAATCTCGGTAAAATAAGACATAAAATTAGAAATCTCTCAATTGTATAAATAGAAACATGTTAAAAAATGTTTTCCAATTCCCAAATTATTGAATTTATATAAAATTCACCAATAAAAATTAATCAGCTGATTTCACGTTAACCGTATTGGCTACCTTAGGTAAGTTGATCCCAGGTCGCAACACAAATTGAAGGCAATCATTTTTTTAAACTTTAAAAATTTTTGCTTAGTGTACTCAAACCAAATATTTCAAACATCAATAAATCAAAGTAACCTTCAATTTATGTCATAAACGTCAAACTTAAAGTTTTTATTATTTTGACAACGATCCTAGGTCATGGATCGAAACGTAAATAAAGATCATTTTAAAAAATATGAGTGGTTTAATTCCCAAAGAAGATTAAGAAGAACAGGTATTTTCACTTTCCGAAACAACAAAATAACAGCTTTCAGTTAAACGTCGATTTAAGTAAGGATCCCTTTCTTCTTAATATACCACAAATTCTACTAAGAGGCTTGGAAATCAGCTCTGTCATATTATTGGTAGCGATTCAATAATATGCTTCAGTTATAAAATAACTTTACTACTATGTTTATAAGATGAGAACACAGGAATGTCTGAGGTGTGAGAAGTTAGCAACAAAGTGGAAGCAGGAATATTTAAACTCATGCCTGCTTGTGTTGCTATATTCCTGCATTTTCCTGCTTCAAACCCCAACTCAGCAACACTCACCATTTCCAAGATATAACAAAAAGTAGTTTTGTTGCTAACTTTTTCTTTAGCAGTAAAGTATAAGCAGGCGTTTTGAACTATAAATGTCGAATCGAACCGCATGAATTTTGAACGCATATTTCATTTAATTATAGGAGTATTATCTAATAACGAAGTGACTAATAATACGGACTTTAAGACGGATAAAGACGTTCCTACAAGAGACTTACAAATGCACTTGCAAGGTATTACAAAACACGTAATATAACTGCATGATTTAGGTTTGTCAAATTTAAGTCAAGTTATAACCAAATACAGCAGAATTCAGTTTTAAGCAGCATACAGAACCAAAGTCGTAGATAGACACTTCCGGAGAGGTCATGCACAATTTTTTTAATTTAATTACATTTTGTATCTATCTACAATACACTAACTTAATATAATATTCGGATGTATTATATTTTTCAATATACCTATCACGTTTGTATTGATATTTGTATTAGTAGGGAAAGCGTGTTTTGATAAAACAAGTTCCACCTTTTAATATTGTATTAAAAGAGCAGTTAGCTATATTTAAACTACAGTTGCATATATTTAACCTTTGTTAGTGATAATAATAATCGCAGATCCGAAACACCTTGAATTTGATAACTGAATATTTAACACAAATTTGACAGAATGGTGAATAAGCGACCGTTTCGATTGACAAAGGCTGCTGGAATACAATGTAGAAAGAGCCAACACATTTTTGTTTTGTTTTGGTTTGTACGAAACTAAAACCATATTCTTCCTAAAGCCAAACATACTACTTGGAAATGATCTCGCTTTCGTATTGAGAAAAATTGGCGGTATTTCCTTTTTATTTTTCCGTAGGGTGCCTGCTATGGTGGTTTTCATTTTAAGCAGCTAGGTTGCTAATGGAATAGAAGTGAACTAATTATCCATGGTGAGATTTCGACCTGAATTTATGATGGGTTTGGCTACGCGCAATACAACGTCATTGTCAGTATTAGAGAGCTGAAAAGGGTCCGGGATTTGTCGTACAGTACATTCGCGCATCAACGAGGGCATACATTTTAAGTCCGTATTTAGCCGGCTTGTTGGCAATATATTGCCTAAATTTGCACCGGCCCCGAAAATTTTCCAACATTTCGTGTATCGTATAGTATTCACCAACCTGGTGGTTTGCTTTGCACTTCGCAACAAACGTTTCGAAAACTTACCTTATTGGTGCTAACATAATTGTCGTATTTCTTTCTCTCTTGTGTATCATTTATATCGTCAAACCTTAGAGCTCGTATCAAAAGCCGAAATCTTTGTCTGGATAAGGCAACCTGAAAATTTCGGGCGCTGTTCCATCCTCGGTCCATAACTCTTGCATATTTACGTATTGTCCTTTTTTTATTCACACACATATAAAATACCAATAAGGGCATATATCTCTGTCATATTCGTTTCTTTGCAATCTCTCTCACTCTGATAGCTAGGTCGCAACTTTTCAAGATAATTATTTGTGCACAACAAGATAACGAATTATTTCTGGAGGAAAAAAGAGTTCCCAACAGTCTCTTGGAGTTTTTGCGTTTTTTGCAACCATTTTCACTCCTGGCATATGACTAACAATATTGTGCTTTTGTGTACGTAGATTTGGACGAGATGAGTGAACAGACCAAATAGTAGTTTTGTCTTTACCGGTAAAGAGAGGCATTTTAGAAAACTCAACATTATCTATATTATTTTCAGACCGCTCTGAATCCGTATTATGAATGGAATACTCACTGCTGGCTTCACTTTCAGTTCGCAGGGTCATTATCTTCTAATGCTTCTTCCTTGGGTGTTGCAACTGCCCATATTGGAATTGTTTCTTTATCTTCTCCCAATTCATATCTTGAAAATTGAAGACGAGCTAACTCAACTAGTTTCTGACCACGACTTATATTCTGTAATGCTGCATTTAAAAACCAACTTAATTTTACACTGGCTAAATCAATTTTTCACTATAATTATTAACAGCCACTTAATAAGGTGATAAATATTATAAAAAAATACTCATTGCCCTGTAAATCACTTACTCAAAACTAAAAATTATACTTCAGGTCGCGCGATGAGAGAATTGCTCACAGTGCGTGCAGTTGTTCAACGATGAAGCCTGAATCAAACAATGAATCACACTAAATTAGTGATGGATTCGAACCGAACCGAACCGAACCTTGCCCCAGGTTCGGTTCGGTTCGAAAACTTTTTAATCCGGTTCGGTTCGAGGTTCGGTTCGAAAAAATATATTCCGGTTCGGTTCGGTTCGGTTCGAAAAAAACGAACCGAACCGAACCGGTTCGACATTTTGATATTTTAAACAACTAGTACGTTCAACTACAACAATTTAAAAGTTTAATGTAGTTTTTATGTTTAGTAGCTGCTATTTTCAAATAAACCCAACATTAATATGTTTTAGATTTTAGTAGCATAAATCATATTAATACTATTTGTCCAGGTTTGATTTTTCAATACGTACTCTTTTTAACAAAGCGTAATTACAATTAGGTTAATAGTGAAAACCACCTCTAAAATTTAGCATGTGTTAATAATTGATGAATTTTACTAATGTTATTTTACCGTGAAAGAACGATATCACACGATCTTTGCGATTACTTTTATTTTAGTTTTAGTTAGTATAAAAAAGTATCAAGACAATAAATAAGGTGTTGCTGATTTCTTATACAGTACAAACAAAAAGCTGTTTGTCAGTTTAACTTTATTATTATTTCTTTTAAAAGACAATATCAGATGGTTCTCGGAAAGAATCGTAAATATACCTCAAACAGTCTTTACGTTTTTCAAAATAAAATATAACAGTATTTATGGCACGGACATTATGTCTACTTATTATTTGCATTATAGTGTGTTATTTTATTTCGGCATTGATTGAAAAGTTTATGCCCCTATGAGTCATAAACTTCAACCCTTAGACGTGAGAGAAAGTTTGGGGTCATTCTTTTGGAGTATCGGCTACTTCTAAGGACGTTGGTAATGGCCACAATAAATAATTCGTAAATATTATCGTACAATGCGTTTTTTAACACCATTTGTTGAGCGATTATGTACAAAAGAAAAGGAGATTAGTTTTTGCTACAAGGTCACATTTTTTAATATTAATAGAGAGCTGGTTTTCATATAAAAGTAAAAAATTCAAAATGATGCATTAGTAATACATACTTAATTAAAAATTTAATTGTTTCGTTTATTCTGAAAACTTCTGTAGTCTCTAGACCGTGACCTCGGCTTGTATATGTTTAAGATGGTTTTCAACACGAGTTCTGTTCATTAAATAAAATAAACTTGTTTTTAAAACCAAATTTTCAAAATCATTTCGAGTTTCTCCAATATCTAATGCTAGTTATAAACAAACAACAATTTGAAATAAGGAGCATTAAACAAATCGAACTAATCTAGAATTTTTTGATCGACAAACGTGGTTCGATGACAAAATTTATTAGATATGTATCACTAATATCTATTACATTATTTACCTATTGCCTTAAAACTCAATGACCATGTACATTAGAAAATCGTTCTAATTCTTATATGCTTGCTACTAGAGATTTTTAAAATGTGCGTTTGGGAGAAATTAAGATTGACATGTTTTTAGTGAAAATTAAATTTTTAAACTAGATTTTTATTTAAAAAATCGAACCTTTCGAACCGAACCGGACCGAACTTTGAGCTAGGTTCGGTTCGGTTCGAAAAATTCGCCGGATCGGTTCGAGGTTCGGTTCGAAAATAAAATGTCCGGTTCAGTTCGTGTCCATCCCTACACTAAATGCAGAGCCGGTACGAACTCGATCCTAAACCAGCTAGAGTGGTAGTGGTAATCATTAAGTGTATAGATTAGACGCTATGGTTAATTTGTATTACGTGTGAGAGATATGTTCATAGCGCGATCCCTCCAGGATTAAGTTTTGGTAAACCGAAATCTAAGCAGGCGTAATCCAAATTTCTAAGTATCATGTAGGTATTTGTCATTGGATGTTGAGCCAAATGGTACCAGAATGAAATGCCTTGAAAAACTTACTAAAACAAATATTGAAGGTTTACAAAAAAGATGGATGGATTCAAGTTATCGCTAATATACATAATGACATAAAGATGTTTGGTACAGTTTTTTTAATATACGGTAAATTGCAAATGTTGTTTCTTCACTTGATTTAAAAAAAAACTTGTTGGATGAGGCGTAATTGTTATATGAAAAAATATCAAAATGACAACAAGAAGAATGTTAGTTACAGTACGACTAACGTCACTGACGATAAGAGTACCGCAGTGCCCAAATTTTGTTACCTGTATTTGCTATACCCTGCTTTAAATTTTGTTTATTGTATTCTTAATACTTTTAGAAACAACAATATAATGCACTTAATTCAACATTGACAAATTGCTGCAATATATTTCAAGTATTCTGAAGTGTCCTGCATTTATTACTATATAAATCACAACGTTTAAATAATTTTAATTGTTTGTGTATCAATAGTGTAATTCTTTCTACTACCCTTCCTAACACCTTTTTACTACCCTATACTCTTTTAAGCCATTTGAAGAAAAAAGCTGTGTGGTTGTAAGGTTAAAACAGTTTGCAAAGTAATTTCATGCAATATTCAGTACACGTGTTTCTTGGCAAATGTGTCTATTTTATTATTCAAACTCAATTTCGTGGTTAAATTTTACGTTTTCAGAATGTGATACAACCCGCATTCACTTACCGAAGCTCTTAAAATTTAAGGACACTGAAATAAAGTGTTTCTAATAATATATACTGAAGAAAATATTGTCACATTAGCCTCGTAATTTTTTGTCATCGATTAACGTTTCTATAAGAGATATTGGAGGGGCGCAACTTCCTCCACCTAATTAATTAAATAAGCGGGCGGATTAAACAATTTAGTGTAAAGAAATTATCAGGATACAATGTTGCGGGACTAAATTGGAAGCGATAAAGCGGTTGTAATCTGGTTGTCTTGTACAAGTTACAGTATAAATGTTTAATGTTAATTAAGTGCACAAATTTATATAAACAAAAGTCAAAAACTCACCAGAATTTTTTGGGTTTCAGTGCTATATGTGATTTCAGCACGCACAATCCACGGTTAACACACAGTTGCGGTTTATGTTCTATTTATAAGCGGTAAAACAAAAGTTTAGGCACTTCTTGAGTACTCTGCGGTCACACACGATCCACGTTTTGTATATTAATGCACTCTAGCGGATCAGGTGTTCGTTCCAAGATAAATGTGGTTCTATCTATCGCGCACTATCAGTGTTTACTTCGAATGCACCACGATACTTTTGGCGCGAACTAAGGCACTTATAATTTAACCATAAGTCGCCGAACCATACTCCCCGCTTTGAAAGTAGGAAACTTTCAAAGGAATGGAACTCCGCCTTGAAAGTAGGAAACCTTCGAAGGAATGGAACCAAAAAAAAAATAAATAAAATGAATTAAAAAATAAAAAAAAACTCAGTGCTTGCTCAACACACAAGTAGTGCAAGAGTTTATGTAAGCGGTAAAGCATAATGCTATTAAACTAAACCTTTATAAGCGGATGAATAAATACGGTTGAAGAAATGCGGGTAAGTATAATTGTATTTAATTATTGGGTGGGCAACGGGCAAAGTTTCACAATTGCTCGTTTAAAGGAACTGTTTTTTGTTTTGACAGTGGCAACTCTAACAACGCCATCTCGGCCTTAATGAAGTTCCTGGATCATACCTAAGGGCCATCGCAGCGGAGGAGTATCGTCTTGATTAATAAGAACTATAGTCCCTACCTTGATGGGATTACTAGAAGTGCACCACTTTTGACGACTTTGTAGCGTATGCAAGTAGTCTGTCTTCCATTTTTTCCAATAAGATCTTACTAATATATCGAATAATTTTTTGCGATTGACCAAGTTAATATTTTCACTTGGTAAATCAAAGGCGGGTAAACATTGTAAGGGCGTAGACATTAAAAAATGAGCAGGTGTGAGAACCTCAGTGTGATGGTCTGATGATAATAAACAAAGAGGTCTGGAATTTAACAGACATTCTATTTGAGTAAGGACAGTCAGTAACTCTTTATATGATAATAGTTGACTTCCAATTACTCGAAATAGATGCGTCTTGCAACTCTTTATATTTGATTCCCACATACCTCCAAAATGAGGGGCTCGTGGAGGAATCATTTTCCACTCAATACGGTGAATTGCAAGTTCATTTTTAAAGCGGTTTGATAATTTGCGGATACCAAAACGTATATAATTCCTCTAATTGTGTCTTGGCACCAATAAAATTTGTTCCGTTGTCCGAATATAAACAAGCAACAGGACCGCGGCGTGATATAAATCTTTTCAAGGCGGCCAGAAAACAATCAGAAGACAAGTCGGAGACTAATTCTATGTGTATCGCCTTAGTGGTCAGACACACAAAAAACAAATGTAGGCCTTCTGTGATCGAAAACCTCGCCGTCGCGTTAGCGTAATTTTAATTGGACCTGCATAATCGACGCCAGTATGTACAAATGCCTTTGTTTCTTGTACTCGACATAAAGGCAGATCAGCCATTTTGGTACGGGATGAACAGGCGATAAACGAAAACAGGAGTTACATTGGTATACTCGTTTTCTAACAATACTTCTAGCGGAAAGTATCCAAAAACGTTGTCGTAAAATGGACATCAACAAATTTGTACCCGTATGACAATTTACTTTATGATAATAATCGATAATGAGATTAACGATATGATCATTTTTTGGCAATAAAGCGGGATGCTTAGTTTCAAAAGGGAGATCGGAATTAGATAATCGTCCTTGTATTCGTAAAATCTTGTGTTCGTCCAAAAACGGGCAAAGATTCTTAAACTTTTTGGAGCATAATTTAGAGTTACTTAGCTTGCTAATTTCATCACAAAAATGCTCAAGTTGAATTGACTGAATAACATATTTTTCAGCAATAATTAGGTCTGATGCTTTCATTTCGTTAAAAAACGGAAGTTTTTTAATAAAGTGGAGTACATACACTACTACCCTAAGTAGTTTGACCCATGAGGAACAGCGTTGAGCCAAAATATATAATACTGGTTGTTCACATTGAACAAAGGCGATCAAAGTATTTGATTTACGTTCAGGCAAATTATCAGTGTTATTAGAACTAAATGACTTAATTGGCCATTTTGATATAGGAAAATGCAACCACTGTGGGCCATGCCACCATAGTTTGTTAACTATTAATTGAGAGGGCAACATGCCTCGCGACAAACTGTCGCTAGGATTTTCTTTTCCAGAAATATGATAAAAATGACGAGGATGTAAATTTTCATGACATTGTGCTATGCGGTTACTTACAAATATTGACCATTTATGCGGTGAAGAATGGATCCACGATAATGCTATAGTGGAGTCCGAAAATGCGTAGATACCTGTAATAGGTATTTGATCAATATAAGTATCATAAACTCTTTTAATAAGATTAGACATTAAAACAATTGCGCACAATTCTAGCCGGCCTAAAGTAATTATTTTAACCGGTGATACCTTTGATTTTGAACAAAGCAATCGAACTTTAATATTTCCGAGAGAATCCGTAGTATGCATGTAAATAACACAACCATAGGCGTTTAAACTAGCGTCAGAGAATGCTACGAGATTCACAACAGAATTTTTTAGAACACCAACATGGCGTGGAATATTTAATTGTGAAAGTAAATGAACTTCCTGGCGTAATAATTTAAAGCGTTGGACAATCACGTTTGGAGGGATATCATCCCAATCAATTTTAATGTTCCACAATTCTTTAATAAGCAATTTCGCATATAAAATTGTAGGCGAAATTAAACCAAGTACATCAAATAAGCGGGCGATAAAGACAAAATTGTACGTTTCGTACATTTACCCTCAGTATCAGAAATGGTGATCTTAAATAAATCGAGCGACGGCAACCATGAAAGTCCTAGAATTTTAAGTTACCATCATCAGAAAAACTTACGGAAGCGCGGTGGGAGTCTGGAAGGCTAGCCAATAACTCGGGTAAATTTGAAACCCATTTAATTAAATCAAAACCTCCGGACTTAAATAAAGTAATAAGTTCCTGAGCCAGTTTAATAGCGGTTTCATAATCAAGTGCAGAGCAAACCAGATCGTCCATGTACAGTTTAGACGTAGCTATTTGTGCTGCATTTGGGAAACGTTTAGCTTCAGCAGAAGCTAATTGGTGAATGGTGCGCATAGCTATGTATGGGCTAGATTTTAACCCGAAAGGGAGACGATTAAATTGAAAAGTTCGTATTTTTTCTTCGCTTGTGAAACGGAATAAAAATTTTAAAAATTTGCGGTGAAAATTTGGTACAATTATCTGCAAGTACATCTGACCTATGTCCGCTGTTAAAGCTATTGGGAATAAGCGAAAATTCAACAGAAGCAAAAACAAATCCGCCTGCAAATTAGGTCCACTATAAAGGATGTCATTTAACGAATAGCCAGTATGAGTTTGACTACTGGCGTCAAGAACTACACGTACTTTTGTGGTAGACTTGTCCGGGCGCATAACAGGATGATGTGGTATATAAGAGCCATCGTGTGTATCATTAGAAGTTTGTACTTCTGATACATAGCCCTTAGTTAGATATTCATTAATTATTTGATTATAATTTTCAAACAAGGCTGGTTCTTGTTTGAGCTTACGTTCTAAGGATAAAAAGCGATGATATGCGACAGTATAGGAACTGCCTAAAGCGGAGGGATCTTTACAGAATGGAAGGGCAACAGAGTAACGGCCCGTCGGGTCTCTTTCGACCGATGAAGTGTATAGATTTTCACATAGCGTTTCCTCGGGACTAAGGAAACGTTTAACGTAAACTTTCTCTAATTCCCAAAATTTATGCAAAGAAGTTTCAATATTATTTAAAGTTAATGCGGTAAAAGAAGCGTAAGAATAGTCGGCATTGACACTGCGAGAGGGAATATCTCCCATGAAAACATAACCAAATACGGTTTGTACAGCGGGCGGTGTAGCGGGACCACAATCAATGCGGTTACCTAAGTAGATATATGGAAATAATTGTGCCCCAATTATTAGCTCCATGCCTCCAGGAATATTCCATGAAAGGTCTGCAAGCGGAACATTGCTAAGAAATTGCATATTACAGTTACCAATAAAATATGCTGGCAATTTATCTGTAATAGTGTCAACTACTAGTACTTGTATATAATATTTGTGATTATACACGTGATTCAATATTAAGATAAGCGTAGCCTCGTATTGGTCTTTGAGTTGAACCAATACCTTTTATGAATGAATTGTTAAGGGGTTCTATAGACAAGTTGAGTAATTTACAACCCTCTACAGTTATTAAATTGTTTTGTGAACCGTTATCCAGCAAACAACGAATAATTTTGCGTTTGCCGTCAGAACCAGTTGCATATATTTGTGCGGTAGCTAATAATATTATAGGATTAGACCTTGATTCAGAATTAAATGCTACAGTAATAGCAGGTTCTACCTGAGAACTTGTACCGGGTGAGATAGCGGAATTTGAAATATTATTATTATTCTTGGCAAGAGAACTTACGGGCGTTCCTTGTGATAAATCACGAGTATTAGAATGGACTTTTTGTCCGATTTCTTCTTAAAACAAAGTAAACTATGATGCCTATTTTGACAATAATTACAACAATGCCTTGAATTACACGAAGAAAGAGTGTGAGTTACGCTTAAACAATTAACGCATCCATTTTTTGATTTAATAATTTCAAATCTGTCTTGCGGTGAATCCATATTCTTAAACTGCGGACATTGGTATATTTTAAAATGATTATCTTTTTTACACAATATGCACAAAGGCGAACTGGAAACAAACGCTTTAGTCTTAAATGCGGGCGGTTGCGGTTTATGATTATAGTTATAAGGCTTCGTATTATCATTTAAGCGTTCTAAAATTTTAACTTGATCTTGAATAAAGCTTATCAGCGTTTTATAAGAGGGAATTTCCGTATTTCGAACGGACAATTCAAACGCTTGTGCGGTTTCTGCATCTAGTTTCTTTAAACCCCAATGCAAAAATATAAAATCTTGCAGGTCGGTAATTCCCACCTGTAACAGCGCTGCAATAGACGCAGAATATTTTTCAATAAATGTATTTAAATTGTTAGCGGATCGTGGACAATTTTTTAATTCAAAAATATTATTTAATTAGTGTGCACCTAGTGTACGTTTATCCTGGTACTTTTTACCAAGCTATCCCACAATATACTGTAAGTTTCAGCACAGGAACTATACCTGCAGTTATCTGCAGGGCGGAATCTTTAATTTACCCATAAGGTATTGTACCCTCTGACCATCAGTAAGTTGAGGGTTTAGGTGAATATTAGTCTTAAAAGACTGATAAAATACATCCCATTTCAAGATTTCACCGTTAAAATACGGGATTTCTATAGGCGGTAAGGAATCGAAATTTTAGGGTAGCACTAGTAGCCCCTTGATGCGGTGGTTTAAATTGAATTATATTATTACGCGCGTTTGATTCTACTAAACATTTCCTCAAATGCATTTAAACTTTGATAATCAGGTTGAAATTCCGGTTTCAATAATAATTGGTATTCATTTATCTTATCCACAATAGATTCAAACCTTGACCTTA
Source organism: Platerodrilus igneus (assembly GCA_036346225.1). Classification (NCBI taxonomy): domain Eukaryota; kingdom Metazoa; phylum Arthropoda; class Insecta; order Coleoptera; family Lycidae; genus Platerodrilus; species Platerodrilus igneus. Next base: position 6,579,909 of record JARFIW010000165.1, on the reverse strand, counting down.
ATTCATCTATCGTTTCGCTATCTGCCATAAAATTTTCATTTGCTCGTGACTCAAATGAAGAAATATTTTTTGAACAACCATATAATGCTGTAAGCCGCTGAAATACACTCTCCTTCTTCTTGTGTAACATTTTATCTTATCTTCCATTTTAATAATATAGGAAAAGAGAGTTCAAAATTTAACTGCAAGCACTAGTAAACTAATTTTTCTTTTTTGCTGGGATATTTGAGCTCTAAGGACCAATCTAATGGAGGGGCGTAACTTTCTCCACGTAATTAATTAAATAAGCAGGTGGATTAAACAATTTAGTGTAAAGAAATTATCAGGATACAATATGTAATATTGGGGAGTATAAAGTAATAAGCTAATGTTTTGTTAATGGCTATATAACTACCAGCCCGATTTGTATTCGTCAATAGGCTCTATTATTTTCATAGAGTTTGTTTACAGATACATCTTACTTTATATATATATATATATATATATATATACAGTTATATATAAACTATTTGTACTAAAATAATCAAACATGTTAAATAAATGATATAGCGTTATTATTTTCAACTCTGTAATTAAATTCTAAATTATAACTATGCCTGTTATATACAAATATACATATACACATATGTATATATATATATATATATAATATACTTTCTAAGAGTGTTAAAAACAGCTTTAAAAACCTTAAATGCTACTATTACAGCCCCACGACTTGGACGCCATTATTTAATCTGAAATCTAAGCGCCGCGCTTGGGCGCCATAATTACTCTGAAATATACGTTTTAATGCTAATTCGAGCCCCACCTTTGGGCGTCATGAATACTGCAAAAACTACTATATTGCAAAACATGCTACTAAAATACAAAATACAAAAATTCTACGAACCTTCGATGCTGCTTATATACCTAAAAAAACTTACAATAACTCTGCTTCGCAACGAAGTATGCCACGGCTGCTCAGCTGCTTTTCTGAAAAACCAAACTAACTACAAAAAAAAATTTTGTTACAATAAAAACGCCTAAGTTTATTGTTATATTCATAGACAAAGACACTTCCAGATTAACATAAAATTCTTTGTCATTCATTAATTATACATCATGTACATCTCCTTTGTTAAAATGACACATTTTACTATACATTTTGAAATTCATAATTACACAAATAAATGTTTATAATTTTATTATTTACAAAAAATTATAATAATCCTCTAAACCTTGGTGAAAATATAGCACTTTTAATCGCCAAAACTACCCTTTTACCATGTACATACTAAAAACTATTAATATCATCAATTATTTCTTAAATCTAAATTTCCACTAAAAGTAAAGAGCAATAATGCAACTGCAAAAGTTTAATTCTTAACAAGTTTATCCTACATAACAGTATACCCACAAAGCACAAAACACCTGTTTATACACATATGCAAACAAAACAAGGGTTACCTGGATTCTATTGCTCATCCCAGGACTGACATCATACCATCAACAACTGCTGCCTACAGAAACTTCCAATCTGGATTGCCATCACAACGGCTGCTAACTGCATCCATGTCAGCAAAGAGTTATCTTATTTCCCATCTCCATACGGCATTCACTTACCGAAGCTCTTAAAATTTAAGGACACTGAAATAAAGTGTTTCTAATATTACATACTGAAGAAAATATTGTCACATTAGCCTCGTAATTTTTTGTCATCGATTAACGTTTCTATAAGACATATCGTTTATGTCATTATATGTGTATACAGATTTTTTGGAAATAGTTAAATACTTCTGAGATTGATTGACTTCCGAGCCTTACTGCAATAAAATTCCTCTTGCTGCGTTTAGAACAATCCGTTTTGCATTAAGTCTTTGTTCAAGTTTCTCGTCAGTTACCTGGAATAGTACTTATATAAATTTAGATTTTTCAATTTTTCTGACATATCATAAAATATAGTCTATAGAATAGGATTACTTGAGAGATGCACGTGGAATTTTTTCTAATTGCTAATTTCCCATGCCAAGGAAACAGTTTTTTTTCATAGGCCTCATGTTGACCAACCTTAAACAAATAACATAAGCCAAGGCTTTTAAGAGGCTTATGACTTGAGTTGTTAAAATGTTTGATGAAAACCTGTACTTTAACTGTCAACCTACTGCGATGAATGACGGAGAAGAGCTTCGGAAGAATTTTGCAACGACAGTATCTAGATCTAATTTAAAAACAAGGAGTTTCAAATAAATGAAGTGACAAAATACCAAAAATTCAAAGATGTATGTTTCACGGATACAAAACGAAGGATCAGCTAATTGGCCAGTTAACCCGAAGTCTCATTAGTGCGACTCTATACGCTTTCGCTAAGTACTGAACGCTTAAACATTTATTAAGACTTTGTTGCATTTATCCGAGCGGGACTCTTTCATTGGTACACTGTTTGACCATAAGATAATGTTATTAATATTTATTTAATGTGACTGTCACAGTCGGAGTCATAATTATTTATGGTTCCGGGTTGGAACCGTGTCATTTTATAAATTAAGGTTGACGTTTCGCCCACAAGACATCTTTTGGCTTTAAATGGGCTAGTGAGTCTGCTAGTTCGGGAGTAACTCTTCTCTTTACACTTTAACTTGTCTACTTAATATTATCATTCTTATCTTTATTATTTTTATATTTCTATTTTTTATTTATTTTCTTGTTGGGCGAAACGTCGACCTTAATTTATAAAATGACACGGTCCCAGCCCGGAACCATAAATAATTATTTATTTAATGCTTCATAAAAAATGTTATGGACAAACACGAACAGGTTTATACAGTCCTATCTACTACGTTAAATTATCAACTTATAATGATTAACGGCCCTCGCCTTTATAATCAAAATAAATCTAATTTTTCCTCATTCCAGAAGACAATTTTTTTTGTTTCCTTTTTTAACTATATTTGTATAATACTTCTATTTCCTGAATCCCTTTTAAGACCTATATTTACTAACTATATCCACTCAACTAACGTTAAATACTCTATTATAGCACCATGTCTCGAAAGCTTTTAGCCTTATACTTTTTTTTTCCTAATGTATGTTTTACAGCCGCATAAGTTACTTTAAAAGTTTAAACAATGATTTTTAATAACGTTTCTCTTAACAGCAACAATTATCTTAAATTCTCCTATAGTTTTTCTTGCCTTTCTTCGTTGCAAAGCTTATATGCATTCCGTTTTCTTGTATTATTCGAAGGGGTTTTTCCACGTTTAATGTACTTTCCCAAACGCATGCTTTGTTGGTCCTAATTTAATGTATGCTTTTTCATTGTACTAGTTCGATAAACAACTTGTGTTGTGTTCTGTTTTTACACTATGCACATTCATGAATGTGTCTGATATGCACAGAAGATTATTTTGAAATCAATTTTGTTATATTCTATTGCAGGACTATGCAGAAATACTCGTACATACGTATTTATAAATTACTAAGCAGGATATTAAGTTTAAATTGAAAAACTTTTAAATGTTGCAATTATATGGTGTCATACTAATACCAAACACAGGACGAATGACACATAGTACCCTGTATATATATATATATATATATATATATATATATATATATATATACATATATATATATATATCTATATATATAATAAAAGACAGGTTATTTGCAGTCCGCAATAAGAAATTGTGTAGTACAATATATAAAGTAAGATGTATCTGTAAACAAACTCTATGAAAATAATAGAGCCTATTGACGAATACAAATCGGGCTGGTAGTTATATAGCCATTAACAAAACATTAGCTTATTACTTCATAGGGAGTATAAAGTAATAAGCTAATGTTTTGTTAATGGCTATATAACTACCAGCCCGATTATTCGTCACTTTATTTTCAGAGTTTGTTTACAGATACACTACTATATATATATATATATATATATATATATATATATATATATACAGTTATATATAAACTATTTGTACTAAAATAATCAAACATGTTAAATAAATGATATAGCGTTATTATTTTCAACTCTGTAATTAAATTCTAAATTATAACTATGCCTGTTATATACAAATATACATATACACATATGTATATATATATATATATAATTTACTTTCTAAGAGTGTTAAAAACAGCTTTAAAAACCTTAAATGCTACTATTACCACGACTTGGACGCCATTATTTAATCTGAAATCTAAGCTCCGCGCTTGGGCGTCATAATTACTCTGAAATCTACGTTTTAATGCTAATTCGAGCCCCACCTTTGGGCGTCATGAATACTGCAAAAACTACTATATTGCAAAGCATGCTACTAAAATACAAAATACAAAAATTCTACGAACCTTCGATGCTGCTTATATACCTACAAAAACTTACAATAACTCTGTTTCGCAACGAAGTATGCCACGGCTGCTCAGCTGCTTTTCTGAAAAACCAAACTAACTACAAAAAAAATTTTGCTACAATAAAAACGCCTAAGTTTATTGACATATTCATAGACAAAGACACTTCCAGATTAACATAAAACTCTTCGTCATTTATTAATTATACATCATGTACATCTCCTTTGTTAAAATGACACATTTTACTATACATTTTGAAATTCATAATTACACAAATAAATATTTACAATTTTATTATTTACAAAAAAACGTACCAGGGCTTTCCCACAGTGGTTACTTCACCTCAGGTTTAGTACGAGCTCATAATAATCCTCTAAACCTTGGTGCAAATATAGCACCTTAATCGCCAAAACTACCCTTTTACCGTGTACATACTAAAAATTATTAATATCATCAATTATTTCTTAAATCTAAATTTCCACTAACAAGTAAAGTGCAATAATGCAACTGCAAAAGTTTAATTCTTAACACTTCCCAAGTTTATCCTACATAACAGTAAACCCACAAAGCACAAAACACCTGTTTATACACATATGCAAACAAAACCATGGTTACCTGGATTATATTGCTCATGCCAGGACTGACATCATACCATCAACGACTGCTGCCTACAGACACATCCAATCTGGATTGCCATCACAACGGCTGCTAACTGCATCCATGTCAGCAAAGGGTTATCTTATTTCCCATCTCCATACTGCATTCTAACTCTCAAATTTCTTCAATAATATATTGGTAACAAACCAGTACGACAAACACAATCTCTTACATTATTTGCAATTGTATACAAAGTACACTTCGTGCAAATATGAAAATGTAACAAATGTACTTACAGAACTTTAATACTTGGCGCCGTTATCTGGTTGTCACTACCAGTGTAAGACGTACACTTGCTGAATACTTCGAGCGCGCGAGAGTGTCAGAGATAGAGAGAGAGAGACTCTCATCACCATTCGTTAAGGCTTATATATTCTTTGATTGCTCTCCTTACGTTTGTTAACACTGTCAATACACACATCCAATTCTTGAAACAAATTTTAACAACTCCAATGGCCAACGAATTTTTAAAAATTTGCCTCACATCACAATCTAAAGTATACATTTCTGTGAATTTCCCCGAAAGCTTAAGTTTCCACTCTTAACCACGCACGTACTATAAAATTTTTTCGAAAATCGCATCTCTACTGGCAAAAGTTAACGTTCCAAACACGCCTCTAATAATGCTAATTATCTCTATCTCGCTTCCCTACATACACGCTAAGTTACCTGACCGTTAAAGTTTTATCTCTGTTTACTCCACTCATACTCATTTTATAACACAATCGCTCTTTGTTTACTGGTTTGCAAGTTCTACTGTAACGACTAAAATCACCCTTTCTTCCCAAGTTTAAACTATGTCCATGTTAACACGTGATTTTCTATCTTACTTTTATGTATTTAAATAACTAATCCCCTTTGTTTCTCTATTGGCAAAGTAATATTTGTAACCGCCTAGATTCCACAAAACTATAATTCATTTTTAATTGATAGCCACCTTATCACCCCTACTAAGAATTCGCTTGTTGTTTGTGTCATCTTATTTTTAACGATACTTAACTATACTTGGAAAACTTCGACAAATAGCTTCAAACGAAAAAGTTTTAAATGCTAAAGCTTTCCTATAATTTAACTTTTGAAAGTTTCCTTGATTTATAATATGAAATTTACAATGCCTTGTACTTCTTAAATACATCAGTAAAAATATGTTTATGATATAACACACGCTATTCTTAATTAATATTCATAATTAAAGGATGATGCTCATTGACTTTTAGCTTACTGAAATTATTTAGTACAATTATTGATTTTTACTTTATAGAAAATCGTTTCACCTTGTTATTAAAATTTTATATACAGAATCCTGAAATAATTACAAAATTGACTCCAAATGCTGTTATAAAACCCCAAATTCACAGAAACATATATATATATATATATATATATATATATATTAGTGGATTTAAAAGGTTAAATTTGGTGGTCAACAATGCAATTTCAAACACCCTGTATAGGAAAAGGAACCGTTTATATACGCCCAAAATTGATTTCATTTATTTAATTTAAATTAACATGTATTGACATAATTGTATAATTAGGAATTAAAAGTTAATAGGTTCATAAAGAAAATTAGTTTTATAAGCCAATAGAAATTAGTAATTAATTTAATGTAGTTTAATTTAAGGGGATATAACGTCAGAAAACGCAGCAGAGCATGTAAAATCAATAAATCCAAGGCGAATAGCTTTCGTTGTAACAAACAAATATATCGGTTGGGTTGAATACCATGAAAAGAAGCTCCGAGAATTGTTATTTTAAACGTTCGTTAGTTTAACACCTGCATGTTTTGAAAGGTCAACTTCTATGTATTTTGGAGCGTAACAGAGCAAGTTTGAAAGAATATTTTTCAACCGACAGTCGCAAAGCACGTACTCAATCCACGTGGACGCGGGCAGCTATATCGATTTTCTACCACTCAAGCAAGGTTAGAACGCGACATCAAATATGCATAAGACGGGAATAGAGATATCACAGGCGGGGTTTTAAGACGTCACTGAAATGTATGATTGGTCGAAATAGTTAGTTTGAAAATAGACGAGCACGCAAGAAGTGGATGTGATAATTTGTTGAGATAGCGTGTGACGCGAGAATATTTCTAGAAGCTTAAAACGGTTAGACAAAATTTGGAGAAATACTATTTTACAATTAGGTATTTTGCGCAAAGTGTGGCCAAAAGGGCCTAGCTTGATGATATACATACTCTAACAAATTCAATAGGGGTCTCTCTTTATTCTTTAATCTTGCATCGCATAACGACATACAAAAATCAACTGACAAAGCTTGTAAGTATTAAAATTTGTAAAGTTCAGTATTAGATTGTTGTGACCTTATAGTTAGTAACGCGTATTGGGTCGAGTTTATTTAAATTAAATTGAGGTCCAACGAATACTTTAACAAGCTCGTAAATTAAAAATGCGATAATAAACAAGTGTAATATACATGGATTTGGATATTGAAATTGATATTGGATGGGTAGCAGGAAGCGCAACTTAGATTGTGGTCACCTTTAAAACATTTTGTGGAGCCGCACGCTTAACCACTTGGCCGAGGGGTTCAAGAACATAATACATCGTCAACGGAGATGGAATCTTCAAGTTTTTCCAGGTAACGCATTTGAATTGCTGGTTTTTTTGTTATAAACTTTTGAAATTGTGATGTGTGACAGTGAACTTTAATGGGTATTTTACGGTATTTTACGTATTGAAAAGGATACATAGCTGACTATTAATATGGTATATTGAATATAAAACAAAAGGTCTACGTAAAGCTTATAGAAGTGCTTGATGAATTTAAATTTAATTGTTAAAAGTACATGGGTTTTTTTTAAGTTTGTAGTAATAGTATGCAAAGTGGAAAGCATACATTGATAAACTGGGTTATTATGAGCTCACCATATTCCAGCGTAGCAATAAACAAAGAGAAGGTGTTATTTAGGGCCCATTTACTCCTGTTGCATTAAATGTGTTAGAAATTTTAATTAAAAAACAAGGACTTGAGAAAATGAGCATTAATTGAGGTGTAACTTGAGCACCGAACTGTAAATAACTATGAATATTATTATTTGTAAATAGTGGTTAATAAATATTGTATGATTGTAGTATTATTTTGTGATTTTATTTGAATGGTGTGTGAGCGGTAAATAGAATGAAAGTAAATTTAGGTATACGAGAAGAAGCACAGCTGATATAGCCAGGGAAGCTACGGAAGAAATTAATTTGATGGAGCAGAAAGCGGGTAAGGAAAATTTTGTGAATTTTTAGATTTGTAAATTGATTGTTTTTGTGCAACTGGCAAGTACCAGAGCTCGAATGTTTTTTTACTGTGGCGAGGTCTTATAGGGGTTCCACGGCAATTTATTACGCCCAATCTGTGGGCCTCGAACGATTTTTAGGAAGTTCCAGAAGCTGACAAGAAGGTTCCACGGCAATATATATATATATATATATATATATATATATATATTATAGTGGTTTTAAAAGAACAAAAATAAATATAAAAAGAAACAATTTCAAAACACCCTGTATAAATGAACAACCAGAAATTACGTGCGAAATTTATATTAGTTAATTCATTTTTAAGTATTAGGTATTAACGAAAATTTATAAATAATTAATGAAATTTTAGTAGGTTTGCAAAGAAATTAAATGGTAGAAGCCAATGCCATTAATTTATTAATTAATTTGAATTTAATTGAACGATTATTGATGTATAATTTGCATAAAAGCGTGTAAAAACCCAATGATACTAAGAAGAAACGCGTTGCTATCTGACAAATATATCAGTGGGGTAGAAATACGCCGAACCCTAAATCGTGGAAATGTATTTAAAACGTTCCTGTAAAATTAAACACCTGCGTATTTTCTAAATGTCAAGTTCTGTTTAATTTGTAGATAACGAACAAATTATTCTACGAATTGTTCAAACGGTCGGATGTTTTAGCATGAAATGCTAATGAGAAAGTCCCCGTGTAGTAGACAGCACACAAACAAGGATATTGATTTTCTACCACTCAAAGCAAGGTTAGAAGGAGACGTAGAAAACGTATAAGCATGAGACCACAATAATATAGGAGGGATTTGAGAAACGTCATTAGGTCTACGATTGGACGATATGTTAGTTTAACTTGATATAAACACGAAGATAGTGTAGCGTAATTTTCTTAAAATATTGTAACGAGGACGGAAATTCGCAGATTTGAAAATGGGGTTGAGTGCAAAATTGTGGGAATGTGTTGTTGTAGATGGGGATTTTGTGCTAGGCGGGTATGGAGAGGTTACATTCAAAGTGTATAAATGTTTTTGGACAACGTGGTGAAGGCCCTTATTATTTCGATCGTCCCAAAACAACGTATGATAGTTAACACGAGTAACACATTGAACTATGGCAAAAGTAAATAAAACCGCCATCAGGTGATAAAACACCAACACTACTAAGTGTGGAAGTACAGAATTGAGCCAAAACTACATAATAAATTTTATAGATGACAGTCCGATTTGTATTTGGCAATAGCTCTTATTATTTTCATAAGAGTTTGTTTACAGATACATCTTACTTTATATACAATTTTCTTATTGCGGACTGCAAATAACTTGTCTTTATTTATTTGAATTGCCTTTGGGGCATGAACCCGGGTGTCGCCACGAGAAGGTTTGTTACGTTTGCAAATAAATTTTGTTGTAACATTCCGTAAATCTCAAAGGCTAGACGTACTTTTATAGTCATCTATAGAATTTATTATGTAGTTTCGATTTAATTCTGTAGCTCCACACTTAGTAGTGTTGGTGTTTTATCACCTGATGGCGGTTTTATTTACTTTTGCCATAGTACAGTGATTGCTTCAAAATTATATCATTATAATAGCTTCGATTACTTCATAGGGTTCTTGGGAACTATTTCACTCTGATGAGGCTTAACAAGCCAAAACCGTCGGTCAGTGGATGTTTCCTCCCCTGTGAAGTAATAAAGCTAATGTTTTGTTAATGACTATATAACTACCAGCCCGATTTGTATTTGTCAATGGCTCTTATTATTTTCATGAGAGTTTGTTTACAGATACATCTTAGTTTATATACTATTTCTTATTGCGGACTGCAAATAACTTGTCTTTATATATATATATATATATATATATATATATATATATATTTATATAGTAGTGAGTAAAGTTTTATAATTAATCAAACTACTATCCGGGTTTTTGAATAACCTTCTAAAAACTTCTAAGTATCCTTTGTTTTAAAAATTTCACGTCAATACACCTAAATTTGTATTATGTACAACTATATATTAAAATATAACTATTATACACAAATTAAAACTTATCTAGCATCTAATCACATTTAAAATATTCTAATTAACAGAAACAATTTAATTTTTTTGCAAACACTTATTGTTTCTGTTAACTTATTAAAGTATGGAATAATTACACATTTTACCTGATTTTAGATTTTATATCCTTTTGTCTGTTGTTGTATCAAAGATTTTGTGAGAATTATTTCCTATTCAAGTGTTTTTGTTTTTATAATTTCGTTTTTCATGTATGTTATGTAATATAATTAGTAGTTTGGTCTGTTAGCTCTATTATAAGTGACATCTTTTTGGTTAGAGCTGTTTAGCATCATATCAGGGAAGGGTAATGCTTTATTTCTCTCAACAAAAATTGTGACTTTGGCTTTCTTGAATGCTGTTATAAAGATATAGTTACGTATGTGTTTAGGAATGACACAAATGTAGTCTTCTAGGTATCTAACGAAGAATAGCAACGAAGAGTCATTCTTTTAATAGTTGTGTTTTTAGTACCGCAAGCACAACGTGTACCATACAGTTTAAAAAGTTATTCCGTCAAAACCATTAATTTGCTTGTATACTTTATCAGCAACGTCATTGCTTTGCTGGCTAATAAAAGGAACTAGTTTTCCATTGTAATTTTTCCCCAAGTATGTGGACAGTAGTATCTCCACGTTGAAAAACAAATGCAACTATATACTAAATCTTTTTAATAATTTTCATAAAAACTGGGATTCATCATTGACATTGCAAGGAACATTTCACTAAACTTTCTCAACAAACAAAATGAATAAAAAACATGATGAAGAGGTATTTAAATTTCAATTGAACACCACCTAGTCCAAAGAAGTCGTGCATTAAGAGAAATTGTCAAATGTTTAGACCCAGTATATAGGAAGGAGGAAATGACAAAAGCAAAAGTCGTCTTTTAAAAATCATTTATCATTAAACAGATAAGTATAAACTGAACTGAAACCATTTCGTTTATTTGTATAGGTGAAACATTTCTATAAAGTACGTTTTTTTTCATTACTTTTCATTTAAAAAATTTTCAGATTTTGAAAATTCATTCAATGATTTATATTGCTCGAATGGTTTGCTAGAGTACAAACTTTTATTTTTTACTTTTATATAACTTTAATGTTTTCAATTTTGAAATGGTTTTCAATGTAAAATTTATCAAATATTTAGGAATTTGATTTTATATATCACTGTTTTGTACCTGTTTTATACTTTAAATAAGAATATGTTATCGATTGTTAATCAAACATAAAACGTGTTCACAAGAAGCCAAACAAACTTTCTACAAACTTCTTTAAAAATATTATTTTGAATGTAGTTTTAGAGTGCAACAGTGTTAATAATTTTACGTGAATAATGAAACTATGCCTTTATTGTGGACGATAATGAAACGAGTTTTATATAAATTCGGTCGTGTTAAGGAAAAAGATTGCGACTTTGCCATAGTTCTTACAATTATTGCACGCAACTTGCTATAGTAATATACTTCAAAAGTTAAAATTTTAAAGCTTAAAAGATGGAAAGGGTAAAACTGTTTTGCCCATGAATGTCAGATCCGTTAGTCACGTACAAATTTATTTTAAAAATCAGGAATTTTACGAAATTTTAATATAAATCTTATTTTGTTACTAATGAAGCATAATCTCGTTCAGGTTTCTCGTAAGTAAGAAAGTTTCAAATATTACAAAAGTTTACCAGAAATGCTTCTTTCACAATATATATATATATATATATATATATATATATATAGTTATGAAAAATTAGTAATACTAAGTGTAATTACGGCATTGCACTAACGGATTCCATAAACTGAAACGATAGAGTTTTTACGTCTAGTAATTTGACCATACGTGAAGTAGGGGGTTGTTAAATAAATTCGGTGAAAGATTTAGCAAAAGTAATAGCCTCATCCTTAACCACGAGTTGTCGACTGCTATCTTTGCATTGGTTATAATCAGATTTCAGGTCGTCTTATGCTGTTCACTTGCAGGTATCAAATTTGAAGGACTGCCAACTGACTTTGAATGGTGGTAGTATTGACCTGAGAATTTTTGCGCTAAAACGAATATAAATTAAAACACTTGACTTTTTGTCACTAATTTTTAACGTCAATGACTCCCATCCCCCTTGGCTCGAAGATTAACGTGTCAGTGAAAACAGTTCAATCTGGGTATTTTTTATCACCCCGGACTTTTATGCTATTCAGAATAGATGCTTGACGGCCACGCGCTGCATTTATGTGCAAGTTGAAGACTTTGAGATATACTGCGAACAATAAGTTATTTATTCGGAATTTTACTGATAGGAATGCTATTTATAACGCTCTGTGTAAGGTTTCAAAGCACCTGGATTATTTTCAATGCTGTTAGTCGTACAAAATGTGGAGCTTAACCTTGCAATTTAACTAAACTAGGAAATAACAGATCGCTTCTTGTTTTTCTTATGGGACCAAAGATTCATTAAGAATTCGAAAACTTATAGGTTTTCAAATAAATAATTTTTAACAAATATATATCATTTTTTTCTGCCTTTCTTAATGTAGTTTTGAGATACACTGTAAAGAAATTTTGTTACACAAGAAAAATTGGTACAAGTATAATGTCTTTTAATAATTCACTCATGACAATTTGGTACAAAATAACGGGCAAACTTGGTCTCACTGAGCATTTAAAGATTTAAAAGTAAAATGCTAAAATAACAGTAGCTGTTACAGAAAATTAATTCGATTGCTTCAAAGGATCATCAGATATTGCGGAAAGCCAAAAAGTAAGAAAGTTGTTCTTCCAAGATTTTAGTAACAGATTGTACAGTGATCTTGCACAAAGGAAAGAAAAGAGCGAATTTATTAACATAGTCAGTCCCTACACAGATATAAGAATAACCTTTGGTCGAGCGCAGAAGGAGACCTCAAATATAACAGGATATGAGTTGCCAAGAATAGGATGGTTTTGCTCTAGGAGCAAAGAAGCCACGAAGAGGTAACTGTTCAACTTTGTGAGCAGCACAAGCAAGTCAACGTCAGATACAACAAACAACGTCAGCTCTAAGACAGGGTCAGTAATATTTTTGGAGAAGAAGAACAGAAGTTTTGGCCACGCCATAATGACCGGAAGTAGGAGGATTGTAATGGAGGAGTATCAGATGTTTACGTTGCTCAGATGGAACGACGATTTTCCAATCGTCCGGAGAATCGGCAGCGATAGAAGTCTTGTGGCAACGGAAAATGATATTTTTAACTACTGACAAGGAAGGATAGTGTGTAGAATGGAAAAACTTTTGGAGCTTACTGTTATACCAGGGATCAAGTGTAGGAAGGGTAGCATCAAGAGAAGTAATAGCGAAAATAGCAATCGGTTCAAGTAAAGGAACGGATCGGGAAAGGGTATCAAAGACGACATGGTCTTTACCTTTACGGTGGAGAATAGTGAAATCGTATTGTTGTAGTCCATTGGACAGCAAAATAAATGATCGGTTGTACTTTGAAGATTAGAGAATGGCGGTCGGTGATGACCGCAAAAAAGTTCGTAGTAGGAGGGAGATAACAACTATTTGTTGTATTTACTAATACAAAACGAAAAATCTTTCCGATCACTATAAATTTTAAAGATGACAGCTCATTAAAGAGATAAAGAAGCAAAATTGCAGTGGACTGTTGCATTATGCTATGACTAATACTTCAAAAATTCGAGACCTCTGACGTATTTAGAATTTTAGTATTTAAAGAGGAATCTAAATGATGAGTAGGTCATTTAAGATTCGTCATTCAAAATGTAACATTGAAGTTTTGAATATAAGTTGTGAGACATTCAATCATTGTTATATAATTATTTGATGAAGTACAACCACGATTTATTTTTTCAATATAAATAATCTTGGTGTAAGGTCACACGCTACTCTAATCTGTAGAAGTACTTTAAAAAACCTATACTTCGACGGATCAGTATTAATTAAAAAAAGTTCTAAAAACTTGAAACACGGAATTTTTCAATGCAGTTAATTCCAATGAAAATGATATTTTTATAAGCAGAAACGGGTGATCATAAAGAAGAATACTAGCAAGAATTTGACAATCCAAACCAGAAATATAAATTTGTTTGTAACGTAAAATACGTTTGAGTATTATTAAGTAGATTTAACTAGGATAAATTTTTATTTTACGTATAAAGATTGTTTGTAAATGGGCAATTTAATTTTATCAGTCTTGAGGTAAAAGTTCAAAGTGTTTTGGCCTTTACAAAAATTTTTTCAACGTCGTTGATCAGTTACATTGACATGGGTTAATATAAAAATATTTCAATTATCCATAAACATTATAAAGAAAATATTTTTGACTTGCACATAAAATATTTTGGGATTCTATAATTATTTAAAAGGGTTAGGCGAAGATTCTTTTAATAAGTAAATAGTGAAAAAGTAATTTTTCTTTAAAAACTTAAGCTGCAAATTGCATTTATAAGCAGTATTTATATCTGTGTGTGAGTAAATCTTTAGATGTGTGCAAAAGAAAGGTGTTTTGGAATGTATTGAGGATTGCTCTTAAATGTTCCTTAAGATTTCTTTGTTTCACTTCATTTTCGTAAAATCCACAAGATGTTTGTCGCCGCGCTAGTCAAAGAGGAAGAAGGGGTTGGTAAGGTAGTAGCTCACATTTTTTATTAAGCAAGCATCCATTGTATTCTTATATTGGTCGCTCAACGTTACGGCAACTTTAAAAGGCAATTCACAGCAACACACACACACACACACACACACACACACACCACACACACACACACACACACACACACACACATATATATATATATATATATATATATATATATATATATATATACAGTGCTTCCCAAAAGTAACGGATATATTCGATTAAACGATTATTGACAATTTCTGAGTAAAAAGCTCTGACACGTCGATTTTTATTTTTAAATTGTCATTTAATTATGTCATTTTTAACACACCACCCTTCAACCCTTAAGCGCTAGCATCCCCTACTTAAAAATTTTAAATAGCAATGTACCCTTTGTGATACCTCAATTAATAGCATTTTTCATGCAGAATTAGAATTTTACAAAAAATTCTAAATCGGTTGATAAATAACTGTTTTATTCAATAAACAATACTTAAATAAAAAGCATAAACCAAACCCAATTTCAATTAAATGTTCAAACTGCTGCCCGTTAGCGGCTAGGCAGTGTCCTAATTTAGAGACGAACTCTTGTTGAACTTTGTTTACTACACTTTAGATTTTAAATTACCCCAGAAAAAAAAAACCAAAAGGGTTAAGTCGGGAGACCTTGCGGGCCATTTAATTTGTCCTCGTCTACCAATCCACCTCATACGAAATACTTGGTCGAGATATTCCCGTACTGGACGTGCATAGTGGGGAGGCGCGCCATCTTGCTGTAGCCAAATACTGGCATCAGGTGAATCAGGATCTTCTGCATTCGGATGTAGTATCGCTAAAGCAGGAATTCATTCAAATTGGAGAAAATTTAGATATTGTTCCCCATTGAGTGTTCTCTCAAAAAAGTACGGTCCAAAAACTTTATTACCCACTATCCCCGCTCAAACATTAATCTTTTGTGGAAATTGTGTATTTGCTGCCATCATCCAGTGCGGATTTTCATCAGCTCTAAATTACTAGAACAGGTGAAATGGCTTGCGTGTTCTAATAAGCTAAAGAGCCAAACTACAGGTCCAACCAAAGTAGTAAGGTCGTTAGTGAGGAACCAGACTAAGACAGGTCCCCGAAAGAGGGCAGCGGCTCTTTCGGTACTTAGATTGGCAGAGACCATAGGGGTCGGTATGGCAGTCTAAGACACACTACCGCGATGTGGAAGGCAACGGGAAACCACCACATTATCTCCCAAGTACACAGCGTACCTAAATTATAATAAAATGATGGCATTCTCTGGGGTAAAATATTCCGGAGTTAAAATAGTCCCCCATTCGGATCTCCGGGAGGGGACTACTTCGGAGGATGCGATTGGAAAGTTAAAAATAAGAGTCGGGAACATTCTGCGAGTCGGAGCGTGGAATGTTAGAAGTATGAAGCAAGTAGGTAAGCTAGAGAACCTAAAAATCGAAATGAATAGGTTATCACTAGACATAGTAGGGATCAGCGAAGTTCGGTGGCCAGAGGCGGGGGATTTTTGGAGTGGAGACTTCAGGGTAATTCATACAGGAGCAGAGGACGGAAATTTGGGTGTGGGGATAGTTATGCGGAAAAAGATAGGACACTGTGTGGAAAATTACTTACAAAAGAACGAAAGAGTACTCATGGTTAGATTAGAATCTAAATCGATAGATACAGTAATAATACAAGTATACATGCCCACCTTTAGCTACAGTGATGCAGAGATAGAAACGATCTACAAAGATATCGAAGACATATTAAGATACGTAAAGGACATGAAAATTTAATAATTACGGGGATTTTAATGCTGTGGTAGGTGAGGGTAGGGAAGGAGCGGTAGTAGGTTTATTTGGTCTAGGCACGAGAAACGACAAGGGAAATAGGCTGGTAGAATTTTGCGACAAGAACAATTTAATCATCACAAACACGTTATTTCAACATCATGCTAAAAGACAATACACGTGGAAGATGCCAGGAGATATAGGACAATATCAAATAGATTGCATTCTTGTTAGACAACGGTTTAGGAATCAAGTAAAAGACAGTAGAAGCTACCCAGAAGCAGATATAGATACTGACCACAACATCGTAATTATGAAGGCCGCACTTAAATTTAAAATCTGAAAAGAGGAACGGAAAAGGCACGTGGACTTAGAGAAACTAAAAGACAAAGATATTCAAGTAAGATTCGAAAAAAAGTCAAATGAATTGCTGAATGATATCGCGAAAATATCTGAAACTAAGGAAGTAGAAACAGAATGGAGTAACATTAAATCCAGCCTAGACATGGCGGCCAGAGATATTCTGGGGTATACACAAAAAGAAAATAAGAAAACATGGCTAACAAAGGATATCTTGAATTTAATAGAAGAAAACGAAAATACAAAAATAAATCAGACGTAACAGGAAAACAGATACAAAGCCATAAAATGGGAAATTATTCGAAAATGCAGGAAAGCTAAAGAACAATGGATTGATGAAAAGTGCAAAGAGGTACAAATGAAGATGGAAATAGGAAAGACAGACGAAGCATACAAATTAATTAGAATGAATTTTAGGGATATAAAACCGTATAGCAAAAATATAAGGGACGCACAAGGAAACGTCATTATAGAAAACGTAGAGAAAGTGAGTAGATGGCAAGAATATATAGGAATTTATATGCAGGAGAGGAACTAACTGCATTAGAACAGGAATCAGACATTGAAAATGATGACTTGGGATATCCTATACTTCGAGACGAGTTTGAATTAGCATTAAAGAGTCTGAAAAATGGTAAGGCGCCGGGTACAGATAAGGTGCAAGCAGAAACTCTAAAAGCCGCTGGACAAGCAGTAACAGAACGTCTCTTCCAACTTGTAAGCTATATGTATGAGACAGGCGAGATACCCAAAGATTTCAAACGTAGCATCATAGTAACTATACCAAAAAGAAAGGCGCGGATAGATGTGAAAATTTTCGAACAATAAGTTTGACAGCACACGTGTCAAAAATATTAACTAGAATTGTGCAAAGACGAATGGAAAAACGAGCTGAAGAAATACTAGGAGAAGACCAATTTGGGTTTAGGCAAAACAGGGGAACACGGGAGGCTATTTTAGCTCTGAGAGTGATAATGGAGAAAACAATAGAAAAGGGAAAGCATGTATATAGGGTTTGTAGATCTGGAAAAAGCATTCGACAATGTAAATTGGAAAAAATGTTTGAAATACTCAAAAGGATTGGAATGAGTTATAGGATAGACGAATAGTACATAGCTTATACAAAGAGCAAACAGTAGTAATAGAATTAGAGCAGGAACGTAGAGAAGTAAACATTAGGAAAGGGGTGAGACAGGGATGTGCCCTATACCCATTGATTTTTAACTTGTACATAGAAGAGGCAATGAATACTGTCAAATGCAGAAAGACATTTGGAATTACTATGCAGGGACAAAAAATTGATATGCTTAGATTTGCAGATGATATAGCGGTATTAGCATCTAGCAAGGAAGAGTTAGAAGCGGCTCTTAATGAAATGGAAACGGTTCTAACAGAGAGATACGGTATAAAATTAACAAAACTAAAACTAAAGTTCTAGTTTGCAAAGGTGGGAAAATAAATCAAAAACAAGAATACAAGTATTTAACACGAACTTACAAGAGGTTAAGGATTTCTGCTACCTAGGAAGCCAAATAACGCAAGATGGGAAAAGCACAAAAGATATAAAACAAAGATTAGCACAAGGTCGTGCTACATTTAACAAGAAAAAGCAAATATTGTGCTCAAAGACCACAAACATAGAAACAAGGAAAAGATTGCTTAAAACGTATGTGTGGAGCACAGCACTGTACGGCTGTGAAGCCTGGACAGTAGGAGAAGCGGACAAGAAAAAGGTAGAAGCCTTTGAAATGTGGTGTTACAGGCGTATGATGAAGATATCATGGACAGACAAAGTTAAGAACGAAGAGGTACTAAAATGGTAGGGAAGAAAGAAATATGTGGAAAACGGTAAAAAATAGGAGAGATAGCATGATAGGCCACATACTACGGCATGAGGGAATAGTGCGAAATATTTTAGAAGCAGAGATAGGAAAAAAGAGAAGAAGAGGCAGACCTAGATTAGACTACTGCACACAGATAGTAAAAGATGTAGGCTGTAGAGGTTTCAGGGAGATGTGTAGGCTAGCCCAGAATAGAAATCAATGGAGGTACGCATCCAACCAATCCCAAGATGGATAAACTAATGACGAAAAGATAACTGTGCGTAAACATGATGATTATTATAAGTAACTACAAGAATTGGTTGGGCAATATTCTCGAATAATGTTAAGTGTGTGAAAGGATTTACTAGAAAACCATTATTTCGGCAAATGTCTAAGTGTTGGGGGATCTTGGTAGCCACAGGTTGCTTAACCTCCTTCACTGAATCTCGGTAAAATAGGGTATAAAATTAGAAAACAATAGAAAGGGAACGAGCTGAATACACATACTCCCTGAAAAGAAGAAAAAGAAGAAAACCACCAAAAACGCAGGGTCAAGGAAGCTGCCTATATAACCCTACATGAAAGTGACTGCGTTGCAGACGAATCCGTGACTTTCAGTAAACAATGGATTCCATTACTGGGAGAAATAACAAATGAAAATCAAATGCCCACAATATCTAGGTAGCATTGCAAGTTTTTCCCGGGTTTTCCTTGCAATATTAACATGAAATACAGCCTACATGCATGATTTCTATTTATACAAAAATAACTAATTACATAAAAATAGGCATATTGACAATCCTTGTAAAACAGCATTGGTATCTGACAAGTATAAATCCACAATAAAGTTACCTCAAAACCATATACAATCTCCATAGAACAACATTGGTGTCTGACAAGCGTAAACCCGCCATAGGGTCGCCTCAGATCCAAATACAATCTTCATAGAACAACAGTGGTATCTGACAAGTGTAAACCCGCCATGAAGTCGCCTCAGAACCATGTTAAAATCTACCAAAGAGGTAACTTAAATCATAATGAATTTTCCCCTCAAAATAAATATAAAAAAACGACTACTTAAGCCTTTCAATAATGCAATCGCACACTTCTTTAATAACCATCCTCTCGATTGTATGGGTAGAAACATGTTAAAAAATGTTGGCTGAAATGCAGACACAAAAACGGTAGCAGTCTTTGAAATGCTCCAGATGTATGAGGACGATAGCATGGACAGACAAAGATAATAACAAATAAGTTACAGAAATAGTATGGGAACAAGGATATCTGGGGAAAAAGAGAAATAGTAGGGCGGAATACGTTCTAAGGCATTTTTGGGGAATAGTATGTGATATATTACAAGCAGAGATAGGAAAAAGAGGTAGATGTAGACCTAGATCAAACAGTTATAGATGCAAACTGTGCATATTTCAGGGAAATCTGTAGGTTAGTTCTGAATAGAAAACAATGATGGTACGCATCTAACCAGTTCTAGGACTGAAGACCTAATGATGATGAATCAAATTTAGTTAAAGAAGATGTCTTGTAAATAATTTAACTGCAACTTGAAAGAATAGATTTTAATTTTGGTCAAGACTATGATTATTATTTGGAATGAATGCGGGTTGATTCTAATTAATTATGAATTTTGGATATGAATGCACAAACTGTGCTATCTTTGTTTTAATCTGTTTACAGGTGTAGCAGTGCATCTATAAAGGTTAATATCGAGCCATAGGTTGTTACGTGCCATTGCCACTTAAACATTGTTTTAGGTTAGTTTTTGGTGTACGGAAGTTTCCCGCCATATTTTCAAATACGCGAGACGCGGGAATTTTTAAATAGACTAGGCGGTGCTTCCGATACGTCAGAGTAGTGAGCTTGCGCAATGTGCTTATCCCTTGAGGGGTAGAGCAATACTAGACAAAGGGTGGGGACAAAGTGGTGAGAGGTTTGGGTGACGCCCTGAATCGTGGCTGTTTTGCCCGAATTTTGAAGGTGTGTGGTCGTTTGGGAGGTATCGTATCGTAGCTTTTACCTATGTAGATTTCCCTTGTTAATTATCTTTTGTTTGTCGCTCCTTTACCATTTTTCCGTCATTCCCTGCGTAGGTAAATTTACAGCAACCTTCGGCTACTGGACCCGAGACGACCCTGAGGTACATGCGCCGCTGGCAGATCCGGAGGAATCAACATCTTTAATCCCTCCGACATGCAGCCCTGATAGAGGCCAACTTTGGTTCAACCCCGCCGAGTTCGGATTTCCGGGGTGAGTAATACCGTGTTTAAATTGTTCACGAATATGAACTCTTGTTAATTGTTTATTTAACTTTTTATATTTTTCCGGTTATGGCGCAATGTAATTTGTATTGGTGACGTCATGGTGGATTGCCGCGCCCAAAATCTGTAAAAGGTTTGCGCTTTCCTCCGCTAGAGGCGTCACTCGCCTTATTCATTGCGCGATGTATCTTATGAACTTTGGTAACTGTATTACCGGCTTTTAGGAACTATCTATCACCATATAAATGTTTCACCATTTAAAGTGTAATAAGGTAAGAAAACTTTAGGGATTGTGTTTCAGTAAAATGTTGTATAGCGGTAATTGAGTAAAGGTTTCCGCATTCGCCTTATACAAGAGACTCAAGTAAGGTCTTCTTCGTATACAAAAATTCGGTGGCGCCATATTCTCTACATTTTTGGTCGCAGTCCAACCCTGACCCAAAGCTCATGTTCTACCCAGAGCAAATAGCTCGGCTAGCCGCTTAGCCTTTAGAGGTTTCCTCATCTACGAGCCGTTTTCCACCGAAACTTGCCGTGGGCTCTTTACATTTACTGGAAATCCTCGTCCTCTATCCTTGTGCCTGTCAGCTGGTCACATAGGAGTAAAAATCTTATAAATAGCCCCCCTATTAAGGCAAAACGTTATAATATATATATATATATATATATATATATATATATATATATATATATACGATTGTGTTGAAATTAGCAGGTTTTAGGTCGGCTGGTAATAAAGAAAACTCTCTCACACACACACACACACATCACACACACAAACACACACATCACACACACACACACACACACGCACAGACACAAAATATATACTCACAATACACAAAACACCAAACAATATAACACATTCAATATTCACCCACCTCCTAATATAAACATACACATGAGGACGCTATTATGTGTATCATATTAAAATTTAAAAAAAAAATTAATATATACATAAGATACATACACACATGCAAATTAAACAAAAAGATCAAGATATATATATATATATATATATATATATATATATATATATATATATAAAAAATCATTTAATCAAAATTGACTTTTACTTCTATCAAACCAATATTTTATTTCATCAAATTTTTTTATATATACACATTATTTCTTTCTAATTATTAAAGAAAATTGTTCTAAAAATTCTGGAGAATAAGCTAATGTAAATACCCTTACTGTAAGTAGTTATTTTATTTACTTTAGTAGTTTGTTAATAGTTTGTAGGTTTTAGTTATTGCCTGTGATCAAGCCTAAAATTATATGCGAAAATTTAGGCCATAAAAAGAGTTTTCTTTATTACCAGCCGACCTAAAACCTGCTAATTTCAACATAATCGTATAAAAAGAAGGTCGTTACAATAAAAAAAAGTTATACAAACCCCATTATATATACTAGGTTATCATAAAGTAAGGGATATATTTTAAATCATTACAACTTTTAAAAAAATTAAGTTAGTAACATAAAATAAACGAAATCTAGTTGCTTAATGAATGGGATTTTACAGTATCTATGAGAAACAAAAGCGTTGTCATAACAATTGTTGACACTAGTTTCAAAACGAAATTATTCAATTTGAAGTTTTATTTTGAAATTAAAACTCAAGTAAACGTTGAGTTCAAACGACTCAACTGTAATAACATGGATTTACAAACAAGAATTGGTTTAGTTCAGTGCTATTATGAATCCGGCAGAAATTACACCGCTGGATTACGAAGATTTCGCACGAGAATGGGTTTGAGAGCGGGACCCTGTCAAATGAAAGCGTACCGCAATTTGATACAAAAATTTGAAAGAACAGGGCCTCTAACTGACTTACCAAGATCAGGAAGACCAATAATTAGTGATGTCCAAGTTGCAGAGGTTCTTCATGAAAATCAAGACATAGCCAGAAGCAATTCACTCGCAATCAGCAGTGCAAATGCGATATCCAAGCGATTGCAAATGCCGTATACCACGGTTTGGAAAATTTTACGCAAAATTCTAAACATGTATCCATATAAACTGAAAATGCTGTTTGAATTAAAGAACGCAGATTTGGCTACTAGGTACGATTTTTCTTTGCGAGTAATGGCTCAGATGGAAATTGAACCCGAATGGTTATCCCGTATTTTATGGACAGATGAGGCACATTTTACTCTGAATGGTGGAGTCAATACTTAAAACTGTAGAATCTGGTCTGCAGAAAATCCGCAACAAATCGTTCAAAAAGGTCTTCATGACAAGAAAGTCACCGTTTTTACAGCTGATTTTATTATTGGTCCGTATTTCTACAAGGAAATGCAGAATGGACAAGCCGTATCTGTAACTGTAAATGGTGAACGATACTTGCAAATGTTACAAAATTATGTTATTCCACAGCTGCAAAACGAGCACTACGGAATTGAAAACATCATTTTTATGCAGGATGGAGCACCCCGCACATTTTTGACCAGTCAAAGAATTGTTAACCAACGTTTTCAAGATCGCGTGTTAAGCAGACATTTCGTAAATTCATGGCCACCAAGATCACCTGATCTAAACCCAGCGGATTACTGGCTGTGGGGTTATTTAAAAGTTTAGTGTTTAGAAGACGACCAACTACGCTACAAGAATTAAAAGACAGTATTGCGGAGCAAATTGGTACAATTCAACCAGAAATGTTACGAAATGCTGTGTACAATTTGGAGGTAAGGATGGTGATCTTACAACAACAAAATGGAGGTCATATTGAGCAATTGCCGTAACCTGTTTTGGGCATACTAAATCCCATTTCATAAGCAATTAGATTTCATTTATTTCTTGTTATTAACTTAATTTGTTAAAAGTTATCATAATTTAAAATATATCCCTTACTTTATGATAACCTTATATATATATATATATATATATATATATATATATATATATATATATATTGTGCATTATTCAGTAGTAGTTGATCGCAATTTCCACGGTCGCTGGAACGGTACAGTTGGTCCGATAAATTGACCTGCAAAATCACCAAATTTGACATTGCCAGATTTTTTGCGGACATATCTAAAAGACGGAATATATCAACAAGAATATGATTGAACACACGTGGAATTCTTGAGCCCAATTGCTAGAGACGTATTTCTCAGTTGCGTACAGTCATTTGAAACGCGGATTGTCAATTGTATTGAAGTTCAAGATCACAGTTTCGAGCATTCACTTGTATAGTGAGAGGCAGTAGGATTCAAGCACCCCGAAAAGGTGAGAGGCAAGAAAACTCCCGTCATCCAAGCACCCTGAAAGGTGAGAGGCAAGGGTATTTGCGCCAATTAAGAACCAAAAGGAACAGAAAACTATTACATTCCGTCGTTGTTCCTGGGTTACGCTAAAAGTAGTATACTAACCAACCATCCCACCTACAGGAGGGGCGAAACGTTACTGAAAAGCCCGTCGAAAAATACAAAACTTTTGTTCCATTTCTTGCGATCAAAGCCCCGCGCCATCTCTAGCGAATCGAAAGAAATTTTTCGGACAAATCGTACGTAGTTTCGAGGTAGAATCTGAATTTGCGATAAAAAATATGGGTTCCTATTTAAGATTTCAAATTTGCTCCCCGTTTCACTCACAGAGGTGTGAAGATGGCAGTAGTTTACTATTAACGAACACTTTCGTCGGAGATATATTGTTTCGATTTTGCAAAATTTGCCTACGATGCGTATTTTTCGAGCCTTCACAAAATTCCAAGGTAAATTTTCACCCAGTTACTAGCGAATGATTTGGTACTCTAAATTAGGGATGGGTATTCAAACTACAAAAATTTAATAAACAGAAGCTAATGAACAAAAAGATTATTTTTAAAAATGTTACACATGTATAAAACGCAAGAAACTCTAACTAACAGCACTGTTATAAATCGTTTGGTTTTATTTATATTTATCTTCTTAATTTTAAATAATTTTCGTTATTAATGAAAAGCTTCAAAATTTTTTTAAGATGAGAATTCCGTTCTTTGACATCAAATCAAGTCCTCTTTTTATTGATACGTTCTATTGAGTTCATTATACTCTTATAAATACAGGTAGAGTGTAATAAAACTACAAATCTTTATCAAAACACTTACATAGGATTTCCTTTCTCTCAACAGCTATTAAATCATGAATGTGATTTAGCGTAATCAGCATTTTATAAGCAGGAAACATGTCGCAGTTTTGTTAGTTTGACATTAATTCTAAATGTTTTCGGAATCCATTAATCTTTTTTATGGTAAGCTTAATTTAGAATTCTATCAGCTGCATATGTCAGTCTACCTACCGATCATTATTCTTAATTGTAGTTTCAGGTTCTGGAAGTTTTTAGAGGCTATAAAAGTTTAAATAGCTTTGTTATACATTTAAAACAGGGTTTAGATTTTAAAAAATAGAAAAATATATAAAATGAGTTATATTCAGGATGTGAAATGTAACTTTTAATTGCTTAACCAGATTTATGGATCCTTGTCCACAAACACTGTACAGAAATTTTGACTGACATAAAAATAAAGTAAAAACAATTACTTATTGCTATAAGGGTATTTACGTGATCTTTTGTGAAAATTGTTTGCTGACGGTAGTATATGCGCCAGAATTATTAGGGTGTAAATTATACTAGTTGACAACTGCAGTCCAGACAAATTAAACACGTACACGAGGCATAGATACAAAATAATTATGTTTCATATTATGTTCTTTTTAATTTTTAAGTTTATTATTTCCAAACCTAGCGCCATCCGTTTATTATTTGTAACTCCGTTAAAAAACTGGCTACCTTTCCTAACAATAAGAATGTGATTAGTGCCAGGTATTTAGTACTAATCATTTTAAAATTTCAAAAACCTTGGTTAATTGAAAAAAATCCAACAATATTAAGCGTCGTTGTACAACTAACTGCTTGAATCGTAGTTACCTAATAAGAAGTTATCGTTATGCAGTTTCAACAACGCAGGTTATCCTTAAGTTTATTTTTAAAGCAATATATATTTCGCCATATCACAATTTTTTCAAATTTTCGTTCCAAATGGTACTGGATCGTCTTCATAGTTTCATTTACATAAAAAAAATTATTTCGTGGCTTGTATACAACTTCCTTTGTGCATAAGCATTTGAAATTAGTGCGAATTACCTAACGTCGGCTATTCGCAATTCGCCATATTGTGTAACAAACCAAGTGACGGAGTCGTCTTTGGAACTTGAATAAAAGAAGATGGTTGTTAACGGAATACACCATATGGTGGTATCAAATGGACATGCGTTTAATCGCCATAGTTAAGCAGGTGTTATTGGTGCAGTGCATTCTTAAACAACCATTGGAGATATGCACGTTTAATTTAGTAGTTCACTTTATATTGAATTGTGTTAAACCGCTTAATTTATTTACGAAATCATAAGCGCCATACTGCCAGCAACCATATGCTTTAACTATTTTTTGGAATCATAACTAAAGTTAAACGTCTCAAGTATTGCTGAATTTCGTATTAAAACACAAGTCAATCATGACTTGTGCACTTAATAGTGGTCCTTCGAACCTAATTAGAATCAGTCCTGAGTAATACAGCAATTAAAAACAACGAAATCGATTTTTGATATATACAGGGTTAGTTAATGGAGATATCGGTTAATGTCGCTAATATACGTTTTAGAAAATTATGTTCAAAACAAAAGTTTTTTTATGAAATTTTTATCTACATTTGAGAATACTTCAATTTTTTTCTTCAATTGTTTTTGAGTGACACCTGTCCGCGTAATTTTTTTAAATGGGAACCAACTAATTTTACTCTACTATCGATAGAGCATTTTTTCTCGTTACAACAGTATTTTTGTTGTTTAAAATCTATTATAATAAGAGTTTAGACAAAAGCGATACGATAAACAAACTTGAGCGAGGTAGCTTTATCAGTATTGTTTACGTCAAATACATTTGTGCAATTTATTGCTGTTAATATTAGCAATGGCGAGTTTAAGTGAATCTGAAAAAATTGAAATACCTATGATGCTGGATTATGGAGATAAACGTAGAAGCTTACAAGACGTTTGTAATTTATTTAATAATACGCATCCAAATAGAGATCCAATTTCTAAATCTATTATTAGTAAAACTTTAAAACGCTTTGAACAAACAGGTAGCGTTAAAGATTTGCCAAGGAGTGGTGGACCTAGAACATTGAAAACCAATGATAAAAAACTGGATGTTTTATTGGCTGTATCTAAAGATCCCCATTTTCAACTTACCAATTAGCGGACAATCTCAATATTTCACAGTCGTCTGTCGTTTCGATGTTAAAAAGTGAAAAGTATAAACCTTATAAGGCACACTTGTACACCAGTTGATGGAAGATGATTTTCATAGGCGACTACAATTTTGTGAGGAAATGTCAAACACTTGCAATAATAATAAAAATTTGTCATTATCCCTTTCTCTGATGAAGCTACTTTTTGCCTTATCGATGAATTAAACAGACACAACTGCAGACACTGGTCATCCGAAAATCCGTTTTGGTTTTTGGAGCACCATACGCAATATCCCCACAAGATGAATGTTTGGGTTTGCATTTTAGGCGGTCATATTATCGGTACCTTTTTCATCAATAGCAAATTAACTTCGGCTCTGTATTTGCAGTTAATGCAAAATGAAACTATACCTGCTTGTGCGACGCTCTATCCATATGAAAGCAGCGAACAGCTTCCCAATAACAGAATCTGGTTCCAACAAGATGGGGCCCCACCACATTATGGATTCGTGTATATCTGGATAACGTTTTTCCAAACAGTTGGATTGTGAGACGAGGGAACATTGAGTGTTAGTCCATTTCCCTGATTCAAGTCCTTTATGTTTTTTCTTTGGGCATACGTAAAAAACAAAGTTTTTAAAGATAGGCCCGATGACATCGAACATTTAAAAATCCGGATTATCAGAAGGATACAAGAAATTCCCCGTGAATTTTTAAACAATTTTTTTCTGCATTTTGTAAATCGATTAGGTCACTGTACCTTTGTGTGGATCGTTAGAAAATCAAATTAAAATTAAAGAAGCTTACAGTATGCACCTTCTTGCTTTTTCATATGCTTCGCAAAAATTCTTTGCAGCCTTTGTTTATTTTCGTTCGGTATTTCCTTCTGGAGATATTTCTTTTCTTTTGTTATGGATAAATCAAACATAGCACCTTTGAAATGTTTATCTATGCCTGGACCACAAATTTGCACTGCATACTGTTATCAAGATTGATACATTTTATTATTTATACTTATTGGTCTATAACATTTAAAAAAGGCATTTGTTATATTGACTCGTCATTGGTTTTGATTTGGATCAAGTCACCTGCATGTTTTTGAAAGCGTTGTAGCTAATCGCGCTAGAATAATTTAGGAAAGCGTTCTGCCTGAGCTTCGGTGTTATATTCGCTATTGTGGCAATCGTGCTTATTGTTCCAAGAGAGACTTATTTTCTTTTAAGTTGCACGCACATCCCTTATGGTGGACAAATCCTCCATTTTTATTGTTTCCTAAAGAAAATTGGCTTTTGCCGTTATCGCTTGTTTTATTTCTTAAGGTAACTTCTGAGAAAAACGTAATGTGTGTGTTTCTACAATAGAATCGATATGGATCGAGAATTTGTTAAGTGCTTCTCTTCTTTACGCAAAATGCAAGGTAATTGCTTAAGAGTGTTCAACGTCCCGAAAATTGTTGTGGAATCTGTTTTGTCATGGGTAGAGTTATATAAGACTCTGATCGTAATAGTAAAAGTCGTTTAGTCCTTACCATTTAATTATGAACTATAAGACTTCGTCAAAATGAGCCCTTACCCAAAAATTCACGGGGTTTAGGTCATTCGTAGACTGAAATAGTATTTTGAGAGTAGGCGGTAGATTAGTTCACTCTAGTCTACCCGATTCTCCTAAGTATCCTGCCTTGTTGCCTAATAAGCACCGTTTTACGAATTTATTAATAGAACAGGTTCATCGCAAGAATCTTCATTCAGGTGTGAACACAAATTTGTATTTAATTTAGGAAAACTTCTGGATTATTTCTTCTCGTCTTTCTAGTAGGCGTATTCTATCCAAAAGGTATATTTGCTATACGATCAATCCTGTACCAGTTGTTCCTATTATGGGAAATATACCCCGTTGTCGCGTTTTCGAAGCTAAACCATTTGGTTCTTTCGGAATAAATTTTGCCGACCACTTTAGTATTATGTCATATCGTAAAAGGAGCTCTAAAAAGTTCAAGTACCATCTTTGCCTTCAATTGCTTGGATATTAAGTCCTTGCATCTCGAAGTTTTTTGGATCTTTCCACTGAGATGCAGTTATGCTTGCCTTTGACGTTCTATTGCTCGCCATGGTCGTCGCCAGTACATTTATAATGATCGCGGTACAAACTTTGTCGGTGATGATTGACAGTTACCAGAATATTTTGGTCAAACTGTGGAATTAGAAGACTGATTGGAGCTTTGGGACAAAATGATAGCTAGTAGTTGTTTTTATATAAAGCAATCTGGATTAGTTAAATAAGGACCACCTCGACATTTTATGGTTTAACGAAACACATGAAGGACCTTGATTAATCACCATTGTAATAATATAAATGCAAGACATAATAAAGGATAAATACCTTGTTTTAACATGATGTAAAGGCACTTACTATGTTGTTGATTGGAAAACACGTTTCTTCGCATGCACGCTCAACGTTCATAACGTTCCGAAACTAAATGTCAATGTTACTAAATAATTTCGATCTTAGATTCGCACTACACTGTTGCCGAGCCGTACACAATACACTTAAAGTTACGAATAAAGCCTTTGCACAATATATTTACGGAAAAACATAATATAGTCTTGCATGACGGAACAAAGACTTTATATGGCATTTAAACTTTCTTTCGATTCCTTACTTTGGAGGTATTTGGGGAACGGCACTTAAGTCTGTAAAAACTCAGTTAACTCTAATAGTCGAAAATCCAAAAATTAGCCTTGAAAAGTTTCAAACTCTTACACTCAAACTGAAGCTTTGTTGAAATCTGACCCTTTTGTACTCTTGGCATTGATTCTAATGATCTTTGTTCGTTGATTCGTTATTCTTCGATTTTGGAACTATTGTCGTTGCTCCCAGGTCCTGATGTTACTCATATAATTTTCGCATTTGTATCGTGGACAGTTAATTCAAGCTCTGCAGCAGGGATTTTGGGTTCGGTGGCATGCAGAATACTTACATCAATTGCATCAACGTGGCACTTGGTTCAAATCAAAACAGTTGAAAAAATACCGATATTGGTACATTCGTTCTCGTAAAGAAAGCTTCTGCTCCTCTACGTTGTTGCCAGCTAGCTCGGATTTTTTAACTACATCTTAGAACTGATTTGGTTTTACAGGTAGTTACGATACAAACGTCTAAGGCAGTTTTAAAACGTCGCAGGATCAAACTGTGTCGGCGGTACCGTGGATCAGCCAGGTTCGCGTATCACTGCTGACTCTAAGGTACGGAGTTCGGTTCTTGACATTAACCGCTTGAAAAACGTTAGACAAACATTTTTCGCAAAAATACGCCCCTATTTGAATGAAAAGTATAATTTAGGTCTCGTGTATGAGTGTTGTCACGTACGTTAAAAATCCCTACCTTGCTTGGAATAGTAAGAGTTCGGCAAAATTCAAAATTTTCATGTAAAAATAAACCTGGTTTCTGACCAACGTAGTACCTTCAAATGAAACATCGGAAAATCAAATGTAGGCTCAAACTGTATCTCTTGCCTTGATAAATTTTTAATTGTGCATCAATTTGAACATACACTAGTAAAACTTGTAGTTTTGTATTGTAGATGTAAAAGAAAAAGCATTCATTACCAAGCTTGTATTGCTGTAATTGTACTGTATTGGTTCGCGTTATACTGTAACTTACAAGCCACAACTCCAGTTGTTCATAAACAATAGAAATTCGTGCCAATTAACATAACCCGCCTATTGGTAATACGGTATGTTGTGGTGATAACAAGCCAAATGATGTGTCAAGAAGAAGATCGTTATTGGATAAGTCCACAATACTGGTTTCATGTGGACAACTGTTTAATCGCCGTGTTGTTAATGGTGCAGTGCCTTCTTAAACAACCACTGAAAGTTAGTTTATGTAGTAATTCATTTTGTACTGTCATTGTGTTAAAACACTTATTTTGTTTATGAAATCATAACCACTATACTGCCCGTAACGTATTTTTTTTGTCGCAACTCAAGTTAAAGATCATTCCTACTTTCGCTTTAAGACACAAGCAAATCATGGCTAGTCCACTCAGATACCATGAAAAAGAATTTAACTAAATCTAATATTACTTTCTGACGCTAGTAGGGGTTTGTGTTACGATATTTTTTATAGTCATGTCATGATCTATTTTTGCTTTAAGTGAAACATACTTAGAAAACTTGCCCATTTGTGTCCACCCCTAGATCCTTGTCGTAAGACTCATGGGGCTCTTGTAAGTAGAATACCTAAACTATATGCTTCGCCGTCATTGGTACGAATTAAACAAATCGTTCGGCCGTTTTTTGTTAATACTTGAAAATTGTTCTTGGGTAACTATTTCTCAGGATATCCACATAGACACACAATACTTGCAGGAACTGACGTCTTTATTCTCCAGAAAAACGTAAAACCCTCTGCGTTTGATTGTTGTCTTCCTTGATGCATGATGAGTTTGACTTTGTATAAAACTAAGCGTTTTTACTAAATCAAGGCACATCAAAGTCTCCTTTTAGTGCTTTATTCTGAATCCTTGGAGCTTTTGAGTATAGGTTTTCTTTATGCAATCCCATGTAACAGCTGCGTGTACCAATATCAACCTATTCATCATTTTTACAGCACAAGCTTACTTGAAACCGTTGCGTGGACTGTGTGGACTTCTTAAAGAGTCACCTGAGCATTAACCCCTTTACCTTGTTGGCTCCATTTAATGTGAATTCTTCAACTTTAGTTAAAATCAATGGTTATACTTGACGTTGTTCTATCAGAGGTTCGGCAAACGTACAGACTAGATTGGAAACTTCGAGAAAACCAATTAGTTCCTATCTGATTTAATTTTGAATTTAAAAGAAAAAAACCCATTTCAAAAGTAATACGTAGTTCAACCACCAAACGAGAATATTCAGTAATCCATTAAAATGATAAGCTTTGTCGAAAATCTGTCAGAGGTTTTCGCGACAAGCAGGCTGGTGCTTTTCATAACACAAAAGTGAATTCTAATTCTAATATCAACGAACCACCAAATACCTACTACTACTAAAATTGTTTGGGCACATCCAACGTAAATTCTATACCTTATTGGTCGTTAGGTTACTAGAGAATACAAACCAAATGTCCATATGAGCCCTTTATCAGTATGCAAGAAAATTTCTTTGTGTTTAAATATTTTAATTCATCAACAAGCAATATTCTGAAACTCTCCCATTAAGAAGGGTTGCTGGTTTAGCGTACTTCAAATTCTGTTGAGTCTTTTTAGTAAATTTAATCAAAATATATCTCAGATCAAATAATCTCATTAATATCGAACATTTGTTTGTTACCCGCTACGTGTTTTGAGATACCTAATGAATGCTTAATTGCATTAGAATCAGAAACAAGTTTAAAATTAACGCGTCGAAAAATCATATTTGGAATATTAAAATTATTATAGTTATTAAGTTTAACGTATTCTACATTCTCGTTAATAGAGGCTGGTTTCAAAGCTGTTAGCGTGCAGATGTTACTTCTAATTCTATATTATATCAGAATTCAATCCATAGTAATGCTATGCCATCCTTTGTATTCCTCTATTTGTTTATTAAGCGCGCGACTTACATCTCCCCATATTAAAATGTATATAAAATTAAATGCATTTATCATGTCTTAGTAATAGCATGTTACATTGTATTAAATTAAGATTATAAATAAAGCTTCACAAAGTTCATATCAGAAATAAGAAAGAAAGCAACTACTCTGTATTCCAGACGCAACCGGATACTGCAGGTGCAGACACAGTGAACTGCAATAAAGCAATCTTAATTAAAATTACTTAGAATAAGACACTGTATGATTATCTAGAAACTACAGACAGCAAGAGCTGCATTTTTCCCAAGGTAAAGTAAGGTCAGAGGCTTCATAAATACCGCAAAGGAGTCCCCGTTCGTCAGTTAGTCTTCGAACTTCATAACTTTAACATTGTTAGTGGTTCAAGCTACTCGCCGTAATTTGTAATTATTAATTATTGGTTTATTAACTCAAGTAATTTTTGTCAATTTCAATTACTTAATGTTTAATGAATATAAACGTTTAAGTTGTTGTAACAGAAAGAAATCATTTTTGTAGCTATACAATTAAAAATAAATTTGATAGAAGTGTTTTTGGTGACAAACTTTTTAAAAAGAAGCTCCCAAAGGCCTAAAACCTACTGCGCGTTCTTTATTAGGCATGTCTTGTAAGTGGATATTAGTTAATTTTTGCACTAAAGAATTAAGAGGTTCTTTTTAAGAAGAACAATTTTTAATTTACTAACATTTTCAGTATCTAGTGTATTAAAAAGGTAATTGTCCATTAATCTCTTGTTTTAAATTTAGTTTTAAATTTAGTTAATGAATGCTAAGAGTTTAGTAAAGAAGAACGCTTAGATTCTTGATTCCTAAACTTTTTTGACAACCAACTTGATAAATGGTAATAATCAGTAGGTATTTTTGTGAACACACTGTGAAGTACATTTTAGACATTAAAGATTCTCAAATTGTCATTTTTAATTTTGACGTTGGTGAAATTAGGTTAAGTATATTATTAAAACAAATTCCTGTTTTTAAATAGGATCCTCAAACAACAAAGTTTCTATTTCTCAAACATAACTTCTCGCCGTTATGAATCTGAAATTATAACACTAAGTCAAAGAACCTTATAAATAAAAATAGTATGACCGACAAAGCAGAGAAGCATTTTAAAAGTTGGTAACGATTCGTTGAAAATCTTAAATAACCAAGAAACGATTTTCTTTGAGTAAAGCTTTGAATTTTTATCAGGACATGTTACAGGTTATTTTTGGCTTTAAGAAAATCATTTCAAACAATACAATTATTTGCATTAGTAATTTAATGCAAAGTCCTTGATGTTATCACTGGTTGATAAGTCGAAGAATACAATCAATTTCGTGCCTTATTTGTTGGTAATCGTGAATGAAATTGGAGATCATTCCTTAAAAATGTTGCCTAGTGTATTTTTGTTTTTTGTTAATTATTAATTGGTCATTTTTGAATGTTCTAATTCGTGTTTCGGTAACCAGCCAACCTGGTGCGATCGTGGATGGTCGGTGGGACATTTGAAAGTTCGTTGTTGGACAAGAAGGTCGTAGTAGAAACGTGGTTTCAGGTATTTTTGAAAGCTGTGTTTGAGCTTTTTCAATTTGGGATTTTTATACTTGCAACTTTTACACGAGTTTCCGTTTGGTGTATGAAGACATCGTCTGGCTTGTGGTTTAGCCGTTGGAAACTTGGACCACCCGTTTATTGGGGATTTTACGAATCTACTTTGACCGCCATTTTTGGCAGCGACTAGAGGCCGTTATAAGAAACCTTTTCTGCAGAATTATTATAACGCTCACACTTCTCTGATCATTGCTTCAATCCAGAAAAGGTAAATAAATCAAAATAATTAATTAATTTATTAATCACGAAATTTTCAAATACAGTGTTTACCTTCGTAATAATTAATTTGTGTAAGTTGCATTACAGAACTATGACTGTTGACTTTTCTATATATGTTTTTATTAACAACAAAAAATTTTAATAATAACACAAAGGGTGTTGCACCCAAACTTAGTCAGTTGTTTTAGCAAATTGTTTTGTAGGTTTCGACCTTCGGGAAAAGATTTCAAGTTCAGGTCGCAATTAAAAGTAACCTTGCAATTGGAGTCTGTGCGTCCGTATCCACCGAAGTATATTCAGGTCGCCAAGCTGAGCAGATCCTTTAGGCAAAGTAAGGTATATTAAGTAATTATAAATAGTCTTGGATCATCTTGATAAAATTGTTTTACTGTGCTGCATTTTACAATATGTATAAATGCGTATATTGAATGTAAATTCTGTAGGTACTTATAAGAAGCAAGTTCATGCGTACACCAGCTGGTTATTAGTAGATAAGGTAAGAATCTAACAAATTTGTTTTCTACTAATGTTATACTGATTAAATATATTCGTTAAACCTGTAAGTGTTGTAAAACTTTTCTTGCGTCAACCCACTAACTTACCCCCCCTTTTGTGTAGAGTTTTGTGCGGCCTCATATGAGCTAGTCGAGGGCACAATTTATAATGGTAACTACCAAAAGTAGCCGTAACAGACATTCAAGAATGGTTTTGGAAAATAGTATTTGTATTTCAATCAGGTAACGAACCAAAAAACTTTGCAAACGCGTGGAAAATTCTACCTTTGTACAATCTACAAACCTGCTTAAGAAACGCTTCCAAGCAAATGAAGGAAAAGCATCTGATTATTACAAAATTGATAAAAATAAATTATTATTAATGGATTAAGGAAAACGAGTTGGTTTGCTCGATAAAGAACGCTATGTTGGAAGAGTACAGGGATTTATCAAAAGATCCTTATAAATCAATAGCTTAGAAAAATATTCCTATAGACAAAATGGTCAGAGCAATTTCCCTAACAGGAAACAAACTCCTAAAGTTTACTGGTTTCAGAAAAACTTACAAAAAAACAGGGGAAGTTCTAGGAAACCAAACGTTTCAAGTATATCACACGGATTCATCATTTATCATAATGGTTGCCTAACCAATTGATAATCTAGAAATTATTTGTACGGACTCTTTGTATATTAAATAGGAAGGAAATTTAAATTTCAAGTGACGTAACGTCATAGTGTTCTAACATGACGTACACTAACATCTCTAGAGTATATTGGACTTAGTATTGTTGTTGACAATAAAATCAAAAATATATCAAGTTTGTTTAATACTATGTCCCACAACAATTTTCCAATTGCCGCCAAATTTAAGGGAAGCAGCCTGCTAGCGTTCATCAATAATTATTAAATGGAACTGAAAAAATTTCAATAATATGTTTAACTTACATAAATAATATTTGTGCCATTTCTGATACTTTCAAATCTAATGGGGAATTTCATTAAACAACTAAATTCAGGTATAGCATTTACGCATGAAGTAGAAAGTAAAGAACAATTACCTTTTTAGATACATTAATAACTAAATATGAAAAAAATAATATTTCATATCTATAACAAATAACTGAATATGATATTATTATTGTGGAAAGCGACCCATTTCACACGAGTAGGAAGGCATAATATGTTTCCGGACTCTTACTTAATTAATAACTAAAAACTAATTGTGCAAATTCCCTAACACAAAGTTATAATTATGCATTGCTTCATCGCTTCCTGCAGGGGAATCAACAATTCAGAATCTTAGTGGTTCGGTTTCCAGTAGATTTAATGTTATGTTGCTTATCTGTAATAGCTCTAGTGCCTTAAAGGAAATAAGTAAGAAAGGTTGGAGCGACAATTTCGGACTCCATATCGAAACATACACGATAAGTGACTTCACCGAAAACACAGTCACTTCCGTGGATTTTGGTACTCAGTGACTCACGTAATCCCTCTCCATTGTCCCAGGACTTACTCGTCCTTCGTGGGACTGGCATACCTAATAGTCCGATGTCTTACGACGAATTGGAATAGAGAACTTCGTCAATTCCAGCGAGCACGAAAAAAATCCCCGAAGGTATCGTAATAAATATAAGAAATAAAAATTTGAATATCCAGTAAATGAAATTAACGCGAAGCAATTAATGTCACACGAAACATCAGCCGATCGGGCTAATTTTACGAGTGTGAAATAGTATTTTTCTCATAAGTACTGTACACTATTTTCACGACGAGCACGACTTTGTCTTTATAAAATCCCCATCTCAATTGCTTTTGGCGTATGTTTAAGAAATAGGAGAAGCAGGATTTTTACTACAATACATTTTCGATTCTTTACAGTGTAATTCATCCCAATTGTATACTGGTATGGGTAATTAGGTCCTTAACCAAAACAGAAACTGCTAGTAACAATTTAACTCTGAATATTTTAAACCGTTTATAGTCAAAAGAAAACGAATGAATAGAGGTAGAAAACCGTAGTTGTCCCGGGCATGTTGGATTATATAGATCTAAGTAATTATCGTACTAGCGCTTGTCATACTACCCTTAAAGTTGAAAAGCATTTCAATACTACAGTGATATGTAAATTTGTACTCATCATCATTAAGTACAGTCCTAGAACTAGCCTGCATATTCCCGAGCTAGCCTGCATATGCCCCTGAAATTCCCACAGCCTACCGTTACGCTTTTTCTGCAATAGTCTATCTCTACCTCTCTTTTTCCTAACTTTGCTTGTAATATATACCGCACTATTTCCCAAATGCCTTAGAACATGTCCTATCCTTCTACTTCTTCTTTTTTTTTGTTTTCCACAAATATCTTTCTCCCTCTACTATTTCTAGAACCTCTTTGTTATAACTGTGTCTGTCCATGCTATCGTCATCATACATCTAAAGCACCACCTTTCAAAAGGTTTCTACTTTTTTCTGTCTGATTCTCCAGTTTTGCACTGTAGACCGATAAAGATCACTTTCTAAATAAACCAAATAGCGTGCAATCTGTTGTTTTAACGCGTGGTCGTTGGACAACAATAATTAAAACGCAGGCTAGTGATTTCTATAACACTAGCTCACGTGGTCAGGAGAATATCCTTAAAAGTGTTCAAAGTAACACTAGTAAATTGTATGTTAAAAGATTCACTGCAGCCTAGGTGGCAAGAAGAAATCTTTAAAAGTGTTAAAAAACTATCTTATTTGCTCATTTCTTTGAATTTTTGTACTGATGATGACTACATAATGCTCAATATACGTATATAGTTTTCCCAAGATTTTTTGTGTTGAAGGGTTTTAATTATTGTCACAGAGCTATTATTCATCATTTCTATAGAAAATGTGCTTATATGAACCATCTCATTGTTCGCCTCTAATTATAGTTTACAACATAAACTGAAACCTTTTAAATTTCTGCTTAACAGACTAATTAATATTTTTTAAATAATTACTTACTTAATAAAGAACAAATAGTGAATTATAATATTTTTGCTATTTTTATTATTTAATTTCAAAGTTCTTTTTAGTAATACAAATAAGATCAAAGAATTGTTAGGTAATTCAAACAACAGAGTTTACAGCACAAACCAGCGTCTTTCTATGTTTTAGTTAACAGATTAATTTAAAAACTGGTTTAATATAGAACATACACTCGTTAAACAAAGAGCGGGTTATAATGGTGTCTTTGCCCTGCGGCACTCCATCCGATAGTTCTAGATAGGACCGAAGGCGACCTCTTAACCTGTTAAGTTTGGTCAAATACTGGCCGACAAACCAAACTAGGTTGGAGCGTTAACTTACATAGTAACACACACGCAGGGCATACATTTTCTAAAATAAATCGTATTTCGTAAGAAATGAACGTTTGACAATTTCAAGTAAACGCAAAACGAATCCCGGAGCTTAAACTTGTTAATCATATGCAACTGCTTCATTCAGTCAGTCTGTGTTTTTTTGGGTCGTTATTA
This sequence comes from Platerodrilus igneus, assembly GCA_036346225.1. Lineage (NCBI taxonomy): Eukaryota > Metazoa > Arthropoda > Insecta > Coleoptera > Lycidae > Platerodrilus > Platerodrilus igneus. The sequence continues at coordinate 6,541,112 of JARFIW010000165.1, read as the reverse complement.
TAAATAACTATCTGCAGAAGTCGGTTTTGCTGACAACTTTTGTGTTTTGTTTTTGTTCTATTTTTATGTCGTATTCCTGGGTATGTGCGGATGAGAATGGATGGGTTGAATTTTTGAAAATGCTTTTTTGGCAGTCAAAATACTATTCCGCACAGAAGAAAACATTCTTTACAAAATAATAAAAGGACATTATTTTGCTTACCAAAGACATTTTCAAAAATTTAACCAGTCCTTTTTCATCTACACGTGCACAGGTATTTGAAAAAAAAAATTAGAACAATAAACGTACAGAAAAAAGTTAAACATCCGCACGGAAAACAATGTTCCTCAAAAACATTTCTAACATGCAAAAATACACACAGGCACCAAAACAAAGCATATTTAAAAAATTTAGCGGTGCCATTTTTATCTACACACACTCAGGAACACAACACAAAAAGTATCAGAACAAGGAGCAGTAAACGAAAAAAGTTAGAGCTCCCGCAAAGAAGAATTCAGTCTTATAAATGCTTTCTCGTCTGCGGGCGCTGTAATTCTTTTGTATTTTAAACTGATTTTTTGAATCGTGTTTCTGTGTGTATGTGGATGAAAATTTGATAGGCACAATTTTTGAAAATGTCCTTTTGGCCAACATAATACTGTTTCTTGCAGAAAAAACCATTACTTACAGATAATAAAAAGGCAATGTTTTTGCTGCCAAAGATTTAACCTGTCCATTTTCATTTACACATGCACTGGAACACCATAGAGAAAGATTTAGAACAATAAACAGTACACAAAAAGTTTCAGTACCGCTTAGTAAACATTCTAAAAATAAATTGTTGTTCTCTAAAAATGTAAGGCAAAAAACATTTAAATTTTATAATCTAGCACTACTAAGGGCCTTACTAAATTATAATGCTTTACGTAGGGTTCAATAGTAACAAATTTTGAAAACTTTACATCGAGGACACAGATTCACTTTTATACTGTACAATTGTAATCAATTTGTGAACAATATAAGAGTGTACTGCAAATAAGTTTTGATAGTTCAACTGCAACGGAGGTAAAGGCCGTGAATTTTAAAAATTTATTCATTCGCTGACATGATGATAACATCACATGCTCGGATTTGCACTAGAACATTTGATACCAGTGCGTTTGGTGTGTAGCAGTACACACTACCGCAGCTGTACAAGTCAATATATACATAAGGAAAAAACATGTATTTCTAATACTGGCAATTAATACACGACACTGTAGCTAACTATTTACAGGATTAACACGTACGCGTGTTAATACGTACAAACAGGAACAAATACCTATATATGAAAGTACATTAATTCGATTAATGAAAAAATTGTACTGAGAATCTTTACGAGATTAACATTGTAACGGTTTTTATTTTTAATGTTTCCAACTCCTGCCTCTAGGGAGGAGATACAACAAGTATTCGAAATTTAAAATGATTTAAACTTCTTACGTGTGTGACTGGAACTATAAAAACTTGCTGCTCCGGCGATTATTTTGGCTACTATCCCATGAGAGGTCATGAAAAAGGGCAGGGTTGAAATATTCTTCGTGACATGGAAATTGAATAAAGTGAAGTTGGACGCCACTGTACCTAGCACGTATAAAGAAGAGGTGATTTTAGGGTAGATACAGAAACCCTATTGAAATGGATCATTCAAAACCTTTAATTTACCCTTCTTAGACAATCAAACCTGTTAGAATCAGAGAGTATCTATTGTATAGCAAATAACTTTTAGCCATTAAAAAATTAAATCAGTTTATAAAGCGTAGTGGTTCGTATTCCCGTTTTATTCATTTTAAAATAAAACACAATTTATTTCGCGTTTTAAACAACTCCAGTTGTTAATAAAACTATTTTGAAATTGGTGCATTATAATCGTCATTTGTCGTAAACATGCCGAATTATCTCCAATCAGAAGAGAAGAAAACGATTTGGCATTTGTTTTCATTCGTTTTCGTAATTTTGAACTTGAAGCAACAACAAGTGCAGCTGCTCCATATGGCTAAAGTGCGTGATTTCAAGTGAACCAAACCGCTTAATCATCGCCGTTTTCAGTGTACCGTACCTGCTTAGAAGACTACAGGAGGTATGTTCGATTTGTTATAATCAATTAATAATTTGTACTTGTTACATTTATTATAATTTTGATATAAATTTGATCGCCATACTGCCGATAACCATATGTCATTACACATTGTGTTGAATCACAAACATATTAAAAGGTCCTTCGAATTTCGCAATCTTTCGCAATCCTTACGCACCTCGTAGTGATATATAAAAAAATTATTACCTAAAGAACATTTTGTCTCTTAGGACTTAAATGAGGATCAGATCTGATAATTACGTACATACTGTAATTTAAATTATTTTACAATAAAAATTTAAGCGCATAAAATTTGAATCAATTAGTACTTTCCCGGAGTCATGTACTTTAAGTAAAAAATTTAATTAATTAGTACAAGATTGTGATGTTTGACAATGGGGTGTGGTGTCATATAGACTAAAACTTGACGGCTCAGGACATAGCCATAGTGGAAAACGGGGCTGAAAAAACAATTATTAGACCCTTTGGGGTTCAACAAAGGTCTCTCACTCTCAATCACTAGTTGTTGGCGGTGGCCTTTAGACTGGTTGGGCACATGTTCTGACGGGATTATCAAAAACGTCGGTTTCTGGCTAATAATGTACTTGTTGGATCTGCTTCAAGATCACGATCTCGTTGGTCGGCTAGAGGTTACCCGAAGACGAACAAGTGTTTTACCCCTACGTCCTGTCGTCAGGCTGCTTCATTATCGTGGTTAACCTACAGGGGATTTGGGCTGTAATAAAAACTGATTAAGGAACTAAAAGTTTTTGGACATTATAATTTGAATAAGGGTCGCTATACTTGCGGTCACGTCCCCAATGCTCCATCCGAAGGTACTACATTAAAAGTTTTTGGACAGCAAATCTCACCATCAAGGACTTTCGAACCCGCCTACTTCGAAGGTATTGTGGAAGTAAGCGGATTTAGATAATTACTTGTTCAGGACTGTTCAAGCGGGGGAAGTCTTATAAGAACAAAATTCTTAAAGCCCACGCGCCGTGTGAATAAAATAAGTTGGAGACCATGAAGTATTTCTTGAACAATAAGGTGTTTACACGGGCCTTTGGAAGATTAAATAGTTATTTCTGACTTTACAAACCAGGTTTCGTAACACCTGGATTGTTTTCTGTAAGACTGTAAGTACGAAATGTTGAAGTTAGTTTTGCAATTGAACCAAATTAGAAAATAACAACGAGCCTGTTGTTTTCCATATGGGACCAAGGACTTGTTAAAAATCGAGGACGATCTAATCCCGTAAATAAACGGTTTTGACGGATTTTTTCAATTTTTTATTCTTTTTGCTTATTCCTGTAGATTTCTAAACTGTTTCAACTAACAACTTTTTTCTTTCACCAAAGCAAATTGTTACAACATGAGTGCGTGTTAATGAGCACAAACAAGAACAAACATTCATATGTTGCTATATATAAGCAAACGCAAACATATATACATATAGCAACCGTCTTAAAGCAGTAAATGAGAATAAAGCATGAATAGTTGCAGGATTAATAGATGTAGAGTTCGGGCTGTGATAACCATCTCCATCGGTGTAACGAAGTAATGTGTATTACCCAGAATAACAATTACTGGTTGTGTGTAGTGTGATTGAATTAGCTTAAGCTAGTACGAGGTGTAATACGAGATGCTCGGGTGGGTAACCATCACAAGCGTGCCAATGGTAGTGTTTATTGAATAAAAATCGACAAGGACAGAATTTCTGCTCGATTCGGAGCTGTTTACATATGTCTTTCCCGCTTCTGATTGCAGATGTGATCATTGTGGTCGAGGCAAAATGAATTATGTTTGTCTGGGTTTTTATGACTGTAAGCAAGCTTTTTTTTTAACGTCAGGTAGCACATTTATAGCGATAGCGCAGTTTTTAATAAGATTTTAAACACTTCATTTTTAATACTACTTTTAGTTATAAAAATAAGATTGAAGGATTTGTGGGTAGCCCAACGGTTGAGACCGACCAGTTATCAAACGTTAGAGTTTGTGAGATTAGGTATTAAAACGAGATTTGAAGAACAATTCTCATTTCAAATGTGATGAATATATAACATACGAATTAAACAATCACGTTTTTAAAACCATCTAGGTACCCCGTTCAACTGGAAAATGACAAACAAATTCGGTGCTTACATAGTTCATCTTTGAATAGTTATAAATTAATTAAAAAGACTAAACACAAGCTGCCACTCTTAAATACTGATAAGGAGGAATGTAGCTTTATATTGTTTGTACTGTCTATTGACTTGCCTAAGTTAACAAGATAGTTTTGGAACTACACAATCTATTCTTGTATTGTGGGGGTATCAATTTGTTTGTCGCGGAGAATATCTTTAAGCCTTGGAAACTACACTTCTAAACTGTCTGTTACAAATATTCACGTCAACTTATGTGGTTAGAGGAATATCCTGGATAGGATTCTTGAACTATCTCCTTATTTTAATTGAGGTGTATGATCTAGCTTCACATGATGACTATCTGTCAGCGGAGGTGTTCTTGTAATATGTATTTAGTTAAATAAAACTATGGTTACTCTAAATTTGGTTGTTCAAATACTTTCTCCTTGCGGTTATCGCCAGCAAACCACATGGCTGTATTGGTATAAATATACAACACAAAATGTAAACTATGGTACTTTTTAGACTAAACTGTTGCCGACTATATTCAAAGGTTAACTGCGCTGTGGCGTATTGACTTTTCGGCCATCTGTTGTTTATTTAAAATGTAATAATGACCAATCCTTGAACTCCTTTAGTGTTAACAACTCGAATTTATTTGATTTCTTTGATTTAGAACTTATTACTTTCTTTATTGTATTGTGGTGTGATATATTTTTAGTCTTTGGTTGTTTGCGAAATATGTGTTGTCGTTTTGCAGGTGGTTTTGTGATGTTCAAGTTGTGCAGTTCTAAATTGTAAAGCTGGTTGGAATGCATTAGCTCTAGGCGACAAAAACAATAGCTAAGAAGCGCCTAGAAATCCTGCGAGGTCTTTGTATTAAGTTATGTGGTCTGGTCCATCAACGGTGTAATATTTATAAAATTTTAATTCTTTTGAGTAACACTCATAATTGTAACACAACCGTTAACCTACGATTTTTGATTATACGCACTAATATAAAGATTTAATAGTGGAGCTTACTGTATTTTATGGTATTTTTAGTACAATAATTATGGGTGCAGCAACAGCTTAATTTTGTTTATGCGAAGTTTATTTGATGTTGGAAATAACTTTGAAGTACAGACAGAAGTAGTTAATTAAGGATATTAAGCACGTAGGCGATAACGATTAGTTAAAGTTGTTTTATACAAGACCGAATGTGTTATTATGCTGCATCTTGACTACTATTAGAGAAGATAAATATTCTTTCAATCGCTTGAAGATCCATTACTTTATTTTAATTTCGGTTCTAACAAACTTTTTTTATATTGGAGTTGCCAGTTGTAAATGTCGATTTTCAATGACGTGGTATTAACATGAATACTTTATATTTAATATTTTTAACTTGATGTTAATGATTTAACACCGTTTTTAAACCATTAATCGATATAATAATTTTACTTTGTTAATTAAGTTTTTATTGCTGCTAAAAGATACTTTTGTGAACGAAATTCACGTATCCTAACAAAGTACTCATTTTTGTTAAGAAACTTTAAGTTCGTTAAAAAACAAATTATTTTAAATACTAGTTCTGGAGCTTAGTAGAAAAAGGTAAGTTCATTTTAACTTATTTGGAGAAAATGTAAATTAAAAGATTTGTAAGATTTCATCGTTCAATTAGGGAATATTATATCATAATAAGTGTAATTTTCTGAAGTCCATAATTGTAAAAAAAGCAGTTACTTCAACAGAGTGTGTAGTATTTTTGAAATTTATTTTTAACTCTGAAACGCAAGCAATTTAACCTGTTATTGAACTCTAAAGCACAGAAAAATATATCCTCAAACTGATGTAGTTGAAGTTTAATAATAAAAAGTATCGCTACAAGCTATATTATTGAAAAAAACACGTGGTGTTGTATTATAAAAGGAAATAACCGTTATAGAAAAAGTGGTAACTAGCAATATCTACTATGCAAATTTGAATCATTTTTAACGAATTATTTGTTGTGGAAGATTTTTAAATAATTACTATCCTTTTTTAGGTATATCCCCGCTGAACACTTCCCTATTGACCGCACAGTTAATTCGTTAAAAAGTTTACCTCTATACGATCCTTCCAGCGAAATAATGTGATCTCTGCATCGCTCTCTCTCCAATCGTATTCGCTTCTTTGCATTTTCATTTCGTCAAGTAAAGTAGGCAAATAATTCCTCCTAGGACGTACTGTACCACAAGCGAAAGTTCGACTACTCTTTGGATATACTAATAGATCATACCCGTTAAAAAAATTATCAAAAAATAACATGATTTTGCCTACATATTCTTTACAAAGGTCTATAACAACTCGTGATGCTCAGACCTTTGTTTACAGAATTTCCATCTTATAGCCTCGCTCATCGCACAGCATCCAAATTCTAAATCCCCTTTCTATTGTCTTGTCCCTCATATAGTGTTTCAGACTACTTGCACAAAAAATAAAAGCCTTTTTAAATGAATAATTAGAGATTTGGAAACGAGAAACAAGGTTTATTTTTAGGTTTTACAAGTGATTTAACAAGTTATTCAAGTTTATAGTTAACATTCTTAAATTACGCGCAAAAACGGCCATTTTCAACATGGTGGTCTGTGACGTCACAAATAAAAATACTCTCAATTGAAGTGTATGTTTGTAGAAGTGTATTTCACTAATATACAGAGAAATGTTAAAATCAACATATTATCGTTGGTGTATGGTTCCTAATTGTAAAAATACTACTCTAAAAACCCCAGACAAAACATTTATACAAGTGCCTAAGAATGCAAAGCGTAAAAAACTTTGGTGTCAAGCTGCAAGGAGAGTTTTGCATTTTCTAAAACTAGCAGTGTTTTTGTATGTGAAGATCATTTTGATGTAAGTCAATTACTGTTATATTATGGTTTATAATTATTATAAAGCCAGAAAGTAATCATTTAACTGGAATCAACCTAATTTAGTTGTTTCTATTATTAATTAGTAATATTTGTAATTGCAGTTGGAAAAGGATATGAAAAACTATAGAAAGTGGAAGCTAATGGGAAATGTTAAAATACGCATGAAAGAAACTGTAGTACCACATAAATTTGATTGCCAACCTGATCGAAAAAGAGCGTTTAGCACCATTCCACGTGAAGTAGCTGTAAAAAGAAACAAGGCACAATTGGTGCAAGAGGCTTTAATGGGAGAGATGGCTGCTAATGTCACTGCTACGAGTACTGTTACCGAGGAACCTGTAGGATCGTTAATGTATGTCCAACATTTTATCAAAGAGGGCAACAATAATAGAACAAATGTTGGTGTGACTGTTAACATTAGACCTTTATTCCGGAGCAAACATACACAAACAACTACAAAGTTTGCATGCAAAGGTTGCTCTCCCGTTAAAGTTAGTACAGTTCCAGTTGCAACATCTCCTATAAAATATCAATCTTTCCAAAGTGTTAGAAAAAAATCCGAGTCAAAAACTTTATTATCTGAAACAAGCAGCACTGAAATGGCAACAAGCAGCTCACATTATCGGCAAAGTTCTTCTTCTACATCAGGAAGTGAAATGCAAACTGTTATGGACGAAATGTATGCAGAAAATAATTCAAAGCTGGCCCGTCATCATACAGTTGGAATTATAAAAATGAGATCAAGGTTCCATTTAGGAGTGCCGCAAGAATGTATGTTCATTATCAATCTTATTGAAAAATATACCTTGTTGGGTACAATAAGTATTTATGTAGTGTTGCAGAAAATCCGGTTAAACCAAACATTTTTGGAGCTTGGGGATGCTTACGGACTTTCAGAAAGTTCCACAGGCAGATACTGTTCAAAATCTGTTACATTGACTAGTCAACTGATGAAAGAATTCATTATATCACCAGCAAAAGAGAAAATACAGGAGCTATTATCCCTACCGTTTATGGCTCGCTACGGCCAAGTACAGTACATCATAGACTGTTTAGAAATTGAAATTCAAAACCTTCTGATGCTATTAAGCAAGCCTTAACATGGTCAGAGTATAAAAAAGTTAATACTTTAAAATATTTGATATCATCTACACCTATTGGAATAATTACTTTTATTTCTGAAGGATTTGGGGGTAGGGCATCGGATACAATAATTATCGAGAAATCGGGCTTTTTAGATAAATTACAACGGAGCGGTGTAATAATGGCAGATGAGGATTTAAACACATCGAACACCTTCTTATTAATAAAAACTGCAAATTACTTAGGCCTCCCAGTGTTAATAGTGGTCAAAAATTAAGTAAAACAGAAGCTATCGAAACAAATTGCTAGTTTAAGAATTCATATTGAAAGAGTGATTAGACGATTAAGAGAATACAAACTACTGAAACCGCATTCTTGTGTCAGTGGAAAGTTAATACCGTACATGGACGATGTTATAGTTATAGCTAGTGGTTTAGTTAATTTACAAGGACCATTAATAAAACAAAAAATTGTACACTAGGTATAGTTAACATAAATTTAATCAACGGTACATGTAATGACAAAGTACAAGGATGTGTTCAACAACTTACAATTACTATTTAATAATACTTAAAAATTAAATTAGATATTTACAAATCTTTTAATCCTTTTACTAACAACGGAAAAATATTGTTTACCCAAAATATCTTTGCACTACCAATAATGGACATCATAAAATCTTGGTCATACTTGATGTAAAAAATTGATATCTTATTATTTAATTCAAAATAGGGTCTGCTACACAAAAAATACCAGTTTGCTTTTTAAAAAAATACATTTGTAAATGAATTTGTGCTTTAAACTTGTTTGTTATTTGTCCATCTTTTACATAAAGTTGAAATGTTTTTATACTAGTCGGGCACCTTAATTTCAACAACGCAATTTTCAGCTACAGCATCTGGGGATGCACCCATAATGGGATTATCAAGAGATATTAAGAATCCTGCCGAATGTAACTTTATATTTAACTGTTCCTCTATAATAGGAATAACTTGCTTTTCCAAATGTTTGCCTCTCTGCATAGCTAGAGTTTCAGGTATTTTTAAACTACCAACAATATTTTCTATTAAAACACCTGAATCTTTTTTGCACCTGGTTACTTGATATATTTTTGAAGCTGTTATTCGACCATAACGTAACAGATGCCATAGTTTATTAGCACTTTGATCAACATTTGCTTTGCAAGCTGCCTGACAATCGGCTTCAGATATATCTTTTTTACACAATGCAAAAAACTCTTCAGCAGTGTAGCCCCCTTGATTCACAAAACGTACCAATAGTATATGCATTCCAATTCTATTAAGCGAATGCTGATGCAACTTTGTTTACCAATTTCAACAAATTGTTCTAAAAATTTACCATTCGAGGGGTGTGGTAATTGCTGGGCCTTTACCTTTCCAAAATCTTTTAATGTTACAAGTTTTATACTTGTACCAACTGTAGCAAGCTTAGATTTGCGCCAATAGCGCTCGACTTCTGTAGACGAAGGTTGTTCACTTTTTCGATGAACCCACATAAGGAATGCGATTGCATGTTTACAACCACCTGTAACAATAATGAATATTGTCAGTATTGCTGTGCAAAATCCTGCTATATTAATAATTTAACACATAATTTGTTAACATTTTAAACTGCTTTTAGCTAATATGAATCGAATAGATATAAAAAAGGTAAAAAAATCAGTTGACGTTCTATGCAATGTCCGTCATAATTAAGTTTGGACAAATTTTAAATCCACCTACCTGAAGAAGCTGCACAGTCAGTACAAAGTACATTCTCTACTTGTTCAGTTTGCTCGTCCACAACCAAAGTTACAGACTAATTCTTGTTTCGCAGTTTGTGTTCTGGGCATACTTTAGCTTTCACAGTGCAAACAGTACGCTCTCGTTTTACTTGAACGTAACCAATAGCTGCATTGCCATAATTATCCCTACCAGCACTGAAATAAACATAATTAGATCAATACAATAAGGCCTAAGGCTACATATTTTTTTGAGCTAAGTGCAATTGTTAAAGAAATATACTCACCTTTCGGCCTTTATGCCACGAATTTCAGCAGATATATATACAAAGAACTGTGTTCCGTAACCGTTCATTATTTACAATTCCCCTTGTATATATCATAAAATACTCCTGCAAACCTAATCGATTTCTATACATTATCCCTACCTACATAAAACTAACCAAAACCAAGGAACAGATAAGAAAGAAGAGTGTTCGAGCAACCTTCAAGCAATCAACACGCGTCCTCCGAAATGCCGTGCATATGGTCGCGTTAAAGAGGCATAATCAGTTAAAACGTTACATTGAAGTGCGTGATAAGTGGACATTGAATCAACAGACAATTTATCAAGTGTAAGCCGTTCGTCACTTCATACAACAAGATTATAGTCGAAACTACACCACATGTCAAATCAAGGTTAGTTATCCTATCATTTATACTAACAACCAATCTGGTATATTTATTATCTGATTATCCACTATTTTGCTGATCATTTAGACTATTAACCTTTCATTTAATAATCATACACAAGTCTACACCAAGCCTAGCATTGTTATCAAATACGCATGCTACAATTTGGTATTTTATTATCTATACTTTACCCCCTAAACAACAACGCGTATTTTCAAATACGCACGCGCCATCTTTGGTCGCTTCGACAGCCAAATTCTGTTACCCCTCTGAGATACATACAGTCCACATCTAATTTTCTATTTAAAAAAAAATACTATTATATTTTACATCAAGCCTGTTTTATCCCTTTAGTGGTTTTTGAAAGAATGCATAATTATTAATACTAAATACTCAGATTAATTCAATTATTGTGTTATTTCAGCCATTTGAATGCAGCATAAACAGCGTGTATTTATATATAGTCGTTTTTAGCTTTACAGTACGTAGAATCAAATTTTACAACAATTTAAAAATAGTAAGGTTCTTATTGTTGTGTTTATAGCATTGAGAGCATATGTTGTATGCTTGATTGTATTATAATAGGCCGCGCTTGTTTATCTACAATCGACTAAACTTGAGTGTCCGTCCAGCACCTGTTAAATTCTGGACGTTTACATTTATTAAACTCAGATAACAAAATTTACGACTTTTGTAAAACTTTTGTTAAAAGAATTTTATTTCTTATTAAATTATAAACAAATCTTTATTTCATAATGAGTACCAAACGAACGGACATTGCAAACTTGCAATTGTTAAAATCACGCTTACAGGAGACATTTGAACTTTCGGAAACACTGGAAGACCAGAAGTCGCTTATACCCCTGTTTAAAATTAAGTGTAAATTTGTGGATGATATATACTCCCAGATTACAGAAACGAATCTATTACTGATTCCTTCAGCCTCTGAAGTCGAAAAAGAAACATACGAAAATATGCGGAAGTCTATTGATTTCCAATATTTTTCTATTTTAACAAAATATGAATCTTTAAAGAATCCAGGAGAAACCAGCAATAATACTGTTGCTTCATCTTTGCCTTTAAACGGATTTCAATCGAATCCAAACATTCGTTTACAGCCGCTTACGTTAACTACATTTGGCGGTAATTATAAAACTTGGCAATGTTATATTGATTTGTTTAATGCATTAGTGCATAACAACTTATCTTTATCTGACATAGAACGCCAAAATTATTTAATTGGTTCACTGGTTGCGGAACCCTTAAATTTGATTAAATCCATCCCTTTGACAGCGGGTGGATATCGGGTCGCATACGACGCGTTAATTGAGCGCTACTCCAATATCCGCCGCCAAGCCACGGCACATTGGCATGCCATAAAAAATTATCCGTCTATACGATCGGAAAATCCTAAAGAATTACGTAAACTGTTAGATAACTTTTCAGAAAATCTAGCCATTCTTGGTACTCTAATTTTGATACTTTCTCTTGGGATTTTATTGTAGTAGATTTACTATTTGAAAAAATCGATCCTCAATCGCAAAAGCGTTTTGAGCTAGAAAACAACAGTAATAAAATTCCTACGTTAGATAGCTTAAAATGTTTTTTATCTAAACAATGTGCAGCATATGAAACTATTGCTAGTACATCATTTAATGCGCCTTTTATGGGTACGCAGAAACATTTCAAACCCGCAACGGCAGCATATCAACATTTTCAAGCAAGTGAAGGTGTACGCCCCAAGGTAACATCTCACATTGCTTCTGTTAACAAATCTAATACATTCGCGGCTTTAAAAGAACCCGAAAACTGTATTATTTGTCAACAAAATCATCGCGTTTTTAGATGCAATTCGTTTTTGTCTATGACGCCTTCTGATCGTTACCGAACGGCAAAAAACGCAAATTTGTGCATCAATTGTCTTCGTAGTAATCATAACACCTTAAATTGTAAATCTAGTTCTTTTTGTAAAAGCTGTAATCAACGCCACCACACGTTATTACACGTTACAAAAACGGTACAATCAGCTGTTAAATCTGACACACATTCAAATAATTTACAGCAACCTACAGTTGCACACAATAATACGGAGGAGCACGCCTTTGTAGCTACCAATGCTTTTTCATCTTCATGTAATTCAGAAAATGGTACTACAGTTCTACTATCTACCGCGGTAGTAGAAATAAATGACGCCTCTGGCAATTTTCATCAAATACGCGCACTACTTGATCCAGGGAGTCAAGCAAGCTTCCTGCGTGATAGTTGCGTACGAAAATTTTCTCTTTCTCGTCGCTTTTCTCAAGTACCAATTTTTGGCCTCGCGCAAACAGAAGCTTCTTCAAATCGTGGCGCCACTAATTGTATTATTCGTTCACGTTATGATACAAACCTTGAAATAAATGTAGACCCATTTATACTTTCAACTATATGTTCCAACTTACCTAACACCAAGTTACGTAGCGATTGGAGACACTTAACAGGATTGCATTTAGCCGATCCTAATTGGCACATTTCAACTCCTGTAGACATGCTCTTAGGAGCTGACGTATATCCTTCCATTGTATGCGAAGGTTTGATTCATGGCGGGCATCAGCAGCCATCTGCAATCAATACAATATTTGGTTGGACACTGATAGGTCCAGTCCCACAAACTCAGCAATTACCAGCGGTAAGATCATTCTTTATCTCTGCCGAACATTCTATTAATAATATTTTAAAACAATTTTGGGAAATTGAAGAACCGCCTTCCAAACCCATAATTACAAAAGACGAGGAAACAGCTGATGAAATTTTTAAGAGAACACACGCGCGACATCGACGGTCGCTTTTGTGTAAACTTGCCTTTTAAAACGGCACCCTCTAAATTTGAAAATTCGCGCGCGATAGCGTTGAAACGTTTAATTTCTCTTGAATACAGACTTGCTAAAAGGCCCGAATTACATAAATCATATTCGGAATTTATGCGAGATTATTTAGAAAGTGGTCACATGACTGCCTTAATTTCTCCGCCTATTTCAGACGATTGCTATTTTATTCCGCATCATCCAGTATTTAAAGAGGAAAACGGTGATTCTAAATTACGTGTTGTATTTGATGCGTCTGCTAAAACGTCAAATGATATATCTTTAAATTATACGCAACTTGTAGGACCTAAACTACAAAATAAAATTATTTCAGTTTTAATGAGATTTCGTTTACATAAATTCGTCTTCACCTGTGACATAAAGCAAATGTTTAGACAAATAAATATTTTTGAAAATCATAAAAAATATCAGTTAATTCTATGGAGGTTTTCGCCAAACGACCCACCTATAACATATCAGTTGAACACGGTTATATACGGCGTAGCTTCTTCTCCTTACCTGGCAATTCGTTCACTTCAAGAACTAGCTAACGAAGGAGTTTTAAAGTATCCTCTTGCCTCGATGGCTATTGATAAAAATCTCTACGTTGATGATTTTGCATGTGGATCAGACACGATTGAGGATCTCATAGCACTACGTCATCAATTAGTAGATCTTTTACATTCCGGCGGATTCCAACTTCGTAAATGGAATTCGAATCATCCATTGCTACTTAAAGATATCTCTGAAGAACATTATGACCCACTTGGATTTTTAGGTCTTTGTCACTCTTTGCTAAAAAACTAATACAGCATTTGTGGCTGTTAGGATTAGATTGGGACAGTATACCACCCGATGAAGTTTGTTCTCAATAGCAACAATTTCGGCATGAGCTCCCACTCTTATCTTCATTAAAATTACCACGATTTCTAAATAATGGCATCTCGGCTTCCTGCCAGCTACACGCCTTTTGCGATGCTAGTGAGGTTGGTTACGCTAGTGTCATTTATTTCAGATTTTGTTTCCCCAATGGAGAAATTGCTAGTAAACTGGTATTTTCGAAAACAAAGGTGGCACCTATCAAACGACTGTCCTTACCGAGGTTAGAGTTGTGTGCTGCGGTGCTACTAGCAGATTTAGTTCAATTTGTTCTTGCTACATATGGCGAGAATTATGCGATCACCGACGTCTTCACATGGAGCGATTCCATGGTAGCTTTGGCGTGGGTACGGTCACCACCATATAAATAGAAAACGTTCATTGCAAATCGGGTTACGCACATACAAGAAGTTATATCCTGTGCTTCATGGCGGTACGTTAATTCCAAATGCAATCCCGCTGATCCAGCTTCACGCCGCTTGCTCCCAAACGATCTTCTTTCATGTTCGCTTTGGTGGGCGGGTCCTGATTGGCTTAGCTTACCAGTCGAGAATTGGCCCACCGAGCCAATCCGACAACCTATACAATCAATTATAAATTCTGAAAGCAAGAAAATTGCACTCGTTGTTCAAATGGAGGAGCATTTCATAGATAAACTTTTAATACAATTTTCTTCGTTAAGAAAAATTCAAGGTATCATTACTTACTGTTTTCGCTTTGGAACTGTTTCAAAAATTAGTCCGGTAGGGCCTCCGACTGCAGAGGAGCTCCAGAAAGCACTTAACGTTATTACTAAACATATTCAGTCAACATCGTTTAAAGCGGAAATACAATTAATTAAAACTAAAAATAAACTTTCTAAATCGTTTCGAAAATTATCACCATTCATTGATTCCGCAGGTATTTTACGAGTAGGAGGAAGATTAGCTCATTCAACACTTCCGTATTCTGAAAAACATCCTGCATTATTACCGAAAAACCACCGTTTTACTGAGTTGTTAATCAATCAAATTCATGAAAAATATTTTCACCCGGGAATTAACACCACCACTTATCTCTTGCAACAACAATTTTAGATTGTCTCTGCAAAACGAGCAACCAGACATTACTTATCTAATTGTAATCAATGTTTTAAAACAAACCCCAAACCGGTGATAACGCCTATGGGTGACTTACCACAATTTAGAATAAACCAATTAAAACCATTCAGTTGTGTTGGTGTGGATTACGCCGGGCCTCTTACAATAAAATCAAATAATCTTTGAAAAGTAAAACTCCTTAAGGCATACATATGTTTGTTTGTATGCTTTTCGACGAAAGCAGTTCATCTCGAACTTGCATCAGATTTATCAGCTGATTCTTTTCTGGCAGCCTTACGTCGCTTTATTGCTCGGCGCGGGCGCTGTTCCACTATTTTTAGCGATTGTGGGACCAATTTTATCGGAGCTAATCGCATTCTTGTCAGTCTTACGCGCACTGCTGCTGAACAAGAAAATATCAAATGGTTATTCAACCCCCCTTCTGCACCCCATTTTGGCGGACTGTGGGAGAGCGGAGTAAAATCTGTAAAGACACATCTTTTGCGCATCATTGGAAACCAGGTCCTTACCTATGAAGAACTAATCACGACCTTAATACAAATAGAATCGCTCCTTAATTCACGGCCTCTATGCAGTTTAAGTAGCGACCCTAATGATCTACAATCTCTCACGCCTGCGCATTTTTTAACAATGGAGCCGCTGACTGCGCCTCCAATGCATGATTTAACACATTTAAATATCAATCGTTTATCACGTTGGCAATTGGTGCAGCGTTTGCACCAAGATTTCTGGTCTAGGTGGCATAGGGAGTATTTACATGAGCTCTATCAAAAATGCAAGTGGAATAACCATAACAAATTAGTTGGTAATCTAAACGCTACACTTGTACTTATCAAAATTCTGTTTTACCTCCACTCCACTGGCAGTTGGGCAGAATAATTAACACATTTACGGGCACCGACGGTATTGTTCGAGTAGCCGAAGTTAAGACTAACCAGGGTACATTAAAGCGACCTCTGGTGAAATTATGCATTCTTCCTAACCAATAATACTTCAATGTATATTATAAGCCATCGCCCGGCTCAAAAGGCTATTTTTTAATTTTCTTTTCTTTTGCATTTTACGCAACATTCATTTTATTTTTCATTTAAGATTGAACCAATTTCAATTTCAATTTTTTTTTACCTTTCTTTAAAAAGGGCCTATAACTGAGGCTTTTTGGTGGGCGGTATGTTCCGTAACCGTTCATTATTTACAATTCCCCTTGTATATATCATAAAATACTCCTGCAAACCTAATCGATTTCTATACATTATCCCTACCTACATAAAACTAACCAAAACCAAGGAACAGATAAGAAAAAAGAGTGTTCGAGCAACCTTCAAGCAATCAACACGCGTCCTCCGATATGCCGTGCATATGGTCGCGTTAAAGAAGCATAATCAGTTAAAACGTTACATTGAAGTGCGTGATAAGTGGACATTAAATCAACAGACAATTTATCAAGTGTAAGCCGTTCGCCACTTCATACAACAAGATTATAGTCGAAACTACACCACATGTCAAATCAAGGTTAGTTATCCTATCATTTATACCAGGTTATCATAAAGTAAGGGATATATTTTAAATCATTACAACTTTTTAATAAATTAAGTTAGTAACATAAAATAAACGAAATCTAGTTGCTTAATGAATGGGATTTTACCGTATCTATGAGAAACAAAAGCGTTGTCATAACAATTGTTGACACTAGTGTCAAAACGAAATTATTCAATTTGAAGTTTTATTTTGAAATTAAAACTCAAGTAAACGTTGAGTTCAAACGACTCAACTGTAATAACATGGATTTACAAACAAGAATTGGTTTAGTTCAGTGCTATTATGAATCCGGCAGAAATTACACGGCTGGATTACGAAGATTTCGCACGAGAATGGGTTTGAGAGCGGGACCCTGTCAAATGAAAGCGTACCGCAATTTGATACAAAAATTTGAAAGAACAGGGTCTGTAACTGACTTACCAAGATCAGGAAGACCAATAATTAGTGATGTCCAAGTTGCAGAGGTTCTTCATGAAAATCAAGACATAGCCAGAAGCAATTCACTCGCAATCAGCAGTGCAAATGCGATATCCAAGCGATTGCAAATGCCGTATACAACGGTTTGGAAAATTTTACGCAAAATTCTAAACATGCGTCCATATAAACTGAAAATGCTGTTTGAATTAAAGGACGCACATTTGGCTACTAGGTACGATTTTTCTTTGCGAGTAATGACTCAGGTGGAAATTGAACCCGAATGGTTATCCCGTATTTTATGGACAGATGAGGCACATTTTACTCTGAATGGTGGAGTCAATACTCAAAACTGTAGAATCTGGTCTGCAGAAAATCCGCAACAAATCGTTCAAAAATGTCTTCATGACAAGAAAGTCACCGTTTGGTGCGGTTTTACAGCTGATTTTATTATTGGTCCGTATTTCTACGAGGAAATGCAGAATGGACAAGCCGTATCTGTAACTGTAAATGGTGAACGATACTTGCAAATGTTACAAAATTATGTTATTCCACAGCTGCAAAACGAGCACTACGGAATTGAAAACATCATTTTTATGCAGGATGGAGCACCCCCGCACATTTTTCGACCAGTCAAAGAATTGTTAACCAACGTTTTCAAGATCGCGTGTTAAGCAGACATTTCGTAAATTCATGGCCACCAAGATCACCTGATCTAAACCCAGCGGATTACTGGCTGTGGGGTTATTTAAAAGTTTAGTGTTTAGAAGACGACCAACTACGCTACAAGAATTAAAAGACAGTATTACGGAGCAAATTGGTACAATTCAACCAGAAATGTTACGAAATGCTGTGTACAATTTGGAGGTAAGGATGGTGATCTTACAACAACACAATGGAGGTCATATTGAGCAATTGCCGTAACCTGTTTTGGGCATACTAAATCCCATTTCATAAGCAATTAGATTTCATTTATTTCTTGTTATTAACTTAATTTGTTAAAAAGTTATCATAATTTAAAATATATCCCTTACTTTATGATAACCTTATACTAACAACCAATCTGGTATATTTATTATCTGATTATCCACTATTTTGCTGGTCATTTAGACTATTAACCTTTCATTTAATAATCATACACAAGTCTACACCAAGCCTAGGATTGTTATCAAATACGCATGCTACAATTTGGTATTTTATTATCTATACTTTAACCCCTAAACAACAACGCGTGTTTTCAAATACGCACGCGCCAAACTGTTTGCAAAAAAATTCAGCAACCATAAATGAATCTACCTTTGGTAGATTGTCAGATTGAGCTTTTGTAGATCCTTCTTCTGCCATTGTTCAAAACTCTATATAAATATTATATACCGTTTATCACTCTAGGATAAATTGAATCACAAAACTAAAGTAAAATATCGTTTAAGTTTATTGTCGAAACAAATATAACGTAACCTATAATTACAGATGTGATGTGGTTCTAATGTACTGTGGTCGTGGTGAAAAGATTGTACGTTTGTATTTACTTATTTGTGACGTCAGACCAATGAGAATGCGTTTTTTGTCACATGACAAACTTTTAAATAATAATGATTTTATTTTAGTAATTATTTGTTTGTACGTAATAATTAATCAATTTTGTTGACTAAATCGGTAAGTAAGTTTGGTCTCCTATAATTAAAAAGTGTGTTTTAGAAATTGTGGTACATCTGCAAGTACCCTATTCTGCATAATCGATCAATTATCGGTAATCTTTACTAAATATAACAGAATTATCGCGAAAATGTATATGCGAGAGCAACCATCCGAAACGATTTAGTGTCATTATCGTAGAGATGTAATAATCATGAATATCGTGCGCAGATTACCAGAAGTCACGATAACCGGGTAATTTTTTCGTTGCCATAAGTAAATTCATAACGGAAAATAGTCTTATTTCATCGAGCGATGTAAGATCATACCGTTTATTTTCTTGTGTAGCGTATAAATTGGTGCGAAATGCAATATGATGTACTTGCTCATAAAAAAAAAACACTTAAAAATTGCAATGGGAGTTTTGGTTTCTAATTTATTTACTGTATTTGTAGGCCAACAGCTGCCGTAAAATTTGGTACACAAGTAATTGGTACAAGAGTAATTAACAAAATTCTTTGTTTCCAAACAGGAGAAATCTCAGAAATTTTAAGTATTAGTTTATAATATAATTGATTTGCAGAAATAGTACTGTTTTGAGAAGTTGAAGGTTTTGTAGAAAGAGGCACAGAAGTTGTTGCTGAAACGGAGTTATCGTGGGAAGTGGTTGTTTACCTTCACAATCACTTTCATGCTCATTCGATAAAGACACAGAAAAATAAATTGATTTTTTTATTTTTATTAGAACATCGGATCATCATCAGATGCTTCGTAATCTCTAAATTCTGGTGCAGAATTGAAAAACCTTCAATCATCTCTTTATGCTCTTTTGGTATTATAGGCTCCTTCGTAGAAGCTAGAATAATCATATGAAGTACACTGTACACTAACTAAAGCATGGTGATTTTTAACTAAAATTCATTTCAGTATGATATTTCACCGATTTGCTTGTGTATAATAATGTCTATAAATAATGCAGTGCATCACAAAACTTGTCCACACTTAAAGAAATACTAGCACTAATGTAGTATTTATTTCAATAAATGCTCCAGTATAACTTCATCTGATGCTGTATGAACAAGTGAAAATCAACTGAAATACAATCTATACCTAAGTTTCAACTATAACACGCCACCTAGCAAAGCAAAGCATATAAAACGATTAACTTTGCCAACCAGTATGGAATGTGAACAAGTAGGTTTAGGATTTGGTTCCCATTTTGTAGTGATCCTTACTTGGATGCTGGATATTACCACTGTGATGTGATATTAAGTATTAAGATTCTTGATTTTATTGACGCCTGTTTACATTCCATTTATGACATGTTTTTTTTACAAAAAAAATGCATAGGTTCCTGTTAAGCTGAAATATCAATAATTTAAATAGACTGAGTAAGTAGACCGGGCTGCAACTTAGTCAATGCATGCAAATATACATACACCGATGTGTGGAAGTATGTAGACCAATGACCGCACAACACAAATAACAGTAGTACTAAACATACCGGCGGCCTTGAAATTACCTAGTTTCAACAAACTAACAATGTAAATTCAATATTGCAACAAAGCAAATATTGTGTTTAAAGGCAACAACATAACTAGAGTATATAAAATTGCATAATCGTAAAGCAACATTTTAGAAATTTGAACATGAACGACAATAGCAATCGTTTAAAATTGCGAATCATTAACAACTAGTCGACAGGTAAAACATTCAACTTAGTTATTGCGTGTTTCACGATGCCACCTTTCGTCAAGACGCTCACCGCGTTCACTATACGGTCTTCACCTGGATGGACGTCTGTAATTCTGCCTATTGCCCACTGCTGAGGCGGACTGTTGTCATCTCGAAGTATTACCAGGCTACCAACAAGGTTGTTGGTTTCCTTTTTAAATTTCCATTTGATTCGCTGACGAAGGTTGTGTAAATAGTCTCTCTTCTAGCGAGCCCATATATCTTGCGTCAATTTTTGTAGTTGTTAAAATTTAGATAGTTTATTGATTGACACATCAAGCACGTCAACTTGAGGTGCTGCATTACGAGGTTGACCAATTATGAAATGACCGGATGTTAACGCTTCACGGTCATTTGGGCCAGAGGATAGGGGTACGATAGGTCGCGAATTTAATATCGCTTCCACTTGTATTGATATTATGAGAAATTCTTCGTAAGTATAAGATTTATTTAACAATACGCGCTTGAGATGGTGTTTTAATGATTTTACTGAAGCCTCCCATATTCCACTAAAATGAGGTGATCTGGCAAGTATAAAATGACATTGCATTTGGCTAGTGACAAAGTAATTTCAAACTGGCTGACTGCTTAGGATTTTGTAAATTTCCTTGAATGTAATGTTTGCGCCGATGAAGTTAGATCCATTGTCGGAATACATATTGTTACACATGCCTCGTCTTGATACAAAACGCTTAAATTCTGCGATAAAACAATCAGATGTGAGTTCGGTTACTAATTCAACATGAACTGCTTTTGTAGCAAAGCAAATAAAAATACAGATATAGCATTTTAATATTTTTTATTTTGATATTTCCCGTCTTTCAATAAAAAAAGTCCAGCATAGTAGAGTCCACATGAAAATGGTCGATAAGGGTTAACTCTAGGTGCAGGTAAGTTACCCATTTGATTATTACTATGCGGAGGGCCAGCCTTATAACAAATTATACAATTTCGAATCACGTTTTCGCACAGCGTTGCGATTCCGACTTCAAGGGCCAAAACCTGTCGGATAAAGGATAAAGTCAGCTTGACAACCGGTGAAAAGTTACGCTCAGTGCGTGTAACGAATTAGCAGTTGATTGCATAATGGATGGTTCTTAGTAAATAATATAAATTTGAATCAGTTTGAACTGCCCGCCAATGCAAACTGTCGATCAAGAGTGATAAAGTAGTTAAATCCGGACAAAATAGTACGTCTGCTATGTGTACAATACAGGTGAAAGATGGTTATAATTAAATAATATTTAATGAAATGACAGTCAGTGTGTTAATCTGCGCCACCATAGTATCCTATGTACAATACTACGCATTAGCCGAAGTGAACCTTCCCAACCCACCATTTCGCGAACACTATCGAGACTCACTGCAGGTGTCACAACAAACAGTGAATTGCACATTAACCAATCCACTTATTATACCACCCCAAACCACTGAAGCGGAACCAGTTTAATCTTGCCATTGTTGCCGATCAGAAAGCAGCAGATGACCCTTGCGGCAGCCAGGTCCATCCACCACCACCGATTCACAGCGAGAAAACGTTGGACGCTTTCACCCAACATTTCAGCACGTGGCTGGTTTCACCACGCTGACTGAGATCTCACATCCATATTTGAGTGAGCAGTGCTAAACTGTTGTCTCTGGTCTCGACCATTTTTGAAAACACCGGTCTCGCATCAACCACCAAATCCTCGACCTTGCACCATCTGTCTTGACCCAGCAACCACCAATTATGAAAGCACCTTGAACACACTGCCTGAATATTTATCACATCCTCAGGTTGAACGGAGCCAACATTTAACATTATCGCCAGGTGATGATGCAAAGTCGATTTACGGATGCCGATCCCATTTCACTTTCTAAAAATATTCATAATATCAGAAGAAACCATTCACCGTCATTTGTTCATCAGCCTTTATCAAATCCGTTTTATTTCAGGAAATCAACACATTATGTTAAAAGTCAACCATGTTGACGCCATAATTGAGGAAGACAAAAAGCGATCACATGGTTCTTTTCATAAACGTCAAATTTATCCATTTCATCTAACGCAGGCACTGTCCATTCCAGTTCATACGTAATTTATGCCTTGAAATTTGAATCATTTAAGAAACACACATTTGATTTGAGTCAAAACCGCAAACATCCACGCCAACCATCCTGGGAAGTATTTGAGTTTAACCGGTTCAAAACGAGACAAACCATGAAAGGTGATAGTGTTTCCATTGCTGTTTCAGTGCACAACTGTTGTTGAACTGAAAACAGTTCAGATGCACGTGAAACAGTTGAATAGTCCTCAACTCATCATCATACATATCATAAGAACATCCTTAACATGTTACACGTGGTATTGAACACCAGAAAACGACATCAAGAAATTGTTCTTTTCATCGTGATATTTTAATTTTAATGAACTCAAAGAGTTTGTACAGACAACATTAAACTTTAACCAATTATTTGACAGTCATCGTGATAACGAGTCGGTGAGTTGATACCTGAACTATTGGTCTCATCGATTTATTTTTTGTGAATCTTGGTAAACAGTAAAGTTTCATTTGATTTGAACAATTTTAATTTTAATAGTTTGATTCTTTCAAAACAGATTCTGTTATTTATTTAAGGAACTCATTTTTACGTTTTTGACTATTGGTCGTAAAAATAAAGTTCCTTTAAATAAAATGATTAAATCAACAGAGTCTGTTTTGAAAGAATGTCCAAACCTAATTTCGCCCACACTAAAATTAAAATTAACAATTTCAAATCCTGAAGTGCCAAAACTTTACTGTTTACCAAAGATTCACAAAAATAATAAATCGATGAGACCAATAGTTTCAGGTATCAACTCACCGACTTACTATTTATCACGATGGCTGTCAAATGAATTTAAGAATTTAAAGTTTAATAGTTTGTCTGTACAAAACTCTTTAGAGTTCATTAATAAAATTAAAAATATCACATTAGAAGAGAACGAAATCTTAATTTCATTTGATGTCAGTTCATTATTCCCTAGTGTTCCAATACCACCTACTTTAACATATTTAAAGGATGTTCTTATAGATAGTGATATTGATGATGATAGAGTTGAGGACTATATCAAGCTTGTTTCGCATTGCATGTCCTAGAACTGTTTTCAATTCAACAACAAGTTGTACGAACAACATGAAGGCACAGCAATGGGAAATAGCTTATCACCTTTCATAGCAAATTTATTTATGTCTCGTTTTGAAACCGAGTTAAAGAAAACTCCAAATACTTCCCAAGAATATGGTTAAGGTACGTGGATGATATTTTTGCAGTTTTTGACACTTCTAAATCAAATGTTAATGATTTTCTTAAAGAAATGGATTAAAAATTTCAAAGCATAAAATTTACGTATGAACTAGAGAATAATGGACAATTACCCTTTTT
Organism: Platerodrilus igneus; assembly: GCA_036346225.1. NCBI lineage: Eukaryota > Metazoa > Arthropoda > Insecta > Coleoptera > Lycidae > Platerodrilus > Platerodrilus igneus. The sequence goes on along the minus strand of JARFIW010000165.1, from coordinate 6,516,948 downwards.
AGATACATTAGTAATTAGAAATGGTAATAAATTAGAATTTGACATTTATAGAAAAGAAACCAATGTAAATCGCTTAATTTTGTCTTCTCTAATCATAGCATACAACATACGTTGGCTTTATTTAACTTTTTAATTAATAGATTATTGAATTTCCCTTTAAATATTAACAGATTTAATAAGGAATTTGCTCTTATTAAACAAATAGCGAATTACAATGGTTTCTCTTCTGATATTATAGATAATATTTTTAGAAAGTGTAAAAATAGGATCAACATCCGTAAATCAACGACTTTGCAATCAACCACCTCTAACGATAATGTTAAATATGTTAAACTTCCGTTTCACAAAACCACAAAGGGTCTTGATAAAATATTCAAACAGTGTAATTTCAAAATTGCTTTTACTAATACTAATAAAATTAAAGATTTGCTAGGTAATCCAAAAGACAAGGTGGAAGAATTGCAAAAGTCGGGGATTTATGAAATTAGTTGTGCAGGGCCAGGGTGTTTTCAAAAATATATTGGTCAGACCAAGAGGAATATAACAACAAGATTTAAAGAACACATTGCTCACTTCAAATATGGTAAATATGAAAGATCTCAGGTCGCCAAACATTAATTTGAAACCAGCCACCCCGTTAAACTAGAAAATGTTAAATTGTTAAAAGCGGTACCAACGTTTTCCTCCTTAAATGCCTATGAATCAATTAAAATTGTTAAACATAAAGGACCCCTCTTAAACACCGATAAAGGGCCAATAGAGTCATCTGCTTTGCTTTCCCTATTGGTCAACAACCAATGAGAAAGCTAGATTAAATTGGTTCCGCTTTAGTAAATTTAGAATTAGTATAAATTAAGTAAATTTAAGTTATAATGTCACAATTCACTTGTTTGTTGTTGAGAACACCAGCCTGCGGGTGAGGAGAATATCCTCGATAGTGTTTAAAGCAACAATATAGTAAATTATAGGTTGGGAAGGTTCACTTCAGCCTAAGCGGTCAGGAGAATATCCTCTGAAGTGTTCCAGAACAACAGCTAATTATTTTTTAATTACAGGTTTCCTACTGATGATGACCACATAGTGGTCGAAATACATATCTAGTAATTTAAATATTTTTGTGGTTAAGGGTTTTTATTTAATTTTATTTAAATCGTGCCACAGTGTTCCTATAGATTATCAAGAAATGGGTTTAATGAGTTTAAGTTGCCATTTGGCTTCACTGACCCGTTTAACTTCAAGCTCCGTAAATCGTCTGCAAAGCACTAAAGCTGTATTACCTTGATTAAAATTATCTCAGTATTTTGCATTTCACGACAAGTAATATGCAAGGAGTCTAGCTTAAATTTTTTCTTTAGTTTTTGCCGTTTGGTAAAACGCGAGCAGTATGATAATACATATATTAATTTTATGTAGCTCTAAAATCTATCAAAGAATATCGTTGCAAGATGAAATAGACAATGAAATAGTCTTAAGATTGAGTTCAGAATGGTCTGACGGAATTCGTGAGAACCTTGTATTGTGACAATCTCGCGGCCAACAATCTGGATGCTGTGAAAAAACGTTGGACCGTGCCACCATAGGGAAGAAGTTTGTAAGTCATTGGGATTCGTTCCGCTGGAGATTATGTTAGCGGGATTGTGAATAGATGATATGTGGTTCCAATTTATGTCAGAGATATTTTGAATCTCCGCAATACGGTTGCTGACGAAAACCTTCCACGAGCGAGATTCCGCACTTAGCCATGAAAGGACTATTGAAAAATCTCTCCAATAATATGTTGAAAAAATATTCAACTGCAGTGATGAGGTTACCCCTTTAACTAGCTGTGCTAGAAGAAGCGCTCCGGCGAGTTCCAGCCTGGGAAGGGTGAGTGCCTAGAGGGGGGCCACTCGAGATTTAGCGCACAATAGAGTGACTTGTATATTGCCGGTGCAATTTTCCGACCTTCTTTAGACACATGCGCCATAAGATTGCATGGATGGATCACAAAAACCATGCAGTTGGATATTAATAGGATCCTTAATAGGGCATGTCTTGGAATTGTTATACTGTTGGGATTTGGCATTACGCTATAGAAGTTAATCCAGTGTTTATAAAGATTGACTGGTACGGGATCGTCCCAATTAAGTTTAGCTAGCCAAAGCTGTTGCAGTAAAATTTTTGCCTGAATGATGATTGGACCAAGCAGACCAAGAGGGTCGAATATTTGAGATATAGTTGAAAGAATACTTCGTTTAGTAACGGAATTGGACAAGTTGGAAGGTATCTGGGAGCTATAAACATAGCAATCTGTCACAGACTCATACGATATTCCAAGAGTTTTACTACTAGACGGACCTTGCATGAAGTGCTTGACAGGCAAATTATTGTCAGAGCCAATACTTTCTAACAGAGATTGATCATTTGAGGTGAACTTCCGCAGTTCAAATTAATAATTTCGAAAGATGCCTAGAAGGTTTTTGTGTATTTGACGTAGATCGTTTAAAGAGCAATTACTAGAAACAAGGTTATCAACGTAAAAGTCATTGAGTCGACTTGACATTCCACCGCAATTTGCTTTAAGCAGTGTGTTGCTAGAAATGAGGCTGACGCCGTGCCATACGTTAAGGTTGTTAAGTTCAAAGTGTGACAGGTTGTCATTAGGGTTATTTCGTCAAACAACACGCTGTAGGCTCCACTCTTCCGTTCTGATATTGATTTGTCGATACATCTTGGCATTATCTCCAGTCAGCACGAATTCATGTCGTCTGAATCGAAGAATTATAGAAAATAAATCATTTTGGATAGTAGGTCCTATTTTTAATACGTCATTCAAAGAATAGCCTGAAGCGGTTTTTGCGGAAGCATCGAAAACCACTCTCAGCTTTGTAGTCGTGCTATCCTTCTCTTCTACAGAATGGTGCGGTAAATAATAAATAGAAAAGAGGCCGTTTTTCTAGGATTTATTTTAACCATATGACCTAGTTTTAAGTATTCTCATTCATAAAGTCGGAGTATCACTTCTCGAGTTCAGAATTTTTATTTAGTTTCCTTTCTATCGAATAATATTGGTAAGCTGCCGTTTCTTCAGAATCAGCGAGTCTAGTATAATTATCCTTTAGAGGTAATCTTACCACAAATCTACCAGATGCGTCACGAGTAAAGGTTTTAAGGAAATGTGTTTCGCATTGGATTTCTTCATCAGTCGTAGTTTTTTTGGGCGCATAGTTCTCTTCGATTTGCCAAAACTGCTGCAACTGAGTTTGAATAGAATCGGCTACCGTTAAGAAGCTATGTGAGACAGGAGTGGCATTATAGGGTGGTTGTCGTGCTATAATCCATTCTAATTAATATAGGCAAATTTTTACCCAGTTTAATTTGGCCAAAGCTTAGAAGCTCATAAAAAATGCTTGCTCCGAGAAGCACATCGATTTCAGAAGAAATATTAAAGATTTTATCTGCTAGCAGAATGTTATCTGAAATCTTTATATTCTTTAAGTTAACTCTTTGTTGTGGCATTATACAGGTAATTGAGTCGATGATTAGAAACGGTAACTGGAAGGAATCGTTACTGTGTAGCGATTGCGCCTTCATGATCGCATATTTGAATGTATTTGTATAACCCTGGCCTATTCCGAACACCGGAATATTGACCTGGTTGTACGATAAGTTTAGTTTATCAAAAATTCGTTTTGTAAAGAAATTAGATTGTAAGCCGCTATCTAACAATGCCCTGCATTGAAATGTTTTTCCGCTGTTATCAAACATTTTAATCACGGCTGTAGATAGCAATACTGATGAACATGAGCTTATATTTGACGTTGCAGTATGAGTGCATATACTCCCTAGACTTATATTATTATTTTCGAGATGCGTTTTGTCAAGCTCATCTTTGTGAACGTTTGTTTCAGGACCATTCTGAGCGCCATAGTTGTTCCGGCTTGGCTATAAGGTTTTTTATTCATATGATCGCTGTTAGATCAGCTTGATCGATTTGAGAACAAATGCAGAAGTGAGTGATGCCTTCTTTGACAAGAACGGCATGTATGCAACGATTTACAGTCAGCATTTGAATGTCCTGGTCTCAGGCAATTCGAGCATAGATTAAATCGTTTACTTTCCGATAACCTTTTGTTGATGGGCAACTCAGAAAATAATTTGCAGGCGTAAATGAAAGGCGGTTCATTACATAACGGACAATGTGGACTTGTAGATAAGTGCGAGTAACTACGACCATCGGATGGTCGTTTAGGTTGGGTATTTTGATTGGAATAGTTAGCTTTAGTGTCCAACAACTCCAGTAATTGGCAGCGTAGAGTTAAAAATTTCGAGTATTCCTCAATTGTTGGTGAGGTATTGGATTTTGTGGTTATTTCCCATTGCCTACGGGTTGATAAATCAAGTTTAGAATTAAGCAAATATACTAAAATAGTGTTCCATTCATCAACGTTCTCCCCCAGATTTCTTAGGCGCCTAAAATGCATTTGAAATTCATCTAACGTTTTACGCAGCAGTGTAAGGGATTCTTTGGAAATAATAAGTAATTCGAAAATGGCCTTCATATGAGCGTTTATGATGGATTTTTTATTTTGGTAACGCTGATTTAATAAGTCCCATGCGATTTTACAGTTGCTCTCACTAGCGCTGAATGACGATATTATTTTTCCCGCTTCTCCCTTGAGCACACCGCGCAAGTAGAAGAATCGCTGAACATCTGTGAGTAAAGGATTTTGGGTAATTAATGAAGCAAAGACCTCCTTAAAGGAAATGAATTTATCGTAGTTGCCCGTAAACTCCAGAAGCACTAGATCGGGAAGTTTTACGTTTAGAGTTTGATTATTTAGTATTGGTGTGGCAAAGGAAGCAGACTCGGGCGTAATTTTGATTTCAGGTTTTGACGGGATATTATGTTTTGTCGGCAACACCAGTTTCATTTTTGCAACTGTCACGATAGAAAAGTACCTATTTTCAAATTCGTCACGCTCTTGTTCGTTTTTATCGATTTGTCTGGTTCAAGTTCTTCAATTTTATTCTGAATCAAATCAAACTCAGAAAAAAGGGGCGTTATTTTATATAGGCGTGCATTTACTTCAGTTCTGATTTCATCGGTTGTATCAGACGACGAAATTCTTTTTAAGAAGTTGTCAAACCTTGTAAAAGAAGCTTTAATTTTAGCTCGGTAAGTCACAAGTACTAGGAGTTCAGGCTTATGATCATTTTCCATCTTGTTTGAAGAATGAGCAATATTAAGTTAAATGAAATCTTAAGAGCAGGAGGTAGCTATAGAATATTAGGCAAATATTTGACGATATATCAATTTCTCTCTAGTAAATTTACTATTTGAAATGCATTAAATTTACCATCTAAAGCAGTGTATAAAATTAGCTTAGAATTGGTAATTACCTCCTAACTAGAGTTAGAGGGTGGAGTAATTAAATTGTATAGTCTAGTAAAACACAAACGTAGCAATATCAAACAAGGCGTTTAATATGCTGAACTGGATATTCAACTACCGGTTTAGGTTTAGCGTAATAAATCAGAAAGGGCTGACCTGTATATCTGTTTGATGGTGCTTGTTTAGGTTTACCCTGGTGGTTTTGTTGTTGGCAAGCTGTAGGTTACAGATGTGGTGGAATTATCCGGCCCTAAGGACCATGGTTTAAGATTTGGTTCCCACTTAGTGGTGATGTAGGATATCGCCACTGTGATGTGATATTAAGTATTAAGATGCTTTTAATTTTATGAAGATACTGATTTTATTGACGCCTTTTTACATTTCATTTTTAACATAAGTTGTTTTTTTACAAAAAAATGCATAGGTTCCTATTAGCTAAAATATCAATAATTTAAATGGACTGAAGTAAGTAGGCCGGGCTGCACCTCAGTGAACGCATGCAAATATACATACACTGATGTGTGCAAGTAGATCAATACAAATAACAATAGTACTAAACACAAATATTCGTTTAAAAAGTTGTCAATAACCACTATGCCTTAAAAGTGAAAATTTGGTGGTTACTAACATTAACCGCCATGCTGCAATGGGTCAATAAACAAAAATATGGAGATAATCTCTAAGAAAAATGAATAGGAAATGGACTTTGGCTTAAATTAATTAACAATAAAACAGTGTTTTATTAATAAAGAAGCATTTTGAAGGATGAAAAATCAATTCTCATGGTTATTCACATCAAAAATGTCTTCAGCATCAAGCTGTGTAGATCTTCTAAGGTTTTTAAAGATAAACTTGCTGTATTTGACGATGCAAGGAAGTAAATCCAGTAAATGCTAGCATTTGAATCTGATAGATGCAAGTCTTCCAAATTAATCGGTGTAAGATTTCTGAAATAAAAATGTTTATATCTTTATTGTCTCTTCAATGCTTGTAATTGTCGTAAATCACTTGGATGGCAATTGGTTCGTTGGATCTATTAACATCATAAGTTTACTGCATCCAATATATAATGTATACGAAAATAGTGTTTGCGGATTAATACTACTATGCATGTTCTAGTTCGAATACAAAAAAACCCTTATACTCGCTATACCACGTTGTCCATCAACTAGCTCAAAATAAACGTTTCATATTGAGATACACATATTCCAAACATCGCGGCTTCATTCTTTTATCAAACTTTGAGAGCTTTGTATTTATTACTTCTTTTTCTGAGTTTGCCTTACTTGGTTAGTAAATGATTTTCTTCGCTACAACCAAAAGTTGTAACATACGGTTAATTTCAATCCTTTTATTAAGTTCAGTGTGCTCAGAAGTTGTAGATGCTTTATCAGTTTGAGTATTTCCAATTGTTTTAATATTTTGAAAAGTTGTGTCAGTTTGATTGTTTGCTGCTGGATCAATGACAATTAAAACTCTACTATCAGTGTTAGTTTCTACACTTCTATTGTAAAACGAATCAACATTAGAAAAACAGTTAATTGCACTAATAATATCTTCGTTATTTGTCATATTGTGCGCCAAGTGTGAATGTCTATCCGTGTTGAGCACAATGAAAGACGTGATACTCTTAATTGTTCCAGGGGTTCAGGTCAGCAAATAGACAACATCAAGCCCAGAGCGGTGTAACATTTATTTTTTAACTGTTGAAATACATACACAAATAAATTCACACGTCTTAACGCTAGTAACAGAAAGCCAACTTGACAACGTTCGTAATGTTTTATAACACGTCCGGTCATACAACGTCTTAATGCGAACCGATTACAGCACGTGCTAGCGTACAATTTATACAAATTATCAGGTTAAATAAAGGTAAACACTTACGTTCTAGAAGTCCTTGCAGATGCATGCGTATAAATACCTACCAGTGCGCCCGGCCGCTACACCGCAAAACGGTCTAATTGCAGCTTACACAATACAATCGTCAATCACTTTAAATTCCTAAGCTACAAAGAATCACCAATACACGTAACACTTTCCGTAATAACTCGATACATCTCTAAGACGCAACTAGCAAAACCTCTGCAATTTATAATTACAGAGACAAAAAAACCTTTTTATACTAGTGGTATCTAAACATTCGACTAAATACATAATAACAAATAAGGCTGATGCCCGCTCGGCATAGACAGCTCGCATAGCCACCTGTATTCCAGCGCATCCAAACATAAACCACCCTCGTCCCCACTTAACCTTCTTCGCTAAGCAACCCTAAACTTTAGTAGTACGGCCAGAAATACCAGACAGATGTATTTACCGCGCAGTACCAATGTCGTAAATCCTATGAAATATACGATTAAAATATGTTTACATATATGGCGCGTTATATTACCCCCCTATTGAATTTGAATAACTAATTATGAAAATTCAATACGAAGTTGAAGCGGAACTAAACTAATAAAAAAAAATTATAAACTATTTCTTAGAAACAAGACATCCGCTTGTCCTACCCCCAACTTACAGGAACTGAACTGGTGGCACGTATTTCTTTAGGTTAACTACATTATGTATACCTAAATTAATCTGCCCCTCATCTAAACACACTTCATAAACATTATGTACTTTTTTACTAATAATGGTACAGGGACCCTTAAATAACAAGAAAAACTTTTTAATTTCACTACTGCAGACACAGATTGAGGATGAGTACGTATCCACACTTTTTCACCCACGTCAAAAGAAGTTTTGAATTTATGTATTACATCATGGCGAATGCACCTTTTTTCAGCTTTTGAAACCAATCGTTCGCGAGCTAGGAGCACCATTTTTCACCACTATCCCCAGATTTTTCAATTTCAAGAAAATTAATAAACTTCGAAAACTTACACACTCTTTCTCTTCCAAAATGAAGTATTTCTGGAGTATAGCCAGTACTATCATGACATACACTATTTAAAAGCCCTTCAATCGCTTTTATATAATAAACCCAATTTGTATAATGGTCAAAACTAAATGGCCTTAGCAATCGACCAATCTCGCTGTTTACCGTCTCGGTTAAATTTCTTTGCGGGTAATGCAATGAGGTATGCGTTAACCGTATTTCCATTTCGGACAGAAATGCTTTCCGTAACTTACTACTAAATTAGGTACCATTGTCGGACAGAACAGCACCTGGTGTCCCCACATCCCTAATATATTTCTTTAGACTAAGAATTATAGCCTTGGCAGTAGCCGTTTTTAGTGGAAATAAAGTGACTAATTTACTAAACGCATCGACAAATGCCAATAAAAATGTACAACCGAATCTCGACCATGGCAGTGGCCTCATAAGATCGACACACAGCACTTGATTAATACCCATAGGAATTAAACTGCCCATTTCTCCTACTGACCGCAATGATATTTTTGTCTGTTGACACCGCTGGCACCCAACAACTATCTGTCGAATTCTTCGCCGCATTTTTGGGAAGCAATAAAACATTTTTTCCCACCAAAATGGCCGTTTTCCTCATGTTTCTGACGAACCAGTGGAATCACGTCGTCCACAGGAATATAAGTTTTAAAACCAGAGTTATTCTGTGAGCTTTCCCTGAATAAAATTCCCTCATGTAAAACACACCATTTGTTTGTCTAGGAATCCCCTGCCTTATCTAACCTCAACCTTATTTCTTGACGACTTTTATCCTTGGTTTGTGATTGTCTTATATTTTTAAAACTTTCTCGCACCGTACGATACAACAACGAACTATCTACAATCGCGACCACTATTTCTACACTTTCCAAAATCTCCATCTCCCATTTGTCCGCATCTACCGGATATCTCGACAAAGCGTCGGCGACCTTGTACTCGGCTCCTTTACAATACTCGAAATTTATATTACGCTCTTGGATAAATAACATCCACCTAATGAGTCTCGCATTTAGAAGCCGACTAGACCGCATAAACATAATAGACTTGTGATCACTAACAACTGTAATCTGCCTCCCCAATACAAATACTCGCCACTTTTGTAACGCAAAGGCCACCGCTAAAATCATCTTCTCCGTAACCGAATATCTGAATTCCGGCCCACGTAATGACCTACTAGCAAAAGCGATGACGCCATGGACCCCCCATAATCCTTCTAAAATAAACAGGCTCCGATGGCATAACCTGAAGCATCCGTTTGTATAAAAACTCGTTCATTCAAATTAGGGTGTCGAAGAAACGTGGCTTTTACAAAAGCCTCCCAAATTTTCTTGAACGCTTCCTCCTCTTGATCTCCCCATTTCCATGATTGCTCCTTTTTCAGAAGCCGCGTAAGCGGAACTGACATTTCCGCAAACTTCGGACAAAAACGCCGATCGAAATTTACTAACCCCAAGAAAGATCTCAGGTGTTCGACGTTTCGAGGACACAGAAATTCTAAAATAGCCGTGATTCGCTAGGGGTCAATATTCACCCCCTAGGAGAAATAATATGTCCCAAAAAAACAAACTGAATTTTTCGCAAAATAACATTTTTTAACTTTACGGTTAACCCAACCGCCCTTAATTTACTAAAATAATAGCTAACTGCTCCATCTGACGGTTAAGATTCACAGAAAATACCAATGTGTCGTTCACATATGGAATTGCAAATTTCAATACCTCAATACTCAAGACATTATACAAGGCTCTTATAAAGTTGCCCACCGATGTTGAAAGGCCAAACGGCAGGACCCAAAAAAACATAGGCCTCCTCGTCAAATAAAAAACCCGTATATTTTTTATGTTCTGTAGATATGGCTACCTGCCAATAAGTCAAGCGTACTAAGACACTGACCAGGACTGAATTAATACAACAACTCACAAGAATTCCGTGGAATTGCCCTATCCTTCTCCATTCTCTCATTTAGATAGCTTGCATCAAGGCAAACCCGAATGGTCTCATCCTTCCATTTAACAGTTGTTAGCGGACTGATATATTCAGTTCGGCGCATTTCTACGACCCGCCATTCTTCCATCTCTTTTATTTGTTTCCTAGCTTCCCCATGAAAAGTAAAGGGAATTGAATATTGTTTACAGGCAAAAGGAGAATAATCAGTTAAATGGATTTCGTGAACGTAACCCTTGATTAGTCCCGGATGATTTGAAAATATGTCCCTATATTCAAACAACAAATTTTTTAACACCTCTTTTTCTTCGACAGTCAACGTCTCAGCCTTATCGGCAACTTCTGCAATGTTTTACGAAGAGTAAAACACAGGAAATTTCTTTCTATTATAATGACTTATATGATCCTCTTTTATCTCGCCAACCATATCATTAACCGAAATATCAACCAATGGAATTAACGCGACAGATTTCAAATGCACATCCCGCGCCTCTTCCTAAATAACTTCACTAAAATCTGAATTAAAAATAGTCATAACATCCGTTTGATCTTTTTGGGTAGACTCAGTTTCTGATCGGTTATTTTCAGATCGGTCCTGCTCGATTCGATTTTCCCTACGCCAATCCACCCTATTGTGACTGCTATTTTGAGCGGCAGTATTAACATTGCTTGAACAAAAATTAGTGTTTCGATCAGAACCTCCATTATTTGAACGAGGAGCTTGACCCTGTTATTTGGGAATACCTCGTACGAAGCATCAATTTTTCTTAGATGAGCTTTTCTACCTCTTCGATAGTAACTAGGCCCGAATTCAAAATGCCGTTTTTTATTGCCATATCAAAATGGTTCATTGCCCAAATAATAAGCTCTCTCTCTCTCTCTCTCTCTCTCTCTCTCTCTCTCTCTCTCTCTCTCTCTCTCTCTCTCTCTCTGACAAAGGTTGAGTTAAATATTTAGCTTCTTTAATTATCTTAAGAAAATAATCAGCACAGATCCCATTTTGTAATTTAACACGAAAAAGTGTGTCCCTTTCCTGTTCTATGCTCCAGTAACACAAGAGAAACTGTGATTTCAAATTTTCAAATGACGAAAACTTTTTTATTTCAGCCCAATCTTAAGCCAAACCTCTTAAACAATTTACCGCAAAAAATACTCGCTTTTCATACGGTACTCCTGTCTCGTTAAACATACTTTTCAATCTTTTTATAAATAGCACCGGGTGTAATTCCCGTTTAGTGCAAAGTCTAGGTTCGTATCCCCCACATCTTTCCAAACTGGATTATACCCCCGATTCTGAATCGCTACCGACGCCCCTACATTTACATTCTCTAAACCCCCACATTCTCCGTCTTTTCTATCTTCTTGATTCTAAATTTCTTTTTTTCTGCTAAGGCCGACGAAAGTTGTGAAAATCCCTCGCTTAAATTCACGTTTAAATTTTTCAAAGCATCGCGTAAACAATTTCCGACTACCGCCGACAAACTGTTATTTACTTTGCCCATAATTTTTCGCATTGAGTTTTCTAATGCACCTTCCTCTACGTCACTCTCTACCGCCCTGCCCTTCTTTCCCTTTTCTCTAAGCATGCTTAATTTTAACACCCCAATTCTGCGTTACTTTGACAACCCTTTCCACTCACTATTCGAATTATCCGTATTTCAACAAATGTTTATACCTTACTAGATCCCCACAGTTGTTTATTTGCTCTATTAATTGGCGCCAAAATGTGAATGTCAATCCGTGTCAAGCGCGAAGAAAGACGTGATACTCTTAATTGTTCTCAGGGGTTCAGGTCAGCAAATAGAAAACAACAGGCTCAGGGCGGAGTAAGATTTATTTTTAACTGTTGAAATACATACAGAAATAAATTCACTCGTAGCGCTAGTAACAGAAAGCAAACTTAACAAAGTTCGTAAGGTTTTATAACACGCCCGGTTATACAACGCCTTAATGCGAACCGATTACAGCACGTGCTGTCGTACAATTTATACAAATTATCAGGTTAAATAAAGGTAAATTCTTACGTTCTAGAAGTCCTTACAGGCGCAAGCGTACAAATACCTGCCAGTGCGCCCGGCGGCTTCACCGCAAAACGCTTTAATTGCAGCTTACACAATACAATCGTCAATCACTTTAAATTCTTAAGCTACAAAGCATCACCAATACACGTAACGCTTTCCGTAATAACTCGATAAATCTCTAAGACGCAACTAGCAAAACATCTGCAACTGATAATTACAGAGTAAAAAAACCTTTTTATACTAGTGGTATCTAAACATTCGACTAAATACATAATAACAAATAAGGCTTATGCCCGCTCGGCACAGACAGCTCGCATAGCTACCTGTATTCCAGCGCATCCAAACATCAACCACCCTCGTCCCCACTTGACCTTTTTCGCTAAGCAACCCTAAACTTTAGTAGTACGGCCGGAAATAGCAGACAGATGTATTTACCGCGCAGTACCAATATCTTAAATAATTCTATGAAATAATAGATTAAAATATGTTTACATATATGGCCCGTTACACAGGTTAGTATTTTCATTGTAATCTGCATTAGCCATAAATCCATCTAAGTCCAGCAAATGAGAAGTAGCCGATGATTGACCATAAAATATAGTACATTCATCAGTGTAAATAAAATCAGTAATAGTATTAATATCGATATTTTCTATATCATCTGATGGGACTAAACTAACTGAAGGTGTATGCACAGTGTCTGAAGGTGTTCCTGAAATGACTTGGCCAGTTGTAGGTCGAAGATTTAAAATGTTATATATAGCTTGCTCCAATACGTGGGGCGCCGTAGCCAGTTTTTGTGTTGGAAGAGGTATTGGAAAATAACAAAGAAGAAAAACGATATCTTAGAATATGTAAAAGTAATCCAAAATCTCATAAACCTTCAAATGCACGAATGCTTGTAGTTACGCCCTATTGAAACCGAGGAAGTGATATCTAAGAACGTTGGTCGTCTTTACAAAGAAAGCAGAAAATTAAAAACTCAAATGTAATCCAACATTCGCAAAACCGTACTGAATTGCACCTATTGATTTGGCTATCAAATCGACAAGAAAATATTCAATATTGAGTCAAAAGTTTATATTTTAAGGTTACATAATTAATAGACGTGTGTATGCGGACGCGTGTTCGTACTTCTGCGTTGGTTCTTGAGTTTTTGAAATACCTCTTCCTACAACAAAATAATTTTGTATGGTTGTCCCCGCTTCTGGCTACGCCCCTAGAGCAGTGTTGTAAAAATATATTGTTAAATTTCGCATGCAAAATACAGGTGTATACCTAAATATTGCACATACTTTGAACTTTTAGAGGACTATTTGACGAACTAGGCTTAGCCCAGTAAACTGACTTGAAATTTGTCGATTTGGAGGAAATAATAATGACTGGGCTGAAACTTTGTAAACTGGCTTGTTTTAGGGTACTATTAAACATATTAAAAGTCCCCATGTGTAGACGCTACATTGCGGGCAGGGGAGGGTCCAAAAGGTCCACCAAATTAGTTTTTCGCAAATAAGTCGTAAAATATCAACTTTACGGAAATTTATGTAGATACCAAAATTGTAGCTTACAATATCCCGCATAATTTCATTTTTATTCAAGTCTGAAGGACCAAATAGAGCAGAGTTATAATTTTTTAAACATCGGTAGGTTTGCGATGCAACGAAATTGCGTACGCGCGTCGCGCATTTTTCGCTAGTATCACGCAAATGGACTCTCGAGCCGAGAAATGTTTTAAATAAAAGATTTAGAGAACTCTAATTACAAACAATTTGGTTTTTTATTCATTTCTGTACGGCCCAAATTCGCCTACATGAACAATAAGAAAAAATAAAATATACTCACATTTTAATAACCAATTGTTATTTTATTGCTTGGGACCCTTCTCAATCTTTAGTGCCTACGTACAGTACTATCGGTCCTAAAAATATCGGCCTAGTACTAAACGATCCAGAAAGACCCCAAGAATAACCTTTGACACTTCAATAAGTACAGAAAGCTGGTCAAGGACACGCTTTTTCATCATTTCAGGCGACTCAAGTGATGATCTGCTACATACGTAAACTTACCTGTCTTGAAACGCCAGTTTCCCATAACAATGCATTCAAAATACATGCCACAAACTCTATTTTATAGGAAATTTTATCAGCTTTAATTGCGGTCTCTTCAAATCTTTTTGTAAAGTTAATAGAAACCAAGATATTTACAAAAGGACGAATGCTAATGCAATTTTTCCATAATCTATCAAAAATACAGCAATATTCATAAACTTTTTGTTAAATAAAACATTGCGAAGAACTTTTACTACTCCAGCACGTTTATATTATATATATATATATATATATATATATATATGTATATATAATGAAAACAAGATAAAATAAATTTTTGAAAAATTATTATCCACATATTTTTGAATTAAAATGTTAATTTAACAAAAATTGGTTTTTTTTTAATATTTAAACGTTTGTAACTCGTCAACGTTTCAATGAAAAAAGCTCTACAACGTCTCATTTTAAAGACAGTTAAAATATCTTCATGAAAAATACATAACATTACTGCATTCAACCAATCAGAAAAAATTATTTTCCAAAATGTACTCAAAAATGATATTTTTACATGTTTTTTGCTCTAAACTTCAAGCTATCTTTACCAAAATGAACTCATGCGTACATAGCATGTTCAAAATTTTATTCTCTTCTACTTTCATTATACATACTATATGTGTACGACTCATATTTTCAGATTTAATACTGATTTGTTCATGCAAAACATTCACTATCTTTTAATTAATAACTTGGAAAATTTGGACCGTACACAAATGAAAAAAAAGTGAAATTATTCGTAATTATATTCTCTATTTTCGATTCGCGAGTCCATTTTCGAGATATTAGTGAAAAATGTGCGACACGCGTACGCGTTTTCGTTGCGTCGCAGAACTATAGATGTTTAAAAAGCTTATATCGCTGCTCCATTTGGTCGTCCAGACTTGAATAAAAAACGAAATTGTGTGGAATTTTGTAAGCTACAATTTTGATATTTAACATTAATTTCCGCAAGGTTGATATTTTCCGAGTTATTTGCGAGAAACTGATATTTTGGACCTTTTGGATCTTCTCCTGCCCGCAACGTTGCGTCTAGACATCGGGACTTTTAATATGTTAAATATTACCCTAAAACACGCCTGTTTACAAAGTTTCAGCCCAGTCAATTATTTCCTTCAAATTTTGTCATTTTACTGGGCTGGCTGAATACATTCTCTATTCACTTCTTGGTTGTCCGCTCTATTAGCAAGGGTCATTTTCACTAGAAGATTACCTCGGCTGAATATCTTTACATTTGCAACCCCAAACGAATTAGATTAACTTCCAAAAAAAGTATGTTTAACTTATTGCTAAGGCAAAAATTATTTAAATAAATGGTAGGTACTGACTTTTCATATAAAAAAATGTAAAGTAAATTTACCCAATACTCTATAACACTTAGTAAATAAAACCCCTTGTGTACTTTACATTGGATTGTAAACCACTAATTAATACTTGATACTCCTATCTTTTATCTTGGTTGACTTTATATATTTTTGCCAACTCCACAAATTGCCGACATCTGCGACACCGCAATAACGTGTAGCTAATTCTATACAGATTAAAAAGCGATATCTGCAGATAAATCATAAAATAGCAGTATCTATATACTGAATGTTAGCATTATTATTTTTTTACAAATAAAAACATGTTGCCTCTTTTTTGTATCAATTAGTTTTAAATGTTTTAGTAAAATGAAAAGCGGTAAGAATGTATATCACTGGTTTGGCTTCTGTGATATCACTGTTTTAGAAACTGAAAAAGCCGTAGCTATCAATGAATAGTAAAAACGCACTAACTACAATAATTAATCACAACACTTGCCACCTTTGTGCTTACAAAATGCTCGATATGATTTTTTTTTTTGCTAGTAAATTTAATGACGTACGTGTAGTTACTTCAATAGAAATGTTAACTTTTTTTCAGTTTTGAGCTAATTTTGCTGCTTTTTTTTACTACTAAATGTTTAAAAAACATTCAGACAAATTAAATGGCAACACTACTTTAATTTTCCAAAAAATAGTAGTTGCCGCCTTTTTACTAAACACGGCAGATTATACATCTACAATATTTATATCAAACGTTTGAAGTAAAAACGCATTAAGTAGGGACAACCTCAAAGCATTCATTGATTTGTATAGAAGTGTCTATGGAAAGTAAAAAGTGATGAATTTGAAAATAAAAATCTTAGAAATTATGCCTATGAGAGTTCTATAAATTTTGCAAGAAATATGTATACCCCGGAGCAAACAAAGACTTTGTTATTAAAAAAATACGAGATATTTGAGGCGCTTTCTGGAAGGAATTAAAAAAATAAATGATTCAAAAAGGAGCGAAGCGGAACAGAAGAAGTCCGCAACCGATATTGTGGTATTTGCATTTATTATTATTTATAAAGGACCAATAGGAACCATCAACCAGCATAAGCAATATTGATTGTGAGGAACTGGCTGAAAAGGAATTCCCAAAAATTCAGGAATTGTACGAGAATTAAGTGAGACAGGCAACCAGTATGATAAATACACATAAGTAAGTAAATTATCTTTATTGTTCTTCATATAAATCTCTATTGATATTCATATAAATTCTTTTCTTAACATATCGTCTTGCCATGATACTTTACCATCATTATTAAAGTACATCAAGTAATTATTCCAGTTTTGTATAGTCTCAGAACATACATCACTGGGCCTACAAGGCTGCAAATCCTCGAAGCTATTTGTTTCAGCTTAGCATTCCCTTGGGATTTCATTTTTGTTGTTTTTTTATGTCTCCATTATCAAATGTTGATGGCGACAAGTAAGAAGAGTAATTTTTAATTAAACAGTTGTGCAATGTGCAAATTGCTAAAACGATGTGGCTGACTTTTTCAGGAACCATATTAATGGATGTATTTAAATAAATCTACAATTCACTAAACCGAAAGCATTTTCAGAGTCATTTCTCGCCTTCGCCAAGTCGTAATTAAATACGCGTCTTTCATGTGTCAATACTTTTTGTGAGAATTGGCTTAAGAAATGGTTCCCTAGGGTAAACAGTTCATCTCCTAAAAAACAAAATTTAGATTGTTCTTTGTTTCATTATTGGAAGGTAGATTAAGTCGGCTCGATTTCAGTCTATTAAAAAATTTAGTATATGCAAAAACACCCCCCATCAGACATCCTTCCAATTATACCTACATCGACAAATATAAATTTATAATTGGCATTTACGATAGCCAATATAATGCTGTAATAATTTTTGTAATTATTATAATCTGCTCCCGTATTCGATGGCTGTACAATGCGAATGTGTTTTCCACAGTTTATAAAATTCCCCTTCTTCTCGAATGCATCTGCTATTCATAACCAATCGCCTTTGTTTTTAGGAAACTGAAAAAGAGAAGCAAATTTTACCATTTTTCCAACCAAAAGTTTTAGAAAGAAAAAGGTGTAGTCAAAATCAAGAATTCCTGCAAGTTTGTAAACGCGCTCTAGAAAAAACTGAAACCTCTGAATATGAAGCAGTAAGGATAAATGTAACTAAAAAATTGGAAAAGATGGACAATTTATGCTGAGCGCCGTATAAATGCAAGTTCATGCAAGTGGTTACTAAATTAAATAACACAAGATACAACAATTATGGAAAGTGACGCAATGTCACTGACCACTTCAAACGCATCTCTAAATTCATCATAGAATTCCTTTTTGAAAACTAATACACAAACTTGTGAAATTAATAAGTATTGCAACCAAAAGTTTTTAAATAAATAAAACGAGCCGTAAGTATTTAGAAAATATTTTTACTACAAATGTGAATATATTTTTTTTATACAAAATTACATAATTAGTAAAAAAGCAGTTGTTTCATTTTGTAAAACTTACCTGCAAATAATTAGTTTTCATTGTAGTATAAACAGCCCAACATGTTTCTGGAATGATTGAACACAAGACAGGTGCTGAGATCCAAAATGAAAATTTTAGATCTTGAAGTGATCTTCCAGTTGCTAAATAAGGGAGAATAATAACCAAAGGCTTTTTTGCACATACGCTTGTTCTTATAATTACATCCTTTTTTGTTATATAAGAGCAAACTAAATTTAAAATAATTTGAAACGTTTTGTCGTTTATTTCTAAGTAATTTCTGTAATCTTCAGGGTTATTTTTTCTGAGTTTTCTCAATAGAGGTATATGGCCAAAGCGATCTCGATTTATTCACCACTGCTTAACCCATATTTTTCGGAAGGTTCTCTCTTCCCTCTTACATAATACATAAAGGGCTACACAAGCAATAGCAGTTCTCATGCTAAGGTGGTCCGCTTACTCCAAAGTGTTTGACTGACGTCTAGTCAGAGAGTGTTGGAACGGCGCGTGGAGTTTCTATTTAGACGGAAACTTCACGCGCCGCTCCAAAAGCCTTTGTATATTGTATTTACATCGAAGGTTTTGGCGCGTACGCTCCAAACTCGCTCTCCCAGCGCGCGTTTCAGGAGTGTCGCTCTTTTTGTCTACCACACTCTAATCTCACGCTCCAGACTCTCCGCTCGAAAGCGAGCGGCGGGTCCGGGTTGTCGGTTTGGAGCGGCCAATGTCCACAAGTAATACACAGAAAATAGCCATTGCAGTGGACATTGACTGTTTATTCAACATTTTAAAATTCTTTTAATGGCCAAAGTCCAGACATTGGCCCTTTTTTTTATAAACTACGATAGACGTAAGCCAGTTTATAAATGATGTAATCAAATAGTATAAAACTTGAGGACATTGCCCGTTCTGGTGATTAATAGTATATTATTCAACGAGCGAGTTACGATGGCAGTTACGATACGATATATTAATAGTCTTAATTAAAATTGTTACAAATACTTATTAATGGTTACTTACTTAAGTATAAATTAGCCTGCTGATGGGTTTGTACCCCCACTTTCGCTTTATGAATATTGAAAAAGACCAGTCGGTCTAGTGATGTCGACGAAGGGTGAAGTACATGTAACCGTTTCCATTATGCGCTAATAAAGAATTTATTTGTGGGTGAAGTCGAACATTATTTCAGTGTTTCACTTTATAGGGCACCGTGTGTCCTCGAAAAGGCATTTGTATGGAACATTGCATCCGTTACTATATAATCAAATAATACAATCTTATTGCTCAGCAATCTCGTGGTGTTAGCTTACACCTGGTCCTTATCATACAGCAATCGAAGCATAACAATCTTTCCAAAAGAATAAAGCTCGTTCAAGTTGATCGCTTCTTGCCGGATCGTAATTAAGCAACCACTCAAATAACTACTAAAAGAACATTAAATTCGCGCGCAAAAGTGGTATATGGGACTTGTGTACTTGAAATACCAATACAACCTTCATAAGTTTAGAACGCAAGACCTCAGGCTATTCTCTCAACCCACGCAGTCCTTTTCTCTTCACACCAAAACGAAAAGCAAGGATATTGCAGTCGTTGCAGTAACACAAGTCATAATAAGCTGCAAGAACAGTGCTATTCACAACAAGCCAGGTAAAATTGTTCCTTTATAACCAGCTTCCTTACTATTTTAATTTTATCCATAAATTCATTCACTTATTATTTCACATGTTTCACGAACAAAAACGTCATGATGAACAGTTAGTAGTTATACAGGAACAAATAAAACGTTATAAAAATAAACGAAGTTATTTAAAACGTTCATTAAGCATTTTAGAACGATATTTAGAGAAGAATGTAACCGATGAATACATTAACAAGGTTACACGTCAATATCAAATATGCACGAAATCAATTAACGAACTCAGTTGATCGCAAGATATTTATGATTGCAATTTTGAAAATTAGTTTTCGGAAATTTTTATTGAACAGTCAGAAAAGGATTCTAGATTTGCTAAAATTGAATCATTCTTTTAAACGCGTATATCCCAAAATTATTTCTACTTTGAATTCCTCAAAAAATGAAAATACCGACAACCGTACTAGACTGCCTCTAATTAACCTGCCTATATTTTCGGGCAATTATATTGAGTATATTTCGTTTTGAGAAATATTTTCTGCACTAATTGATCGTGATGACAGTTTGAAACCCGTTGAAAAATTAGAATATCTAAAAAGTTGTCTAAAGGCGGAAGCCGCGGAAACTATAAAATGCTTAGAAATTGTCCCGGAAAATTACGAAATCGCCAAACAAATTTTGCGTGACAGGTACAAGAACGAAAGGGTTATTTTATCAAATCATATACGGTCGATCTTTGAGTTGAACACTCTACATAAAAAATCCTATCAGGGCATACGTAACTTATTAGATACTACATCACAACATTTGCATTCACTGCAGACAATGGGTTGACCCGTGAGTCATTGGGATGATATTTTGGTGTACTTAATTACTGTCAAGCTCCCTCTATTAACACGCCATGAATGGGAAAACAAATTAGCGACTTCAAACTTGCCTTCGTTTAAGATGTTGTGTGAATTCTTAACTCAAAAGTGCCATGCATTAAACGCAATCAGTACTCTCGACACTCGCGAATCTTGGGAAACTAGCCATTCAGATTTCAAAAAACACTCGTATAAAAATAATTACAAAACCGCTTCCTGCAATATGAATTTGAATAAATATGCTAATTGTAATTATTGTAATGGGAACGATCATTACACTATTCAATGTACTTCCTTCTTAAAGCTTTCAATAGAAGCACAAATAGCAAATGCTCGAAACAAACGCCTTTATCTTAATTGTTCAAGACCCGACCACTCTATGTCTAATTGCCAATCCAGCCGCTGTAAAAATGTTATAAACCTCATAACACTGTTTTGCATCTTGGAAAAGTTAAATCTATAGAAAATGATGTTGGTCCATTTTCATCTTCTCGTACAAATGTCAATACTAATTAGTCTAATACAAGCTCAAAATCTGAAGATAAATATTGTAATTGTGGGATGATAAGGTGATCTAAAATGTTAATTATAGGGAAGGACCAATTGCTATTATGTAGCAATACCGATGGCAGTGTAGCGGTTATGTAATAAGCAAAGCACATACGACAAACTACTTAATAAAGGATATAAATACCTTAAAGCCTGTGCCGCTCTGAGCAATAAAAGTCACACACAAAAGGTTAGCGGACAACCAAGAACACGCACGTTCGGTGTGGTGTCGCTTTAAGGGCTCTCGTACAACAACTGTCTTCTGTAACCGTCCGAGTACGACTGATTGTTACTTAACGCACTCGCTCTACCGGCATAAGGTTTCACTAAAAACTGTCGAGTACCTGCACTAATGGTATTTATTGTCACCACTACCAAATTGTTCAATGATGACGTAACATACCGCCTACCAAATTCATAGAAGGAGTGAAGGAAATCACATGAGATTTGACCTTGCTAGGAAAACAGGTACCGAAAGATAGGGTGGTACACTACAGCGAGCGATATCACCAACTATGCAAAATAAAAATATATATGTAAATAAACACATATTTAAAAATAATACACTACCATACATGTAAGAAATGTGTATATACATCTAAACATAAAACAAAATTAAAATACCGGTAGCGGTGCTAGTTTGACCAAAGGTCGTTTTAATGTGCCATGTGCAGTTTTGATCTCAGCGACACGTATAATACCGTCCGCACCGGGAAAGGTATTAATGATACGACCAAACTTCCATTGAAGTGGAGAAAGCTGGTCGTCCTTGATGAGGACAATAGTGTCCTTTTCAACTTGTCGCACACCTACCTTAGAGTGCCATTTAACCTTCTGATTCAGAGTATGTAAGTACTCATGGCTCCAGCGAGCCCAAAAATCTTGGTGGAGTTTTTGCAGGAGTTTCCACCTGCTCTTTAATGATAACACGTTGTTTGAAGGGTCCTCATCTGGTGGTGCAGAAAGAGGCTCCATAGTTAGGAAATGACCTGGTGTTAAGCAACGCAAGTCATTTGAATCCGAACTCAAAGCGCAGAGTGGCCTTGAATTTAAAACAGATTCAGTTTGAGTAAGAACTGTGTAAAGTTCCTCAAAGATAAGTCTTTACCGACTTAACACTGCTTTCTCACGAACCACGACCACTTTATCTTTTCTGAGGTTACTGCACTATGCAGATAACTCGTAAGCTGACGATAGGCACCTACAAAATTAGTTCCGCAATCACTAAATATTTGAGAATAGCGTCCTCGACGTGCTATAAATTGTCGCAAAGCAGCAAGAAACGCGTTTGCCGACATATCCGAAACAAGTTCAATATGTGCTGCCTTAGTGGCAAAACAAACAAAAATACAAATATAGGCCTTAAGAGATTTAGAGCCCCGTAGGCGGTTAGCCTTTATTAAAAGAGGGCCAGCAAAATCAACACCAATACTGAACGGTTTGATTTGGGTAATACGTGCTGCCGGTAGGTCTCCCATAGGAAGAGTTACCAGGACCGGCCTGGTACGAAAACATCTATGACATGATGATAAATAATTTTGGATTGAATTTTTAATAGAAAGGATCCAGAAATTCTGTTGGATAACATACGCTGTGGTATTAACACCGGGATGGTAATACCTTTCATGAGTTGACCGAATGATAAGTTCGGTTAATCGGTGCCGTTGAGACAATAACGCAGGAAACTTTTCGAAATAGAAAAATGAAGAATGTGTCAATCGCCTACCTACTCTTAAGATATTTTGTGGATCAACAAATGGAGAAAGTTTTTGCAAGGTTTTAGGTAATTTACGGTTTGCCTTGATCGAAGCTATTTCCTTTGAAAATGTAACATTTTGTACATGCCGAACGATAATCATAAGAGCATTGTGTAATTCAATGTCTGTTAAGGGATCCGTATGACGTTGAGCCGTGGGTTTAAAAAATTTATAGAACGATGAAAAGCGACTTAGTAAAATGTCAATGATGTTTGGATCTGTTTGAGCGACAAATGTTAGGATCATCTTTTCCGTAGTTACCTCAGCAATTGAGGTTGACAATGTTGGTTGAGGCGGCCACGAGTCACTAGGGTAGTGAAGCCATTCAGACCCCGCCCACCATAACGAACATGAAATAACCGCGCTTGGCATTAATCCCCGAGATGCAGTATCAGCCGGATTATGCGAAGATTTAATATAAAACCATCGATTAGGTGCAATGATTTCTTGAATGTGGCTAACACGGTTTGCCACAAAAGTTTTCCAACGAAAAGGTGGAGAACGTATCCAAGTGAGAGCGACCGTAGAATCACTCCACGCTGAAAGATCGGAGATTTTAATCAAGCCTTGATAGGACCGAATGGTAAAAGAAAGTAAATCGGTTGATAAAACGGCGGCACATAATTCCAAACGTGGAATTGAAATGCGCTTAATTGGAGTTACTTTTGTTTTAGCGGTTACAAATTGTACAGATATTTCTCCAGTAGTTTGATTTATGAACTCGAAATATATTACCGCTGCATACCCTACCTCACTAGAATCGCAAAACCCATGCAAATGACAAGTAAAAAGATCCGAAGGGGGTAAACAACGTGGTAACTTTAATGACGATAATAATGGCAACTTTTCTTGATACTGCTGCCATTGAGACGAAATGTCTGCTGGTGGGATGTCATCCCAATTTAAACCTAACATCCACAGATGCTGGATTAGGCGTTTGGCAAAAAATGTTAGTGGGGCTAAAAACCCTAATGGATCATATATTCTGGCAACTTGCGAAAGTATGTTGCGCTTTGTACATATTGGGTTTAATGGTTTAACCCGAAACGAGAAAATATCTTCTGTAGGTGACCATTGAAGACCTAATATTTTTATTGATTCGTCAGAATCGAAATCGAGAAAAGTATATTGGCAAAAATCTGACGGAATGCCTTCCAAAATAGAAGCTGAATTAGAACTCCATTTTCGAAGTTCAAAACCAGCCAAATGCAAAAGTCGAATAAGTTGATCTTTAATTTTTCGGGCCGATTGTATAGAATCTCCACCGTCGACGAAATCGTCAATATATAGATTTGACCGTATAGCCTCAGCGGCTAACGGAAACCTTTTGCCTTTGTCAATGGCTAATTGCTGAAGGGTTTTTAATGCTAGATAAGGCGATGACTTAATACCATAGGTCACTGTATTAAGCTGATAAGTTTGAATGGGTTCTTCTGCGGAGAACCGCCAAACAATTAATTGAAACTTTCGATGTTTTTCGGTAACCAAAATTTGTCGATACATTTGGCGAACATCACAAGTAAAAACGAACCGATGAGTACGAAATTTCAGTAAGATTGACGAAATGTCGTTTTGGAGACTAGGTCCAGTCAATTGAGTGTCATTAAGTGACACGTTGTTTTTAGCCTTTGCAGAGGCGTCAAAAACCACACGAATTTTCGAAGTATGACCTTCCTCTTTAAACACAGGGTGATAGGGTAAAAAATAATTATCGTTCCCAACGGGCGGAGAATCGAGTAATGCCATATGACCCGCTAACACCGCCAGTGCTGATGAATGGATAAACATCTGCTCCGAGGAGCATGTCAATAGTTCCTGGAGAATTTCAGGTCGGGTCTGCAAAGTGCAGGCCGCATAAGTGTTCCCAATTATTAGGAACTTCAACGCTAGGTAATTTACCAGATATTGACGAAAACACAAAAGTTGTGACTTCTAGAGATTTTTCAGAGTCTAAAATAGAGCGAATGGTGCAGCTGACGGCACCCTTATTGACCGCTGAAGTTGTCTGCCCAAGTCCATAAATCGGAACTTGAGAACGTATGCGTGGAAGCCAAAGTTTGCTCACGCAATCGTCTCGAATAAAGCTAGTTTGGGAGCCAGGGTCTAAGAGTACCGGCGTCACCGTGGATCACTGTAGTAAGCGTAAGACTACGGATCCCAAGGTCCAGGGTTCAAATCCCGACACGGCCGTCTGCTTGAAAAATGACAGGTGAGCATTTTTCACAAAAATTACGCCCTCGTTCGGAAAGAGGTTAAATGGAGGTCCCGTGTGTGAGTGTTGTCACGCACGTTAAAAATCCCTACCTTGCCTGGAACGGCAAGGGTTCGGCAAAATTCTAAATTTCCAGGCAACAAAAAACTCGCCTCCTGGCCAATGTAGTACCTTCTGGTGGAGCATTGGAAATGTAAATGAACGGTCTAAGAGTACCCTGATCGGTTTGTATCTACCAGAACGGTTTTGAACTTCCACAAAAGCAGTGGAGAGTAAGACAGTAACCCCAGGATTTAAATTCATCTGTGAAGACAAAACATTTGCCGGAATAGGAAGGCTGACTGCGTCCTATTGGCATTTTTATGCATATGTGTAGCGGTCGGTTCAGCTGAACGGCTAGAAGCAGGTTGCGCTTCAAAATGTAGCAAGGTATGATGCGGTTTGGCGCAAGTTCGACAAGAGTTATAAGATTTGCATTGCATGGACGCATGGTCTGTACGTAAGCAATTTAAACAGAGGCATAAGCGTTTGACAATGTCGAAACGTTCCATCGGAGTTTTCGTTAGAAACGATTGACATCTGTAAATTAAGTGATTGCCTTTGCAAAAAGTACAGTGGTGCGAAAATGAATTCTTTGAGTCACTGGAGCTAATTGGTGTATCCAGTGAAACTACGTTAGAAGAAACTTTTGGTTTAAATTGAGACGCTGAGGATTTCTTAGGCACTGATGTGTGAGATGTATAGACAGTCGTCGAATAAGAAACGGGTGCGGTTGAAGAAAAGGTTTCCAACGCTGCACATTGTTGAGTTAAAAAATATCTCAAATCATCGAAATTGGGTATTTGCTTCGGATCCGATTGGAGTTCAAAGCGTTTTCTAGTAAACGGATCGAGTTTTTCTAAAAGAAAATCGACCAGAATGAAGTTCCAATGTTCAGTAGGAAATTTTAAGTTAGTTAGAACAGCAAGGTTCTCTGAAAAACAATCAATAAGTGCCCTTAGTTTCTTAGGGTCTTCTGATTTTAAAGGTGGAAAGTCTTTCATAGCTTTCCAATGCAAATTTGCTAATAAAGGTGAATTGCTAAATCGCTCACGCAGGGCATTATATGAAATAATAAAATTATCCCCAGAAACAGGTACCGATTTAACAATTTTCAAAGACTCCCCGCTACAGCAGTTAATAAGGTGATTTAGTTTCTCAATATTGGTCAAAGAAGTATTATTATAAACCAGACTGTCAAATAAATCAATAAAAGATGTAAATTCAGTTACCTCATTATTAAAATGTGGGAGCTTTAACGGTAACAATTTTGATCCCGTACTGCTTGATGTACTTTCATTAATTTGTGGTGCTCGCAGTTCTTGCATCGTTTCAAGGTGGAGCAAAATGCAATAGTAGGCTGCATCTACCTCTTTGCGTAGAGCGTTGTAATTTAATAATTCTACATCGTTACACGAAGCTAAGACATCAATTAAAATCTTATTAAAATTGGAGTAAATGTTATTTACTCCCCTTGTTTGAATATGGAATAACGTTTTTAAACTTGAATCACTCTGCATAGCGTTGCCGAGCTCTAAAATTTCCATAATGCGTATTTTAAATAATTCGAGTTGTGCCAAATCTGTCCTTTTCGGAGCCATAATGACAATGTTATTCTGAAAGACCTACAATAAAATGCTGTAAACGCGGTAACCTTCAGTTGTGCGTTGAAAAATATTAAATATTATGAGTTGTTGTTCAAGCACAAAAATGTAGAATAGCGCATAAATCAATAAATCACGTTTATGACTATTAGCCTTCAATGGGTCTTAAGCAACACGTCGAAAACCTAACGGTTTGTCAAACAAAGCGTTAAGATAAAACTTACAGTTTAGACGGGCGGCCTTTAACATGAAAGATCACAGGTCCACCAAATTTTAAAATGTGGCTAACATATTTGCAAGAAAGATGCAGCTTTTACATTTTATTACTCCTGCAAATGTGTTTAATATTTTACGTTTACAAACCGAACAGGTTCGTGTAATACAAAAACGTGCAATGGCTTTTAAATACAAAGCAAATCCCTTTACTTTTCTTATTTGAGAAGTATAAAGCAAATTATAATTTTCACGTTGCCGTGTGTTTTATATGCCGCTAAAATAAATTTAAGACTGAAAACTAACAAATTTTAGGTTAAAGGATTTATTTGTAATTAATCGCTTGGTTTAGTTACGGCAAAATTACTTAATTTAATTTAAAGAAGGTATATAGCCAATATTTCACACATTTTAACCCGTTAAATATGGGGTTTGAACACAAATTTAAAAGCTAAAGTAAATGACTAAAACACGCTCGCTGAAATGCAAAATAATATTCAGTTTAGGACATGCGTATAAAAACATAGGACTAGTTAAATTCGGGTCAAATTAGGACCAAATGTGGGGTGTTTAGGTAATCTAGAATGTTAATTATAGGGAAGGACCAATTGCTATTATGTAGCAATACCGATGGCAGTGTAGCGGTTATGTAATAAATAAAGCAACTACGACAAACTACTTAATAAAGGATATAAATATCTTAAAGCCTGTGCCGCTCTGGGCAATAAGAGTCACGCACAAAAGGTTAGCGGACAACCAAGAACACGCACGTTTGGTGTGGTGTCGCTTTAAGGGCTCTCGTACAACAACTGTCTTCTGTAACCGTCCGAGTACGACTGATTGTTACTTCACGCACTCGCACTACCGGCATAAGGTTTCACTAAAAACTGTCGAGTACTCGCACTAACGGTATTTATTGTCACCACTACCAAATTGTTCAATGATGACGTAGCAGTAATAAAGGATCTTTCAAAGAAATTTATTCGCTACATGCTATTCAAAGTCCGTGTAATGTTGTGTTGTCTACTTGTGTAATAGAAATCAGAGATAATAAAGGTGCTTACCATAACGCAAGGGCGTTGTTAGACTGTAGTTCACACATTCATATTATCACGACCGACCTAACAAAAAGGCTCTATTTACAAACAAAGGAAGTTAGTCTGCCCATCATAGGGATTAGCAATAATTCAACAAGCGCGAAGTCAGTTACTACAACTAACATCAAATCAAGGCACAACTATTTTAACCTAGACTTAGAATTTTATGTTTTAAACAAAATTACTTCAAATCTGTCTGCAAAAACATTTGACCATCGTCTACTAAACCTTCTCCCCAATCTGCAACTTGCAGATTCCCAATTTTATAAATCTCGTAATATTGATCTCTTGATTGGTGCACAAGTACTTTATCGATTACTATGTGACGGTCAAGTACATATTAACAATGAACACGTTACAATTCAAAATTCAGTATTTGGTTGGCTTATTTCAAGAAACGTTCCGTATCAAATGTCTCACGCATCAACAAATCCCGTAGTTTGAAATTTAAATACGTTGCATAAGTTGGATAAAGATATTTCAAAATTTTGGGAAATTGAACACGTTTCAGAAATTCCGCTAAAATCCCAAGAACAAATAGAATGTGAGCAGCATTTTGAAAATACATCGAACGCGACGCGTCTGGAAAATTTGTTACAACTTTACCCTTTAAATCTGATGTGAGGGATTAGAGGACACGTTAAAAATTGCGCAAAGACGGTTTTTAAGTTTTGAACGTAAATTACTAAAAAACCCAGACATAAGACAAGGCTATAATGATTTTATGAGCGAACATGTAAATCTCGCCCACATGAAGCAAATCGGAACTGTTAATAATTGCGAAAGAAATGGTTACTTCTTACCGCATGACGCTGTCTTTAAAAACAATAGCCTTACTTCAAAAATCCGTGTTGTTTTCGATGCGTCTTGCAAAACCGCAAATGGGGTATCTCTTAACGACATTTTGATAACAGGGCCAGTACTGCAAAATGATCTTTTTAGTACTCTCCTTAGATTCCGTTTTTATAAATACATAATGTGTTCTGATATCACGAAAATGTATCGACAGATTTTGATCCATACCAGAGATTCTCCGTATCAAAAAACATTGTATCGTTCTTCGTCCGACGAAGAAATCAAGGTTTACGAATTTAAAACACTCACGTGTGGTACGCGGCCGGCATCCTTTATCGCCACAAAATGTTTGCTAGAACTCGCTAGACCGTTCCAGCTATCCAACCCCAAGTTATACAACTCGATCACAAATGATTTTTTTACGGACGATCTTATCACAGGCGGTAATGATGAACGAGAATTATTGCGATTACGAGATGACATTATATCTGTATTAAATTTTGGTGGTTTTCCTTTACAAAAATGGAGTTCTAATAATGTTAATCTTTTGGAAAATATTGATTCAGAGCAAGAGAATTTAATCATACATTGCAAGGACGATGGAAGTTTAAAAACCTTAGGTATTTGTTGGTCCCCTAGGTGTGATGAAATTCGCTATAGTGTTCAAATGAAGTGTGGTAAATCTAAAATTACTAAACGTTTAATTCTCAGTTACATATCTTGATTATTGGACCCTTTGGGTCTTCTAGGGCCTATAATCATATCCTCAAAATTAATTATGCAAGATACCTGGAAATTAAAATTAGGTTGGGACGAGCCGGTTCCAAAGGACATCTGCTCTCGTTGGATTGATTTTTCTTCTCAGTTAGATGACATTTCCAATATCAAAATACCTAGAAAATTGGTTTTTAAAAAGACATCTCAGATTAAAATTCACGGTTTTGCGGATGCTAACGAGCTTGCATATGGCGCTTGCATCTTTATAAGAGAAATTCACAACGATAATAAAATTTATTGCGCTATTTTGTACGCAAAATCACGTGTGGCACCCCTAAGAACAATTAGTTTACCTCGACTCGAATTGTGTGCTTCATTACTACTAGCTTAATTAGTAGACAAGATACTAAAGGTGTAGAACACAACATTCTCTAAAACTAATTACTACACTGATTCAACTATTGCGTTGTATTGGAATCAAGGCTTGCCCCAGTCGCTGGAAAACCTTTGTAGGAAATAGGACAACGGAAATTCAAAATCTGACTATTACAGATCAGTGGTTTCACGTTGACACTTATAACAACCCAGCGGACATAATCTCTAGAGGCGCAAGAGCAGCAGATTTGACTAATAATTACTTGTGGTGGCATGGTCCAGACTTTTTACTGGATATAAATTTCGTACCCAAGGCGTTTGAGTCGAGGGGTATCAACGAAATTGAAGCTAAAGTATTACAAATCACAAGCTCGTCTGATTGCACAGAAAATTTATTCGAATTTTTGCAAAGTATTTTTTCAAGGTACTCAAATCTTCATAAACTAATTCGAGTTATCGCAACATGCAAACATTTTATTTATAACTGTAGAAACAAACGCAATAAAAACTTTACTGAACTTACTCTAGACGAATTAAATAAATCTAAAATCACTTTATTAAAAATTGATCAGGCGATGGCGTTCCCTAAGGAAATTGAATGTTTAAAAAATTCTCAAGAGATTAACAGCAAGTCAGAAATCTTATCTTTGAATCCTTTTTTGGACAGTAACGGAGTTTTACGCGTGGGCGGTCGTATACGTCACGCTAATTTACAATTCGATAATAAGCATCCGGTGTTGTTATCAAAGGGTTTGCTTTGTGATTTGGTTATATCACGCGCTCACATCTCTAGCCTGCATAGCTGCAGACAAGGTACATTATTTTTAACTAGATTAAAATATTGGCCCGTTTCTGGAAAGAACGCTGTTAAAAAAATCATTAGGAAGTGTGTGCTATGTTTCAGACATAATCCTTCAAAAACTTACCCGAAAATGTCGGACCTTCCGACGTATCGCATAGAACCTAATTTCAGAGCATTTATCACAGTTGGTCACGGGAAAAAAAGTGTAGTGAAAAATAGCACAAATGTGAGAACTATTACTACAATTTATCTCGAAAATACGACTAGGGACAATAAATGCGAAAATTTCACACAAGATTGTCCTGAGAATGTTTTGCTAAATTTTAGTACAGTATTTCTAACTTTATTAAAATTAATTGTAGTTCATTGCGCAACAGTTCTGTGCAATCTGTTCACATAAATTGTATAAAACTACACTATAATGTGTTAGGTTTGCTTACAAAGTTGTAGGAATACTTATCAAACATTATGTTAAATTTTACTACAAACTTATAGGAATATTTATGATAGGTTGTGTTAAATTTTATTACAAACTTGTCGAAATATTTACGATAGGTTGTTAGATTTTATTACAAACTTATAGGAATATTTACCATAGATTGTGTTAAATGTTACTACAAACATAAGAATATGTGCGATAGCTTTGTCTTAAATTTTACTACAAATTTATTGGAATATTTACAGTAGATTGTGATAGATTTTACTACAAACTTGTACCAATACTTACGATGTTGTGTTAAATTGTGTTACAAACTTGTCTAAATATTTACGATAGGTTGTTAGATTATACTACAAAGGTATAGGAATATTTACCATGGATTGTGTTAAAGGTTACTACAACCTTATAATAATATGTAGGATAGATTGTATTAAATTTTACTACAAATTTATTTGAATATTTAGCATAGGTAGTGTAAAATTTTACTACAAAATTATAGGAATAATTAAAATATAGGTTTGGTTGCATTTTATTACAAATTTATATGAATATTTACGATAGAGTGTAATATTTTACTACAAACCTTCAGAAGTATTGATCATATAGATCGTGTTACATTGTACTACACACATAGGAATATTTAAACCTTGCATTAAAGCATCTTATAAAGTTTTCATAATTTACTTTTACTTTAATAGAGAAGATAGTTAATGAATAAATTAATTATCTTCTTTAGTTGTTTTCTATCCGACCAAAAGCAAATGTAAATTATGAAAACTTTGTAAAAGGATTTAATTCAGTGTTATAAATATTCCTATCAGTGTGTAGTTACACAATCTATGGTAAATATACCTATTAAGTTTGTAGTAAAATCTTACAATATATCTTTAATATTCATATACATATGTAATAAATGCAACACATATATGTTGGTTTCTTGGGATGCACTCGTTCGTAAGTAACAACTATCGTGTCAAATTGTAATTTCTATTCTGATGTTTCGGCATGACATTTATGCCTTATCAGAATAGAAATTACAATTTGACATGATAGGTGTTACTTTACGAACAAGTGCATCCCAAGAAACCAACACAATTTTATATACTAACGAAACGTCAAGAAAAAGTATAAATTAAATTTTATTTCTTATTTGGAGTTTTAACCCACAAAAACAACTCCACGTCAAACTAATATGTGTATATATATATATATATATATATATATATATATATATATATATATATATATATATATTGTGTTACCTTAACACAAAGATATAGATAATCTGCAGTACAATGTATTATCTATTAAACTTTGCCATCAACATTTTTGACTTCAATGCGCCACAGTGTTCCATCAATATTGGCCTTCAACATTCTGCAAAATGGTACACAAATAAAAAACACAATTTTTTCGAAAGAACTTTAATTATGAATACACTAAAACCAAACAATAAAATGTCTACATTACTACAGTGTGGACAGATAAAAACAAGACAGCCTATCAGGTATAGCGCCAACATTTTAGATAAAAATTGTGTTCTGTTTATAGGGGATCTTTGTATACGAGCCCCTACATCTATCAATCTTTATAGATCCCTCTTTTAATCAATTATCTTTTGAATATGAAATGTAGTGTTCACTTTAGAAAGAAAACTTTGTAAGGAACTTGATAGCATAAAGGTTAATACCCCTTACTTTGATTTCAGGGACCCTTTGTTGGAAATTTTTTGTTAGGAAAGTTCATATGGTTACCTGTGATCATATACTACAAAATGTTGTAAAACACATTTTTGAAATTTCACTTGCATGTTGCAGTATCCTAATCAGAGCAACAATGGAACATTTAAGATGGTACTTTCAATTAATAAATAAATTATTATCCAACAAAAAATGTTTACAAGAAAGTGATAAAATGGTAGTAACAGCTATAAACATTTACAACATCGCACTTCTTAAAAATACCTATCAAATGATGAAATGATGTATCACATGTGACACATGGGATATTCCTACTCATAATTTGTAGTGGTGTTCTGAAGGAGGGGGGGGGATGAAGTACGAATTAAGAGATGTGACCAGAACAGGAATCAACGACTTGGCATTTGTCTAAAATGTCGACTCAGTTGCTGAAACTGTGGTTTATATGTGATCCCCTTATAATATAAGCATTAGTAAAAAATAATATAACCTAAATATTAAACCTTCTAGTGACAATTTAAAAAAGGTACTATTAAACATCAAAAGATCGTCTTAATCAATAATGACTATAAATTTTCAAATTAATGCCATTAACAACAATATCTTGTGGCAACAAATGTTTTGCCAAGTGATCGGGCGAGCAAGCAAATTATAGGACTATGTAAGTTATTGTACAAAATTAATTTAGTTATGTTTTCCGTAGGATAAACCACCTCATAGGCATAGAAATGCTTATTGAAATGTATTGTTTTCAATTCTACATATGAAAAGTAAATAGCTTCCGAGTCGGTAGCTAAATATATTTGATCAATAATACCAAAAACTGGAGTATCAAGACAGCTAACAATTACGACAGTATCTTTAGCATAAGTCGTGCCCCCCTACTTCTATCTTTACAATTGTAAATATTTTGTTGCTTGTGAAAGTTGGAAACAGTCGGACTAATTCAGTTTCATCAACATTTCCCAAATGCTTATAATTAAATCTATATGCTTCTATGAATGGACTAATTAGCTGATGACACAATTTTAGCTGAGCCTTATTTGCCAATGTGTGTATCGTGTTTTTAAAGGAACATGCAACTTTTGAATTTAGTTTGGACTCTCTGTGCTTAAGCTCATAAGGCATCCCCCAAAAATTAATCAGGGGACCACACATATCAAAAACGGTACTGTAATGCAATGCGTTATGATGCTTTGGTTTTAATTTTTTAAAAAACAAGAATGATAATTCTAAATATTCTTCAATTTCAAGTTTCAGTCTGCACCCTTCTGAAAATTGTAGACTCGGAGAGGTAATAACATCTAATATACTTCGTAATTTTATCCATATATACCACAACTTTATGTTTTCTGATACCAAATCACCAATCAATAATCCCAAATATCTAACAAAGCATAACATTTCATTTGCAGACATTCTTAAATTTGACTTTAAAAATTGTGGACCTATTAGTGGAGGTCTATTAGAGTTCTGTTGTCCAAAATTAAATGACTTTATTCGAGCATTTAAAGTTTCTATAGAAAACAGTTTGTAATCAGTAATTAAAATTCGTAATAAAGCAGTTACATCAAAACACAAACACCTTCCAAGAAGTCGTGCATTATGTCTACCATAAAGTTAGAAGTAACATGAAAATCTGGTATTTTATGCCAAACACATTCCTCTTTAATACCAGTTGCACTAACATCATTTAGAATTAAATCTGTTTGATAGGATTCAGGCGTACGCGGCTCAATACAATCACTCTTATAGGTAACTTTGGCTTTCTGTTTTGACATTTTACACAATCTACAATAGTGATTACAAGCAAAACTTTCTGTAAATCCAAGTATGCTATTTATGCCCAAATTGTCACCAAGTATAAGACCTAACTTAAAATATATTTGTCTGTCTAAATTATTAACTTTCACTTGAATACCATTTTCTTGTAAAAAAGTTAATTCCTGTATGAGAGAGGAAAATATAGCCATGTTTCCAAACTGCTTCCTATCGTCAGAGTAAAAAGACTAAAAGAAAAATATTGCGTGAAGAGCAGAACAAATTATCAGGAAAACAAGGAATTGATATATACACGGCTCCAACTTTATTAGATGTAGGGTGTGAACCTAAGATATTGCCAATGTTAAAATCATCGAAATATAAAAATATAGGCAGTACCAATTCACCTCGATCTTCATATTGCTTTGATTTTGTTTTCCACAATGGGCCTTGAACAAAATTAACAAAAGTAGTGCAAGACTGAATTTTTTTAATATTATCTATCACAGCTGTATATACACCAGGTTTTTTGAATAAAGCAACAAATACTTTTCGTAAGGATATTATTTTACCATGTACTGGTGTTGACACATAGTCGGTAGGTTTGTTTATATGTTTTTTATACACATTCTTGTAACCGATTAAGAATTCTTCGGAAGGAATATAGTTGCCAGAGTTTTATAAAACTTAAACCGTTTGTATTCTGTATCTATTTCATCAAAAACGCCTTCATAGTTTTGAAACAAATTGGTTATGTTTTCAATGCATTCATTAGAGTAATTGCCTTCATACAATAATCTACGTATGTCAATTTGTATATTAGACAAGCATGTATGTATAATCTTTTTAAATTGAGAAACAACATACTGGATAAAATTACGAGGTATAAGAGAATTATTATACATTTCTGATACAAAAGTATAATCTCCTAAACACAATTTGCAGAAGTGTACTTCCATCAGAAGCAGTACTATCTACATTATCATCCGAAAACTTCAGATTTTAAGTTCAGCATCATTTTGAGCAACTGCAGTTTCGAAAAGTTTCTCATTACAAACCGATGGCTTTTGAAAAATTACATATTTTCTTTTGTGGGGAATCACATTATGGTTTTTGACATGACGCTTGAAAGCATCAATTGATGTAAATGTCCTAAAACAGCTATTTTCACCGCAACAATATTTGTTTACTGCTTTGTGGAATACCTTCAAATGGTAGAAAAATGCTTTTTGAGAGGACATTGAAACTGAGCAGTAGAAACATTTTACCATTTTGTACAATAGTTATACAAATACAATAAGCAATTTATTAGTGGTTGTTTAAAAATAGTTGTAAATCGGAAATCAATTTTAGTGCTGAAGTCGTAAACGAACGATCGTTTTTGGTTTTTAATTTATATATATATATATATATATATATATATATATATATATATTTGCAAGAAAGTCCAAACTGGTTCGACTTCTTTAGGATACTCTGCGTTTAATGAGTGATAGATTTTAAAACAAAGATCAATTGCCTTTATGCAGCTATCAACAGCGTATCTTATTGACTCAACACATACAAAACACTTCGTTATGTTATCAATTTCACCCACAATTACAGGTATAGGTTGTGTTGGTAACCCAAACTGTTGGTATTTCAATTGCCTCAACTCCAATTGTGGTTCAAGTTCGCTAATTTCCTAAAAATAAATTTGAAATTAATCTAGTAACATTTCCTATTTTACCTTAACGTGAAGTAGAAAGCCACTTTGTAGTTCGCTTTTAGATGGCCTCCAATGTTTATTAGGGGCGCTACATTTGATGGTTATACTGCGAAACAACAACGGAAGGATAGTGAAGCAAAATATTGAGTCTGTAAAAGTCAGGTTAGAGAAAGAAAGAATTTATGAAAATGTTACCTTCCAAAGAACTCAATTCTGTTATATTATGTCTTTGTTTATATTGCACAATTAGCTCTTTGAGAAATTTGTCCGAACCTGTTTCTGCCAATCTAAATATTTCTTTGTATATAGATGGCCACTGATTAAAAGACAATTTTCCTTCCTGGATAAATTATGTTGAAATCGATTTCCAATAGTAAATAGCCCAAGGGACTTTTGAGGGCACAATATGTGTTAAAATATTGGGTTATAGAATTGGGAAAGTTGTCAATTCTGAATGTTGTGGTTTTTTTCCACTTTTCTTCAACGGTTGTGAATGGCAGACTGTTATTTTTAGCCATAATAAATCATCTTCGACAAATCCTATACATAGTTGTATTAAAATAATAATTTTGTATGCAAGAATGATTACCTTCATTTTCGCAACTGCTCCTAGAAAAGAACTTTCATGTTCGCTAGTGTCGTCCGTGGTTTTAGTAATTAAACCATAATGCTTGAAATTAGTACGCATATAATGGTATGTAGTCCACAATTTACCACGTGCAGCCTTTGGGTGTCCACCGGAGTTCTTCACATATGGAACATAGTACAGCTCTTGATTTTCATGCAAAAATATTTGATTGATCTCATCAGCTAATTCGCTGAATCTTTTAGATGTTATCCTAAAAACAACATTTTGTTAAGCTACCTTCTATAGTAAATTCACCTTACTTTTGGTTGAAGTTGCCTTTTAACTCATTTTGTATAATCAACCAGCATAATTTTGACCTTTGAAACTTCTTTCCATAGCTAGCTTTGATAAGTGTTCCTTCGTTGCAAGAGTCTAAAAGTGTTTGAACGCTCTGTTGGACATAAAAAACGTGTAGTACCTAAATCTGCCCAGTAGCTATTGAACTTACGTTTTCACAAGTGCCGATGAAGAATGGCAGACCGAGGGTAGCACGCTGATTGGGGTGTGGTACTTGATATAGCCCATCTACAAAATATGTATATGTGAAAATATGTAGTTTTCTTATAGTTTTGGTTTTGTGTAATTCTCAAAACATTGGAAAGTGGTAATAAAAAAAATTGCAATATATTTTGAAAACTGCATATCTCGCCTACATTTGTATTTAAATTGCAAATTAAAACCATTATACTAAAAAACATCATTTATATTGTAAATAACCCCTGTCTCAAACCATAAGCAAAACACGAAAGTCGACCCTAATTGCTATTTAAAAAACAAGTGGTTGCTACCCCCTCCCGTAGAAGTGTGAATTTGATGTGAAAATTATAAATTTTAAAAAGCTCTTTTGATGGGAGGGGAGGAATTTCCCTTAGAACACCCTGTATATTTCCTACCACAACCGACTCAAAT
The DNA here is from genome assembly GCA_036346225.1 of Platerodrilus igneus. Taxonomy (NCBI): domain Eukaryota; kingdom Metazoa; phylum Arthropoda; class Insecta; order Coleoptera; family Lycidae; genus Platerodrilus; species Platerodrilus igneus. The sequence continues at coordinate 6,478,968 of JARFIW010000165.1, read as the reverse complement.
TAAAAATTCAATATAATTACCTAGTGCAGCATATTCCTCATCTGCCGACGATGAAGCCCCTACACTCCTCGGGGTAGATACTGATACTGTGCTTGCAGGACTTAATATGGGTTCGTACTGTACTGCCTGCAATAAAAATTAGATTATCAAATTTATCTTATTTGTTGACAAATTTTAGTGATTTTTATTCAGAGTAGATATCCCATGTGTTCAGAGATGATACAAGAAATCAATATGCAACTTATGGTCAATAAAAAAAAGATTTAGTACAAAACCTGCAATTTTCAATTAAAATACAATTTTTTTACTTATTTTGTAGCACTTATTTGTATTTTGATAAAAATAAATAAGTAATATGTGATTTAGTGCAGTATCTCCAGTGATTAAAATAAAATCTTTTGTTTCTGATTCATGGCCGAAAAAAAATTTAGTGCAAGTTTGTAATTTTCAATTTAAATACAACTTTTTTCTTATTTCGTAGCTTCATTTTGATAAAAATAAATAAGAAATGTGCGATTTAGTGCAATAGTTGTCATTATTGATTAAAATAACACCTTTTATTGTTGATTCGTAGTTCACAAAAGGAATTTAGTGCTATACTTTTCTGGCAAGTCTAAACATCTTATTTTATTCTTAATCTTCTTTGGGAATGAAACTACTCATAGTTTTTAAAATCTATTTTATTTACGTTTCGATCCATGACCTAGGATCATTGTCAAAATAATAAAAACTTCAAGTTTGATATTTATGACATAAATTGAAGGTGACTTTGATTTATTGATGTTTGAAATATTTGGTTTGAGTACACTAAGCAAACATTTTTAAAGTTTAAAAGAAGATTAAGAAAAATGCTAAACAAACCACAACAAACGTACAGGGAGTATCTTATTTTATGCCTGAACGTATAGATGTTTGGTTATGCAGTAGCGTTCAATTTTAAAATTATAATAAATCATTCTACTTGGTTGCATATTCTATCCAACAATCACCAAAATTATATTATAAAATGTACAAAGATTATTTAAGATTCAAAAATTGGCTATAGTTTGTGTATGCTAACACTAGCAATTGAGCTGACTAAATTTTTCTCTGCACTTTGTACCTACTTATGAAAAGGATGGATGCTAAATACATAAATAAACTTGCCTTGTTCTTCATCAAATGCTTACCTCATTAATCAATCAACGTTACGTCCATAATGATTTCCTTTGTTACAAAATTCCAAGCAATAATCAGTTATAAAACTAAAAGTAACGATCATTTTCATCAATTTTTTGTTTTGATTTGGTAATTTAAAAATTTTTGTTCAAAATTACAAACTTTGGTGAGGGAGCTTCCTCACCCATTTCACCTTTGGATTCACATACGGTGATTTGTTTACTATTGCATAGCATAAATTAAATTTTGTACCTACCTTGTTAAGTGTGCTGTAGTCGTTATATTTTGCCTGAAATTTCTTACGAACTCCTAGCACCGGAATGAGTTCATAATATCCTCGTCCTTCAAACTATTGAACGCGTCCTCGTCTATTTCATTATCTGAAATATAAAAGTATGAATTTTGCATTTAAATCTAAGCAAAATGGTGGGCTAATTATATGTGATAATATAATTGATGTCCTAGTCTAGTTCATATGATATTCACTCGTTACAAACAAAATTATTAAGCAAATTATTTCAGGCGGGATATTATATTAGGATATTTTTAAATGAATTATTGCAACGTGACTTTACAATATTTAGAATTTACTGTGGTATTTAGTAAACCCATCCACTACCCATAACAAAATTACATTTAATGAAAATATTTTAATTATGATTTTAAACAAATACCTAGCTGATCTATTCCTTAACAGAACCGTTACCAAAAACCCTTGCTCTAGCGGACTTTCCCATCGTATTTCGTTATCTCGTTATCCCTATTCTAAAAATAGAAATAATCGCCCGTCAGGTATATCTAAAGATGAGATTGAAAAATATATTACTGCTTCATTTTCGCCTTAATTACACGTTGACCGAAAGATCAGATTCGTTCACAGCGTTCATAAGAACAAGCGAATGTAAACGTACTACATTACCGCCAAATAAATAAAATTAAAAATAAATTCATCCTAATACATGTGTCTATTACTGATTTAGAAACGATTTATAGCATTATTAAAAATATTTGTACTTACCGTCAAATGCCTTTTCAATTTTAGGCAAAAGTCCCCATGAACCTAAAATATCTTTAACAAAGTGGTCCATTTCGTAGTTAACTTTAGTAACACGACTGGAATGTTGGAAAACGTCTAGCAAGAATCAGAAACTAATATCACGGCGACAAAGTTTAGGGTCCCTTGGCGTCTGCGTAGTAAAACAAGCCTTGAACGTATTTTTCGTACAATAATGTAAATTTTTAGCACAATGTTGTAAAGAAAGTAACTACAATATCTCTCGGTTATTAACACAAAGATATATTAATAATTTATAATGTGTTTATAGTAGTTTTCAACAGTTGTTTGATACTCCCCGATAAATGTATAGTAATGCGCAGTACAAAATGGTTTTAAAATTTTGTTCAATAAATGTATGAGTTTCTAATATAATTTTGCTATTATTTTCTACAGAAATATTAGCACATTTGCGTTGTAATATTTAAAAAATTTTGTATTTGATATTAACACATTTTTGATGAAATTTAAGACATTTTTTCACCGCACAATAAATTGTTAAAATTTCAAAAAACTTTTTTCTCCGGGTACTGATTTTTTCGGACCGTTTTTTATTAAAGAGGATTCGTGTAAATCTAGAAAGATTATACAATCATATGGTTGTGTTTTCATATGCATGCGAACTAGAGCGGTTCATTGTGAACTGGTCGAAAGCTCAACTTTGTAAGCATTCATTGCGGCGCTCAAGCGATTTTTTGGTAGACGGGGCTTACCTGGTGAAATATTTTGCGATAATGTCACCAATTATTTAGGTGCAGCTAATGAGCTACGGAATATTACTAATTTTTTTAAAAACGAACTTACTCAAAATGCTATCAATCGGGAAGTCATCTCTCATAACATCAGATTTCATTTCAACGTGCCAAAGGGCCCTCATATGAAAGGATTATGGAAGGCGGCAGTAAAATCATTTAAAAGACTAATTTTCAAAACGGTTTCAAATGCAAACCTGACTTTCATGGAATTATACACGCTAATGATTGAAATAGAAGGTATCCCGAACGCCCGACTATTAATCCCTTTATCCCAATATCCCAATGATTTAAACTACCCTACCGCAGGTCATTTTTTGATTCGAGACAACTTAAAGGGCATACCAGAGATTGATTTAAGCAACGAAAAAATAAACAAACTTTCTAGACGGCAATATATTCAACGCATGCAACAAGAATTTTGGTCAAAATGGAGTAAAGAATATTTACAAGAATTGCAGAAGCGTCAAAAATGGAAAACTATTAGCAAATATCTATAATACCAGATCAACTAGTAATAATATCCGAAGAAAATATTCCTTCTAGAATGTGGAAGTTAGGGCGCATTACAGAAGTTCATCCTGGCGCAGATGGTGTAGTGCGAGTGGCTAGTGTTTGTACGTGCGGCGGAATATTTAAAAGGCCTGTAGTGAAATTGTGCGTATTCCCCGTAGAAACAGATTCTGTGTGAAATTTACCTTTTCTAAATCGATATAAACCTTTTCTTTTCTTTTTCACCTAAACTTAGATAATGGTTCTTGCAGCTATTAACAAATGTTATAAACAATTTATTTGCATTATGGTATATTAATATTGTGTTTTTATTTGTGTTTGCAACTTTTAGAAATTACTAATTTCAAGGGAGGCGGCTTATATTACGATACGATATATTAATAGTCCTAATTTAAATTGTTACAATTACTTATTAATGGTTTTTTACTTAAGTATGAATCAGCCTGCGTGCTGATGGGTTTGCACCCCCACTTTCTCTTTATGAGTATTGAAAAAGACCAGTCGGTCTAGTGATGTCGTCGAAGGGTGAAGCAGATGTAACCGTTTCCAATATGTGCTAATAAAGAATTTATTTGTGTGTGAAGTCGAACATTATTTCAGTGTTTCACTTTATAAGGCACCGTGTGTCCTCGAAAAGGCATTTGTAAGGAACATTGCGTCCGTTACTATATAATCAAATAATACAGTCTTATTGCTCAACAATCTCGCGGTGTTAGCTTACACCTGGACCTTATCATACATCAATCGAAGTATAACAATCTTTAAAAAAAAAACAAAGCTTGTTCAATGGCCATAACTCATTCGGAATGTTTGCACCGGGAGCCCACTAGGGAAAATGGCGTAATCTGAATGAGTAATTGCCATAACATAACTCGCGAGTTGAATAGTATAGTTTCCGCACAACTGACAAATAGACAATTTCAAATATTTGCTGTTGCCACGTCTAAAATTTCATAAATACAGACATTACATTTGATTTTCCAATGCTCCACCCGAAGGTACTACATTGGCCAGGAAGCGAGTTTTTTTTACCTGGAAAATTTAGAATTTTGCCGAACCCTTGCTGTTCCAAGCAAGGTAGGGATCTTTAGCGTGCGTGACAACACTCACACACGGGACCTCCATTTTACCTCTCATCCGAACGAGGGTGTATTTTTGTGAAAAATGCTCGCTTAACATTTTTCAAGCGGACCGTGTCGGGATTCGAACCCGGGACCTTGGACGTAGTAGTCACACACATACCACTACGCCACGGAGCCGCCTCATAAATACAGACAACCAAAAATTTATTTGTTAAAGTGTAACAGCTTATTTCGAATGACTCGAAATTTATATCCCGCAGAGTATGAAAAATGAAGGTTCGTGCATGGATTGGTCGAAGGTGGGTTGTGATCATTTATGACCTGTATATTCCTGTTGTTAAAGGTGTTGGATTATGGGGTTCAAATACACAAACAGTATAATGAGTAGTACTATTTACTCATTCTTAAATGCATAAAAAGTGCATTACCCAATAGTCATGGGAAAAATATGCAATCTGAGAGGTCTAGCAGAATCAATAACTGCTAAATGCAATTTTTTGACTTTAACCCTTTTTCTACCAAGCTGCAGCATAAAGATACACGTTCTTTAGAATAAAAAAAATGTTATGTGATTTCTACTTTCTGCCTATAAAATTACAACGTTTTGTCAATAACGCTCTAGTCAAAAATACACCCTACAACGCTACTGCACTTGACCCATTTAATACGAACTGTATACACTATCTTTCTCGTTCTACCCATTTTCCCAAACTAATATTACAATCTAAGAGGAATTAATTTCCATTTAAAATATCTTTAAAGTTTCTGTTTCGTTCAGACATAAATTTGCATTATTAACATACAAATTCGTGTCTAAGCGCTTTACATAATTTGCGCGTTTCAGCAAAATATCTTATCCCCTCGGTCGCCTTTGCGGTTGATTGTTTGTTCGAGCACAAGGGAACGACAGCCGCAGATTACGTCGTGGTTACATGCAAATCTATGATAATATAAATATGGTTCATACTCTAACCGCATAAGATACAATTTTTTTTAATATTGTATAATTACCGCAAATGTAATCGAATCAGGATATTCGTACGCTATTTCGATAATGTGATTGTTTATTTTTATACTGTCTTTGAAATAAAACTTGTTTGTTAGGTATATAATATATATTAGAAAACAAAAGGACGATGATAGGGATCAATTTCCCATCATACAATAAAAAGCAAACAAGAAAATTACATTTAATCTAGAAAGACTACGGACGAAAGACACTGCATAGATCCAAGAACTCAAGCCTAATGCATCTACGTCTGCTTGTCTGTTCCATTATGTTTTCTAAATCTATAAGATACGATATTGCCTAGCGCAGTGAAAATGTTTTGGTTCATTTACAAATGACTGGAAATGCGATACTAAATTGAACTATAAACTTTTTATTTTAGGGCCTTGATGGGTTTTCTATCATTTTGAGATACAATTCAGCCATAAAGCTATTACATATATATGTACTTTGACTTTAAATAGTTTGTGAAATTCTAATTCTCGCTTTTCTTTCTCTTATGAATCCTACTTTACTCTGCTGTTGAGTTAAAATTATAAATGATAGCTGTGGTTAAAGAAGGAAATAATAACCGTTTATGAGCGTGTTTTCAATTGATACCTGAGGAGACGCAGCTAGCCCTACCACAAAACCTACAACGGTGATATGAAGTTTTATAATTTTAGTTGAAAATCAATTTTACAGCACATGAGTTCAAAATAACATAAAAATATTCAATTCAGAGCTCCTCTGTAATAAATAAATTTTTTATGGTGAGAGAGTTTAAAAGCGTTCACAGAATACTAGCAGCATGCCCTCGTTGAATAGAGAGCATCATGCATTAGTACAAGCAGGGGCGAACTGACAATAGTTGAGCAGCGCTGGATGATATTATTTTCAAGCCATTTTTTAAGTATTTATATACAGTGTGCCCAAATTTCGAGTCTCTACATTGTTATTTCAGTTATTATAAGAGATAGAAATTGGGTTAAATGGGGAAAGATTTGGAGGAATCCAGGCCAGTTTTGTATCCGTTTACAAAATTGGTGTAAGTTGTCTGGTTTTGGAGATATTCGAAGAAAACTAAAAATGGCGGATTTTATTTTTGAATCATAAGTCGCACCATCACAAGACTTGCACATTATTAAGACACTTTTCTAAAAGGAGTATTTTAGCATAAACAGAATCATTCGACTGTCTTTTGTTTTCGAGGAAACGCCCACAACTTTTGTTTTGTTATGGCCGCCATTTTGAATATTAAGTGAATATTATGCGCCTTAAAATTACCTTTTCAAAATATGCCACATGTCTATAAAAATGCAAAACTATCCTAAATTTTAAAAATAACTAAATTTGTATGTTCTTTAACGTTTGGTAATCCCAACAGGGCAAAATTTGATTTCTACTTTATGAAAAGTACAATACACATTTTATAATGTACGCAAACAGCATTTGTCAGAAATTATTAATTATGGTGGTACTAGAGTTAAAATGATATCGTTTTATAATAGTAGGCGGTGGTATGTGACAAAACCAAACAATTGAATTACAGTTATATGTCAAACAAATTCTAAAATTTAGGTAAACTTGTGTGTGTTGTAAGTTTTGGTGCCGGTGGTGCTGCATTTTAATTTAAAAATGGCACATGTCTACAAGTTTTCGAATGAGGAAAAGTTTGATATGCTAAATACTTATTTACAATCGTTTCGGAACGCTGATACGGCATCCGCCAGATATTTGGAATTGTATCCAGAAAGACGACAACCGCATAAAACATACTTCAGAAAAATTGTAATGAATTTACTGAATTATGGTGCTTTTGAACAGACTAGGGAACAATACGACTTAAACAATAGGGAACGTGTTCTAAGCATTACTGAGGCGGTAACACGAAATCCATCCACATCCGTAAGATCTGTAAGCCGTGAACTTAATATTCCAAAATCAACTGTTCATAATATTTTAAAAAGAAAAGTTTCATCCTTATAAACCTACTATTGTCCAAGGCCTCAAAGAGAAGATTTCGCCAGACGAATGCGTTTTTGTAATTGGTACATCCAAAATGCGAGGAAGAACCGCACTTTCCAGAATTGATAATATGGACAGACGAAACGCGGTTTACCAATTGCGAAGTGTTCAATAAACATAACACGCATCACTGGAGCACTGAAAATCATCATCTGACGGCGCAACGCAAATTTCAAACGAGATATGGATTTAACGTTTGGTGTGGTATCTTAGGTAGTTAATTATGATATAAATATTTTAGTACATTAACCAATGTAATTAATACTTTTATAGGTAATAATTTGATTGGACCCTTTTATTTTGTCAATAACCTCAATGGCGCCAGATATACGGAATTGTTAAGAGACCAAATAATTCCGGTTATTAGAGGACTTGTACCAAATGATGATGATTTTCGAAAACTATGGTTTCAGCAAGATGGTTGTCCAGCTCACAATTCCCGAGAAGTTAGCGCCCTTTTAGCTGAACATTTTGGCCAAAATATATGCAATAGTGGACCAATTATGTGGCCGGCAAGATCACCAGATCTTACACCACTTGATTTTTATTTATGGGGTTTTGCTAAAAATGAGGTATATGAGTTTGAACCGCCTCATAATATAAACGAACTGCAGGAAAGAGTCCGTGACATTCTTAACTCTATAAATAGGCGCACGTTAAGCAGAGTTGTACGGAAAGTTTTAATTAATTGTCGAATGTGCCGTGATGCAAACGGACAGCATTTTCAGCATCTACGGGAAGGAATTTGGATGATAGTTTGCTGTTTCGGTCACATTTAATTTTGTTCCCTAAATTAGATAACATTGGCTACAGTTTTATGTTTAACTTAATTTTAAGATTTATATCCGATACTTTACGAGTTCTACTTAACAAACTGTATGTGGTACTACTACTACTACTACTGTTTGGAAAGTAGAAATCAAATTTTTGCCCTGTTGGGATTACCAAACGTTATAGAACATACAAATTTAGTTATTTTTAAAATTTAGGATAGTTTTTGCATTTTTTATAGACATGTGGCATATCTTTGAAAAGGTAATTTTAAGGCGCATAATATCCACTTAATATTCAAAATGGCGGCCATAAAAAAAACAAAAGTTGTGGGCGTTTCCTCGAAAACAAAAGACAGATTAAAGTTGGCAGTTGTTCTTGTATCAAGATTATTTTTTTTAGAGATCGTTTAATTTTCCTAGTACTGTTCAAAATAATTGTGTTTCATAATTATTTAACGTTATATTCGATGTCGTAAAATAAATCAGAGAATAAATCTTTACTCGAAACTTGCATGCTGCTTGACGCAAAATGGAGGACCCTTCCCATTAAATCTTGCCCATTTATAATAAAACAAACTTAATACGTCATTTTCTTGATTCTTCTAGTTTCTATTTCGAAAATTAGTCACGGTTGATATAATAATTTGTCCCATTTTGTTTTTTAATAAATTATTTGTATAAAGTTATCGCGGTCTTAAAATCTTCCGTCCATTGTTATTGAACAAAACGGGCCGCTGCTATCTTTTTCTTTCTGTATTACGTAGTGCTATTAAAACGCTTATCTTTTATAGCTTTTCCGGTAGTAGCGCGTTTTACGGGAAGTAATTAGCTATTACTAGCGTATTTACAGTTGATTTATGAATTTATTAAGCTCTCCCGAAATCGTAGTTTGTTTGGAAAATAAATATGGTTCTTTCGTTTTGGATTAAATGATTAAATGATATAATTTATTCTAGAATTAACCAGAAATGGACTTCTTTGAAACAAGACTATTCTTTATTAAAAATTTATAAAGATCTTATTTTTAATGAGAAAACTTACGAATTGAAATATATTTAGCATTTTATAAGTGTATGCGGCTTATCTTCAGTCTGCAATAAATGCTTATACAGGGATTTTAATTACATGATTCATAAAGGCTTCGTTCTTATGCTTCATCAATGCAATAAAATTTGTTTACGGTAAATAAAACGTGTTCTAGCGAATATTCACGCACGGATTTGAAAAGCACATTTGTCAAAAGTATTAACTAGAATTGTACAAAGACGGATGCATAAATGGGTTGAAGAAATATCCGGAGAATATCAATTTTGGTTTAGATAAAACACAGGACCACGCGAACAAACTAAAGAAAATTGAAAAAGGGTTTATATAAGGTCTATAGATCTGGAAAAAGCAAAAATGTTCGAAATATTCAAAAGATAGGAATCGGTTGTAGGGATACACGGATAGTACGTAGCGGATACAAAAAGCAAACAGCGGTAGTAGAATTAGAGTAGAAACATTGAGAAGTACATAATAGGAAAGGGTGGAGAGAGGGATGTGCGCTATCTCCGTTAATTGCTAACATGCATATCGAAAAGGCAACTAAAACTGTCAAATATAGATAGACAGTGGGAATTATTATACAGAGACAAACGACCGATATGCTCAGATTTCTCGACGATATAGCAGTTAGCAACTAGCAAAAAATGTTTAAAGCAGCTCTTAATGAAATGGAAACTGAACCAACAGAGAGTTACGGTATGAAAATCAACAAAATTAAAACAAAGGTACTCGTATGTAAAAGAGAAAACAAATGATCAAAAATAATAGTAAAAATGAGAAACGAGAACTTACAAGTGGCTGAGGATTTCTGCTACCTAGGAAATGAAATAGCGCAAAAACTGGAAAAGTATAAAGGATATAAAATAAAGATTAGCAAAAAATCGTGTTGCTCTTAACAAAAATAAACAAACTATGTTCGAAGACAACAGACACGAAAACAAGAAAAGGATTGCTGAAAACCTATGTGTGGAGCACAGCACTCTACGGCTGTGAAACGTGGACAGTAGACAAAGTGGACAGTAGAAAATAGAAGTCTATGATGTGTGGTGCTACAGACGTATCATGAAGATAACATGGACAGATAAAGCTAAGAACAAACGGGTACTAGAAATAGTAAGAGAAGAAAGAAATATGTTAAAAACAGTAAAAATATAGAAGAGATTAAATTATAGGACACATATAAGGCACGAGTGAATAGCGCGGTTTATATTAGGAGAAAAGAAGGAAAAAAGATAGGTTGAGGTAAACCTAAATTATACTATTGCACACAGATATTAAAAGATGTAGGCTGTGGGAATTTCAGGGAAATATGTAGGTTAGCTTAGAGTAGAAAACAATGGAGGTACACGTCCAACAAGTTCCAAGACTGAAAACCTAATGAAAGTGCTGAATTATTAATAATGATAGAATGAGCTTAACTTTACTAATGCAGCGTTTAAGTTGATTTACTGCTTTAGTCCCAGAGGATCAAAGCTCATTGCTGTTAATACTATGAATAGAATTGTAGTATTCACAAACTTCTTTAGGTATATAGAGTGGCGTCTTCGTAAGTGCATGTCCCTTATTTTTGAGGAGCCGTCTTCCAAGCGCATATTTTTGAAGTTAGAAAATTTTGTGTTGGAAATATTTCCATGTGTGAATACATTTTCTAGTATTAGTTATACTGAATTTTTTGTTGTCCAGGGATAACTGAAGTCTACAGACAATTCGCCTCTTTCAAATTGCGAATACGGTACTTTTGTAAAAATGGCCTTTTGAATACTACAAAGTGGACTATGCTATTCAGTGCCCAAAAAAGTCGCCTTGTGTTATTCAAAATATTGTATAAAGTTTCAGTGAATAACTTTACCACAACCTTTAGAAGGATACAAGGAGGGTAATGATGTCAAGTTAGCCCATACCATTTTCCTTGAATAAAAGGAAATCTTTTAATTATGTTAGCAAATTATGATTTAATAAAATTGTGACTGAAATATTACTTCAAAAAGTTGAATCATTTATGTGTAGAAAATTTTTAAAGAAAGCATGCAAATGCAAATATGAAATTCAATAAATTAGAGTATCGAGTCATCATCAAATACCTGTAATTGAAGGAGTTGGGCGGTTTAGGAAGATATGCTTAATACACTTGGCGATCAATGCCCATCATATGCGACTGTGAGAAATTGGGTTGCGTCATTCAAACAAGGAAAACTCTCCGTTGAAGGTAAGAAGGAAGATTGATTTGGATGTCAATAAACCGAAAATATCGACGCAGTTCATGGCATCATATCAGAGCGTCGGATTTAACTGAAACAAATAGCTGAAACACTAAAGATTTCATATCATCGTTCTCATCGTATAGTTCACGTCGATTTAGATATAAAAAATGTTTTTGAAGAATGAATTACCTAATGCTTGAACACCAAACACAAGCGGGGAAGAATAGAAGCATCACGGCTAATCTGTGCCGATTTTGAAGAATATCCAAATTTTGTAAACTGTCTTCTGATTGTGGATAAAATATGGATCCATTTTCATGATCCAGAAACAAAACAGCAATCGATGGAATAGAAGCATCTTGATTTTCAAAGTCCTACGAAGTTTCGAGTTCGAAAATCCTTGCTTTAGTTTTTTGATATATCCGTAGGATAATTATGATCATACTATTTAAAAAAAAGACCCACACCATTACTAAGGACTATTATTCTAAATAACTAACAACGAGAGAGAGAGAAAATTATGGAAAGAAGACGTAGCATGCAAGTGCAAGGTGTTTTGTTTCTGTAGGGCAGTGAACTTGCATACAAATCGTACATGGTTTTGGTTATGAATTCAATTCTGGATTTACAATTCAAGTTACTGGATCACCCAACCGATTTCTCAGATTTAGTCCCCTTGAACTAATACCCGTTCGTTCTATTGAAAAAAGTTTAAAAATGTCAGTTTATGTGTAACGAATAGGTAATAGAAGTTTTTGGGGACTGATTTACACAACAAGAAAAATATTTTTTTAAGGATTAGAGGCGCTGCAGGATCGCTATATTAAGTGCATTAATTTAATGTTGAATTATAAACTGTTCTAATTTTTAGTTATTTAAATATCAATCTAAGAATACATCTGTAGCCCTCGTACTGCAATGATTTTCTTCATCTACTCACATCAGTATTAGGACAGGCAGTACATCAAACTTGACTATAACTTAAAACCGAAGAAGTTAAGTTATAAACCGAGATTCGGTAAATAATAAAAAGATGACACCTTCGTCTTAGGATAGAAAAATACGCCAATTGGAATAAATTAAAAGAAAACTGGACCAAGGCTTGTAATGCAAAATTCTTGTAAGTCGTCGATTTTGTTTGAGGTTTGTCACATCTTAGGGTCTTTTGTATCTTCTCCTCTCGTGTGAGAACCAATTTCTAAGTTTCCTCTTCAAATGAAAAGATGTGACTTGTTATCCCTTGTTGAAAAGTGCGGTTCTAGGGGATTACAGCGCACTATCTACTTTTACGATTTATCAGAAGGAAAATATGAATAATATGAAATTTCTAAAATAAGATCTAATATAAAAATGGCTCAAAATGTGTATCATTTATATCTGGGTAAATTTTCGCCAATTTCAAAATTTACTTATATCATTTTGTCAAATTTCTTACTTAGTGCTCTTTAAGTTTTTAAGTCTTCAGGTTTTTCACATATTGGATAGGCAGCGAGTAGGTGATCGTGTTGGCACTCAATTGTGCTCTTTTTCCCAATTTACCTATTTGGAAAAATGTCGTCCACAATTTGATGTACACCTCTCATAAGTAGACGCATGATAGCGGTTTTGGTCCACTTTTTGCTCATGGCATTTATTTCTAACCCAGGTATGAGTTTTTTTCGACTAGCCATATGCACCTAATCCAGAATTTCCCAGGCAATTCAAGTTTGTTTGAATTTTTGAAATTGGACTACCCCTTACAAAGTTACATCTTGTTAAAGCCCCGTACCCCAAGCTTTTGTTCATTGCATTTATATCTAACCCAGATAAAAGTTTTTTTCGACTAGCCATATTAGCCTGATACAAAATCTCCCGGGCAATCTAAATCCACCGAAATTTTTCAAATCAGACAACCCCTTACAAAATTACACCCTTATAATGCTCCGAACCTTTAAATTTTTTGTTTATTTAATTTTAACTCGATTTTTAAATTATTTTGGTTACCCGAGATATACGCTTTAATCCGAAATTTATGCGTAATATGCAGGATTATAGTTACAGAAATTTCTCTAAAATCTATGGCTTAAAATTTAAACATCGCCCGTAAATGCGTAAATATTCATCTTGTCTACAAATACGGTTTTCAGACAATCTTGAATAGGTTTTTATAAATTCGTATAACATGGCCCCATTATCACTATTACTGTATTTGTTTTTAATTATATCATGTGCGAAATTCTGTAAAATATCATTCCTACTATATCTTTCTATTGCTACATCTAACAGAAGCAGATCAACATTACGAGCACCACTTTCTGTTAGTTCTCTTAAACTTTTATCGTAATTGAGAACGATCTGAGATATCCTTAAAAGTGTTCTAAAGTATCTTCAGTAAATAACATATAATCCTCAAGAAATGTCACCATATTCACTAAACAATTCTTATTTAAATAAAAACGCAAGTTGTCAAATTTGCACACCAACTTCCCTAGTGCGTGGGGAATTTGATATAAACTTCCTAACTACATTGAAGGATACATCAAGTACGGTGTGCAGAATGATGACAACAAATCTGAAAGTTATGTTATAATCATCAAACGGGTTCAGGCCTACAATTATGATTTTGGAAGAAGATTTTGTTATGGTGTATGGTTTTTCAAATAGCAGCTTGGTTTGCTATAATTGAATTACTGCGTTTATAAATTTTTCATGCGCTGCGGTCGACTGTTTTTCTAAATCCTTAATTTGCTCCCATTCATGGTTTGTAATTTTTAGTTCAACCTGGAAATAAACCATCTCGATGTACTTCTTGTTGTATTTGTTTACGGCGTCACCTCCAGTAAAAACGCTTTCACACACACTGCATGAGATACTTAAAATGATTCTAGATAAATTAATGATTAACAGGTTTTGAATTATATATGTAAAGATGAATTTCTTTCACGTTTACAGGTTAAAATTTAAACTAAAACTTACTTTTCTTTGTCGATAGTCCTCACACAGCGAATATTTTGAAAAAATATATTATTTAAGCGTTGACTTAATGAAAACACGAGCAATAATGTAGTATCGTTAACCTTCAGCAGATAATATAAAAGCTCTCTTGCAGGTAAAGTTGCCGAATATCAATAGAAAATCGTAGTTTAAACGTGTAAGTTTTATAAACGTTGTTTACCCCGAAATTTTCAAAAGTGAAAAATTCTGCAACACTATTACACTTTGAACGACTTTACGTTTTTCAAAAATAAATTCAATATAAACTTTTAGTTTCATTTTCCCTGTATTTATTCTTATAGAGAAAGTATAAGTATAATTTGTCCTTACGCTCACCCAATTTAAATCAAATTAACAGAATGACGATTCACACAGATTAACTAGAATTGTAGGAAAGTACATTTTACAATTAATAGTCAGAAGTCATTCACAAAGCAATGCAAGGCTAAGGATCACACATTTCACTAAATTTATGTATAAAGTACGTCTTATTTTGAACTACATTTAGAATACTTTTTAATCTTCTTTGGAAATTAAACCACTCATAGTTTTTAAAATCATCTTTATTTACGTTTCAATCCATGACCTAGGACGTTGTCAAAATAATAAAAACTTCAAGTTTGACATTTATGACATAGATTGAAGGTTACTTTGATTTATTGATGTTCGAAATATTTGGTTTGATTATACTAAGCAAAATTTTTTAAAGTTTAAAGAAAACGATTGCCTTCAATTTGTGTTGCGAACAACATTGGTAATTGACAAGTGTAAACCCGCTATAGGGTTGCCTCAGAACCATGTTAAAATCTAGCTAAAAAGTAGCCTAAATCATAATGAATTTTTCACTCTCAAAATAAATATAAAAAAACGACTGCTTAAGCCTTACGGTAACGCAATCGCACACTTCTTTAATAGCCATCCTCTCAATTGTATAAATAGAAACATGTTTAAAAATGTTTTGCAATCCCCAAGTTATTGAATTTATATAAAATTCACCAATAAAAATTAATCAGCTGATTTCACGTTAAGCGTATTGGCTACCTAAAGAAAAGTTGGTCCCAGGCCGCAACACAAATTGAAGGCAATCGTTTTTTTTAAACTTTAAAAATTTTTGTTTAGTGTAATCAAACCAAATATTTCGAACATCAATAAATCAAAGTAACCTTCAATTTATGTCATAAATGTCAAACTTAAAGTTTTTATTATTTTGACAACGATCCTAGGTCATGGATGGAAACGTAAATAAAAATGATTTTAAAAACTATAAGTGGTTTAGTTCCCAAAGAAGATTAAGAAGAATGCTAAACAAACAACAACAAACATACAGGGAGTATTTACATTTAGAATACATCACCGAACTACTTTCTAACTCACCGTGCAGAATTAATAAATATTTAACCTTTGGGTTTGATTATGGGAATAGGGCTGTACTAATCGAAAATTTCAACATTCCCGAATATTAATAAATATTTTTTGAGTTTTACTCTATTATTGAGTTAAATCTAATTAAAAAATGCAGAGGTGTTTTGCTGTTATGTTGTTGAATATTAAAACATTATGCTAGTCTTTGTTGGAGCTAATTATAAAAGTCGCAAATATTGATTTGGATTCCCCAGGAAATTCTGTACTAATTTGATAAGTTACATGATGAGTATATCTCAAAAGACAGAGCAACACTATTTAGAAATACATTAAAAATGAATATCGCATGGTTTGTATAAGGTTGATCTGTAAATCGGTAAAGGGTGGTTCGATTTGAAAAATTCCAAAAGATTTGAGAAGCTGAGAAAAACACAATAATTGATATCTTACACGACGAAGTTATATTAAAAATATTGCTAAGAGTAATTTTTATAAAAATTCTAAAAATGGCGTTGGTGGTAAAATACAAACAGGTAAAACCCACTATAAAACAAATATAAGCGTCACTTTATCTGCCAAGATTTACATATAATACCAAGTAACATATTAAAGAACTGCGCGCGCTTGGCCGTCAGCAGAAAAGACGAGGGTGCAATGTTCCAGAGCATTAGTTGTCAAAGTATCGTCGAGTTGATCAAAATGGATTTTTCTGGTATTGACGTCCATCGACAAGAACGCTGCACCACGGCTTACATCCGAGGTGTACAAGGTTTCCAGTATAAAAAAACAAATTTGTTATTAAAGAAGTGGCAGTTTTTGACGTTATACCTGCAAGCTGTTATACCGCCTCATGTTACAATTTATGTGAAAAGACTGGAAAAGCAACGTATCGTATCCAAGTGTATGCCGTGCAATAATGTTATAAATATTGAAGAATTTAACGTTTCGAATTTGAAAACGTTAAGGATGGGCCGTGGAGGATTTAGTTATTATCTTATGCATATGGAGAGCCATTTAACATGCGCCAAACAAAATGTTTTACTTATTTATAAAGCAATAAAATGTGTGTTTGAAGATTAATACATGTTATACTATGCTTTGCTTTAATTCTGTTTGGTCCTTTGTATAGAATTTGACTTTGACATAAACAGAGATTTTAGTACATAGACCGTTCGTGTTTGAGTAAGTGCATTGTTATCATTACAGTTTTATATAGAAGTTAACTTTTCATCGATATTGATAATATAAACCTATTAGATCCTTGAGAAAATTCTAGACTAATTTGATAGGCCATACCACTGGAACGTAAGACATGTTGGTTATTCTAAGAAAACTTTTGTTGTGCATGTTAATCATGTATAGTCAAAGAAAACTTTTATCATGAAGATCCCCATAAAGAGCATCCCCCGTGAGAATCGCGGAAAGACGATCCGCTGTGAGGATCCTGGTATGGAGGATCTGGTTGGCGTTGTACACACAGGCTGATTTAAATTTGATCCTCGCAGTGGGAATCTTGTTTATTACTGAAGATAGAAGGCGTGGTTAAATTTGGCAAAGTTGCTAAACTTTACAACTGATTAATAACCTGTGAAGCAATTTATCTTATCTCATTTGGCTTCCGAAGCATTGTCAAAAATGTAAAAATTGCATTTTTGTTTATAATTTTTTATTAGTTATTTCCAATAATATTCGAAATATAAGCATTTTTTCATGGCCTTTTTTTACAGCCAAAAGAATGACCCCGATTCGATTTGTTAAAAAATGTTTTGACTTTATCCGACCTAATTGCATTCCTTTTAGCGTCGCCAAATATGCAGTTAATACTAGAACCTTATGAAAAGTTATACAGAAAGTTTTTTCAAAAGGCCGACGGTAAGTTTTAATTCCGGTACATACAATTAAACATTACTAGTATTAGAGAAACGAAGTTTTGATTTTCAAGCATTCGCGAAAACTGACCATGTCGTGTATTTAAACGATTATATCTAAGCGGTATGTGTATTTTGTGCTACCGTCTTCAACAAACACGTGGAAAAACCCATCTTTTAAGTCAATGGTGCTAAAAACTTTTGCTCCTCGTAAACCGTCTAGCACATCTTCAATGAGTGGGAGAGGAAAACGATCTTTCACAATTTTTTGTTCAGTCTCCTATAATCGCAGCATATTCTTGTTCTGCCATCTCTTTTCTTTACAAGTACTAATGGACTTGCATATTCAGATGAACTTGGTCTAATTATTTCTTTTTCTAACCATTCCTCTACCTGCCTTTCCACTTCAGCTTTTTCGGGCGCTGACAGTCGTCTCGGATGTTGATATATCGGCTCTTCGTCTTTTAAAACTTTTCTCATTTGAATATCCGCGGTCTTAGTTTGCTTTGGCTTATAGTTTTCAATCAAGTGCTCCACTGTCCGCCTATGTTCTACTTTATTTATGTGATGTACATTAATTTCTGTTTCTTCCGTATCACCGCCTACTGTTATATTCATCAAAAAATTGTCTTCTTGTTTTTTATAGACCATCAGTCCATCCTCTTGTATACTGACGTCAGCGTATCGTAATAAATTGTTACCTATAATTGCCTTGAAGCCAGAACTATTTGTAGGGATGATATGTACTTTTAAAATAAAATCTTCGTCATTCACTACAACACTTCTAGTAAAGTACCCTAATGTAGACGATACGCTTCCACCTAATCCTTTTACCGTTACGAAATCTTTATCTAGTGGTTTCCATTAGTAAATCGTTAATTTAATAAAAATGGAATGCATTCTCCTCGGTGTCAAGTCCGGTAAAGGAATATTTAAATGTATTGTTTATTAGTAAATTTTAGACTCACGTCCTTAGAATGTAATTTCAGAAAAGGATTAAAAATGTTTTAAGTTGGTATCAAAGTTTTGATGTTATTCCTAAAATAGTTGAACAGTTTGCATCTTGTGGTAAATTTTAGACCACGTGATAACATTTCTATAAATACATTAGCTAAAAATTTGGGTGGAGGACTTGTGTTAAGGTAGGGTAGTCGGGAAATTCCGGATTAAAGCGAATATCTCGGGTGACCAAAAAAGATTTAAAAATGAGTAAAATTAAATAAACAAAAAGTTTAAAGGTTTTGAGGTTTATAGGGGTATAACTTTGTAAGAGGTTGTCCGATTTAAAAAATTTTGGCGGATTTAGATTGCCCGGGAGATTTTGTCTCAGGTTAATATGGCTAGTCGAAAAACTTTTATCTGGGTTAGATATGAATGCAATTAGCAAAAACTTAGGGCACGGGGCTTTAATTGAGTATAACTTTCTAATGGGTAGTCCAATTTCAAAAATTCAAACAGATTTGGATTGCCCGGGAAATTGTGGATTAGGTGCATATGACTAGTCGAAGAAAACTCTTACCTAGGTTAGACATGAATGCAATGAGCAAAAAGCGTGCCAAAACCGCTATAATGCGTCTACTAATAAAATATGGAATTCCGTCTTATTGAAATTATTTCCTTCCTTTTTGCAAGTCACAATCTAATTAACACAAGGCACATAAAGCCGAAACTAGTTTGAGCTCAGAATACATGTTCCCGTTCAAAAATGCATCGAAGAATATGAATTCGGAGTTCCACTCCCTTCCCAATAAAGGAAAAATACAAAAACCAGCATAAAGTGTTGCAAACTTTAAACAACAATCGGGAAATTTGCTCAAAAAAATGTTGCTGCAATTTTACTACATTTATTTCAGGGAACATAGAATTTTAGAATCTGTTTCCAAATTATAAACACGCCTACTATTGGCGGTAGACGAACCAGAGATATCGCTGATGGTTCTAATCATGGAATATTGTAATACAGTTAAATCTAAAGGTGATAAAATTTTAACATACAACCTTGTAATTCTGAGCCAGTAATATAGAGCGAACTTTTTTTGTTCTATCACGCAGGCAAGCTAACAGTCAAGGATAGATTTTATCTATTTTCGCTTCATATGTACTCAATTCCTGTCAGATTCACCAGATATAGATAGGTGAAGGAGCAGGTACCGTTATTCTGCGTGTTTTAAAATAATGAATGTTGAGATAATATTAGAAAAAGAATTATGTTGGACACTTGAGGAATAGGAAAATATTTACTTATATTGTTAGTACATTAATCTTGAAATCAGCAGAACTTTGTTTCTGTGTAAGTATAAATCGAAGTAATTCTTGTAATAATTTTCCAAGGAAAATTAAATTTGTTATAATCAAGGCCGCCCACAGAATAATTTGTAGAGGGGGTCAAGACTACTTTCAAAAATATTAGTTATGTTACACAAAGGATGAACACTGTTAATGCAACCCCGTTACCGGACGTATTGGAAAGTAATGTAAGGCATAAAATCTTATTTCCTTAGAGTAGCTCAAAAGCAGTTAGGACCATCGATAATGCAGCGTTTTTTAATATTATAGTTGAAATCACGAAAGAATGCATTCACGCCATAGGTCACTAAATTTAAAAGCGATATACATTAAAAATATGTCGGTGTTTAATTCAGAAACCTATGACGTGAATGCATTCTTTCGAGATTTCGGTTATAGTATGTGAAGTTGAAAGAAAAACGTAGGATTGATAGTTTCTTAATAAATGCAGCATTCTGTAATTAATCGAATTTTCATAAAGTGTAAAGTTACTTACCAATCTGGTAAATTGCTGGTGCAGCAGGCTATCAATTCTTTTGGCTTGATGATGCACAGGGTAGCAAATGGAAAAGATTGGATTTTACATTAACACACACTAATTGAAAATTGAATGGACTTATTCCAATACACGTAATAAGCCGCCCGTAAGAAAATGTAAAAATACAGACACGACACAACCATATTTAACGGAAACAGAAAAGCCACATTGTCAATCAAATGGCCACAAACCACAGATATTAATTAATAGTAAATAAATATCCGACCGGCACTTTAAATAGTGTCTTTAATATTTGTTGCACAAACAAACATGACTAAGAACTAAGAAGGGTACAACAAACTATTATAACTGGCACTGCTGAATAGGACTGTTCTCGCGTTTTATTAATCATCATCATTTTTGAATAAAAATACCAATCTTCTTCGGTCTTGACCAAATCTATTTAGGACTTCATTTATAAATGCTTGTTTCTTCCTACCTACCATGTCCTTATGTACACTAAGCATGCATAAACCTGATAATCTATCCCTGACATGCTTGATCTAAGCCACGATTTTACCCGCTTTAGCGTACTAAATGACCTTTCTATTGTTGCAGTAGTTGGAGGTAATGCCAAAAAAATATTCAGCGCAGTTTTGATGGCCGAAAAAGAAACTTCATTATCAAGCAAATGTACAAAGTCTGTATCTTGTTGAATCTCTCTATTTTGCCAAAGTTCAACCCACGTTTGCAACTGTTCTGAAAAGTGATCAATGTTGTAACTTCTGGCTATTTCTTCTTTTATTTAACAATGCTCTTTTATATTGTTGTCTTTTAAGTTATTTGGATGTAATCCAGAGAGTAAAAAGAAGTCGTAGCATCTTCAGAAAACCTTGTGGAAATAGACTGTATAACAGAATCCACATAAGGAATAAAAAGGCTTACTCGAAAGTAATCTTCAACACTACTCATATGATAATTAAACCTATGAGTCTGTCTTGGTGCAATACGTGGTAATGTAATTTCAAATCCAAAACCATGGGCATGTTCAACACTTTTTTTTTAAACCTCTTTAAAAGGATCACTACGGTGTGTCTTAAAAAGTTTGAGTAGTTCATCTATGTTCTGTTTAACGGAAAATAAGTTTATACTTTTAGACTGCAGTGCATTACAAACAGGTTCAAATTTGCTAGAATATTTGGCCATAATATACAGACAAAGAATAAATTTCGACGAAGAAACGCAATTTAAAAGTTGACTGGCCCTATTTCTTGTCTGAGCATTTATTTCACGGTTATAAGCTAAATTTTCCAGAGCGTTCATAGTATCTGCAAAATGTTCCGCAAACAACCTCATTGATTTATATTTGGCAGACCAGCGTGTTTCACATAATAGTGGAATATTAGAAACATATCTACGTCTTAATGGACTATCTCGAAAGAAAGTAATTACTTCTTTAATGGTACCTACTGAATTTTGAATATCCGGAATCCTGTTCAACTCATTTATCACTAAATTTAATCTATGGGACGCGCAGTGAAAATATATCGCTTTTGGATATTTATTTTAATAAGTTTTGAACTCCTGCTCATGACCTGCCATCGTCGAGCAACCATCAAACCCTAATCCAACTAATTTATCCATACAAAGACCATATTCATTACAAGCGTTTAAAATTGCAGCAGTTATACCTTCTGCGTTCATCGATGTAAGGACTACAAACCCTAAAAATTCTTCTCTGACCGAATTGTCATTACTAACAAATCTTACTCCAAGTGATAACTGTTCTACCCCAGCAATATCTGCACTTTCGTCAGCCAGAATTGAAAATGCTTCACTCAAATTCACATCTTTCACAATTTTTTCCCTAATTAATGTTCCACAAATTGAAATCATTTGATTTTGAGTTCTGTGAGAGGTGTATTTTGAGTTCTTCTTGCAAAACTTTAAGTGCTCGTTTAGAATGTGATCCCCACTTTCTATTCTGAATTGTAAAAGATCCCCAAAATTACCTTTTTTATCACCTCGTAATGGCAAATCATGCATACCACAAAAAATGATGGTGGATATTATTGGTATAAGTTTTTTGCGATTCGATTCAATCAAATCCCGCTCAGCTTCATTTATTTGAGAGGTAATTGATAGACGTTTTCCTTCAATAATTTTTGTAAAACTTGAAGCTTTTATAGTTGAATCACGATGCCATTCGGTTGTAGCATGTGCTTTTGCAGAAGCGACAAAGTCATGATATTTTGTGAAGGGCTTCACAATGAAAGAACCAAAAACCCCTCTTTTAACAGTTGGCCGAAAAACTACGCAATATTTGCAAAGTGCGCTTTTGAGTTTTGGAGAATACGCAAGCCAATCGTATTGTTGAAGCCAGTCATATCTAAAAGCACGTCTTCTTTCTTCGGAATCGTTCTTGAAATTATATTTAGAATCTGGTTTGTAAGGATTTGTTAATAATGAAAAGCGAACATCGTCGGAAAGTGTTTCATTCGAGTTGACAAAATTGCCCAAATCGAGCATGTGCTCATTCTTATCAGTTGAAAGATTGGTGTCATATTCACATGTGAGAGATTTTAAAGTATTAGGTGACGAACTACCAGCTTTATTTAGATCATTAACACTATTATGTACTATACTATTACACTCAAAAATAGCATTAGCACCAGCACCGCTACTACTACAGCCTATCCTAGATGATTCTTTTAGTTCATTTCGTTTGAAAAATTTTCTAATATCCATTGTTGCATTGTTAGTATTGTTACTGATCTTAGATCTGAATTTCTGAAAAAAAATAACACGCTTTACTTTTCTGATACTTCAAAAGAAGAGATTTGTTAATCAAATAGACTTTAAAGAAAAAAAAATAAGAATCTCCCAATTGCAAATAAATATTATTTTTAAATATGTATTCTCACGCATTAGGTACATTAGTACTTACTGCTATCCTATCCGTAACTAAACTGTAACTGCAATCTTCGGCCTTCTTTAAAACAAAACCAGTAACTACACTACTTATCAACACTGATAACAATAACTACAAGGAAAATGACTAATCAATATCTATCAACATACACGTCTTCTACTAATTCAACAGTCAGATAAAGTTTCCTAAGTCACAAATTAAAAGTACACCGCATTCGAAAAACACTGAATTCAAACTGAAGTCACTGAAGATATAGACGTACTTTACTGTTATAGATAAAGAATATATTTTTTCTCAGAATAGAACACAATGAGACATTTGTAGAACATTCCAAAGTTTTAGTTGTAGAGTACCTGAACCTGTACAATAAGAAAGAAACCATTATGAAAGCCTTTATATATATTTCGTTTGAATAGAAACTTTCAGGGTAAAGATATTTAGATATTAAAGAATGAAAATAACAGTTTTGTTATAGGCGGTTAGGGTTACTATTGTAAGGTAATCGCATTAATTCACATTTCCTGCTTAAAATGACATACAAAGTCGGCCTATTTATAGTTAGATAATAGCCATACCTGTAGTGTAATCTCAACATTTAGGTTTACTTTATTTTTAAACAATAGTATAACCGATAGTGAAATCGTAATCTTCTTCAATCTCTAGTGAAGGTGCACTTCGTGTTGCGATTTCTAACGAAAAAAAAACCAAAGGAACATATTCGGGGGTGGGGGTCAGGCGACCCTCCATGGACCCCCTTTGTGGGCGGCCTTGGTTATAATACTCATTTAAATAATGTTCACATTAATGTCATTAACATGAAGCTATTAAGTCTTAAAGTTGTTCAAAATCTAACTTTTTAAAGACGTTTAGTTGTCTATACTGCCGAAACCCAGAAAGTAAATAAAATTTTGTGGGTCGTATCATTAGCTATTCCATTATATAAATTCTCTAAGTAGACACGTTTATAAATTACTGGAAGACTAATGATGTTGCGTTAATTATCACGAGCCAACCATGTTCCAAAAGATGCTCGAGAATAGCTGATTTAATCTGTGAAAAGCAATTTAATAATAGCTGTTGAAGCGTGGAACGAATATACAAATTATTTAATAACATCTTTTGAGGAAAATAACTTTTGTCCAGCAATTAACCAATTCATGTAACTACACCCACAACTCTAGAAATTACGTTTATCGATTTAGCAATTTAAAGCGTTGACAACAGCCTAAAATACCAACTGAATAAAAAATAATTATTTTTAGATTGACCTTGTAAATCTATTGACAAACAAATACACAATAACCATTTAAGGATAGTTGCGGGGAGTGTCATTGAATTTTATAGACAGGTTGTTTTTTCCATAACATGTTGTATGAAACCTGAATATAACCAACATATGTCTTAAATTAGATTGCCTTTTAACGATGACTGTCTAACGAAAAATATTTATATAAATTTTGCGGTACTTTACTCCTTACAAATCTGTTAATGCTTTATGTTTACAATTATCCTCGAACAAGTTCTGCTATAGACTTAATGCTTGAAATCTCCAATCAATTTTGTGTCTATTTATTACCATTGAGTATTTTATAGTCACACGTTGAAGATATTCAGACCTTCTCCCATTGTAAAAAGTTATTTCTAAAACTTTTAGTCACTGCTATAATTTATTAATTTTAGTTTGTATTGTTTTTGTAATGATTTGGCATCAAGGAAAACAAGGTTGGACACATCTTTTTTTGTAATTGTGGTTGCCTTGTTCTACTTTGTCACGGAAGCTTGACTAACCAGTTTTAGTAATAACCATTTTAAGAAATTTTTTAAGACAGAAAGCAAGGTCATCCTTATGCTTCCCAGAAATATAAAAGAAACCGGTTTAGAAAGTGGTTCTCATTGTGCACGATCAGTCTGAGACTCAGTTCTCAGTCACGAATTAGTCGCTCCGTTGTCAGTCAGCAGTCTTGCAAGGATGCAGTTATCCATCCTTAGGTGGTTATATTTTATAAATATTCACGACTAATTATTAATAACAATAATTATTATTGTTATAATTTATAATTACTGCTGCCTAATCTGAATATAAATCATAAGTTTGCATCTTTTTATTTTTCATTATTAGATTGTTGTTTGGGTACGTTCATCATCTCAACCGCCATAATTCTTTTGCTTAAGATTGCGGATTTTGAACTAAATACACCCGCACTATATCTTTCCTTGCTTCGAAATGCAAGTGCAAGATAAAATCCTTTCCGCCAAAGCATACCTTTAAAAACGGTCATGACAAAGTGGTATAGAACCGCAAACACAACGTCGGGTTGAGTATACGATTTACTTCGCTTGTTTCTTTTCTCTTTATTTATAGTTCATCATCATCATTAGGTCTTTTGTCTTGGAACTGGTTAGAAGCGTACCATGATTGTTTCCTATTCTGAACTAACCTTCACATTGCTCTGAAATTTGCACAGTCTGCATCCTTCACTAACTGCATGCGAAAGTCTGATCTCGGTCTACTTCTACCTCTTTTTTCCTATCTTTACTTGTAGTATATCCCGTACTATTCTCCAGAAATGCCTTAGAACGAATCCTGTCCTTTTATTTCACCAATTTTTTTTGTTTGCCACAAATTTCTTTATTCCTCTACTATTTCTATAACCTAATTGTTATTAACTTTGTCTGAAGCACTACATTCCAGAAGGCTTCTATCTCTGTCTGTCTGCTTTTCTTTCTACCACTATTTCATAGACGTACTGTGCTCTACAAATGTGCTTCGAGCAATTTTCTTCTTGTATCTATGTTCGTTGTCTTTGAACATAGCTGCTGTTCTTTTTGTTTGATGCAGTTCGATCATCTTCTATTGTTTTATAGTTATATACCTTATTACCACGATATTCAGTGGTATGTGAAAGGAGCGTCGCCGTGGATCAATGTAGTAAGCGTAAGACTACGGATCCCAAGGTCATGGGTTCAAATCCCGACACGGCCGACTGCTTGAAAAATGGCAGGTGAGCATTTTTCACAAAAATTACGCCCTCGTTCGGATGAGAGGTTAAATGGAGGTCCTGTGCGTGAGTGTTGTCACGCACGTTAAAGATCCCTACTTTGCCTGGAGTTCGGCAAAATTCTAAATTTTCAGGCAACAAAAAACTCGCCTCCTGGCCAATGTAGTACCTTCGGGTAGAGCATTGGAAATGTAAAAAAAAATGAACGGTATGTGAAAGGGGCGGCTCCGTGGCATAGTTGGTATGCGTGTGACATGCCAAAGGTTCCGCGTTCCAATCCCGACACGGCCCGTTTGAAAAATGTTAAGCGTGCATTTTTCACAAAAATACGCCCTCGTTCGGATAAGAGGTAAAATGGATGACTCGTGTGTGAGTGTTGTCACGCACGTTAAAGATACCTACCTTGCTTGGAATAGCCAAGGTTCGACAAAAATCAAAATTTTGTAGGCAAAAAAAATCGCTTCCTGGCCATTGTAGTACCTTCGAATGGAGTGTTAGAAAATCACTGGGGAACCCTTTAGCTGCCCAATTCCTCCAGCACTTGAACCTTTGTCGAATTAATAGTTTTTCCAATATATTTTTTCGCACAATCAACATTAGTTGAAAATATTTTACAACCGATACCTCTAGTTGTTTATAATAATCGTCAGATTTAAGTGCACTTATTTTTTCGTCATTAGGTTTTACATCTTGAAACTGGTTGAACGTGTAACTCAACTTATTTATGTTCTGAGCTACACAGTTCCCTGTAATTCTCACACCAGCCTATATACAGCTCGATTCCCCTTTTATGGTTTTCTAACTTTATGCCCTATTTTACCGAGATTCAGGGGAATGTGAAGGGGGTTAAGCAGCTTGTGGCTGCCAAGAATCCCCCCAATACTTAGACATTTGCCATATTAGTAGTTTTCCAGTAAATCCCTTTGCACAATTAACAATAGCTGAGAATATTGCAAGACCAATACCTGTAGTTGTTTATAATAATCATCATGTTTAAGTACAGTTATTTTTTCGTCATTTGTTTTTCCATCTTGGGACTTGTTGGAAGCGTACCTCCGTTGATTTTTATTCTGGGCTAGCATACACATTTGCCTGAAATTCCCACATCCTACATCTTTTACTATCTCTGGGTAATAGTCTAACCTAGGTCTACATCTACTTCTCTCTTTGCTATCTTTGCTTCAAATATATTCCGTACTATTCCCTCATGCCGTGGTATTTGGCCTATCATTCTATCGCTTCAATTTTTACCGTTTTCCACATATTTCTCTTTTCCCATACCATTTCTAGTAGCTATTTGTTCTTAACTTTGTCTGTCCATGATATCTTCATAACACGTCTGTCGCACCACATTTCAAAGACTTTTACCTTTTTCTTGTCTGCTTCTCCTACAGTACTCTGCTCCACACATATATTTTAAGCAATCTTTTCTTGTTTTTATGTTTGTTGTCTTTAAACACAGTAGTGGTTTTTTCTTGTTAAATGTAGCATGACCTTGTGTTAATCTTTGTTTTATATCTTATGTGGTTTTCTCATCTTGCGTTATTTGGCTTCCTAGGTAGCAGAAATCCTTAACCTCTTGTAAGTTATCGTTATCTATTTCTATCTATGTTTTTGATTTATTTTCTTCTTTTACATACTAGAACTTATTTTTGTTAATTTCCATACCGTGTCTCTCTATTAAAACAATTTCCATTTTATTAAGAGCAACTTCTAACTTTTCTTTGCTAGATGCTTATACCGCTATATCATCTGCAAATTTAAGCATATCAATCTTTTGTCCCTGCATAGTAATTTCAAATTTTTTCTTGCATTTGACAGTATTCTTTGCCTCTTCAATGTACAAGTGAAAAATTAATGGAGATCAGGCACATCTCTTTCTCACGCCTTTCCAAATATGTACTTCTCTTGTTATATATTTTTTATTTTACCTATCAAGAGTTCTTATATAACTGTATCAAGCCCAGGGTAAGGTTTGGATGGAAATTGGCCTATAGTAAAAGAACACTCTTAAGACTTTTAGCTAACTGAGTTTTCGGCCCACGGTCGCATGAGATTGGGTCAGTGGGTATATTTGAATTGAAAGAAACAAGATAATTTACGCCACCTAAATTTTTTATAAATCAACTGACTAAATGAATTTGCTTAAAGGAAAATTTGGAAACCTAAGTAATCGCTAACCACTTTAAATACAAAGTTTGATTGTCACAAATATCATACTTACATCTTATCGTCTTCTTCAAGGATCTAACGATGAGTAGGGCGACTCTGAAACATAATTTCTACCAACATAGATACCCTGTATATTTTACGGACCAGTATGAATATGTAATCTTTGAATTAAGTTCAATTTGTTCCCACTATATGGTGATACACTTTCGGGTAAGTTTACCTTGTAGATACCTAACAAAATTTGGAAAATTTAATAATTACTGAGCAAAGAACTGAAGTCAAAAAAATAACTCTATATTCTCTTTTAAGACATTATAAATTATAAGTGTACTTAATAAAATTTAATTCTTATAAATGTAATTTATGAATCAGATATTTAATTATAGACATTATTTTTCATATTAGATAGTCAATGTAGCGCTACTACGACCTCACAATATTTTAGAAAATTTACTTAACTTTTGGTAAATATAATAAGTTGATAAAATACTCTAAATTCAAATTTCATCATACAGGACTTACGTTCTATAAATTAACAAGTTGGTATTTCAATTTGTGATAAACAAGATAACTATGACGATTGTACGTCTGCATCTGTACAACCGGTGACATATAATGTCTTAGGTTGAACACACTATTAATCACAAAAAAAATCGTCGTACCCATTGTACTTTATTCTTTATCAAATGAGCTTTTGGTAAATTAATTTACAAAATTATTCATACGAGTTTTAATAAATTGCATACAGCAACCTACAGTAGTTACAAGCTTTAAAAAGAAATCATTACATGCAAAATTTACGTAATAAACTTTGTTACGGCAGCATTATTTTAGAAACGAATGCATTCTTACCGATAGTAGCGACGACCTCTAACCTTCAAATGACATGTGCCTGAACTGAACACGCTAGGTACAGCTGTGCATAGTGAAGTCGGCCATGTGTCGAACAAAATCGCTTACTCATTTACATCTTAAACGAGTTCCATAAAATTTAATTGAACCAAACTAAACAAAATATCTTCCGAGGAACTGAGCCTGCATCGAAGTTACGTGGAATTACATCAAAATCATAATGGAATTATCTACATTTACAAAGTTATCATAGTTATCAAAGTTGCACTGTAATAAAATAATTAATTTTAATAAGCTTACTCTTTTAAACAAACCGTTCGCCATAAAGATTTGTACACTACACTGTACTTCAGTTGTCTGGGACAACTTTTAGGATACTGTGCCGTCTATTACGGCGCCTTCGCCAGGAAAACTTGATTTTCCTGAACATCTTGAGTGTTTCTCAACACCAAGCGACCTTCCAGTTCAACTAAGGAACGAAAAGTGACAATCGATCGCTAATCGTCGGAACAACTTGAAAATCTTAGATAGTTCAAGATGTAGGAACACGCTAATAGTTTGTATAAATTTTATCACAAAGGGCAATGTAGTATGTAGTAGATTGTAATTGTTATTGTAATTCAGTTTGAAGTGTGTTTTGAAGTTTATCGGTTATTAAATATGCAATAACGAATGAATCAATTATATAAATGTTGTTAAATAAAGACTAAAATAATAGATGCACCGCGGTAAAGTCAATGAATAAATTACAGGAAAATTTATATGTTACACTCTACTTTCCTTCTCTAATTGTATTACAGCTGTTTGCTTTTTATATATGCTGTTTACTATCCGCCTATTCTTAAAACTCATTCCAATCTTTTTGAGTATTTCGAACATTTTTTTCCATTTTACATTGTCGAAAAATGCCTTCTCCAGATCTACGAACTCTATATACACGCTTTCCCCCCTTTTCTCATGTTTTTTCCATTATCACCCCTAAGAGCTAAAATAGCCTTCTGTGTTCCCCTGTTGCGCCTAAATCCAAATTGATCTTGTGCTAGTATTTCTTTAGCTCGCTTTTCCATTCGTCTTTGTAAAACTCTAGTTAATATTTTTGTGTGCTGTCAAGCTTATTGTTAGAAAATTTTCACATCTACCTGCGCCTCTTTTTAGTATAGTTACTATGATGTTAAGTTTGAAATCTTTAGGTATTTCGTCCGTCTCATACATGTAGCTTACAAGTTGTAAAAGACGTTCTGTTACTGCTTTTCCAGCGGCTTTTTGAGTTTCTGCTTGCACCTTATCTGCACCCGGCGCCTTACCATCTTTTAGACCCTTTAATTTTTATTCAAACTCATCTCGAAGTATCGCATATCCCAAGTCATCATTTTCTATGTCTGATTCCTGTTCTAATGCTATTAGTTCCTTTTCTGCATATAAATTACTTATATATTCTTGTCATCTAATCACTTTCTCTACATTTTTTAGAATGACGTTTCCTCGCGCATACTTTATATTTTTGCTTTATGGGTTTATATCCCCAAAATTCATTCTAATTAATTTGTATGCTTCGTCTGTCTTTCCTATTTCCATATTAGTTTATACCTTTTTTCACTTTTTATCAATCCGTTGTCCTTTAGCTTTCTTGCATTTGCGAATAATTTCCCATTTTATGGCTTTATATCTCTGTTTTCCTGTTTCGTCTGATCTGTTTTTGTATTTTGTGTTTCTTCTATTAAATTTAGGAAATCCTTTGATATCCATGGTTTCTTAATTTTCTGTTTGTGTATACCCCAGATTATCTGAGGTGTCTAAACTGGATTTAATGTTATTCCATTCTGTTTCTACTTCTTTAGTATCAGAAACTTTCCCCATATTTTTAGCAATTCATTGACTTTTTTTTCAAATCTTTCGTTAATATCTTTATCTTTTAGATTCTCAAAGTGCATTTTCCGTTTTTTTCTTCAAATTTTTAAGTTTAAGAGCGCCCTTCATAATTACGATGTGGTCAGTGTCTGTATCTGCTTCTGGGTAGCTCCTACAGTCTTTTACTTGATTCCTAAACCGTTGTCTAACAATAATGTAATCTATTTGATATCTTCCTATACCTCCTAACATCTTCCACGTATATCGTCTTCTAGCATGATGTTGAAATATTGTATTTGTGATGATTAAACTGTGCTTGTCGCAAAATTCTACCAGCCTACTTTTCCTGTCATTTCTCGTGCCTAAACCAAATAAACCTATTGCCGCTCCTTCCCTTCACTCACCTACCACTGCATTAAAATTCCCGTAATTATTAAATTTTCATGTCCTTTTACGTATCTTAGTTTGTTCTCGATATCTTTGTAGATCGAATTACCTTTTTCTCACGCTAGCTAGAAGTGGGCATGTATACTTGTATTATTACTGCATTTACCGGGTTAGATTCTAATCTAACCATGAATAAAGTTTCGTTCTTGTGTAAGTAGTTTTCTACACGTCGTCCTATCTTTTTTCGCATAACTATCCTCACACCTGAATTTCCTTCCACTGATCCTATAGGAATTAACCTGGAGTCTCCACTCCAAACATCCCTCGCCTTTGGTCAGCGGACTACGCTGATCCTTACTATGTCTAGTGCTAACCTATCTATTTCGATTTTCAGGTTCTCTAGCTTACCTACTTGCTTCATCATTCTGACATTCCACGCTGCGACTCACATAATGTTCAGGGATCTTTTTCTATAATTTCGGATCAGATCCCCGAAGTAGTTCCTTCCCAGAGATCCAAATGGAGGACCATGTTACCTCCGGAATTTGTTATCCCAGAGGATGCCATCATCTTTACTAACAATTTCTATACGCAGTGTACTTGGGAGGCTATGTGGTGGTTTTTCGTTGCCTTGCACATCACATTAGTGTGTCTTAGAATCTCATACCGACCTCTTTGGTTTCTGCCACTGTAAGTACCGAAAAAGCTGCTGCTTTCTTTCAGGGACCTGTCTTTATTTTGTTCCTCACTAAAGACCCCACTAATTTGGTTAAATATATAGTTCTGCTCTTTAGCTCATAGAAACACGCAAGCCATTCTACCAGTTCTAGTATTTTAGAACTTCGTCAAGGTGCAGGTCCGTTCAGAATGGTATTTATAGTTAATATTCCATTATTCGAAAGCACTAGGTTTACGGTGAATTTGCCGTTCCATTTGTTCCTAGTTTTGAAGCTATCGTAATTGCAGAACTCTTCATGCAATTTCATCCTGCCACTTACCGTGACAGTTATCGCATTGTTTCTATTACCATTTTCATATGACTCGTAGGAGGTTTCTTTTTCAACCTCACATAGTGCGTTTTCTTTAGCACAAGTTGTTTAGAAGCCGCCTGTAATTTGCTTGTGATTAAATTCGACGAAAGTTTTCTATGAATGAAGGCGAACTGTAGTTTGAATACTATGTCCAATAAAACTCGAGTCACAAGTATGCATTTGCATTACAGATGAATAGTTAAGTAAGAAGCGAAGTATTACAATTATACTAGATATAAGTACAAACATTAAATTATAAACAAGGTTGCCCTGAAAGGACTTACAATTTTCTTGAGGATTTTATTAATGTCCTATTTAGTCTTTTTGGTCGTAAGAGCTACCCTTCTGCTCAGGATGTTCGGAGGAGAGAAATACACGCAGTTGGCCAAATTAATAATTGTACATAATATAATGACTACTTAACATACCTCCGGAAATTGCAAATTTTTGAAAATTTTATAATTAGAAAAAACAAGAATTTACACTAGATACTAATTGTAATAAAATACCAAATTAAACATGAAACGTAACTTAGATTACTAAATATCTGTAATTTCAGATGATACAATATAAATAGATATAAAACATAAGTTAAACCACCCCTACAAGATACTATTTGTCATTCATTGAAAGGTCCATACGTAAAGTGTACACGTTTGAAAATGTGCAAACTACTACTCTTGTAGAAATACTTACTGTTTGCCACACGGTTGACAACATCAGATCCAAGATGTTGTAACCTGCGGTTTTTATCTTTGTAAATACAAATTAACCATTTCGCATATTTTCATTTTAGAACCTATATTTTAGGAAGGTAAAGAAATTACATTCTAATTCTCAAGAGGACAAACCAAGGGTTGGTAGTTCTAAATTAGTTTAGCGTATTCTTAGTAAGTCCGGTTGTCGAAACCCCATCAGGTATATGAATCATTTTAAAGAATCCACATTTAAGCAGTCGTTCTATTCATGTATATTCGTTCCTTAACAACCCGTTTTGTATAGACAAGCTTTGACGTGCACATTCCTGCTACAGCAGATGTTAGGTGCTTCCAAGAATTAGCCGCAAGGGACAACGCATGTATCACGTGCCTGCTTCATGGTACAGGCATGATATTGTACACTAGCGTTAGTTGGCAACACCGTTACACCCCCGTTCATTTACTAGAAGAGTAAAGGGATGATCTGAAATGGTGAAATAAAATTATGCGACGGGCAGTGTTCGTTGGGAACTGAAAGAGATACGATGTGAAGACTCGGTGGTTGCTCAGGAGACGAGAAGTGAAACTAAGTCACGGGCGCGACTAACTTAGTAATGCGTGTCGAAGGTCCGTTTTCTTTGAACGCAATTAACACTCTTCAATAGTTTTGAAGGATTTGTAGCGCGTGACAAAATAGGTTTTGTTATAACCGGAACGATCCTATTTTATTTTATATAGGACGGATTAGAGTTTTTGAAAATTGATAATTCGTGGAGAGCCGCGGAAGTAATATAGTGTAAACCCCCACCCAACAAACACTGACTTATTAAATACGGAATTAGTTTTACGTTTAGTTTAATGTTTTAGCTAGTAGTGAGTTTCGAGTGAGCTTAGATTGTTTTATAAAGGTGGTCGTGATTAGTGACTCATCCAATTAGTATTTATTAGTGGGATGAACATATTCTTCGTGTGATCGTATCCAAATTCAGTTTTCCGCGCATATCACTGACTTCATTGCTGAATTAAAAAGAGCCGCTTGCTGATGTCGCTATCCTGGAACTTCGACGCACCAACCAAAAACATCAGAGGAACCGCGGGCTGAATTCCTGTGGTAGCTGTGAGTAATTTGTTTTATTTACATACAAACTGTTTATACATTGTTCGACGTTACTTCTTGTAGCATATGAAATGAAATTTTAAAGTTACGCCATGATTTAATTTCAATTATCTAGTTAGTAGTGTATAATTCGATTAGCGCGAGGCTCCTCTAGGGCATAAGTTAAGAACTTGCTCGATGTCAATATATATATATTTATCCATACTGTTGACCGTAATTAAATCCAAGTTAGTCATTTAATAAATGAGATATTTAAGGAGAAGTGACTTATTAATAAATTAACGCATGTGAGTGCTTAAATCAGAAGAACCGTGTTTTGCATAATCTCTGTATAGTTATAATTAATCCATGAAACTAAATTTTGACAAGTCATATTTATTTGTTAACAGGAATTCAGTTACCTTATTTTTTTTATATAGATAGTTTTGTGGAAACCTTAGTTACCTAAGGAATTTATAGGTAAGACCGACTCACTACCTTAGATATTTCAACCGGAAATAGAGTGCATATAAAGTACGAAGACCGGGAACTGCAATCAGCTTGGCACAATTGTAGAATTAAACATTTTCACGGCCAGGTAGGACTTATCCGGGTTCTTGTCTGAAGAAGTCGAGTTTTCCCTCATCTTGTAGGCTTCTCTGAAGGACTAGGAATCCGTGCCATTTTAGGCGGAACTCGAATAAGATAAGGGTGGTGCCCTCATATTACCCTGACCTAAGACTAACGGCAATATAATATTATTTCCAATCCCCTCCCCTTCGACCCACGCCCATCGCGACTAGCCAGCCGAGCCGCGGTATAGTTTACTCCTAGGAGCAGACTTACCTCGTTTGTTCATGCCCTCCCCCTTTCCAACTTTATGACAATTTGGCATGTAACAATGTACCTGGACAATTCTGCCTAGTATCCATCGCATAAGAGGCAAAATATCTTCCTTTATGAAAACGAGAGCCTCTTCTGGCAGTCGGAGTGTTTTTTTCCCACTTCTGGCGTTGCTGGATCTGTGAATATGTTCCTTGTTCCATCGAGCCTATATGTGTTGGTTAATCTGCTGAATCCTTTAAAATGACAGTCACGTTGGGATCGGGTAATGCTGTTTAAAGTTTACCAACCAAGAAATGTCAAAGTGCAAGGGGTTGCAAAACATTCTGATCGGATAAAAGAGGTTATAAAGATCTTCAATTTAAAATAGCTTCTACTTGCGAAAGCAACATGCAAATCTCCTCAAATGCCAACTTACGGTTACCTTAACATTTACAGAACTTAATGCTTGCTTTGCATAAATCATCAAAAATTAGGACTATGTGGAACTATAAAATCCCGAGTGACCTCATTTCTTCACGAGATATAGCTCGGGAATGCTGTTGATTGATTTCTTTAAAAAATTCCAAGCTCACGAAGTTCTAGATTTGCACCGATAAAATTTGTGCCATTGTCAGATTATACATGCAGGAGCTTCCCGCAACGGGCTACAAATCTACGAAATGAAAGTATGAATGATTCTGTAGATAGACCTGTCACCATCTCGAAGTGAACAGCCTTAGAGTAGAAACATTTATACACACAAATGTAAGTTTTCGAAATTTTACAACCACGGTCTTTGCAGTCTTTGATTAAGACAGGGCCAGGAAGTCGACGTCTGCAAGCTTAAAAAGATACGAAGATTCAACAGAAGTGAACGTAGATTTCCAATAATAAGCTCCTTTAATTTAGGGGAAGAAGGAAAACATGTGACACATTTATGACACACTAATTTGGCTAAATTTCGACCAAAGGTTATTCAAAATCGATCATATAAGGATGACAGTAACAACTGAAGCTTAGCGTGTAATAAATAGACGAGTTCACGTTCCGCAATTAATTTTGACAAATGATGTTTTCCTGAAATAAGAATTGAATGCTCTTTGCGGGATGAGAACTGCCAATTTTGGAGTCTTTTTCCAACACGAATGAATCTATCAGAATCTATAAATTAAGATGTAATAAAGACTATGCAGGTTTAAATGACTTACAAAAGTTACTTAAGCCCGCCTGAAATAGTTCTGTTTGGGCGATTTTTATTAATGTAGATAGTGATTTTTAAATTTTCTATAGAATGAGAGCGCCTGTCGGACAATTTTTTATGGAACAAGCAATTGTAGTAAACTCATAGATTATAACCGATGATCTTTTCAAAGGTGACCAAGATTTGAAAATTCCGTAAAAGCAGACGAAGGGGTAACAACCGAAAAACATTGAGGCTGTCCTCCTAGGTTTGGCAGCTCTGAAACACAAGAACTAGATTTTGGCTAAAAAGTAAGCTCCTCATCAAGCCAGGATGAGTCATTCCACCGAAGATAAGAAATTTTCATCGATTGGGTGCGGTTCCCCAAAGCAATACGTCTAAGCTGTTTGATTCAGTGGGGAACATAACAACACTCTGCGGCTGGCATAAGTTCTGAAATATATCTGCGACTCTATTGCAAACAAAGGTTTTGAATAGGTTTGAACTAAGTTCAACCAGTCTAGCACAATTGTGAAATCAAGCCAGCAGCCACAAACCGCTGAGATCCGTAAGTTCATAATGATAATTAATTCACAAGGACTGAATTCTGGTTGAAACTGGATTGCACCAGGATAACTTTTTCAACCGCACTGCTGGTGGAAAAAATTTTGCACATGAAGTAAAGTGTAAGAAGACCAAATAGGTCAAAAATATGGAAAATACCGGAAAGAATTATCCTTTTGTTAACCTTTACAGCACATAAAGCTGGAGGTTAAAGTGAATATTTCAAATGATCGGTAGTAAAGGATCAAATAAGACCTCATGTGTTGGTATGATCATGATAAACAAATTTAAGTGCAGCAGGATGTAAATCGATTTGTGGAAGGTTGTTTAGAGCCGCAGGATAATTTTAAATGCACTCACGTAGCTTGAAGCTACCACAATCCAAAATATTGCTAAGTAGAAGACTAATTTTCACAAGCATGGCCCAAGGTGTTTGTATCCGTGAGTAAGTCGTCTACATAGAAATAGTTTTTAATTATTTGAAAAATCTTGGGGTGAGGGTACTTATAATCTGTATCTAGTTGAAAGAAACTACGATTAGCTAAAAAGGAGGCGGAAATGATGCCGTAAGTAACAATGATAAGATCATATGATTTAATTTGGTACGTCGGTAAAAATCCCCATAAAATACTTTGCATTAATAGTTGTAGAGATTTTACTCGAACCTACCTATATATATATTCTCTGTGGACAGCAAAGGCATAAGAATAGTTCTAAAATCTTTCTGAAATATCAGATCTCTCAACTGAAAAATATTAGGAGAAGCGCCCATTGAAATTGTTTGGGAATCGTTGAATACTTCACGTAGTATTTTTGTTAGACTATCTTTTTTTAACACTCTATGATAAAAATCTCGTCTGGAGTTGAATTCAAAACAGGCATATCACCTAGTTCTAGATATTCAGAATCTTTTATTGAGCGATTTATGTTGTTGTGACGTTTATCCTATTGATTGACTAACGCGTTATCTTTGTATTAACTTATATCAGCAAATAGGCTATGAAAATTTCAGGGAAATGTGTAGGTTAGCTAATAATAGGAAGCAATGGAGATACGTGTCTAACCAGTTCCAGAACTGAAGACCTAATGATGACGATTATGCTAATTTATTTTAAAAAGATTCATTTTCTTTGCTTTAACTATAATATTAACTACCTTTATTGAAACTACTTTGTCTAAAAACAAAAGGACCAAAATAGTGTGTTCAATTAAGAGTAATTATTCGCAAATTCTATCCTACAAGATGCCTCCATACATAATTTGTGAAATTAAAAATTTTCCTTTCCAATCTAATTTATAACTAGCGCCATGCAGCGTACTACACACTCAA
This sequence comes from Platerodrilus igneus, assembly GCA_036346225.1. NCBI lineage: Eukaryota > Metazoa > Arthropoda > Insecta > Coleoptera > Lycidae > Platerodrilus > Platerodrilus igneus. The sequence continues at coordinate 6,440,491 of JARFIW010000165.1, read as the reverse complement.
AATCGTAAATAATTTCCCTCTAAATTGAATAGAAATATACGCTACCATTGTTAAATAACAACATCTTAGACAAATTGATTTTAAACTTAAACTCATACGCGAGGAAACAGCTTATAGATGCAAACCTTTTCCTCAAGCACCATAATTGAAGCATTACTCTTTTAGCATTGGGATAAATATATTCTACAAATTAGTATTCGGTTAATCTCAAGTGAGAAATCTAAAAATACCAATATGCGATGCAGTATGCACTAGATTTAGTTAATGTACTTTTAATGGATATGACCAATTTATTTATATCTGGTAATTATGTCATATATTCTTGTATAAAATAGTAATCTCATATAATTATAACTGTATTTCCGTGGTAAACTATGAATCATGTCTACTGAAATAATAAATCTATCAAATTTTCATTCACTAAATATTCAAACTGGAGCAGCTCTCGCAGTTATGTTAGTTAGTAATTCCTTTTGTCCAGGCCCGCAGCTTGTATTTAGAAACGTTTTTAAACACTGTGCTGCAAACCATAAACTGAACTAGCGATAGCTTTAAACAAAAAATTCAATTTTAAAAAATAGGTTTGAAAAACCTAAATACAAGTTAACAACGGAACACCTATAAATATATTAAAAACATACAAAGTATTAATCACTAGTATGCCTTTTTAGTCAAAACAGTAGTACGTCATTTATTAAAAAAGAAGTTATTAACAACTTCACAGCTTCCAACTGTGTAAAATATTTCAAGCCTTCTGCGTGCGTCGATAGACCTAAGGGAGTAAGAGGGAGTAAGAAAGGGGTTACTGTAACTTGTTGTTCAGAGATATAGAGGAACGTAAGAAGCTTTCATGATGTGTAGTCGCTTAGCTTGATTTATATTTAAATAAACCTTTCTTTAAATTTGATGTTGTTTATTGCATTACAACAACTTTGGTGTCGAAACCCGGGAAGATCTGCTGATAAATATAGACGAGCTTTAACGTAAATATTCGGAATAACGGAACGTGAACGCAAATATTTAACAGACGGCTGTACTATCGAAGCTTCGTGATGGAACAAGTAAAACGGACAATCTTTAGAACGCACTTAACTAAAACAGTTAATAATATAAATTCTATGCTAGAAAATAGTTTCAGTGTTGAAGACGTTTATACAGCTATGTCAAAGTTAATGCTTGCGAGTGACAATCTGAAAGAAATTGATATCCAAATTGAACCTCTGCTTAAAGAAAATCTAGAGGGCGAGTTAATGAAAAGGTATGAATATGTAGAGCATGCTGTAACTACGATGTCTAAGTTGGAATTTAGATTAAAATGCCCAGAAAAATCGCAGATAGATGTTGACTCGAATTTAACGAATATGGTACCAGTAAGTAACGAAGCAAGTAGGCCGTACTTTACGTCAGTGAAGCTTCAACGTGTACAGTTCGCAAAGTATGATGGTACTGCAAAGGGCTGGCTTCCTTTCTGGGAACAATTCAGAAGTATGATCCACAACAATCAACAATTAACGAACGGAGATCGATTCAACTACCTGCGAATGTATGTCACGGGAAGGGCCGCTGAAGCAATTGAGGGATTTCCTCCATTTGGAGCATTCTATGAGGAAGCTTTGAATATATTAAAAGATCAATTTGGAAATGGGGAATGGCTAATTGAACAATATATTGATGGCATTATGAAAATCGAAACTGTAAAATCCAGAAATGACGTAAGCACTTTAAGGAAGAATTACAATCTAATCATTTCAGCTATGCGTGCTCTTGAAATCCTAGAAGTATCTAGTTCTCAGTATAACATAATCGTAAAGTCGACTCTCATGAAGTCGTTGCCAACGGAATTGCGCTTAGCATTTTATCGACAAATGAAAATGAAATCATTTTATCATCTAGAAATTACTACGAATAATTTAGAAAGTTCATCATCAAGGTCAGAGCAAGATGCAGCTCACCAGGTAAAGGATTTGTTGCAGTTTCTTAAAAACTACCTCGGGTCGTTGGAACAAGCTTCAAAACCGGATGCAGATGGTAAAGAAAAGATGCTTCCAACAGAGAAGAGAACGCATTACAAAGGACCTGCGTCTAGTTTATTAGTCACCCCGAACAAACGTCTTGAATGCTGTGCTTTCTGCAAGAAAGAACATAAAACCGAAATGTGTGACGCAGATGTACCTTTGGCGAAGAAAAGAGAAATTCTAAAGGCAGCAGGAAATTGATACCGTTGTACGAGAAATAACCATAGTGCTAAATATTGTAAAAATAGATTCTTAAGATGTAAACAATGCAAAGGTAGGCACGCAACAACAATGTGCCACCCAAACTTTAAGCCAGGTAAAGATAGACACAACGCTGAGACGACAGGTATTACAGTGAAATTAACGAAAGGCGAGAGTTCAATGAACACTTCGGCGCCGTCGGTGTCCAGTTTGATGACAAACATAAACAAAAATGTGCTATTGCAAACGGCTTGTGTTAATGCCTTTGGCGAAAATTCAAAGAAGTTAATTAGATTAGTAATGGACGGCGGTAGTCAGCTTTCATTTATTAAGGAGAATCTATCAAGGGTATTAAATTTATCTGTTGTTGGACAACATAGGGTTCGTATTGCCGCGTTTGAAAATAGTTCATCAATACCGTCTAAACTCTACAACCGCGTTTTAATTACTTTGAAGGGAGAATATTCAGATGAAATTTTAACGATTGAGACTGTGGAAGTTCCAGAAATTTGCATGGATAGTTTACATATACCTAAAGAATGCGTGGTAGAGTATCAAAACCTGTAGCTTGCTGACAATATCCCGTTTAATATAGATCGAGCGTTAATTGTTGATGGAATTAATATACTTGTAGGGGCGAACAATTACTGGACAGTAGTGACAGGAAAAAATATTCGTCTTAATGAAGGTTTAGTAGCAGTCGACACGAAATTTGGTTATGCTTTGCATGGTCCCATACCAGTTGATGTTACAACAATAGGAGTAAATCTGCAGACAGTGTTACATGCGACAGTTATAAAGACAGAAGCCGAGATCGAAAGTATGTGGGATTTGGAAACAATAGGTATAACCAAAGAAGCATACGACGATAAGAAATTTTTCGATAATTTTTTGAAAAACAACGTTCATAAATGTGATGATCGATATTTAGTAGCGTTACCGTAGAAGAATGATGATGCAGTGATTGATGATGATAATTTAATTAGTGCGCGAGTTCTTGCTCAGAGGCTAAAGTTTAAATTGACCAATATTAACAAAATATGTGAATATAACGCTGCTATCATAGGAATGTTGGATAATAATTATGCCGAGTTAAGTTCCCGCGGTGATGCTGAAACAACAAATGGTGATCGTGTTTACTACATGCCGCACAGGCCTGTTTTTAGAGAAAATAAACAAACAACGCGTTTGCGAGTGGTTTTCGATGCCTCTTCACATGCCCCGGGACAAAAATCGTTGAATGACTTATTAGAAAAGGGGCCTAATTTACGTCCAGATTTAATTGAGATTTTGCTTAATTTTCGTGTAGGCGAGATCGGAATTACGGCTGACATTGAGAAAGCAGTTTTACAAATTTATTAACATTTCGACGATAAAGACGCACATCGATTCTTATGGTACAATAACAACAATGTACTGGAAACGTACCGTATGAATAGAGTAACATTCGGAGTTACATGTAGCCCGTTTCTTTTAAATTCGGTGATACGAACACATTTAATCAATAATCGAAAACAAAACCCTGAATTTATTGAAATCTTAGAAAGGGGATTTTGTGTAGACGATCTAGTGGTTAGTGTAAATAATCGAAATGTTGTAGAACATTTAAAAGACTGTTCAAGTAAGCTTTTTCCAGGAGTCTCCATGAATTTACGCAAATGGACGATTAACGATTTCGAAGTAAACAACATGGTTGAATCGCAAAATGCACAAATTCAAAAGGTGTTAGGAATTAACTGGTGCAATCAGAACGATAGAATTAGTGTCGATTCGAGTAGTGTGGCGGAGTACATACATTCCGTTAAGATGGTGAAAAAAAGGCACGTGTTACAGACAATTGCTCGTGTGTATGATCCGATACGGCTTCTTGCACCATGTGTAATAAAGCTTAAAATTTTGTTTCAGAACATATGGGTTGAAAAAATTGGTTGGAACGATTTGTTACCGCAAGATATACAAAATGAATGGTAGGATTGTAGTCAACAATTGATAAAATTAGTAGATTTTTCTATACCGCGTTACGTTGGTGTGTCGAACCATCCGAACGAATCGCAATTACATGTTTGTTCGGACGCATCTTTACGAGCATACGGGGTGGCTGCATATCTAAGACAAAACGATCGTAACGGGGAAATTGGTGTGCAGTTACTGTATTCAAAAAATCGCGTTGCGCCCCTAAAGGCTTGTAGCGATAAAATGCTAACCTTGCCGCGCTTGGAACTAACTGCCGCATTATTAGCAGCTAGGTTACAGGTATATATAATAATAATGTATTATTTAAAATCGATAATTTAGTGTGTTGGACAGATTCTCTGATCGCGTTGCATTGGATTAAAGGTGATGCGTCAAAGTGGAAACCATATATGGCTAACCGTGTTAAATAAATTCAGACCATATCGAAAGATATAACATGGAGACATTGTCCGGATCGCGAGAACCCTGCGGACTTATTAACCCTCGGAATAAGTTCAAGTACTTTAATAAATTCCGAAGCTTGGCTACACAGTCCTAGGTGGTTGCTAGAAAGTGAACAAACGTGGCCAGATAATACGATAGAGAAAGCTACGTCAACCATAGATATAGTATCGAAAATGTCTTTACTAATTAACGACACTATAAAAGGTAGCAATCAATTTATAGATTCCTCCAGATACAGTGATTTTGATCGTTTAGTGCGGATAACGGCGTATGTTTTACGATTTATAGGAAATTTAAAAACCAGAAATAATAAAGAAATGAAGAGCTTCACCGTAAACGAATTTGAAAGGGCCAAAATATGTTTATTGAGGCAAACGCAGCGGGAAGTTTATTATTCGGAGGTTAACAGTTTACTAAAGGGTGAAGGCATTAAACGGAAATCGAATATTTCAACTTTAAGCCCTTTTTGGATAAAGATGAATTGCTGCGTTCGGTGGATGTCTTTATAATTTAAGAGAAGATTTCGACCTCAAGCATCCCGTTATTCTATCGAAAAATGCACACTTAAGTAAACTACTAATAATGAAGTTTCATAAAACTCTTCATCATAGTGGTGTAAATGCAATTCTTTATGAATTACGTAAACGATTTTCGATTGTACGAGGACTGCAATTAATAAAGTCCGTTTTAGCAAGATGTGTTCTCTGTAAACGACTTCGTGGAAAGTCAGGGTCGCATCCCTTCACACCGTTACCTAGAGATCGAATACAGCAAACAAAGCCCTTTGAAGTGACAGGTTTAGACTTCGCCGGATCGTTGTATTTTAAAGATAGTTATCACTCAAAGCCATGTTATGTGCTTTTATTTACCTGCGCTGTTATACGAGCACTTCATTTAGAGATTGTTTTGAAAATGGATGTTGCGTCTACAATTAGTGCATGTAAACGGTTCTTTGCCCGTAAAGGATTCCTAAGGTCATTTACTCAGATAACGCTAAAACATTTAAAGGGATATCACGTGAAATATCGACCTTAAACGAAGTGATGGCGAGTACAGAATTGATCGAGTTCGTGAGTCACCAAATTAAGTGGAAGTTTATAGTAGAGCAAGCGGCTTGGCACGGAGGATTTTACGAGCAACTTGTAAAAAGTGTAAAAGACGCGCTTAGGGCTACGATAGGACGTTCTTTACTAAATTTAGATCAACTAAATACACTCATTACCGAGGTTGAAGCAACAATAAACGCCCGCCCGCTCACATACCTAGGTAGTGAACCTATAGATTAAATGCCGTTAACCCCTTCGCATTTTTTATTGGGACCCGCTTTGACAGACCAATATTCTGCACAAAGGTTTATTTTTTTACACAATTGGATCATAAAAATAATTGATTCTGTACTGTATTTATTTAAATAAATTAACAAAATCAATTAAAACAATCCAACATAAAAATTCTCAAACACCCAAAGTTTTACCTCATAATTTTTAAAATATACTTTCTGTTTCTTGTTTTTAATTCTTCTGACGCTTTTCTTTCTTAACAACTTAAGTATGTAGGAACAACCACTAGTATACTATTACAAATACTAACACAGTCCCTCGTTAAACGCACTCAAAAATAGCTTAAGCCATATTTCATGTGACTGCTAATTCCCTGACTACTGCATAATACAATTTTTGTTGTTAAGGAGATATTTGTTTGAACATCGTCATTATGTATCCACTGTTTGTTCAAAATTTGTCCGAATTTGAGATCGCTTCGAATTGACACTTATAGAAGCATTACCATGTGGTGCTTCATACTGCTACGGCTAGAATACATTGATAAATTTTGATTTGCTCTGAAGGGGAGAAGACCTTGTAACAATACAAGAGTGCGTCAGCTAAGCGCAGTCGTGCGACAGTAGGTTCCTATGGAAAAAGTTATAGAAGATAATAGAAAAGTTTGCAATGAAAATAATAAATAAAATGGCTGAAATACTATTAAACTACATTACATTAATTAATCATTTACCCTGAAAGGCTTCTTCTCGTTGTTATAGTTATGGGCGTCAAACTGTCTGTCACAGCAATCCCTTTGATATTATCCCTGTACGGAAAAAAGTTTCGCATAAATCTCTCGCTCTTTGATTTCCTAAATTCTGTCATGTTGTACTGTAATATTTGGAAATGCCGTAGGATATAATTAGCGTAGTTATACTAAAAAATCCATTTATTTAACTGCTTCAAGATATCAAGGTTCGAATGTTCCAAATTAATCAATAAATATATTCAAGCCATGTCTAAGTTTCATTTGTTGCTATATAGTTAGGCGGATAATTGCATATATTTGTTTGCCATGTTGTTCTAGTTGTTGTTTGTATTTGTGCTTTTTGATCACGCATTCATACAGAACCCGATCAAGCAACGAGGCAATTATTGGGAACACCTCCAAGCCGATAACATGGATCTCGAGTTTTGTAGGGTTCGGAACCTATTAATTGCCTGTTGATGGGTTAGTAAAATTCGTGTAGCTTCCCTAAGAATTTACAATGGTAAATCTACTCACGTTGTATTTTAATGATATATTTTTAGTGCTAAACAAATAAATCATGTTTAATTGGTATGGAACATCAAGCATATGTTTTAATCATGGCGTGCAGTATTGATTAAAAAAGCTCGTATGAATGCTTAGTTCGAAGGAGGATATTCAAGTTGCAGTTTTGTTTAATTTTACTTGTGCCTTAAGTGTGGGGCTAACGACAAACTAAAATAGAAATATATTTCTCCGGAACACAAACGTGAGGCGAATTTGTTTAAAGTAATCCTGTATGTGCCAGCTCCTCAAACCTTCAATTAAATTTACATAATCATAAAAATTTATTTTAAGACAATATCTTTCTCTAAATACCATAAAACCACTTATTTTGTTTTGTCATAATTAAAGAAATTTTTAAAATAAAATGCCTCCTATATACTTCATCACTGGGGTGACCGGATTTCCTTTTGCTATCCCAATTTTTTATCCTAATTATTATATAAATGCAAATAAAATTCAACCCATACTTGACCTCTATGACATTAAATAGTTTCAATAAAAATAGAAATATACCTTCCTTAAGAAGAAACCTAAATATATTAACCTCACTCTGACCAGATTTTAATAAAAAAAATAAAAAATGGTTTATATCAATAATATTATTACTACAAAGTTTCCCGTTTCCCATATTAAATCGTTTGACGTTATAACTCCCAATTTCAAGAAGAGTTGTTATTATTACAAACATACAAAACAGCTGTTGTGCACCAACTTTTTCGTTATATCATTTCATTCTCTATTCCAAATAATTCAAAGTCCATATGTACATATTTCTTAGTATTTTAAAATGAGAACATTATGCTTAAATTTAATCAACATTCGTTTCGTCACTAAGTCGTCATTCAACAAAATAATCACTTACATATTCGACTAATTTCCTATTTCCGAAATACAAGCTTGCTTAAATTTAAAATTTGCTTCACACATACATAAAGAAATTAACCAAAAAAGCTATAATTGCTCTAGGTTGAACACGTTCAATGCGGGTGGGTCCCATCGGCGCCACAGATCTCTTCAAGTGATGTGCGGTTGGCACCTATGTAAGCCGTTTGAATAGATCGTTTTATAGCTTTAGTATGCTTTCAGTTTGCTGGTAAAGGGTTCTATATCGGGTGCCGCATATAGGTAGAGCTTTGATTTATACGTTGATTTATAGTTCAGTTTTGAGATTCTCATTTTTTTTCGTGCTTTTTATGGGCGCTTAATATGGTAGATTCAGAGACAGGATCGTCGCGTCCTAAACGTATGAAAATCAATGTAAAAAATCCTAATAATCTAACAAACGAAGAATTTTATAGAAAATGTTCAAACACGAAATCAGGCAGGCTTTGAAAAAAATAACAATTACAATCAAAATGTCATTTAGGTTTATTAATTGTAGTGTGTTGTCATTTAACACATTATCAGTTCTGTTTTAAATGTAATCTTTGAAGGAGTTTTCAAAATGAATTTTACAGTGGAAGAACAAATAAATATGATTTGGGTATTGGGAGCAAGTTTAAGAAATTTCCTACTTGCATTAAGAATATACCAAGAGAGATATCCTGTTAAATGACAACACACTACAATTAATAAACCTAAATGACACTTTACATGTAATAGTTATTTTTTTCAAAGCCTGCCTGATTTCCTGCTTGAACATTTTCTATAAAATGCATATTGTTGATCTAGCAGAATTCTGTTGATAGCGTATTATTGTAGGTTGTTATATTCTTAGTGAAAATTGTTATTGGATAAATGTAGTTGATTGTTAATCAAAATGTATTAATTGTTTTATAATATTCTCCAATAGTAAGTTATTTTTAGTTATGTAAATTAAAAACATTCATAAAATTTGAAGAAAATCAAAAATATCTCAGAAAGTAATGGATTTAGGTATAGGGAATGCTTAACAAAAATGAAAGGACACTTAATGAACTATCCATTGTAGCAATAAAATTGGTAGGGTGCCATTTAAAAAAAATTTTAAAAATTGCATTTTGTGAAACCTGACACACCCTGTATACTGTGAAGAAATTTCAAAAAAGTGATATTTACAAATATACTATGGTATATGGTAAAATTTTCTGCATCTTGAAAATTAACATAGGTTGTGTATTAGTGCAGTGGCAATGTATCTAATCGGGGTCATTTTTTCTAAAAACAGTTGAATATCTCAAAAACTAAAAGGAATAGACAGATTCAATTTAATATCAAATTAAAGCCTTTTTATGGGCTTTTCAAAAATGTAATATAGGGTGTTCCATTTAAAAAAATATAAGTTTAATATGTTCTGGAATTATGAAACACCCCCTTATGCTTCCAAATATTTTTAAAATGTGCACTTTAGGCATGCCTAATATGCCTCCAAATTTGGTTTACGTAGCTATTATAATAACGGAGTTATCGACCGTTGCCACACTAAAAACTCACCCTGTGTATATATATATATATATATATATATATATATATATTGTTATGAATTCAAAAGGTTAAATTTGGGGTAAGCAATGTAATTTCAACCACCCTGTATAGAGAAAAGAACAAAGTATTTACGCGCAAAATTTATTTAAGTTATTTAATTTAAAAGGACAAGTATTGACGTATTTTTATAATTAATGATTGAAAGGTTAAAGGTACACAGTTTTAAAATCAAATAGAAATGCAGAATTAATTTAATTTATTTTAATTCGACGTGTAATAGCATTGGAAAACACACCAGGGTATAGAAAATCAATAATCCCAAGGCAAAAGGTTTTTTGGTAACAAACAAGTTTTTTCTGATAGGGTAAAGTATCAACTCCAAGAATTGTTGTTTTAAACGGTCTATAATTAAGAACACCTGCATTTTTAAAAGGTTACATTCTTCGAAATTATCAGCATAATAAAGCAAGACTTGATAGAAAATAGTGTTCAACCGTTAGTTGCTTCAAATAACAAGCTAACAAAGTTCTTAAAGAGCAGGCAAAATGCACGATTAGTAATATGCTACAGATAGAGACGAATATAAAAGCATTGGTTTTCAAAACGCACGTACTAATCCCCGTGGAGTGATGAGACACTGTCAGCAATATCGATTTTCTATAACTCAAGTGGGGTTTGGAACGCGACAACAAATATGCATAAGACAGAGATAAAAATAGTACAGGCGGGGTTTCATGACGACACAGAATAATATCATTGGTTGGGAACGGATAGTTTTACAAACGTACGAACATGCGACAGGTGAACGCGATTTTCGGATCATACGGCGTCCACGAGGTGACTTTCTGGTATCTTTGAGTCGGCTATATCAAAATTTGCAGAATTGTTATTCGAAAATAAGTTTTTCGCGTGAAGTGTGTCCTAGAGATGGCATTTTGAAAAACATAAATACTCTGAGAGAATTAGGAGGGCTCTCTTTGTATTCTCATTGCTTTAGACTACTTACAACGATAGACCGACGTTATAGTAGAGTTCCTGTAAGTATTAAAAATATTCAGAATACAGTAAATGTAGTGCTAGCGCTTGTACTTGGTAGTTATGGCCTTCTAGTTTAACGTGAGTTACGTGTAGTGAATTAAATTAACCGAAGTCCAACTAATACCATACCAAGCTAGTAAATCAATAAATAGAAGTATAATATACGTGAGCTTGTATGCTGTTATGGAATGGTATTTGGAAGCAAGGCGCTTGGAGAATAGTGGGGTTATCATCTATGAATATGAGGAGTATCAGAGCGCATAGTCAAGAAGTCAAGGGGTTCTGGTGATCATCGTCGAAGAAACGGAAACCTGACGCATTTTCTAGGTAACTTATTTGAAATTTCTGTCATCTGATAAACTTTTATATTATTTGGTAATGTGTGAGTGAATATTGGGGTTATTTGTGGTTATATAACGTATCGGAAACGATATATGTGCTGGACATTTAGTGGGGTGATTTAAAATATTGAAAAAGGGTGTATTTAAAAACTGACTAAATTTCATTATGAATATAAATTAGATTGTTAAGGGTACACGGGTCTATTAGTATTGTAGTAATTTTATGCAAGGTAAAAGGCTACATTAATAAACTGGGTTATTATGAGCTCCCTATACTCCAGTGTGCAATAAATTTAGGGTACTATTTGGAGCCCATCTACTCATATTGTATTAAATGTGTTTGCAAATAATAATTTAAAACAAAGACTTTAAAACATATCACTTATTGAGTTATAATTAGTGTACCAAACTATTTATACCTGTGAATAATTTGGCTGTATATAGCGGTAAATAAAATATTGTATGGTTGTTGTATTATTTGGTGATTTTATTGAATGGTGTGCGAGTGGGAAGGAAGAATGATTGTAAATTTAGGTATCCGAGAAGAAGCACAGCTGAGCTAGCCAGGGAAGCTGCTGAAGATTCATTTTGAAGCAGAAAAGTAACGGGTAAGATAGTTTTTTTTTGAAAATTTTTATTTTTGAAAAGTATTTGATGACACTCTCGATTATAAAACTTTAATCCACGGAACCACAGCGATCTTATGACAGCCCAACGTTGGGGCTTGAATGGTTTTTAGGGAGATCCAGAGAATGTGAATAACCGATCCACAGCAATATATATATATATATATATATATATATATATATATTGCCGTGTACCCTCTATAAGAATCGAGCCTCACGAATTAGGCGTCATAATTTACCGTGTAACCCTTGAGAAAGCCTCGCCAGAGTAAAAAACATTTGAGAAATTATTAATTTACCAAAAATCGTCATAAATTTCACACAAAAAAGAATTTAAAAAAAAATTCTTACCCAGATTCTTGCTCCATCACTTTAATTACTTCAACAGCTCCCTGGCTAGCTCAGTTGGGCCTCCTCTTGGATACCTAGATTTACTTATCATACTCTCTATCGTTCACGCACACTCGCAATAAAACCACAAAATAATACAACAATCATACAATATTCATTTACCACTATTCACAAATAATAAGTCAAGATTATTTACATTTTGGTGCTCAAGTTACACCTCAATAAATTCTATCTTTGTAAAGTCCAGAATTTTAAACTGAAATATCAAACACATTGAATGTAACAGGAGTAAATGGGCCCTGAATAATACCTTTTTTTTTTTTTATTTATAATTATATCTAATTAGTACACTCTGGAGTATGGTGAGCTCACCCAGTTTAATTTATTAATATATGCTTTTTACTTTGCATACTCTTACTACAAACACAAAAAAACCCATGTACTCTTAACAATAAAAATTTAAATTCATAAGGAACGTTAATAAGCTTTATATACACCTTTAGATTTATATTCAAATGCCATCATCAAAGTTAGTTATACGTATTATTTTTAATACGCAAAATAATGCAAAATACCATCACAGTTCACTCTCACACATCACAATCATTTTTCTAGTTTATAAAAAACAGCAAATTCTAATGCGTTACCTGGAATTTCTTGAAAATCCCTACTCCGTTGACGATAAAGTCAAGTTCCTGCACCATCGGTTTCATGGTTCTGCTCTGCTTGTCGCCTCCAGCTATTTATAGATGAACACCATCTATGTTGTGCTGCATGCTATTCATTCAAGATCCATCCAAATCCAAATCCAATTATTTTACACTTTTTTATAATTGCATACTTTAGTTTACGTTACTTTAGTTTACTTTACTTCACGAGCTTGTTACATTATCTGTTGCACCTCAGTTAAAATTAAACCCGACACTATCCGCGTTTCAAACTATGAGGCCAACACTGTACTATTTAATTTAAATTTTAAATACTTACAAGCTCGTGGTAGATTTCTGTACGTAGTCTAAAGCGATGAAAATACTAAGAGAGCCCTATTAATTTTCTTAGAGTATTTATACAATTTACAATGCGGCCACTCTTCACGCGAAATACTTAATTTAAAATAAAACTTCTTCAAATTTTGGTTTAACCGTTTTCGAAATCTTTGAAATTTAGCTCGTTGATACAATATTTTCCGAAAAACCCGCATTCAAATTTTTCCGTGTTCGTCTGTTGTACAACTAACTATTTAGACCAATGATATATTCAGTGACGTCTTAAAAACCCCGCCTATATTAACTCTATTCTCTCTATTCTCTTATGCATATTAGATGTTTCCTTCTACCCTCGCTTGAGTAGTAGAAAATCGATATTACTGTCTGCGTGCTATCTAACCCACGTGAACTGAATACGTGCGTTTCGAAGTGAACTGCTATTATGCCTGTCTCATTCCGAAGCATACCATTGATTGTCAATTCCTTCTGCGCTTTAAGGAAACTTTTGGTTAGCATTTATGCGAACCGTCCGACCGTTTGCACAATATACCTCGAATTTTGTCTTTTATCTACACAAATAAGGGGAACATGACCTTTCCAAAACATGCAGCTGTGACTAATTAACGAACATTTTAAAATAACAGTTCTAGGAGTTTACGTTTTAAGCTATTTCATATATTCGACGTGTTTGTTTGTTGGTAAAGCGTTTCGCCTTGGAATTATCGATTTTTCACGCTCTTATGCGTATTTAGACCTTATAACCCTTTCAATTAAATTCAATTAAATTAATTAATAATTTGAATTGGCTTATAGAATTTATTTTCTTTACGAACCTAACTCAATTTTAATCACTAATTGTGAAATTATGGTAATACTTGTTACTTTCAATTAACTAAATGAAGTAAATTTCGTACATAAATTCTGGTTGTTTCCTCTATACAAGGTGTTTGAAATTGCCTTGTTCATACCTAAATTTAACCCTTTAAAACCACTACAATATATATATATATATATATATATATATATATATATACATATATTACTCATATTTAGACCAGGGTAGAAAATTAAATAATCACATCAAATAATTTTAATCACCGTGTATAAGGAATTTCATTAAATAATACGCTTTATTAAAACCTTGAAGCATAAATAAACTCGGTCGTTTCAGTAAAAATAAGAAATTTAAATTATTTATAAGACGCTTTATATCAAAAGAAGCAGTATTGAAAAGCTCTGCGTGTAATGTAATTATTCTAAACAAAAGAAATTACGTGCAAAGTTTATATTAATTAACCCTATTTTAAGTAACCGGTAGTAAAACAAAGTGTACATATAATAATTAATATTTAAGTTGTATTCGCTAAAAATGAAAAGGATAGAAATCAATTTTAATTGGAGTTAATTAAACCGTTAATAACATATAATACCTATAGAAACTTGTAAAAACCCAAGATTAAAATACCACGGAATAAAGCTCTGAGAATTAATATTATTTTGAACACCTGCGTAGTTTAAATATCACATTCGGCGTAAATTCTGCAGATAATTAATGTTTCAAAGAATCTTGGGGAAAACGTCGCATAATAGTTACGAGAATTGCTAAAGCTGGTTATTTCACACTCCATGTGGACTAAAATAATCGATAATAAAGAATATCAATTTGCACCAATACGAACAGGTTAGAGAAGGAAAGAGAAAATGCGTCAAGCAAAGACACATATTGTAAAAGGCGGGATTTAAGCAACGTCACGGGGGTCACAATTGGTTAAAAATAGGATGCAAATATCAGAGGTAGAACAACAATTTCGGTACAAAATCAATTAGTTTTTCTCGGACATGCTTGCGTGCCGTGTGGAAATTTTCTGAGATTTGAATGGGGCGAGTAAAAATTCGTAAAAATCGACGTGCGAGCAACAGACTGGGAACATAGAATGAGGAATTCTTTAGAATTACCCGTTTTAGAGACTCGACCGACAGACAGGCTTTTTGCTATATATACCGAGATGAAGATAAACAAGCACTCTTAGACTTTTGACGATTCGATGCGTTAAAAGCTCGTACATACGCGACTTGATTGAAGATATTAAACCGTGCATTTTAGTTTGATTAAATAATTTAAAGTTTGCTAGTATATTTTAGTGATTCAAAATAGCTTGTTATTTACGTGCTAACATGAATGTACTTCAGTGCACTTAGATACAAGGTAATAAAATTTAGTTTCACTGTACCAATCAGCAAAATTTACAACGACGAATGTATACACAAAAGTAGGCAGTTTTGGCGTATATATAGGTGACAGAAGCATGAATTTCTTTGCTATTTTCGGGGTGTTAATAATTAAATGGTTCAAATACGTGTCTGGATCCATGAAACAAGGGTCAGATAAACACAGATGAGTTCCGGAAAGGCCCAGAAACGACTTTGAATGGATGGTGATGGAGAAAATTTTAAAAGCGTAGAGAATCAGAAGCCGTAAATATAATCCTGTTGAATGGTGTGATTAACTAAAGAAACGATACTTTGAAGTTACGAGGACAGTAACCTTCAGGTAAATTATACTATTTTGTTTGACATTTTGGTGTGTATTGAATGACTTTATAATTGATTTACTTTAAATGGACATTAGTGAAATTGTTCTAACCATAAAAGTTTAATTTTAAAATGAAATTTGCTTGTTTAAGTAAAAGGGGTATTTTGTTTTGATGTTCGGGAATATGATGAAAATTTGGGTATGTCTTTGAGCTCAATTAGACGAACCTGGTTAATTAACGTAAAGGGTGGTAGATGCTCCTTTATACTCAGACTCGGTCTGCTTATATTGTTATATTAATTAGTAGGCATCCAACAAGGACTTTAATTCTGGATGCACATTAAAATGATAATAAAATTAATCTTGAAATTTTTGAAAACTGAATTTTATGCTGAAATTTAATTTGAAAATTTAATGTATTCTGAATATTGATGTAAATAGAGTTAACGTTGATGTTTGTGGTAGGAATGTGTTTAATTTTATGAATGAGGAGGTTTATAAAATTAGGTGAGCGGCCGAGGCGAAAAGCGTAGTTCACGGATTTTGGAGGTTTCACAGCATATATATATATATATATATATATATATATATATATTCAATAAATTATCATCTTGATTGGCTGTCTTTAGCTAAAATGTCTGTTTTGTGAAATACTATACTGATGCATTTTGTCCTGAAATGCTGATATACTGCAATAGCATTCTGGCATTAAAAACGTCGAAACTCTTATACACATAGGTTGTAACCTTGTGGCAGCAAATTGCATCTCGTTTCTGATTTGGAGCAAACAAAACATGCACATGCTTTTAGTCACAGTCAGCGAAAACATTTGATTTCATCTCTTGATTGAGACGTAATGCATTGTTTCAAAATGAAGGAAAAAGACGAGAGGGAGCATATTATTTGAGAAGTTGTTTCAGCTTATATGAGAGAAGGGAATATACTATGAATTCGAATTTTTAATCTATTAGATAAAGTCATGTGTATGGTTCGCGGTTGGTTAGATTACTCTAATTTCTTTGGGAATTATGCCGAAATATAACCAATGTTAACATAAACCATAAAATAATAAACGTAAATATTTATTTAAAAATTGTAAACAACAATGCAGAGTTTTATGAGTATAAAAAACTACTGGAAATCGTTTAACAAGCTACCTACACTTGAATTAGAGTTTATTGCAGAAAATTGGCGGTAATTATTCAACATTAGCAACTACTATGTTTTAAAAAAACACAAATTACTTCGATGGTGCTATAATAATGCTTAAGTAATAATAAGTGGCTGATTATATTGTGCGTTCTTATACTATTGTGCTACTAATAGTTCATTCTGGTTTACCTACGACGCGTATTATATATTCAAGGCTCTATTAGACAAGCTTCATTGTGATAGCGCTCCTCCAGTCAAAACAGAAAACCGAGAAATTTATAATCATCATTTACTTGCATTTTGTAGTCTTATTAGCACCAGAACGGTTACCGTATTTCATTTTCCGAAATAAAAATAAATAATGTATTAAGTGTATTATAAAATATAATTGTCATTATCGAAATTTTAAGCGTCAAGGATGTCTGTAGTAAATACACAAGTAGTGGAATCAATGAGTTATTGCACGTTAAATGTAGAACGAATTAACTTGTTGATTCACACAATTGATATCAATTAGGAATATATAGTGGAAATTGAAATTTACGACGATTAACTTGTTAAATGTAGTATTCGAACTCAGAGTAATATTATAATGAATAATTCATTTTATACGCCTTTAACGTCCACAAACATTAATAAAATTTAGTAACGTTGACTAAAGTTTTCAGTTAAAAAACCCCAATAAACTTTTTACACACAGAAACTAAAAATATCGGTAAATTAATTTTAGTCATAAATATTCAAACATTAGTAATAGATACTGTTTTATTGGGTTAGTATTTACAAATTAATCAGCAACTAAGACTGTATATTAACCAAAGGTAACTGATTTATCAATACCGTGCTATTTATCTAACAGCAGTGATAGTAAACACATTAGTAACAGATACTGTATATTGAGCAACTATAATTTAGCAAATATTACGGTTTCTTTTCTAAAATAACAAATTTTATAGTAACTTGCATTAATTTCTTTAGTAAGTTGGTACTCACTTAATAGCATTGATAGCTAATAGATTAGTAACAGAATTGCTAATTACTCATATCTTAGTAAAATTTTGTCAATAATAGTGCAAAGGTATTGAAAAAATAAATAATAAGGTAAAGAAATGTATTTATATTATTATTAATAAAAGATTATTAGTACTATAAAGATAAGAATTTTTCAATACAGAGGAATATCGTAAATTGCTTTTATAGTACTAATCATATAATGAAGAATAGCAAAGAGCAATATTTTCTGCAGATGTATTTACAACAATTCCAAAAAGCACAGCTTGTGAATATTTAGTAAATATGACATAAAAAAATTATACCAAAGGCATTTTGAGTTTATTAAATTGAACTTCCTAAACTGAATGCAACACAATCACATATATCGAACTTATATGATCAAACTTAACCAAACTAAGATTATAATACTTATTATGGATCTTACAAGGGAACAAAATAATGAAAGCATCTTATTGTGACTATTTGCCATTTTACAGAATAATTTTTTGTGGGTAATATTTAACATAAGTTTTTTGTAGGTTAGGTATACCATCATCATTAGGTCTTCAGTCCTGGAACTGGTTAGACGCGCACCCTCACTGTTTTGTATTCTGAGCTGACCTACACATTTCCCTGAAATTTACACAGTATACAACTTCCATTATCTGTGTGCAATAGTTTGATCTAAGTCTACTTCTACATCTTTTTCTTATTTCTGCTTGTAATATATCTCGCATTATTCCTCAAAAACTATTTAGAACGTATCCTACCCTTCTATATCTCCTATTTTATTTTGTTTTCCACAAATCTCTTTATTCCCTTACTATTTCTAAAACCACTTTGTTATTGACTTTACCATGCTATCAGTCTCATACCGTTTTTCTGCCTGTTTCTCCTATTACCCCTATTTCATAGACGTACTGTGCTGTGCTCCACACATATGCTTTCAAATTTTCTCCTTGTTTATGTTTCGAAGATGGCCACCGATCTTTCTTGTTAGATGCAGTTCGGATCCCCTTCTATTGTTTATAAATATATACCGTATTAGGCGGTTGAGCAGCCTGCGGCTACCAAGATCTCCCAACACTTGAACATTAGCCGAATTAACAGTTTTCCAATATATCCTTCCGCACAATCAACATTACTTGAAAATATTCTAAAACAAGCAACTGTAGCTGTTTATACTAATTATCAGATTTAAGTGCCATTATTTTTTTCGTCATTAGGGTTTCCGTCTTGAAACTGGTTTGACGCGTATCTTCACTTATTTCTATTCTGAGCTAACCTACATCTTTCCCTGAAATTTGCGCAGCCTGGATACATCTCGGTTCCACTTCTGTCGATTCCTAATTATATGCCCCATTTTACCAAGATTAGTGGTATATGAAGGGAGTTAATCAGCCGGTGGCTACCAAGGATACTCCAATACTTAGACATTTGCCGAAATAATAGTTTTCCTTTGGCACAATTAACATTAGCTGAGAATATTGCAAAACCAATACCTGCAGTTGCTAATAATAGTCATCAGGTGTACAGTTATTTTTTTCGTCATTGGTTTTAATCTTCCAATTGGTTGGACGCGTACTTCATTGTATTCTATTCTGAGCTAGCCTGCACATTTCCCCGAAATTCCCACAGCCTACATCTTTCACTATCTGTGTGCAATAGTCTAACATGGGTCTACCTCCACCTCTCTTTTTTCTTATCTCTGCTTCTAATATATTCAGCATTATTACCTCATGCCTTAGTAAGTAGTCTATTATCCTGTCTCTACTATTTTTTACTGTTTTTCACAAGCTTCTTTCTTCCCCTACTATTTCTAGCACCTCTTTGTTCTTAACTTTGTCTGTCCATGATATCTTCATCATACGACAGTAGCACCACATCTCAAAAGTTTCTACCTTTTTCCTGTCCGTTTCTTCTACTGCCCAGGTTTCACAGTGATGTGTTCCACATATATTTTTTAAGCAAACCTTATTTCTATTATTGTTGTCTTGGAACACAATAATTGCTTTTTATTTGTTAAATGTAGCAAGACTTTGTACTCTTTCCATTTTGTATTATTTGACTTCCTAAGTAGCAAAAACCCTTAACTTCTTGTAAATTCTCGTTACCTATATGTATTCTTGTTTTTAATTTATTTTGCCGTCCATTGCATATTAGTACTTCAGTTTTACTTTTGTTAATTTTCATACAGTATCGCTCTGTTAGAACTGTTTCTATTCAATTAAGAGCTGCTTCTAACTCTTCCTTGCTAGATGCTAATACCGCTATATCTTCTGCAAATCTAAGCATATCAATCTTTTATCCCTGCATATTAATTCCAAATGTCTTTCTGCATTTGACAGTATTCGTTGCCTCTTCAATGTACAAGTTAAAAATTAATGAGGATAGGGCACATCCCTGTCTCGCCCCTTTCCTAATATTTACTTCTCTGCGTTCTTGCTTTGATTCTATTACCGCTGCTTTTTTTGTATTAGCTATGTACTATCCGCCTATTCCTAAAACACAATTCGAATCTTTTTGAGTATTTCGAATATTTTTTCTATTTTACATAGTATAATTCTTTTTCCAGATCTACAAGCTCTATGTATATACATGCTTCCCCTTTCTCTATTCTTTTCTCTATTATCACTTTCAAAACTAAAACCACCCATGTTCCCGTTTCGTCTGAACCCTTATTGATCTTCTCCTAGTATTTCTTCAGCTCGTTTTTCCATTCGCCTTTGTACAATTCTAGTTAATATTTTTGACACGTGTGCTGTTAAACTTAGTGCTGTCAACGTTATTGTTCGAAAATTTTTACATCTATCTTCGCATCTCTTTTATGGTATAGTGACTATACTGTTACGTTTAAAATCTTTGGGTATCAGGCCTGTCTCAAACATATAGCTTACAAGTTGGAAGAGACGTTCTGTTACTGCTTATCCTGCGGCCTTTAGAGTTTCTGCCTGCACCTTATCTGTACCCGGTGTCTTACCATTTTTCATACTTTTTAATGCTAATTTAAACTCATCTCTAAATATAGGATATTCCAAGACATCCTTTTCATTGTCTGATTCCTGTTCCTCCTGTATATAAATTCCTTATATATTCTAGCCATCTATCCGCTTTCTCCACATTTTCCATAATGACGTTTCCTCCCACGTCCATTATATTTTTTATGCGGTTGTATATCCCTATAATTTATTCTAATTAGTTTGTATGCTTCTTTTGTCTTTTCTAATTCCCTCTCAGTTTGTACCTCTTTGCACTTTCCATCAATCCATTGTTCTTTGGCTTCCTTACATTTGCGAATAATTTCCCATTTCATAGCTTTGCATCTCCGTTTTCCTGCTTCATCTGATCTGTTTTTGTATTTTCGTCTTTCTTCTATTAGATTCAGAATATCCTTTGTTGTATATGATTTCTTTTTTTTTGTGTATACCCCAGAATGTCTCTGGCCGTCATGTCTAAGATGGATTTAATGTTATTCTATTTTGTTTCTACTTAGTATAAGAAATTTTCCCCATATCTTTCTGCAATTCATTTAACTTTTTTCAAGTCTTTCGTAAATATCTTTATCTTTTAGTTTCTCAAAGTCAAAGTACCCTTTCCGTTCATTTATGACAGATTTTTAAATTTAAGTGCGGCTCTTGTAATTACGATGTTGTGGTCAGTGTCTATATGTGCTTCTGGGTAGCTTCCACAGTCTTTTACTTGATTCCTAAAGCGTTGTCGAACAAGAATGTGATCTGTTTGATATCTTACTATATTTCCTGGCATCTTTCACGTGTATCATCTTCTAGCATGATGTTGAAATAATGTATTGGTGATTGTTAAATTGTTGTTGTCGCAAAACTCTACGATCCTACTTCCCCTATCATTTCTCCTGCCTATATCAAATAAACCTTCTCTACCCTTACCTATCACTGTATTAAAATCCCTCGTAATTATTAAATGTTCATGTCCTTTTACGTATCTTAGTGTGTCGTCGATATCTTTGTGGATCGTCTTTTTCCTCACTATTACTAGAGGTGGGCATGTATACTTGTATTTTTACCGTATTTACCAGTTTAGATGCTAATCTAACCATGAGTACTCTTTCGTTCTTTTGTAAGTAGTTTTCTACACGTTGTCCTATCTTTTTTCGCATAACTGTCCCCACACCCGAATTTCGTTCCTCTAATCCTGTATGAATTACTCAAAAATTCTCCGCCTCTGGCCACCGAACTTCGCTGATCTTTACTATGTCTTATGAATGCTAACTTATCCATTTCAATTTTCAAGTTCTCTAGCTTACCTACTGGCTTCATTCTTCTGACGTTCTACGCTCCGATCTGCAGAATGTTCACGACTTTTTTTTATAGTTTCCAATCACATTCCCGAAGTAGTTTCCTCTAGGAAATCTGAATGGGGGACTATTTTAACTCCGGAATTTTTTACCCAAGGGATGCTATCACCTTTAATAATAATTGAATTACGCTGTGTACTTAGCGTGTAATGTGGTGGTTTCCTGTTGCCTTTGACGTTGCAGTAGTGTGTCTTAGAATGCTAAACCAACCCCTATGCTCTCTGCCACTTTAAGTACCGAAAAAACTGCTGCATTCTTTCGTGGATTTGCCTTGGTCTGGTTCCTCACTAAAGACCCTACTACTTTGGTTAGACCTGTAGTTTGGCTCTATATATCACTGGAACGCGGAAGCCATTCCACCCGTTCTAGTAATCTAGAACTTTTTCAAGATACAGGTCTATTCGGAATGGAGGAGATCAACCTGAAACATTACATTACTTGCTATGCTAATTTATTGTCTTGCGTTAACACAATATCTATATTCAAATGGCTTCAATGTTGGCTAGATATCTTTTGATTCGCAGATAACATTTTCTTATTTTGTGCAATATTTAACTGAAGATTACTTTGTATTCTATTTTACAATACCTTCTACGCACTCGGGTCATGGAACCGGTTCAGAAATTGAAAAATTAGTAAAACATAAAACCTGCCATTTCCTCAAAAAATTTTGTTTGAACCTTTCTTATATGTTAAATTTTTTTTTAACTTTGGTACTATTCATACAACAATTAATTCAGCACACAAAGTAAGAATGTTTATGCAAAGTCGCAACCCGTAGTAAAAGTTACAACAGTTTTATTCTATTATCATTTTTATAGAAGACGCGTTTTGAGATATTGTCCCAAGAGAGGAGAACAACAATTCGGGCCTCATTTGCGAGAGCAATTGTAACAGTTTTTTTTTTGGGTACCAGGTCTTACAAACTCGAACGATAGAAGTTTTCGCGGCTCAAAACTTAGCTGTTTACGACAAAGGGGTTATGAAATAAATTTGTTCAGAGATTTAGCAAAAATAAATCACCCTTAAACTCTGACCGCTGTTACTACCCATAGTTTAGTTGGGCCCTGATTCCAGCTGGTTACTTGCGTGAAAAAGCCAATAGCCTCAGACTGATATCATAGTTCATGACGGGTGAGCTCGAGGATGATTGTCGGCTCAAAAATGCTCGGACATCAACGATGCTAGAAGGTTTGAAGGTAAATGCTAGCTAGGAGGTATTCGTTGGCTCGATGGTATTTATTAACTCTTCGTAATGTTATTGCTCTGCGGAATTTTGTAGGCTCTAAAGAATTTTTTGACTAATAGTATTTTTTTATTCTATAGAATTTGTTGCCTTCATAGAATTTGTTTATTGCTTAAAATTTCTTGACTCTATAGAATTTGTTAGCCCTATAGAATTTGCTCTTAATAAAGACAGATTAAGGCATTAACTTTTCACAACTAAATCTCACCATGACTCTATCCTGCTTGATGTGAAAGTGAGCGGATTGAGAATACGGCTTACAAACGACAGTGCAACCGGAGGAAATCTTATCCGAACAAACGTTTAACGCACACGCGCCGTGCGTATGAAACAAGTTGAAAACTTTAAGACATATTGTAAACAAGGTGTTTACGCGGACTTTTGGAAGTTCATATTGCTATTTACGACTTTACAAATGTTGTTTAAAAACCCCCTAATTATAAGTACAAAATGTTGAACTAGTACTACAAACTAGAAATTAACAAATCGCATGTTGTTTTCCATAGGGGACAAAAGGACCTATCAAGAATTTAATTTAATTTAAAAATCTATCTAAATTTGCAAATAAATATACTTGGAGAATTTCTAAAATTTTGTTTCTATTGCCTTAATACTTCTATGTTGTTTCAAAAAGAATTTTTTTTATATAGCCAAAAAAAATTGTTACAGAGTATGTTAGACATCATAGCTCTGTATTTTTACAAAATTGTACGGTGTTTAGAATTCGCGGTTCCGTGGCTTATATGATTTGTGTACGACTAACTAAACCCAAGGTCCAAGGTTCGATTCCCAACCGTAAACATTTTTCACAAAAATATGTTTTCGCGCGGGTGAGACGTAGAATGTAGGGCCCGTGCGTGTGTGTGTGTGAGTGTGTGTGTATGTATGTGTGTGTGTGTGTGGGAGTGTGGTGTGTGTGTATGTGTGTTTGTGTGTTGTCACGCACGTTGAAGATCCTTACCTTGCTTGAAACAACAAAGGTTCGATAAAAACTAAAATTTTTAGGAAAAAACAAGCCCGCTTCTTGGCTAATATAATACCTGTAAGTAAAACATTTTATAAAATCAAATGTTGGGTGTATATAATTCCTATCTGATTGACAGACTATGATGTATAAAACTAGGGACTATATCTCACAATTGTATTCTCTTAATAGTTTTTCTACGCGGTGAGTATATACAAAAAAAAATGTATGTTTAAATAGCTAAAATCTAGTTTGAGCTTGCAAAATAAAAATTGTATTATCAATAGATTGCACCCTTTAAGAAAACATGTCAAGGTAATGTAACTCTAACTGTAGCAAGAAACTTGTCTCTTAAAATTCTTAAACGTAAAGTGGTAGATTGTATGCTACCACTAATAATAATGAATTTTTAGAATTTAAGCCTTCTCATGTTAGAAACTAATTAGGTTCGTGTTTTTACTCTTGTCTTACGATGCATAATCAACCTAAGACGTAGCACAGTACTTTTAAACGTACATACTAACGCTTAATAAAGCACAGAAGTGACTTGTAATAAAGTAAGGAATGCATTGAAGCAACTTTTGAACTAACATACACTAGCTCAATACTACCAATATGTCTTGTAGGTTACTTTGCAACGTAAGTTACATATCCCCAAATTAGAATATATATGTAATTAAATGAAACTATTAAGAAACTTAAGTTAGATGCAACAATGTAATTCAAGGATATATAAAGAAAAGGTTAATGAAAGTTCACAAGCAAGTTGTGAGAACGGATGTGAATACAATGTATTCCAGACGCAACGTGATACTGCAAGTGCAGGTCACAGTACGTTATAAAACCGCAATTATTAGAATTAGGATTGTTACTTTGTATTGTATTAATGAATAAAGAAATAAGCAGACATGAGCTCTGCAGTTGATACGAGCAATGTGAGGGGCAGGGACATCATAAATACTCTGGAGAGCCCAAAATTGTCAGTCAGTATTGAACTTCTCAACTTTAACATTGTTGTTAGTTCAGCTACTCGCCGTAGTTTAGTTTAATTAAAATAGTAACTTCAACTTAGAATATTTTTGATCCACGAACTTGTAATTAAAAAATTAACATTGTAAGTCAGTTTAAATAAATATTGTTAGAAGAGTTTTGGAAGAAGACTTTTTAAAAAAGCAGCTCCCACGCCAAAAACTTAACTCGTATCATAATTAGATTAAAATGTATTTGCACACTTTTAGTGATTCGTATGTTGTTAGGGAAATTCTTAAGCATTTTTCTTTTAAAATTTTTGTAACTCGATCAATAGTCTTCGCACTATAGTATTGGAACAATAAACACTTTTGCATCTGCATGATGTAATAAATATTTAATAGGACAGTTAACAATCGTCGTGTATATTTTACTAATGCTACAAATTAAATATTATCTAATATAGGAAGTTCTTTTCTACACAAAAGTTCTACAACTCCCAATAAAATTTGTTATAAATTGCTACAAACCTCTAACCGAATATCTCGTATCAAAGGAATATAAAGCTCTACATCATCCCAAAGGCAATTACGGTTACATTAGCATCTTAACAAAGTTATAAAGTTACATGTATGCAAAACATATTTGTAACCCGGAAAATAAATAGGGATTTAAAGTTGTACAGTTGTAAAAGGCAGAGAGAAAAAACGAAAGGGTCTTTAATACCTACAATACGCGTTCGAATTAAAGTTGAAAGCTCATTCGTTATTTGTTATTATCTATATAGTTAGAGCATGCTCAAATTCGTAGGAGTATTTCTATTTTGGTCGATTAGTACTTGAAATTTAAATCACTAACAAAAATATAATCAAACTATGCTGAGCATCCGAAGACTCCAAACTTTTCTTCTCGAAAGCATACCAAGTTTTAGATATTAAAAGATTTTCCTTTCAAACATTTTTTAGATACATATTGCTTTTTCTTCTATAAAAGCTTCTAAGCAACATGCGAATGTTCGTGCATTGAATTCTTTAGTCGCTTTACTAAAAAAGAAATGTTTCCTTTGTAGTTATAAAATCATATATACCTTGGAAAGTAAGTTTTATTTTAAATCTTATATTTTGTTGTTTTTATGTTTTCTTAACTTTCAATGTAATATTCTAAATAGAAAGGACCAGTGGAGAAGAAACACCAGTGCAGCCGATGACACAATGGTTTACGAATAAATCTCATATGAAAAAGCGAGCTGTAGCCGTGGAAATATAGAACTACAGAAGACGATGACGTAAACCTGCGAAACGTCTGAAAAACGCTATCTAAAGACAATTGCGGTGTAGTTTTTTATTTAGGTAGTCAAAATTAATACAATTAATACACAACACGTGCCAAAAGTTACAGAACACGACGCTAATGCCAACGCAGATGGTGAAACTATTTTATACGTAAAGCTAAGGATTCTCTTATAGCTTTCTTACAAAAACCATACCTTGTTAATAATAAAATCCCCCCCGAACATATCAGATCTTTTACTTATATGTATCTATCGGATGCTAACCACGCAGTAGCTATTGTCATCAATAACCCCCACATAGACGCTTCCGTACTCCTTTCATTCTACACATCGCAAATCCTAACCGTCAAACTCCTGGATATTGGATAACTTGTTTGGGCATGGCGATGTTTTGTACAATTTGTACAATGGTATTTGTAGCCATAGTTCGTTCGTAATTTAGAAATTGGTTGTTTCCAAATGGGACGCTCTGGACTGTTCACTAAGTGATTGTGGCGGTGACTGAGGCGGAGGCAATTTGCGCTAGTGAGTGGTAAAAATTGGTGGTTGGGACACAATTTTGTTACATGCTCTATTGATTCAGCGGCTGCAGGCAGTGGCTGATCGACAGACCATGGCAGAGTATCCATATCTTTGGCAGTTGTAACACTTGGTGACTGTCACCAAAATCTATAATTCGATAAGACTTGTGTCTAGCGTATATATGACATCTGGCGGTCAAGATCGTTCGAAACCGAAGAGAGACGTTAAATATTTAGTTGTTGTTGGTATCAGATTTAGGACAACGTAAGGCTATTGAAATTTCACATCTACGAGGGCGGTCCGATAAGTACTTAGCCTCACCGCCCGATGGCGCCGCTATCGCAAGAGAAATTTACTATTGTGTAGTACATTCTCGTAGACGGCTACTGTCGAAATTCCATCCGAATCAGACTCGAAGTTTTGTTTTGACCGCATGTGGAAGTGGGTGTGTCTACGGATTTTCGAATAACGAAAAAAGAACAATATCGGTAGGTGATTCGTTTTTTGTTTTTGGAAGGGAAATCGCGCAGCGAAATCGAAGAACGTTTGGGTGCGACTCTTCTCCTTCGATGACGACTATCAAAAATTGAGTTTTAATGTGGTTACACGTCGGTTTTTGATGAGCTACGCCCAGGTCTTTCTAAAACGGGTATCAGGGAGGATAATATGACAAAAATCCACGATCTTCTATTGGCAGACCTTACATGTGATTTTCCAATGCTTCACCCGAAGGTACTACATTGACCAGGAAGAGGGTTTTTTACCAGAAAAATTTTGAATTTTGCCGAACCCTTGCTGTTCTAAGCAAGGTAGAGATCTTTAACGTGCGTGACAACACTTACACACGGGACCTTCATTTTACCTCTCATTCGAACGAAGGCGAATTTTTGTGAAAAATGCTCGCCTAACATTTTTCAAGCGGACCGTGTCGGGATTTGTACCCGGGACCTTGGGCATAGTAGTCACACGCATACCAGCTACGCCACGGAGCCGCCCGCTATTGGCAGATTGCCGAACGAAAGTGCGCGAGATACCTGAGAGGGCAGACATCTCAAAAAACCACGTGGGTCATATCTTGCATGAAATTTTGGGCATGAGAAAGCTGTCGGCGCGATGGGTGTCCCATTTTCTCACTCCGAACAACAAGCGCAATCGTGAAACCATTTCAGAGCAGTGTTTGACGTTGTTTAAGCGCAATCCGAAGGAGTTTATGCGTCGTTTTGTGACCGTCGACAAAACAGTCACTCGCCGGTTAGAAATTTGAGTCGAATGAATAGATCATCGCCACCACGGAAGCCTACTTTGCAGACCTCGAGAAAACGTATTTTTCAGACTGATTAAAGAAGTTGCAGCATCTCTGGGTCAAGTGTATCGAGCTAAAAGGAGACTATGCTGAGAAATAAATCATCACTTTCCAAAATTTTTGTTTTTCTTTTGTAGACTAAGTACCAGCCTCGTATATAGGTCGTATGGGATTAGGAGCTGAAGGGAATTTTAAGGGTAAAAGAACGGAAGGATGTCCGGAGTGAGAATTTCTTTGCCTATATCAAAGATGATAAGTTGCTATTGTTGAGGTTTGGGAACATGGTCGGAACAGATTTGTTAATTTTGGTTGGAAATAAAAATTACATCCGAGAATTTATCAGTACGGATGGTGACCTATAGGGACGAATGCTATGCATGGAGAAGTCTGGCGGAGATGTACGTAAGTTTTGTTCGATAATATTGAGCAGTTCGAATGGGGTTGTTTTGCATGAGGTGGATTCAAGGTGATACTTTCCAGAGCATATTAGGAGGTGATTGTAGAAACAGAGACGTGCGTAAGTGGGTTGTGTTTGTGTAAGTGGTTTTTGAGTAACTGCTGCCGGTACCTATTGTGTAGCGAAGGTCTTCACAGTTTTCTCGGGCTGGTGGAACCTAGCTTTGAAAACTTTGCAAACTTGTGAAGGCAACAGAAGTTGTCAGGGTGATATTCTCAACACGATGGGGAATATGCTGAGCACTGTTGCTGTTGAATCCATTACTATCTTGAAAATGTATTCAATTATTTCTTTTTTGATTGCCACAATGTTTTTCAGATTGGTAGTAGAGATATGGTCGCCATCGTCCATGATTCGCTTTTTCATGTTTGTCATTTAACGCATTTATTGATTCCAAACTGTACTTGGACCTATGACTTGGACAGTGTAAAATATTTAAGATAATATTTACAAACAAGTACATACAAGAAAAAACAGAAGGTAACTTCTGCAGGTGTTAGTTTCTTTGTAGCTACCTTTTTCTTAAGTTGTTAGCATATGCCGTTATGCTGTTGTGTGCAAGGTGGTTGACGGAATCGTCTGTCTGAGAAACATAGTATCAGTCTGGGAGAGGGGAGGGGGTATTGTGGATTAGGATATCTTTTAAAATTTGTCAAATTATACTGGGTAGTAGAACGCCAGGGAGTTAATGCTTCAATAGGTTGATTGCAACCTGCAGATCGAATCAATGGAGCTTGAGTTAGGGCAAGTATATATTAGATGGTCTGTGGTTTTAGGAGTATCTATGGTTGAGCAGGAGCATGGTGGATATGGAATAAGGTTAAAAGATTGAAGTTTCTGTCACAATATCCCGTGGTATATGAGGAATTGAATGATAGATCGGTTAGAAAATGGAAGTGGTCCGAAATAAGTGCGTTGGTTGGAAAATGTTATAGGTGTGTCAGCCAGCAAGGAAAGTGGACTATTGTTCTTGCCAGAAATGTATGCAGTTCTCTAGGATAGTTTGAATTGAAAAGAAAGATAATAATTACTTTAAAAACCCGCAGAGTATGACAGGTTTTATTGCTTGTCGACAGCTCACGACTTTGCGGACTAAAACTCAAGAAGCGATATGGTTTGCTTATAGGTATCTATAAAAGGGAAAGCAGTAATCTGCATCGGAGACACTAGTAATTGTGATTTTACAATAATTTTTATATTCAAGAAACGAACTACATGTTAGAAATCACGTACGCAAGTGATATTTTCATAGAACCCTAGGCACGCTTGAGGTATCAGCAAATACAGCATTGCGATAACACACCTACTAACTTTAAGTGATTGACGTGTTTACAATCGATTAGATAAACTTATAACTTTTATTCTTTAAAGAAGTTTGAAAAGCACTAGACAGAGTTAATTAAAAGTAAGCAAATGCGTGATTTTTGTACTAAATTGTTTTGTATTTCTTAACCAAATCTTTTACGATTTTGAAAACACTTGAACTTGTTTGGAAATTAAATGCATAAATAGAATATAATTTGAAAGTGTAGTATTTTATATAAGAATCCAAAACGTGACAAACGAGCATCTTCACTTTGGAAAAAGTATATAGTTTTCTTATGTACGCGGAATTCCTAAAGATACAATAATAATTATACAACGGTTGTATTCAGAAGCATGCCCTCGAAACTTTCTGGACTAAATATTTATCAGAGGAGAGTATCAATTGCGCATAATTTTCGGGTATCCAGTGCTAGGTCGACCTTTCTAAAATTGTTTGTATATTCTGTAACGGTAGCTAGGTTAATGATTAAAAGTTGCGGAAAATCGAAATGACGTGCTTGTGATAGAAATTATTTATAAAATGAGCGTATTCTTAACTTCAAATATATTTAGATGTAAAATATGAGTTTATACGAAGTATATAGCTGATCCAAGCGAACATTGGTGCTGCGTAAGAATTTTTGAGTGTTAATCAAGTATTGTGAATGCTTTATTAAGTTAATGTAATCTTAATATCAAAAAATGGTACTTCAGTCGATAAACCAACATGTATTAGTAAATTTGAAAACAATGAATATTCCCTCAAATGAGCTAACAGAAATAAAACCTTTATTTTAAAGGCAATACTGAATGATATACTGCATGTGATAAATTAATAATATTAGCACCTACTGAGTTATCTTTTGCTTTGACCATTCCAAAAAAAAATGATAATAGCAGACTATACGAATGACTGCACAATATTGTCCAAACAAAACTGTGATGATACGGTGAGTACGAGTCGATATCTTCACGCACTTTCGGCTTAACCAAACTCTTCCACACCGAAGCCTGTAGGTATATAACCAAGGACAGAAGAGGCAAATATGCGAAGCTAAAGAATTTTAAAGGCATAACGGTTAGGAATGTTTTAATACCAAAATTAGAGTGATATACTTATCTTTAAACTGTGTACTAAAAGGAATGAAACTAATAATAAGGTAATTTGGAGCACTTATTTTGCACTATAGCGTTGTGCTATCTAGAGGTTGTTATCGTTCGAGTGGGCGGCATCTGAAAGCATGTAGGCATGGCTTGATTAATCGTTTAATAAAAATAATTATAAACTTCATAAATACATCAAATAAAAGTGAAATTGATTGATTTTAACAGCTCGGAAGTCTTGGGAAGTCTTCGGATGGGTTGATGGTTGCTTGTGGAGCCAGAAATAAACTTAAACACTGATTAAATGAATGTATGTACAGTTTAATGGGGTGTATAAGTCTTCGGTCGTCTTCGGATTTCTTCGGAATACGGAGGCCCAGTGTGAACTTGAACAACGATATTTAGAAAATATGTACAGTTAAAGAGGTCCAGACATCTTTGGTGGTCTTCGGATCTCTTCGGAAAGCTGCGTGTTTTAATTGTGTGTCAACGTTATATTATAAAGAATTATGAAATAAAATTATATGAACTTAAAAACTACTATTTACAATATATACAAGTATAGAGGGTTCAGAAGGTTTTCGGTTGTCTTCTGAACCCTTCGGCAGGCTTCGTGGTAGTGATGCCTCTATGGGGATGTCGTCACTGTGGTAGAGCTTGACAGATGCAATCACAATAACGACTTGTCGGTGAAGTACGGAACGGAGTTTGACGTTTATACGTGGTTTGTTAACTATGGATTGATGAATTATAATAACGTGCCCTGGGTACGGCGTCGGACAGCGTCACCGTCGGAGAATACGCAGGCTATGGGGAGCGCTGCGGGTTGTAGTATAGCAGGCTATGGAGAGCGCTGCTACTTGAAGGATTTGCAGGCTATGGGGAGCACTGCAAGGTGATTCCTTAAGCTATGCAGAGTTTGAAGTTATATTTATACACTTCCATTTCCTATGCTTCATGTGTTGGAAACGTAAATGATGTCTTTAATCAATAGAATTGTGTATTTCGAGTTTTGACTGTAAAAGAATCTCCAAATTTAGTTTGTCCGATCAACGCAGATTTTTGGGTAGCACAAAAAATGACTTGGAATTTCTCGTGGTTCTTAGTTTGTTCTATTTCTAGCTTGTGTACTTTGATATAGTCAACTGCACTTCTGTCAGTCTGTTCTGTGCTCAATTCGCGTGTTGTGATATAGTCAACAAGGTAGAGGGCAGCACTTGATTAAAGGGCGTGTAATTATGCCATGCATAGTTTTTATCCCAACGACGCGGATAACGCCGTCACTGCCATAGTATAAATAATCGGTGCGCCTAAGTCGCCATGAAAGAGGCGGAGCTTGATTGTCCTTGATTAAAACAAACGTCCCGATTTCTATTTGAAAAGGCGAAATAAGTTCTTCAAGCGACAAGATATGACTTTCTATTATCCTTTTGAAATGGGATTTGCCCGACTTAATCCCGGCACCATACAAACCTCCGAAATGAGGAGCGAAAGATGGGTTAAATATGAGTTATATACCTTCTGCGGCAATTGAGTGTTTAATCAATTCTGATAATTCTCAAAACGCTCCCACAAAATTGGTGTCACAATCACTATGAATAGCCGAGCCGAGCAACAAAACAGCGTAAAGCAGCTATGAAAGTCTGTTTTGATAAGTTAGACACTAATTACAAATGGACAGCCTTAGTGTTAAACAAATGAACAAAGATATATGTAATATATATATATATATATATATATATATATATATATATATACAGGGTGAGTTTTTAGTGTGGCAACGGTCGATAACTCTGTTATTATAAAAGCTACGTAAACCAAATTTGGAGGCATATTAGGCATGCCTAAAGTGCACATTTTAAAAATATTTGGAAGTATACAGGGTGTTTCATAATTCCGGGGCATATAAAATTTATATTTTTTTAAATGGAACACCTTATATATTATTACATTTTTGGAAAGCCCATGAAAAGAGCTTTAATTTGATACCAAATTATATCTGTCTATTCCTTTTAGTTTTTGAGATATTCAACTGTTTTTAGAAAAAATGACCCTGATTTGATACATTGCCACTGCACTAATACACAACTTATGTTAATTTTCAAGAAGCAGAAAATTTTACTATATACCATAGTATATTTGTAATTATCACACTTTTGAAATTTTTTTACAATATACAGGATGTGTCAGGTTTCGCAAAATGCAATTTTTCAAACTTTTTTAAATGGTACCCTACTAATTTTATTGCTACAATGGATAGTTCATTAAGTGTTCTTTCATTTCTGCTCAGCATTCCCTATACCTAAATCCACTAGTTTCTGAGATATTTTTGATTTTCTTCAAATTTTAAGGATGTTTTTAATTTACATAACTAAAAATAACGTACTATTGGAGAATATTATAAAACAATTAATACATTTTGATTAACAATTAACTACACTTATCCAATAACAATTTTCACTAAAGAAATAACAACCTACAATAATACGCTATCAACAGAATTCTGCCAGATCAACAATATGCATTTTATAGAAAATGTTCAAACAGAAAATCAGGCAGGCTTTGAAAAAATAACTATTACAATTAAAATGTCATTTAGGTTTATTAAATGTAGTGTGTTGTCATTTAACACCTTATCAGTTCTGTTTTAAATATAATCTTTGAAGGAGTTTTCAAAATGAATTTTACCGTAGAAGAACAAATAGGTATGATTTGGGTATTGGGTGAAAGTTTAAGAAATTGCCTACTTGCATCAAGAATATACCGAGAGATATCCTGTTAAATGACAACACACTACAATTAATAAACCTAAATGACATTTTAATTGTAATTGTTATTTTTTCAAAGCCTGCCTGATTTCCTGTTTTCTATAAAATGCATATTTTTGATCTGGCAGAATTCTGTTGATAACGTATTATTGTAGGTTGTTATATCTTTAGTGAAAATTGTTATTGGATAAGTGTAGTTAATTGTTAATCAAAATGTATTAATTGTTTTATAATATTCTCCAATAGTAAGTTATTTTAGTTATGTAAATTAAAACATCCTTAAAATTTGAAGAAAATTAAAATATCTCAGAAAGTAATGGATTTAGATATAGGAATGCTTAACAAAATGAAAGAACACTTAATGAACTATCCATTGTAGCAATAAAATTAGTAGAGTACCATTTAAAAAGTTTGAAAAATTGCATTTTGCGAAACCTGACATCCTGTATATTGTAAAGAAATTTCAAAAGTGTGATAATTACAAATATACTATGGTATATAGTAAAATTTTCGCATCTTGAAAATTAACATAAGTTGTGTATTAGTGCAGTGGCAATGTATCAAATCAGGTCATTTTTCTAAAAACAGTTGAATATCTCAAAACTAAAAGTAATAGACAGATACAATTTGGTATCAAATTAAAGCTCTTTTCATGGGCTTTCGAAAAATGTAATAATATATAGGGTATTCCATTTAAAAAAATATAAGTTTAATATGCCCTGGAATTATGAAACACCCTGTATGCTTCTAAATATTTTTAAAATGTGCACTTTAGGCATGCCTAATATGCTCCAAATTTGGTTTACGTAGCCTTTATAATAACGGAGTTATCGACCGTTGCCACACTAAAACTCACCCTGTATATATATATATATATATATATATATATATATTGCTATGATATATAATACTCATCATGCACCTACGTTGGGTTGTTATATTTATTTGCTACGTACTCTAAATTAGTGGACCACCATTTTAATATTCACGATTAAGTGTAATTATCTCCTCCTCCAGCTGTTTTCTTAATATTGCTATCAACTGGACTTTATCTTTAAACAACTCTATCTACCAATGGCAAACTTCGATACGTTACCGCCTTGCGGGTTATCTCTTTCCTATTCAACTTGTGGCTCCGCCTTTCTACTATTTAAATCTTATGACCTCGGCTAGCATTTATTTGCAATTATAAAATTCAGCAAATTTAGATTTTATATAATGAAACCAATATGTTATGTACAGCTTTTGAAATTATTTGTAATACATTTCTTATAAATTTCATTTATTAACAACCATCTAGTATGTACTCAAAAACCCAAAGTCACCAAAGAAAATTTATTATCTTTACCAACAAAGCGTAGAATATTCTAAACCTGTTTTCATATTACTCATTCAATACGTATGCAACCTTGACTTTTTCACAAGCATATCATATTTAGCAAGTTCAATATTAAAATAAAATAAAAATTCATATAGAGAAACAAATGTCTTATAACTAAAAATCTGACCTGGTTTTATCTTTTTCACATCGACGCTTCCAATAAAAATGATCTTCCCCAATTCTGGATTCCATTCAAATTATTACACTATGGACCACCACTATTAAATTATATACCCCAATTTATTTCAATTCTTCAAACTTAGACTTTCATCATTCTTTCCCCAGACTTAAAATTGTAGTTTGTTTCACCCCTGTACTTCAAGATTGTATTATTCTTCTTTTCCCCTTGACATTTAAATTGTATTACTGTATTTCTTAACATCAGAATCCTAGTCTATTTCCCTCAGACCTCGAAACCCTATTATTTTTATGTCTTAGTTTACAATAAATTCATTAAAAACGTACTTACGTTTAAACGGCAATTGTAATCTTCATATTCGCACTCATTTTATTTTTCACTTTTATACTTATTACGTACTACTCTGTTTAATGGCAATGCACTTCGGCCTTCATTGAGTTCAAAACTGACTTTCTTATCAAGGTGCTTGCTAATATAATCTCGAATTCCACTCCATCCGTGGGTTTGGTCTAGAACTCGTCGCTTGTCTATGACCAATCAAATAATTTTATTTCGAGCAGTTTCTGGTGTAATGCTCCACGTTTTCCCATAATCACAACCTGCCCGCAGCTGTCTTTCATTGTCAATATGTTGTACTTTGATAGATTACTTGCTTTTCTATAAACAACTGATGCAACCCGACTTTAAATTTTCATGTTTACATGCGATTCACGCAATTTTAATCATTTCTCTTATCAAAATGGTTAGATCTTTGTACGCATTTATATTAACTACCTGAAACTCTATTTCTATATCCGTATTAATTTAATCGTCTGGAATTCTTCTTCTTAATGCGTGTCTAATTACACTTTATCATTTATTTCTCAATATACGCGTGCTTCTACTGAAAAATATCCGTAGTTGTTTTACCTAAATTAACTAAACTTTATCTACAGGGTATTTAATATTTACTATCTACTTAATACATGTATTTCTCATTCCTACGCCAACTATGCGTCTTCCTATGTTTACCTGCGTCACCCTTTATAGAAAATGTTCAAACAGAAAATCAGGCAGGCTTTGAAAAATAACTATTACAATTAAAATGTCATTTAGGTTTATTAAATGTAGTGTGTTGTCATTTAACACCTTATCAGTTCTGTTTTAAATATAATCTTTGAAGGAGTTTTCAAAATGAATTTTACCGTAGAAGAACAAATAGGTATGATTTGGGTATTGGGTGAAAGTTTAAGAAATTGCCTACTTGCATCAAGAATATACCGAGAGATATCCTGTTAAATGACAACACACTACAATTAATAAACCTAAATGACATTTTAATTGTAATTGTTATTTTTTTCAAAGCCTGCCTGATTTCCTGTTTTCTATAAAATGCATATTTTTGATCTGGCAGAATTCTGTTGATAACGTATTATTGTAGGTTGTTATATCTTTAGTGAAAATTGTTATTGGATAAGTGTAGTTAATTGTTAATCAAAATGTATTAATTGTTTTATAATATTCTCCAATAGTAAGTTATTTTTAGTTATGTAAATTAAAAACATCCTTAAAATTTGAAGAAAATTAAAAATATCTCAGAAAGTAATGGATTTAGATATAGGGAATGCTTAACAAAAATGAAAGAACACTTAATGAACTATCCATTGTAGCAATAAAATTAGTAGAGTACCATTTAAAAAAGTTTGAAAAATTGCATTTTGCGAAACCTGACATCCTGTATATTGTAAAGAAATTTCAAAAGTGTGATAATTACAAATATACTATGGTATATAGTAAAATTTTTCGCATCTTGAAAATTAACATAAGTTGTGTATTAGTGCAGTGGCAATGTATCAAATCAGGGTCATTTTTTCTAAAAACAGTTGAATATCTCAAAAACTAAAAGTAATAGACAGATACAATTTGGTATCAAATTAAAGCTCTTTTCATGGGCTTTCGAAAAATGTAATAATATATAGGGTATTCCATTTAAAAAAATATAAGTTTAATATGCCCTGGAATTATGAAACACCCTGTATGCTTCTAAATATTTTTAAAATGTGCACTTTAGGCATGCCTAATATGCCTCCAAATTTGGTTTACGTAGCCTTTATAATAACGGAGTTATCGACCGTTGCCACACTAAAAACTCACCCTGTATATATATATATATATATATATATATATATATATTGCTATGATATATAATACTCATCATGCACCTACGTTGGGTTGTTATATTTATTTGCTACGTACTCTAAATTAGTGGACCACCATTTTAATATTCACGATTAAGTGTAATTATCTCCTCCTCCAGCTGTTTTCTTAATATTGCTATCAACTGGACTTTATCTTTAAACAACTCTATCTACCAATGGCAAACTTCGATACGTTACCGCCTTGCGGGTTATCTCTTTCCTATTCAACTTGTGGCTCCGCCTTTCTACTATTTAAATCTTATGACCTCGGCTAGCATTTATTTGCAATTATAAAATTCAGCAAATTTAGATTTTATATAATGAAACCAATATGTTATGTACAGCTTTTGAAATTATTTGTAATACATTTCTTATAAATTTCATTTATTAACAACCATCTAGTATGTACTCAAAACCCAAAGTCACCAAAGAAAATTTATTATCTTTACCAACAAAGCGTAGAATATTCTAAACCTGTTTTCATATTACTCATTCAATACGTATGCAACCTTGACTTTTTCACAAGCATATCATATTTAGCAAGTTCAATATTAAAATAAAATAAAATTCATATAGAGAAACAAATGTCTTATAACTAAAAATCTGACCTGGTTTTATCTTTTTCACATCGACGCTTCCAATAAAAATGATCTTCCCCAATTCTGGATTCCATTCAAATTATTACACTATGGACCACCACTATTAAATTATATACCCCAATTTATTTCAATTCTTCAAACTTAGACTTTCATCATTCTTTCCCCAGACTTAAAATTGTAGTTTGTTTCACCCCTGTACTTCAAGATTGTATTATTCTTCTTTTCCCCTTGACATTTAAATTGTATTACTGTATTTCTTAACATCAGAATCCTAGTCTATTTCCTCAGACCTCGAAACCCTATTATTTTTATGTCTTAGTTTACAATAAATTCATTAAAAACGTACTTACGTTTAAACGGCAATTGTAATCTTCATATTCGCACTCATTTTATTTTTCACTTTTATACTTATTACGTACTACTCTGTTTAATGGCAATGCACTTCGGCCTTCATTGAGTTCAAAACTGACTTTCTTATCAAGGTGCTTGCTAATATAATCTCGAATTCCCACTCCATCCGTGGGTTTGGTCTAGAACTCGTCGCTTGTCTATGACCAATCAAATAATTTTATTTCGAGCAGTTTCTGGTGTAATGCTCCACGTTTTCCCATAATCACAACCTGCCCGCAGCTGTCTTTCATTGTCAATATGTTGTACTTTGATAGATTACTTGCTTTTCTATAAACAACTGATGCAACCCGACTTTAAATTTTCATGTTTACATGCGATTCACGCAATTTTTAATCATTTCTCTTATCAAAATGGTTAGATCTTTGTACGCATTTATATTAACTACCTGAAACTCTATTTCTATATCCGTATTAATTTAATCGTCTGGAATTCTTCTTCTTAATGCGTGTCTAATTACACTTTATCATTTATTTCTCAATATACGCGTGCTTCTACTGAAAAATATCCGTAGTTGTTTTACCTAAATTAACTAAACTTTATCTACAGGGTATTTAATATTTACTATCTACTTAATACATGTATTTCTCATTCCTACGCCAACTATGCGTCTTCCTATGTTTACCTGCGTCACCCAAAACTATCTCTACTCTATATACAGGGTGTTGACTACTTACTATCTACAAACTATGTCTATTTCTTAATTATCTCCTTAAATAAGTGTAGTTTTCTGCTGACTATTCTAATTACTCATTCCCGAACGACCTTTACTATAACGTGCACCCTTAAGCAACCCCTTATCACAGCAATATATATATAGATTCTTTTTTGGCGAACGTAAATATATTTGGATAAGTTGATATTTTTATTTCTTGGGATATTTTTCGTTCGGTTCTTTATTAAATATTCATTTGCTGGTTTCTGACGTTTCGATTTATTTAAAATCTTTTTCAAAGAGCTAAAAGTATAAAAATAATAACAGTTTTTGATTAAAAAAGTATTAGGCATACACAGCTTAAATAGAAAATATTTGACATTGACAGTGACATAAAAATAAATGTGTAAATAAGGTAACTTGTAGAAACTGTATATGTATTAGGTTTGTTAAATGGAAGTAATGTTTTGATCATGTGGGGTATATATTATGGTGTGGTGTATTGATTTAAATATATTTTGAAATGTAGAAGTAAATTAGTAAATTGGTTTTATGGATGGTTATCTATTTTGGTGATGTTATATAGTTGTGAGTACACTGTACTGAGGTTGTTGATGTCCTGTTTGTTGTTGATGCAATATACGCCTAACTTAACTTTCTTGTAAGTTATTACTGTAACCCTAAGCTTGATTTATGACCTTATGTATTTACAATTACCGACGAATTACATGATATTATATATATATATATATATATATATGTATATATATATATATATATATTTATATATATATATATATAATTATATGGGATTAATATTATAAGAAAACTAATCTTTTGTAACAGGTTATTTAAATTTTCAAAACCAAAACTTGTTGAGAAAAAAGCCGCTCTAGTAAAATCCTTCAAGACAGAAATAGTCAGCAACAAAAACGTGCATTTCGTTCATAAACAAAGTCAACTCGCAATTTTTTGAAGCAGCACATAGAACGGTATTTCCAATTAGTAATTTCCCAATTTCCTTAGTTAGAAATAATATGAAGAACTGTACAGATTCGGGGTTTTCATTTGGTGTCATAGGTAATAAAAATGCATCATCCCTCTCCGTACATTTCTGATCAACATCATTTCCTGGGGTCCATTTACGCTTCATCTGAGTTTTTGCTTTCTTTTTTCTTTTTTCTGTAATTGATTCCACAAATGCTGCATCTACTTTTTACTGTAATAATGTATTTGATCAAATACTTTACCCTCTGCAACGTTATATTCTTCATCCCCAGAATCTTCATCTGTCTCAATGTCAGTATGTTTTAGCGGAATAATCACAACATTGAAGTTATTATAGTCGTTATCTAAGTTTTCTATTTTCGATAAAACTTCATTCGTAGAAAGTGGTTTAAACCTAGAAATATCTACAACTACTGTAATCTGATATAGAAATAAACAAAAATCTTACAAATAAAATTTACTCCATGCCATGGCAAAAAAAGATGTGAGCATAAAAAGGAATAAGAGTAGATATACCCTAGGCAGTTTGCAATTAGCAAATGAGCATATTCAACTGCAGAATCAGATTACTCAATTATGCCCAGTGGTTCATTTTCGACCCAAACACGTATACAACTCATTTGTTACCTACTACTTCAGCATCTAAATCTTATGATGAATTAGTAAAAATTTTAAAAGTAAAATTTGCACCGGGCTCCAGTATCATTGTTCAAAGGTATAAATTTTATAATAGGAAACAGAATTCCGAAGAATCGGTAGAGCAATACATAAAAGAAATAAATCTAAATTGTGCAAATTTGAAAATTTTTTAGACCAAGCATTTAGAAATAGACTTGTGTGTGGGCTTAGTAGCAGTAGTATCCAAACCACATTGTTAACGGAATCAGAAGCATTAACATTTGAAGAGGCTTGCAACAAAGCACTAAGCCTACAGGCAGCTGAAGCTCAAAGTAAATTAGTTCGTGGGCTTCTAGCTATGTCACTATGTGAGTTACAGGAACATACATGCAAAAAGCAACCTTTCAACCAAGCCAAGACAAAAACGTTTAACAATAATGCAGGATATACAAAGCTAAAACCTTGTTTTCGTTGTGGAAGATGGCACAAGCCCGAAAATTGGCCAGCTATAAAATGGGAGTACTTGAAATGTAAAAGAGAGAGAGCCGCACTAGTAGAATGCGCAGAAACCGTCATGTTAATCAATTGGAGCAAGTTGAGCAAGCATTGGAAGATAACACTCAAGAGTATTTTGAATTAGGTTACATTTCATCAATCAGCGGATCGGTGCATGAACCTTTATAGAAGGTAGGCCTTTAGTTATGGAAGTTGATAGTGGGGCATGCAAATCAGTTGTTCATGTAGCAGATTTTAGAGAACATTTTAACCATTGTCAACTATTCAAGACAAATATTAAATTAAGACCTGTAACTGAAGACAAAGTTGTTGTATTAGGGCAAATTGAGGTTCATGTGTTATTTAAAAATGAATTAGTGTTACTGCCGTTAATAGTCGTTCAATGCTTAACTAGAGTTGTACCCTTAATGGGACGAAATTGGTTTAAAGTTTTTAACCCGTTGTGGAAAACTTTTTTTTTTAAGTCTTTAGTAGCTAACTCAGATATGTTGATGCCTGTAGTAAACGTAAACGAGAAGCAGCCTCAACACAAATTAGCAAATAGTTTATTAGTACCAGACAGTAACTTAAATGTAAGTCATATCATGGAACACCAGTCTAGCAGTAAAAATCGTAATGTGTCTGAAGTAAAACTAACTTTTCCCAGTTTATTTAAAGATGACCCAAAGTCTGCTATAAAAGGGTTTAAAGTAGAATTTAAATTAAAGGAAAATGTGAAACCCATCTTCCATAGAGCTTATGAGATGCCATATGCTCTAAAACCTAAAGTAGAGGAAGAGTTAAGACGAATGGTGGAAGCAAGAATTATAAGTAAAGTAAACACAAGTAAATGGGCTAGTCCCA
Source organism: Platerodrilus igneus (assembly GCA_036346225.1). Classification (NCBI taxonomy): domain Eukaryota; kingdom Metazoa; phylum Arthropoda; class Insecta; order Coleoptera; family Lycidae; genus Platerodrilus; species Platerodrilus igneus. The sequence continues at coordinate 6,398,251 of JARFIW010000165.1, read as the reverse complement.
TTGTGGTGGTGCCAAAAAGGGAAAAGGGTTCTTTTAGGGTGTGTGTAGATTTTAAAAAGACTATTAATAGAGTTATTGAAACAGATCATTGTGTTTTGCCTTTACCGGAAGATATATTTTCCGGATTGTCTGGCAATAAATTTTTTACGGTTCTAGATCTGAAAGGGGCCTATCAGCAGCTAGAGGTGAGCGAAAGTGCCAGGGAGCTTTTGACAATTAACACTCATTTGGGGTTGTTTACGTTTAACAGATTAACGTATGGCGTCAATTCAGCACCCGGAATTTTTCAAACAATTATGGAAAATATCGTTGCGGGTTTAGTTAACACAAAATATTACATCGACGACATTTTAGTTTATGGGGCAACAGTTGAAGATTGTCATGCAAATGTTTTAAAGGTTTGTGAACACCTCAAGAAGTTTAATGTTAAAATCAACGGAAAAAAATGTAAATTCTATGATTCGAGTATAGAATTATTAGGGCATAAAATAGATGAAACGGGAATATATCCTACAGAAGAAAAGGTTGAGTGCATTACAAATGCAAAACCACCAAATAATTTAACTCAATTAAAGTCTTATTTAGGTCTACTTAATTATTATTCAAAGTTTGTTCCAATGCTTACTTCAGAATTGGGCCCTTTGTACAAATTGTGTAAGTCGGAAGTACCATATACATGGTCATCAGAATGTCAAAAGGTGTTTGAAAGGAGTAAAGAGCTGCTTTTATCTAATAGAGTGCTCACTATATACAACCCTAAATTACCTATTTATGTCACCTGTGACAGTAGTGGGTTCGGAGTGGGGCCTGTTCTAAGTCACAAAATAAATAACGAAGATAGACCAGTTTGTTTTGCATCTGGCACTCTATCAATGGCCGAGCAGAACTATTCAAACATCGAACGGGATGCATTGGCTATTATGTTTGCCCTGCGTAAGTTCCATAAATATATTTATGGTCGTAAATTTATCCTTGTAAGTGGTCATTAGCCGTTGCAATACATTTTTGGGAAAAATAGAGGGATACCTGTTACAACTGCATCTAGAATTACGAGATGGGCTCTCACGTTATCTGCATATGACTATAATATAGTGTACAAGAAAGGTAGTTCTATTTCTAATGCGGATGCACTTTCACGTTTTCCGTTGGAAAGTGGTACAAATGTAACTTGTGATATGTATTCATTTAATATGTTTAATGAATCGTCGTTGGATTTTGCCGATGTTGCACGTGCAACCAGAAGTGATGTGGTATTATCAAAAGTCATTGAATTGACTTTATCAGATTGGCCAAATTCTGCAGATTCTCAAGACTTAAAACCTTTCTTTAAGCACAGAAATGAGTTATCAGTTGAACAAAAATGTTTAATATTAGGTACAAAGGTGGTAATACCTGCGACGTTAAGGGATAAAATCCTTTGACTATTTCATGAACAGCATACAGTTATAGTGCGGATGAAAATTTTGTTGCGTTCATATTGTTGGTGGCCCGGATTAAATAAAGATATTGAACAGCTTGTCCAGTCCTCTTTCATTTGTCAAGTCACCCAAAAATTGTCTAACCATAGCAATGGTCTAGCCTGGCCTTCAGCACCACATAACTTTTATAGAGTAAATGTTGATTTCTTTCAAAAGAATAATTTCGTGTTTTTAATATTGGTAGATAATAAATCCAAATGGATTGAAGTAAAAATAATGGAAAAGGGTACTAACGCTAAGAAAATTATAACAACCCTTAGAGATAATTTTTCTGTTTTTGGCTTACCAATGGAGCTGGTCTCCGATAATGGACCACCCTTTAATTCTGCTGAGTTTGTATCATTTTGTTCGAGAAATGGCATAAAACCGATTAAGTCACCACCTTGCCATCCACAATCAAACGGTATAGTAGAAAGAGGTGTACAGACGGTAAAACGGGCACTAGAACGTAACTTATTTACTAGCATGGGTCCAGTATTGTTGCATGACATGAAGATGAAATTAACCAATTTCCTTTTCTCTTATCGAAACACACCTTCAACAGCAAGTGGAATCTCTCCAGCTCAATGCATGTTTAAAATTAGACCTAGAACCAGGTATGACTTACTAAAACCCGCTGAAAATAGTCATTCTACAATTCTATAAAAGAAACTAAAAATAATAAGTTATATAATGTTAATGATGCAGTGTATATTAAGAATGTTCATACTCATTTATGGGACTTAGGGAAAATAGTTAAAGTCATTAGCTATAGTACATATCTAGTAAGTGTAATAGTGTCATTAGGTTTGTTCACGCTGATTCCATTAGGGCAGCCACAGCCACAGTAATGGTACCGGAAGTTTTAGAACAGTCCAAAAATGCGATACACAGTGGGGACTCTAGTGAAGTGGTACTATAATAGAAGGCAACCGCCTAGTTGATAGTAGTCCAGTAATACCTCATGGGAAGGAGCATAGTCTTGATACTAGTTCTAGTTCCAAAGTCTATAATACTGGTAAAGAGTTCAATACCAGTGTGGGTAATAAGAGTCGTGTTAAAGGTCCTGTTAGCGCTGTTCCTTTTCCCCACGAGGGATTAGTCATTATCACGAACAATGATCACATTTGGTAGGGTCATTAAACCTCCAAGTAAGCCCTCTCTTTAGCAGGGGAGAAGTGTTATGTAAAAGACGTAAAAAGGTAGCTTGGAATAGTTTATCGATCATTGCCATGGTGATTGTTTAGGCAGATGACAAGTAGTTTTTAATAGATTGAGAGCCGTCTGTTGTAATATATAAAATATATGGTATAAAAGTGCATAGCACCTCATGTATGTATATTATGTGTATTACCAATAAATGTGTTAAAATCTGGCTGCATTAAGTACTCAAACCGTAAGTACATAACATATCTTAGGGGTAATTATTGTATGAAACGTTAAATATTGACAATCCCAATATTACTTACCTCTTTAATTAATTCAAAAGATTGCTTAAAGTAACATGATTACGTTATAAAGATTACTGATGCAATTGATATGTTGACCAAAACTAACTACGACAATTTCACATGCCATCATCTTTTTATACGGATTCGTAACGCGTATCATTAAAATCTGTTTTCCAGTTTCCGATTTTAAAATAACCTGTTGATGTAAGCTTTGTTCAACTCTGTATTGTACAGAAAATATAAGTATAGTCTTGTAGTTTAAATTTCTTGCCCGAATTTACTTTATAAAATTGAAAAAGAAAATAAAATGTCATGCAATACTATATCGTACATTCTTATTTATTCTACCCGTATAAAATTAATTTTTCCCTTCGCTATCTTGTTTCTATATAAAGTAACGCGAACGCGTTACACGTATAGTTAAAATAAAACGAGATAGACAAAAGTTTAATTTTGAAATATATAAAGATACTTAAAGCAGTGATTGAGTGTAGAGCACAAGGTTGGATTGGTATTTGAAGCAGACTGAGGTCTGTACACTTTCATCGATGCAACTAACCAATGTAGAAGGATATTACTACTTTAAGATAGGAAATGATGAGAGAATGCTATACCGGTAATAAACTTGAGACTATTTTTGAGAAAAGTGAAAGAGAAAAAATAACAGCATCTTGCGACATCCATTTTCTAGTCTGCATTAGCAAGGATTTTAAATTTTGATTACGGGCAGCAATGGAGTGTTTAATGTTTCTTTAAAGTTTAAGGATCCCAAAATAACCTTTATAACAAAGTTCCACAGACAGTGTGGTCGCCAGACAAAAACTATAGGAGAAATTGCTTTGACAAATATTTCAGCATTGACTAACGTCATATTTAATGCAGAGAGTAAGTTGTTAATCATTACTAACAATCACCGACTAATTCGCCTGTCAGTTTCTGCATTGTTATGGAAAGTTTTATTTACTGAAATGACATTGTATTATTCTCGGAGTTGTTTAAAAACGTGTAAAATTTCTCATTAGGAATTTCCAAACAAGTACACATGAACACTGAAGAAAAATTATTAATTAGTTCGAAACTTTTAGATGTAAAGAAAATTACATTGTTGCAATTGCTGTCACTACTGGAATATAGAAAGTGGAAAATGAGCACTTAATTGAAAAGTTAATTAAACACTTTTCTTTGCACAAATACACAATGAACTGAGTACACGAGGGCATTGACAGACATGATTGATTACTCAACTGCATAACTGAGTTTATACTGTTTTATAGTTTCTTGGATTCAGAAAATGAAAACTCACCTTGCAATTACTAGAAAATTAATAAGTGTACATAAATATAGAGGTCGTCTTCAAAATGTGACTCCTTTAATACAAATTGAATTATTAATATGCATGCAGCCTAAAGAATTCTATGGGCTAGAATTGATTAAACTGTTTTATTAGTTATTAATGAACTTTTTTCGGTTTTAGTCATCCCTCTATAAGCGTATTTAAACAAAAAAGCTTTGATAACAGCTTACACCCTAAAACATGCACGGTTCATGCTATATTGCTATATAAAATACAATCTTTTTCGCGGTTAGCTACGTGAGAGCGGAATAATTCTGCGTTATTGACTTATTTTCCTATTAACAAGAATTAACTTTAAGGACCTTATTGCATATCCTTAGTCAATAGTGGCAAATCACGCGTGCCAAAAAATTACAGATATTACTTATCGCGTAGCTGGCGTGCCAGACAGTTTTTATTTACGAAAAATTGATACAGATATAGGTATTTCAGAATTTTATTTACACAATTTCTAAAATTATATACAAGAACTAAATAAAACATATATTATGCTTTTACACATAATCATTTTACCTTGTAACTATATAGTAACAATCTTTGAATGTACAAGTAAATTAAAATAAAAAAATATTACCAACGCTACAAAATTACGTCAATTAAGAATATTTTTAGTTTCCCAAAACGTACAAGAACTAAGGGACTATGTAAAAATAGGAATATATTACCAGTATCAAAATTGACAGAAAAAATATCATTCCTATTAATTTGCGGAAAAATCAAACATTTTTAAAATTAGAGAAAAAAATTTAATATAATTTTGAATTTTACATCAACGTCGATTTTCACAATCGCAGTACCACTAGATTAAAACAATACTTGTGCTTACCGAAAAACAACTCAACAAGATTTGGAAACAACTCAATTTAAACAAGGACAATCAAATGAAATCGAAGATTTAAAAAACAATTTAAAAAATACTAATTGATGAATTAATTGTAAATTATAACAATCAATGGAATTTTTGTTGTTGTTTATTGGTAGATAAACATTTTATGTCAGAATCATATTTTGATACTTTTAAAAAGCATGTGCTGCACTGGATTCTTCAGTCCTTCTATTTCTACATTTGTTTTTTATAAGAGCAAGACGAAAGTAATGATTTTTGACAGAGATGGAGGAATTGATGACTTTGTATTTAGAATGAACAATGACACGATAGAAAAAGTGAATGACTTTGTGTACCTCGGTACATAGTTTTTGAGTAATGCAAAGCTGGATGGTGAAATAGAAAGGAGGGCAAATACTGGAAGAAAAGTGTCTGGAAATACATGCGTAGTGAACAGGAATGAAGGTTTGAGTATAAACGAAAAGCTGGCCATTTACAACACAAAAAGCATGTTAGTTGTATAAATGCTGCAGGAATGAGGTTCCTAAGAAGCAGAGTGTGGGGTGCAAGTGAGCCTTAAGGAGTTAAGCGAACGAAGTACGCTTAGATGGCTTGGACATATGGAAAGAATGAACGAGCATAGACTTACCAAACGTATATATGCAAGCACGGTGACTAGTAGAGCTGCAAGGGGCCGACCGTGGTTGGATGAAATGGAGGAGGTTTTAAACAAGCGACAGGTGAGAAGTATGTGGAATAAAAAAAATGCCAAAAGCAATGTATGAATGATACAGAGACAAAGGAAGTGTGTAGGGATCGAGGATATAAAGAAAGATTGTGAATTGTGCTGGGAGTAAAAGTAATGTAGTAGTTTAGAGTTATACCGTGCATATCCACCCAGAAGGAGGTGCTAGGTTTGATTACTCCGAAAGGAAATATCGTGATTGGTGTTGTTGTTGTTGTTGTTGTTGTTTATTCAGAAAAAATCTATTCACACGCACATGTGGAAGAAAAAAATGATAGAATAGCCACAGCCAGTTTTTTTAAAGAACTAAATGTTGTCGGAATGGCGTTCCTAGTTTTTAGTAATTCTTCCTCCGCATTCTTATGAAAAGTACTTAATAATATATTTTTTTAATGGTTTCCAGTTCAGTTCCTAACTCGACAGCCTTTGTTTCCATATGGAACTGGATTAAAAACCAATCAATTGCATCTCAACATCTTCTAAATTCAGCCACTCAAAATGCTTTAAATTAAGTTTATCTGCCGATCTCGTGTCTGGAACCATAATGAATTTTGATGTTTCTGCAAATGTTTCGAATTCTTTAAGTCTAAAAGTAAATTCGTTCATTAAAGAGACTGAATAGTTTCAGAAAAATCTTTTGTTAATTTAAGTTTGTCATTTTTTTCATCGGCATCTAAATTTGCAAAGAATTTCCTTGTGTTTGGAAAATATTTACATACGTTCGAAATAATGTTCCGATTAAGAATTTCTAAATTTAGTTTCGAAGGTTTTAATTATATCAAACATTATAATAATTATTGTATTACTAGTTCGCAGTTTCACAGTTAATTCATTTAAGTACGAACACAAATCAGTAAAAACGTGAGTTTTGAAATCCATTTGTTACGTAATTAGGGGCAGCCACGTTGGGCGCCAAAAATGTTACGTTACGTAATTCGTGGCAGTCCCTGTTTGGTCGCCAAAGTAATGCTACGTTGGCTCGTAGCCGTGCGTAACACCAAGAAAATCAAGGAAATGACCCGGTCTCAATCGGAGATTAGGGGGGGTTGTAGAAAGCAGACTAACATATGATGAATACGGAGGTAAGGAGTTAGTGACAATACCTGCAAGAAAAATAGTTAAGCAAACCTGGAAAAAAAGAATAAGCATAGCAGCAATGAAAAGTCTAAGTTATTCAGTACTTTGTAGAATGTAAATAAAACTGTTTAGATAAACTATATAATATAATCACGATAAAAGCATTACAAAAATTTTTATCACAAAGTGAGGTAATTTTGGGGAGTAGCAGAAACGTTTCCTCACACACCAATTAAACATAAATCAGACAAAATGTTAACAAAAGATAAAAAGATAAGACACGATTGGTATGAGTAATTCAGTAGTATTTTTTGTTTTTCCTTTCCTTTTTTTTCCTTGTTTTAAAATAGCATGCAAGTCTATTGTAAAAGGTATCAGAACGACAAAGATATGGCAAAGCAACGGATAGATTGTAATTAAAATAAAATTTTTGCAAATTTATCCTGGTGACTATCAGCTATATACTGAAGCTCTCTATTTTAATCTGATATCACTAGGTCGAGTATTTCTTCTTTAAACTCCAAGCCCAGGGTAATGTCGGATGGAAAACGGCTATAGACAAAGAAAACTCTTAAGGGTTAAACGGCTAGTAGAGTGTTAGCTCTGGGTAGATCATGAGCATGGGTCATGGGTGGATAACTGACCAAAAATAGTTTTAATAGGCGCCACCGTATTTTTTAATACAAGTGCCAACAAAAATTTAACTGTGTTTGTATAAGGGAAATGCGGAAACCTTATGTTAACACCACTATCTTAGCCATAAAATTTGAATTTCACTCTTTATCACACACTTACCAAAACATCGACCACCAGTTGTTAAACAGTTGTCTCAGCTGTACCTGTGAACAAACAAAACACCACATGGACACCATTTGTGTCCTTAAAAGCATATGCCCAAAAATATAATAAGAGAATTTAAACATCTATGAAATACTAAAGGCATTTATTTTCTTCTCTCTATCTGTTTTTCTTAAGGAGGATTTGCTCTAGTTTACTTTTTCATATTTTAAATATTGAATAATAAAACGACTTTATGAAAACAAAAGGAATTCTATTCATATGGAAATCTGACTATATACATGCGACTGCAATACATATGTTTACTATCTTGTCATTAATTTTTATAAAAAGAATTTTGTATAATTTAACCTTCAGAATAAATACGTATAAATTAATCGTTTCTATAAAATTTAGTTTAAGCAAATATGTCATAATTTATTAGTTCCTAACACAGGATTTTATTTTTACTATAATCATAGAAGCGCTTCCTTGACCATTCACAAAAAAAAATTCGATCGTCAGGACAATAACGACCTTAAAATGTAACTACTCAATTTTAACGGTAATCTACTAAAAGAATATACGTGAATTTCAGTATCAATAAAAGACTTTTACATGACGTGCATGTTTTTCAATTAAACAAAATATAAATTAAACCAAGACTGCGTCAGGCGTTTAGATTCTGAATATCTCAACACATTGTGTGCTTGTACAAGTGACTGACAACCTAGATATCTATACGTTGTTTTACAAACTTTAAGAAAGTACTTTATATTTTCTGTTACTCTAATAATTAACGTAGAAAATTTCATAATAATTTACTATAGCTTCAAACACTCACGTGTAGACAAAAGAACTGCAGGTGGAAAATCACGACCTCAGCTGTTGTATTTATTTCATCGTATTAGTCATCAGTTAGATTGAAGTGTCAAGGTTCTTTGTAACATCAACCATTTCCATACTGCGTAGTTAGATAAAAAGGACGAAACCATAGCTGTTTACCATTAATTATTGTGACGGAAAATTATTATAATTTACATTGAAAACCGTTGCTGTAAACCTGTCCATATGATATTGCACTAAAGTGAGTAAGTGTTAGTCTAATATATTTTATTATTCTATACCAACTGTATTAAAATGATGTATATTATCAATCCATTTTCTCAGCTCAAGTTTTCTTCTTCACTCGATTAGATGCCTCGTGTTTCTGACGGGTCATCATCTTGACTTTATCTCTCGTCTACAAAAAGCGGCTTCACTCTAGGACGTTGGAGACCAAAGTGCCGGTTATCAACTTGACAGCGCTTGGTAACAAGCTTTAGAATATATATCTTCTAGAATCCATGTGTTATTATGAACATTATACTTTAATTTTTATTGGCTGAATATTTACGAATTAAATACTTTAAAATTTATTTGTTTTATTATTAATTTATTAGGCTAGGTGTAACTAGAAAAAAAATACGTTACAAGATATTTAAAGTAATAACAAGTAGAAAATAGTTCAACTTACAAAAGGTCCTTCAGTAACGCTTCCTTACAATTGAAGTGTGTGATTCACGATGTCCTGCACTAACGAAGCACTTCACCCTGGACTGTGAGGATGTTGATGGAACTTATCACACTTTACACTAATCACACCTATGTATTTCACTGGCGTTAGTAGCAGACATTATCATGCTGATGGAACTATGTAGCATTGAGAAATTTCTTGTTAATTCTATTTCCTGAGACAATAATTTTGAAATCTTTTGTAACACAAATTGTAAAAAAAATGGTAATAAAAATTTAGAATCACGGGCTTTCAAGGCACGATGTAATGCATTAAACTAACAGTATCGCGATGTGTTTTATTTGCTACCTATGGTAACAAAGAAAAATCTAATGCTTTTGAATAACGAAAATTTGCGCAAACAACGATCTATTTTAGATTCTTTGGTGTTAGAAAAATGCAGAAACTACAGTATCCACTGTATTTAAATAATCCAAAGTATGCACTAATCTGATAAAGCAAAGGGACACTAGACTAGATCGCACACACATTAATCCTAAAGAAAGAATCGGTCAGTTTAGCAAGTTCTACGACTATTATTTCACAAGACAAACAACTAAAACCACAAATTAGTAAAGTACGCGTATCACTAAAGTAAGTCCGTCAAATGTTCCGTAAAACGCACGTGCAGGTCGAGTAAACACGTTCGCCTATCAAGCATACTTCCTTCAAAAGGAATTAGAACTACACTTTATACAGTTAATATACAACTTTTACTTCACAATAAAACAATTAAAATCGTGCCGCGCTTGTTCGGGAACAAAATGAAAATTAATATCGCATTAATTCTCACTATTGTCAAAGTAAAAAGAAACAGTCTTTTCCACGTAATTAATATATAGGAACCAAGAACGAACTACGACTGCTCATCTGTTTATTCAACTCGTTCTATTACCACTTCTTATCGTCTCTTATCTAGACTTGTGTATTCACATAAGCAACAAAATTTATACGAACGGCAAGACAAGGACGATGCAATCTATAATCAATTACAAGCGGTTTATAATTTTCAATTTATCTATCTTTAAATTACTACACACGAGTTAATAAATATAAAATATAGAACTAGTAATTGCAGGAATGTACTTAGGAATTGGGAAAGAGCGTAAAATGTTAAAACTATAAAAATGCCCGTTACAAATTCAGTGTTTATTAATTGGTTATTATTTGCAATTAATTTCTCATTATTTAGAAAAAGTCTAATTTCATCTGAACAATCAACGATTCTTTGAAGAACTCGTCCACGACTTAACTATCGGGCGTTGTTGTACATAAGTAAACCATCGTATACTGAATCTACCTCAGTTAATGGTTGAGAGAATTTTTGTCTATTAAAAGGACGTGTAGATATACAATTGACTACTCGTGTAACAAGAATCATAATATTGTCCAGTCAGTTTAAACCGGTCTTTGCAGACAAGGCCTGCTGATGTATAATACAATGAAAACCCAGAATTGAACGTCCAACGAGCTACGCATACAAGCTCACAAATCCATTTAGGTCTCCAATCATATTACGAGCACCATCAGTCGTTACAGAAACAATTTTGGAAGGATCCACTTGTTTTTTAGCAAGCGCATTTACAACTGAATTGTAAATATCCTTTCCTTTTGCCATTGTTGCTAATGATGTTAAACTGACCATTTTTTCTTTGATATTATTTCCAACAAAATTGCTAAACGTGCTTATCCAGTTATATCAGTGCTTTCATCAGGACGGAAAGAAAATAAACCAGTAGAATTTATGCCCATTTTTTGCTGATGACATATTTGTAACCATTTCCAAGGTTCTGCCTTACTCAGTGTTACTAGCCAAAGAAATATCTTTTATTCTTTTGATGATTTTTTCATCGTTTTTAAAATCTTCTGCACATAAAACGGATATAGCATTTATTTGAGACCCTGTGTCTAAGACACAACGTGCGGGCTGTAGGTTACCATGCGCATCTAATATTTTAACTTGTAATGTACCTAATAGTATCACATGATTACCGAGAGTATGAGAAACATTACATGTAGATACGACTTCTTGAGAGTTTGCGATTTCAAGGGTATTAACTACTGTAGTTTGGGGTGATTGAGCGATCATGTTTCTATTATGCGGTTTGTGTAGTAAAGAATGATGCCAACTAGAGGCACAAGTGTTACATTTACCTCGAGATATACATCCTCTGGTATGATTTCCCAAGCACTTTACACAACGAAATAATTTCTTGTTAGTCAAATAACGTTCGTCTACATTTAAATTTTTAAAAGAAGTGCAGCCGTATATTTTGTGGTTCCCATTACAATGGGGACAAGAATTATCTAACACTGTAGCGTTAGAATTTTTTATTAAAAAAGATTTGTGCGGGTTGGACCTAAAACGAGTAACTGAAGTTTCAGTTTTTTCGGTTTTTAAGTCTGCATGAAGTTCTAGAGTTTGGCTTTGCAGTGTTAAAACTCAAATAATTTAGAGCACGTAGGTATTTTGGACCCAACATGCATGTCGAACGCATTTTGGGTCTTGAAATCCACATTACGATAACTGATGTTGAATAATAAAAAAATCGACTAAGTCAACTTTGGAAATAGTTTTCAGTGTACTCACTGCACTGAAATGGAGGTTTATAAATTGAGTAAGAAAACCGGTATGCTTATATTGCAAAATCTTATTTAAGTAGTAGCTGGTAATCCTGCGAGGTGAGTCATAACAAGTTTCCAGCTTTTCATATGCCTGGCTGTATAACTCAGGATCGAGAGAAAGATCAGCTATAAGAGCTAAGGCTTCGCCCTTAACAAAATTGCGAAGATACAAATACTTGTGAGGGACAGGAACGTTTCCATTATTATGAACTAACGTTCGAAAAAGAGTAATAAATGGTACCCAGTCTTCTATGAGTCCTGAAAATGGAGTAATATCAAGAGGTTTTAAATAATTTAAACCCATAGACGCAGTTACCGGGCCGGCTGTAGCCTCAGTAGCTTGCTCCTGTGTTAATTTTCCCTTTACTTCAATATAGCGAGCGCGAATCAAATCAATCATATCGTTAAACGAAGATTGAATATCTTTTACCCTCTCTTTAGGTTCTTTGACCTTAAAGTTATATTCTAAAACTTGATTTTGAAGCTCATCAAATTTAGTTTCTATTGCTTCCATTCGTTGTAATTTTGCTTGAAAAGCGGGTAAACGAGCTAAAGTAGCCGTTTTTGCGTAGTCCGCTATTGAAGTAAGTTGCGAGTACAAATTTTGTAATTTGCTTTCTAGCAATAAAGCAGTTTCGGCCATAATAAATCTTTTATTTACAAATAAACCGAAAGTGAGGTTTTGTTTATTTTATTGTAATAAACTTGAGATAATTAAATGGTAATATAAATTAAAGGTGAACAAAGCGATAAACCAATCGGCATATGTTCCGTTTTGAACTGATAGCAATATTCAACAATTGTTGAATAGAAACTAGTGGTTTTGAGACTTTATCAAATATTATCACCGACGTGCCAATCGTTCCATTTAAACTATTGAAGTGTGAGTGAGAGAGAATGATAAGTGTTTCGTAACTTTCTTGACCGTGCATAAATTTACGTGGTAAAATCACGAGGGTGGCAACTTATTAACCGGGTCGTATGGACCAAAATTTGTATAAGAATTAGTGGACTGTAATCTTTTGAGGGTTAGAGGTAGAGGAAAATAAATGCAAGTTATGTTTACGGTAAAAGTCACTCACCAAATCTGTAGCACTTGTTGTTCAAGCTAGAGCGTTGGATGCATCACTGAAACTGGTAGATCGGCATTGTCTGTGTATAACACTAACCCGTATCACACAAGGGGTTGGATAGGGTAAGAACGAGGAAAATAATAAGAGGATTTGAGAAAGTGCAACTAAGTTCGTTGTATCCTCGAGCACGTCCCGTATAACAGTCATTAGAGGCACGATATTATCGGGTCGCTTCGCGAGTATTCGTTTAAAACTGAGAGCGGCGCGAACATACCTTTTAATTAACAATATTTCCACGTTTGAGCTTACATGCACATATTTCTTGGTCCTTTAAAATACTCAGACCTCCTTCGCTAACATTTTTATGCTTAAATTAAAACAAAACTATTCCGTTGCTATTTCATGGTCGAACAGAATACTTATGTAACGGAATACTAATCATACATGGCATAGATTCAAGCCATTTTATTCATCATAAACAAACAAAAAGCTTTTAAAGTACCCACGGTTCTAAGGTTTCCCATGATTCTTACAACTAGTAGTATATATTGTCCATGGGCGTCAATAATATACCGCGATTGTACTCCCTCCGCGTTGTAGTTAACCTCAAAATTCTAATATCCGTTGAAAAGTAAAAACTATTCATCGCGCCGACCGACAACTATTAAATCCACGAGTCACGTGTTTAAACGATTTGGCCTCTACGTATCCAGTGAAGCTGAAAATAACTCAATATCGACCCCTAAGGGCCCATGCCTACACATAACCGCTGTCACTTTCGTCGGTCATCTCGTCGAGGGGCTAACGGTCTACATTCACGGCGGTTCGATACATTGGATAGATTCGCGTATAACCTCTGATCCCAAGTTCCCAGATTTGATTCTATACACGGGCAACTTGACAAATGCAAAACAAGCGTTTTTTACCAATGTGTGCCTCTGCTTGGACGAGGGATAAAATGTAGCTCCTGTGTGTGAGTACTGTCGCATACGTTAAAGATCCCTACTTTGCATAGAATAGCAAAGGCTTGACAAATTGTAAAACTAAATAAAAATAAGTGGTGTCTAGCAAATGTAATATCATTGAGTGGAGTATTATAAACTCAAATGTTGGAATCTACGTCCACGGACGGCTCCATAAACTAGACAAGTTTGCGTATGATTGCTGATTTCAGGCACCCGGGCTTGATCACTGAAACGGACCGTTTGAAAAATGTTAGACAAGCATTTGTCACAAAAATACGCCCCCAGTTTGAATGAGAGGTAAAATGTATGTCCCATGTGTGAATGTTGTGACGCACGTTAACGATCCATAGCTTACTTGGAATAGCAAGTTTCGGCAAAATTCAAATTTCCAAGCAACAAAACTCGCTTCCTGGCCAATGTAGCACCTTTGGACAAAGCATTGTAAAATCAAATGCAGGACTTACGTCCACGGCGGCTCCGTGGAGCAGACAAATTTCCGTATGACTGCTAAGCCCAAGATCCAGGGTTTGATTACCTACACAGACAGCTTGAAATATGTTAGACGAGTATTTTTCACAAAAACAAATCCTCGTTCGGATGGGAAGTATAATGCACTTACCGTTAGTCAGTGTTGTCGCACACGTTCAAAATCCCTACATTGACTGGAGTAGCAAGTGTTCGACAAAATAAAAAATTTCCAGGTAAAAGGAAAACTTGATTCCTGGCCCCTGTATTACCTTTGGGCGGAACATTGAAAAGTTAAATGTAAGGACTTACGTCCACAGGTGGCTTCTTGAATCAGACAAGTTTGCATGTGACTGCTGAACCGAGGTCTAGTGTTTGATTCCTGACACGAACCACTTTAGAAATGCTAAGGGGACATTTTTCACAAAAATTGGCCTTCGTTCCGATAAAAAGTGTAATGTAGGTCCCACGTGTGAGTGTTGTCACGCACGTTAAAGATTCTTACCTTACTTGGAATAGCAAGGGTTCCGCAAAATACAAATTTACAGGTAAAATAACTCGATTCCTGGAAAATGTGGTGCTTTTGGATGGAGCATTGTATAACTAAATGTAGCACCTACCTCCACGGAGGTTCCGTGTATCAGACAGGTTTCCGTATGACCGTCGATGCCAAGGCCCCGAGTTCGGTTGCCGACACGGGCGGATTTAAAAATGTTTAAGAGAGCATTTTTCACAAAAATACGCTCTCGTTCTGATGAGACGTATAATGTAGGTCCCCGTGCGTGAGTGTTGTTACGCACGTTAAATATCCATACCTTGCTTGGACCTGCAAGAGTTTTGCAAAATTCAAATTTCCAGGTAAAAATACTCGCTTCCTGGATAATGTAGTACCTTTGTGTAGAGCGTCGGAAAATCAAATGTATGACCTACATCTACGGCGGCTCCGTGTCTCAGTTGGTATGCATGTGACTACTGAGTCCAAGGTTCCGGATTCGAATTCCGACGCAGTCCGCTTGTAAATTGTTAGGCGAGCATTTTTCACAAAAAGCGGCTTCGTTCGGATGAGACATAAAATGTTGGTTCATGTGTGAATATTATCGCGATCGCTAAAAATCCCTACCTTGTCTGAGTACCAAAGGTTTGGCAAAATTTAAGATTTCCAATTAAAGAAAAAAGGTTGTTACTAACATACGTGGTGTTTTCGGGTAAAGCATTGGAGAGTCAAATAAAGGGGCTATATCCACGTTCATTGTCATTGACACATAATTTGGTTCTCCCTCTGGTTACCGTTCTGTACTAATTTCGTTCGAACATAGTCCTGTTAGTCTTCCACCTTTTAGAAAAACTTCGAATTCCGTTCTCACATATGGGGTAAAGCTTTCTTAAGGTCATGTTTAGTGTTTTTAGTTCGTGTGAATGTTCATTAATTTTATAACTTTATACGCTTTTATGATTGTTGCGATTTTTCGAACCTCCTTGTGAGTTGATACAAATATTATTATGGACAATAATGTCCTTGATTTTGATTGTCGATTTTTCTAATTGAATAGAACTAGTGTAAAATACCTATTGTCATTGTTGTTTAAATAAAAATGTACTAAATGCTTTTCGGTTAATATTTGTATTGTACTTTAATATTATAATTAAATAGTCCCATTATAAACTGTAGGTATACTACCGAAGCTTATTAAAAATTTTCTTACCCAAGCCCCAGGACTACCTAAAATTAATAATATTTCACAAATATTACCAACCCCAAAAGATTTCGAAAATAGTCTTAAAGCCCCAGGCGTATATAGTATACCCTGCAGTTGTTTAGTATACATAGGAGAAACAGGACGGTCAGTACAGACTAGACTAAACGAGCATAAGCGATGCTTAAGAACAAGCCAGTACAATTGCTCAGCGATGGCTGAACACCAACATGAAACAGGCCATACCATTAACTTTGACAAAACGAAACTAATTGCCAGAATTCCATTTTTCTATAATAGAAAAATTAGAGAATCCATACAAATCAATAAAAATTCTAATAACCTAAACAAAAACGTTGGCTACTACCTTTCCCCCATTTGGAAAACAAGCCTCTGTTCACAACAGCGGAACCGTAACGTTCACTGATCCGCTACGACACTCCTCTCTATTCATGATCGCTCATGCATCAAGTTCTCGCCCTATATAAACTACCACTTTCCCTACTTTCACAAGTTACTTCGCCACAAGACACATTTTGACTTGGAATGTGCTAGTGAGTCTGCTAGTTCACTTTCACTTTAACTTGTCTAATTAATATTATATTTTTTATATTTTTATTTTATTACTTATTTCTTTTCTTGTCCTGATGAAGCCCCTTACAAAAGTGGGCGAAACGTCGACCTTAATTTATAAAATGACACGGTCCTAACCTGGAACCATAAATATTTATAATGAAATTAATAAATATTTTTCTGTTGACAAATGTAAACTTAATCAGCGCGCTAGCGTTGCATCACTTAAGTGTTAAAAATTACGTTAACTGTGTTTACCACAATTTAACTAAACTGTATGATATACATTTGTTCACCGAAGTATTCTCTGGAATGCGAAAAATAAACAGGAAATATTGCCTCGTTCTGCATCATAACAATGCAAGCTCTGACGCGATATAGCTGACAAATTAAAAAACTTCGTTACATTTTCAAAAATCGATCTGAAGATAGTATAGAAGCGTTTAAAGATGAAATTCTTCGTATTGCATCTTTCTATTGAAAAATGTTTCAAGGATTGGTTTATTATTGGTTTAGAGAGGAACTGATTTTAAAGAGGAGTATTCTAAAAAAATATTAAATAATTTCTTAATTCTAAACATTTTTGTTTGTCTCCAACAACCGTCCTTTATTTATTACCGGTTGCCATTACTTCTTTAGTCGAGTATAACGAATCACTCAGGGCACGAAGGCTATTAACGTTTAATGTACCACGATTTAACGCATGTAAAGTGTACCAACAGTTAACAAACCGCTAAAAATGTTGCGAAAAGGCGATTGTTAAGAATCAAATTCATTAAAAGGGTTGAAATGAGATATTTAATATAAATGCGTACAATGTCATAAAAAGTTTCAGTTAAACTGGCTTTATTTTTGTTAATGCATCAATTCAGTTTCTGTATAAAGGGGTTCTCTTCTAAAACTACCAGCTAAATATACATCAACTTATATGCTGTATAATCAACTACGATCTATGTCTAGGCCGAAAAATAAACAATTTTGTATAACTGTGTGAGGAGTAAACTGTTACTTTGCATTGCAATAAAGACAAATCATTAATGGTAATAACTGTATTTAAATGCAACTACCTACCTAGGTATGGTATTTGGAAATTTAACAATTTTGACAATCATTAACGATAAATGTTAATCTAGTTACGTAAGAAGTATTAAATTTATTCCAAACAGTAACCGATATAAATAAATTGACAAAAGTTTACGGGTTCTGTAATGAAATAACATAAATATTCACAAAAGTTCCTTTAACATATTAATTATACTTAAAAACAGCAAATTATACTTTAGGATGCATGTTTTTATGTTACAGCGATTAACATAAATGCACTTTCTGTGTACTTTAATTGCATTGCTGTTGAAATAACAATACAACTTTGTTGCGAATAATAAAGAAGAGCGAAGTTATTGATAAGGTCCGTTTGATAGTGTATTTGAAGTAAGCAACGGTTAATTAAAGCGATCAAAAAAGTAACAAATGTTTTTGAAATAAAACATTTTGCGTTGTAATTAGTGTCGTCCTTGCCCTCGAATCAACAACGTTTTACACTATTTCTTTATTATCGAAAGCAATTGCTTATAGACAATATGATATGTTTTGTACATACATAAAATGTAATAAGAACAGTCGCCTTGCTGCCGAAACATACTTAACAAACTTTTCCGAAAAAAGACAGCCAAACATTAAAATCTTTCAAAGATTGGACACAAAAATGCAGCAGTATGGATGTTTAAAAAAACCTACTCGAAACATAAATGGAGACATTGCAGATGAGGTGTTGACACTGGCCTGTGTGGAAGCTAATCCAAACATTTCAACACGGGAAATAGAAATCCAAGTAAACGTATCCAAGTCTTAAGCATCAAGAATTTTAAAAAAGCATAAATATCACCCTTACAGATTTCACATTGCTCAAAACTTACAACCAAACGACTATCTCCGCAGATCAACATTTTGCAGATGGTTTATCAATCAAGTTAGGTAGAATGATGATTTTATCAATCGCGTTTTGTGGACCGATGAGTCTTATTTTTCTAACTGTGGAATATTTAATCGTCATAATGAACACTATTGAGCACAGGAAAACGTACGCATAACAGTTCCACGCCGCAATCAAATTCGATTTGGATGTAATGTTTTTTGTGGTATATTGGGAAACCGTTTACTTGGTCCTATAATATTCGATGGAACCTTAACCTCTCAACGTTATTTGGAAATGCTTCAAACATCTTTAGAAGATTTATTAGACGACCTACCTTTGGCACAAAATAATCAAATTTGGTATCAACCAGATGGCGCACCTCCACACAACGCTAGAGATGTTATCACCTACTTAAGTAACCGTTTTGATGGCAGGGTAATCACGACCCACACACCTGTAAAATGGCCGCTTAGATCAGCAGACTTAACACCCCTGGATTTTTATTTATGGGGCACTTTAAAAGATAATGTATATGGAAGTAATTTCCCGTACAATAATGTAGATGAACTACGGAAGTGGTTATGCAGGCAATAAACGGTCTTAATGGGAATACATTATGACGCGTAACAAAAAGTATTCTAAAACGTTGCCGATTGTGTTTAAATAATAACGGTCAACATTTTGAACAATTGCTGTGATTTATTAGTTGGTGTTTAATGTTAGCCTAATGTTTTTTTTTCGTTTAATTTGTTTTAAAACTGATGTGTTGATGTCTACTTGATAAAAAATTAAAATTTTTCTAAGCGTTTTTCCAAATTTTTAACCCGTCCAAAAAAGGAATTTTGGAAGTTCCTCAAAATAGGCATTTGTTTGGGCGATGACCTCTTCGTTAGACGTTAACCTTTGTCCGCCAAACCATTTCTTGAAATTGGGAAATTATAAAAAGTCACTGGGGGCCAAATACGGTGGACGCTGTAATAATTGGAATCGACCACACGATTGCGTTTATTCTCCACTGTTAGCAAACGTGGCACCCATCTTACCGAGATTTTTCTCGCAGCCAATTTTTCGTGCAAAATTGAAGCGACTGTGCCTTGCGATATGATATGCCTGTGGCTTCAATTATTTCGCGCACTTTTATTCGTCGATCATTTAAAATCATATCTTGGATTTTGACAATCCTTTCGGAGGGAGACACTTCCACAGGACCTACGGAACGATGTTCATCTTTGGTGGATGTATGGCCGCGTTTAATCTCATTCACCCAATTGTAAACAGTTGCAAACACAGGAGCACATGTGCCAACAACTTCATCCAACTCAGCTTTGATTTCTTTCGCCGTTAACCAAGTGTGTAATCACTGCTCGAAACTCACTTTTATCCATTGTTATATTCAAATAAAAGTTTTTACTTCAATTAACAACAGAAATGAAACTACGTGATGGATACGACTGAAGCTCTAACAGCTGACTAGTTAAGAGTGCTGCTACTGTGAAAAATATATTGTCGGTACTACGAGCGCTATGTATTGGATTTTCTAAGGACTTATTGAACGACATTGTATATATCACCATCATTAGGTCTTCAGTCCTGGAACTAGTTAGACGCGTACCCTTATCGTTTCCTATTCTGAACTAACCTTCACATTTCCCTGAAATTTGCAAAGTCTGTATCTATCACTATCTGCAAACGAAAGTCTGATTTCGGTCTACCTCTACCTCCTTTTCTCTATCTCCGCTTGTAATATTTTCCCTACTATTCCCCAGAAATGCCTTAGAACGTATCCTATCCTCCTATTCCTCCTATTTTGATTTGTTTTCCACAGATATTTTTATTCCTCTACTATTTCTATAACCTATTTGTTATTTACTTGGTCTGTCCACGCTACCATCGTCATACATTTGAAGCACAACATTTCAGAAGACTTTTATCTCTTTCTGTCTGCTTTTCCTACTACCACTTTTTTAAAGACGTACTGTGCTGTGCTCCACACATATGCTTTCAACAACTTTCTCTTTTTTACTATGTTCGTTGTCTTTGAACATAGCTGCTGTTTTTTCTTGTTTGCCGCAGTTCGGTCACCTTTTATTATTTTGCAGTTACATACCCTATTTCCCCGATATTCAGTGGTATGTGAAGGGGGGTAAGCAACCTTTGACTGCCCAGGATCTCCCAACACTAAGACATTTGCCGTATTTATAGTTTTCCAGTTAATCCTTTTGCACAATTAACATTACTTGAAAATACTGCAAGACCAATACCTGTAGTTGTTTATAATAATCATCATGTTTAAGTACAGTTATTTTTTTCATCACTTGTTTTTCCATCTAAGGACTTGTTGGATGCATACCTCCATCGATTTTTGTTTGGAGCTAGCATACACATTTCCCTGAAATTCCCACATCCAACATCTTTCACTAACTGTGTGTAACAGTCTAATCTCTGCTTCTAATATATTTTGCAATATTCTCTCATGTCCTAGTATGTGGCCTATCATCCTATCTCTCCGATTTTTCCACATATTTCTTTCTTTCCCTACCATTTCTAGTGCCTGCTTGTTCTTAACTTTGTCTGTCCATGTCTGTCCATGTCTGTCCATGTATGTCCATGTCTGTCCATGTCTGTACATGTCTGTCCATGTCTGTCCATGTCTGTCCATGTATGTCCATGTCAGCCCATGTCTGTCCATGTCTGTCCATGTCTGTCCATGTCTGTCCATGTCTGTCCATGTCTGTCCATGTCTGTCCATGTCTGTCCATGTCTGTCCATGTCTGTCCATGTCTGTCCATGTCTGTCCATGTCTGTACATGTCTGTCCATGTCTGTCCATGTCTGTCCATGTCTGTCCATGTATGTCCATGTCTGTCCATGTCTGTCCATGTCTGTCCATGTCTGTCCATGTCTGTCCATGTCTGTCCATGTCTGTCCATGTCTGTCCATGTCTGTCCATGTCTGTCCATGTCTGTCCATGTCTGTCCATGTCTGTCCATGTCTGTCCATGTCTGTCCATGTCTGTCCATGTCTGTCCATGTCTGTCCATGTCTGTCCATATCTGTCCATGTCTGTGGCACCACATTTCAAGGCTTATCTTTTTCTTGTCTGCTTTTCCTACTGTCCCGGCTTCACAGCCAAACAGTGCTGTGCTCCACACATGTTTTAAGCAATCTTTTTCTTGTTTCTATGTTTGTTATCTTTGAACACAGTAGTAGCTTTTTGTTGTTAAATGTAGCACGACCTTGTGCTAATCTTTGTTTTATATCTTTTGTGCTTTTCCCAACTTGCGTTATTTGACTTTCTAGGTAGCATGAAATCCTTAACCTCTTGTAAGTTCTTGTTACCTATGTCGATCCTTGTTTTTGATTTATTTTCACCTCTTTTGCATACCAATACTTTAATTTAATTTTTGCTAATTTTCATACTGTATCTCTGTTAGAACCGTTTCCATTTCATTAAGAGCAGCTTGTAACTCTTCCTTGCTAGATGCTAATACCGCTATATCCTCTGCAAATATAAGCATATTAATTTTTTGTCCCTGCATTTGAGAGTATTCATTCCCTCTTCAATGTGCAAGTTAAAAATTAATGGGGATAATGCACATCCATGTCTCAACCCTTTTCTAATATTTACCTCTCTAGTTTCCTGCTCTAATTCTATTACCGCTGTTTGCTCTTTGTATAAGCTATGTACTATCCGTCTGTCCCTAAAACTCATTCGAATCTTTTTGACTATTTCAAACATTTTATTCCATTTATTGTTGAATGCTTTTTCCAGATCTACAAATCCTATATACACGATTTCCCTTTTTCTATTGTTTTCTCCATTATCACCCTCAGAGCTGAAAATAGCCTCCCGTGTTCCCCTGCTTTGCCTAAACCCAAACTGATCTACTCGTAGTATTTTTTCAACTCGCTTTTCCATTCGTATTTTTGAAATGTGTGTTGTCAAACTTATTGTCCGAAAATTTTCACATCTATCCGACCCTTTTTTTTTTGAATACGTACTATGATGTTACGTTTAAAATCTTTGGGTATCTCGTCCTGTCTCATACATATAGCTTACAAGTTGGAAGAGACGTTCTGTTACTGCTTGCCCAGCGGCTTTTAGAGTTTCTGCTTGCAACTTATCTGTACGGTTTACCATTTTTCAAACCCTTTAATGCTAATTCAAACTCATGTCTAAGTATAGGATAACCCATGTCTTCAGTTTCACTGTCTGATGCATGTTCTAATGGTGTTAGTTCCTCTCCTGCATATAAATTACTTATATATTCTTGCCATCTAATCACTTTTTCTACATTTTCTATAATGACGTTTCCTCCAGCACCCTTATGTTTTTACTATATGGTTTTATATCCCTAAAATTCATTTTAATTAATTTGTAAGCTTCGTCCGCCTTTCCTATTGCCATCTTAGTTTGTACCTCTTTACACTTTTCATCAATTCATTGTTCTTTAGCTTTCTTGCATTTACGAATAATTTTCCATTTTACGGCTTTGTATCTCTGTTTTGTATGATCTATTTGTGTATTTTCGTTTTTCTTCTATTAAATTTAGGATATCCTTTGTTATCCATGGTTTCTTGTTTGCTCTTTGTGTATATTCCAGAATATCTCTGGCCGCCATGTCTAAGCTAGATTTCATGTTATTCCATTCTGCTTCTACTTCCTTAGTATCAGAAATTTTCCCGATATCTTTCAGTAATTCATTTGACTTTTTTTCAAATCTTTCGTTAATATCTTTATTTTTTAGCTGTTCAAAGTCAAAGTGCCTTTTCCGATTTTTTTTTCAAATTTTAGATTTAAGGACGGACTTCATTACTACGATGTTGTGGTCAGTGTCCAGATCTGCTTCTGAGTAGCTTCTACAGTCTTTAACTTGATTCCTGAACCGTTGTTTAACAATAATGTAATCTATTTGATATCTTTCTGTATCTCCTCTCATCTTCCACGTGTATCGTCTTCTAACATGATATTAAAATAATGTATTAGTGTTGGTTAAATTGTTCTTGTGGCTAAATTCTACTAGCCTATTTCCCCTGTTGTTTCTCGTGCCTAAACCAAATAAATCTACTACCGCTTCTTCCCTATCCTCACCTACCACTGCATTAAAATTTCCGTTATTATTAAATTTTTATTTCCTTTTACGCATCCTAGTATGTCTTCGATATCTTTGTAGATCGCCTCTACTTCTTCTTCACAGTAGCTAGACCTGGGCATGTATACTTGTATTATTACTGTATTTGCCGGTTTAGATTCTAATCTAACCATGAGTACCCTTTTGTTCTTTTGTAAGTGGTGTTCTACACGTCGTCCTATCTTTTTTCTCATAAATATCCCCACACCCGAATGTCCTTCCTCTGATCCTGTATGAATTACCCTGAAGTCTCCACTCTAAGAATCCCCTGCCTCTGGCCAGCGGACTTTACTGATCCCTACTATGTCTAGTGCTAACCTATCCATTTCGATTTTCAGGTTTTCTGGTTTACCTACGCGCTTCGTTCTTCTGACATTTTACGCGCCCACTCGCAGAATGTTCACGGATCTTTTTTTATTGGATCACATCCCCGAAGTAGTCCCCTTCTGGAAATCCGAATGGGGGACTATTTTACCTCCGGAATTTTTTATCCCAGAGGATGCCATCATCTTTACAAACAATTTTTGTACGCAGTGTACTTGGGAGGTAATGTGGTAGTTTTCCGTTGCATTCCATCTCGCAGTAGTGTGTCTTAGAATATCATACCGACCCCTATGGTCTCTGGCACTATAAGTACCGAAAAAGCTGCTGCCTCTTTCGAAGACCTGTCTTAGCCTGGTTCCTCGCTAAAGACCCCACTAATTTGGTTAAACCTATAGTTCAGTTTTTTAGCTCATTGAAATATGCGTCATTCTACCCGCTCTAGTATTTTAGAACTTCGTCAAGGTGCATGTCCGTTCAGAATATATATAATTCGGAATATAAAACAAGTTGTTAGATCCGTGCCCCACACTTTGGGCGTCCACCCGGACATATGTTGGATCACCTACCTTCCTGGTCGCCAAAACTTATCTTCTTTAGTGAAGTTTGCCACGGCTGCTCTGCTACTTGTACCAAAAATTATTACCCTATTTTCTGCCAAAGGAAACTCGACTACCAAACATTCAACACAATTTATTCCAACAGAAAGTTCTATACAACAAAAAAATCTTCATCTAATAATTATTTCACATATGGGTCACATTACAATCATCCTCATTTCACAATAATTCATTTTAAATTTAATATTTGCACTACAAGTTTACTCATCAATAAATTCAGTAAAGTAGTTGGGCTTAACCATACCCTTACTTTAACCTCAGGTCTAATATGAGCTCATAGTAAAAACCCTTTTTGTACACATGTGCTAATTTTTACACTGAGATCACCAATAGACCCTTTTACTTTGTACATAAACAGATACTAAGAAATTATTTTATAACTATTAATCCTCACATAAAGATATGGTCAATAAATACTCTATAGCAGTTCAAAAATAACCCCTTTTGTCCTTAATATTTCTAAAATTATGCCAATACGGCACCAAAATGTCATAACGCACCAAGTGCACACAACAGAATAAAGTTTCACAAAAATCGTTACTTGGTAAGCACCACCTCAGATGGATCTGCAACTAAACCATCGAAGATGTTGCTCTCAATTATGACTGTACGTTCAGGAACCAACCTCCAAATTGAATAATACCCTCACTCACTGCAATCTGCTATCCAATTCTGTCGTCCACCAAATTACGATATTTCTAAACCTTAGATTACATCTACGGATCCAACTAGGCCCAGTACACGTCGATTTATTTAATACCCACTACTCCATAAAGTGCTTATCTTGCACAAACAACCGTAAATAGCAAGCAATCTTTACTTACTGTTCTGACGCAAGCTTTGTATACTCAAATGTAATGCATAAAATTGTTGAACTGGTTAGACAGCAATACACCAACTTGTGCATGTTTTAATTAACTTGAATTAATTTATGAAATCGCTAGTTACGTAATTGGCTTACTAAAATTACTCGAAGCTTGGATGAGAAGTAAAAAAAAATCTCTCACTGCCTTTCAGTGTTTATATAAACATCCTGCCCCCTGTCTAGTTGTAATTCGTAAAACATACCACTGCAAATAAATAGACCTTCTTAGTAAATTTTCAAACCGTCAACACGCTTCTACAAACCACACGCTCACAAACAACTCCCAACCGTCGGTAATTCTGAAAACTCCTTCGATAACGTTCATTATTTTGAGTTAAAACTCTCAGCTGTGCACCAACCGCCTTCAAATCTAAGAAAATTTCAAAACAAACAAACGATTTACTACTAAAATATACAACGGATGTTAAATTCGCCAAAACGCTCGCTCAAACTGACACAAGTTCTACACTCAAAAGCACGCCCTCAAAATACGCATATTCAGGTAGTCTTAGTCTAACTCACACACGAGAATTTTCTATTTCCTTCTTTGTACTCTTTCTATATCTTCTATTCCTACTACCCGTTTGCTGTATCCTTATCTAACCTGTATTCAATATCTCCTTTCCCTTTTTACTTCCCGCTTACAATCACAATTACCCTAACTAGCATTTTCCCTCTCTAAACTATCGTCTATCCCCCTTCTATATATAAGATCCAATAATCTATCTCCGTTCCTCCAATGCAATTTTGTCTACAACCTCGATATCTATTCCCTACTCCGCAAATTTCAAACGATGTCTATCCACCCATGCTGTTTTTTACTCGCACTTATAAACTTTGATCTTTCCTTGTCCCACAATTTCTTATAAAGTTAAACAAATCCTAACATATGATTTCTTTTATGCCTATCGAATGTATGCTAGAAATAATCCGTTTTTATCTTATATCGAACCCTGCCTGTTCAACCCGTCACTACCGTCGCAGAAAATAAATGTTATTTGAGCATGTACTCTGTTTGCCCACCCAGAAATTTTAGCAACGATTATTTTGTTAACAAAGCTATTCAGAAAACTTTCAACACCATCAAGCTATCCAGAAAACCTTGAACTAATTACTACTAAGAACTTGTTTTCAACAATATTCGTTTCGCTCTTGCTATAACTTTGAAATTTATACAAATGTTAAAATTTCGTACTAAATATAATAAAGATGCATGCAAAGAATAGTTACACTTGAAATATCCGTTAATCGTACACCCTTCTTGATAACGGTCTTAAATTATTGATTTCTACATTACTAAAAATTGAAAGCTTATCGGACTCATATCTACACTCACAATTTAAATAAGATGCATGTATTTACACTGCACGTTAAAGATCTACATTTCTTAGACTTACTATTTGTAATTGGTATATACACTTATTCTATACACAATAATTTATTGATTAATTTTAATAACTAAAAAATAAGTAGAAACGTGCCAAGGATCTTGATGATCTTGAATGGTTTTACACACATCAATTTATCAATTTTTTCTCGTTAATTCAGAAGCGATAACCGTTTTTCAATGTTTACATTCCATTTGCATACCTTCTACGGATTGTTGACATGATTTATATTAATTTAATTATACTATTTTAAGTAATCCACAAAGACACCAAACCATAGACAACCTAAACCTCATAATTATTATAGAAATATACAACTTATAGTGAATATCTTATTGGTTGGTAATTCAGTTTAGTTACTAGAAAATAGCCAGAAAATTGAAGAATTATTAGAACAAGTTCTAGATCGACTTACATTGATGACCACCAAGTTCTTGAAATTAATCTATAAATTGTTGAATGTAATACACACTTTTCTCTACTTGCTGCTAAAGGTCAACAATTTTTTAAGATTGACCAATAAGTTGTTATGTGTAGAACAGATATTAGTCATAAACGCAAAAAAGATTGGTTTGATCCATGTTGTAGCCATTAAGCTTTACTGAACACAAAAACTCTTGGCTTGCCGGAAAAAGTAAGTAAAATTTGACGAAGCATTACAAGGCTAATAAAAAAATCGCTGTCACGCCAAGCACTAGTGATGAATATAAAAAATTGTCTAAAATAAAAAAAATAAATAAGGGAAGACGACCAGGAAGTTAATTTTCAGGATTTTCTGAGGATTTTCTGTGGATATAAGATACCTAGGGTAAAAGAATGATGATTAAATGTTCTTAAAAGAAGAAAATTTCTGAGATATGGCAGCCAACTCTTCAACTTAGAACTAAACTAACTAACCCTCAGCACGCCAATTATTTTATCCAATCGTTTTAATTATTTCAAGAACATACCGGAATATACAAATACTATTTCGAATGTACCTATTGTAGGTTTAGTAAAGCTTTTAAATGCAAACTCTGGTACCTGCCAATCAAATCCATTGTCGTAGTGGCCTATTAATCCTCTTTTGTGTACAAACGCTTCGCTTATATTTTAATCTAATTATTCTGATCAGTGATAGACTAAATGGCACTACACTGTCCTTCTAGTATAGTTTTCTATTCCAGAAACATTTGTAATAGGAAAGTTGGAACTCCCCGTTACGGTAAGCACAACCGTAACCATTTATACAGCTCCCATGTCAATAAAAGTAGCAAGCAATCCTCTTCATAGTAAACTCCGTACAGTTTCGATTGTAACCACATAACAAAATCGGGAAGACGGGTTTTCTGAAACAGTATCTTTAGCGTAATTTCCTACAACTTTCCAATCCATCTATCGAGCCCATAACCAATCTTGGTTATGGCTAACTTCTTGTCTTTAAATTTGATCACTAAACGCTTTCCACATATCCTGTTTACTATAAAGCTCTTACTAATTCACGAAGTAGTAGATGCAACCACCAAATTTATTTCTAAATACCTAAGCAAGTCATTTGGATCCTCTCCTTTTTCCTATTTATGCTTGTAATATATCTCGCATTATCTCCCAAATGCCTTAGGACGTGTCCTGATCTTTATTTCTTCTTCTTCTTAAACAGTTAATACCCCCAAACATTTAGAAGCTTCTGACAAATTTGATCAACGGTTCATAATTCTTTTCCATGTTGGCGGTACTCAATGTACCTCAGATTTTATATGATTTAAATCCACTCTACAAAATGTTTGAACTACATCTTATAGAAAATTAATTCTAAAAAGTAAGTTGTTGCTTTTTCAAGCGCAAGATAAAATGTAAACATTAAAATGAGTTTTCATCAAGATATCACTGTTTTTGGGAACAGTGAAGCAGTTTCAGTATTACTTTGTTTATATCTGTCATACGAATTAAAGCAAAGCTTTATATTTACGTTCAGCAGACTGGTTTTTGTAATCGCTTTAAAAATAAGAAACTCATTTTATGCTTACTGAACAAGATATCGCCTTCGGGCAGTGAGTTGCTATGTAAACAAAGATAAAGCATTCCGTGGACACATTTGATTGAGATAAATTGTATTCTGGCTAACGGAAAGTAAATTGTACAACCTGAGAACGCATTCATTATTTAGAGTGTCGGATTTACCACATCAGAGGTAATCTCTATATCTTCTCTGTAAAGAGTACTAGCTAGAGTTTTTTGTACCTCTTATAGATTAATTGCTTTTAGTTACTTTGCGTTTGAATAAGTAAATCGTCTTGGGTTGTTTTAGGGCAGAAAGTAACTCTAATAAGAATCTATTTCCTAGTTAATACTAAAAAGTAGACGAAAGGTAATGCAACGCTTAAAACTTGATTTATTCTCCAATCAGTTAAAAAAGTTATTTACCTTTTATTTTTTAATCGGTTAGAAAGCTTTTTATCAGAAAGTAAATAATGAGACTATAAAAGGGTTTTCGATATACAATCTTAGATATAAGAGATGCTTTTAGATGAAGAATAATAAAAATGGCGTTACGATACAAAGGAGGGGAAGGAGTGGTACCCCGTGACAATTTTAAGGGTGCACTGGCTAGCTACAATGGTGCGAGAGTGAGTTCCTATGAAATAATAATAAATGATCGAAATATAAAATTAGTTTACAAGTACCATTTTTCTTGATAGGCTTTACTGGCTATCGAAAGTAAGGGACGCCAAACCATCTTGTCCCAGCAATCTCCTTGATATTTTCACTATACGGAAGACTGTTATTCCAGATAGGTCTCCTTACTTTCGATGTTCTAAGATCTCTTCACGTCTTACGCTACTTTTCTCGACCATATCTTAAAACCACTTATTAACTTTTAGTCAAATTAAAAAATTTCAAAATAAAAGTTTCTCACAAATGCGACTTCATTATCGGGATACATGGTTATTCTTTCACAATTAACATCTTTTTTCTTATATAGAGTGTCTAAACAAGAGCGCCGGATGTTATTTTGAAAAAACACACATTTTTATCTAATTAAGGAACTATTTATATTTTAACGAGAAGAGGAATAGTTGCGATTAAACATGAAATACCATATCCGTCAAATGACCACCAGGACACATGTGGCACACGAGCATTCATTTCATAAAATTCTGGACAAAGTTTTCGTACAACTGTGGTTTTATTTGGACAATAAAGCGCAGTATCTCTTCTTTAAGACATTCACCTGCTTGTGAATTGTTCACATACACCTTTTTAATCACGTAGCCCGCAAATAAAGTAGTCCGTAGCATAATTTTGGTGGTCAATGTTGATCGTCATTCCGAGAGATGACACTGTTTGAAAGCTTGGTCCGCAGTAACACGATTGTTTCGCTAGCTGGGTGGCAGGTTGCACCATCTTGTTGGAAAACATTTCCTCCACAGCAATTCGATCCAATTTGGGTTAAAATAAATTGGTTAACGTTTCGTGACACCACATACCATTAACAGTTAGCGCATTTCCATCTATATTTTCAAAGATATAAAGTGCAATAACTTCGCCAGCTCAAAATGCATACTAAACAGGTACTCGTTGTGGATGCATTGGCTTTTCCAGGGACACACGAGGATTTTTAACACCTCAAATTTGGCAATTCTGCTTATTTACACACTCTTTCAGTTGAAAATGCACCTTATCGGAATAAATTATTTTCCTTGAGAAATCCGCATCAACTTGGTGGTGCTCTTGCACCCGATCAACGAATTCATGTCTCTGCACATGGTCCATTAGCTTAAGTTTTCACGCCAGTTGCATCTTGTACGCATGCAAAAGAAGATTGTTTTTCAAAATTTGTTGCAAAGTGGGTCTGGTAGTGTTCAATTCTAGACTACGACGTTGAATGGAAGTGTCTGGATTCTTAACTACAATTTCCCTCACTGCGGCAATATTTTTGAGGAACCGACTAGGACAACGATAACAAGTGCTCTTCTCATCCATCAACGTAAATTTTGTCACAAACTTGTTAATTAAACAGCGAACTGTCGACTCATTTGGCGTATTGTTGCAACCGAAAAAACTTACATTATTTTTGTAGTAAGTTTTCACAATAGCGAAATGTTTCGTGTTTGAATAATTCCCCATAACTTCTAATTGTGTGGTCTGTAGATGACAGCTGTCCAAAAATAAATAACGCACAACTCGCACAAACCCAATAGCGACAAATTCTAATCTGGCACTCTTGTTCAGACACTTTTTATAAAAAACAGCTCCAAATAAAAATCCCTCTAGGCTTAAATTTTATTTGCAGTAAATGCCGGAAACATACATACATGTAGATTCAACTGAAAAAAAAAACTGGTCAGGTACTACTAACAGAAGTCTTTAAAAAACATTAATCCGTAAATAATATTAATATACTATTTTACTACTTTCCAAGATTAATACAGGTGAAATAGGCGTAAAAACAATTTGAATTTTGATTTACCATAAAGGGTCGGCCCCGTAACAATAAAACTGTATATGGTTAACTGCAGTGGTGTAGGAGTGAGTTTTTATGCATAAATGAAAAAAGAACATATGCAAAATAAAGAAATATATAATGATAAGTAACAAGATCCGAAATTCAAAAATTCTACATTACATTAACACTTAACCTAAAAGATCTTGCCTCTATCAAAATCGAGGGGCACCAAACAGTCTGTCACCGCAAGATTTGTGATGTTCTTTCTATGTGAAAGACTGTTATTCCGCACAAAAATTCCTTGCTATGGTTTTCCAAATTGGCCGTACTTAACGAAATTTCTCAAAATAAAATACTCCTTCCCAATACGACTATCACTTGGATAGCTGGATATCCATTATAAATC
The DNA here is from genome assembly GCA_036346225.1 of Platerodrilus igneus. Classification (NCBI taxonomy): domain Eukaryota; kingdom Metazoa; phylum Arthropoda; class Insecta; order Coleoptera; family Lycidae; genus Platerodrilus; species Platerodrilus igneus. The sequence continues at coordinate 6,366,543 of JARFIW010000165.1, read as the reverse complement.
CTGACCACCTATTTCCTAAATAATTATAATAAAAATCCATCTAGACTTAAACTCTATTAACATAAAAACAATTTCATTGCTCATGCACATACAAATCTAATTTTTTAAAATTAAAGTTTTCTATGGAATCTGGTCAGGTATTGCTGAACTAAATCTTAAAGAAAAGCCTAAAAAGAACTTGATTTTATTTCATGGCTAAAACAATTTGAAACTCCACACTGTGCTTTTCAAAACACTTTACATTTAATACTTTTCATACGCTAAATTTTAATAATAACCCTCGTACCACTAATTATTAATTAGTCTAGCCAATTAATTATTTTCATTTCATTACTGTCTTATTAGCAAAATACGCAAGTAACATTTAAAAATTCATACAAGTGCTCTGTTTTCATTTTCCAAATTTCCTGCCAACATCAGGTCCAAACACACCAGCTCTCCGACTCCAAAACGTGCCCCATAAAGTTCCAATTTAATGGAGAGATTCCTGAACTTTTGCTTCAAAACAGTTTTTCGACATTAAATCTGCACTTACTCATTGAGCACTTCTTGTTCCTTGCAGAGGTACCTCATATTACATGTGCTTGCCGCCTATTACCTTCAGGAATGCTCATACAGTTTTTCTTAGAGCTCTCTACATACCCATATAATAACTCACTCTCCCCAATCCTTTTGTTTTACCAATCGCTACATTTTTGATGATTTTAGTTGTCTGTTTTTTACTTTTGTTAAGTTCAACCAAAACTCATTTTATTCCCTCTGTATATCATACTTTTTCGGTGTAAATCTATAATTCCGTATTCTGCTTTTTTGATGTCTAGTTAATAGGTTGTAATAATGTGTGTGGTTTTTCTTTTATGCAATTGCAACAATCTCTATCAAATTTATTTCGTTCAACTGAAACCTCAAAGACTCGTTTTAAGATGCATACGTTAACATCCACGGTTATTTCAAAAATCTAAAATTTACTTAAATATACATTCTTTTACTATGTAAGTAGGTAATTATAATTGGTTTTTCTTTAATTTTTTTTGGAAATTAAACCACTTATATTTTTTAAAATCAACTTTATTTACGTTTCGATCCATGACCTAGGTTATGTTATAAAGTTGATTTTAAAAAATATAAGTGGTTTAATTCCCAAAGAAAAATAAGAAGAATGTTAAACAAACCACAACAAACATACAGGGAGTATTTATAATTAGTTTGTTTACATTCTTGTGGTTTAAAATAATTTACAACCCGTTATTCAAGTTTCCCTGTGTATTTAACAGATATAAAGCGATTATATTAGTGGTTTTTTGTTTAATTTGAATAATAATACTGATTTATTCGTACGTCTTATTACGTTAACTTTTTGAAATGGAGTGATTCTGGATTGGTTTTTACCTACCGTAAATAAAAGCCTCCTAAAAACGCTAATCTAAACCCTTTTTATGTTATTCTCAAATTCCGCAAACTCAACAAGTTCAATAAATGCATGTTAAACCGTCCTGTATAAAATTTCCCTCAATACGTGTTTTTATTAAATCACTTCCATAAGTCTAGCAACTTCGCTAAATTAGTTAAAGCAAGCAAGCATTTGCTTCTCCCCATCACTTTTAAAAATTATTCCTTGAACCACTTTTGTTATTTCCAATAGTGTATTCTACGGAACATGTTCACAAACAGCTGCTCTGTACAAATATAAAATACTTTAATGAGTTCCTTTCTTGCTCATTTACTGTAAAATTCTATTTTTTTATTTGCACGTGTTCGGTCGCTCAAGTTTTATGAGTAATAAAATCGTTCCCTCTAATTATGTCGTTCCTGGTATCCCCTTAGCGTGGATCGATAATAATACAGACCGCTATTCATTTCTAAAAGTTAGGTATCTGACTTTTCTTGTCCATATGCCTAGTTGCTTAATCGCTTAGATGTTTTAAAATATAGTTTGTTTTCCCATTCGAACAACGAAATCAATGGAATTAATATCGTATTTTGTCTTCTTTATTGCTTGCATTCCAAAAATGTTTCGCCGTTGTTATTTGTAATATATATATATATATATATATATATATATATATATATATATATATTTATTTGCTTGCATTCGTAGAAGGTTTAACATCCTATTGCTGAGAATGGTTTTCTGTTATCTCCCCCGTAGTTTTGAATTTGTATAAATAAATACAAATTGAGCGTTTGAAAGTTCTCTTACTTATCCGACCCTTTTGTATACGATTCTAATGCTATACAACGTGCTTTGAGCGTTGTAAAGTGTGCTAATACAGACAAGTTGTTGGTTCCATCACCCAGCCATAGACAAATGCAGCCTGCATTTCCTCATTGTAAGATGGTACCAGAGACAAGATAGCTTAAGGCACAGTGTATTTTTTTGTTTGCATTACTAGTGTTGCTGTTTTGGATGATGGACACTACTTTTTGGTTGATACCGCAATAAATTTCAGACTATACGTTACGAAATGCACGCTCACAATACGAACTTGTTATAAAGCACTTCTTATCCTTTACTTTTCTGTGTAAATTAATGTTATCATCAACAACTTGTTATTTCAAATTTAATGTTACGGGGTACACTTCCCAAAGCAGATGTTACTATATTGTTTTTTCCAGAGGTTACTGTATTATTTCTTGCATGGATACTAATATTATTTCTTGTACATATCTAGGGCTTGAACATGTTGTAAGTATTCTTGCAAGTATATATGTACCAATTATTTATATAATAAGATTATTTTCTCGATATTTTCAGATATTTAAATTTATACTGTATATACAGATTGACACATTGTTTACATCACGTTGTAAAGAACGATTACGTAAATATGTGTTTTTGAAGTTTGTAAATATTCTTCTGGGGCTTTATGTTTTGCTTACACGTGGTAATATAACTTTTACTGCCGAACTCTAATTAGGTCTCTATTTTGTTACGGTATTCGATGTAGGCGAATTTCTTTACTTACTTTACTACTTTCTTTCTTGTCTCCAGGGAATTCATTTACAAGATTTGATTTTGAATTCTATTTTACACTAAATTAAGATTATACAAGGTGCTTCAGTAACAAGTTAATCTATTTAAGATTCAAGAAAATTTGTTTTAATCTAATTTAACGTTAAGGTAACGCATCGTGTTACAAAATTATTTATACATCGCCTTAAATTCCATTTTCGGAAATGCACTAAATAAAAATATATAAAGAACATAGTACAAAACCAACTTTTTCTATAATCATTCCAATGCCCATTAAAAATATCGTGTTTTCCCTCTGACTAATATTAATTTTACAAATGAGTTTATACATATTTCTTACTTCTTTAAAATGTTCAAAGTTTCTTTCCAAACAATATTATGTTTAATTAATAAAAACAAATTCCATCACTATTTCATAGCCTAATGGTACCGGTACACTAATTTTCTATCCAATAATTACGAACCAGTTACAGCTTATATTTACAATTTTCCCGTATAGATTTATAAAGCGTAAACAAAAAAGAAAGGCTCAAACGGTACTTGCAGTTAAATTCCATTTTATCTTTGTTTTTAAATTAAGCACATTTACTTAAATTCCAATTTTTCTTGAAGAGTGAAATCTGTTTATAACCCTTTTATTGACTATTGCCATTCCCCGATGCAAATATAAACTCCTGGCCTACTTATCCAACAAAGTTCTAAAGCAATTCGCCTCCGTTACCTCACGGAGGGGGTGGGGAGCAATGATCCTACCGTCTACACATCTGCTGTCATATAACTATTTGTTATTTCTTAACTCTCTTACTTTTGTCGATCCTAATTGTTATATTGCATTCTCCCTTCTTCAAAAATTTCGTGCTCACGCTTTGTATGTCTAAAGTGATAGATTTTCGACGCCAATAACGTTCTGTGCGTATCAACGCATCAGTTTTATGGGTGTATTATGAGTCTAAGTTTTTTTTTATGTCTCGCATGGTTGCGGTTTTAGAACTCGTGTGAATTTATACAAATCTTATTATAAATAGTCCTCGGTGTCTATCGGTAATTGTTCTGAATTTAATGCATAGAGTGTAAAGTACCCATAGTCGTTAACGTTTATATTTAATATATTTGATGCGTTTCTGTTTATTTCTGTATCCTAATTTAATTCAAACAGAATACATATCACCGTTGGTTTGTGTGGAGGAAAAAGGCAAGAGTTTTATAATTCGTTTAAGTAGCCGATATCTAACTTCCCGTATCGCAATGGATAGTCCGTTCCACCTAATCCTACAGAGCTGCCGGTCAATTTTAAAAAGGGACAGATAATCTGTTGCATATACTTGACAGTATCAATTTGACAGGTGGAAATAAAGGTGGAACATTGTAAATATGTAGGGTACTTATTTGAGAATAAAACGTACCAGCTTAAGGTTATTCGATTTGGGTCACCAACAGCTATAGCTGGGTTAATTCGCTGCCTGGACCTGGTTTCGGGACCACAATTTTCGTCATTTGTATGTATATATGTTGATGATATTTTAATTTATTCAGATACCATACTAGAACATCTGGGACACATGGATTTGTTTGTTTAAAAGATTGAAAAGGGTGTAGATGACAGTTAAATTAAGGAAATGCTTATTAGCTGGTATATATGTGCCATTTTGGAGGTACTTGATTTTAGCTGGTGGAGTCACTGTAGATCCACAGTGAGCCGAAGCTATTCAGAATTATCCTCGTCCTCAAAATATTAAGAAACTCCGTGCGTTTTTGGAATTAATTAACTTTAACAGAAGATTTTGTAAAATCAGGTCGAATATACTGTACTACTATTAAAATTATTGAGAAAGGGCAAAAGATGCGAGTGAAATCAAGCACGCCAGAAGGCTTTTGAAACAGTTAAGGAGAAATATTTGTAGATAAGGTTGTATCCATTAAAGAGGGCCACTGCAATTCAGTTTTAAACTGTGTAATTAAGGATTGTATACTAAAAGTTCAGATGCCTTTGCATGTTGAGTGACAATGACACGCAGTTTTTCTAAAATTTGGGAAGAAAGACTTAGCTAGTTTAGGGATAAAGGTCAAGACAATCTCTACATATTTTTCTCGTGGTAACATGTCTGACAGAGTCAATAAGGAAGTAGATTGGTTATTAAGGGTTTATTGTTCTGAACGCCATACAAAGTGGGCATATGAACTAGAGATGTGTTTGAATAATGCGATACACGAAAGTATTGGTTATTCTCCTTTGTCATGGCAAAAGGACGAAGTGGGGGTGGGAACCACCAATTGAAACACACTGAGAGCTAGCACACGACAAAATGCTAAACCGAGCATGTAAGCACCAAGAAATATATTGCAAGGATTATCTGGATTATCAATTAAAGTGAGTGATTCGGTACTTTTAAGATGGCATCAGCTATCTACGGCCATTGATGGGTCGATTGCTAAGTTGTTTTTGTTGTATGAAGGCTCATTTCGAGTAGTTGGGATAGCTGGTCCCAATTCATATATTATAAGTGGTCAGAAGGACAATGATTTAGGCAAGCTTAAAATTGTCAACCTAAAGCCTTACAAGACTTTGTCGTAGAAATAGTCTAACGCTTTAGTTACATAAGAGATATTTAGCGGTTTTTTAGTAACACTAGAAGGTTTATATTTTTCATCTCTAAGTATAAGATATCCCAAGTCATCCTTTTCAATATCAGAATTCTTTTCTGGTGCTTCTAGTTCCAGTCCTGCGTATAAATTCTCTATATATCTTTGCCACTTTCTCAACATTTTCTATAATTATGTCTCCTTCCTTATATTTTTGATATACGGTTTTATATCAGTATAAGCTTCGTTTGTCTCGCCTATTTTCGTCTTGGTTTGTACCTCTTTCTACTTTTCATCAATTCCTTGTGTTTTAGCTTTTCTGCGTTTGCGAGTAATTTCTTATTTTATGGATTTGTATCTCTGTTTTCCTGCTTCGTCTGGCCTGTTTTTGTATTTTCGCCGTTTTTCTTGGTTTGGCGATTAGAGGCACAGGTGAGGTCCTATCTATAATGTACTTTTGCATCGCGTTGCACGTGTAAGTGATGGACGAGTTAATGCCTCGCACAGGAATTCGTTTTTCCATCAACGCGGCCGTGAGAAGTTGTACTACTCCTGTGCAATGCAGTGATCCAACAACAAGTAGGTTTTATGTTCATGTGTCTGTGTTCACTTAATAAACTATGTAACTCCCAACTAATTTCGCAACGCACCCCGCATATACGGTTTACTCTCCTATATATAACATTATTCGGCATTCCCGCACCCCCACGACTATTAAATTCAGGATATCCTTTGTTACCTATGGTTTTTTGTTTTCTTTTTTGTTTATACCCAAGAATATCTCTGGCCGTCATGTCTAAGTTGGAGTGAATGTTCATTCTGTTTCTACCTCTTTAGTATAAGAAATTTTTCCGATGCCTTTCAGGAATTTATTTGACTTTTTCTCAAATTCTTTGTACATATCTCTCTCTTTTAGTTTTTCAAAGTCAAAGTTCCTTTACCGTTCCTTTTTTTAAATTTTTAATTTTAAGCGTGGCTTTTATAATTAGTATGTTGTGGTATTATGCTTCTTAAAACTTTCACTTACGTTGATAGTGTAAAAGAACATCTCTAAAATGTGGTACCATACTTTGCTGCTTTTCACGTCCAAAACTACCACTCCTTTAATGAAGAATTCGCTTGCTTTACATCGAAAGCCTTGTATATTTAGGATGTCAGCCATACTTTCTATTCAAGGTCTGATTAATAAATGTCCAACATGTCAAATATATTTGCTGTGATACTGAAGTAAGCTTTATTTCCCAATACAACACACGCAAAATTTTTCAACGAACTTCGTTCGTTTATGAAATCGATTTGTCGTCCGTCTGTCCGTCCGAGGCCTTTCTAATGGTCGGACATCAATGTGTGATACATCAATCGATTCAGCTCCGTGTCCTGAGCTTAAGTTTTGATGTCAGTTGAAATCGGGCCACGGGGACGCCGTGCCCCCGCGATATTCCGTCGGGAAAATTAAAATTTCAAATAGGTCCAAAATTAATGTGCGATACATATTTGGACTCCCTAACATAGCTGAGTCGAAATATGGTACCCCACAAAATCTGACCACGGATACCCGACCCCCGGGGAATTAATTTTATTTTATCTGAATACTTATAATTATTACAACATAATAATTTTAATTTCTTTAAATTGTTTTAAAGTAAGTCTACATTTGGAAGTTCGTTGCGACAATGCCTTGCATTTTCAACTTGTTTATATCTGAATTTAAGAATCCACTTTCTCGACTATTTCAGTTAGAAAAATATAAATATAAATTTTCTAATCTTGTTTGGTAATTAAACCACTCAAAATTGTTAAAATCGTCTTTATTTGAGTAAATTTACGTAAATAAATACGATTTTAACAAATCTGAGTGGTTCAATTCCCAAGGAAGTTTAAGAAAAATAGAAAACAAACCATAGCAAACTTACAGGGGGTATAAAAATATTTTCCCGATCGAATATACTAGTATATTAACCTCTACTAAAATTTTTAGAGTACAAATATTTATGAATAGTAATGTAAGGAACAACGACAGTACAGTTTGAAGGAAAAAACTGTTGTGGCAATGTTGAACTCTATACTTTTACTAGAATGGCCTACAGTCCACAGCACTTCTATTGGCTCCCAACGTCGAGCTGCATCAACTACAAGCACATTTAGCGGCTCCCAAAGTCGTACCGCATCAGCCACAGAATACATCAATATATAGTTGTAGATTGATGTGATTTAAAGTGAGCCCCAGGTTTGGCGTCAATAAAAGTGCTGTCGGTTGAAGAGTTCCGACGTTGGGAACCAATAAGAGAGCTGTGAATTGTCTACGGGTTTATAAAAATTGCTATAGATTGATTCATAATGAACCTAAGCAAGAGATTTCTTCTGATGAATACTTCAAATTTGTCCGCTGTCTAGCTAGCTTTCCTCAAATAGTACCATTAGAATCATACATCAAATTTATAGTAGTAATACGAACAATTTTTTTATAAACTATCTTTCTAAGGCTAATTAGTACATCCACAACAGTTTTCTTTTACAAACAATATCTTATAAACAATAACATCTATGAATAGCCACTTTATTTCATCACAAATCTTATATACCAAAAATAAATCCAAAATTTCCACAACAGTTTTACCTTAGGTATAATATGAAAGAAATATGTACCTTCTGGATAATCACTCATTTATACTAAAAATAGTGTCCAAAAATCTTTGTTTTAATAAATCTTAATCGCTTAATTTTCATTCATAAACAACTCCCAAATTACATCTTATTATGTACAAATTTTATCAAAATAAGTCGTATAATGTAATACCAGCATAGAATTATGCACCACAAAGTATGCTCGATAATACTGAGTATAAACTATACTGCAATAACAGACGAAACAACACAAGACAACAAGTCACATACCACATTCGTTCACAGACAAAAGCAATAGAAATATTCAATTCAGGCACGCATTATACAGAAAAAGACGTGAGAAATAATAGATAAATAGTTGAATAACTATCTGAATTAAATCAAAAGCATGTACCGCCAAGACAACGTAGAAATAGTAGTTATCATAATATTATGTACGAGAATCATACCGAACAATTCACATAAATACAACTACACCCAAATACATACTACAACTACCAAAATCAGTTATGTTGGAAACATGTCTAATCAGCTAAACGTTCCTAAACACCTAATCATAGCACGTTCGACGGCAACCTATGTACTTATCTACAAAATTTTCATTGGAAAATCACAGTAGCAAATACGGGGTAACAGTAAACATAATTTTGTATGACTATATCTTTAAGGATACAAAAAACTAAATAGAAAAGTCACGTACTGCTTTGTTTCAGTGGCTGTTGTTGTCGCATTCTTTGTATGTTGGGCACCATTCCACGCCCAGCGATTGCTCGCCGTCTACCTCTCTAGTGCTTCACCTGAAGATCAAGAGGCTTTTGTCAAATTCTACATTGTTCTAATGTACACTTCGGGAATACTTTACTTTGTTTCAACCACAATCAATCCTCTGCTATACAACATAATGTCGAAGAAATTTCGGGAAGCATTCAAGGTAAGTTTATAGCATGTATATAACCTATTTTTTAAGTAGGCGGAAGGTACCGACCGCACTAAAATTTTTAAAAGCATCTGGATATGTAAAAAGATAGTATGGAACTATTTCTTATTATGTACACTTAGTTTGCTTCTATACTTGAACTACTTTACAGAATTTTATGTAGTTACGAGGCATTTAAGCTTTGTAAAACTGTGGCTATGTAGCGACTAAAGTAACGCTTTGCAATCCGTAGCAGTTTCCTTTCCTTCTGGTTACGTCTCTAGATCGTGCTTTGTAAATTTGCACACAGCTAAAAGTGTTACATGCTAATTAGTGGAGTTTTACCACCTGAACAACTATATCTAAAGCATTGAGCCATAAGTATTGTATTTTTGGAGTTAATTAAATATTATCAGCTACCCAAATAAAGCTGTAAATTATAAACGTAATTATCTTTTATATTTCACAGTTTATTGCCAGAAAAAGCGTTTTCCTGTAGTTTGATGCTAGTACTGGACTTAATAAAATTAATGTAAAGTGATTTTATTTCCTGTTTACCTGTTTTATTTAAATTATTTAGACAATCTAATTAAGCATTGTAAATTAAATGTAAGTATTTCTTCGCAGAATCCATGTCTGTTTCATACAAGTGCCCTTGAATATAATAAATGTTTTAAATGTCGTTGAATCATTGAATTACTGAAATCGTTTGAAAGTACTGGGTGTTTCAAAAGTAATCACTCATTTCTAGAAAAAAGAACTTTATTTACATCAACACAACAACAGGTGAAAAGTACATCACAGACTTAACACAGTTCACTGGACTTCAACATGGCCACCCTGCATGCCAATGCCAAACCGCGACCCTTCAACACAGGCACGGAACACACGCTGCAGCATTTGGGTAAGTTGTTTTCACTGCATTATTGATCTATGCCGTAATTTATTCTACAGAAGCGAGTGATTTAATTTAACCCCCTACAACTGCATAGAGTCGGCAGCCAAATTGCTGGAGACCCTTGCCCAATTCAGCCATTAGAAAGAAAGCGTTTGTTGAAGATAATCGCGCATGGAGTAGACTAAATGTGGAGGTGCCCGTTGTATTGAAGGATCACAGTATCAAGGATTCCGTCTGATAACACCAGAAGCTAAAGAAATATTTGTTGCATATCCGGGTAGGTCGTCTAGTTAATTCTGCTCGCTTAAAAAAAAAAGGTTATACATGTGCTCTTTCATGAGACATAACCACACATTCACTTTCGGCATCACCCTTTACCATTGCAATGTCGCATGTTGTTGCTCGTGTGTGTTAATGAAGATCCACCATATCACAGGTATGAAATATCGATTCATCGCTAAACAGTGCATCATCCAAGAGATTATCCGATTCTATACTCTACAGGAATCGGCGCACATTTCTTACTGTGCGGCGCAATCAACGGATTCGAGGTGATGTAGCACCTAGAAACGATAGGGTATCTTGTATAGGATATACCACAGGATGCGACTTATACTGCTGTGAGATCTCGGCATGCTCCCTTCTTAGGAGACGGGTTGATAGCTTTAGACTTCTCTCAATAGCTGCTCGTACACTTTTCACATGTTCCCTTGCAACTGGCGAACGACTTGACCGTTGCTCACCGTGAACGCTTCCTGTTCTTTTAAACTTATTAACCAGGAGACGACTATTTTTCTTTGTCAGTGCATCCGAACGGTACCGTTGATGAAACCTTTCCTGAACGACTTCAAACAACTTGCTTTTAGGTCTCCAACAACCAGCACTGCTCACTTGTAGGGATGGACTCGGGCTCGGTCTTTTGGGCCAGCCCGGCCCGGGCCCGGCCCGGGCCCGGCCCGATTTCGGGCTCGAATCCGGGCCGTGCCCTTGACTACTTTATTTGGACCGGGCCAGGGCTGGGCCTATCTTTTTTCGGACCGGGCCGGGCCAAACGTTTCGGGCCGGCCCAAATTTATCGGGGCGAAAAACGCATGAGTAGATACTTCACTGTACTTTCACTTCTATCTCACATTGAGTAAAGTAAACGTTCTTAATTATATTTTCACGTAGTGTCTTCATGAACCCATTAATAATACTGTACAACGTTCTTCTCTCTCTAACAGTCAATGTTTCTCTTTTTGGGCACTGTTTCTTAAGATAATGATTCTTTCTATCTCTGCTGTTCCACTCGCACAAAAAGTAACAAAATTTTGTATAACCAAGTTGTAAACCAAGTAACAGTGCTACAACTTTAAGATCTTCACAAACATGCCATAAATGTTTCTCGTACTAAATCATGTTCAACACAAGTTTTATACTTTCATATGTCTCCTTCATGTTAGCTGCATGAACCAAAGGAATCAACAGGTATTTATTCCCAACATGAAGAAGAACCGCTTTCAAACTACGTTTTGAAAAGTCTATAAAAAGACGCCATTCATCAGGATTGTGGGTATGTCCAAAAGCTTCCAGTAAAGATTCCACATCATTGCAATAAACTATGTCCGCACACTGTGAGAAAAAACATTCGAAGTCACACTGTCTGTCATGGAAACCGCTTATTTTTGTGTTGCGTTGTAAAAGATTCCATCCTTCTAGTCGTGATGCTAGTATTTCAACTTGATTCTTGGATAAATGTAGATCATGAACGAGATCATTTAGTTCAGACTGATTTATTAAGTGCGGTTCAGTATTTGTATTTTCTAAAAAGTCTGGGTCCCTCCTTTCTTCATCATCCGATAAATCTGTACAACCTTCAACAACATCGTCGTCTAATTCCCATGTTTTTGGTGCTACCGGAATTGGAAGCTGTGGACTGTGAGGCACTGGTCTTAAAGCAGAGGGAGTATTAGGATATTTAACAGTGTGTCTAGTCTTAGCTGTTATCGCTGCTCTGATATTTTTGTTAAACAAAATAACAGTCTGTGGAGTGATCCTTTCTCCAAACCGTCGGAACTGCAAATGTCATGTGACGGGATTTATTCAACCAACCAGTTAACAACGTTACACACAAATTACAACAACTATGAGGGGCCCAGGACTTATCCTGCTCACCTAATTTACATCCAAAATATAATTCATACGATTTTTGTATCAATGAAGTTATATTTCTTCTCTAAGACTTTAGTGTTGCCTCACCACAAATATAGCAGAAACAGTCTGGGTAGTTAATGCAACTACGTGACATTTTTATTAAAAGTTTCACTGTAATACACTCACAAACACTTAACACAGATCATTTAAACAGTACGGAAAATTAAATCACAAACTGATACGAAAAGAATCTGTACTCCGACGAATAAGCTGCAATACTCGAGATCTCGCATTAGACTAACTGGAGATATTTGTTACTTGCGTTTGTTTGATTTATTTTAATATAGACTGAGTCATCTAAGTCGTAAAAACTGGACAAAACTAAACACGCATAAAGTGTGATTAATCACGCAGGACATAATTGCTAGTTATGTAATTTGAATGAATCATAGTAATGTGTCATTTGTAAATGGCTTCATTAATGTGTTGAAATAATAAAATTATATTATTATTTATCCTGGGCATTAAGAACAAAAATAAAATGTTTAGTTTGAATAACAAGATACATATTGAAAAAAAAACAGCTTATTATTATTAAACAAGCATAGTTAGAGCTCAAGTTACGTTTGCAGGAAAATGTATAATAATGTCATAAAAAAAGGATAAAGTAAATAAAATTTTATTGGTATATAAAAGGATCTATGAACTGATTTGCACCTTGTGGTAATTATTTTTACAAAACTTTTCAACCTTAAACAATTACTTCATTTTACTTCTATTCCATCTGATAATATGTATTTCTAAAGAATAAGGTATCCTCTACATACCACAATTTTAAAATCCAACATTTTTAAGCAAACATCGGTATATTATTTGACTTTCAGGTTCCTTAAGTTCTAATAACATTAGGTACCAATTTTCAATCGCTTGAGATACTAACTGATGAAGTTTGGTACCGTTTATACTATGACCTATAAACAATTTATTTAATTTCTAGCATTCAGTAATTCACCAAAAATGTTAAATCTTGAACTTTGGTACAATTTGTTAGTCGGTCAAATGAAAATTTAAAAGAGCTAGAACAAAGACAGTCAAATTATAGATCAAAGTTCAATTCCAAAAGCTTCAGTTTCTCAAAGTAAAAAAAGGCTATAAAAATCCGTCTGTAACAATTTTATAAACATTGAAATTTGTTAAACATTTTGTACTTTTGTTACATATTTCTAGGATTTTTCAAAGAATCAAAAATCAAATGATATACTACGGCATGTTCCACAAGTATCTTGATTGTAACTCAAAATCATCATACTCTTAAATCAAACAAAAGAGTGATAGTTACTTGTTGAACACAACTGAAAAAATATCTTCTCATGCACGGAATGAAAGTCGGGCCGGCCCGAAATTTTGGGCTGAGCCGGCCCGGCCCGCCAGGTTTCATTTCGGGTTGAGTCTCGGGCCGGGCCGGTCACTTTTCTGCGTCGGGTCGGACCGGGCTTATTAAAAGCCCGGCCCGGTCCGGTACGAGTCCATCCCTACTCACTTGTGTATTGTGAGCATCTGTTTCATTCATCTGAAACAAAAGAAGTTCCCTATTTTATTCCATGAAACAAGTTATTACCTTTGAAACGCCCACTATGTACTTGAGCACGCTAAATTCTAGAAAATAAAAGAACAACAATTGATTTTTAATTTCTGTGCCCTTACATGCTTTATATCTTTTGTAAAAAAACAATACCCAATGGAAATATCGGTTATTAATTCCTGCATTATTTTCATAATGCGTATGTATTGTCTGCTATCAAAATTAAAGAGCCAGAGCAAGTATTATCAACACAGATGTAGAACGTAATGAAATTGAGTGCTGATATGCAGAAAAAGTGTTAGTGACTTCGACGTTCTATCATACAGCAAGTTTTACAAAGGATTTCTCATTTGAGCTGACTCTTATATTTTTTACAATGACTTAGTTTCCAACTTTTTCTGGACCACCCCATCCTTGACTAGAAACAATAGTTCAACACCCTCTTTCTAATAATAGTTCGTGTACCAAATATTAAAATATTCTTCTATGTTATCTAACTATCTAACAGTTCAAATTCACAAACTACAAATTAATTAAAACTATAAATGTATTAAAAAGTTTTTTATTAAAAACTTAAAAATAAACAATATCAAGAAAAAAAATGTAGAATAGTTGAGGTGTCACACCTAAATGCGAGGGGTAAAATATAAGGCCCCGCTGAAGGCGTACTAGGAGTGAATTGTAGCAACGCTATGCTCGAACCGATGGAAGTGGCTCGAACTCGAAGAGATTATGTTCCTGCGGTTAGTCAAAGAGCACACAAGGGTCGTAGAAGTGCTACATAAGAGAAAAGTAGATATGGGCGCCAGGGCTAGGTTCCGCCCAGGAAACAACTCAAGCAAAAAGTCAACCACACCCAACCCGATTAGGAAGACTATGTAATCCAGGTTAGAATTCCCCGCAGTAATTATCTTAACAGCTCCTGATTTCCAATTAATAAAAGCTTTGTGTCGTATACACTTGCACAATCTCTTTAATATTTATAAATAAAGTAACCAGACAGATTCTAAGCAATATAAAATAATGTGAACCAGTGGCAATGTAATTATGACACTGAGTAACTCAAGACAAAAGCCTCTAGGCTCGTATTAAAAATTTAAAATTGAGTGTTGTGAATATAAATTACCAAATATTTATATCCCACAATGTGCGCAAATTGTGTTCACAATTAGACTTAACATAGCAATATTCTTTTATAATCTTTACATTTTTATCGATAGTTAATTGTCACATATAAATCCCTTCACCCTTAAATAATTATTCTCAGTTATGAAAAATTTAAGACCAATCAATATTTTATTCTAGTTAGAAATAAATAACTTTACTACTTGGCACCACAAGTAAACTATTTTCTGGGGCTACTCACGATCACCCCTTGAACATGAACCTGTACCGATGAATTGGATTCCGGAACAACCGATCCAATATCCAGCGTCAGCAGTACCAACTAGCGATTAAGCCTCTTCTTCAACTCTACTACCAATTCCAGAACCAAACGCAGAAAGACATTCACAAAACACACGAATGCGCTAACAACTAATAATTCAGGACAATCTAAAAACCCTGCAATAATACAATTAACCACCTGTTAATTATAACCCCTCTTTACCTTCGTTAAAAAGGGTTCTTATACAATACCAATAAATTCTTGCTCTGTTGAAATATAGACAGAAGTGCTAATATCTAAAGCATTTAATATTAGTACCATAAGGACAAAGTTTATTACTTACAAAAGATGGACGCTCACGCCAAACTATCTTTCCGATAAGCGGCCCGAACAGATGTGGAATTTTAATTTGTACCAACAACTAGAAATATCCGTTCAGTAAATTTAGGTGTGCTTACCATTTCCTACAAATCCTCACAACGTAAGTTCGGGTAGTTTCAACTCTGAAAACCCTTTTAATTTAGTAAGCCACCAAGCGTGTTTTACGTGCGACCTAACGTTCTTCTGTTCGTAAAATCAATAATTATGTCCGCGCAGCCTGCTATCATGTTAACAAACAAGTACTGATATCCCGACTCTTTATACAACACATTGATGCGATACTACGCCTTCAAACATTGAGATATAGTTTAAACAATGGTTAAATTTCCTTAAAATAACTTTCTTCCTTTTGACAATACGAGTGCGTTCCTCAACGTTACACCAATCAAATAAATAAATTTCTTTATTACTAGACATTTACAACTTTATATACAGAATTATATACAGAAATTGAATTAATTTTGTAGCGGTCATAAAATGACTGTTACAGAGGCTGGTGGAGTTTTAACTATTAGTTAATATCGGTTTCCAATTTTATTAACATCAGTCGTAAATTGCCACAATCAGCGACGTGCAGTCTTTCTCTTCTTAGACATTAACCACTGTACTGAAGCCAAAATTTTTTTAGTAATATTTCTGCTCGCTTTCTATAACATTGAGCTGTAACACCGCTTCGAATACAATTGCGCACTAATTCAAAATGTACAGCTTTGTTAGCACGATCTTGTAAAAAGCTACAAAACACATTACTGTCGACTTAAGAGACTAACACAATTTGTGTAAGCAAATCACATGCACAATGTTAATGACACGATAGATTTTGCCCCGTCTCGATATTCCTACGAGCTTATTGTAGAACCGTTTCTTAATATTCCTATTACAGGGCACTTGCGTTTGTATTAGACAAAAATTTAACAAAAGCATTTGGTTGCGTGTAATTACGTTTACGTTTGCTTTCTTTCTTGGGCTTTTGTGTAACATGTAATCAAACCTTTCTAATTTTCTTTCCTCTCTTGACACTACTCATTTACATCGCATGTCTTTTTTTGTTACTGTCAGAGTTAAGACCGGAAATAAAAGTGTTCTAGAACCGTCATCAGTTTCAATACTTTTAATTGGCTCATTGGTTGCAAGAGAATACGTGCAGAAAGGTTTCTCTTTTCAGTAAATAAACTCTCGGATGTTGTAGACGTTTCAGTATTTCCTCCATATCCAAGATACGAAGCCCATTACAGCGGACCATATTGGCAGCAGTTTGCAAAGCTTGTACAATCTTTAGTAAAACCGGGATTACAATGTAAGTTGTTTCGATCACCTTCACATCGAATGTTTGATTCTTTTTATAGTTAGTATAAATTATTTCTATTTCGTTCATAAAATTAGCTTCATTCTGTTGATCTTCCTCGTTCTCTTCATTTTCGCCAAGCGAATTACATTCACTACCATTAATGTCAGTACCGTCGTTTTCCACGTCATAAATAATTTCGCAGTCAGATATTACTGATTTTAAATAATTCTTAGATCTTTCACATGATATAGATATAGAGTTGCCTTCATAAGTGTTGAATGCAACAATAAAAATATGTCGTAAAAGTACTTTTACTTCCTTATAATTGACGCTTTTCTCGATTAAACCAACATCATGCATGTAGAATACTTTAACTCTTTTAAATTTGCTTCATTTCAATTCAGGCCACCCACTAATAATATACATAGTATGCGCTAAATCACTTCTAGGCATACACAATGGACGTTCTTGGTCTGAATAGTCTTTTTAAATCAAGTATGCTGAATAGACCTGCAAATATTTACTAAGAGTAGAATATTGGGTAAAAACTTTGACACAAACCATTTGCAGAGCATTGCTTAAGTCCGTGGCACAAATTTTAGGTACAGATAGTTTATTACATAACCATTTTGTTAGGTAATACGAAATGAATTGTGGTCCTTTACCAAATTCGGCGTTGTATTATACCTTCTATGTAATAAAAGAGGGTTGGTTATTGCTTACTATTAAAAATATTAGAAATATGCGTAAGACATTCTAATCGCTGTGTTATCAAATAGGTTTGCATTTAGATCAAAGTATAATTTTAAATCTTCAATATTACCTGTATAACGGTTATCTGAAAGCAAAATAGAGAGTCCATATAAACTATATTGTCGTTTTATTTAATAAATACTGCAAAATTATTAAATTCTTTATCATTACTCCTTGAACCAATTAAGGTCACTGTCCACGTTACAGGCATTGTAACATATAAATTTTCGGTAAATTTGTTCATTGACTTTAGCGCGATGCATCTGTTATTTTAGTTGTTATCTAACAACATTTATATAATTCATTCAGCCATTATTGCATATTTAATAATCAATAAACTCCCAAAGCACACTTTAATTCAAATTACACTTAAAATCTACTACATACTACATATTCCTTACTGATAACACTTAAATATACAACTTGTTAACGTGTTCCTACATCTTAAAGGATCTAAGATTTCAAATTGTTCCGACGATTGGCGATCGTTGGTCACTTTTCGTTTCTTAGTTGAACTGGAAGGTCGCTCCGTGTTGACAACATTCAACATGTGCAGGAAAATCAAGTTTTCCTGGCGAAGACGTCGTAATACACGGTCAGACTGTTAAAAGTTGTCCATGACAACTAATGTAGAAATGTAGTGTACAAATCCCTTTGCGAACGGTTTGTATAAATGAGTAAGCATGCAAAATTAATTATTTTATTATAGTGCAACTTTGATACCGTGCAACTTTGCAACCATGAAATTTTGAATTTTAAAACCTTGAAGCTTTGGAATGTTAAAACTTCTATAACTCTGGAAATGTGGATGGTCGTGTAATCATTTAGAAGTAATTTCACTTAAATTTATGGAACTCGTTTAGAAGGCAAATCAATAAACTACTATGATCCACACGTGGCCGACGTTACTATGTAACCAGCGTGTTCTACTGATGCACAGGTCGTTTGAAGGTTACAGGTCATTGCCGCTGTCGGTAAGAAAGTATTAGTTTCTAAAATAATGCTGACGTTACAAAGTCCATTGCGTAAATTTTGCATGCAATGATATGCTTTTGAAACTTGTTTTACATTACGTGCTGTATGCAATTTATTATGACTTGTGTAAATGTTTTGTTAATTAATTTTCAAAAGATCCTT
Source organism: Platerodrilus igneus (assembly GCA_036346225.1). NCBI lineage: Eukaryota > Metazoa > Arthropoda > Insecta > Coleoptera > Lycidae > Platerodrilus > Platerodrilus igneus. The sequence continues at coordinate 6,347,889 of JARFIW010000165.1, read as the reverse complement.
TTGTAAAGTATAAAGTACAATGAGTACTATAACCTATTTCTAATTAATAGTGTGTTCAATTTAAAATATCATATCTCACCGATTGTACAGGTGTAGATATACTTAATCAGTTATCTTGTTTATGACGAATTGAAATACTAATATGTTAAGTTATAATACCTGAATGCTATATGATGAAAATTGAAACGTAAAGTAATCTGTCAATTATTGATCTTTACCAAAAGTTAAATAAAAAATATTTAAACATTGTGAGGTCGCGTAGCGCTACAATGACTACTTTATAAAAATATATAATGTCCATAATTAAATATCTGACTTAGAAATCACTTTCATAAGAATTGAACTTTATTTATTACTGTTATTTACTATGATGTTATTTACATTTCTTAAAAGAGAATACAGAATTATTTTTATTGGACTTCAGTTCATTTTTCAGTAATATTAAATTTTCCAAATTTTTGTACGCTGTTTACAAAGTAAACTTATCCGAAAGAGTATCATGATAGTAGAGACAATTGAACTTAATTCTAAGATTCTATATTCATACTGATCCGTAATATATATATATAGGGTGTCTATGTTGCTAGAAACTATGTTTCAGAGTCACCCCACTCATCGTTAGATTCTTGAAGAAGACGAACAGATGTAAGTATGATACATGTGACAATCAAACTTTGTATTTAAAGGGGTTTATGATAATATAGGTTTCCAAATTTTCCTAGAAGGAAATTTATTTAGTCAGTTGCTTTATAAAAAATTTAGGTGGCGTTCTTTATTCTGTTTCTTTCAACTCAAATATACCCACTGACCCAATCTCATGCGACCGTGGGCCAAAAAACCCAGTTAGCTAAATGTCTTAAGAGTGTTCTTTTACTATAAGCCAATTTCCACCCAAACCTTACCCTGGGCTTGATACAAGTACATAAGAATTCTCGATAGGCAATGTTAATCTACTACAATTCATTGTGGAATAGATTGATAGAAAAAAATATAGATAAGAGCATATTAGCTTACAATCTTCAAATTCAACTAGTTTTCTGAACAAAACTTACATAGTTTTAAACCCACAAAACCGAATTGAGTAACGCGTACAATACATTATACTTTTTCAAAGCACTTCATCTTCCTTATCGTTGAAATCTGTACAACTTTCATTGTAAACTAATGCCAATTTTAACAATATTGTATTTAAAATATTATATGAGTGCTGTACGTCAAATTAATACTTACGCTGTCGTAGAAAACAGTGTGAAATTATATTTTGAGGTTGTTCACAAAAATGCAGTTCTTTCAAAATTAGAACACCATTTCCAAATCACAATAAATTTATAGATGGCTACGTTTGAATGCAATTATTTGATCTTGTAATATACCATAAAGATGGGAAATGCTTCGATATAAAAAGCTATTTAAAATTTTATTGAATAATTAAACCGAGGATGCACATTGGTTTCTAAATGAAGATTTGAATAATATGCAAGATTTTCTAAACTGGGATTTGAACGTCAATTTATAATAAAGCCAAGAAGCTGAAGATACGAATTGTAGAAGTGCTTGTGGATTTTTACAAGAATTGCTTTAAGAAAAACTTTGTTTGCAACTGATATTTTAGTATTTCTCATTTAAATTTAAGCTAGAATAAGTTCTAATCATTTAATTTTTTGTAAACGTGTTTACCAGGAAAGTTAGTGGTCAGAGTTCAAAACATTTTTATAGACTATCTGTCAAGGAGTTTTTGGCCAAACAAACCTTACAAGCGTGGGAATAAACAAAGTCGGGTAAAATATCATTAAAAGAAGAAATTTAGTTCTGTATATTGAAAATACGGTAAGAGACATTTTGGCAATTAAGGAAATAGGTACTTGTTAGAAATAATTTTATGCTTTAAAGAAACGATGTTGTAAATGTTCTATATGCTTTTGTGTGAGAGAAAATATTGCATACTGTATAAATGCTTTATGATATTGCTGTGTTTGATTTCATTTTGAAAACTCCGTCAATTCCATCGAACCATTCAGGCAAAGTAAAGTTGGAAAGGAAGGCAAGTCAACAATTTCAAATTTTACAATTTGTTGTATCTGTATCATAGCATCTTTTTAGCGGCGCATCAAAGCGAGACCTTGTCACAGCAATATATGTATATTATTTATGCTTACGTATTGTCGACCTAAAATCAAAAATTGTGATTTTACATTTATTTGAGTCAGCACAAAACTGTATATGATCTGTTTCTATTTCTACGACTATGAAATCATCTGGCACCATTACTTCTTTGTAGACAAAACGAAATTGCGCTTGTACTAATGACAATGATGACATCATATTTTACTTTTAAGAACTGACATGAATTTGATAACCTTTACTGTGGATCAAACATGATGTAAAATAATTTTCTCTTGGATTAAAATTTATAGTAACCTACAACTTATATTTCTTAAAGGGAATACTCTAGTCTTATTGGTGGACTTTACTAATATAGAAACTATTCAAATAAAACATGATGATAATTATTTCTAAGGGAACGTCACAATTTCTTAAAATGTTCGACGCGAGCTACATATCTCCCATATTAGGATGTATATAAAATTAATGTAATTATTATATCTTAGTAATAGCATGTTACATTGCATTAAATGAAGGTTATATAATTAAAGTTTAACAGAGTTCATATCAGAAATAAGAAAAGAAACGACTACTTGTATTCCAGACGCAACCTGATGCGGCAGGTTCAGAAACAATGAAGTGCAATAAAGCAGTCTTAATTAAATTTACTTAGAATAAGACATTGTATGATTGTCGAGAAACTACAGACAGCAAGATCTACACTTTCCCACAACAGAAGTGAAACCAAAGGCTTTATAAATACTGTGAAGAGCCCCTGATCGCCAGCCAGTCTTTGAACTTCATAACTTTAACATTGTTGGTTGTTCAAGCTACTCATTATAATTATTAATTATTGACTTATTAAAGTATTAATTTATAGTTTTCGTCAATTTCAATTACTTAATGTTCAAGGAACAAACGTTCAAGTGTTATAAAAAAAACAACTCATTTTTATAATTAAAACAAATTTGATAGAAGTGTTATTGGAAATAAAACTTTTTAAAAAGAAGCTCCCAATGACCCGAAATCTCTCGCGCACTTAAATAGGAGAAATCTTACATGAATTTTTCAAAGAAGAGAAGTAAACTAAGCGCTCACACAATTTTTAGGAACTATATAAAGAAATTAGACTAGCAAAGTAAATTATAAATAGTCTAAAGTATAGTAACGTTATAAAGATTTTACTCTCCATAAATGTTTCAGTTAACTTACTCAGTGGATCACAAAATATTTACCCATGAAAACGTTGCGCATTTTGCGTCATGTCAAAGTCTGCTCGCTACAAAGATTTTGACGAGAGAAACAGATCCGTTTGTATTTCTGGTTCACATGTTTATATATCTCAACAACATGTTGCTGCGTTTTTAGGGAACATGCATAACGCATGACTGTTTTTAAAGCCGATGGCGAGCATTGCTGTAAAGGACATCAAAGTTAAACTTAAATGGAGTGAAATCATGTACATAATAAGCTCTAATGTACATTATATCACCACTTTATTAAATCACGTACGCTATTGCGTCTCCTTGCGCTGAGTTGTGGATACCACTTTGTTTAGAGAAACAAGCACTCATTCTCTAGAAAACTCCACAATGATGTTTACATTTAAGACTTGGGAAATTCTCTCCTCATTCTTCTGGCACAATCTTAGATAGGCCAATTTTTTTTTTTAAATTCTGAAAGTGGTGTTGGTTTTAAAAAAAATCAAAGAAGATAACGACATAAAAATCAAAATTGTGAATTTAATTTTGAACATTTTGGAATTTGTTTATAGCTGAATTAAATAAAATATTGTTGTAATTTTTATACCATCATCTTCAGAATGCTTTCTTGTTATGAAATGCACCAAAAAATTAATTGATTTGTTGAATTTTTCTATCTAAGATTGTGCCAGAAGTATTTTGCATAAGCGTAGTGTGGATTTAAACTAGTCGGTATGCGGGAACATTCCCAACAGTTCACCAAGTTTTACGAAGGTGTCGCTAGGCTATTTTTATGAAAGTAATTAGACGTGACTGCAACAGCATTTTCTGCATCCGTTAATGTAAAAGGGAGAACTATAATCGTCGGTAAGTGCATCAAACCAGAGCAATAGTGTTTAAAGCTCATTGGATAGGGAATCTAACAAATTGCTGACGTACTATTCAACTCCACGTGGACCGAGTATAATAAAGACAACTGATATTGAGTGTACGGCTATTAATTGTTTGCTTTTGTTAGATATTCACAACAGCAATCTCAATATGAATTGGATTTTATAGTTTTAATAATTAGTAAATAACTTCACAAAGCGTTATTTAGGCTTTATTGTTATTTTAAAATAAAAACCTTGAAGGCTTGCTTGTCGATGCTTGTTTTATGGCTTATAAAAGCCTTTCGTAGCAACTCACTGCATTCAGGAATGTTCCAGAAGAGCTTTCTATTTTCGTTGAATAATTTATATTCCTGGTAATGAATTTATTCGTTTCTGATATTTTGAACACATTTATACCGGGTGTAACAAAATAAGTGTAAAACATTTCAGGGGATGATTCCTCTTCGTAAAAGAGATAGGGTCTTTCATATAAAGAAACTTCATTGGAGCACCCCTTGTTAAGATACAGATACATAAAATTCGTTTTTCTTTTTTTTACAAACACTAAAAAAGTTACAAAATTGAAATTAAGGTGACATTTTTTATTATCAAAAATACACTAACTCAGTAATTTATTTCGTTTACACCATGGTTGTAAGAGGTGAAAACGCAACCCCTAAAATTTATTTCCAATGTAACTTTTTGTCTTATTATTTGTTTGCCATTTAAAAATTTTTTCCAGTAGCTTATTTCATTCTAAACAAAAAATGTCTCTTGCATTTTTTGCCCAAAATTAACCAGTTCGCAGGAAAAAATTATTTTACAAACAACTACAGATATACATCGTCATAAGACGAAAATGCGAAACTAATTTATCTAATAGGCCGCTATTAGTGATAATGACAACTAAATTGTTATCACACTGAGTAACTAAATAAAGTGCCAGGGATAGATGATATACCCGCAGAATTAATAAAATATGCAAGTCAGAAAACTTTAGACAGATTAGTAAATACTCCCTGTATGTTTGTTGTGGTTTGTTTAGCATTCTTCTTAATCTTCTTTGGGAATGAAACCACTCATAGTTTTTAAAATCTATTTTATTTACGTTTCGATGCATGACCTAGGATCGTTGATAGGTGTGAGAATTTTAGGTTAGTTTAACTTCCAACGCTTCCAAAAAATTAACAATAATAATTAAAAATAGAGTAGAAGCTTTGACTGAGAATTATTTAGACGAAGACCAATATGGTTTTCGTAAAGACAGAGGCACTAGAGAACCGATACTAATGATTAGGGTAATTATCGAAAAAAGGTGACAAAAAACCAAAAAGACAACGATCCTAGGTCATGGATCGAAACGTAAATAAAATAGATTTTAAAAACTATGAGTGGTTTCATTCCCAAAAAAGATTAAGAAGAATTTAGACAGATTATATGAACTGGTAAAAGTAATATATGACACAGGTGAGGTCCCAATAGATTTTGAAAAAAATATTATTATCCTAATCCCAAATAGTCAGGAGTTGATAGGTGTGAGAATTTTAGGTTAGTTTAACTTCCCACGCTTCCAAAATATTAACAATAATAATTAAAAATAGAGCAGAAGCTTTGACTGAGAATTATTTAGACGAAGACCAATATGGTTTTCGTAAAGACAGAGGCACTAGAGAACCGATACTAATGATTAGGGTAATTATCGAAAAAAGGTGACAAAAAAACAAAAAGACTCATTTGTAGATTTAGATAAAGCATTTGATAGGGTTAAATGGATTATTATGTTGAGGGTTTTGCGAAGAATAAGAATCTCTCATAGGGACATAAATATTCTTTACAGTATATATAAAAATCAAAGTGTAGTAATTAGGTTTGATAAAATAGAAAAGGAAGCTAAGATTAGAAATGGTGTTAGACAGAGCTGTACACTATCTCCCTTGATTTTTAATGTTTATATTGAGGAAGCTTTAAACTTAGTTAGAGAGAGAAAAAAGATAAATATTAGTGCACCGGAACAGAAAATAGACATGTTTCTTTTTGCAAATGATATAGCAATTATAGCAGAGTCTAGAAAAGAGGTAGGAAAGTTTTTAAATATTTTAGATGAGATAGTACAGAGTAACTATAGTATGAGAATTAACTCAGGAAAGACAAAGATAATGACAAGTGAGTTACAGCCTAGTTCCAAACCAAAATTAAAAATAGATAATACCGAGTTAGAGGAGCTATACGAATTTTGCTATTTAGGTAGTATAATTACAAAGGACGGACGTAGCAGAAGGGATATAGTAGCCAGAATAGTTCAAGTTAGAAAAATGTTTTTAAAAAAGAAAGACTTATTAATAGCTAATAGTATTAGTTTAGATAATAGAAAAAGTTTCTTAAAGTCGTACGTATGGAGCGTTCTATTATACGGTAGTGAGACTTGGACAATTAAAGAGGTAGATAAGAAAAAGATAGAAGCTTTTGAAACTTGATGTTATAAAAAAATGTTAAAGATTAGTTGGACAGATAGAGTAACGAATCAGGAAATTTATAGAAGGATAGGTGAGGAACCCTTTATGTGGAAACGATTAAAGGTTAGGAAAAATAGAATAATAGGGCACCAATTAAGACACGAGTGAGTATGGTCTTAGATTATAGACTACCAAATAAAAATAGAGTAGGAAGACCTAGACAAAACTATATCAGTCAAATTATTAGAGATTTAGGTTGTGAAGGGTATGTAGAACTTTTTAGATTAGCACAGAATAGAAAAGGAGCTTGAGCTGCGTCAAACCGACCTTAAGTAAGGTCGAAAACAAAATGATGATGATGCTGTAGCAATGGACCATTCTATTTATTATTGGAAATTGAAAACTGATAGGATTTTAGCTAATCAGAGCTCTTCTATTTTCGACCAATCCAACAACCCAAGACCTTATTTTTATAAATAATTCCATTATTAGGTATATATAAATATAGTTGAACATATATTCTCAAAAATCAACAGAAAAATTAGCAAGTTTCAAATACATAAATTAAATACAAATTATCACATCCAAAGGCATACACAGAATAACAAAGTACATTGATATTATTAACAATTTCGACATAATACACCCGTATATGATTTATATTTTGCACATAATCATTCTATATAATCATACCCGTTTCCACACCACCTTTCGCTAAAATACAAACGCCAAAAATATATGCGATTAGAGGTAGAGTGCTAGGCGTACTATTAGTACAAGTGGTATCCCCCATGTAGGCCTAGTCCACTACGTCAATAGTCACTAATCAAGCGCATTTTCTTTTTTTCTAAAAAATTATATTTTTAAAAACATATGATTGAAATATTGCAGGGTATATTATACTTTGCAGTAGGGGAAATTGGCCGGTTCTGGTGACTCCTCCACCACCCCCACCTCCTCCACCACCCTCCACGCTCCTCAACAACCCTCAACATCCTTCCACATTCCTCCATATCGCTCCACATCCGTCCACCGCCACATCCCTCCACATCCCACAACACACCTCCACATCCCTCCACATTACTCCACCTCCACATTCCTCCACAAACCTCTACGCGTTAATAGTTATTTATTTAATGATATCACTAACACAAATTATTTGACATTGTTGGAAACACTTATTTGTCATCAAACACGCTATCTAGAAGATGTGGGCGTGAGACGATCATTCACGCAATTATTTAGAAGATTGGTGATTGCCGATTCAATTGATTCAAGCTATCATAGTGGATGTTAGTATAAACACATTCAAACCATGTATATATTTCATAATTTTTTTAACTGTTAACTAGCTTTTACTATTTCATTATAGGTACTCACACATCACTTGTAACATTAGCACCAGCGCATATATAATATAAATATATTTTATTAATAAATTTCATTATTTCTGTTTAGTGTATAATAACCTACTACAGTACGCGTATTGAGGGGAATAGCAATACTAGGAAATTGAATGGCTTGCAAATAAAAAGGAGATAGAGGGCTTGGGTGTCGATATAAATTTCAAGCTGCGAATAAAATCAGATAAAATTAAAACCACTCCAAACAAACATAAAGAAAGGACTGTCTTTTGTGTATAACTTTGTATTATAAATTAAGTTTAAATGGGCTCCATGCTTGGCATTAAATATTTATAAATTTTGTTATGTAAAATGTCAGAATAAAAATTTTTAGAATTGCTCTTTATTTACAAAGGGCTATAACGTTACCACGAAATGGCAGTCACACAGAGAGGGGTGCGTATGGGCAGGAGTGCGCATGGGCAGGGGCGCGCATGGGTAGGGGTGCGCATGCTTAGGGTGCGCATGGGCAGGGGTGCGGATGCTTAGGGTGTGCATGGGCAGGAGTGTGTCTGGGCGTACATCGGGATGTGTGAGGTACTGCATCGGATCACCAAGCATCTAATTCTTTATTTGGGTGGTACCGAGTATTTGCCGGTGTATGTATCCGGAGTAAAAAAAAAACACGATTTGTACACGTAGCTTATTAACAAAATTAGTTTATCGAGCGAAGATGACAAGCGTTACGTCATCCCTGGATGTGTATTAACCTATGCATGGAGGCATAAATATATAGGTCTAAGATGGTTGTTTATATTAGTATAGATTTTATAAATCTATTGTATATATTAGTTTTAAGATTCTATAATTTTTAACATATGCTTCCATTGGTGTCTAACTTCCTTCCCAATTTTTAAAACAGACATGTTGATGTTCATTTGTATGTTTTTTACAAATTATACAAAATTTATTCCGAACACAAACATACAAAACTTGTTTTGTTTTTTGCCCGACAATAACTGCCTAAAATTTAGGTAAAAATTACATTATATACTAATGCCACTAACTATCATAGTGAATACCAATCCAGAAACAGGATCATAATTGTGGCCATAGCTTCTTTTGGTCTATCCGGCATGTAGATAAACAGTTATCCAAGGAATTCCGACGTCATCTATGTCACCATTTTCCAATGCAATGTGTTTTTCTTCCTCGCCAGCTCGTTCCATTGAAAGTATACTACTATCGCTGCAAATCTTGGAGATATTTGTAATAGTTTTGCTTTGTAAATTATGAATGTATATTTTACCAGGCGCAAAGTTTCTTGAATTGAATAAAAATGATTGTTACTCATACAGGGTATATTCAAAATTGATAAAAATTCTTCCACGTGGGTAAATGTACTTCCAGTTGACAAAGTTCCCCATACTGCTGCATGATTTAAATGTGCATTTTTTACAGTTTCCGTGGAACATGAATATGTTTTGTCGCACGTATTGCATTTTAAAAACAGAATACTACTAAGGCCATTGTTTCGTAATAATTAAACTTCGAAATTATATTGTGGAACAAAACTGTGCAGTGCGCTTGCGCCTCTTATAGTGTAACGCGTGTGAAAGTAGTTTTGTCAAGTTTGTCGGCGACTCTTCTTCCGACTTAGCACCGGAACGGTTGTGTCGAGTTACCTGGCAACCTATACAGACAATGAACAACAGTGCCTTAGAACCAGTGTGTTTAACCGACTCCCCCGGGGTCATTGCAACAATGAAGAGGACAACACACTATGTACTATATTGGTGAGTTACTTTATGTAACATTATTGTTTGTCTTTTACATGCATACAAATTCTCGTATCTAAAGCTCGCGTTTTGTTATCTTTCGTAATACAGTCCACTCAAATGATATGACGCGCCAGCTCATTTATTCACAGTTAATTAATTACAGCCATTTCTATTTCTTTCTGAAGAAACAAGTTACTTGCAGAGCATACACGCGCATGAGTCTCTGCAAGAAACAGTGTCCTCTGCAAGAGATAAGTGATGTCCACAATCCTGTTGCCTTCAACTTTATACTGTAAAGGCTCCTTTTCAATTGTAAGTTCCTCCGCCATAATTCTATATAGAATATTATGAAATGGAATTAATACTAGAGATTTTCACATACTCATTAAGTTCGGCGTCTGTTCCCTGTGGGTTTGAAGGATCATAAGAGCTATTTCAAATTCTTATATTGCTCTCATTCCAAACCGATTCCAAGTCAATCAAATCAACACCAGCCGGTAACTGACGGGAAGCTAACGTACCGTTAGTCCAACAACTTTCTTGAAATACATTGCATGACTAACCTAACAGGGTGTCCGGAAATAAAGCGCCGATATTAGGAAGAGTGATTCTTCACAAAAAAAAAATTAATACCATAAAGTCCTTTACACTTTCAAATTTTTGCATACTTATTTGTGTTTTTTTGTCTTCGCGTTCTAAATTTTGCGCAGACCTCCAATGCAAAAAGCGAAAACTAACCTTGCCTCCTAAACATGATTTAAAACTTTTTTTAACATTTTTATACATTAGGATAGAAAGAGCATCCAAAAGTGTTCAAAAATATCCCCTCCCCATGTTATATGTGTAGCGTAGAATCGATGCGTGTGAACATAGCACCCTGTTAAAAATTATGATTTTGAAAGTTGTTCCAGATTGTTCTAACGTTGTGCTACTTTGTTCCTAATCAATATTATTTTATTCCAAACGATTTCTCGAATAAGCCGAAAAATCCATTTTAATACTAGCACTCTTTTTTTCACAAATCAAAGATTTGATAACCGTTGAACAGTGTTCTACTTGTTTCAAACATTGCTCCAAAACGACAACTCCGCCTAAAAAACGATTCTTGAAAAAACGGAAAAACACTTGTTTGTTGGAACCCCTTTTTCGCCAACAAACCGAATGTAGTACCTTCGGGTAGAGCATTGGGGACACGACCGCCTAGGGGCCCTATATAAATTATAAAGTACGAACTTCGCATCACTACCGGATATCCCAAAATCGATTTTTGGACTATATCGAAAAGAGTAAAACATACCCTTCATCTTCCTCTTTTATTCTATTGGCTAACTTTTTGTAAATCGAAGTGGAACAATGTGGTACAAGGGTAAAACAACCTGGAAGAATTTTCAAAAACATAATTTTTAAAAAGGGGTGCTGACTTTACACACATGTAGTACCGCTCTCTGGATTATTGACGCATCCAATCGAGACACTGAATATTTCATTATTTTAGCATGCTTCCCTACTTATATGCAATTCGATAGTTTTTAGTTCAGATTTTATTGCTTTTGTTACTTGAATATTTTTGGTTCGCTTGGTTCTACTTCTTTTAGTTGCACGCGTTCTTGGTTTATTATTGCCTTTGCCCATTTCGAAAACAATAATACTCACTATTTTCACTATTCCAATTGTCTGTAAGATTTGAGCTATAGGACCGGTATGGGTATTATTTCGATTTTCAATTATTTAACATCAATACATACGTGCGTAATCAATTGAAATATTTAGAATTTACGTTTGATTGTATTACTACTCTTAAAAATAAATTGATACTATCTACAAATAGCGTAAATCTGTAGTTTTATTGCAGCAGTTAATTTTCTATTTCGTTCAAGTAAAAATCAAATTTGTTTGGAAAAATTAGTCAATACTGTAAGGTCTTTTTGCTTGCCTTGCTAAAGTTACACACCAAACACGTAAACAAAGTATGTTCAATGTTTATTGCATTGAAATGAGTGAATTAGTCAACAAGCAGCAAAACAATAAATTCTTCTTGTTCGTTCAACAAGAAATATGTTGCATTTACATCCACACAACTGTTATGTTAACAGAATCAATTTTTTTTCAAGAAAAGCTTAGTCACGCCGATTTAGTTTAGGCTTAAATATGCAGTTACTGATATTTCATGCAATTTGGTTGATCCCAATTTTTATAAATCAGAGAAACGACTGTTTTAGCGACAATATATATCTTTGTTCAATTAGTAGTAATAAAAACTAAACCTACTGTTTACTTTTTCATAATGGAGTAATTCCAAATGATTGGTATTTCAATTGACACTCAGTGTATTTTAAAATAATATAGATACCAATTTATAATGAAACAACAATCACTAAAGTAAAAAAGCATGTTCTTGTAAATAAAATGTACTGTCAAACCAAATAATAAAGCGGAATGCTAGTGACGCTGTTTTATGTAGATAAACGCAGACCTCTCGAAGGAAGCTCTAAGTGGGCGTATCTGCGAATTCTATCATGTCTCAAAAGATAACGTAAGCTCGTTGATGACAAGGTAATTAAATACTGGTTTATAATAGTGCAACTAAACTCCACTGACTGACTGTAAATTCATGTTTAATAGTTTTTATGGAAGAGCTGCCATCTATCGTAAAATGTGTGTCTACACAATGATATTCCCCAGTCTTAACAACGTTGCTGAAACATAGACTATTTTATGCTGTGAATTTAAGAGGAAGGCTTAACGGTATCCGTATGCCTATGATGTAGGAATAACCTAAAGATCATGTTACAGATTGCAATTTTTGTTTAGTAAAATTATCTGTAATTTCACTAAAGTCAAAATATAGCAGTCAATACTACAAGCAGCTTTCAAACAAGTTTTTCACGGCCAAAATTTACATGTCCCCAAACGTCCAGAATCTTATACACTTGACGATCATATGATTACTGCTGAACATAACACTGTTGAGCCTATGGCAGAAGACTCAGATCTAGATTTCCAACCATTTCATATAGATTCCACACTTACTTTTTCAAGATGAGCTTAACGACATAGTACGTGACTTAAATTTGTCAAAACTCAAGTCTAACAGTTGGGATCCAGGTTGCAAGTTTAGAATCCATTACAGAGACGTCGTACGCATATTTCTACATATCGGAGAAGTGAACAAGATTTTTTAAATTTTTTATATTGTGTCAATTGGTGTACTGTCTGTTTATATGTTCCTGAACTAATTAATACATTACAATATAAAGACAAAACTAATGGGTAGAGACTATTTCTAGAATCACCTACTCTAAACTTGAAGGGATATCCATCCCTCATTGGAAATTCGTACGTCTCTTCCATTACCAGCGCAGTACATATAAGGAAAATAATAACAATACAAAAACGCTACTTGGAAAAGTTAAGTATACAAAAGATTGATAGAGCATATGTGGAGACGTAAAGGTCATATCACTTTCGTTAGGAATGCAATTGGGTTACACCAAGTACTGCTATTTCCTCTACGATTAGGACAGAAGAGCTAAGGCTAAACACAACTTTGTACATGACTGGAAAATTCTAGAAGACCTTTTTACTGAGAAGAAAATGTTACAAATCCTCCTCTCGTTGAAACAAATAAAGTTTTACTACCATCTCTGCACATAAAACTTGGACTGATGAAAAATTTTGTCAAAGCTTTAAATAATGGTGAAGGAATCCAACATCTGAGAAAGAAGTTCTCAGACTAAGTGAAGTAAAAATTAAAGAAAGAATTTTTATTGGGCCGCAAGTTCGTCACATCATAAAAGACAGTGTATTCAATACAAAGCTGGGCGAAATTGAGGATGCTGCATGGGTATCATTTAAAGAAAAGCGTTTCAATTTCTTGGGAAATACAAAGGCAAAAAATTAGCAACAGATTATGTATCCTTTAATTTTCACATACAGTAATATATCTTGTTTTCTCCACTCGCATTTGGACTTTTCCCCGCGAATCTATTGTCTGTGGGCAACGAACACGGTGAAAAGTTTTACCAAGGCGTTATGTATTGTGAAAATCCATATTACGAAAGTGGATACTAACAATGTTCGCAGATTATTCTTGGAACCTAATCGAGGAAATTCCAGAAATAACCTGCAAACAAAAGTCATGATCATCATTTTGTTTTCGACCTTACTTAAGGTCGGTTTGACGCAGCTCTAACTTCTTTTCTAATCTGTGCTAATTTAAAAAGCTCTACATACCCTTCACAACCTAAATTTCTAATAATTTTACTAATATAGTTTGGTCTAGATCTTCCTTTTTCCTATCCAGCTGGCTCTACATAGATATTAGCAACCTGACAAAAGCCACATGCAAAAAAATTGAGATTCGAAAGTGACGTGGTATGCATAATTTGTATTATAACAAATGCAAACATTACATAATAAAACGTTTCACTATAAAAATATGAATAACTTTTGACTGGAAGACGATAGAAGAATTCTGTTATATTCGTAATCAGCCGGTACCATCCTATAATAATCACCCGTCGCATCTTAGGAAACAAAGACAAAATAGAATTTGTTATTCAGTGCTATTGAATGAGTTGCAGCCTTACCCTCTTTCCAAGTGTAATGAAAAGGATATTTGCACGACGGTATAAATAATTTACCCTGGCCCAACTAGATTTGAACGTTTTAGGGTAGCAGGGGCTACAAAAGAATTAAAATCTCAAAGAAAAGATAAAGAAACGTTGAAAACTACAACCTTATAAGGAAGTTATTACAAAAAAATTATTGAAATGCAGATTTGTGGAATAGAAGTGCTTCAGTATTTTATTATGACAAAAGAAATTATAAAGATTTGTTTACTGCAAAAAAATTAATTTAATAAGACTGGACATAAGGCAAATATGGTATCTATAGTTGAAACCAAACAAACTTGCGTGTGACTCATCGCAATACCTAGATAGAAAACACAACTATAGTATAATGTATGTTACTCGTCTACAAATTTCACTTCATAGAACAGGATAGCTATAGAAAGGCGTTTCTTCATAATTCTGTAATAAAGAAGTCGCAAACGTATGTCTAATTTTGGTTTATAAAGTTTGTAAATTCATTTGTGTTTTTGAGCTTTTGAAGGTTAAGTTAGCTTTTCTATTCATTTAGCGTTTTGTATTTTTGTCTTAATTGTATTGTAGAACAGTGTTTTTCAAAACTATTACCGTTTCATATTGACACTAAAAATGCTGCGTAATAAACATTTCCATTTCGAATGGACCTGCACCTTGTCGAAGTTCTCGATTACTAGAACAGGTGAAATGGCTTGCGTATTCTAATGAGCTAAAGTGCCAAACTACAGGTCCAACCAAAGTAGTAGGGTCGTTAGTGAGGAACCAGACTAAAACAGGTCCCCGAAAGAGGGCAGTGGCTCTTTCGGTACTTAGATTAGCAGAGACCATAGGGGTCGGTATGGCAGTCTAAGACACACTACCACGATGTGGAAGGCAACGGGAAACCACCACATTACCTCCCAAGTACACAGCGTACCTAAATTATAATAAAATGATGGTATTCTCTGGGGTAAAAGATTCCGAAGTTAAAATAGTCCCCCATTCGGATCTCCGGGAGGGGACTACTTCGGAGGATGCGATCGGAAAGTTAAGAATAAGAGTCGGGAACATTTTGCGAGTCGGAGCGTGGAATGTTAGAACTATGAAGCAAGTGGGTAAGCTAGAGAACCTAAAAATCGAAATGAACAGGTTATCATTAGACATAGTAGGGATCAGCGAAGTTCGGTGGCCAGAGGCGAGGGATTTTTGGAGTGGAGACTTCAGGGTAATTCATACAGGAGCCGAGGAAGGAAATTTGGGTGTGGGGATAGTTATGCGGAAAAAGATAGGATACTGTGTAGAAAATTACTTACAAAAGAATGAAAGAGTACTCATGGTTAGATTAGAATCTAAACCGGTAAACACAGTAATAATACAAGTATACATGCCCACCTCTAGCTACAGTGATGAAGAGGTAGAAGCAATCTACAAAGATATCGAAGACATATAAAGACACGTAAAAGGACATGAAAATTTAATAATTACGGGGGATTTTAATGCAGTGGTAGGCGAGGGTAGGGAAGGAGCGATAGTAGGTTTATTTGGTTTAGGCTCTAGAAACGACAGAGGAAATAGGCTGGTAGAATTTTGCGACAAGAACAATTTAATCATTCATTATTTCAACATCATGCTAGAAGACGATATACGTGGAAGATGCCAGGAGATATAGGAAGATATCAAATAGATTACATTCTTGTTAGACAACGGTTTAGGAATCAAGTAAAAGACTGTAGAAGCTACCCAGAAGCAGATATAGATACTGACCACAACATCGTAATTATGAAGGCCGCACTTAAATTTAAAAAATTGAAAAAAAGAAACGGAAAAAGGCACTTGGACCTACAGAAACTAAAAGAGAAAGATATTCAACAAAGATTCGAAAAAAGGTCAAATGAATTGCTCAAAGATATCAGGAAAATATCTGATACTAAGGAAGTAGAAACAGAATGGAATAACATTAAATCCAGTCTCGACATGGCGGCCAGAGATATTCTGGGGTATACACAAAAAGTAAATAAGAAACAATGGATAACAAAGGATATCCTGAATTTAATAGAAGAAAGACGAAAATACAAAAATAAATCAGACGAAACAGGAAAACAGAGATACAAAGCCATAAAATGGGAAATTATTCGAAAATGCAGGAAAGCTAAAGAACAATGGATTGATGAAAAGTGCAAAGAGGTACAAACTAAGATGGAAGTAGGAAAAACAGTTGAAGCATACAAACTAATTAGAATCAATTTCAGGGATATAGAACCGTATAGCAAAAATATAAGGGACGCGGGAGGAAATGTCATTATAGAAAATGTAGAGAAAGTGGGTAGATGGCAAGAATATATAGGGAATTTATATGCAGGAGAAGAACTAACTGCATTAGAAAAGGAATCAGACATTGAAAATGATGACTTGGGATATCCTATACTTAGAGATGAATTTGAAATAGCATTAAAGGGCGCCGGGTATAGATAAGGTGCAAGCGGAGACTAAAAGCCGCTGGTCAAGCAGTAACAGAACGTCTCTTCCACCTTGTAAGCTATATGTATGAGACAGGCGAGATACCCAAAGATTTCAAACATAACATCATAGTAACTATAACAAAAAAGAAAGGAGCAGATAGATGTGAAAATTTTCGAACAATAAGCTTGACAGCACACGTATCAAAAATATTAACTAGAATTGTACAAAGACGAATGGAAAAACGGGCTGAAGAAATACTAGGAGATGACCAATTTGGGTTTAGGCGAAACAGGGGAACACGGGAGGCTATTTTAGCTCTGAGGGTGATAATGGAGAAAACAATAGAAAAAGGGGAAAGCGAGTATATAGGGTTTGTAGATCTGGAAAAAGCATTTGACAATGTAAAATAGAAAAAAATGTTCGAAATACTCAAAAAGATTGGAATGAGTTATAGGGATAGACGGATAGTACTTAGCTTATACAAAGAGCAAACAGGAGTAATAGAATTAGAGCAGGAACGTAGAGAAGTAAACATCAGGAAAGGGGTAAGACAGAGATGTTCCCTATCCCCACTAATTTTTAACTTGTACATTGAGGAGGCAATCAATACTGTCAAATGCAGGAAGACATTTAGAATTACTCTGCAGTGACAAAAAATTGATATGCTTAGATTTGCATATGATATAGCGGTATTAGCATCTAGCATGGAAGAGTTAGAAGCTGCTCTCAATGAAATGGAAACGGTTCTAACAGAGAGATACGGTATGAAAATTAACAAAAGTAAAACTAAAGTTCTAGTATGCAAAGGAGGGAAAAATAAATCAAAAACAAGAATACAAATAGGTAATGAAAACTTACAAGAGGTTAAGAATTTCTGATACCTAGAAAGCCAAATAACGCAAGATGGGAAAAGCACAAAAGATATAAAACAAAGATTAGCACAAGGTCGTGCTACATTTCACAAGAAAAAAAAACTACTGTGCTCAAAGACCACAAACATAGAAACAAGGAAAGGATTGCTCAAAACATATGTGTGGAGCACAGCACTGTATGGCTGTGAAGCCTGGACAGTGGGAGAAGCGGACAAGAAAAAGGTAGAAGCCTTTGAAATGTGGTGCTACAGACGTATGATGAAGATATCATGGACAGACAAAGTTAAGAACGAAGAGGTACTAAAATGGTAGGGAAGAAAGAAATATGTGGAAAACGGTAAAAATAGGAGAGATAGGATGATAGGCCACATACTACGGCATGAAGGAATAGTGCGGAATATACTAGAAGCAGAGATATGAAAAAAGAGAAGAAGAGGTGAGGTAGACCTAGGTTAGACTACTGCACACAGATAGTGAAAGATGTAGGCTGTAGGAGCTTCAGGGAAATGTGTAGGCTAGCTCAGAAGAGAAATCAATAGAGGTACGCATCCAACCAGTCCCAAGATGGATAAATTAATGACGAAGAAAGTAGCTGCACTTATACATGATATTTGTTATAAGCAACTACAAGCATTGGATGGGCAATATTCTCGAATTATGGTAATTGGGTGAAAGCATTTACTGGAAAACTATTATTTCGGCAAATGTCTAAGTGTTGGGGGATCTTGGCAGCCACAGGTTGCTTAACCCCCTTCAATAAATCTCTGTGAAATAGGGCATAATATTAGAAAACAATATAAGGGGAACCGAGCTGTATTGCTGTGTGAGAATTTCAGGGAACCATGTAGGTTAGTTTAGAAAAGAAATAAGTGCAGGTACATGTCCAACCAGTTTTGAGACGGGAAACCCAATGACGAAAAAATAAGCACAGACAAATCTGATGATTATTATAAATAACTAGTTGTTTGTTGTGAAATATCTGCAACTAATGTTGACTGTGCGAAAAGACATATTGGAAAAAATATTAAATCAGTAAATGTTCAAGTGTTGGGGGAACTTGGCAGCCACAGGCTGCTTACCCCCCTTCGCAACCACTGAATGTCGGAGAAATAGGGTATATAATTGTAAAACAATAGAAGGTGACCGAACCGCATTTAACAAGAAAGAACGGCGCCTATGATGAAAGACAACAAACATAGAACAAAAAGTTGTTGAAAGCGTATGTGTGGAGCACAGCACAGACAATATGCCTACGAAATACGAGCAGTCTGAAAAGCAGACAGAAGAACAGTAGCGGCCTTTGAAATGCCGTGCTTCAGATGTTTGAGGATGGACAGACAAAGGTAATAACAAATGGGTTATAGAAACAGTAAGGGAACAAGGATATCTTTGGGGAAAAAATATGAGAAATAGAAGGGCAGAATACGTTCTAAGGCATTTTTGGGGAATAGTATGGGATATATGACAAGCAGAGATAGGAAAAAAGAGGTGGATGTAGACCTAGATCAGATAGTGATAGATGCAGACTGTGCAAATTTCGGGGTAATCTGTAGGTTAATTCAGAATAGGAAACAATGATGGTACGCGTCTAACCAGTTTCAGGACTGAAGACCCAATGATGATGAATAAACATTTAAAATTACAAACCCAGTTGGTGATTATGAATGTTCTAAATTACTTTGAAAGGGAACGTGACAATTGAGGTTTGTTTGTTCCATTTGAATCTGTAATGCAGGTAAGAACAAATGCTAGATCAACTTTAGTAGAAAAGATGGTTTAATTAGATTGTTTTAGCGGACTGCTGAAGCCTGTAGCGTAGGACTCTGAAACCTTACTAGTATTAAGAAGAAGGTATCCGAAACACATAAAGAAAATTAACCGCTGCAATCTCGTGGTATGAATCGAAAATGCACAAAATTAAAATCTTGTGACGTAGACGATTTTGTAGAAGATTGTGTCAAGAGAAAAATATACAACGTGCATTCTAAACGTAATGAAGATAATATTAATTTGGGATATATTTTATAACCTATGTGTAATTGTTAGGGCTCCCTGTTACAGTAAAAGCCTTACAACAAGAACTTACTTAGTCTGGAGTATTTAATTTTAGTATAAGTTGTTTGAAAAGGCTTTTACCTACCATAGGTTTTATTTTTAAAAATCATGATAACAGACTTTGAATTTGAATTAGAACATGTCGCCGAAGCACAAGTAAAATTCTTGAGAGAATACGAATTAAACAAACAAAGGGAATTGTACGATCCTGTTTTCTTAGACGAATCGTGGATTTTCAGTCGGGGCTCAGTGAAAGAAAGTTGGCTTGGCAACACAAGACAAAGTATTAAGAAAAAACCATTTGGTGAAGGAAAGCGGTTAGTTTCTGACTACTTGTTTTTAATAGTCTTCTTTATTTTGGTAGTATTTTAGATTCATTGTGCTGCATGTGGGAAACAAAGATGGTTTTGTTCCAAACGCATCTCTTTTGTTTTTTACCAAATCACCAAGTGCAGACTATCATGGCGATATGAATGCTGAACTGTCTACGAAGTGGTATCAGGAAACTTTAATTCTAAACCTGAACCAACCCAGCCTTATTATATTAGACAATGCATCTTATCATTCAAGGTTAATGAAAAAAATACCAAATACAACCTCTAATAAACAGGAATTATTAGACTACCAACTGAAACATAAAAGCTATCACAGGTAATTTAGACAACCAAGAAACTGAACGATACGACAACGCAATATAACAACTAATTGAAAACCAGAATCACATAAAAACTATTGTTAGAAATCAAATATCCTTAACCCAGTCAACCGTAATAAAATTCAATACATTAAGTAAATTAGTAAAGAACCAAGAAAGTATAAGTAGCAGAATACTAACCTTTGAAAGCAACATGCAAACCACAATGCTAGGAATGCGAGATTTGATAAGATTCAACACGATATCCAATCAGATGATATCAACCCTTACCGTAATTCAACAAATTTTAGCAACATTAGAAAACGCTGAAACATTTGCCAAACTAAACACACTACATGCTATTAGTATTGAACCAATTTATTTATTAAATGAATTATTGGGAACTAGATCACTCATAATAAACAATAAACTACTCCTTGAAGTAACAGAATCCAATATACTTTTATTTGATGAAATAGCCATAGTAAAAGGTTATGTAAAGAATCATGAAATTAGGTTTTTAATAGAAATCCCCATTGTAGAAATTAACCCTTATAATTATTATCATTTATTTGCTTTCCCCATGAAAGTTTCTAGCCAGTATCAAGTTATTATTCCTAAAACCAAGTTGCTTTCCCTAAATGAACTTAGGTATGGCTTCACGAATGAAAAGTGCAAAGAAGTGGCACCCAGCTAATGTATATGTCAATCATTTACGACGACAGCTATACAAACAGATATCCCTTGTAAAGTACAACTATTCAGATTCTCTAACCACTACTAGAATTGCGAGTCAAAACCAGTACAGACTACAAACTTGAAAATTCAAAACGTCACGGACAACAAATGGATTAATGTATTTCCACAAGAAGTAATAGCAACCCCCCATTACAACCAAGACGAAAACAGTCTAGCTTTAATTGAAAGCAAAGTAATCACCCCAAATGAAAACTGTTATTAAAACTAAAAAGTGAAATTATCCGAATATACCAAAACTCAACAATAGCGAAGAAATTTGCAAACTTACGCGAACTACAATTCAAGATTACACAAACCAAAGAAGACAAAACCATCACAAAACCAATGCAACTAGTACATCTAAAACTAGACGATCTCAACCACGCCGTAAAATTAATGGACAGTTATAAAGAACATTTAAAAGGAGGGAAAGTGCCAAAACTACACTACGATAATATCAGTGTTTGGACAATTTTATTAATTATTGTAATAATTTTTATTAACTATGTATTTATTGTACAAAATGTATCTTAGATACAGGAGCAAAAAACAAATTTTAGTCATAAGAACAAAGAAACGAAGGTAAATAAAGAAATCATGAAAGAACCCTTAGGGACAGTGAACTTTAAATTATGTACAACCCTTAATTTTTATCTACGTCGGAAGGAGTTACATATACTCCATTTTAGGATATATATATATATATATATATATATATATATATATATATATGTATGTATTCAAATGAAATTACTAAATCTTAAGGTACATTGTTACAATGTATAATTGAAGGCCAAATTACAAAAGGTTAATGGAAGTTCATAAACCAGATATGAGAACGGATGCAACTACTTTGTATACCTGACGTAATATGACACTGCGGTGCAGGTCACAGTAGATTATAAGAAACTTATTGTTAGAATTAAGATTACTAATAAGTAATACTTTGTATTGTATGAAGAAATAGCAGACATGAGATCTGCAGTTCCTACAAGCAATGCGAGGGGTAGGGATAGCATAAATACCCTCAGGAGCCCAAGTTGGCCAGTCGGTATCGAGCTTCACAACTTTAACATTGTTGGTTGTTCAAGCTGCTCACCCTAATTTTAGTTAAATTAAATAGTGTTTGTTAACTTAGAATATTTGATTTCAATACGAGTTAAGGTTCGTGGCTGGGAGCGGTTCTTTTTAAAAGACATTTCCAACTTCTTAACATATTTATTTGTTTATACAGAAATTAATATTGAATTTTGACAAATTTGAACTGAATTATTCTAAGTCGAAATACATTAATGAATTGTACAAAATTAAGTAATCTAACAAACTGCAATGTTAAAGCTGAACGATGGATTGGCTGTCGTCGACTGGAGCTCCCGGACCTTTTATAATATCCCTACCCCTCACATGGCTGTGGGAACTTGGAGACCTAATGTCTGCTTACACTTGACTCTATTCATAATACAATGTTGCGATATTAATTCTATCCATAATTACTTTGTTGCGAGCTTACTTTCTAGGTAATCTCGGTACGTGACTGTCTGTGACCGCCTGTGACCTGACATCTGCAGTGTCACTTATCGTCTGTGCTACAAAGTAGCGCTTCCGTTCACATGAACGTTAATAAACTAAATAAAATTGAACTTGGTTTACATTGTTGCACATCACTTAGCGCATTTTCTTATATTTCTAATAATTTCCTAATTATTAGTTTCTTTATATATATATATATGTATATATATATATATATATATAAAATAAGATGTATCTGTAAACAAACTCTATGAAAATAATAGAGCCTATTGACGAATACAAATCGGGCTGGTAGTTATATAGCCATTAACAAAACATTAGCTTATTACTTCATAGGGGAGGAAACATCCACTGACCGACGGTTTCGGCTTTATTAAGCCTCCTCAGAGTGAAATAGTCTCCAAGAACCCTATGAAGTAATCGAAGCTATTATACTGGTATAATTTCGAAACAATCTCTGTACTATGGCAAAAGTAAATAAAACCGCCATCAGGTGATAAACATCAACACTACTAAGCGTGGAAGTACAAAAATTGAATCGAAACTACATAGTAAATTCTATAGATGGCTATACAAGTACGTGTGGCCATTTGAGATTTGCGGAATGTTACAGAAAAATTCATTTGCAAACGTAACAAACCTTCTCGCAACGACACCCGGGTTCATGCCCCAATTTTGCTGTAACATTCCGCAAATCTCAAATGGCCACACGTACTTGTATAGCCATCTATAGGATTTACTATGTAGTTTCGATTCAACTTTTGTACTTCCACGCTTAGTAGTGTTCATGTTTATCACCTGATGGCGGTTTTATTTACTTTTGCCATAGTACAGAGATTGTTTCGAAATTATATGTATATATATATATATATATATATATATGTATATATATATATTTTAGGTAGTTAATTACGCAAGATAAGTATATATATATATATATATATATATATATATATATATTTATAAATATATATTATGTAGTTGATTTAAAGGGTTAAATTGGGGTAAGCAGTGCAATTTCAAACACCCTGTATAGAGAGAGGAACATAATATTTACCTACAAAATTTATTTCATCTATTTAATTTAAATTATCAACATTATTGTTATAATTAGGGATTAAAAAGTAATAAGTTCATAAAGAAAATCAGTTTTATAAGCCAATAGAAATCATCAATTAACTTAATTTAATTTAACTTAAAGGGTAATAACGTCATAAAACGCATCAGAGCATGTAAAATCATTAATCTAAAGGCAAAAGCTTTCTTAACGAACAAACAGACATCTGTTGTATAGAATACCGTGAAAAGAAGCTCCGATAATTGTTATTTTAAACGATCATTAATTAGACACACTTGCATGTTGTAAAGATCATCTTCCGCTTATTTGTAAGCATAACAAGGCTAGCTTCAAGGAAATATTGTTCAACCGTCGGTGGTTTTGCATAAACGCTAACAAAAGTTTCTTAAAGAGCAAAAGGGATGCACAATCAATAATACGCTACAGATAAAGATGGTTATAAGAACATTCGATTTCATAAAGCACGTACTCAATCCACGTGGACGCGGTCGGCAATATTGATTTTCTACCACTCAAGTAAGGTGGGAATGCGACATCAAATATGCATAAGACGGAAATACAATATTACAGGCGGAGTTTAATGTCGTCATAGGCCTAGGTCATTGTCGAAATAGTTAGTTTTACAACGGATAAATACGCGACAGGTGGCTGCGATAGTTTGGATGATATAGCGTATTGACGAGGGAATATTTCTGGAAGTTTAAGACGGTTATACAAAATTTGCGGAAATATTATTTTCGATTAAGAATTTCAAGTAAAGTGTGGCCAAGAGGGGCCTGGTTTTATTGTATAAATACGGGAAGAAAATTAATAGAGGTCTCTTTAATTTTGCATCGCTTAACGACGTATAATAATCAACTGACGCGGCTTGTGAGTATTAAAAATTTGTAAAATTCAGTAAAATAGTATTAGATTGTTTGTGGCCTTATAGTTAGTAACGCGATTAGTGGCGAGTAATTTAAATTTAACCGAGGTCCACGAATACTTTAACAATCTCGTAAATTAATAATACAGTAGTAAACAAGTGTAATATAAATGGATTTGGATGTTGGAATTGATAGTGAATGGGTAGCACGAAGCTCAACTTAGATTGTGTTTTCATCTATAAATAGCTGGGGGAGCAGCGCGCATAATCACAAAGCCGAGGAGTTCAGGAAGATAACGCATCATCTACGGAGAGGGACTCTGGACGCATTTTCCAGGTAACTCATTTGAATTTGCTGTTTTTTTGATAAAATGTTGAAATTATTTGTGATGTGTGAGTTAACTTTGATGGTTATTTTTGGTTATTAAACGTATTGAAAAGGATACATATAACTGACTATTATTATGATAATTTGAATATAACACAAAAGGTGTTCGTAAAGCTTACTAAATTTCTTGATGAATTTAAATTTAATTGTTAAGTGTACATGGGTTTATTGAGTTTGTAGTAATAGTATGCAAAGTGAAAAGCATACATTAATAAACTGGGTTATCATGAGCTCATCATACTCCAGTGTGCAGTAATAAATAAAGATAAGGTATTATTTGGGGCACATTTACTCCCGTTGCATTAAATGTGTTTGAAATTACAATTTTAAAAACAAGGACTTTACAAAGATAGTATTTATTGAGGTGTCACTAGAGCACCGAACTGTACATAACTATGAATTATTGTTTGTAAATAGTGGTAAATAAATATTGTATGATTGTTGTACTATTTTGTAATTTTATTGAATGGGGTGTGAATAGTAAAGAGAATGATAGAAAATTTAGGTATCCGAGAAGAGGCACAGTTGAGGTAGCCAGGAAAGAGGCTGAAGAAATCAATTTGATGAAGCAGAATCCGGGTAAGAAAATTTTTGAGAAAATTTTATATTTTTAAAATTATTGTTTTTGAAAACTGGCGAGGTCCAAATCGAATTTATTTTTGTAAGTTCCACGGCAATATATATATATATATATATATATATATATTTTAATTACGTACCTGTTATTATATTCATATTGTAATTTCTGTTTAAGTAAAATACACCTGATAGGAATGTAATTAGTAGGAAAATCCTTTTTAAAAAGAAGATCCCAAATGCCTAAACCCTATCTCGCGCCGTGCTATGAGATACCGGTTCCTGGACAAGCTTTATTGGTTTTAACGCATACTTTTGATTTAAATCGAGCATTTTTAATTACGTCGTTAGAACATTTGTTTCCACCTGATTTTAGGGATTTTGGCGAATTAAGCGAAGGAAATTATTTTCGTTGTGATTTGTAATAATTTTCCTTATTTCCTTATTGGGATTACGGCGATTCATCTAAAGTGAATTTTCGACCGTTATTTGGTGATCACTTGTTGTACTTACTTCGTTGTTGTTCTGCACCGAACATTGAACCCGAAGTAGATCGGTAAATCGTGAAGATAATTGAAACTATTAGGATATGAATTTTAGGGTTCCAGTAACTAGTTTTCAAGTTTCCAATTCAAATTACCAGATCGAAATTTGCAATTCCTAGTGTCCAGTTTCAAGTTTCCAGCTTCAATCTGCAGTGTTCAGTTTTAGCCCCAGTGGTAGTTTCCGGTTGTAATCGCGGTCACAAACCTTATTTGGGTTTATACTAAGGTCAGTAGCTCCCCAACGAGTGCAGTTGTGGGTGAGTCGTTCCTCATTTAATCTTACTACCACAACCACTGGGTTGATGTCGCATGATGGTGATTGACATTTATTAATAACTCTTAACTAAAGATTGTTGTATATTTACACGAGTATTACAGGGTGGGTTCAGCTTTAGTAATTTGTATTTTACATTGTCGCAATTTCAACGGGTATGCAAAGTTTAGCTAACGAGCATATTGTTACAGGTATAATTATTACCGATGCTTTCAGTGTTCAAGGGTTATTCTACAAAAATCCTAGTACATCACCCTTAATCACATAGTAGTCAGTTGTTCTGCCGCTTTGGCGTAGGTTTGTTTACCCTGTTGGCTGAATCGAGATAAGTAATTGAAATTAATTAATAATCAGAATTATACAACCAGGTAAATTACGATTTTGCATATAGAAAATTAGACCATAACAAGTGAATGGGTTATATTAAAGCCATTTTATGTGTTTATTGTTATTCCCTTAAGTTTTATAGTAAAGCATCAGAACTGTATGTAAAAAAAAATTGTTGTGAAGAGTGAGGAGAATTTTAGTTGATTTGGTTGTTACAGGTAAGCGTGAAGGACTTCGTATTTCAGTACAGTCCAAGCGCAGCTATTTGGAATTAGGTGGCGCTCATTTCGCAGATGGTTGGTTTAGTGTATGGTCTACCGCACATCGGCCTCGGTACTAGGTTAGCCCAGAGCATATTGATTGACGCTGTCGGCTACGACAACCCGGAAAAGGCAGTATTTACCACTCTCATCAGTTGATAATTATCGAACGACATTACTCGAGTACGTCACTGTGTTGTGCTGTTTTGGAGCGTCACAAAGGAAAACAACTGTTCATACTTTTTTGAGTAGGGAACATCTTGTAACAGTTTAAATTCTTCTGTTACCAATTTTGTTAGTAGGCAATGTATTCTACTTATTCTGATAGATAGACAACCATACATACAGACCTCTTAGGAACGTGTTTTGGTTGAAAACAACATTTTGTTTGTTAATTTTAGAAATCATCTGTGCTTAGAAGGGATATTATCTACTTTGTTAGATACGCGAATTTTGTCTTTCTTTTTGATTTAAGCACTGCACGAAAATGGGCCTTCCTAATTGTGAATTTGAGCTTAGCCTGAAAAGCATCAAGTACTTAGGTGCTCATAACTTAGTTTGTTCACTTTGTTAGAATGTGCAAAGCGGAAGGTGAGTAAGTTTACTTCGCTTCTATTAATTTGAAATTGCTAAATCTGATGAGGGTTTTCGCTTCAGCATTTAGTTAAGGGTTCACGTGACATTAAATTATTGCGAGAAGCACGCAATAATCAATTATTCACGGAAGCACGTGGAAATAATTTTGATCCTGGCGTAATTACTATGGTATCCAAAATACGTATTATTTTAACAGAATTCGTACATGATGAATTCTCACCACTAAGTTTGGGACATCTCAAACGCCATTCATTGTCACTCTGAACGCACCCTGCAATGCAGCCATCATTTCTGAAGAGAATTTGGTTATACATCTCATTGATTGAAAAGAAATTTATTATTAATAATATATTTTTTTACTCACTAAAATAGTGGCATTGTGTTATTGTTTATATGAACTGGGATTAAATCAATTTACTAGTAGGAATAACAATTCAAAGAACCCCACTGCAGTCCCTGAGATAAGAGTGCAGTCCAACTATATTTTAGCAAGAAAATTTTAACCTAATTAATTTTTTTAGAACGGTAAATAATTAACAAAGTTTACAGGCTTTTAGGAGTTTTCAAGAAGGGGCCTCTTCAGTGCTCTTTTTTGAATAGTGGAAAGCAATAATGCGGTATTTTTTGTGCTTACGAATAGATATCGTATAGCTTTGGTGTTATGAAACCTGGTTAAGTTATGACTTTTTTTAGTTTAATACAAATCTTTAGAATATGGGTAGAAAACATTGTAAAACCAAAATCGAAATGATGCTGGTTTATAACACAAATTAAAAAGCCTTTGTGTAATATGCTCCGGCCGTCAAAGACATCTGCTGTAAAGCCAATACCGTCTTTAGAAGAAGCTCTTGCGAATTTTCGTATTCATACCCAAGAAATCGAATTTGTTTGTTTATTAAACTAATGCTAAATTTCTATAACTTCTCGATTATAATACATATAAATTCAAAGATGTATTTATCTTTTCAAATTTCAAACGTAATACAATAAATAAGCAGGTGTTGTAGTTCTCGACTACGTAAGCGCATAAATTACAGAGAGGAAATTTAGTTTACAGAGGGCAAAATCCCGGATGAGAGCCTTAGAAACGAAAATTTATTTAAGTGGGTCACGGGCAGGAGAATTTCATGTTGAGAGTGCTGAACGCTACCATCTAAATACAATATTCGCCGATTTCGTAGAAATAAACGGTCATATATTATTTAGGAATTAAAAAAATAATAGGTTAATAGAAATAATTTACGCGAGGTGCTGGAAACTTCATAAATGATTGATTGATTGTTCAAAGCTACGCAGAACTTCTACTTCCCCGTACGTTTCTATCGCCAACGCAAGAGTTTAATTAATATGAAGCTTTCACCTCACTTACAAATTTGGAAACATGCCATGTGGTATACCCTGTTCACGCTAAGTCTGTGGTTACGGTACATTTAATAGCTTAAGGTAGGCAAATTAAGGTAAGGAAATATCACTTGATTTCCGTAAAATTTTGTTAAATTTAAATAGCATAATGAAGTTGATAGTTTTATGCGGTGTGGCCGCGTATAAATTTGCGTTCTACAAAGCTTTTTTTACTTTACCACTTGCATTCGTCATTTGGCATTCGCCGCTTTTTTTTGTTATTACTGGCTTAAATTTATTTATTTTGTTGTAAAACGGTTCTTTTTAGAACTAGCAAATTTCTAAATCGATTACGTATAGATTGACTGAATTTTAATACGTCCACGCACAAGTTCTGTTGGGAGGAAATAGTGGCTTTGCTGAACAAATATTTTGAAAACGAGCAAAATAACAACAGACCACTTCTATCTCTAATAGCTGTAAAAGGAGTAAGTACATATTAATATTAATATGGTAAAACTTAGCTTCATTCTCTTTGAAATAATTTGAAAAAAAGTGTTTGAGGTTAGAATATTTTTCGGTAACTTTTTTTTTTGTTCCATTTAGTAGCATCAGCTTTTTATATTAATCTACGTACTGTTGAAGATATTTGAGCAGAAATTAACAGTGGTACAGCACTTACAGGTCCGAAGAAAAGGAAACACTAAAACTGTCGTTGGAAATAAAAATAATATACAGAATCCTTTACTAACAATGGGGCAACGGTTAACTAGGAATAGTATGCATCAAATTATGACCATTGAGCAAAACTTTTCTTATCCGAATGTTGATGGTTTAAGAAGTACGGAGTTTTGAAGGTTATAAATTTATTTAAATTTTTTATCGTTATTCCGAAAAGCTTTGGGTTATCGACCTGAAAATTGGCATTTTTAATTCGTTAGAAAACTTACAAGAATGTATTTTAAAGTAAATTTTCGAAATGTACACCATTTACTTGGATACATTTTGTAGTACGTTTTCTAAGTGACTAACGAGTACTAAATAATGCTGCTTGATTGCCTTTGATTTCATTCGCAGCCGCACAATTCCTCGGGCGAATCAATAGTTTTTTTATACACTATGTCATTCATTCGGGAACAAAGGATTTAAATCGGGACTCCTAGGAGCCTAAGGAAATTCCCTGCCATGAACGATCCACGGATGTGGAAAGGCGTTACCTAAATATTCGTCTTAGACTTAAATTTTCGTATACCCTAACCAAAAACTCTTCTTCTTACTCAACCGAAATAGTTTTTGAAGTGCTATTTTGTCTTTTGGGTCAAAATGAGCCCTTTTCGCATAAACGATTGTACAAGTTTCGAAAGGATTTATCATCCGGTTGTCTTATTTGGGGGTCTAACCGGGTATATCTTCGGGTCGAAGCGCGCCATTGAAATTTGTTTGCGCAAACACACACACACACACACACACACCACGCACGCACGCACGCACGCACGCACGCACGCACGCACGCACGCAGGCACGCACGCACGCACGCACGCACCCATACACACACACACACACACACAGGTTAAATTAGCACTTTGCTAGTTTTGGCTACTTTTCCAAGGTCATGGTGACATAGCTTTTTATAAATAATGAGCAATGCAATACTATTCTAAAATTTGTATTCTGACATTATACATAACAAAATTTAAAAATATTTAATGCCAAACATAGAGCCATTTAAACTTAATTTTAATACAAAGTGATACCCAGAAAACAGTCCATTCTTTATGTTTGTTTGGAGTGGTTTTAATTTTATCTAATTTTATTTGCAACTTAAAATTTAAATCGACACCCAAGTTATCTATCTCCTTTCCTAGTCAATAGTTCGATACATAGAGACCGTCTAAGATTTCGAATTGTAAAATGTACCGAAGTTTGTCTCTATATATATAGTCTTTGATTCCACCAACAACCGAATCCACTCCTTCGTGTAATTCTTGCAGTTTGTGACAAACTTTTAATCGCGGCACTCCCACTATATCCTGCATACGTATCTTATTAGCTTGATCGCTGACCTAACCTATCAATTTTTCCTGCTGTCTAAGCTAAGTCTGCACAAGTTCAACTAACCTAACCTAACTTCAGACAACAGTAGCTAACCTAACTCCTAACAAGTCCAACTAGCCTAACCTAACTTCAGATAACACCGACAAACCTAACTCTAAACAACGTAATGTAACCTTGTCACACCTAAATGCGAGGGGTAAAGTATAAGGCCCCGCTGAAGGCGTACTAGGAGTAAATTGTAGCAACGCTGTGCTCGAACCGATGAAAGTGGCTCGAACTCGGAGAGATTAATTTGTTGCTTCCTGTTCCACGGCTAGTCAAAGAGCACACAAGGGTCGTAGGAGTGCTACATAAGAGATAAGTAAATATGGGCGCCAGGGCTAGGTTCCGCCCAGGAAACAACTCAAGCAAAAAGTCAACCACACCCAACCCGATTAGGAAGACTATGTAATCCAGGTTAGAATTCCCCGCAGTAATTATCTTAACAGCTCCTGATTTCCAATTAATAAAAGCTTTGTGTCGTACACACTTGCACAATCTCTTTAATATTTACAAATAAAGTAACCAGACAGATTCTAAGCAATATAAGATAATGTGAACCAGTGGCAATGTAATCATGACACTGAGTAATTTAAGACAAAAGCCCCTAGGCTCGTATTAAAATTTAAAATTGAGCGTTGTGAATATAAATTACCAAATATTTATATCCCACAATGTGCGCAAATTGTGTTCACAATTAGCCTTAAAATAGCAATATTCTTTTATAATCTTTACATTTTTATCGATAGTTAATTGTCACATATAAATCCCTTCACCCTTAAATATTATTCTCAGTTATGAAAAATTTAAGACCAATCAATATTTTACTCTAGTTAGAAACAAATAACTTTACTACTCGGCACCACAAGTAAACTATTTTCTAGGGCTACTCACGATCACCCCTTGGACATGAACCTGTACCGATGAGTTGGATTCCGGAACAGCCGATCCAATATCCAACGTCAGCCGTACCCACTAGCGATTAAGCCTCTTCTTCAACTCTACTACCAATTCCAGAACCAAACGCAGAAAGACATTCACAAACTCACAAATACGCCAACAACTAATAATTCAGGACAACCTAAAAACCCTGCAATAATACAATTAACCACCTGTTAATTATAACCCCTCTTTACCTTCGTTAAAAAGGGTTCTTATACAATACCAATAAATTCTTGCTCTGTTGAAATATAGACAGAAGTGCTAATATCTAAAGCATTTAATATTAATACCATAAGGACAAAGTTTATTACTTACAAATGATGGACGCTCCACGCCAAACTATCTTTCCGATAAGCGGTCCGAACAGATGTGAAATTTTAATTTGTACCAACAACTAGAAATATCCGTTCAGTAAATTTAGGTGTGCTTACTATTCATTTTCTACAAATCCTTACAACGTAAGTACGGGTAGTTTCAACTCTGAAAACCCTTCTAATTTAGTAAGCCACCATGCGTGTTTTCGTGCGACCTAACGTTCTTCTGTTCGTAAAATCAATCATTATTTCCGCGCAGCCTGCTATTATGTTAACAAACAAGTACTGATATCCCGACTCTATATACAACACATTGATGCGATACTACGCCTTCAAACATTGACATATAGTTTAAACAAAGATTAAATTTCCTTATAATAACTTTCCTCCTTTTGACAATACAGTGCGTTCCTCAACGTTACACTAATCAATTAAATAAATTTCTTTATTACTAGACGTTTACAAATTTATGTACAGAATTATATACAGAAATTGTATTAATTTTGTAGCGGTCATAGAATGAATGTTACAACCTATACTCTCCTCCCTCCATCATACTTTGTCTTGCTCTCCTTTCGCACCCATATGACATACATCCGACATTCATCCAAACTATATCCGACATACATCCAACATATGTCCAATATACATCCCACATATGTATATTCGACATATATCCGGACATATGTCGATGCGCACCCATGCCCAGTCCGACCTGTCCACCCTAGATCGGATTTAATCCGACCTAGATCGGATTTTATTTCGACTTAGATCGGATTTTAATCCGACCTATGTCGGACAGACCATCTAGCCAGAAATGCATTAACATCTCCCCACCCTTCCTGGCCGCCATAGTGGGGTAACATGGCCGCCTCAGGGCGGTTGTGCATTTTGTCGTGTGTATTCGGGTATCCTCGGCAATATACGCTCCCACTCTGTAGGGTACATAAGGGGAAATTTTTCGTATTCAATTTAGTATTCGGTAGTAGCTAAAACTTAATGTTCCTCAACCTCTTGGGAATAAAGTGAAACCAACAAATGGCCGATTTGGATTGTGGCTGCTGGCAGAAAATATGTGCAACAATAATCTGGTGACAGTTATTGATAATATTTGTTATGTCGAAAGCGAACGGATGCTGACTGGTCGACTGCACACACTAATTACAGAGCCATTTTGTGACAATATAATGTTGGTTAAAATTTGCAATCTTTCTGACGCGGAGCAAGCATCTGCAAACGAATGGATGATTATCCTAAAAAAAAGAAATTTGTGATGCATTTAACAGCTATCCACGAAGAAAGTCGACCGATTTGTTTCCGCTAGGCATGGTGTTAAAGATAAGCTTCCGTTTTCTCTGGAATACACTAACAAGTTGGGTTAAGGAGTAAAAGAAATTATCGGAAAAAGAAGGCTTTGCAAGCATTAGTAAAAAATTCCAAAGTCCTGTATGTGTTTTGGTCAAAGTGGAACTAGCAGATAAGTTGGAAACTTTATTGGAAGAACTACTAGATATATTAGACGGACTCAAAACAGATTATTACTATCTTTTTGACATAGATATAGCCCAAGATTTTGCTGGCATATTTAGCAAGATGGAGATGTGTAATTATTTAACTACAAACCATAACTTTTGCTACAAGGGCGAATACGAATAAAACTGCAGTATTATAGTTGACAACGATAAAACTGTGGGAA
Source organism: Platerodrilus igneus (assembly GCA_036346225.1). NCBI lineage: Eukaryota > Metazoa > Arthropoda > Insecta > Coleoptera > Lycidae > Platerodrilus > Platerodrilus igneus. Next base: position 6,313,963 of record JARFIW010000165.1, on the reverse strand, counting down.
TTGGTTGTTTAACATGGCTAACAACCGATGCAAGAATTAAGATATACAACAAATTTTGTGTGTCAGATAACAAGTCCTGGTGTTATTAAACGACTTGGAAATCATATACTAGATTTTTTACGTTGTCCAGATGTACGTTTAAGGGAAACTTTTGCGTCTACTTTAGCCAAAGAACATGGTATTACGCGATTGGAAGCGACAATATACAACTGTACAATTGGAAACTGTGTCAGTGCGGAACAGATGTATAATCCCTTAAAAGACTTTAACCTTATTGGGAGATAGTAAGTTATACTTCCTAAAGACGCCAGTGTACTCGATACTATTTGTCAAAATGTGGAGTAAGCTATCAGACAATCTACAAAATAGCTGCTGTTTAGTGTATAATAATAGCAATATAAAGAAATTTACTGGCTTGCAAATTAAGTTGTCCGAAAAACCAGAGAAAAGAGAAAATTTGATAAAGTATGCGCTTTCGGCTTTTAGTTTTAACTATTTACCTGTAAATTATTTGGAGATAGTAGAGGAGGAAAACAGCTAAGATAAAATAAAAATTTTACACAAGTCCTACATTAAAGCAGGTAGTACATATTTTACACAATCTGTAACACCATATTCTACAATTCCAAAAGAAATAATCATTTCGGAATTGAGGTTGATAAATACGGCTAACATTTGCCCAGAGATTGTACGACAGCGCGTAAATATTGGCAGTAAACTCTATTCGTTTATGTTAAAGGAAACTGCTCCATTATGCACGCCATACGCTGTAAGTGGAAGAAGAAGAGAGCTGGAATTAGAGGAAATGTATGCAAAAAGACAAAAGTTGGATCATATGGGAAACACTGCGACAATACGCAAACAATACAAAGATGTGTTAGACAAAGAACATCTTATTAAAGAAAATGAGGAAGAATTAAAAAATTATTTTATGTGTCGATGGACTGACTTAGATACATCCGGGTTCTACAAGTTGTACGCATTTGTGGTTAATAAGAAAGACTCTTTTAGTTGTATAGGCGTCCTTGCGGAAAGGGATAGTACTAAATCCGTATACTTTTTTAAAGTTTATTCTAAAAACGTATTTATCAAACGGGAGATAACATAGACGAACTAAGGAATGCGGGTTTCGTAACCTTGGCGTACACCACACGCAAAGTGGTTCCGTTAAACATTGTATATTTGTCTAGTAAAGAACCTTTCGGATCATTTAAAACCGAGGGTCCTACAACCTATAACGATACTTGATGCCTTTAAAAAGCAAATAAATAATTAATATTTTACATATATTTTTCTTTATCCAAGTTGCAACGATGAATTTATAACAAACGCTGTGCATCTAAAACCAAGCACTGTGACTATCATGGTGTAATAAATCAAAAGAATTTTTTGCAATAGTTCGAATTTCATCTTTCCACAATTATAGCGGATAACGCCAGTTACCATTATATACAATTAAATAAAACACCAACTGTCGCTAATTGTAGAATCGAAATCCAGCATTGATGAACTGCAAATAACATAGATTTGACATCAGTGTGATGAAAGATAATTTGCTGAAAGTATTAAAACAGTTAAATAGTTGTGATTGCAATTAAATTAAATGTTGATTATTTTTTAGTAATAAACCCAACTATCACATGCAATTGACAGATTAGACGAAAAATGTGGACATTCAGCATCGTAACTTCTTCCATATCACCGTGTAATGAATGACCATGGTGTGGAAACTCCCAATTAATGTTCTGTTATTGAATATAGTTTGCAAGTTGAGGCTTTTTGTTTAGAAGCTAGATATGTGTGGCAAAGCAATTCCGAATATGTCGCGGAGGAGGTAGTCTTCGGGGCAGTCAATTGTCAGAAGTGTGGGTGGGTAGACACAATTTAAATTCGCCCCTACTTTTGACAATTTTTAAAAGAAAACGGCTATCGCATCGTTTCAAATATGGTTGTAGAGTAGCAAGGCAAATAACCCAATTACTAGTGTTGTTTAGTTTGGAAAAAAGCACTCTAGCAGTGACATTCATCTCAAGTCCTCAACCGTATTTATAGTTAGCAGGAAATCGCCCCGATTGTAAAAATATCAGGTTAGCGTGCACGAATTTTTGAGGATTGTAATTACTATGCTATTAAGTAACGTGCGGTGAGCAAATATTGTACTATATATTGTCGTCGTTTGATGTGATTCTGAGCCCAAATTAAACGTCGATAAGTCTACTATGAGAGATGAGACCCGGCGTTGGGAGCCAATAAAGGTGCTGTGGATTGCCCGGAACCCTATAGAGATTGTTGTGGATTGATTCTATACGAACCTAAATAAAAGATTTCTTCTGATGAATTCTTCAAATTTGCCCGTTGTCTAATTACTTTTGATAGCTCTCTTCAAATAAAACTACTATAATCATACATCGATTTATAATAATAACACTAAATAATATTCTTTACAAACAATCTTTCAAGTACTAATTACTACATCTACAGCAGCTTACCTTACAAACAATATTTTAAATGTAATATCTATAAAAAGCCAAGTTTTTCATCACAATCGTATACACTAAAAATAGGCCCCAAAATTTCCACAACAGCTTTGTCTTGCGAACAATACACTAAATATAACAACAAAAAACAAAACTTCAAGATAATCACTCACATATTGAAAATATATTCCCAAAGTCTCTCTCTATCACTAGGATGATCACTCACAAATCTTAATTTCGTATTTTCCTTCATAAGCCACTACCTAATTAAATTCTATTCTGTACAAAATTTATCAAAATAAGTCGTATAGTTTAAAAATATTCCCCTTAAAGCCGTATTTAATGATATCTGACTGGTTAGGCTTAATTATTTTCTTATATACTGGCGAAAACCTGTACCACAGGATTGCTTATCTTTTAATCAGGTTGTCGACTTATACATTCTACTCTCACTCAAAGAATTTTACACACAAATTTTTTTAACTAATTACTTTATAAATATAAGCCCTTTTAAGGATCTAAAGAAGATCATTTTATTTTACCGTAACAAATCTGCTTGTTGTTGCTTTTTCCAGAACGTAGTTATCCATTCATGCTCCAAAATTGTTCAAATCATTTTAAAAATATCACTAAATATCACTAAATACAACTAAAAGACAATTCCATTTAAATTTGCTTCTATTCCGATTAATAAACTTTATCTTGCGGTAGTTCAATTAATACTTAATTATTAATACTCCATTTTGAAACCATTATAAATACTTCAAATAATCTACACTCTTCTGAAAATCCTAAAACACTTTTCCATCGCTATTTTAATAACACGCCACTTAAACAACGTTTGAATAAATTTCAATTTTAATTACAATATATGTTACGTAGCACCTTAATACGTAACGCATCATCTCATTAACATGGCGATGTTTGAATCAGGACCGATCTGCGTTCTCAACATCCATTGGGCTACATAATAATAAACCTCTGCAACATCATCATCTTAACCCTTCTCGGCTGTTCCCCGAACCTCCTAATTTGTTTGTTCTCAAAGACGTGTGTTGCAACGTTTTATTCTGGAAGGTGTGTTATACGTCCGATATTAACTTTTAAAGATTTATTAATTTTACTTTTACCCTTAAGTGAAATTCTAATTGGACGCGTTATCTATCTTATCTCTTTTGAGAACTTTATTGTAGCTCAGAGCATTTACATTATTTTATATTTTATTTTAGCAGTTTGTTGTCCTAGAACACGATCAATGAACATTTCCTCACTACTTAAAGTTGCGATTTATGTTTAACTTAATTTAATGCACTGTCATCGTACACTTGTTATTAAATGAAAATTAAAATGCTATACATTTGGCTTCTTGTAAATTGAGCAATTACAATCTTGAATTGGATTGCATACCAAGTTATTTACTTTACTAAATGTAATTGAATTCTTGAAGAATAAGCTTCTTTCATTGATTAAAGTTGGTTATGAATATTATACAGTATGTTTGATATTTGCTTTTTGTATCATTGGCGAATTGCGTACCCTTTATGATAAAAATGTTTAATTTTCTAGACTTTGGTGTCGTTTACTTGGAGAGTACAACCCTTGTGTCCCTATATACCCATAAATAACCCTATTAGCATAGCAATATATATATATATATATATATATATATTGCTATGATGAGAGGGTAGTTTAATGGTAGTTTAAGTCATAGGGGCCGTAAGATAGATATAAATAGCTTTAACTTTAAGAAAACCAAATAATTCCATTTATTACAGGAGTAAATCGACTATTTTAGAAAAAGTCAATTGCGAGCACACTGTATATATAGTATATTTGATTTAATGCATAAGAAAGAAACTCATTTTTCAATAATCCGATACCATTTAGCTAAAATGATAATATGTACGTCGTGTAATATGTTTTAAGTATAATTTACGAGTGAAGATAAGGTTTTAAACGTAACTAATTGTATCAATATAAATACAATATCGGGAAAGATAGATAAACTGGCATTCTGGATATTTAATAATTTTGTCGAAAATATCAACGCATGTATAAGAAAACGCATTCTAATACGTCATTAAATACGTGACTAAAAATAGTACATTTGTCTAGAAAACCAACATATTTTAATAACAAATAAACACCAGACGGTTAATTGTACGATAAGTTTTGAACCTTTAAACGACAAATATAAAATACGTGACAGAATAAAAGCAATATTTGGTAATTTGAAGAAAATGCTATGATATATTGAATGTAGGTGTGCGGAATAGAACAAAAGTACAACAATTAAAACCAGGGAATTTGAGAATTACTAAGGTTCTACAGAGATAGGCGGAGATAATCAATAAACACGCGACGCGCACCAATTAAAGCATTGGTAGGAGGACTTATAAATACAATGGGGTATGAATAAACATTGAATTCATCTATAACAAAGCACGAATCTCGTCAGTATGCAGTAAAAATTTACGTGACGGTATTAATTAGTGAAAAGTTTATAATTTAGTATAAGTAAAAATTTGAAAGTGCCAAATTTGTGCAACGAATAATAGCCGATCTACACATAGACGTAAGTTAAACCATGAAATAAAATTTATTCTAATATTTTACAATTCAGGGTTCTAAATCAATATTCTGATACTGATCTAATTTAATATTTAATAACTTGATACTGATCAAAGTCAATATCGTCCTACATCTAAATTAAATATCTGAATAAATTTCTAAAATTACCTCTAAAAGAAAAATATAAAAATACGTCTCAAAATGCGACTAATTAAACAAAAGTAAGTACACTAATGGAATCCGAGGAAAACTACAAGCAATAAGTAGAATGAGAATAGCAAGGGATGCTGAACACAGATAGTCTGAGGCAATTCCAGTAACAAGGAAAGAAAAACGGAGGTTAGCGATCTTAAATATTTTATTAGTTAAAAACTGTTTCAATTCTAATATTTGCTATATATTATACGTCTCTAAGAGTCAACAAAAAGGTCATTTGAGAATTTGGAAACAGGGAAAGCATCTTAGAACGTTCGATGGTACTTAAAAGTAATTAAAAAGATATTTTACTGGCTTTCAGGAAACCATAAATTTGGTAAATGTTAATGTTCTATTCAGGAGCAAAATTTTGAATTTATATAAAATTGTACATATTATTATCAATCATTATATTGTGTAATCTTTGGATTGCTTCATTTAAATTTATTTAAACAGTAGAAAGAGTAAGGGTTAAACAAGGTTTATCGTCGTACCATAGGAATATCATATCAAATAAAAATAACACCCAACGTAAAGCGATTTCATATCAATTATAATGACACCCACAGTATAGGAATTTCACAGCAATTAAAATCGCGCACAAACGTGGGGCTTAATAAGATATCACAGCAAAGCAATATATATATATATATATATATATATATATATATATATATATATTAAACTGCCTCTACAGTTTGATTTTATGTGTGCGTGTGCGTGCGTGTGTGTGTTTCGAATAGGACGAAGCCCACTAACGACCTTGTATAGGGGGGCACTCATTTGGTCTTATCAAATAATCGTGGGATATAAATTTTATTAATAACTGAATTTCATAATCATAATCTAAAAATGAATAGCTTCGGGTAAAAGGAGGGTATAGCAACTGTAATTTCAATTCTATTGAACCCATATGGGGTATCGCAAAAGCATACTATCAAGATCATGCTGGAAGCTGCGACGTGTCTATAGAAAAGTCATTAAGAACTTGGAAAGACGTTTTTTGAGAATTAATCCTAAAGTATGGGCGAAAACCATTGCTTCTACAGAACAAGTAATTAAGTGCTGGTGGAATACAGAAGAAGTATTTATCGTCACAGAAGATGTACGTCCATTAGACATTAGTGTTGATTCAGACGATTATGTTAATGTTTCGTGAAGTGATGCGAATTAAAAATTAAATCAATGTGATAATTTTTAAATGAAAGTCAACAATTATTTGAGCTTTTATATTCGGTTACCTTATCAAAGCTTTAATTTTCTTGTTAGGTCCTTTTTGACATCTTTGTGTTGATGACTAGAATCATACCTTAAATACTACTGCTCTAAGAGTTTTTCTGCTGCTGGATATGATAAAACGCCAAACAACAGCCTTAGCACTTAAGAGTTCTGCAATTCACTAAATGTTTTTCAACCGTTTTTTTTAGACTATGCCATATACCTACCTTCACTACACTTTCACAAAATAGCGGAGTTGAACTTGTCTTACCTAAGAACCGATAAGAACTTTTATTTTTAATTTGTTTAGTTAAGCTTCAGTATGTTTCAATAATTTTTATTAATAAAAAGTATTATAATTTACTGCATATTGTAATAACAATATGCCAAATACAGTATTATTATTTTACTTTATCTTTAAAATAATTCTATGTTATATCATTTACAGTAATAAATGTCGAGCCAACTTTATCCAAATTTCTTAGGAGGGTTTAATACCTAAAAGTAGCTTTACACTATGCGATTTTGATGCAATACAATACGAATGCAACATATTGCGCATGCCTTCGTCTAGTTTTCAGTCAGTTGTTGCAACATCAAATAAATAGCGCATGTTCTATTTTTTTGGCAATTTCTATGCAATTCTAGTAATTTTTTTTTAGTGTTAAGTGAGATACCGATAGAAATAAAATTATAATAAACATACATGACTTATATTTTAATATCTGATTATTTAACAACATAAATAACCAAAATGCATGTTAAACAATTCTATAATTATTTAGTTATAATTATATAGATCTATAAATATTTTGATATTATTTTACGTTATATAACGATTAAAAATTACAATTTTCAATTTAAAGTGAATTATTTACAAGAGATTTCTGCTGGTATAAAAATTCCGACATTGCTATCTTCAAATTCATTTAAAAGAACGTCAACTAGATCTTCTTCACTCGAAGTAGATCTTCCTCTAAAGTAGCTGCTGACTTCGACCTAGGGCTACTCCTGCCTCTTTTCGCTTTAACAGAAGTGCAACCAGTATCTGAAAATTGCCGAGGTCCTTGAACATCAATGTAATGATAATCTTGCATGTGACCCCTAAAATATGGATTATCTGGCGAGCTAGCAAGACTCATTTGGTCTGGTTCAGCTATAGTATAATTTTCTTCGTCGACAATAAGCCACTTGTGGCCATCATCTTGGTAGGCTTGATCTGAAGCTAAAGCAATTTTTGCGTCTAACTGAGTTAGGTGTTCATCATGCTCAGATAATGTAAACTTGCAGATGTTTACTAATGTTTCCGCTTTTTGAGTAATTGGTGAATCTTTGCCATTGTACGAAACGCAATTTTCTAAAATCTGCTGTACATCATTTAAAAACTCATGTCGGTTATGGTATTTATGCATGGATACTTTTTTAGATATCGTCTGCAAATCCATTAGCCTTCTAATCACTGTATAATAATCTTTCACTAACTTTTTGTTTACGGGTTTTAGGAGAGGCCATGACTCCGACATTGCTTTCAATTTATAATTAACTACATTATCCAAAATATATGTTAACGCAACTTGATCACTATCTAACAAAAGATTGATTGCTTTTTTCAGTCGTATTAGTCTCTCTTTTTTTTGCTTCTAATCTTTCGATACATTTATTCAACATATGCTGTGCGGCTACAGTTACACTACTATTTTTACCGTTATAGCAAGCAGAATTTTTAAAAATTTGATCTATATCAACCAAAAATTCTTCACGGCTGTGGTATTTCTTTTGGTGCAAGTTATCTCGAATTGACTGTAAATCCATGGGTCGTTGGATAATATTTTGATAGTGATCGACTAAATTCGCATTAAGAGGAAATAAGAATGGTTGTATATCTGGCATATCATAAAGTTCATTTAAGATTTCTTCAAGAATACTAGATAGTATAACAATTAGATCGGTTGTTCGTCTATTGGCAGGTTTATTATGTCTTTTCAGATAATCGCAATGTAGTTCAGAATTAGGCAGATACCAGTTTCTTGCATGCATTGTATCTCTAGGAACTTTCGAAACTAAGGTACGTCGTTTCATTTCTTCAGAATGCATTTCGTAGAATAGAATATATGCTTCTGCTTTTACTAGTGTTTTAGGGGATATACTGTACACCTTGGAATTGTTATATTCATGCCATACAAATGAGTACGGGTGTTGACAGTATGCGATGTAATGGCCTCTCAATGTAGTCCCACTGTGTTTCGATATTGCATACAGGTTATAATGACAATTTTCAAGATTTGTTTCTGCAGCGTAGTATCGCATATCTATACCTTCTAATGGAAAATCTATAGGCGTAGATAGCTTTCTTTGATATGTACCTGTAGGTGAAAACCGTTTTAAGTGTATCACCAATATTTTAAGAAACCTCTGTATGGACAGTGATTTGATGCATTTTCTCCTTTCTTTGCACTTAAAACATACCGGTTTTTCGTCGTCATGCAATGTTTCAGGCCTAGTAAAATGATCTAGACAAAGCTGTAACGTTAAGCAGCCAGTGTGCTTAGGTATAGCAAGTGATAGATCCCAAAAGACTTCGAAAGTTAAAGAAGAATGATTACAGTGTGTGCAACGTACTGTTGATTTTAACCGTCCAGCGAAAATATCAACAATTTTGGAATTGTTACTTCTTAAATATTGCTGCCAGGATTCATTACCTTTGTCAGAGTCACTTAATGGTTCATTTAATTCTGACAATATAGGGATTTGATTGGAGGTAACCTGATTAACGTCCTCATGAATACCATCTAGCAAGTACCGCGTAAACTCTTGTGCGTCTTGTTGATAGAAGGTCCATAAAACTAGGTGCAAATCGATGAAAGTGTGATTTCAGGTTAATAGTATTTACCACTTTGTCGCAAGTATCTTCAGACCGCAGATCTTTTATTACTTGTGCAAAAGATTTAATTAAAGCTCCTTTCTTGGTTGAAGTGCTAGTATTGATATGCTTCGAAAACGCATTATGTTTAATATATTCAAGTAATAATTTTGTGTTTGAGAGGCACTGAACTATACAGTTTATAAAGCAAGTATTGCCAATATTTTCCAATCCTTTTTTGCCTAAATTTGTAATTGTATTTGAAAAATCATTTAAGTTCTTAAAGAGTTTAAGATGCTAATAAATGCTATGAGTATAGTTTTGGAAAACGCTATTTTCATTTATTAGTAACACTTCCCATCAAACTAAAATTGCATACAAAATACACGTGTAAAAAGAAAATTGCATGAAATTGACATGCAATACAATGTCTTGCATTGTATCAAAATTTCTTAATTTAAACCCACCTTTAATACCATTCATTTTAAATAGCTTTTAATGTATGAAGCAATTAGAAAAAAGTCGCCTCTTCGATTGACTTCTATAAATCTAAGGTTTAGGGTACAAAAAATTTATTAATTATGTATATTCACGGGAAATAAATTCACATGGCAACCTAGCTTTTTTAAATTTATGATATTACTGTAGAATTAATGAGATCAACCTATATCATGAAAGGTTAGGACATAAAAATTTACCGATTGCCAGTTTTATTAAACGTTGCGGAAACACAAGTTCATTAATGATCTAATTACCAAAAGTAATTTCCGCTTTATTTAAAAGCATCTTTTTTAAGATCATTGCGAGCTAAATATAATTTTGGTTAATTATAATTATGACCTTTTCATCGTTATGAGGGATATATTAAAAGCATTCTTTCATAAACAATCTTGAATGGACGACTTTTAAACTGTGAAGCGCGTGCTCTGCGGAAGGTTGAAGCACTCTGAAGCTCGCTCTTCTAGAGGAGCGTTACATAAATGAACAAGATATCAAAATTAGTATTATTATCTATATTTATACTTTAAAGCGACTTCAGCGGACAAATCAATTTGCAAACTAAAATGTAGAAAAAAGGGACTGTATTTAAAACGCTTTTGCTTTAATAAGAGAATAGTTACAAAAGTTTTCTCCGAAAATGTATGTAACATTATTTTGTAATGTTAACGAATAAACAAATCAATTAATTAATTAAAATTCAGTAACTTGCATAACTTATAGACAAAAATTCCACAATAAATTACCTCATTTTAATTAGGTTCCCTTATAATAAAAGACCAGCTTTACAGATAGCTTCAGGCTACTAAACTATTAAAATTCCAGCGGCAGGTCATAATTTAAAGCTCTACCCTTCCTCGTAAATCAAATACAATAAACCTCTTAAAGTTTAGGTCGGTTACAGACTGACGAATCTGATAAAATTAAAATGTAATAGTACCTTTTAGCGTAAATAAAGGAAACCAATTTCAGTTTGAAAAGCTTAACCTTCTTAATACTTTCGTTGATTGACAGCGGGTTATACAACACAAAACATTATAAATAGCGAAAACTATTTCCAATTGGATTTGTTCAAATATTACAAGTAATTTTAAGTAGTCTGGAGACATCCATTGTATTTAAAATCCATTTCGGCTCAGGTAGGTTAGCCGGTCTTTGTTAATGGCAGACTACTGTCTCCATAGGTATAGTCCACATTTCAATAATTAAGAAATTCGTAGAAGGTAAAATATAATTTAAACCCTTGGGAAAATAATTTTTTTCGTGATTCTCATTAGAAAGGGGTTGGATTTGGTTTCTGAAATCTTGTTTTGTGAGAGGTTCTGTTCAGTCATTGGATAACAGAAAATGACGCTCATAATTATTAGGATAGGAATTATTCTATATAACTCAAGGCTTAGCCAAAAGACGGAGTTTTTCCAATGGGGCCGTTCGTGGTCAAGAAGTAGAAAAAAACCTAGTTCGCGGGTAGCGTTCTCCGGCATCACAGATAAAATATTCCACTTCGTATCACGATATTTAAAAATTGGAAAGAGGTGATTACTTTTCCAGTTTCGCGAGGGTTATGCCCATATGTTCGCGGATTTATAGTGATACAAGGTAACTATTAAAAAGCTTGTAGGCGTGTGACGCACAAGTAAGTGATATTGTCAAGAAGATTCTGCCGGGTTCGTGGGCCAGTCAATTCTTTATAAATTATAAACAGAAGCAACAAGCGAGATTCTCTTCCCAAATTTAAGAACTGCTCTACGTTGGAAAACAAACCCTCAAACAATGGGCAATTTTTAGTAAGTAAGTTTTATAGTTAAGTAGCATGACCATTTTTAGTTAGTTTATTTGTTATGACGTTTTGGCCATAAACCGTAGGATTAATTTAGTGTACGATTTATAATATAATTTTCTTTCATATACAAGTGTTTGATAACCACTTATGTACTCAAAATTTTCATAAATTCCATAGTCACCTATTCACTTAAATTTCTAAATCAATGAATGTAAGAGGTTTACGTTTATTGCTCTGTGAATTAAATAGTTTTGTTTGCCGTTGATTAAGTCAATAGTTTTTTTTTATTTTTTTATCATGGAAGTTTTATAAGTAGTAAAAAAGTGAGGAATTGATTAAAAGGAACAGTTGTCCTCCTTGGGATGACAAGTCTCTCAAGGTTTTGTACGAACATTTGGACATTCTCGACTTGTCTGGCGCCCTTGGCAATTGTCATTAAGCCACAATATTTTATGAAAGGTAAGTGCCACATCTTATTAGTATATTATAAATTAATTTAACCTTTTTTTCAAAATTTTAACCCTCTATATGATCCACGACCTTCCGCTAGCTAGTGCCGGTGACCCCCCTATAAATTTTGTTTTACAGGCCGCCCCCATTCTATAATTTGACTGGAAAAGATACACTTAGTAGCTTTTCCGCCTGTAACATGTATTAATGCTTTAATAACAAAATTTGATTTTTCTGCAGTACTTGCATAACTATCTATCAGTTGTTCTTCTCCTCACAGTAGTAGACCGATAGATACACTTACGAATGGATTTATTAATCAGTTGCGGTCAATCCGAACAAATGTTTTCCGGTGCAAGTAAATCTCAAGTTGTCTAATTAATTCTTCAGTTAAGGGTCATATATTTTCGTATTTTTCTTTTCCTGTGGATAATTGTAAATAAATATACATATTAATTTTTTTACAAGCTTGTTTTTTCTTGCAAGACGCACTGCCGTTTTCGTTTAAATCGAAGATATTTCTAGAATCTATGTGAAATTAAAGATTAATTAATTTTTCGGATGTCTACTAACAAAGCGAATTTCTCTGCTTGCATAATACCCTCTTCATGCACGAATATCTTTATTTTATTTCTCAGCTTGAGGAGAAGAGTGACAACCGTTTGATAGGAAAATAAACCAATAATGATACATATTCATCCCTCGCATCTTAACACAAGGTGCAAAAAATGCTTGATGTGCTTAAGTTTAATCAAAACAATGTTTAGCCCTGGACTAGATTTTGATGCTAAAGCTTCTTAAAGAATCTGGCATAATACTCATGGACATTCCTTATCATTTTTCGTAAGTGTTTATGTTGTTACATTCAAGCGTGGGGGTCGGCTGTAGCTAGGATGCGGTGCCGACTGGAAATGACCTTGATAAGCTGTAGATTAACTGCTCGCACTGTACCAACTGTTCTTCGAATCTAATTCTTATTAAAATTATTTACAATGCAATTAAATATATATATATATATATATATATATATATATATATATATATAATAAGATGTATCTGTAAACTAACTTTTATGAAAATAATAAGAGCTTATTGACGAATACAAATCGTACTAATAGTTGTATAACCATTAACAAAACAATAGCTTTATTACTTCACAGGGGTGGAAACATCCACTAACGGTGACAGTTCGACAATGATTATGTGTCACCCCGGGCTAGTGGAAGGGCCAGTTTGACGATTTGGTGGAGCCCGGCCTAGAGGAAGCGCTGAGATACTGTGGTGCGTCTCTTTAGGCTAGTGAAAGCGCGGGTTTAGCAATGGTGCCAACTCCCGCGTTAGTGAAAGCTCCAGGTGCCGGTTACAGGTCTGCCCGGGCTAATAGAAGAGCCGGTTTGACGATACGATGGATCTCGGCCTTAGGGGAAGCGCGGAGATGCTTATTCTAGGGTAGTGGAAGCGCTATAAGTACCGCCCTCTACCAAGCTAGTGGAAGAGCTAGTCGAGAATTATGGAATGCTTAAATTACAACAAATTCCGAAGAAAACTGGAAAAAACCCGACAACAAAACTAACTACTTTAAACCCTGAACGGTAAATACTCCCTGTATGTTTGTTGTGGTTTGTTTAGTATTCTTCTTAATCTTCTTTGGGGATTAAACCACTCATAGTTTTTATGTCATAAATGTCAAACTTGAAGTTTTTATTATTTTGAAAACGATCCTAGGTTATGGATCGAATCGTTAATAAAGATAATTTTAAAAACTATGAGTGGTTTAATCCCCAAAGAAGATTAAGAAAAATAAGGGTTTTATTACTAGAAGACCAAATAACCTGTTAATATTAATTATACGATATATTACTGTGATTTTTGAGTATTAAAAGGGCATTACTAATTCATTTAGTAACTTATTTTGTGATTCAGCATGTAAAAAACAACAAATTACAATTTGAAACGCTTTTCAAATCATTAGTGTAAAAATTAATAATTCTAGTGTAATATTTTAGGAAGCTAAAAGTTAATTTTCATAATCCGGTAGGTGTAAATATTCATAAGGTATAATGTGTATAAGATAACATTTCAAATTTCATAGTTATAAACATATTTTAACAGTTATATTTAAGTATAAAAATATTTTTCAAAAGCTTTAGCATTTTAAACCGTTTTTAGTTTCTGCGTATTGTTTATAAAAGCAGAGTGGCAGTTATATTTTTTAAAAGTTTGAAAATGTTTTGAAACAGCCTTCCTAGTATTAAATTAAATAAACAAGTGGAACCGTTCCAATTTCTGTGTAATTTTAATTAGGAGAGAAAACGTTGCACAAATGACAAGCAAAGTTCAGGAGTTATTGGTTATCGTTGTCGATAGATTTATGACCTCGTTAAGAAGATATAAAGCTTGAATTGGAGAAGGTGATTTTGTCAGTTACAACAAAACTTGCAAACAAGGAAACAAGAAGAGATTATTAGATAGAATATATACAAGTGAGATAGGTGTAGATGGAACGTTGACGTTCGTTGACAACGGGGAAGGTGAACAAAGTAAAAGATAGTTGCTTTAGCGTGTATGTTAGAACGAAATGAGGATAACACGTGTTATGAATATAAGGCAAAGGAGTGAGTACAAATTGGTGGTTATACAAAGTGGAGTGAGTACAAAGCAAGAGAGAGGTGATTTTGGGGCGTTGGATGGAGTGAGCTAGATACTACATATTTCTTCTTAATCTTCGTTGGGAATGAAACCACTCATAGTTTTTAAAATCTATTTTATTTACGTTTCGATCCATGACCTAGGATCGTTGTCAAAATAATAAAAACTTCAAGTTTGACGTTTATGACATAAATTGAAGGTTACTTTGATTTATTGATGTTTGAAATATTTGGTTTGAGTACACTAAGCAAAAATTTTTAAAGTTTAAAAGAATGATTGCCTTCAATTTGTGTTGCGACCTGAGATCGACTTTCCTATGGTAGCCAATACGCTTAACGTGAAATCAGCTGATTAATTTTTATTGGTGAATTTTATATAAATTCAATAATTTGGAAAACATTTTTTAACATGTTTCTATTTATACAATTGAGAGATTTCTGATTTCATGTCTTATTTTACCGAGATTCAGACATGAAATCAGAAATCTCTCAATTGTATAAATAGAAACATGTTAAAAAATGTTTTCCAAATTATTGAATTTATATAAAATTCACCAATAAAAATTAATCAGCTGATTTCACGTTAAGCGTATTGGCTACCATAGGAAAGTCGATCTCAGGTCGCAACACAAATTGAAGGCAATCATTCTTTTAAACTTTAAAAATTTTTGCTTAGTGTACTCAAACCAAATATTTCAAACATCAATAAATCAAAGTAACCTTCAATTTATGTCATAAACGTCAAACTTGAAGTTTTTATTATTTTGACAACGATCCTAGGTCATGGATCGAAACGTAAATAAAATAGATTTTAAAAACTATGAGTGGTTTCATTCCCAACGAAGATTAAGAAGAATGCTAAACAAACCACAACAAACATACAGGGAGTAGATACTACATATGTTGCATTAGGGGCGTATTTTAAGCGTTAACTTTTTCAGTTGGGTTAAATAAACAAGAGCGGGATTATTGAAATTTGACGAAAATCGGTTAGGTAGGCGTGCGTGTTTGTGATGTTCAAATGATTTTCAGAGAAGTGAGCTTTGGTTGGAATGAAAATACGCAGAAAGGTGAACGTAAACTTGTTGGTGTAGGCGCCATTTCTAAAATTTCGGTGACGGTTGGAGTTGTTTGTGTACGTTAGTTAGTTTTTTAAGAATTTGGTAACCGTTGAAAGTGTATGTAGAATTGAATGTTTGTATTGTAAAAAGTTTAATTATTCGTAGCATACTTTAAAGGGGGAAGAAAGATATATAAACACCAAGTGATGGTTGTGGGGCTCTTTTAGTCTCTGACATTCTTAGTCTCCGAGTTTGAATAGCGTAAAGTTTTCTCTTAGTCTACAACTAGTTTATGGTTTCAAGTGTAAAATACTTTAACGAGCTTAATAAAAAAGTACTCTACGTAAGTAAAGATTGTTTTAATTTTAATTTGCACTAAATGTGCAAAAGTATACAAATGGAAATGGAGTGGATATTAGTGGTTGGCCAATTTGGTTGTGTACAAACAGTCAATAGTATTAGTAGCAAAGTTTGGGGAATTTGGATGCACCTTTAATGTGGTAGATAAGTTGGTTTCGTGGTCAAATGGTTGCAGCCAGTAGTTATGGTTATTGCAAGTCAGGTTGGGGTGTTCCTGTATGCCGCAGTCTCTGAGGGAATGGTAGCAGGCCGTATGCAGAGATAGTATTCAGGTAACTGTTGTTTTTCATTGACCATGTGTATAAACTGGTGTTTAATGACTTTTGTGCATTGTGGGTATAATTTATGAAGTAAAAAAACAAATTTGGAAAAAGTAACAGATTGAATTTTTTCTGTTGTATTTTTTTACTGTATTTTTATGTGGGAATTTATGATAAAAAGGGGTTTATGATATTAGTAATATTTGTTATTCTTTTTTGTACAAAGTAAAAGGGACCGTTTGCTCTTGGAAGTAGCACAAGAGGTTAAGGTTTTACTAAGAGGTCTTATTAAAGGTAAAGCCCTGTTA
This sequence comes from Platerodrilus igneus, assembly GCA_036346225.1. Taxonomy (NCBI): domain Eukaryota; kingdom Metazoa; phylum Arthropoda; class Insecta; order Coleoptera; family Lycidae; genus Platerodrilus; species Platerodrilus igneus. The sequence continues at coordinate 6,297,274 of JARFIW010000165.1, read as the reverse complement.
CTTTCTCGGATAATCAATTGAAAATAATTAATCTGGGAAATTATTGATCTTAAAGTGTATTATTTTAAAAGGGGATGTATATAAGGTATAAATAATCTGTGAACGAGGAGTATGCTTGTGATTTAGCGTGTATTTTTCTCTGAGTATGTTATAAATGTATGTTATTTACCGGAGCAGTTATTTTTTTTTGTAGTTGAATTACAGAAAGCAGCTGAGCAGCCGTGGCAAACTTCATTGCGAAGCAGAAATTTTAACTCTTTTAGGTAAATAAGCACTACACCACTTTACCAAATACGGATTTCGTAGCATTTTGACGCTCAAATCATGGGGCACGAGTAGTAGAATGTTTAACTTTTAGAGGCTTCAGAAATCGTAGCAATTATTTGTCGCCCTGTAACGGGCATTTTTATAGTTTAACCTTTTCCGCTTTACCAAATTTGTAAGTACATTTTTGCAACTACTATCTCTTGTTTTATATTTATTAACTGGTGGGTATTACTTTAAAAGCAGATAAATTGAAGTTTGATTTTCATTAATAAATAAAGTGCAATGAATTTTTAATAGGATTATTCGTACTTATTGAAAGTGATAAACCGCGGTAATTAAGTATTAGATATGATTGCTGCATTCATATAAATGTTGTTCCTTATGTGGATATACAAGTCTAGATAAGAGTCGATAAGCGGTTGTAATAGCAAGGAGTTCTAGTTTGTCCTTTGTTGCTATATGTTAATTATGTTACGTTGTTAGTTTCGTGCTTGGTTTCTATATATGAATTACGTGGAAGAATACTGTTGGCTTTGCTTTGAAGATAGTGAGAATGAATGCAAGATAAATTTTTGAATTGTTTATGGATAAGCACGACACGGTTTTAGTGATACGCGTTGCCTTACTCATTGTGTTTTTTTAGTTGATTTGTCTTTTTATATTTGAACTGTGACGCGTGTTCTACGGAACATTTTTTTACGGACTTATTTTAGTGATACGCGTGGCTTTTACTAATTGTTTTTTGTTGCTGTGATACTATAGTTTCTGTATTTTCTAACCCCAAAGAATCTACAACAGATCTTTGCTTGCGCAAATTGCGTTATTTGCGAAATATAACAGAGTACCGGCTTACAAAGGTATTGTTTGAAGTTTCTCACTGCTTATTGGGATGTTTATGAAAATAATATACCTCTGGTCCCAGTTGAAATTAAACTAGTGCTGCGGAGTGTTTCGAGATTGTTGTCTTAGGAAATGGAATTTATCGGGGCTACATAAGTCCGTCGCGTGGTGGTGTCTGCTGATGGCACCAGTGAAGTGCGTGGGTGTGATTGGTGTGACGTGTGATAAGTTCCATCAACACCCTCACGGCCAGGGGTGGAGTGCTTCGTTAGTGCAGGACATCGTGGAATTCCACACTTCCGTTGCTAGGAAGCGTTGCTGAAGGACTTTTTGTAAATTGAACTATTTCCTACTTGTTTTTACTTTAAATACCTGTCCGTTGCTTTGCCATACCTTTGGCGTTCTGAGACCTTTTACCATAGACTTGCATGCTATATTAAATAAAAGAAAAAAAAAAGAGAAAAATCAATACTACTGGACTACTCATATTAATTGTGTTTACCTATTTATATTTTGTTAAAATTTTATCTGCTTTATGTCTAATTGGTGTGTGAGGAAACGTTTCTGCTACTCCCCAATATTACCTCACTTTGTACTAAAGATTTGTTATATTGCTTTTAACGTTGTTATATTATATAGATTATCCCAACAGTTTTTTTTATTCTACAAAGTACTGAACAATTTATACTTGATCCGTATGCTATGCTTTTTCTTTGTTTCAGGTTTGCAGGACTAATTTGTTTTTTTTTCAGGTTTACTATTCTAATTTTTCTTTTGCAGGTACTGTTACTAACTCCTTACCGTCGCATACATCATAGGTCAGTCTGCTTTCTACAACCCCCCCACCCTACTCTCCGATTGAGCTGGGTCATTTCTTTGGCTTTCTTTGTGTTACGTAGCATAAATTTGGCGCCCAACGTGGCTGCTACGAAAAAAAAACGTAACAGCCCGAAAGTGGGGGTTTTAAATAATATTGAGTGACGACCAGAACCGGAGTTTGTAGCAATATATAAATATATATATATATATATATATATATATATATGCTGTGGTAAGGGGTTGTTTGGGGGTGTATTGAGTAGTAAGGCTTGCGTAGTAACTAAATAGCAATGGGAATCAGAAAACTGCATTTATTTAGCGGGAAAATAAATCATTCGCACATTATGTAAATAGCAAGCATTTAACACCCTGTATATAGACCTTAATTAACATTAATCAATGCCAGTAAGCACATCTTCCAATAATAGAACGCGTATTCAGCAGAGAAATAATCATACAGGTAATTAAACTACGTCGAGGAGTGTTTTAGAAGTTTATAAAATAAATACGCAGAAGATAAGATAAAACCTCGTAAATCTACATGCAATTACGCTGGAACAATAAGCGCTTTGATAAGAAAACGCACTTTCAAATATCAGTTTCAATAAATACATAAACGAAAACAGCAATCGTGTTACATCATCTATTTTGTACAATTCTCCAAAGCTTTATCTACACAAAACAATAGACATAAGTTAAAAATCCAGCAACGATAAACATGGCGATCAAAGATCGGAATAACAATAGTAAATAACAGCATGCTATGAAAATCCAAAATAGTTTCATCAGAAATCAGCTTGAAAATACTAGGAATGTTAAAAACAAACGTGGTTGGTCGCAAGAATCTGTAAGGCTGCTTGGAAAACCAATCCAAACAGAGTGGGAAAAAGCTACATAACGCCCACATGGATAAGGCGGGGCAGTCTCAACTTGAAGCAAGTCGAATGTACAACACTTTTAATCAAATATTTACGCGTCAGATAAATAAAATTTATATTATGGTGAAAATAGTGCTGAATAAGAATTACGTGAAAAAGCTTTTGCCGTTTTTGCAAAAAACGTGAGTAGAAATTGGTTAATTAATTTAAATTAAATATTTATAATGATATCTAATCCGAAGGCTGGAATTCTGGTCTACTTCTGGTCCAATTCTAATAGACTTCTGGTTCAATTTCTAATCCGCTTCGAATACGCTGCTAAAATTCTGGTTCAATTCTAATCCACTTCTAAGACTTCAAGTTTACTTTTAATTCGCTTCTGGTCTATTTCTAATACGCTGCTAATTTATAATCCGAAGTCTGGTGTTCAGAAATTTATAATACTAAGAAACCCACGAACTTCAAGTGGTATTTAAGGCGTATACAGAGAAATATAAAATAAAGTACAAGGTAAATTTTGGAAACCAGGGGTAACCGTACTGAATTATTGGTTCAAACATAAGGAGTACAAAGCAGAACATTGGTTTTCGATTGAAGATAATGAGGAGGTGTTGATCCACAACACGAAACAAATCATCAGAAAATCACAGGTCAGACCTACCTAGTTTTAAGGAATCTTTTCCAATTTAAATTTTAACACTGTATATTAATTTTCTCTAAAGTTTGTAAGAAGTCAACAGGAACATTAAATACGTTGAAACTTACGTAAAAATCATAAAAATGTCTCGCACGTTCCAGATTTTTTGTAAAAGTGTCGTTTTTGGTGACTTTATTTTAAATTAAAAGGATATAAATTTTGGGATAAATAATCCATACTATATTAATTGATTGAAGGGTGTATTTAGAGAATTGCAAAAATTGTGAAGTGTAAATATTATTTCGTTTAATTATATGAATGTGAATTGACTTCGTTTTATCAATTCAAACAGGTAATTACAAAGGGGTAAATGAAAATTGATCATCATAACGTTGTGCACCCTGTGTAAACTAAAAAGGGCTAGCGTGGCGTAATAAAATTAGAAGATTAGAACAAAACACAAAGCGGTGGCGAACAGCTGGACGATGTACGGCGTCATCATATCAATATTTAAATGACGCAACATCGGGGGCATAAAAATACATAGTACTTATATGTAAATAATGTAAATAATGGTTATTAAAAAATTCAAAATCCCCACACTGTGTCTTATAATTTAGGCGCCGCCCACAACCACCGACACCAAGCCGTAACATGCTTCTTCTTTTATCCATTGCTGGGATAAGCGAGCAATCCATTTGGTTGCCGCATTCTGACTCGAATAGAAACGAATAGTTCCTATTGGTCGAAAGGCGTGATTACTTAGATTGGGTGTTTTTGATGCCGTTCTATAAATATAGATAGGTGCAAGGACAGTCTCCGTCAATGGGTGGTGTTTTACAGCCTTGGTAATGCGTCGGCGTCGTCTTGGTGTCTTTCTCTTAAGTCATACACGTCTCCCCGGGCTAGTGAAAGCGACGGATCGACGATGGTTTTAGATCGCCCCAGGCTAGTGTAAGCGCCGATGTGAGGATTCGGTGGATCTCGGGCTAAGGTAAGCGCCGAGTTGCTGTGGCGCGTCTCTCCGGGCTAGTGGAATGACCGGTTCGACGATGATGCACCTGGGCTAGTGGAAGCGCCAGGTGCCGGTTGTCGGTATCTTGAGGCTAGTGGAAGCGCCGGTTCGACGTTACGATGGATCTCGGGGTAGGAGAAACGCCGAGATGCTTGTTCTAGGCTAGATAAAGCGCTAGAACTACTGGCCCTCTACAAAGCTAATGGAAGCGCTTGTCAAGGACAGTAAGTGCGGCTGGTCAGTGCTTGTTACCCTATATCAAAGTGCACATGCTGGAAATAGAACAAATGCCCAGGAACACCGGAAAGCTCCGAAAAAAAAATTAATTACACTAAACCTTGTATTCCCATTGGTTAATGTCCTATAAACTTTTGCCACATACCAAAACTAAACCCTGCATTTCCATTGATTGACGACATATAGACTTTTTCTAGATACTAAATATAGGGAGGAAGGACCATAAAAGAAATTGCGTGATCATCAATAATCATAAAAAATATTCAGTCTTGTCGTGACCGCGGATGCAAACGTCCGCTTAGTTATGATCCTATTTGATTTATTTGTTTTCCGGTACGTGCCGACACGAAAATGTTAGAATGTTTAGTATATAAGGTTATAGTGTACGCGTTAGATAATTCAGTGCAGTTGGAGAACTGCAAATACATAATTTGTAGACAGAGACTATACAGGTACGCTAAATCCTCACAAGTACAGACCATAAATAGAACCACTCAGTGTCACCGCGACAGAGACACCCCCGCGTTAAAAATGAGTTATATAAGTTCCTCAACCCCTACATAGTGCAAGAGGACTATTAGCTAGTAGTGTACAATCTTTATGTAGTTCATCGCCTTCCCCAAGATGGAATGCCAGGGCCAAATATTCAGCCATGAACAAATGCAAATATTTCAAGCTGCCACTGCCAAATATAATGAAATTCTGGCGAATAACAGTGCCATATAATTTAACGCAGCGGTGATAACGATTCATAGTCAGCAAAACGAGATAGAACCCATGCAAGCACAGATAGAGACCAATTTCAAGGAAAGAAAACGAAAGATACCCGCAAAAATGGTAACCATGCCTACACAACACAGGTTCGAAGTCCTGGAAAATTTAGATGAGGCGATTGAAAGTCTAAATGAACATGAAACAAGTAATGCCAATACTCCTCCCAGCACGAGCTCCCTTAAACAAGCAATCAGAAGCCGGCAGTAAACGGTAAAAGAGACGTAAACAAAGCGGAACAACCGCAGAACAACCAAACGAAACAGCAGAAAACGCTCCAGTAATCACAGCAGTCCCCAAAGTTCGTAAACCACCTCCCATCATATTGTGAAACTTTAAAGCCTATCCGAGAATTGTAAATGCAGCCAAAACAAGCATCAAGATTAGCTCTGTCAGAGGTAAAAATGGTATGCACCTCTTCACAAAGAATGCGAAAGACTACAAAAATTTTATCACAATGTTGGACAAAATGAATGAACCGAAATACACCTACCAACTCCTGGAAGAGACGGAGCTCACAGTTGTCCTACGCGGAGTTCTTGAAGTCCTACTAATACAGTACATAAAAGAAGACTTGAAATCACAAGGCTTTGTGTTTAATTTGGTAAAGAGACTCGCTAAAGGTGACAAATCTACCGTTAGTACTAGTGAACGCGGACAAAAGTGATAAGGGCAAAGAAATTTTTCAATACACGGACGTTATGCACCCACGTGTATCGATGGAACCTAAATGGTAATCAACAAGGAGCGTTAAATGCTATAAATGCTAGTTATACGGACACGTACAATTTCGCTGCACTGCTCAATACGTGTGCGTTTAATGTGCAGATAAACATCCTGCCTTTGAGTGTACGCTGAACCCTCTAACAAAAGCGAAGTGTGATAACTGCCATAGCGAGCATCCTGCAAGCTACCGTGGATGTCCTAGTAATCCACAAACCATAAAAAAAGGCAAAGGAGGGCAAAACTACGCAGTATACTAGCTTCCTTCCGCAGAGAGAATGTCACCTACAGCCAAGTAACCACCCAACCAAATACATCAAGCGACGTCACCCTTAAAGAAAAATCTGACAGATTTTACTGGAGATACTACCAGAGGTACTTAAAATAGTCTTTTCCAATGGCTAAGCTAGCAAAAATCGTCACTTGGAACACAAATGGTGTCAAACCGAAGTTATACGAACTTGTGAAATTTATACACCAAGAATAGCTAATGGCAATGTTGGTCACGGAAACTCGCCTGAAACACAGGAAATACTTAATATACTTGGACACAAAGTTTACCGGTCCGACCGAATTGGTGCCTACAAGAATGGCGTCGCAATTGTTCTAAAAGTCTGCGCAAGAGAAATTGAGCTAGATGGAAACAACTGCAAGGCAGTGCTAATCAAAACGGAAATTAGCGAGCAGAGCATAACCCTCGCCTCGGTTTACATCAAAGCGGCAAGTCAACTAACAGAGACCGACTTATGCAAAATTACGAAATATGGAAAAACCGTCGCGAACGACCAACCCCTCTGGCATAAAACTGTACCAATTTATCAATAACTACTACAATTGCTACTTCAATCCCATCCAACGGTGTAAGGGATGTAATTGACATATCCATAAGACACAAAATAAAACATCTAAAGCAAATACAAACGGTGAGCACTCTAAACTCGGATCATCTTCCGAATTGATTATTAGTCATTTGACGAATTATTTTGTTAAAAGTTAAAAAATTTTCATTTTGTAGAAAGTTTCATTATTTGTTTTCATAAAAAATTGTTTTTTCTATATATCTAAATTATTCGTCCCAACAAATATTGAATTGAGTTGAAAATAAGCCACATTATTTCGACATACATGATAAGCGATTATCTACGTTACTAGCTTCATACCAATTGAAAAATCAATAATAATAATTTATTGATGTTTAATGTCGATCATAAAAACTTTAAAAGTTTTATAGCCATCTGTAAAGTATTCAAATCTAAAAGTTATTAGAGCTCATACAAACGATTTGATATTAATAATTATATTATATGAATGAACTCTACTTTTATTTCAAATCTAGGGTAGATCTGTATAGTTTATTCTTGTTCAAATTTTTTATATTTCGAGAAACATAAATAGTTTATTGGGTAATACTTTAATTTTCGTTGAATGTTTTAAACAAGGTGTAGGTATGAAATCCAAGTTGCACCTAACAAACTTCAAAGGCGTCATAGAAACGCAAACGTGAACACCCCTTAATAATAGACTCGCCAATCAAAATCGAATAGACTCGCCCGGGAATTCCGATTATTGCAATACACACATTAATTATAATGATCAAGTAGGCGAGCTTTCGTTTATAGTTGTTGTTGACAGGCAGTAGCCAGGAGCAAGCAATAGCTTTCGATCTTCTGAGTTTAACCTTTATCACGGTACACCAAAGACTGGAGGTTAAACCAGAAGGTTGTGCGTTATGCACTAACGTGATTACTCCACGCCCTACCTGTAAGGTGCACCAAATCCTACCACCAGGGTCTGGACTTCCACCAAAGGAAGTTTCTTCGTTAAACATTTTGGCATCTGCTACTGAACACTGTTCACCGAGACCTGATGTCCGAGTCGTCCGTGACGTCCCCGTCTTCACCGCCCGCCATCACCAAAGCGAACTTAGCTATCTCGACGTGTGATAACCACACCTCGCACCAGTCCGACGCCTTTTACGAAGAATCCGCCACCAATACGCCGTTCCACGCCTCGTATCACCGATAAGGGAACCCGTACAGTACATGGCCCCGGCGTTGATCGATCTGCCACCCAGAGTACCGTATACCGACGTCGATCCAACAAAACTGCTATCTGCAAATCCCAGGCGACAACGTATCTGTGAGTGCTTACTTCTATGTTAATACCTTTCAACATAGGTTTCTTTGTAAGTCGTGTTTCTCAACAGCAACACGCATCAAAGTTCAAAGTGAAGCCAGTGCGCAAATTTCCTTTATTTTTGTGTACAAACTTTACATGCATTTAAATCCGCACTATAAATTTTCTAACACTAAAAGATATTTGCATTTCTAGCGTTGACAAAATATGTTTACATAAAGACTATATTCTCATGCATTAATAAAGGACATTTGTATATTGCATATGCATGTAGAATCTTATGTAACTATTATTTTAATTTCCTGTTACTGAATATATTTTTTGCAGCCAATGTAAATAAGTTATACACAAATTTTATTGTCTCCATGCATTAACCAAACAAAGGGTGACCCCACAAAGGTATTGAATTTTAGTAAGTTAATATTTTTCTGATATCATTATTTTTTATTTTGGGTCACAAATAGTGATCTCTTTATATTTTCTAATTGTAGCCTTCCTTTTTAGGTTCAGCAGAAACCGCTATTGTCCTCAACGCGTTTATCTTGTTGATTTAAGCATAAAGATTTATACCTCTACCATTGTGCATTGTTTCATCTAATATGTAATAGTATTAGAAGTACTCAAGTACTCAAGTACACCGCAGGGGTCGTGCCCAAACTATTCCGTGGTGACTTTTTACGTTCTTGGAAAGCCGTATTCCATCTGTCATCTAGGCTCTCCTTTGCCATAGGTAAAACGCCTTCGATCTACCAGGTCAAGGGATAAACAAACAGGTTTCAAGCCCGTACGAAATTTTCAATAAATAAAATTTTAGTTATATTACAGAACAATCCCAAAACAATTACGCACAACGCAAACTTGCCTGCGCAAATCTGCACCATCTATACCAATTAACAGGTGGAGTTCTTGGAATCAATAAGTTTGAGGAATCTTATCTAAATATCAGACTTTATAAATTTATTACTAAAAATCCTATTTAATGAAACTTTATAATTTATTTTAAGGTCATGTCGGTGGAAGACTTTATTTCAGATGGTATTCCGTTCTATAAAATGCATTAAAATATGAAAAATAAGTCACTCTTAGGTTATTTTCTGAACAAATATAAATCAGATTTTAACATTTAATTAATTAAGTTTCAAAAAGCGACGTGATTGCGTATAAAAGTATTTCTATACATTGAACTTTTCCAATGCTCCACCCAAATGTATTTACCAGAAAGTTTTTTTACTTGTAAATTTTTTATTTGGCGAACCTTTGTTGTTCTAAGCAAGGTAGGGATGAGAACACTAACACACGGGACCTATATTTTACCTCTCATGCGAACAAGGGTGTATTTTTGTGAAAAATGCTCGCCTAACATATTTCAAGCAGACCATGTCGGGATTCGAACCCGGAACCTTAGGCTTAGTGGTCATACGCATACCAACTAATCCGCGGAGTCGCAGTATTTTATGCAACAATATGATGGTTTTGATTGTTGTCCTCTATTAATGTAATATTCAATGAACTTTATAAGATAGTTTCAGTCGTAAATTAGATGTAGATCTATTGAGACATTTGTTTACAGATACCTTATTTTGAATTTGTAGCCTTTTTCCTTTTGAGGATGTGAGCTTATACTCCTATCTTGCCAACTGAAAAGCGCAAGAGTAATTAATGAGGATTTTCTGTTGATGTAAGAAGACCGAGGTTAGTTTATATGGTATCGGCTTATTTGTAAGAAAACCTCTGAAGACTAAGCGACTAGTAGAGTGATTTGCTCTGGGTAAATCATGAGCTTGGGTCGGGGTTGAATACGACCAAAAATAAAGTGAATATGGCGCCACCAAATTTTTGAATACAATAAATGACTAACCTTAGTATCTTTGTATAAGGCGATTACGGAAACTTAAGCCCAATATTGCTAAACAAATATATTGCGTGAATATAAACCTTACAAGATTCTTACCTCCCTGCTCGGTATTGCTGATAAATATTTACTGCTATTCCTATAATGAAACCAAACCAATAATAGCTCAGTTTGTGCGTTCTGTTAATTATCTTAAAAATTTTATAAATACTAACAACCAAATCTCACCGCATTTCAAATAATAATCATAAACGTGACCAAAATAAGTTTCTATTCTCTTTATTACCAGTTAGCAAAAATATCTTTATACAATAATTTTATCAATAAGAGTAAATCATAAAAATTAGACTTAGTACTGTTATTTTCTACATGTTAAAAATTTAGCAATCATGTTTCTTATTGATATTTAAACTTGTATTTGAAGAATGACTAATGATATACTAACAAGATTTTAATTAGTCTTGGGTAGTACTACGATCGACTTCACATTTAAATATTAATTCTACTTAACTTTCTCTTTTATGTATGAATTTCAATTAGGCATATTTAATCTGCTTAGTGACCAGCGAATTTTAAACTTTCAGAATACTATATCTACCAACTATTGTTGTTTAAAATGAAATAATTTAGTTTCCTAAACCTGAATAATTATTATTTTCCTAGCATGATAGTTTAAATTTGTTACTTCTAAAAGTTAACCTTTAATGTACACTAACCTTTATAATTTTTTTATCTGCACTAATCGAAAATAAAAATTGAGTCTATAAAGTTCTCTTCACAATCACAATGATACTATAAGGTCAAACAGCAAAGCGTAGCTTGAAAATTTCCAAGTCGAGTAAAACAAAAACACTTACTTGCTTGTAATCCAGATGTTGTCACGACTTAACGTCCTTATAGAATAAACAACATACCAAATGGTTTATCTCTCGATGAAATATCCGCGATGCACCTATACCATTTTCGGAACGTTTTATGAAACTTGAAGTTTTTAATAACACCGTGAATCATGTTGTAATTTTCCCAAACCATCTAATTTCAATAATTATGTTAAATTTAACAAATTTCCACGTGTACCCACGTTACTTAATTGCACTACAAAAAGGAATTAACAATTACCATGAGGTTGGTTAGTACTTACTGTTTTCTGATGCCTATATTTCTAACATTTTGTTTAATACATTTGACTCTCGGAAAAGCGTCGACAGGAATGTACTAACATGACGTTTTCACTACTTTTCCCCTTTTTTTTTCCTCACACGGCAACAAGGATAATTGTCCAGAGCCAGGCTGCTTATCTAAACCGATTTTCCGGACCAACAGTTCAGGTGAAAGTTTACGTACTCAATCGCTTGACAACCGTTATAACGAACATTCTACTTATCGAAGGAGGGAGGTCTTACAATGACACTTCCAAATGTTATTTTTGTCACCGCACAACTTGAACTATTGCTCCCAGTTTTGAAGCTTAAGCTAGATTAAAACGACCGGTAATAAATGCAAGAGGTTAACAGAAACTTAAAATTTATTATTATTTAAAAATGTGCAGAGATATAAGGCCTGAACTAACCTTCTATCAAAATAATAGCACAAATATCCATCAAAATACCGCCGGAAAATAAACTTGTTACAAGTCTTCAAGTTTTAAAATTTCAGTTATCAATTCCAAGTTATCTTGGTGTATATATTAACTAGGAATGTACTGATACAAAATCTAGAGCACTCTCAATACCAGTTTAAAGATAACTCATTTTAACGCCAAGAAGGAAACTTATAATCAAATCATTTAGTAGCCACAAAGACTAATTATAAATTTGTACAGCTTGGTAATAAAACTATTTATTGTTAGTTGTATTTGCTCGTGCGTAACAGCTTTTGTCTTTAAAGTCGATTTTCTAGATTTATTTTATTCCTGAAAGCCGTTAAATAAGTTTTTTTCAAATTTAGATTGGTGACACATTAGTGAAAATTAATAAAAAGTGAACCAATTTTAAGTATTAGATTATGTTAATTTACATTTTATCAGACGAGTGTTTCAAAGAGACGGAATAGTAAAAACGCAAGAGAATTGTAGCTTTTACTACAATTCTCTTGCTTTTTTTAATATTCCGCTTTTTATAGTGGTTGAGTTGCAAATTTTTCGGTTTGAAATGACAGTTTCTCAAGATTGCGGTAGAAAAGAGGACTTTGACTCTCTGATGTCTTTTTTTGTAAAGGAGCGAGATCAAAAAAGAGAAAACCCACGAAAGCTTCAACATTTGGTACATTAACTTTTTATAATTTGTATTTTTTGTGTGTTTATCATATTTCAACAAGTAAAAAACCCCTGATTTATAGTAGCTTGTCCGTTTTACTAAAATTTTCTTGTAATAGACATTTTCCTTGTAACAGGATGTCCATTAAATGCATCTAAGGAGAAAAGGGAAATTAATAGCGAACGAAGGGCATTAAATATTTCACTGGTTAGTCATTGAGAAGATCTAGCATTAACATGTTAATTTTCACGATATTTCCAAGATCAAAGGAATTTCGCGCAATTTGCTCATTAAAACTCCCTACATATCATCCACAGTTGTGCGTCACGCATAAAAACTCTAAAAGAATCAGCTAATAATTCTATTTATTGAACGTTTTCCGAGCTACATTAATTTGAACTTATTAGTCGAAGGCTGCTTTGCTCACTGCGTTTCATTTCGTGCATATTTTTACAGCCTGTGGTAAGTTACAGATAGATCACAATTAAATTTGTTTCAGTAACTTTAGGAATTTCGTTGCGTCTATTGATTGGCTTAGTTGTTTATAATTCTAAGATACTCCGGTTCAAATTACTTTTTTTAGGATAAATTGTGATATCTAAAACTACCACCGTCTTAATGAAAGTAACTCAAGCGATTCTAAATGAAACAGAAGGTGTAAGCTAGAACTTTTCTTCAAAAGTTTTTGCTGAAAGAGACCCAAAGAGAAAGTAATAAGAGAGTGTTTGGAACAAACTTTCTATCGTGAGCCTTCGTTCGTTGTGTGGAGATATATTAGCGCATTTATTACCGATATAAAGGGTTTACGCTGTTTAGTAATATTGATACAAAAACTGAAAAAGAACTACGGAGAAAATTGAAAATGTACTCTGCTTTTTATATATAGTTGTATTCTTTTTGTTATTGATTTCTTAGTGGTTTTCTCCAAGATATAATTCTTATCACGAATTGCCCAAATTGATTTAAATCTTAAACAGAGCTACTGTTGCATCGTTTAAATAAGATAAGATAAGTAACTCAGTACGTGCAAATGCGTAATTGTTGTGAAATAGCGAAACTGGAAGACGTATTTAATTAGTGAATAATTAATAAAAAAATAAAAAGTGAAATTTCAAGCTGGCGCTAAACAACGTTATCTATCCGCACTAAAAATTGACTACTCTGACAATGTAATCTCTAACGTTACTTCTAAACTTTGACCCATGCTCACAATCAGTTCCCACCAGTTCATATGCTATACATCCTACAAAATAAAAGACCTCGTTGCAGTTTTCAGATGTTACAATTGCATGGTATGGTAGAAAATCACGTAAAACGGCGAGAAAGCTTCACAGAATAGTTCCAAGGAAATGCGGAAAAACAAAACAAAACCCTGCAAACCTGGCGGAAGAACTGATGCAGACCGCAGCGAAATTAGAAGGTTTAAAAAGACTGAACATGATTGCAATAAACTACAATCAATTGAGAGAAATTTATACAGGAAGTTACTAAAGCCGCGGAGAGACTAGATTAGAACGTAAACGCGGATGAGCACAAGTTAATTAAAAACCCAATTGAGACAACAATTTAAATAGGAAACTACAAAAACTGTGGATTTTCAGGGCAGTTTACAGAAATTGATAGCACAATGGTAGACAACTCGCAAGAACTAGAACCAAAGTTGTTAAAGACTTCGCAAAAATGGAAAAACGTGTTTTTACTAACTAATAGTTCAAGCACGGTGATACAATTGACACTTCAGAATTTGAGAACGAACCGTCGCAATCGAAGTTTAACGTAAAACCACATAGCTTTGACAGAAAGCACCTTAAGTGACGTATTTCAAACAACTCGAGGTTGCCGCGACAGCTAACGGCTGGAATAACAGTGAGCAGACAACTGCGTCGATAATCGCACTACGGGATAAAGCTTGAGAATAATCTTTCAAACCATACCGGACCATGATCAAAGAAACTACGATGACCTAACCTCAAGGCTGAAAATGAAGTACGGCGGATCACACCTGCTGCAGGTGTGCATCGCTCAAGTAAAGAACCGTTACCAGAAGGTCAACAAAATTTACAAGGGTAAGAAGCAAATGTTGCTCGCGTGCTGAGACTAGCCTATATAACAGCACCGGAAATTTACTTGGAACAGCTGGCAGATAAGACCTTTGTCTATAGAATATGGGATGGGGAAACCCAGCAAGCACCACGACTGGCCCGGCCTAAGAACCCCGGATGATGCGTTCATTCATGCTTTAGAGTTTGAAGTGACCAAGAAAGCATCGCATTGTAGCAGTTACAAAGTTAGATACTCCGTAGAAGAGCAAGTATAAGCAGTATATAGAAATCATTTGACGTATTCTTTATGACCAGCGACTAAAGGAAATTGTGCAGAATTTGGCTTTGTCCAGAGGCAGTAAAAGCAACCCAAGAGAGAACAAGGAAACCCAAAAGAACAAGAAGATGTTCACGATAAAGTGCAAATATCGACCTGTACGAATTCCGCCCCGGAGAACATCTTTTACATCGCGCAACTTAGGTCTGAGGACAATATTTATGTATATGAACAGTATGATGTTGAGATTATTCAGTTTTTAGTTGATACTAGGGCCAGTAGAAAAATTATAAACCTGCCGTAATGCGCAACCATGATATAGTGATGTTTACGAATGTGCGTCTTCGGACAGTTAACCGCAAAGACATTTGGATGTACGGAATTTCAAAAGTAAAGATCGAAACTGGTAGTAAAGTATTCGATCATCTAGTGATGATGATAAACATCACATCAGCTAAGAAACTATTTTGGAAGTGAACATCTTAAAAAATTACGGTTTCTATTTAGACATGAAACAGCATGTCCTGAGAGTATGAACCAAAGAAATACCGTTTTCTAAGGAAAACGACGGCTCTCTACAGGTTTTTTTGCCAGACGACGTTCTCTTGCCAAGAAAAACAGAAAGCGTAAGGATGGGGCAATTGATGGTACTCTTTCGGAGGGCTTTGTTTGCGCAATCGAACCGGTCTGTGATTAATTTCTTGAAAAGTGTGTACTGTTGAAAAAGAATTGGCATTGTACCTGTTGAGATTTTATATGCCAACAACTATGATGTCGCATTGAAAAAGGGCGCTACAGTTATGTGGAGCTTTTTCGGTACTTCACGTGACGGGTAGTATCAGCAACGTTAAGAAGCCGTCCACCAATAAGTGCTTCTTTAGTTATTGGACCAGTTAATAAAACTACACCAGAATCTTAAAGAACAGCATCTGGTTGAATTTAAAAGTACGATTAGACTATACTCAAATGTATTTGCAATAGTTGGGAGAAACCGCGGTAGTCAAGCACAAAACCAATACCGGGATGTCCAGCCAATACGACAACAACTGAGAAGTTTGACATTGGGCAAGCGTGAAGAAATGGAAGGGCAAGGTGTGATCAAAAACTCCAACAGCCCTTGAGCATCGCCTTTTGTACTTGTGAAGAAGACAGGCTGATAGACAACATTCTCTGTTGATAATCGTCAGTTGAATAATGAGACGAAAGAGGACAGTTATCCATTACCGAGGATTGACGACACGCTCAATATACTCTCAGGGTCCCGGTGGTCATTGCCCTTGAACTTAAAAAGCGAGTACTGGTAAGTGGATCTGGATCTCAAAGATCGAGAAAGTGCTTTTTATTGGCGTTAGCCTATGACAATTTAGAGTGATGCTATTTGGAGTTTGCAACGCTCCTGTGACTTTAAAGCGTTAACTGGATAACCTCTTACGTAAACTGTTATGGAAAATGTGCCGGCTGTATTTGGATTATGTGATCGTGATTGGGAAGGTATCTAAAGAGCATTTAGAAAATTTAGAAAAAGCACTTCAACGATTAAGTGGAGCCAATATGCAGTTGATCCCAAAGAAGTGTCACCTGCTTGGCGAAGGGGTAAAATACCTGAGGCATGTAGTCTCGTATGATGGAGTTAGGTCTGATCCGTTTATAGTTAGACCGGTGCAAGAGTGACCAAAGCCTAAAAACAAACGCCAATTACTAAGTTTTCTGGAGCTATGCACATAATATAGACAATTTGTTTATGGATTTGCAAATACTGTAAAGCCCTTAACTAAACTACCATAAAAATGGAGTAATTATGTATGGAATGAAAGTGAACAAAATGCGTTTAAACAGCTACCACGGTTATTGACGGCAACTCCCATCTTAAGTTACCCTCGGGCGAAAGAAATTGATATTAGATACGGACGCAAGTAATGTTGCCATTGGAAGTGTGTTTTGCTATATAACGAATGGACAAGAGGAAGTGATTGGTTATTTCAGTATGGAGCTCTCAAAATCGGAAGGAAACTACTTCTTTACGAGAAAAGAACTTTTATCCGTAATGAAATCGGTAGAACACTTTTACAAGTAATGCTTAAGTCGAAAGTTTTACCTGAAAACAGATTACGTTGCGCTGAAGTGGTTACTGCGGTCAAAAAGCCTGGAAGAATACGTCGAAAGATGGATAGGAATGCTACAGGAGAACAATTTCGACACCGAACATTGGATGAGTTCTAACCAGTAATGCAAATGCGTTGTCGAGACTGTTTTGTCCTTAAAATTGTAGCCACTGTTTATACCTGGAGACGAAATGTGATCTTCTTGGTTTGACAACTGTGATTAACGACGATTGGCAGTCAAAGCAGCTGAGGACCAACCAAGAGAATGACTCAGGTATAGACATAATTCTGGATTGGAAAATCAGGGAAGTACGTCTATCGTGACAAAATGTTAGCTTGCAAAGTAGCACACTGAAGTCGTACTAGACACAGTGGAATTCCTTGAAGTTAGATAATGGGTAAAATACCTGGAAGAGGAAGATGGTTTGGTGAGGACGCTTCATGTGGTTGTTCCCAAAAGCCGGGTGTGCTAGGTTTGAGGACATCAACATAGTGGGAAGTCTGGAGTGCACTTTGACGTTAAGATAACTTTAGAGAAAATTCGTAAAAGTGTTACGGTAACTTTTTGAAATAGAGCGATTCTGCATTAAATTGCAACTACCTTAATTAAAAAACGTTAATCTAAACCTTTTTTGTGATATTCTTAAATCGTACCAGCTTAACAAGTTCAATAAATACGGACAAAACGTTCTGTATATAAATATACTTCAGTACGTGGAATAAATCATTCACCACTTCTAAAAGCTAGACGCTCCTTTAGCAATTCCTTGTAACTAATTATAACCGCTGCTTATTATTTTCAATAGTCATTCGTTAATATAATAATAAATAATAATAAATCTCAGTGAAAAAGGGCATAATATTAGAAAACAATAGAAGAAACATAATATTTATTATAAGCAACTACAAGCATTGGATGGGCAATATTCTCGAAGTATGGTAATTGCGTGGAAGCATTTACTGGAAACCTATTATTTCGGCAAATGTCTAAGTGTTGGGGGATCTTGGCAGCCACAGGTTGCTTAACCCCCTTCAATAAATCTCAGTGAAATAGGGCATAATATTAGAAAACAATATAAGGGGAACCGAGCTGTATTGCTGTGTGAGAATTTCAGGGAACTATGTAGGTTAGGTTTAGAAAAGAAATAAGTGCAGGCACATGTCCAACCAGTTTTAAGACGGGAAACCCAATGACGAAAAAATAAGCGCAGATAAATCTGATGATTATTATAAACAACTAGTTGTTTGTTGTAAAATATCTGCAACTAATGTTGACTGTGCGAAAAGATATATTGGAAAAAATATTAAATCAGTAAATGTTCAAGTGCTGGGGGAACTTGGCAGCCACAGGCTGCTTACCCCCCTTCGCAACCACTGAATGTCGGAAAAATAGGGTATATAATTGTAAAACAATAGAAGGTGACCGAACTGCATCTAACAAGAAAGAACGGCGCCTATGATGAAAGACAACAAACATAGAACAAAAAGTTGTTGAAAGCGTATGTGTGGAGCACAGCACAGACAGTATGCCTACGAAATACGAGCAGTCTGAAAAGCAGACAGAAGAACAGTAACGGCCTTTGAAATGCCGTGCTTCAGATGTTTGAGGATGGACAGACAAATGTAATAACAAATAGGTTATAGAAACAGTAAGGGAACAAGGATATCTTTGGGAAAAAAATATGAGAAATAGAAGGGCAGAATACGTTCTAAGGCATTTTTGGGGAATAGCATAGGATATATGACAAGCAGAGATAGGAAAAAGAGGTGGATGTAGACCTAGATCAGATAGCGATAGATGCAGACTGTGCAAATTTTGGGGAAATCTGTAGGTTAGTTCAGAATAGGAAACAATGATGGTACGCGTCTAACCAGTTTCAGGACTGAAGACCCAATGATGATGATGAGTCATTCGTTAAAACAAGCAAACATTTTGCTTTTAATAGATTCCTGTTAAAGCTTCTCGCTCATTTAAATACTTTATACGTATTGTTATCTGCTCGTGTTCTGTGAAATTCTATTTTGTTATATGCACGTGTTCGGTCACTCAAATTAAGTTATTTCGTGGTATTCTCGTAGCGTGGATCATGTGTCATACAAACCTCTACTTTTTTCTAAAAGGTTAGGCAACTTTATTTACTTGACAGTATGTCTGGTTGCTTAAATTGCAGGGATGTTTTAAAGTGTATTTTGCCTTCCCATTCGAACAATAAGATTCAATGCGATTAATTATCGTTATTGCCTTCATTCTACAAATGTTTCCGCCGTTGTTGTCTGGAATATATATTTTTCTTTTTTTCGTAGAACATGTAACGTTATAGTGCTGAGAATGGTTTTGTTATTTCGTCCATGGTTCTGAAGTTGTATAAATAGAAATCCCACTTTGAAAAAGGTCTCCTATTTATTCGACCTCGCTTTGACTTCTTCTTTCTCTTACTATATACACCGTTCTATGAGCGCTGTAAAGTCGTGCTTTTAAAATGCGTCTTGTGCTAATATTGCTAGTTTGGTGGTTCCAGCGCTCAGCCATAGACAGATACAGTCGCATTTCCATATCCTACGATGGTATAGCTCCAGGTACAGTGTATTTTGCTGTTTGTTTTATTTGTGTTAATTATTTTGGAAGACATACTTCATTTTGGTTGATTCCGCAATAAATTGCAGACCGTACGTTAACAAATTCACGCTCGCAACACGAACAATTATGTATCTTAGTTTTAGAGCTTCTTTTTAAAATTTTAATGCGTTAGAGCACTTTCTATTCTTTACTTTCCTGTATAAATTAATGTTAACGTACACAACTTGCTGTGCAAAATTTTAATAGTACGTTCTTAAATTTTTCGAGGTGCGCTTCTTAAAGCATTAATTCTCTATTTCTTGTACATATTTATAGCTGGAACATTTTGTAAGTATTTTATCATTTAGGTAAAATTTTATTTTCGATATTTTAAAATGTTTAAGTTTGTACTGTATCAAATGTAAATTGACGCTCTGTGTGTCACTTTGTAACGAACTATTACGTAAATATGTTTCTGACACTTGCAAGTATTCTTTTGGGACTGTATGTTTTACTTACAGGTTGTGATATAGAGTTTTTACTGAGATTTCCAATTTTTTTCTAATCCCACTAACCCCACTCTACGACGTGTTTCAGCTAGCCCGAACTCTAATTCTTTTGGAATTTCATTCTACTATTCTGTCCCTGTTTTTGTTGCGGTATTCGGTGTAGGCGATTTTCTCTACTTACTTTGGTGCTTTTTTTTATTTTCTGCACTGAATACCGTAACAAAGGATTTTATCTTCACAGAAATATCCAGATTCCGGCCGCAAAATGTTCTGAGACAGAACAGTTTTAAGAGGCGTGCTGTGCAAAAGTAATTAAAAAATATTTGGAACATTCTCGTAAGAACGTCATACAGTTTTTGTGGATGATGTGTGTTGAAGAAAGATGTTTGAAGTAGGTAATCGACTATTTGTTTATTTATTCTTCAAAGAGTAATAATTGCTACATCCACAAACATCTTTCTCCAACACACATTATCAAGTATTAAAATCTACAAATGAAAAGGACATCTGAGGTCTAAAATCATTTCAAAGTAGTGCTATAATTATTTGCACTTAACTTAATAACATGACATTACGGCTGCGGTATGCCAGTGATCTACCTTATTGTATTTGTATTTACGTTTATTGTATTGCTAGTATAATAGTCGAGTAAAGACAAAACAAATGTAAGTATGGTTTTATTAATCAGATGTAATTACGCCTTCCAATTATGAAGTAACATTTTTAACTGTAATACTAATGTGGCGGTTAATGCATTTGCTTTTCTATAAAACATATTTCTTTGACAAAATTCTATTTGCTACCAATGGACCACTAAATAATCCCCATTGTTGGAGCGGTGCAATAGGAACAACAGATATTTATGAACAAGTATGAAATTAACGATGCTCATCGTATATTCAATTTTGATGAAACGAGACATTCTACTCTATGTAGAAAACACTTAGAAAAATTTTGGCTTTGAGGAGTAGACTCCGAGTTGGATCAATTGCTAGTAGAGAACGCGGTACGGTACATCAACTACAACTTTTTCTAGTGCCAATTCTGCTGGATACTTTGTGCCAGCACCGGTCATTTTAAACGCAAAGAGCAAAAAATAAATTGGAGGATAGAGCACCATCTGGAGCATTATTTGTATTCAATCCAGATAGTAGGTGTATTAACAAAGAAACATCTTTCCAATGGATGCAGCTTTTTGCAGCGAATGTGAAACCTTCTCAGGAAAAATAAATTTTGCTAATACTGGACGGACACCCAACACACGCCAAAAACTTAGACGCAATAAGATATGCAGAAAAACAGTGTTGTAACTCTTTCAGTTCCAGCGCCTAATCACACAAGTCACAGCCACTCGCTCTGTCATTTTTTAAACTTTTGAGTAGTTATATAGTTGAAATCCAGAAATGACTGCGTCAAAATCATGGAAGGTGTTTGACAACATTTCAAGTGTCTATGTCTTTCAGAAAAGATTATTCTTGAGCAATTTCTGTCGGTACTCTGCAAATGGTTTTCTGAAAACAGAAATTTATCCCCGAAATGAAGAAGTATTTGCCGACTTGAGTTTTTACCAAGTCCAAAAGAATCAAGGAACGTTTGTTCAGTAACGACAGAAGCAGATACACCGACTGACTTGACTACAAATTCATAATAAGTGTTCTTCAAAGTTACATTGTTGCTACTATAGAAATCGTTATATTTTTCTGCGGTCCAATGATTGAAACTTAATGATTCAATCATGGTAACGGTGGTCCAATGAATGCAATTATAAATGAGTTGGTTTTTATGGTACTTTTAGAAAGCGTTTAATTTTATTGGGCTGCTAATGATAATTAATACTATAAATAATTAAGCCAATTGTTTATTGAAATTGACTTTTACTTTTATATTTTGAATACTATAACAAACTAAGTGAGACAATTATGAAAACCTAACCCTTTTGAATTATTGTATAAAAAAATATTAAATTCTCTAGTTGAGTTGAAAACTTGTTTAGCTACCAAATGCCGCCTAGTTCAATATTTGAAAAATTAAAATGATTATTCATTTTATTCGGTTTTGAAATAATAATTCACAACTCACATAAAATTAAAATATGTCTAAATAATTTCCATGCAAGTATCTTGGTTTTCCTTAAGAACGAAACATTTGTTTCTATGGCATACTTTGTTTAAATTTTGAAAATTGGTTAGTGAATTGTTATCTACACGGTGCAAAATATATTTTAAAGACTGTTTTCTCGAAAACGGCTCATTGGGAGATCCAAAAAATAGATAATTTTTTTTATGTATTTGTGCGCTGTTTTATTTTATGCAATTGCAGTTGTTAACTTTAAAACTCGACAGTTCTGTCATCTTAGGGGTTTCTAAAAGTTGTTATTGAAACATGGACATTAATTTTTCATTTAGGATCTCTCCCAGAATTTCTACGTATTATTTCCGGTCACGCAGTGTTCATGTCGTATGCGCAGATTAATTAGAAACAGTGATGCCGCGAGACGAGAACGAGACGAAAAATGCTTACTTCTCGTTCTCGTGTCGAAATTCGGGACGAGAACTTGGTTGAGCTCTCGTTCTTGAAGGACGTTTCTCGTAACGTTCTCGATCTCGATTCGAGATTTTTCGAATTCTCGACTTCTAAAATGCTCTGCAAGTTGCAACAATGTTTTTGAACCACTAATTGCTATGTGAGCAATACATTCAGATAGTACCTATATGCGTTTTTAAATATTGAAACTCGAATAATTTAAATTGCTTCTGTTGTGAGTGGCTAGTAATTGAACCGAAAGTTCGGAAGCAACCAAGCGAAAATTACCTTAATATATTTTATTTGAACACATGGAAAATGAGAGTAAACGCTAAAAAATAAATTATGCAATCAGTTTATTACATGTAAGCACTAAAAATTTATTGCATTAATCAACTGATAATACAAATTTAATACAGGTTGCGTTTTAATTGATCACTATCTCAGGTGTTTTCTTTAAATCGTTCTTAATATTACGAACTGAAAATCTTTCATCTGAAGTAATAAATTAATAAGAATGCCCTTTACTTTCAACATTCTTCTTATAACAATAAATGCAAATTAAACGCATTCAAACCAATTGATTGTATACTATACTAAAAAAAAGCATGTAATATTATGGCTAAGGGGCGGACAAGGCAGGGTTTAAAATCTTTAACATAGTTTTGCAAAATCTATTAAATTTCAAATTACTGTTTTCTGCAAGTATTTAATCCTGGTTAAAATTGCAATTTATAACTAAGTATGTACTTGGTTTATATATCACATGCTACAATAAGTTGTCAGCTATAAATGCAGCTTATTAACAAAATCGTCTTGGGAAAATGTCTTCTTTTGTTTTAACCAAAAAGAGTTGATTGAGCGTCGCCCAATATACGCTAGCGCATTTCAAAATCGTTAAATATTACACGAATCTTTAAAATACCTAACAAATTAAGTTTACGATTATACATCAACCGACGGCGATGTAACAAAATTTGGGATTACATTTTTACCTAAAGATAAATATTTTCTAAGAAACGTATAGAAGATGCATTTAAACAAAATATTGTTTGAAATTTTTGTTATCTTTTTAGGGTCCAAATATTCTATACCCCATACATCACATCATACCTTTTAAAAAGAATAACCTTCCTTAACATAAGAAGCTAAGCAGCAACCTCTACATACTATTTCTTTCAGGGATTATCGTGACTTTGTATAAACCGTACTCAGTATCTTTGGGCTTTTTTTATTTATGATTCATGTTTATTTTGCAAAGCCTGTAAACTTTGTTTAACAATGTACTTGTTAAAGAACCATGTGACTTGTATACCTAAAATTGAATACGGAACCCTGCTTTCTAGTTGAAGTGTACAAAAGTATAGAAGCCTTTTGTTTTCTTATCTACCCTTTATGAGTTTCTATAATATTATTTTTCTGAAACCTATTGTTATAATTTCAACGTCTTGTCTAAGGAATTAAGATTATTTAAAAAAAGGTTTGACATTTCAATGTATGTCTGAAGAACAACAATTTACCCTACAACAAATACCTGTCATCCTTGAAGTATAAACTATAAATATACCGAAAACATTTTGCTGCATATATAAACTCTCTGAGTTAGCTTATTTATTCAGATTAACTTGAGGTTGTAACTTCTGTTAAAATTTTAGAGTGAAAGATGAAGCGATCAAAAGTAGCCTTTTCATATACACAGCAATATGAAAATGAAGGAGTTGATAATCCTGAACCATATAGCAGCGATGACAGATTTCCTGTTCTTTCAAGTTGTAGTGCGAACATCACCAACTTAGATGAGGATAATCAGTACGACTACAATTTCGATATGACTTTCCTTGCATAACCGAATCATGGTCATCAACATCATCAAATGTACAGGAAAAAACTTTTATTCCCAGTGCAAAAATAGCGAAAAGATCGTAAATATAAGTGAGCGACTATTACCACATAAATATGGAAGACAGGAATTATAAAACCGGGACATGCAAATTGTGCTTAGAAAAGAAAATCAGTACGGTTATAAAAATGAAGTGCTCTAATACTAGTGGCTTAAAAAGACACCTAATGTTTAAACACGTTGCAGTCTATAACTATTTTTTTGTGAACCACGAACATCCACGCCAAAACAAAAATCAAAACCCATTTTGAATATGATTAACAAAAATAGAAGTACTTCACTTAAGGTAAGTTATAAAAGGGGTATAATTATAATCGTTACTGAATTAAGTGATACTAGCTGTTTGAAATTTTTAAATTTACTTGGCAGTTTTCTAAATCGCTCTCATTTCTTGCCGTTCTAGCCCTGTCTACATATATCTTTTGTTTAGAATTTAGACTTTTGTAAGTAGAACGTATAAGTAACTTAGTATTGTAAAACCTCAAAAGTATCATGATTAATTGGTTATTCATGTTCTATAACTTATTTTTCTTATTTCAGTCAATTGGCAAGGAACAGGAATGGGATGAAATGTTGTATACCCTTTAGTTTTTTTAAAGACGATGCGACACAAAGATTGTTTCATGTGTTAAATAATACCGTAGTACTGCCTAAGCGAACGGCAATAAAAAAGTAGGTGCTGAAACAGTTTGCTACAATGCAAGACAAAATTAAAAGTGTCCTTGCTAAAAACATTTCTAATTTTTCATTTACCGTTGATGGTTGGACTTCAGTATCCAATAAATCTTATTATTGACAATAATTAAATTTTACAAACGCTGGTATTAGAGTGTGTTCCTGCAAATGGATCTCATACCATTCACTTAAAAAGTATAACATACAGTACAAAATTCAAGGGAGAACAGTAGACAATGTAGCAGCAAACACATTATTTATAGCGGAATTAGCAATACTTATAAATAACAAACTAAACAACAAAGAACCGACCGTATTTGCTTTAGCAGGGAAAATTCGCATTTCAGATGCTTCGCACACATTTTAAATCTTGGAGTTCATGACTTGATGAAATTGCTTAAAGCAGAAAAAGAAGCAGAGTTTCAAGAAGTAGTAGTAGAATAAGAAGAAGAGTTTTGTGGAAAAAATACCGATGCAGGTGTAGGTACGGACAAAGATTTTAACGAAAATCTTTCGTCGACAACGAAGCTGCGACAATTGTTTTTAAAAATAAAAAGGTCTAAAAAATGGCAACAAAAATGAAAAAGCTGTTGCCATGCAGCAAATTTAAAGTACATGTCTACAAATATTGATGTTTTAACGCTTTGGAACCCGACGAACGACATATTTGTCGCACTCGACATGCAGAATGCATTAAATGCATTGTGTGAAAACAACAAAGAATTAGGTGGTTTCAAAATTACTAAAACTGAATGGGAACCTTATTCAAAAAGTCTTTCTGCTTTACTTGGAGGAGAAAATTATGTCACTTTACCGCATGTAGTAGTGGGCTTTAATATGCTGCTTGATAAAATAGAACATGCTATTCAGGGTTTAAGATGAAATTTATTGAGATCTGAACTCGAAGAAAATTTGTTTTTACCCTATCAAGTTGCACATACTAAAATGTTAAAACATAATCATAAAATAAATTGGATCTACTGTGCCGTCATTTTAGATCCACGACATAAAACGCGAACATTCAATTTGACCACGTGGAGGCAAGAAATGAAAGAAGCGTCAATAAAAAATTTTAAAAGATATATATAAAGATATATATAAAGAAAAGTACTACGCATCGTCGCAGCTCCAACCAACTCTTTTAGTCGAAAATTCTGCTATGAATGTTAGTGACGATGGTGAA
The DNA here is from genome assembly GCA_036346225.1 of Platerodrilus igneus. Lineage (NCBI taxonomy): Eukaryota > Metazoa > Arthropoda > Insecta > Coleoptera > Lycidae > Platerodrilus > Platerodrilus igneus. The sequence continues at coordinate 6,271,076 of JARFIW010000165.1, read as the reverse complement.
TTAGATGTGTTTATGAAAAAAATAAAATCGTGAATAACAATTGGTGTCAAGAAATTGACAACTGTTTAAATTGTCCCAGAGAAAATAAAAGCGAAGATATACTAAAATGGTGGAAGAACCATAAATCTGTTTATCCAGGTTTAGCTTCAATGGCAGGCGATCTATTTAGTGCCACCGCAACTAGTGTACCCGCCGAGAGACTTTTCTCAAAAGCTGGTTTGACTATTCGAAAACATCGCAATAACGAATCGGCAAAGGCACTACTGTGTATAAATTCTTGGCACATTAATAAATTATTAGAATGACGCCGTTACATATACATTTATAAAGTATTGTATATACGACATTAATATTTTATTTATAGTTTGGTTTGGTAAAAGTAAACAAAAATAATTTGCTTGTTTTATTCATTTCTAGAATTAATTTTCATTTCAACACAAAAGTACACATGGAGGTTAGCTAAATACATTTGGTTTACAGATTGCAATAGTTGAGGTTGTGCCACTAAGAACTCTGGAATTTTCATTCTAAAGTAATTCAAATAAAATTACTATAATTTTTGAACAATATTTATGTCTTTACTCTTTATTGATCTCAACCCATAGTACAAAGGTGGCATTACCTTCACTACACGAATATACCTTACCATTGAACTTTGACCCTATAGTATTTCAAACTTTGCCAGATCATAAATAGTTTTTTGTTTTAAAACATGGATCCCTCCTTCCTTGTTACGAAAATTTTTTCTATTGGTAATTACATGAAAACGATTCGATCTCTTTTAAATGTTTATCTTTTATCTTGTTATTATTTTATAACACACTACATTCTTCGTGATTGACGTATTTTTCATCTGAATAATCCAGCGGACCTTTAGCACTTGTACTAGCTGGTGTCGCATTTTTGCTTTATTCTTTGGAATTCTTTGGATCGCAGCTTATACTTCTGTAGTAAAAGTTAGTCTCCATAGTTGCAAATAAAAAAATTTTTATTCGATATGCTTTCTTACGCTCATATTTCATCATCATTTCATCATCATTTTGTTTTCGACCTCACCTAAAGTCGGTTTTACGCAGCTCTAACTTCTTTTCTATTCTGTGCTAATCTAAAAAGTTCTACCTACCCTAAATTTTTAATAATTGGACTAATATAGCTTGGACTAGGTCTTCCTATACTCTTCTATCTTTTTCTTGTCTACCTGGCTCTACATAGATATTAGCAACCTGATAGTTGTTAAGAAACTCCAACATGTTTTAACATATTTCAATCATTTCTTACAATTTTCGATATCAATCGCTTTTATATCATAAAAACGTTAATGCATTTCTCTCTGGTTTTTCTAAACGTGTTGCCGAGGGACTATCGCCATTGTCGTTTCCAATATTATTCCTTATTGTGTTGTATTGAAAGTTTTCCCATTTTTATTTTCGATTAACTGTCTATTGTACAATTATTGCTGTGTCCATTGTAGTTATGTTTTTGAAATTATGCGTGGGTATATTTCAGTTGATTGTGTTACTTTTACTTGTTCTTATTGCAGTAAATGCGGTGGGTAGGAAAATGATGACTGGGTCACATTCGGAGCCCAGTTGTTTTTAAGTATCGACGTGATGGCTTGTTACGGGCCAATTCAGCACTACGACACCAAGGGACGGATCGGGACCCGTGAGCGGCCTAGCTCTAGCCGGTGAGGGGTAGGTCAGACAAAAGTCGTAGCTTGGGATTGCTAAATGCCCTAATAGCGATATTCTCTATTTTCTATTCTTTCTCTAGGATGCTGATCCAAAGTTCTACTTTTTCTTATCCATCTATATTCGTTTTCAACCTGATTTTTTTCCTTTGTTACCTGTCTTACTCCCGAGACAATTGACCATTACATAAAAATGGCGGTTCCTCCCATCCACATGCGTGTCCTTTAGTTTCGCCAATTTCTATAAATCGGCAGTCCCTATTTGTTTTCGAAACTGTAGTCTTTTATTTGAGAAAATTGTGATTGACTTTCAGTATTATGTAATAAATGTTTTGCTAGGTATTCTTAATGTGCGTCTGAATTATCGACATAATCGCTATGCCTCATAAAGTGAAGGTACAATCGCCAAAACACATTTTTCGACAACTATGCCAAGAAACGATTAAGACTTTTGAAAAGGGAATGGTTCTACTGAGAAAGCGTATTATTTTAAACATAACCTCCATGTCTACATTGCTTAAGCTTTGTTTTAAGATCATAAAATCATAAATGTAAAATTAGCACAAATATTTAGTTCTCACAGCTTACCCATATATTCTAATAAATATACAACAACGGCCTTTAAACGGAGTAAAATTGATCATGTATAATTTGTTTGTTGTAATTAATACTGGTTCCTTGTTAAAAATAACTTTCAAAGTGATATATTTACGTTCATAAATCACAAAAACATTTTATAATTGCTAATTGTAACAAACGATTGTATCTTAATCTAAAGTTGAAACTGCAAATAGTAAAATTTGTATTTATAGCATAGTTTTACAACTAACTATTAAAACTAACACAATAAATAGGTACACAAAGTTTCAGAAGTCAGAATTGTAAAGTCGGTTATTAATTTTGTTTCTTGTGAGATTTGCCAGATTTGAACAACTGAACTGCAGTTGAAGACAATTGTAGCAACACAATATCATTGACGATACTCTTCGTATGCTACTAGGCAGTTCAAGAAGCAAACTTTTCTTTTATTATCGACTAAAATGAATGTAACGGTTTGAATTTTTTAAATTGTTACATTGAAAACATCTTCTTATTTTGATAAGAACTTCATTTAATACAAGAATTCCGAAGTTCTTACTGACACAGCTTTAACCTTATTTACTGAAATTTGTTTTCGTGTACTGGATATTTCGAGAACTCGAGAATAGTCGAGAATTCTCGACTCAAGATCGAGACGAGAGTTAAGTGTTTCTCCTTCTCGTTTCGAAATAGATTTTCGTTTCTCGTCTCGATCTCGTCTAGAATTTCGAGACAAGGTCGAGACGAGAACTAGAATTCTCAATCTCGAACGGCATCACTAACTAGAAATATATTAAAAATACAAGAAAATAACATTAGTTAATTAATATGTAAGTACGGTCTGGTTTCTGCATTGCATATTAGCGCTTTTCATAGGTGCTTTAATAACCTCGAGATTTTGTTATTCTATTAATGATGACCATTTGAACTTGAGTTTTAGAGATTCATTCATTGTGTTATCCGTGCTATAATTTTATTCCGTGGCAGTTAGGTTATAACAATGACACATTTCTGATGCGTAGTATTCTAAAATCATTCGAAATCCTGAAATTGTTCAATTAAGAAGTACTTTTACTTCGCTGAGTTCATGCCCAGACGATGCTTATTGATTTGTTCTCTGAGAGTTAAAGTGTTCAACTTTCATTTTGCAGATCGCGCAAGGGTAATTTCAATTTCATAAGGAAAAATTATATCTATAAAGAGGTTTTCACTAAAGTAACATTTTTGCTTAGAAGGGTTAAGAAAAGGAAAGTGTATACGAAGGAAGAATTGTAACAGAATATCAGCCTTAAGGGATAATCTGGTTAGGAGAGGCAAAGTTGAGTTCCTTTACCTTATAGTGGATCGCATTTCGACAATAAAATAGCCTGCTTGCTTTACTATAGCTTTTCTGATGATCCCACAGCTATAATAGTATTCTCATAAAAGCAGCTGTTTGCGACATATACAAAAAGGTAACAAACGAGAAGTATTGCTTTGTAGTTAGTTTGGAAAATTTTTAGAAAACTAAATTAAATAGGACGCTTGTAGCTACTATAACAAGGCAATTTTATAAAAGATTATAACAGCTTGGTACACATAAGCTGACAGCTGTAGAACTGAATTATACATTTCTAGAGTACTGATTTCTTAAAAGACAAATACCTAGATTTTATTTTTAGCGGTAAGCGGTCAAAGACATTTCCTACTACGTTGGATGATTCTAAACACACACAGAAATGTGTAATATCTTTTTTGTGTCGTAGTTTTGGGCAAACCAAACGCGTTTAGGTAGTTCCTAATGTTCTTTTTCTGAAAATATTATTTCCCCAGAAAAGCATTATTTTTATGTAGCTTTTCTGTATCCTTCTTGCATTTTATGGTGTTCGTTTGCTTCTGAATGTGCTAACTTCTAAGGAGAGTCATTTTTATAGGTTTCTTCTGTCTCTAATATTCTGGTATTTTTATAGCCTACCTTTTGGTGATGTTCGTTTAAGTGAATGACTAGGACGCAAGATTTCTTATTTAATTGTGATCGTTTCTGTGTTGAGTGATTCAGTTTTGGAATCATGCCGTATGTAAGTTTTACCACAGTTACATAGGATGTTGTTCTACGGTGGCTTTTTGATTCTGTCCGTGGTCATGGTGAAGATACTATGAATGCTATTTACATACTTGACAGATATATTTAATTGTGAAGTTTTTAAGATTTTGATTAGAGACGGTGTTAGATGTGGTATAAATGGGAGTGTTTTACACATGCTTTGTTGAGCTCGTTTAGTCTGCGGTGGCCCGTGTTTTCTTTAAAAATTAACTTATTGGTTAGAGGTTTAGGATACCCATTATTAAGTAGAATTGTTGAAGATCTTTAGAATTCGTTTGGATGACAAATTTTAGTGATTCTGTCTTTTAAAGTTAATACTGTATTAATGTTATGTCTGAAAGAATTATCGGAGTTAAATTTTAAATAACGGCATAACTTTGAAAGTTTTTTATATAAATCAAATATGAATCTGTTGTTCAAATCTTTAATGGCAGTTGTATCCAATAACTTGGTCTTTTGTTGATTTCAACTTCCGTGGTAAACTGAAGTTTGGGGTGAAGATTATTTAAAGCTGTACTGGTTTCTTCAACTTTACTTTTAGGCACAGAGTAAATGATGTCATCTTTGCATTTGACAATAAATTCCAGTTGAAACGATAACTTTGATTTTGCAGTTTCAATCATTTTCTCCATCACCACTTGAGCCAGAATAGGGAATATTGCAGTCTACAGGAGTGCGCCAGATATTTGTTAATAGAATATATTCGGAAACGTGAAGTATGTGTTGTTCATTGCTAAATTTAGGATCACGATAAATAAATTCAGTAAAAAAGTTCAATAATTTTTAATGACGCTCCGTTTTTCTTTAATAATGTTGACAACTAATTCGGTGGACACGTTTGTTAATGGGGCTTTGACATCTAACGACACTAAAATATGTTTGTTTGTAATTAGATAATGGTTAAATCGTTCAACAAATGTGAACGAGCCTTGAATACTATAACTTGTCTCGATGGGAAAAGCTATATTTAGAATTTTTGATAGAAATACATCTAATTTGTATGTAGGGGGGTCATAGTGGATGCAATTAATGACCTACGTGGCAGTTGGGACTTATGGATTTTTGGTAGCTCATAGTATTTTCCCGGGATAGAGTTGATTTGACACATTTCTTTCCTTTGTTTTTCTATAATTATGTTTTTTGTTACTAATAAATTAAGGAGGTCGTTCACTTTCTTTTGTATTGTAGATGTTGAATCTGTGTTTAACCTTTTATAGATTGTTGTGTCGTTTAACAGTTGTTCTGATAATTTTTGTATTGTTTTCGGTTGATAGTAACTGTGACCGCGCTTTTATCCATATTTCTAACTATTAATTGTGCATGTTCGTTCATAAGCATGCATGTCTTGAATTTTAATTTGTGGATTTTATCGATTTTTGAATTTTTAGGGTTTAATTTTGGTTATCCGCCCCCTGACAGTGTTGTTAATGTCCTCCTCATGTGCTTCCAGAATGTTTTCCACATCTACTAGTAGTTTAACCGAGATTAAGATCTTTTGCAGTTCTATATGAATTGAATTTAGGCCCCATAAATAAACAATCACCAACAGCATCCCATGTAACTATGGCAAAACCTACATAGGGCAATCCAAGTAGTAGTTCCGAAACAGAATCACTCAACACGGGAACGATCACAAATCGAATAACAAAACCTTTACCTTAGCCAAGCACTTAAACGAACACTACCACGAGGCAGACCATGAAAATACCAGAATATTAGAAACAGAAGGAGCCTATAAAAAGAAACTCTTCTTAGAAAGCTACCGCATTCTGAAGCAAACGAACACCATTAAATGAAAAGCACCATACAGAAAACCTAGATAAAGATTAGGCGTTTCTATATTCCTTCAACAAAGCAAATAAACAACACGTCTCAATCTAACTGTAATAGACTTATACCACCACATATTCCACTACACAGACTCTCACTATGTACATTTAGGTCAAATGATAGGTGACCATTCGTACTGGTTTTACCTGTACAGTACTGGTTTTCAGGGCAGGAGTCCTGCTTAGTCATTAAAAATAACGAGTACACAAAAAGTACTAATTTGAAACAAAAATGAGAACTAATTTAATTTATTAAACCTGGCAATCCTGCTCTCGCATGCTGCACCACAATGGCCCATATTTAAATAACATTGTAGTTAACAGGGCACACACGGGGCGCTCTGTTTACTTAATAGATTTATGAACATACAGATACCAGGTAATCGTTGTTTGATCCAGTGATTTCCTAAACTCTAATTTTTATTTTTCTTGGCGTTTGCATTTTCATCCCAGAAGCAATGTTAATAAACAAATTGTATTCTCAACCGTTTCGCTAACAGTAACCATATCGGTGTACGACTATAAAATTATATCCATCCAACCTCTTAAAAATCGCACCAAGCATGTACATGCTGGACAATAAAGAAATGGAAAAGTATTTGCACTGAAGCAGTTGATGGTTACGTGTAAACTACCTTGCGACTTTTGATGGAAGTTGCAGCTGCGATGAGTAGCTGCAGTACAAAAAGCTGCTTGCAGCAACTTATTCACTGCGTATATGTATACATGACATGCAGTTTCTTTTCTATTTGCGGGTGTTTTGTGGTCTCAGTCTTAGTTTTACTTTGGCAACAAGTCAAGCGATAGCATTTTTACGTTAATCGTTGATGTAATAATATACCATGGCGTCAAAACGACGGAGGTGCGTATTCAAAAATAAATTAAAATTAAAATATACATTTATGCCATTCTAAATGGACCTGAGCCTTGACGAAGTTCTAAAATACTAGAACGGATAGAATGGCTTGCGTGTTTCGATGAGCTAAAGAGCCAAACTGTAGATCTAACCAAATTAGTAGGGTCTTTAATGAACAATCAGACTAAAGCAGGTCCCCGAAAGAGAGCAGCAACTTTTTCGGTGCTTAGAGCGGCAGAGAGCATTTGGGGTCGGTATGGCAATCTAAGACACACTACTGCGAATATGGAAGGCAACGGGAAACCACCATATTTCCTCCCAAGTACACTGCGTACAGAAATTGTTAGTAAAGATGATGGCATCCTCTGGAGTAAAAAATTCCGGAGGTGAAATAGTCCCCCATTTGGATCTCCTGGAGGGGACTACTTCGGGGGATATGATTCGGAAGTATAAGAAAAGATCCGTGAACATACTGCGAGTCGGAGCGTGGAATGTTAGAAGTATGAAGCAAGTAGGTAAGATAGAGAACCTAAAAATTGAAATGGATAGCTTAGCACTAGACATAGTAGAGATCAGCGAAGTCCGCTGGCCAGAGGAGAGGGATCTTTGGAGTGAAGACTTCAGGGTAATTCATACAGGATCAGAGGAAGGAAATTCGGGGGTGGGGATAGTTATGCAAAAAAAGATTGGACGACGTGTATGGTTAGATTAAAATCTAAACCGGTATATGTAGTAATAATACAAGTATATATGCTCACCTGTAGCTGAGGAAGAGGTAAAAGCGATCTACAAAGATATCTAAGACATATTAAGATACGTAAAAGGACATGAAAATTTAATAATTACGGGGAATTTTAATGCAGTGGTAGATGATGGCAGGGGATGCGCGGTAGTAGGTTTATTTGGTTTAGGCCCGAGAAATGACAGGGGAAATAGGCTGGTAAAATTTTGCGACAAGAACAAGTTAACCACCACAAAAACATTATTTCAACATCATGCTAGAAGACGATTCACGTGGAAGATGTCATGAGATATAGGAAGATATCAATTGAATTACATTATTGTTAGACAACGGTTTAGGAATCGACTAAAAGACTGTAGAAGTTACTCAGAAGTAGATACAGACACTAACCACAACATTGTAATTATGAAACCCGCTCTTAAATTTAAAAATTTATAAAAAAAGGAACGCAAAGAGGCACTTTGACTTTGAGAAGCTAAAATATATAGATAATAAGGAAAGATTTGAAAAAACTGAAATGAATTGCTAAATGAGATCGGGAAAATTTCTGATACTCAGGAAGTAGAAACAGAACGGACTAACATTAAATCCAGCTTAGACATGGCGGCCAGAGATATTCTGGGCTATACATAAAAAGGAACTAAGAAACCATGCATAACAAAGGATATCCTGAATTTAATAGAAGAAAGACAAAAATACAAAAATAGATCAGACGAAACAGGAAACAGGGATACAAAGCCATAAAATGGGAAATTATTCGCAAATGCATGAAAGTTAAAGAACAGACGAAGCATACAAATTAAGTAGAGCAAATTTTAGGGATATAGAACCATATAGCAAAAATATGAGGGAGGCGGGAGGAAACGTCATTATAGAAAATGTAGAGAAAGCGATTACATGGCAAGAATATATAAGTAATTTATATGCAGCGGAGGAACTAACAGCATTACCACAGGAAAATGATGACATGGGATATCCTATACTTAGAAATGAGTTTGAATTTGCATTAAAGGGTTTGAAAAACGGTAACGCGCCGGGTATATATAAGGTGCAAGCAGAAGCTCTAAAAGCCGCTGGACAAGCAGTAACAGAACGTCTCTTCAAACTTGTAAGCTATATGTATGAAACAAGCGAAATACCCAAAGATTTCAAACGTAACATCATAGTAACTATACCAAAAAAAGAGGCGCGGATACATGTGATAATTTTCGAACAATAAGTTTACAGCACACGGTTTAAAATATGAACTAGAATTGTACAGAGACGAATGGAAAAGCGAGCTGAAGGAATACTAGGAGATGATAAATTTGGGTTTAGGCGAAACAGGGAAACACGGGAGGCTATTTTAGCTCTGAGGGTGATAATGGGAAAAACAATAGAAAAGGGGGAAAGCGTTTATATAGGGTTTGTAGATCTAGAAAAAGCATTCAGCAATGTAAAATGGAAAAAATGTTCGAGAAACTCAAAAAGATTGGAATGAGTTTTAGTGATAGACGGATAGTACATAACTTATACAAGGAGCAAATAACGGTAATAGAATTAGGAGGAAAGTAGAGAAGTAAATATTAGGAAAGGGGTGAGACAGGGATGTGCCCTATCCCCATTAATTTTTAACTTGTACATTTAAAAGACAATGTATTCTGTCAAATACAACAAGACATTTGGAATTACTATGCAGAGACAAAAGATTGATATGCTTCGATTGGCAATTGATATAGCGGTATTAGCATCTAACAAAGAAGAGTTAAAAGCTGCTCTTAAGGGAATGAAAACCGTTTTAACAGAAAGATACGGTATGAAAATTAGCAAAAATGAATCTAAAATTCTAGTATGCAAAAAGAGGGGAAAATAAATCAAAAACATAAATACAAAGAGGTAACGAGAAGTTACAGGGGGTAAAGGATTTCTGCTACCTAGGTAGCCAAATAACGCAAGATGGGAAAAGCACAAAAGATATAAAACAAAGTTTAGCACAAAGTCGTGCTACATTTAACAAGAAAAATCAACTACTGTGTTCGAAGACAACAAACATAGAGACAAGGAAAAGATTGCTTAAAATATATGTGTGGAGCACAGCACTATATGGTTGTGAAGCTTGGACAGTAGGAGAAGCAGACAAGGAAAAGCTAGGAGCCTTAGACGTGTGGTGCTACAGACGTAGGATGAAGATATCATGGAGAGACAAAGTTAAGTACAAAGAGGTATTAGAAATGGTAAGAGAAGAGAAAACGGTAATAAATAGGAAAGATAGGATATTAGGCCACATTTTAAGACATAAGGGAGCAGTGCGGAATATATTAGAAGCAGAGATAGGAAAAAAGAGAAGTAGAAGTAGAGCTAGGTTAGACAATTGCACACAGATAGTGAAAGATGTAGGATATGGGAATTTCAGGGAAATGTGTAGGCTAGCTCAGAATAGTGTCAATGGAGGTACTCATCCAACGAATCCCATGATGGAAAAACAAATGATGAAAAAAATAACTGTACTTAAACATGATGATTATTATAAACAACTACAGGTATTAGTGTTGCAATATCCTCAACTAATGTTAATTGTGCTAAAAGGTCTACTGGAAAACTATTAATGCAGCAAGTGTCTAAGTGCTGGGTACCTTGACAGCCACAAGCTGCTTAAGCCCCTTCACATACCACTGAATCTCGGTTAAATAGGGCACATAATTAGAGAACAATAGAAGGGGAATCGAGCTGTATATAAGCTGTTGTACAAAATTCAGGGAACTGTGTAGGCTAGCTCAGAACATAAATAAGTTGAGGTACACGTCCAACCAGCTCCAAGATGTCATACCTAATGACGAAAAACTAAGTGCACTTAAATCTGATGATTATTATAAACAACTACAGGTGTTAGTTGTGAAATATTTTTAACTAATGTTGATTGTGCGAAAGAATATATTGGAAAAATTATTAATTCGACAAAAGTTCAAGTGCTGGGGGAACTTGGCAGCAAAAGGCTTGTCACCCCCTTGACATACCACTGAATATCGAGGAAATAGGGTATATACCTGTAAAACTATAGAAGGTGACCGAACTACATCAAACAAGAAAGAACAGCAGCTATGTTCAAAGAGAACGAACGTAGAAACAAGAAGAAAATTGTTCAAAGCATATGTGTGGAGCACAGCACAGTACGTCTATGAAATAGGGGCTGTAGAAAAAACAGACAGAAAAGATAGAAGCCTTCTGGAATGTTGTGCTTCAGATGTATGAGGATGATAGCTTGGACAGACAAAGTTAATGACAAATAGTTTATATAAATAGTAGATGAATAAAGATATCTGTGGATAACAAAAAAAAATACGAGAAATATAAGAACAGGATACGTTCTAAGGCATATCTGGGGAACAGTACGTGATATATTACAAGCAGCGATAGGAAGAAATAGGTAGAGGTAAACCTAGATCAGACTTTTGCATGCAGATAGTGAAAGATGCAGACTGTGCAAATTTCAGAGAAATGTGAAAGTTAGATCAGAATAAGAAACAATGGGAGTACGCATCTAACCAGTTCTAGGACTAAAGACCTAATGATGATGATGGCATTTATTAGAGAAAGTAATAGCAACGATCCTAGTGAAGTATGCTGTGAAAAATGTCAAAATCTGTTTTCTATTACAATTAGTGGAAAAAGCGACATGAAAACCACATAAAAACAGTTAAACATAGACGAGCAGTGACCGCAGCAGTCGCAAGTTCGGGTATGACATCGTATTTTAAGAAAAGGAATTTGAAACTGCCGAGAAACAAATAGCTGCAGCTGAAGGTTTGTGGGCATACCATACAGTTATGCATAATCAATCCTTTCGACCAATGGATTGTACTTGTAAACTTGTTAAAGCTTGTTTCGATGCCAAATTTACATGCTCTAGGACCAAATGCGAAGCTATAATTACTGACATACTAGTTCTTTATGCAAATCAAATATTGCCCAAAGATTTAGGAAACGTAAGTTTCATATCAGTGTATTCAGACGCCTCAAGTCACAAAGAAATTAAACTTTACCTTTACTTTACCTTTACTTGTCAGATATTTTTCATATATGAATGGAATACAAGTAAAAATTATTGAAGGTAAAGATTTGCCAAGAGAAACATCTGACGTTGTTACCGAATATATTATAGAAGTCTTAAGAGAGCATAGTTTGGAAAGCAAGGTATTTGGATTTTGTGCCGACAACACCAATACTGACTTTGGAGGCATGTGAACATCTAGGAATAATAATATTTTTATCAAACTAAAAGCTACTTTGGGCGGACGGAAGTTTGTGGGAATTGGTTGCACAGAGCATATTTTGAACAATTCGATACAAACTCCAGCAGAATAGAATGCCTTCCAATTGACATACAAACTTTAATTACTAAGATATATTCCTACTTTTACATTTATATAGTTCGCGTCAGTGAATTAAACGAATTTTGTAATTTGTAGACATAGAATACAAAAAACTTTTGGGATATGCTGCTACATGGTGGTTAGCGTTTCGAACAGCAATTGAGCGCATGTTACAAATATATTCTGCTTTAAAATCATATTTTGCGTGAAATGAAAAAACTCCTACAATTATTAAAAATTATTTTGAAACCGCAGAAACTGAATCTTGGCTTTACTTTCTACACAATGTGTCGTCAATATTTCACAGCGTGGTTTTAAAAATAGAAAAACAGGAGATTTCTCGGTTGGAAACATGCATCATTTATAAGAGCCTTAAGATTAAAATTGCAGGCACAAAAGTAATTGTGTTACTGCCCCTGCAAGTTCGACAATAATTAAAAAAGCTTAAAGAAGAAAGCTTATTTAACTTTAATATTTTCAAAGAAAAAGTGGTGTGATTTTACGGCACGTCTTTTCAGTATCTGAAAGAATGTGGAGGCTATTTTGAGGGAATGGAGAAGTTTAATTCGATTCCATTAAGCATGTACATCAAATTATTCAAGAATGCAGTGACTATCTACTTCAACATATCTTGAAATAAATTTAATTGAAGATGAACTGTTTGATGAAATCTGTTTCATTCAGCGCTACACCACAGATGAGAAACTTGGTCATTGGAAAGAAAATTGTATTTCAATATCTGATAAGTGGATTGAAATTTTTAAAGTCTTCAATGACAATGATATTTCCCACAATGACATTGAGAAATGGTAAAGTATTGTATCTGTACGCCAGGAACTAATGCACCTACCGAACGGGTTTTTTCGTTATTATACAACATCTCGATCAGCGACAAAACCCAATTGAAAGTGGAAACTTTAAAATCTTTGTTGATTGTCAAAAATTATCTGAATCTTAACTGCACGTAGTTTTATGAAATTATACAACAAACTGAAAATTTTTTGAAAGCAATTCATTCATCAGAAAAATATAAAAAACAAAACTAAATTTAATAAACGCAACATTTTTATGATTTCTAAGTTTTTTATTTAAAATTTGCACTAATGCATAAAGTAAAAACAATCAAATATTTTTGCACCCCCGCCTGCATGCTTGACTGCGGCAATTTTCTCGATGTTCACTGGTGAATTATCATTTTTTCCAAATGGCAACGCTGCTACCTGTCCTGGTTTCAGGTTGGGAAAAAATGGTCACCTGAGTCAGATGACAACGCATAAGTCGAAACTATACCATTTTCAAAAATTAGTCTTAATGATTGCTGTTTCTACATTGTCAATGTTTTTAGTTATAGTAACCGTTTGGTTCTTAAATGTATTTATTCGAGTGGTACTACATCAGGAATATGCCCATCATGCAAACAAAATTTGTTAATTAGTATTCGGTCAAGTCAATGTAAGTAAATGTAAATTGTCTCCAAATATGTTAACGTTTTATTCTAATTTTAGAACTAACTTCCAAAAACGTCAATTATTTACAAATGATACTATTATTGTAACCTTACAATTCGGGCGAAATAGAACGCAATAATTTCATAGTTTCGTATTTCGTCAGAATTCATTGAATAATTTAGTAATAAAACCCACAGTCACAAAAACAACTTACAGCGACACTAACTGTAATTAATTAATTAGACTAAATTTAATTCACAAGAATATGAGAGTTTGTAGCTACGGAACAAAGGATTACATCGTAACACAAAATGATTCCTTCTAGAGTGATCTGTTTCGACAACGCAACAGGTTATTTTGACTACCTGCTTGTAACATAGCAACGTACGTTACATTTTGCAGTTTACAAATATTAAAAATTGAAGTACATCGTGCTACTTAAGGCATTATTGCCAACGTAAATGATTAAATTTACGTATAAATCACAACCTATCCTAATCCTTGCATGCTGTTTCACTCCGTGTTGTATATTCATAACAATTTTATATCATGACCGAATTAAACTTTTAATGTTATTTTACGAATCTTAATATGTCTTCGATATCTTCGTAGATCGCTTCTATCTCTTCCTTACTGTAGCTATGTATAGTTGTATTATTACAGTATGTACCGGTTTAGATTCTAATCTAACCATGTGTACTCCTTCTTTCTTTTGTAAGTAGTTTTCTACACAGTGTTCTATCTTTTTCCGCATAACTATTCCCACACACGAATTTTCTTCCAACGATAGCGTATGAATTAACATAAGATCTCCGCTCCAGCAATCCCTTGCTTCTGGCCACCGAACTTGGCTATTATGTTTAGTGTTAACCTATCCATTTCAACTTTCAAATTCTCCAATTTACTTACTTACTTCATGCTTCTGAAATTCCACGCTCCGACTCTCAAGATGTTCGACGGTTTTTTTTTAACTTTCCGATCACATCCTCCGAAGTAGTCCTCTCCCGGAGATCCGAATGAGGGACTATTTTAACTGGGTGGCTCTGTAGCGTAGTTGGTATGTATGTGACTACTATACCCAAGGTTCCAGGTTTGAATATCGACACGTTCCGCTTGAAAAATGTTTGGCGAGCATTTTTCACAAAAATAGGTCTCGTGTTTGAGTGTTGTCACGCAAGTTAAAGATCCCTACCTTGCTTGGAACAGTTTCCTGGCCAATGCAGTACCTTCGAGTGGAACATTAGAAAATATCAAATGTAAGGAATATTTTTACTCCGGAATCTTTTACCCCAGAGGGTGCCATAACTTTAAAAGTATTTTTAGTACGCTGTGTACTCGGGAGGTAATGTGGTAGTTTCCCGGTGCTTTCCACATCGCAGTTGTTCTTAGAATACCATACGGACCCCTATGGTCTCTGTCACTCAAGTATCGAAGGAGCTGCTACCTTCTTTCGGGCACCTGTCTTTGTCTTGTTCCCCAAAAAGACCCCACTAATTTGATTAAACTAATAGTTTAGCTCTTTAGCTCACTAAAATGCGCAAGCCACTCTGCCCGTCTAGTAATCTAGAAATTCTTCAAGGTAAAGGTCTATTCAAAACGGCAATATTTGGGTATATAATTTTAAATTTTGAACTGTTCTATATGCTACACATTACTATAATAGAAATCTAAATAACGCCAAAATTATGTAGTGCATTTTTTAAGAGAACAGCCCCTAAAGTAAGTATGTAAACATTTTTAGAAAATTTTGTAAGGGGCATCCGTGTGAAACGTACATCACTGTCGTGCAATCTCATACATTCTATTAAGCTACAGTAGTCTCTCTTAATTAGTGGAGTTCAAAGTTACTCGGACGAGCAGACTTACTAGCTCCATCAAGCTAAAAGCTATGTTTACTATAGCAAATTAATTTATTTTACTTTAAAACGGCAGCCAAACGAAGTACCTAGTAATAGCTACTAAACACTGCAGATCATGCTTACTTTTATTATGAACTACCATTGTTGGCATTACAAATTTTAAGGGCATGAAGACTGCATTTGCAATTTCGTTACACACACATACAAGCATTAAGAAACCCTAATACGTTTTAATGAGCGGCCACAAAAACGAAACGTGATTAAATTGCATGCTTTAGTTGTCTTCTACCCAAAATTAATCGCAGTGGGTCACTATAATTATGCATACACGAAATTTAATCGGGGTGGTTCCTATTTCTTGTTGGGTATGATGATATTGTGTTGTTGGAATACAAGCCGTGCGTAAAATGTAACCACATACCATATAGGCTAATACATTTAAAGTATCGGCGTTCAAAATAGGTAGTGTTGTAACTACGAATACGAAACTTAAATAACACGTGTTCAAAGTGAAAGATTATACTTTTCTCGATTGGTAATTAAATACCTAAATAAATTAGAAGATAATGTAAATGTGACATTCTTTTTGGATAGAACAATAGTAGGGTAAAATCAGTGAACATAGCACCTCATTTCCCCCAGAATCCCTCATTTCCCCACACATCTGAACCAAATAGTTTTCTTTGTCTAGCCATTACATCTTTCGAGATAAACCTATCTTGTTTGGTATCAATCAATATTAGAATTTTCTCAGCTACCCGAATTTCTAGGAATTTTTAGATAGCATCACCCCAAGGAGCTACCCTGATTTTAAGATTTCTTACCTGTAGCGACTTTTGACCGTTCTTATAAATTTTTTTAGTCACGCGATACATCTTGTTAGCTTAGAATTTTATGCACATCCCGAATCTGCAAACAGATTTGAAATCGGACCACGCCCTGCAAAGTTACACTTTAAGCTCTCAAACCTCTAAATTTTACTCTTTGCTTTATAAGCAAAACTAACAAATAGTTTTCTTTGTCTAGCCTAACGCATCTTTCGAGATAAACCTATCTTGTTTGGTATCAATCAATATTAGATTTTTCTCAGCTACCCGAATCTTTAGGAATTTTTTAGATTGCGCCATCCCCCAGAGAGCTACCCCCATTTTAAGATTTCTTACCTGTAGCGACTTTTGACCGTTCTTATAAATTTTCTTAGTCACGCGATACATCTTGTTAGCTTAGAATTTTATGCACATCCCGAATCTGCAAACAGATTTGAAATCGGACCACGCCCTGCAAAGTTACACTTTAAGCTCTCAAACCTCTAAATTTCGCCTTTGCTCGTATATATTTAACTCCATTTTTTAAAACCTTTTTCGCTACCCAAGGTATATGCTTTAACCAACTATTTCCCTAGAAATCTAAAACCGCAAGTATTTTAGAAACGAGTCCTTTATAAGCCATAAGTGCTTAGTATTTAAAATCATTTTTCAAACAGTAATGTGCTTTTCTCAGAATGTTGTAAAATCATGACTTAAAATTTTTCTGGTTTTAACATAATTACATGTACAATGCTAAATAGTTGGAAAATACATAGACAAGGACAAACTAATCGCTTTACAATTATGTGGCGTATAGTGAAGGTAGCGTAGAGGACAAACTAATTGCTTTACAATTATGTTACGTAAAGTGAAAGTAGCCTTTCTTTTTATTAATTAGCAGCTATGTGATTTGAAAATACAATAGATATGCTCAATGCCACCCATTAGAAAATTCCGGGTTTATTAATCATACAATGAGCGCTCTATTTTGGCCTCGATTGGGGAAAATACAAACCTCATTTAGTAGTATAATTAACGGATTTCAAACGTATATAACGCGGTGTAATTAGAAAAATTCTATTAGTTTCACACGCTTTGTGTAAAGCCCTCGAAATTTTAAACAATCGTTTCGTGTAGTTCTTTTGTGGAAAGTTTTGAAGGTTTAAGGGTAAGTATTATTAAAATATTATTAAAGTAGAACTGAATTTATTTGCAAACACCAATTATTATGTATTCTGTTATTGGTTCTTATTTGTATTTTAAAACATTAATTTTTCCAAAGTAATGCGCTGTTTTACAGATATACTTTTCCAAATTTTAAAGGTATGCTTTTGCTAGAATAAAAAACAATTCTGACAGAATATTTTATTAAAAATTTAATACATTAAACAAAAAGACCTCAATAACAATACGTTTTCTTTAGAACAGCTTAAATTATTCAAACAATGGTTTAAACAGTGATTGTACCTATTACCGAATCTTCTTAATTCTTTGAGCTTTGGAAGTGAGAAAACACTCTCCATGTTTAAAATGTTGTTTGATAAATATTTTGACAGTAACTGCCTTTTCTGTTCTCCTTTAACATAGATAGTAGCATCGGGTGGTATGACTTCTTTCAGCAAATCGCCTACATTTGTATATCCACTTGTGGACTGTCCATCCCAGCTAAGCCCATGGATTCTTTGCTTTAACCACTGAACTTGCTTTTGAAATCATCACTTAGGGTGTTATACTCCACAGCCATGTCCAGTATCTCATGCCATATTACATTATTCGCTACATCCAAAATGGCAATCTCCTTGCAATAGAAATCACTAGTTTTGTATTGATATCCTTGTAAATCGATTATGAAACACATGCTTCCTGCTTCAAATAACAGATGGGAATGGGGTTCTAAGCAAATCTCCCCGTATATCCAGTTTAGGGACTTTACTCCTCCTTTTATGATTTTTTCATCCAGGTAATTATCTGGATGATACTAAAGCAAGTCTGTTTTCTTAATCCAACTTTTACCATCCCCAACCACGACACTAATAATTCGCGTCCGTGCTTCCGTTTCCGTAAAACTTTTTCCACTAAGTACGTGTCGGGTGCTGCTGTGAGCTGAATTTCATCGCCGTAAAAGCACCTAGAATTGGCCGACCTTCCAAATCTTGTAGCAGATAGGTTGTCGGTCTCGTTTTTGTACTTTAACAATTTTGAATAGTTCTGTACTCCAGTTTGGGTGAAATCCTCGATCGAATACTGCTTTATATTTTGATATACGTACAATGTCTCCAACCTTATACAACTTCTTGTAACTTTTAGAAACGCTGTTAGCGGTGTAAAGTTTTATTCTTTCCGGATGTTCTTCTGCTTCCATAGGTGTCATGTTAATAGCCCGATGCGGTGTATTATTGTATTCTTCCATAACCTTAGGCAAAATATTCACCCATTTATGACTGCCTTGCAAGTAAAATCTTCTATACAATTTGTTTTGATTGTTCTAATCAACCGCTCAACCATGCTAGCTTTGATTGCGGAATACGTAGAGTAATGGTTTATCTTATATTTTTGCATAAGATTTTTAAACCAGCGGTTGTAGTACTCTTTCCCAAAATCCGTTTGTAGATTGATTTTTAAGTTACTTTCTCCTTGCAGCATTTTGTCCAATATTTTTTTCATAGCATTTGTAACTTCTGATCCAGTTTTATTTTTTAAAGGTTCAGCTAAAGCATATTTTGTGAAACAGTCCACTGCTATTATAATATATCTGTACCCATTGTTCACACGCGAGTAAGGCTGCATTTCGCACAAGTCCGATTGGATAAGATCACGTTTCACATGTTTCAGATTTGTATGACGACGCTGAAAATTTTTTCTTGCAGGTTTAAATAATTCCTTAACGATGATTTCTTTACTCATTTTTGCTTAACACTGTTGCTAAACTAATAGGGTTATCTTTATCCAATTGCACCTTTGACATAAACTGAAGCTTTGGTTTGTAGTATTTGTTTTTTATAGCTGCTGGTGACGCCTCGTAAATCGATGCTATTGCAAGACCGAGCTCCTTCTCATTTGTCTCAGAAGTTGCAGTCAAATTAATAAAAAACTGTATAAACGTTTTAAAGTCAGATACAAGCTTATCCAATTTTTCATTTACATATTGTTTATTAACTGCATCAGATGGTTCAACTGGTTGAGCAAGCATTGCGATACGCTGGTTTCTTGCATTGAAGGCTTTATCTTTACGTTGTATATCATCAGAACTTTTTAGACAGTATGAAAAGGCTTGATTCACGAGCTTGATTACAGATTTCTTATTAACACAATCACTATCTTCTTTAGGATCCATTACATCCACTAGCCTTCGTTTACGAAAACTAATTGTTTCTTCTCCAGACTTGAATACTATAGTACTCCTCTGATTAACACAATCACCATCTTCTTTCGGATCTGATGAATTCACTAACCTTCTTTGCTGCATATCGTACCCATCACCATCCAACGTTAGCACAAATCCTCGACCTGGAGGACCGCGCCGAATATCAGCATCTTTACGCTCTGAACGTCCGAAGCGGTCGATAGGCATTTTAAAACTGTGTAATTATTTACTGAGCTCACTGTATTATACCTTCTTCTCTCAACTCTTCTATTATGGACACCATCTCGTTAATGTTTTCCTCGCTTGTATTTCCAGCTCGGTTGGATGCGTTCAACAATCTCAGCCGATCTACAAGTTCATGTACATTATTCCAGTAGACATATTGCACCGGCTTTGAATTTAAACTTTTGTAAAACCGATTAGAAAAGCCTAAACCCGCTCCCTTGGACTGTTTTCTTCTCTTTGGCTGTTTTCTTTCAGGATTCCTCCGAAATTCGGTGAGATATTTTTGCACATATTTGTTAAACTTTTGTTATTTGTTGGGAACCCGCTTAAATCGTGCACCGCAAATGGGTTAAACTTTCTTCTCAAAATCGACGCAGATTTGATCATTTCCAAGTAATTCGGCAAATCTTCATGCAAATTGAAATCGCCATCTTCGGGGCTGATGTCTTTGTAAACCAGCAGGTTGTATAAACCATTCGTACCTGGATATATCACATTATTTAATGTTATATCGCTAGTTTCCGGGTTAATTACCAATACACTTTTCCACAAACTCCATGTATCGGTTTCCGCATTATACTTTACTCCATAAATTGATTTGTCAATATTTTCGTCCTCGTCTCTAGCTAACACATCCGCATAGTAAAGATGGAACGGTTCTTCTGGAACGAGTTGTTTAATTTTCTTTATAGGTACGTCCATGTTTTCAACTTTAACCTTTGTTGTAGGTGTGGGAATTTTTCGGTGATCGATTGCAACTTGGAAGCGGTTATTTCAAGGGATCAATCAATTGTTTGTGCATCTCTTTGAATTTTTGCTGAGATGTAGCGTCTCCTTTTGTACGCTACAAACTTTTTCGTACAGCATCCTGCATAAGATGAAGACTGCGTTTATTCGCAATAAAATTGTTAACGTCCGTCATCATGAAACTTTGGATGAGAACTAGCTGTTTTGAATAATGTCAAATATTTATATACTCGTCGAAATTCTTCCGATACCGACCATTATCCAAATCAAAATCTTTCACAACAGTTATAAAATTATGTTTTGAGTCACCCCAACACTGTAAACACATTTCTTTAAATTTCGGATATGCCATGTCACCACTTATATGATCCGAAAAGATATGGCGAAGGTTTGTGTCATCCTGTTTCCATAATGCTATTACATTAGCGTTATCTCTGAGTCTATGTTTTAAGGCACTAGCGTAAGTTTGACATAGATAGAACGAATCTATTGCTTTATGTCGGCCGAACGAGAAAAATTGAGTGATTTTGCTTTGCTCGTTTACAGGTATATCATCGAAAACCATAATTGAATCTTCTTTGGTATCTCTGGGTTCGATCAAATCATCGTAATTTTCAAACTCATGGTACCCAATTTCTTCTTTTAATGGTGTAAAACGTTTCTTAATAATTCGTATTTCGGTTGATATAAACTTTTAGAAAACACATAGACATTTTGGAATCTAAGTCCATTCTCGTGCAAGATCAGAGATATTAGAGCATTAGTTTTCCACAACTCGATGGTCCCGCGAAGATAGCTCGTATGTTAGACGGGAACAATGAACCATGTTTACCATCCTCTCTTGCACTAGCAATAGCAAAGTTATCATAATTCTGTATAGGTATTTTAACTTCTTGTATAGCATCACCCGTGTCTCTCACATTTTCCGACCTAGGAGCACCATTCTTCTTTTGAGGTTTACGGAGATCCAAATGCCTGCTTAACGTTCTTCTGGGTATACCATATAACCTACTTGCAGAGTTAACACTTATACCCTTTTGTATTTCACTAACTGCTTTCTCTAAAGATTCCTTGGCGTACATCTTTCAAATATAAGTTTAAACTGATTCAAATTGAAAATAATATTCCCTTATATACCGGCATGGGCAGGGGTGGGCACGCGCAGGGCGCGCATGGGCAGGATGTGTACGCGCAGGGGTGCGCATGGGCACAAGCGTGCTTAGGCGTACACCGGAGTACGTGAGAAACTGTCTTGGATCACCAAAAAATCTTATTAATATTAAAACAACATAGACTTTATACAATTTTATTAAAAAATATATACAAAATATTTAATTGTGAATAAATCTATTAACAATTTCCGTAAACGGATTATATTCAAACATAGAGTCATGTATAATTAAAGCATAAGCCTTCATCGACAGTTCAAAATTTCTTGAAGCTTCTAATTCCATTCTTACATCAACCGTTGCATCCTTGATGCTTTCAAATTGATGACGACAGTCGATTACAAAGACAGGTGATTCCTTAAACCTGTTGTAGTCCATTAAACATTTATTTGAGGATTTGTTCGGGTAGTATTTTTCCATAAAAGATGCATAAGACAGGTACGCTGGCAAGTAGTCATTCTGCTCGAAGTCCAAATTTAATCGACCTTGAGGGAACATCTGAGAGTTTAAAACACTTTGACATTGGTTATATTGGCATTCGTAAAGCTTGTAGCATTTTCTTCTTTCTTATCATATTTTCCATTTTGCAGCGCTAGTAATATCCACCGAGCCTTCTCTGTTTCATTCGATACTTTAATTCTCCATACTTGCGACTTTGATTGTGTTAGAGACGGTAATTCGTGTAGTTCCCATTTTCTGAATGCAACCATTATAGATGATTGATTTTGCATTTCCGAAAGCAGCGACGCCTTGGCAAAGTCGCTTAATGTTATATGCGGACCTCCCATGAAATACGTTGTATTTTAAACGTTACTGTATTTCCAATCGACTTGTAGCAATTTACGTCCGACTTGGATCTGATTAAAATCAGCTCTTGAGGCATGTTGACGATAGTTTTCTTGTAATCTTCAAAAACCCAAAATGGTTTTAGTGGTATAGCACAACTAAACCGTCCATCTTGGAATATGGTATCTGGCTTCCACCCGGTATGTGTAATAGATTTTGTTTCTGATTCTTCCATGGATACTAAACCTTTAATAGTTCTTGTAATTCCAGGGATTCGACAGACATCTATTATTTGATTATTACCCAATTTGTATTGAATTTCCTCAAACAGAAAATATGGCGCATTTCTAGTAAATTCGTAAGCTTTAGGGTCTGGTTCTGCTGCTCTAATCGGGTCTCCAGTTGTTGAGGCTTCCTTAATGTTTCCGTAGGTTTATAGGTGCCCTTTATAAATATAAAACTTTCATGAGGGTATGTGATGTTATCACTGCTCTGGATTTCAATTGAAATTCGATCGTTGTTTTCTGCGTTCAATGTAAAGGAAGATATGTATAATAATCTTCCTTTATTATGGTTTCGTCTAATTTATAACCTCCAAACACATCCAATTTGGGTACGTCCTCATATTTAAGTCTTCCAAGTTTAACGTTTTCATCACTGTGGAGATCTAAGCTGCGTTTACTTCTGCCTCCCATCATTTATAACTTTTAACCCCAAAGATTTTAAGAAACGTATTTCTTCTGCTGTAAGTCTCTCGACAACTTGACGCTTTGATGTCGTATTCACTACTAATCGTCTGGGGTGTTGTAGCGTGTTTTATATACAAAATCGATAGGCATTTTCAGCTACTTTTTATTTCCAGTCTCACACAGGTGTATGTTTCCGGGAAAAGTTTACCAATTCACCCAAATGATCGACTAGTCTGATTGTAATATTATCGATTTCTGTCACGCTCAGCGGATAATATATGACGTGGTTAGGTTCCTTTTCCAGATTATACCCGGGTGGTACAGATAGACTGAATTCGAATATGCTGTGCGTAAGAAAATTGTTTCTGAACGATCCGCTGGTGATATTGGTTTCCACAAAATGTTTGAGACCGATATTATGTTCACTTGCTGATTAGCGATATGTACGGTATCTGCAGCCAATTTGCGGTTGGTAAACCCCAAGATGCTTCCAATATTGTTTTTACGGTTTGCCCCAAAATCTATCGGTATACTGCTTCGTATAGAACACTTTAATGTATTATTGTTGGCACTCAGTTTAAAATATTTTTCAATGTTCTCGTTGATGTCCGGCTTCTGACTGAACCATTTTTTGAAGACGTCCTGTATATATGCATTTATTTCTTCTAATTCGTATGATCCAGGTTCAATGGTTATTTTGCGATGCTCTGGATCGTTAAAGTACAAGTTGTTGTTTCCTGGATGTATGTTTTGCACAGTGTTACAAGTGTACAGTCCCACTAGACCCAAAGCATATTCACCATCTTGTTTCAATTTAATTGGTGGGTAAATGGATCCTGTCGATATGACATTACCATACCCGAACACGCTCACTGTTTTAGCCATTGTCACTAAGAAACTTTAACACTAAATGTCCACAATTGTATGTGTTGTAAGTCTGCTCCGGTACACTGTTGTAGTAAATTTTACAACCTCGAAAATATCTCTTTACTTCTTCCGGTGGTCTCAAGTCTCCAAACGAATCGTAGTAATACACACTATTTCTACGTTTTCGGTACCCCACCCAATGTGTACCCGAACCTTTGGTGGTATCCAAATTAATCACTCCCGATTCGTTGACATGCGGTCTAATCTTCTGTAACTGATCTCTAGAAAAGACGTTGCGAAAATGAGGAATGTTAGATGCGTGTTTCCTTATATCTACATCGGTGAGAGCTCTTCGAGGTAACTTGCTTAGTTTTTTGATACTTTTTTACAAATGCCACGCCCCTGTTTGTACGGTTTCAAGAATAATGCTGTACCTTTTTTGTATGGTTTTAGAAACATTCCATTTCCTTTTTTCCCAACGGTAATGGCTTCCATAGATCTGTTGTGTCGTTCGCTCTCCTTAAGATGTTCGTTGGCTGTCTTGACATCATTTACTGCTTTAGCTATCCCTGCAGCACCACCTGTTAGTGCCCCTAAGGCACTTAGTCCCGCGAATATCGGAATCAATGGCAGAAAACCTCCTTTCTGTGGAACGGGTATAATACGTGGGACTTTAATTTTGCTTTTCCCACCCGCTCCTTTTATGATTTTTTTACCAATTAGAATACCAACATCTAACAGCTTTTTCAAGTTGTCGGAACCAACTCGGTCTACTGCGGAGCGTATTTTCTTCAAGAATCCGCCTTTAAAACTTATTTTCTTCTTTAAACCCATACCCATTTTCTCTTCGCTTTCATAGCGTTTGTCACAAACCAAGCTGCAGCTTTTTCCCCAAACTTTGCGTTTTAGACTTAACTCTCCCCAGGCTTCTTCTTCTAAAATTTTATCTGCTCGGTGTCTGGCTGGAAGATCGTCGGGGTACTTGGAGTATGCAATGTCGTGGTCTTTACACAATTTATCCAACTCGTTTATTCCAGGATCACCTCTTGCTAAGCGCTCATCCAACTTTGTACCAGGCCCGCAGTACTGATAACCTGGAATATGCAGCTCAAACGGTAACCTGTTTATAGCGCTGTTGATTAAACCCTCTCCAGAACAGATAATCATGTGTTTACTCAAAAAAATCTCAAACTATACTAAGTAAATAAACAACAACGAGTCTATTTATACTTTTTCAAAAAATTTACAATATATTTATAATAACAATACATTTACATCCACGTCTCTTGGACTGTCTTTTATAAAAATACTCTTTCTAGTTATCACCATAATCAGAATCTCCAGATTCCGACAAATTTAAACGTCTAAACATTTCCACTAATGTTCTTGTACGTATCACGTCTCGCACAAATATATCTGGAAAACATATAACCAGCTCCAAAGCATTTAGGGCGCTCTGATTCAATTCGTTGTAGAATAAAATATTGCCAATTCGAACTTCGCCTTCAATCAAGATTTTAATTCGTTTCTCCCCTTCAGTCATAGTATTAAACCGATCGCAATCATTTAAATTAGAATTAGCAACAAACCCTACTAATTCGCTGTATAATGCTGGGAAGTCACGACTTTCCAACTGTTTAAGTTGATACTCAAACAACTCTCGCATATGGAATATTTTACGGCACTCCAATTCATTTATAACTATCGAGCTATCGCCCATTATTATTTTTAACTGGAACGTTTCGTTCTCGGTTGATCCAGACACTGGTGACAGAGTGATAAAGAACGGACCTCCTAGTTGTATGTGTAGATCTTCCATTTCGGTGCACCATTTAATCGAGTGTTTAGCACGTCACGAGAAAATACGTTGATTTGAAATTCCACTTGGAAATTTGTAAATGCTAACCAATTTTCGTATGTCAATTCCAGAACATGGCTGCCACAATATTTCTTGCTACACACCAATCGTAATACGGGTTTTATTCTCTGGTTTATAACAAACCCAATTTCCGCATTATGAGGGTGTTCACCCAATTCACTTAAACTATGCGTAAACTTATTAATCAGATTTTCGGTATACGAAACTTGTGCATCATTAACACCTGCAGACTCCATTGCTTTGCACTGATTTCACTGAGATGACTGAGAAGGAATCCTATGCAGATCATCCTTTTAAATGTTTCAGGGTTGTTGTTGCGCATGCTCCTCATTATCATTTGCAGTATGTTACAGACAGGCATGAACTAGTTTGTAATCCGATTCAAGGTTAGTTAAGAATATTAGGTTTTACTGGTGTGATTAGACTGGTATGGAATGTTACTCAAGGTTAAACGACGCTGGGTTTTTAAAAGTAAACTAGCTAATTATACCAACAGGGTATAAAAGCACCGTGCAATGCAATATAATTCAGTATCTGTTTAGTCTTCGGCTAGTTACAACTGTTAAAAGTCTTTGACCAGTTTTAATTTCTTTATAGAAAATGGCATCATTCGTGTGCAACGTCTGCGGGGGTGGCTTTTCCAGAAACGATCATTTGAAGAGACATCTGCTCCAGCAACATGGGTTTGTCTCCGAAACCAGAAAGGGCTTGTTCGCCTGCGATGTGTGCCCGGTATCCTTCACTCGTAAGGACAACCTTAAACGTCACAAGGATGCCAAGCATTGTGTGGTGGAACCAATTGCCGGCCCATCCGGGGTCAAACGACCGACTGCACCAACGGTTGAGGGACCTGCCCCCAAGAAGTCGCGGAGATGTGCGGAATGCAATGTGGACGTTGTCAACTTGGTAGCCCACCAGCGCACGAACGCGTACAAGACTAATACAAGTCGTGTCTTGGATGGAGGTGTAGAAGTAGTAGCTACCGCTTTTAAAACAAGAGTAGCTACATACAGAATTAAAAATGCTAATACTAGTGGTATGTATTTTTATAAGTATTTTGTGTTTGCTTAGTTTGTATTTTTAGGTCTATTGGATTTTCTATGCGAGCAGAAGGAGAGGTTCATAACCTTAGTCGGGGAACAGCTGGCTATACACACCTCCCTCAAGGTTAATTGCGAGTTGTTTGGTGGCTACACCAAGATGGCTGCGGCAGAGGGTGTTGAAGATGTTAAATCCTTTAACACCCGAAATGTTGTGGTCACCTCCTCCAGTGACCTGGGAGCGGTCTACAACACCTTTGTGGAGAGGATGTCGGCTAAGTCGGACGAGTTCCAAGAACGAGATTCTGGTTAGTTTCTACAATTATTAATTTTTCTAATTTTTAAATTTTAGGATGGACTCTGAAGAAAGTGTTGTACTTGGAGGTAAATGTTAACAAGTACCAACCAATGCGGGTTCATCTTATATCGAGCTTCCCAAATGGATTCAGGGAAGCATGCCATCGTTAACGTGCGAAACCAAGACGACGCATGTTTTGCCTGGTGTGTTGTGGCTGCCCTGCACCACAGTGTTCACAATCCGCAAAGGGTCAGTAGCTACCCGCATTACAACACGGTGCTCAACGTAACAGGAGTACTGTTCCCCATGCCCATAAAGGACATTCCCAGGTTCGAGGAGCAGAACGACATCAGCATCAACGTCTTTGGGGTAGAAGGCAAGTCCATCGTTGGACCGCTACATTTCACCACTAATAAAAGGGTTCGGCATGTGAACCTACTGTACATTCAGGATGGATGCAAGTCCCACTACTGTTGGATCAAAGATTTGGGGAAGCTAGTGGGTAAGCAGATCTCTCGTGAGTGCACCCGCAAATGGATTTGCGATGGATGCTTGGTGTTTTTTCCATCCGAAGACAAATTACACCAACACTCAACAAACGACTGCAACCATGTAGTGACAACCATGCCGAATCATTTCAACAACATTGTAGAGTTCACCAACATCCACAAACAAATGCGGGTACCGTTCGTGATTTATGCTGACTTCGAAAGTGTGTTGAAGCCTATTAGCTCTGCAGTTCCGGATCCCACCTCTTCCTTCACCAACAGCACACAACACCACGAACCCTTCAGTTTTGCATACTATATCAAATGTTCATACGATGACTCGTTTAACAAGTTTGACCTGTACAGGGGACCTGAAGCTGCTAAAGTGTTTATGGAAAAGTTGAAGGAGGAGGCCTGCAGATTAGGTAAAATCCTTAAAACCAACGTTCCGATGGCACCGCTTGAACCTCTGGAGGAGTTGTTATTCCACATGGTTGACGATTGCGGCATCTGCAGGAAACCTTTGGGTGATGATCGAGTGAGGATCACTGCCACCTAACAGGAAAGTTCCGCTTCGCAGCACATCGCCAATGCAACGTTCAATACCGGATGCCAAATTTCATACCGGTCATATTCCACAATTTAAGTGGGTATGATTCCCATTTTATTGTGAAAGAGTTGGGCTGCGATAAAGAACGTGTAGAGGTGATCCCCAACAATAAGGAGCGGTTCGTATCGTTCACAAAGTATGTGAGGTTATATGGCGAAGAACCAGATGTAGAAGAAGAAGATGATGAAACCGATAATTCCACAGTTCAGCTGCGTTTCATAGATTCGCTTCGTTTTATGACATCATCGTTGGATAAGTTGACGAAGAATTTAGAACCTCAACAGTTTGTTGAGATCCAAAATTTTTCTCAAACGACAGACTGCGTAGTTTGCTGACAAGGAAAGGTGTTTTCCCGTATTCATACATTTCCGGTGTAAGTGTATTGAATGAAACCTCTTTGCCCGCAAAACATGCTTTCTTCAACGACTTATCTTCTACGGCTATTAGCGATGCGGATTATAAACATGCGCAGAAGGTGTGGGAGGAGTTCCACATACGAAACTTGGGTGAATACAGCGATCTGTATTTAAAGAGCGATGTTCTACTGTTGGCAGACGTTTTTGAAAATTTCAGAAACGTTTGTCTAAGTACGTACAATCTCGACCCGGCCCAGTACGTGACAGCTCCTTCTCTCGCCTTTGATGCAATGCTGAAACACACTGAGGTGAAGCTGGAGTTATTAACCGATGTTGATATGCATCATTTTGTAAAGAAAGGGATTAGAGGTGGTCTCACTCAGTGTAGTCATCGGTATGCTCGTGCCAACAACAAGTATATGGAGGAGTACAACCCCAGTGAACCCTCCATGTACTTGACATACCTCGATGCCAACAACCTATATGGATGGGCTATGAGTCAACCACTTCACACGGGTTTTCAGGTGGTTAAACATCGATCAGGTTAACCACCTAAAAGATAACATTTTGAATATCCCCATTACGCACAATATGGGTACATCCTAGAGGTTGATCTGCACTACCCACAACAGCTTCAGGATCTGCATAACGACTTGCCTTTCTGTCCCGAGACCATGGTTCCACCAACACCGTCTTCTAGGACTCGAAGCTACTCACCACACTTTTGATAAGAAGAAATATGTAATCCATTACCGAACACTTCAACAGGCTCTGCGCAATGGTCTACAATTAACTACAGTTCACCGTGTGTTGGAGTTCGAGCAATCACCGTGGCTCAAACCTTACATAGATTTAAACACGTCTCTCCGTACTTCTGCCACTAACGCGTTTGAAAAGACTTTTCAAACTTATGAACAATGCGGTTTTGGTAAAACTATGGAGAACGTGGACAAACGTGTTGATGTAAAGATTGTGTCGCGGTGGGAGCACGAGGGACAAAAGTTGTGCGCGAGTGGACTAATAGCTAAACCTAACTTTAACAGTAGTTTAGTGCTAGGTGAGGATTTGGTTATTATACAGATGGATAGGGTAAAGTCACTTACAACAAACCCATATATGCAGGTTTTCGATTCTAGATATTTCAAAGACCCTCATGTATGATTTTCATTATAACACCATGAAACATTTGTATGGAGCTAAACTCTCACTACTTTATACAGACACTGACTCTTTAGTGTATAGTATAGAAACAAAAGACTTGTATAGTGATATTAGTGCAAACATTAACAATTTCGACACTAGTGACTACCCTCGAGACAACAAATACAATATGCCTCTTGTGAACAAAAAGATTCCCGGCAAGTTCAAAGACGAGTTCAACGGCGACTTGGTGTTACAATTTGTTGGAACTCGCGCAAAATCCTATTGCATTCTTAGTGAGAAGGACACGATTAAAAAGATCAAGGGGGTATCGCGTAGTGTGGTGGCTGGGATTAGTGTGGATAGTTTTAAGGACATTGTGCATAATAATTCTGGTGCCCTCATGCATAGCATGGTATGTATTCGGAGTAAAAAACACGATTTGTACACCCAATTAATTAATAAAATTAGTTTATCGGCAGAAGATGACAAAGGTACGTCATCCCGGGTAGTACTTCCACATATGCATGGGGGCATAAGGATATTAGATAGTTGTTTATATTTTATTGTGTATATATAGTATGTAAGTTAGTTATAAGCATATCTACCCTCCCCCATCCTTAATAATTCCTTTCTTCCCGGCGATATGTGTTTACCTCCCCGTGGTCTCGCCGGACGGTAAAACATATTGTTAACAACAATATGTCTTATTGACTGAAAACACGTCTCCTCTTTTTTACATTAATCTCTTTTTGTTACACGTCTATTTTAAACAACCTATTAATTTCTTTTTTGTTACAGGTTAAACTTTCGGCTACACACAGGAAATACTTTGTAAAAATTGTAATTAGTTTATTAAACTGTAAATTGGATAAATAAATTATTAAACTTTTGTGTTCTTAATTTTTGTGTTGGTTAAAGCATATACCTTGGGTAGCGAAAAAGGTTTTAAAAAATGGAGTTAAATATATACGAGCAAAGGCGAAATTTAGAGGTTTGAGAGCTTAAAGTATAACTTTGCAGGGCGTGGTCCGATTTTAAATCTGTTTGCAGATTCGGGATGTGCATAAAATTCTAAGCTAACAAGATGTATCGCGTGACTAAAAAAATTTATAAGAACGGTCAAAAGTCGCTACAGGTAAGAAATCTTAAAATGGGGGTAGCTTCCTTGGGGGTGATGCTATCTAAAAAATTCTTAGAGATTCGGGTAGCTGAGAAAATTCTATTGTTAATTGATACCAAACAAGATAGGTTTATCTCGAAAGATGCGTTGGCTAGACAAAGAAAACTATTTGTTAGTTTTGCTTATAAAGCAAAGAGTAAAATTTAGAGGTTTGAGAGCTTAAAGTGTAACTTTGCAGGGCGTGGTCCGATTTCAAATCTGTTTGCAGATTCGGGATGTGCATAAAATTCTAAGCTAACAAGATGTATCGCGTGACTAAAAAAATTTATAAGAACGGTCAAAAGTCGCTACAGGTAAGAAATCTTAAAATCAGGGTAGCTCCCTTGGGGGTGATGCTATCTAAAAAATTCCTAGAAATTCGGGTAGCTGAGAAAATTCTAATATTGATTGATACCAAACAAGATAGGTTTATCTCGAAAGATGTAATGGCTAGACAAAGAAAACTATTTGGTTCAGATGTGTGGGGAAATGAGGGATTCTGGGGGAAATGAGGTGCTATGTTCACTGATTTTACCCTACTAACAATATAAAAACTTTATGGTATCCATGTTCTATAAAGAAAAAGCTCGAACATTGATAAAATATTTTTATAACAATGGGTTAATAAATAGGCACTTGCACCATATCACAAAACATTTTCCTATTACATCTCGGAGTTAAGTGGTCAGTGTAGCTTTTAATTATATTTCCTCCTTACATTTGAGTACTGGAACGCAGGAAAATAGTTCACTAAATAATGTCAAATATATTCCTCGTTTAAATGAGCAAGGATAATTCTGGAAATAGTTCGTAGTCTTATAGAACTTTTAGCAGATACCTCCTGAAAGGTAAAATCACAAGATGACAACCCTTTAAAAAGCTTTCACCTTTAAGTTGATCCTCAGGTTTATTCCATATTTTTTTTTGGTAGATGCTCATAAAACTAATTAGATATATGAGTCACACGTCGATAAAATAGTTTTTCCCACTAGCTCACATGCTGTCATTAATAATCGCAAATATAGTTGTGAAGTTTGTTTACACTACCACTTGTTAAAAAACACGGTATTGACCTGGGTTGATAATGAAACCTGTCACTTTCAATATACGCCATTAATTACAAATAATCTATTAACGCAAGTTACGTTTCGGGTCTTGGGAGCGCTGTTTTTAAAAACTACTTCCAAAACTTGTAACAAATTTTATTAGTTTAATCAGACATTAATTATGGAATTTTAATAAACTTGAAACAGGTTTTTTTGAAACAACTGCCCTACGTTTATTGAAAGCCAGTGAAACTAATTTTTCTTACATATAGCTGGTCTCACGTTATGAGACAAGTGTAACGAAGTCTTCCGACATAACTAGGGGTCTATTCCTTGGGTAGAGCTATGAGAAATGGGGGGGTAAGTCGAAATCTGATTGTAGGTCAAACTTAATCTAAAACAAATAGGCGCCACCAAGTCCTGACTTATTTATGATAATTGCGTGGCATATTTCTAGGGGCGGACGTGGAAACCCAAAGAAAAAATCGCCTTCGATGACAAAAACCTGTCTTAACAAAATAAGACGCTGTTCCTGTAAGAAATTGTAATAATTAGATTAATAGAAAGGTGGAACACTATTTGTGTCCCGCAAACATACCTAAAGAAATATTAAAAAGATATTTTCTATATAAAATTGGCATCAAAATTCTACTCTTAAGGATATTAGTTTCCTGTTGTTAGGTTTGATCATGTTTGATCAAAATAAAAAACTTTAATCTTGAACCAATAATTTACTCAAAAGAATCTTTTTTAAAACAAAATGCAATGCAACAAAATTTAATAAATAATTAAATGACTTCGTGAATTTTAAATTAAGGTTTATCAAAATTATTCATAATCAAACATTTTACAGCTTAGTGTAAACTTGTTACACTAAAAAGGTCCGACCCGTGAAGATCTGTTCAGAAAGGTTACATTTTAAAAATGTTGCTACTCAAGTTTTTCCTTTTCTAAATTACTTGTATTAGTTTTAATTTCTAAAAAAAAGCAGATCACAAAAATATTCTTGTTTACTCAACTTGGGCTAACGCTGTTCGAAGCATTTGCTTTCTAGAACACATCTGTCAGCAGTATACTGCAGACAAACAAGTGACGTCAGTAACACCTGTTGCTGTTACTAACGGTACATAATTAATCACGTGTGTTGTTTCTTAAACCATCAAAATAGTGAATTATAATTTTAACACTGGAAAATTCCAGCTCAACAAATAATTGAAATTTTTATAATATTCGTACTTTTACACAATCAAACAAATTAAAGTGTTTCTAATGTGTAACACCAAAAAAGATTCTTAAAGCTAACTACGAACCAAAACTGCTTTTCTAGCATTATGAGGTATTTGTTATATCAAGCGGAGTTTACTGCATGTTGTGTGGACCCAGCTCATCCTAAACAGCTTCTACCACATGGAATTGTTCCAGGTGTCGAATTAAATGCAGTCACAATACATTCGTCAGCTGCTGCAATATGTTGAATCACGCTGCCTTACCAAATAGCATCTTTACGCTGTATAATAAAATGGTCTTCTATAAATTGGTTAAACTTTCCATCTTCTAAGTTGCTTTTTACACGTCGTAAAACAAGGTGGTTTTAACAAAAAGGATTGAATTTCTTATCTTCTAAGTTGCATTTTACACGTTGTAATACAAAGTGGTTTTAACAAAAGTGATTGGATTTCCTATTTTCAAAGTTGCATTTTTAATGTTGTTCTTGCGCTAAATAAAATATCTCAATTAAACAATTTAATAACGTTCATAGGATACCAACCGCTATTCAAAGATGTGTCCCGACTGCCCAAAATTTATACGCAAATTGGCGGCCTGCGTTTTTTCGTACATCTTGACTCTTCTATCACGCATGGCCGACTGATTATCAAACTCGCTCGGACGAACGGAGTGTCCCAGGAGGGGGCTGTCAACCAAAACGCGCTTGCAAATTGCTATAGAAGACACAGATATTCGACTATACATAGAATGCCACATAAAGATGCCGCTTTAGCGTATTACCAAAGTTGTTAAATGTATTTTACTTATTATTCTAATAAAAGTGTTTTATAATTTTTGCACTTTTATGAATGGATTTATTAACCAAAAATAAAATTGTTACAAACTAAATAAACAAATGACCTGTTACCTACCTAGCACTGGCGGACCTTCTAAGAAGGTACTACACCCAGTGCTAATCGAGGAAGTTGGTCGACGGAAACCAATCCGTTTCCTTCTTAGAAGGTCCGCCAGTGCTAGGTAGGTAACAGGTCATTTGTTTATTTAATTTTCATCTTGTCTTTTGACTAGCTATTTAAATTTTGTCTGGCAATGCCATCTACACTATCACGTCGGAGACTGGAAACGGTCTTCGATAGTTAGTTGCTTATTCTCGAGTATAGAGAGCGCATGAGAAATATTTGCACTATAGATACACTTTAATTTGTGTATTATTTTACAACGTAGTTGGTTGTTTATCAAAAAGATATGCATCCTTCTGATGATCTGCAAGAACAGTGAAACCGGTCACGGGCTTGTCTTTTTGCAAAATAAGCAACAATTTATATATTGATTTCGATCCCCTATGCTCGAATTACTTTTTGCATGCCACGCAAAATTATTCGTTTAATAAACTAGTTTCAAATTACTCTAATTCAAAAAACAATTACTAATTGAACTATTATGAGTGAATAGCCTAAGCAAACTGCAATGTTAAAGCTGAAATACTCGAGACTGTCCGCCTGGTCTTGGGGCTCCCGGGGTATTTATGTTGTCCTTGCCCCTCACAATTTTGTGGGAACTTGCAGAGCTCATGTTTGCTTATTTCTTAATACTATTCATAATACAATGTAACAATTTTATTTTCTAGGTAATCGCGGTATCTTAACCGTCTGTGACCTGCCACCTGCAGTATCATTATCGTCTGGAATACATTGTATTGCATCCGTTCTCATGAACTGTTAATAAGCTTTATTAATTATCCTTGAATTACATTGTTGTACTTGACTTAATAGTTTCTTAATGATTTCTAATAATTTTATATTAGATTCTATTTTATGATACATATAAAGATTGGGGGATACATAACTCGCATTTAACAAAATCCTTTGTTCTAGAACTGTCGCAAATAAAGCAAATACACTGAATTTGTATTTTAAACTAGGCCTAGTGCTTTACTGGTAAGCTGGTGACTAGTTTAAAGTGGTACCAAACGCTCAGTATTAAAACAGTCGATACAACTTACAGATTTTAATAATTAAGGTTAAACTGAAGCAAAATTATACAATATTAATAACAGTATGTATGGAGCTATTTGTCTTCCTTCACAATTATTTATTGTAGAAGAATATATATATATATATATATATATAAATATATATATATATATATATATATATATATATATATATATATATTAATATATATCTGTATCTCGTCTGCTACGCTTCCTTAATCTCGCCACGTCCCACCTTAGGTTTGCGTCATATAATATTTTTATCTGTATTTATATTTTGGCCTTTTCTTTGTTATATTGATTTAATAAATGGATAAAAATAAATTTTGTTGTGAACCAATAATATGCCACGGCTTATTGAAACTTATCTCAGGTTTTAACGAATTTAAATAAGAATAAACAAACAGTGTGGGTACAAAACTGTATGCCTATATATTAACCACTGCCAGTTACAGCACCCTCTAGTTATTTTTAATATACTTGCTCTAAAACTGGGTGTGATCTTTACTACCAATTTTATTCAGTAAGTACACAAAGTTTAGAATGCTTAACTTTTGATAAAATTTTTAGATTTCAATGAATAATACAGCTTTTTAGGTGTTACAAATATAAAAACTAATTTATTTTATACCTGTATAATTCCATTGAAGTTCCGCCTGTGTTTACAATAATGGACCTTTAGCTGCATATAGACCACCAAAACTTGGATGTGAACGATTACCTGTTAAATTTAAGTTTTAATATTTTGTATTTAAAATTTCACGCTTTAATTTCAGGCTTTAGAAATACTAAAAAGGATGTTATAATGAAAAATGATACTCAGAATCGGCTATCTAATTAGGACTCGTTCAAACTATCACTGCGGGAACACTGCTCATAATGATGGAATCTTCTGGACTATTTTTAGCTCTCGGTACCTCAATTCACATCAGCTTGGAAGCCAAACACATTTCACTTGAAGAACAAATAATCTTCTGTGCTTCTAATGGTTGTATAAACCTTTTAAATTTACTACACGTTGCACAAAACCTCTTTTAACTTCAGAATTACTCTTTCAACTAGCTTCAGCTCTTAATACTTGAATAAAACACGAGAGCAGGTAAAACACATTATTCTGTATATTACAAATTTTATAAGCCTCTTTATTTATATCCTTATCACCTAGGAGATCTCTTAAAAATGTCCATTTGCCTACTATATCTATAAAGTTATTAAAGTTACACTCCTTGATCATTATTTATAAACATCTCTAATAACTGTTCCAAAACATTTCATTCTGATCACTTGGTCCTATTTCTATTGGTTAAATTTAGTTTTCAATATTTCATTTAACTTACAATTATTTTTTAACATCACATACTACATGATTGTGTTTCAGATATTATGGTACCTATTACTTATAATAAACATACATATAGTGAACATACATTAAACAAACATTATTTTTACATCCTATAACTACTTATTTCTACTAAAACATGCTAAATGGCTTATTTTTTTAGATATTGTGGTATAACTTACTTTTACAAACAGTAGTGTCCATTCAAATAGTGAACATAAACATTTAATACAATCCACAGAAGCTTCCTCAAATGGAATTACGTTTGATTTTTATAAATTAAATTAAATAAACACCTATTTGAAATCTCAAAAAGCTGTATCACACTGAAATAGCATTCGATATTAGTTCAGTAATTAATTTTGTACGATCTTGTTTATCATTAGTTTTAAATTGGATATTTCATGAATATGAGTAGTAAATAAGTGCGTCTAACCTTGGATATTATATAGAACATTACATAACATAACAATATATAAAATATATAACGAGCGTTCTATAATCTATCCGTGTCCAGGATAATACAACTGCTCGTAAACGAGGTATCTGTATACAAAAGGTAATTCGTAACCATCTTGTGGCGTGACATTTCCAGTCAGACTTGATTGACAGTTTACGATAGGTTTTATTTAAAAACTTTATTAAGCTTAACATAGTGTTATTATGTTTTTAGAATAGTCCATAATTATTCATTGCGTATATAACTCACCGTTCATTTGGTAAGTCAAACTTTGATTATAATACATAGTTTTTATTTGGGTCTGGATCTGTAAATTCGTAATTTGAAATAAATGTGTTAACACCGTATCAAAATAAATAACTTTATTTGATATAAATTATTGTAGTGGTCGATAGTAATGAACACTGATTACTTCATTGGAATTAAGAAGTTAGTATAGTTAGTTTAGTTAGTATAGTACTTTTTATCGTTTAACTAGAATAAATTGCCATGGATGCTTATTAATTGCAGTGTAGCTACGAGTAGTGGAAAAAGACTTGTGTAGTCAGTTGATATTAAAAGCCTGTTGTTATTACAAAAGAGTTTTCGTTACAATAGTTTATTCTTGAAGTTATAATTGTAAAATTATAATCATATAATCTTGATAGTAAAAAAATATAACACAGAGGTAATTTCTTCGCGCTTCGTGCTTCAATATAATTGTCTGGACCGTAATTATAAAATTTTCAATCCATGGTATGTAATACTCTATTACAATACTATTGTAACATAGAAGAACACTTATTATGTAAAGCAATTATTTACTGCCTGCGCCGAATACAGGTAGATGCGCTAGAGCAAGCTTCGGCAACCTGTAATCCGCAAGTTTCACACTCACCAATTTAATACTTTTAAGTGTCCCATTTTTGTTCCAAAAATAAAGTATAACATAAAAATAAATTATAAAACATAAACATGAAATGAACAATTTGAAAATGACTTAGCTTATTATAACTAACTATAAGCCAGATTTGATTAACTTGACATCAATATTAGTATTAGTGAAGCAATTTGTAGCGGCGATTGGTCTCCATCCGACCAAAATAATTATATTAGAACGAAACGAAGGATTGGTGGGAACCATGTGGACTGGCATCTTTAAATAGAGTTAATTGATAAGTACATGAGTTACGGAGTTAAGAGTTATTTAGATTACAATAGGATTTCGAAAATGTTATTTGCATAGTCTCTGGTATGTTCTCAAACGATTGAAATTTATATAAACTACCGTAGGACGTCAGTTCTAATTGAAGCTTTGATATGTGTTGTGATGGAAGTTTTGATTACAATTCTAATTTAATGCTTTGATAGTTGTACATATGTGATATAAATTACTATTTACATAAATTATTTTTTATATAAATTACTGAAGTGATTATATAAATTAGTAATTAGTTCTTGGATAGTTAATTGTAGTGCTACGATAGTAAGCTAATTAAGAAAATGGCAGCGTAATTTTAGAAGATGATGCCGATACTGTTAGCGATTAGTTGAGGATAAATTATTGTGACAGCTTTTAGCAAATTTCATTGTACCTACGAATTGTTGAAAAGACTTTTTTAATCAGTTTGAAAATAAAGAAGTTGTTTTGCAAATAGAGTTAATACCAAAGAGAACGTTTATAAAAAGTTCATTCAAATATGTTTGTTTTTATAATGATTAGAATCATAATTTTGTATTTTTATGTTTAAAGTTTAAATTTGTATTCCAATCACTGCCCAAATATGTATATACTGTTTACACAAAAAAATATTCATCGCCATCATTAGATCTCCGATGCTGAAACTTGTTAGACGCGTACCTTCATTGATTTCTATTCTGAGCTAACTTACACATTTCCCTGAAATTCCCACTGCCCACATCTTTTA
The DNA here is from genome assembly GCA_036346225.1 of Platerodrilus igneus. NCBI lineage: Eukaryota > Metazoa > Arthropoda > Insecta > Coleoptera > Lycidae > Platerodrilus > Platerodrilus igneus. Next base: position 6,232,043 of record JARFIW010000165.1, on the reverse strand, counting down.
CTATGTGCGCTTAATAGTCTGATCTAGGTCTACTTCTACCTTTTTTATCTCTGGCTGTAGTATACCCTGTACTAATCCCAAACGCCCTAGAATGTGTCCTGTCCTTCTACTTCTGCTATTTTATTTTGTTTTCCACAGATACTTTTTTTCCTACTATTTCTAGAACCTCTTTGTTATTTACCTTGTCTGTACTTGCTATCATCATAACACATCTGAAGCACCGCACTCCAAAAGGCTTCTGCCCTTTTCCTGTCTGTTTTTCCAGCCGTACAATGCTGTCCGCACATATGCTTTTAACAATTTTTCTTTGTTTCTATGTTTGCTATCTTCGAACATAGCAGGTGCACCTTCTTTCTAAATGCTGCTAGACTCCCCTTCTATTGTTTTCAAAGTATATATCATGTTTCACCGATATTCAGTGGTATGTGAAGAGCATTAAGCAACCTGCGGCTACCAAGATCCCCCAACATTTAGACATAAGCCAAATTAATAGTTTTCCAATAAACTCTTTCGCACAATCAACATTAGTTGAGAATGTTGCAAAACTAAAACCTGTAGTTGTTTATAATAATCATCAAATTTAGGTACAGATATTTTTTCGTCATTAGGTTATCGTCTTAGAATTGGTTGGGTGTGTACCTCCATTGATTTCTAACCTTAGCTAGGCTACACATTTCGTTGAAATTCCCACAGCCTAGATACACCTCGAACCCTCTACTCTTATTTTCCAAGTATATACCCTATTCCACCGATATTCAGTGGTATGTGAAAGGGGTAAGATCCCCCAACACTTGGGTATTAGTCAAATTAATAGTTTTCCAATAAATCCTTTCGCACAATCAACATCACTTTTTTTCTCTTAATACATTTGCCTCCCCTAGGCTATACGCACTCTTTCACGAAAAAACAACGATACAGTAAAGTAGCGCATTTATTAGAAAGGCAGTTTTAGAATGGTAATAGACTGAAAAACGCTTATCGGTCCTCTTTAAATTCCGCTTCGTCGCCTCCTTTGGAACTGGACCACATCACTTCAACACTCTAACGCGCCTGAAGATTACTAGCAAAGTGTTCATCCAAAATGACGATGACATTGACATTGGCGTATTCTTTATTGAGCTACCATTACAAATCTCTACTCTTAATCTAATCCGTATTTTGAAATTTAAATTTGGAAAAACTCTACATTTTTAGTCTGACTAATGCGAAAAGAATTTAATGTTATCTTGCTCTCCTAATGACAGCCGATTTAAAATACTTCATTTATAAATTAAACTATGCTAATCTATAACTACTGTCTTCGATCTTCTGTACTTCATCGGTGTAGTCTTGTCGTAGTCTACGGCTGTCCTTATGAGAGGGTTGTCGTGAAGAGCCATTCCGTCGAAGGTCTTCCTTGCAGCTGCATTGATGAATTTCACCATAGTTGGGATGTTGACGTCGGAGTAGAGCTGGTCGTTCCTCACGTACCATGGAACGTCGAGTGCCATGCGCAGGTTTTTCGATTGGACGGTTTGCAGTTTTTGATGTGGGGCTTGGCTGCGTAGCCCCACGCTGCCGATGCAAAGGTCAGGGTCGGTCTAATGATGGTCTTGTAGAGTTTGATCTTGTTGTCGACGTCAAGCTGACTTCTTCTGTTGAGTAGTGGGTACAGGTTGGCTGTTGCTGCGTTGACTCTGGAGGCGGTGTTGGCGATGTGGGTTCCACAGGTGAGTCTTCGGTCGATGGTTACTTACAAGTACTTGGCCTGCAGCTTACATGGAATGGCCTCGTTGAAGATCACGATGTCCTTGACTGACTGGAGCTTCCTCTTCGTCAGGAGCATGACGCTGCTCTTGTCCGGGTTAACGTTGATCAGCCATGTTCGGAACCACCTCTCCAAGGCGATGGCGGCTTTTTGAAGTTTTCTTGTTACTAACTCTGGGGCTAGTGATCTGGTGGCTACGGCTGTGTCGGCGGCGTAGAGAGACAGGTGGGTGTCGCTAGTCTTTGACACGTTGCGAGTGAACAGCGAGGAGAGCAGTGGTGAATGGAGCGAACCTTGAGGAACGCCGGCTTCCATCTGTCGGACTGAAAAACGGGAGCTGTCTATCTTCACTCGGAATCTTCTTCGGTCCAGGAACGATGCGATGAGTCTTGCCAGTCCTTGGTGGATGTCCAACACTAGCAGCTTGTAGAGGAGTCCCTGATGCCACTCTCGATCGAAGGCCTTGGAAACATTAAGGAAAATGATGCCGGTTGAGTGCTTCCTGTTGAAACCATCGGTGACGAACTCAACGAGACGCAGGATCTGACGAACGGTTGAATGGCCGGTCGTCCCGTAGCCGTCGAAGTACTACACTCTCTGCTAACTTGTCGAGAACCTGCAGGAGACTAATGGGGTTAGTTAGGTTAGTTATGCGGGAAGGTCGCAGACTGCCCAGGCTTCTGTAACAAAATTACGTCTGTGCACTTCTAGAGTGTAGGGAAATGGCGCAGACGTAATATGGCGTTAAGTATGGCCAGTAGCATGGCTTTCGCTCTTACTGGAAATAGTTTGACGGCTTTGGCTGGGATGACGTCGGGACCTGGTGCCTTCCGGCGGCTGTTCACTCTTCTGATGAGCTTCTCCAACTTTTGGGGAGTCACGTGACGCAGGTACTGGTCGTCTTCGTCTTTGCCTAGGCAGTCTAAGACAGCCATATTTACTTTGTTTACCCAGTCGAGATTGGCTTCGGCGTAGTTTAGAGTGAACTGTCGTTCCAGATAGTCTGCAAAAGCTTCGGTCTTGTCCTCTTCTGTGTATACCATCCCATTCTCTCCGTGAATTTGATATGCAACTATCGAAACATGATTATTCCTACTATCTTTTACACTAGATCCTAAATGCAAAATTTATATTTTTTCTAAACACCAGATGGGCAACCTCCAATTCTTTTTACTACTAAAATTTATTTATTATCCTTCAATGTGCCGAGGAAATTAAAGATTCATTTAGTTTTAGTATTTTTAAAAATTATCACCTCATCGTTAATGGATTCCGATGGCCGATCACCACGTTGTCACTTTATTCTGCGTTCAGGTCGCTTGGGCGGAATCCGAGAAAAAGTTCCAATCTTGGCCCTCTCCAGGACAACCATGAATCCACCCTCGACTTAGATGGCTATGCGGAGGCATCAGATGGCACGTAAAAACGCCATCGTCCTCTTCTGCTCTTTACAACAGCTCGGTACTCGATACTGACTACCTAATAGAACAATAGATCTTTTAGCAGCGTCACTTCGTGACACTCTGCGAAAGCGTTATATTAACTCAACAATCTTACAACGTGAATGCAGACGCCTACGAATTAGGCAACACAAATGACTAGCTTATAAAATAGTCTTAAGACGCCTTGATCTTGAGCAATTTTAAAATATTTGTTATAATTGAATAAACTATTACCGTAAATCCAAAGCGAATTAGCTGATAATACCATTCACTTCTATTATGAAATTGTTTATTTTGAGGTTATTATGCAAAACAAAAGGATCAGATACCACAGAGTAGTAACAAATAGTAACGACTTTAAAGTTCGATACCACAGAATTTATATTTGTTACAGCTCAAGGAAAGAAAACTGATGGAACTGGCAATTAAGATTATGTAAATTCATATATCTTAACCATTTCAATTATTAATATTAGCTAGTAAAACAACAAAAGAATTTATATACGCATTTTTGCACAATTTATCATTACATTTTATTACAATTTATTAACGAATAAAATTTATTCAACAAAACTCATATTTAACAAAGGAATTTATATATACGCATTTATGCACAGTATTACAATGTATTACGATTTATAAAGGAAACAATTTCAGCAAAGTCTGAGCCTAGAGTATAATTAGAACACAAGTTTATGTACAGATTATTACAGTAATTATTACGGAAACGATTTATTTAAAACTTGAGTCTCATCACATTCTATAATTGAACACTTCAGTGCAACAATTAGCGAAGGTGTATAACTATAGAAGCATTTTATGTACTTTATTATTGAAACGATTTACACCATGAAAAATGTCTTGTATACCAAGACGACATTATCGTATACTCAACATCACTGACTGAACACATTGAAAGATTACGAGAAGTTTTTGAACGACTACAAAAAGCTCATTTTAAAGTTCAGTTAGATAAAAGCGAATTTCTACAGAAAGAAGTAGCATTCTTAGGACAAATAATAACACCTAGTGGAATTATACCAAACCCAAAACTAATAAAGAAATTAAAGGATTTTTTAGGACTCAGTGGTTATTACCGAAAATTCATCAAAGCTTATGCACAAATAACCAAGTCATTAACGAATTGCTTAAGGAAAGGTAATAAGATCAAACACACCCGAGAATTTATTAAATCAATAGAGAAAATTGAATGCTTCCTTACGTATCACCCTGTATTAGAATTCCAGATTTTTTAAAACCATTTATATTGACAACCGACGCATCGAACGTAACTCTAGGCGCAGTATTGAGCCAAGGAAAAGTAGGTAACGATAAACCAATCAGCTACGCATCAGGGACACTAAATGAAACAGAACAAAAATACAGCACAATGGAAAAAGAATTATTAGCAATAATATGGGCAACAAAATATTATAGACTATCTTTATGTAAGGAAATTCTAGATATACACTGACCATAGACCATTAGTATGGTTATACAAACTCAAAGAACCAAATTCAAAATTACAAAGATGGAGGGTTAGATTAGAAGAATATGACTATGACGCACTAAGCAGAATACAAATCAACGCAATAGAGACAAAGTTAGTTATGGGTAATGTAGACGAAACAGAGATAAGAGAAGACCCAGAAGAAATGGAGACCATACATCAACACAGAACGAAGAACCAATTGATTTATTAAATGAATTATTAGGAATTAGAACACTCATAGCAAACAATAAACTACTCTTTGAAGTAACGGAAACCAACATACTTTTATTTGAAAAAATAGCCATAGTAAAAGGTTATGTAAAGAATCATAAAATTACGTTTTTAAAAGTAATCTCCATAGTGAAAATTAACCCTTTTAATCATTACCATTTATTTGCTTTCCCCATGAACGTTGCTAGCCAGTATCAAGTTATTATTCCTAAAACCAAGTTCCTTTCCCTAAATGAACTTAGGTATGGCTTCACAAATAAATGTGCAAAGAAGTGGCACCCCAGCCAATATTTATGTCAAACATTAACGAAGGCAGCTATTCAAAAGGAAAGCCCCTGTGAAGTACAACTATTAAGGTTTTCTAATCACTACGAGAATTGCGAGTTAAAACTATTACTAATTACAAACATGAAAATCCAAAAAGTTACGGACAACAAATGGATTGCTGTATTTCCACAAGAAGTAATAGCAACCACCCATTGCAACCAAGACCAAAACAGTCTAGCAAAGTAATTACAATAAAGGAAAATTACTATTTAAAATTAAAAAGCGAAATTATTCGAATATACAAAAACCCAGCAATAACGAAGAAATTCGCAAATCTACCCGAACTACAGTTCAGGATTACACAACACGAACACGACGAAATCAGCAAGAACCCAATGCAAAGTAGATCATATAGACCTAGACAACCTCAACCAAACCGTAAAGTTAATGGACAGTTATAAAGAACATTTAAACGAAGTGAAAGTGCCAAAACTACACTACAATAATATCAGTGTTTGGACAATTTTATTGATCATTGTAATAATTTTATTAACTATGTATTTATTGTACAAAATGTATCTTAAATATAGAAACAAAAAAAAACAAAGTTTAGTAATAAAAACAAAGAAACAAAGGTAAATAATTAAATCATAAAAGATTCCTTAGAAACAATAAGTTTTAAAAATTAAGTAAAACCCTTAATTTTCATTTACGTCGGGAGGAGTTACATACCCCCAAATTAATATATTTGTATAATTTAATAGTATTATTAAAACTTAAGTTAGATGCAACATAAAGGTTATCATAAAGTAAGGGATATATTTTAAATTATGCTAACTTTTTAACAAATTAAGTTAATAACAAGAAATAAATGAAATCTAATTGCTTATGAAATGGGATTTAGTATGCCCAAAACAGGTTACGGCAATTGCTCAATATGACCTCCATTTTGTTGTTGTAAGATCACCATCCTTACCTCCAAATTGTACACAGCATTTCGTAACATTTCTGGTTGAATTGTACCAACTTGCTCCGTAATACTGTCTTTTAATTCTTGTAGCGTAGTTGGTCGTCTTCTAAACACTCAACTTTTTAAATAACCCCACAGCCAGTAATCCGCTGGGTTTAGATCAGGTGATCTTGGTGGCCATGAATTTACGAAATGTCTGCTTAACACGCGATCTTGAAAACGTTGGTTAACAATTCTTTGACTGGTCGAAAAATGTGCGGGGTGCTCCATCCTGCATAAAATGATGTTTTCAATTCCGTAGTGCTCGTTTTGCAGCTGTGGAATAACATAATTTTGTAACATTTGCAAGTATCGTTCACCATTTACAGTTACAGATACGGCTTGTCCATTCTGCATTTCTCGTAGAAATACGGACCAATAATAAAATCAGCTGTAAAACCGCACCAAACGGTGACTTTCTTGTCATGAAGACCTTTTAAACGATTTGTTGCGGATTTTCTGCAGACCAGATTCTACAGTTTTGAGTATTGACTCCACCATTCAGAGTAAAATGTGCCTCATCTGTCCATAAAATACGGGATAACCATTCGGGTTCAATTTCCATCTGAGCCATTACTCGCAAAGAAAAATCGTACCTAGTAGCCAAATCTGCGTCCTTTAATTCAAACAGCATTTTCAGTTTATATGGATACATGTTTAGAATTTTGCGTAAAATTTTCCAAACCGTGGTATACGGCATTTGCAATCGCTTGCATATCGCATTTGCACTGCTGATTGCGAGTGAATTGCTGCTGGCTATGTCTTGATTTTCATGAAGAATCTCTGCAACTTGGACATCACTAATTATTGGTCTTCCTGATCTTGGTAAGTCAGTTACAGACCCTGTTCTTTCAAATTTTGTATCAAATTGCGGTACGCTTTCATTTGACAGGGTCCCGCTCTCAAACCCATTCTCGTGCGAAATCTTCGTAATCCAGCGGTGTAATTTCTGCCGGATTCATAATAGCACTGAACTAAACCAATTCTTGTTTGTAAATCCATGTTATTACAGTTGAGTCGTTTGAACTCAACGTTTACTTGAGTTTTAATTTCAAAATAAAACTTCAAATTGAATAATTTCGTTTTGACACTAGTGTCAACAAATGTTATGACAACGCTTTTGTTTCTCATAGATACGGTAAAATCCCATTCATTAAGCAACTAGATTTCGTTTATTTTATGTTACTAACTTAATTTATTAAAAAGTTGTAATGATTTAAAGTATATCCCTTACTTTATGATAACCTAGTATAATTGAAGGACATATTACAAAAGGTTAATGGAAGTTCATAAACCAGACATGAGAATGGATGTGAATACATTGTATTCCAAACGTTACTTGACACTGCAGGTGCACGTCACAATAGATTGTAACAAACTTATTGTTAGAATTAAGATTGTTACGTTGTATTGTATAAATGAATAAAGAAAATAACAGACATGACCTCTGCAGTTCGCACAAGCAATGTGAGGGGCAGAAGCAGCATAAATACTCTCTGAAGCCCAAGATGGCCAGTCAATCTCGAGCTTCACAATTTTAACATTGTTGGTTGTTCAAGCTACTCAATTCTGTTTAATTAATTTAATTAGTGAAAAGTAATTTCGATTGTTAAAAGCGTTAATGAATATAACGCAACCAATTGTTAATTTCCAATGTAATTTCTGTTTAAATAAATTTGTTAGAAGAGTTTTTGGGAGAAGCCTTTTTATAAAGCCGCTTCAAGAGGCCCAAAATCTAACTGAATTAAGTGATGGATGAATATCCTTAAAAATTCACATACGTTCAAAAATGAAACCGTTGTAATTGCTCTCCTACATCTATAAAAATAATTTATTAAATTCATTTCCTAAAACCGCTGTTGTTTACGCATATTAATGACGCTTCCTGTTTCTAATGGATTTGGGGAAAGATCGTTTTCCAAATTGAATATAATAAAAAACTATCTAAGACCGAATATGGCACAATCATGTTTGACTGACATTGTCACAATATCTATTGAAAAAAATATCGGACAATCTAAATATCATAGAGCCCTACGTACTTTTACAACCATCATTTGTAAAACTGCATTTTTACTTTAATATTGTTTACTGTCTTAATTTTTATCTCATTTTTTTTTTGTTTTAACAAGGTTTTCTTCATCTAGATTTAGAGTAAATAAAAAATTTATTACCTGTATAGCATACAATAATGATGTGTAATGTGTCTTTTCCGTTGTTTGAGAATATTTAGTATAGTGCATACATTGTAGTATAAGATAATGTCTAGCATAAACTTTTGTTCTCCTATTTTTAAATTTAAGAATTGTAAATGACTATTAACATTATGCATTATTCTAATACTTCCGGTCGTTCGTGTGCAAATTTACTATATAGTTGCTTATTTTTTGAAAATACATACATTGTATTACAGATGCAAGCACACTAAAAAAACAATTTATTATGCGAATTGAATTACGATTGCATTAAAGAATTGAAACCTATTATTTTAATAATTTAGTGGGAAATGGGTGTGGTCTTCAATTTAATCACGCAGCCGGTCGACAATGTATGGTTGGGCATGGCGAGCGCACATCTTAGAATATAAGTTATACAACTCTTCGATACCATTGATTTCATCCTATATTTGAAACTAGTTTTTATTGCTTCAGGCAATCTTTATGGGTGTCTAAAGAAGATTCCTGTCGAAGGTAGTTAGTGGAACATTGACTTCAAAATTTCTTGCTTAATAGAATGAGTTATTCAAAAATATTTTAATGCATGAATACTTTGAATTATTGGCGATAAGAACAATGCATATTTTAATACCGATTGTCGCCAGTTGTCTTGGTCTTTTTAATGTGAATATACTTTTAGATAAAGCAATGCACCAAACGGAAACACATTTGCTAAACAAACTGTACCGGTTTCGATTTAAATTAACCTTACAATTCTCTAAATGATACACTTAAGTTAGGAATAATTCAAGAGCAAGATATGAATCACATCACTGACCCTGATTGGAATTACTCTAAAGATGATAATCATTTATTTATGCAGCAATTGAGTTACTTAATAAAACACGCTATAATAGACTACCCATGTCATGATGTAATTTTTAGAGAGCTTTTTATTTCGGAACCGCATACCAGATAAACTAGATGTAAGTGGAATGTCAGATTGCGCGTTCAAATTTTAACTAGCCCAAGATATAAGCGATTTTGAAAATTTAATATGGTTATATTAACTGTCGTTATTTAAATTTAATACCAAACATTACTATTACAGAATGATACTTTATTGAATTCATGAGAGAGAATACTTAGAAGATTATTGTGAACTTGATTAATTATAACTTTATGGTACTCAATTAGATTCGGAAATACGAGGAATGCTGCTGAAATTTCATGTCGTGGCAATTTGTACTCATCAGATACTTGCCATATAAAACTCCATTTATTTTCACATTTAAACAATTGCCAAAAAAATCAGATTTGAAAAACATTCAGCAAGTAGATTAGGAATAATTTGAGGGATGTGGATTTAAGTCGTGAGAATTTCCCAGCAACAACTGAAGAAAGACAAAAATGAGTGCCTCGTTAATTTAAAAGCTGCTTTAGAGCTCAAGAATAACTGTGTAGCATGGTACCAAAAATTTAATAGCATTCTGATGAATTTCGTGTAGGTTGACTAGCAATTTTGAAAATACCGGAAAACATTATTTCTATAGGAAAAATAATATCACATCGGCATTTTACAATTCCTATAGTAGGGAATAAAGAATACTACTATAGTAAGCCTATGTCTTTTGGAAAGATAATTATAGAATAATTACAACTTCTTCAACTAATGGACAGGCAGGGGTAGGAATAGTGTTAGGTAAAAGATTAGGGCATAAAGTTAAAGAGTACTTACAATTTAGTGATAGAATAATTATGGTTAGATTGAGTACAAAACCCATAGACACTGTTTTAGTACATGTATACATGCCAACAACTCAGTACGAGGATGAGGAAGTAGAAAAGGTATACGAGGATATAAATAGTATAGTGAGAAAAGTAAAAGGAGATGAGAATTTAATAGTTATGGGCGATTTTAATGCGTCAGTGGGAGAAGGTAGTGAGGGAAAAATGGTAGGAAAATTTGGGTATGGCAGACGAAACGATAGAGGAGAAAGATTAGTTGAGTTTTGCCAGGAACATAGATTAGTAACTGTAAACACCCTATTCGAACAACATGTTAGGAGAAGATATACCTGGAAAGCGCCAGGTGATGGGGCTAGATACCAAATAGATTATATTTTAGTTAAACAAAGATTTAGAAACCAAGTTAAAAACTGTCGTAGTTATCCAGGGGCTGACATAGATAGCGATCATAACTTAGTTAAAATGAAATGTAAACTAAAATTCAAAAAATTGAGAAAGGGTAAAAGAGAAGGATGGGATCTAGGTAAGCTTAATGATAGTAGGGTAAAAGAGGAATATAAACAAGTATTAGATAATAAGAGCAAAGAGATAGCTGTAGGAAAGAACGTAGAAAACAGATGGAAAGAAATAAAACTGACTGTACATGATACAGCAACACAGACTATAGATAAGAAAAAAATAGAAGCGAGAAAACCCTGGGTAACAAAGGAGATATTAGATTTAATAGAGAATAGAAGAAAGCTTAAACCTTTCAGAAAAGTGGATAGTGAAAGTAAGCAAAAATATAATACAGTTAGAAATAAGATAGTACATGAGTGTAGAAAAGCTAGAAATAAATGGATGGAGGAAAATTGTAAGGGAATACAAGATGATTTGAGAGTAGGTGAGACAGACAGGGCATACAGGGCAGTTTAAAAGTTTTTTGGAGAAGATAGGTAAAAATATAATGGTATTAGAGACGAGAATAACGAGCTTCTAATAAATAAAGTTGAGGTAGCAGATAGATGGAAAAGATATTTAGAAGATTTATATAAGGGAGACGATATGGATGAGTTAAAGAACGACCAAGAAGAGGATGTAGAAATAGGGTTCTCAATATTAAGAGAGAAATTTGATAGAGCTGTTTGGAATCTTAAACTAAACAAAGCGCCAGGGATAGACGATATTCCCGCAGAATTAATAAAATATGCAAGTCAGAAAACTTTAGATAGATTATATGAACTAGTAAAATTAATATATGACACAGGTGAGGTTCCAATAGATTTCGAAAAAAATATTATTATCCCAATCCCAAAAAAGTCAGGAGCTGATAGGTGTGAGAATTTTAGAACGGTTAGTTTAACTTCTCGTGCTTCCAAAATACTAACAATAATAATTAAAAAAAGAGTAGAAGCTTTGACTGAGAATTATTTAGACGAAGACCAATATGGTTTTCGTAAAGACAGAGGGACTAGAGAACCGATACTAATGATTAGGGTCATTATCGAAAAAAGTTTACAAAAAAATAAAAAGACTCATTTCGCGTTTGTAGATTTAGAAAAAGCATTTGATAGGGTTAATTAGATTGTTATGTTCAGGGTTTTGCAAAAAATAGGAATCTCTCATAGGGATAGAAAAATTATTTACAGTCTATATAAAAACCAAAGTGTAGTAATTAGATTTGATGAAATAGAAAAGGAAGCTAAGATTAGAAAAGGTGTTAGACAGGGTTGTATACTGTCTCCTTGATTTTAATGTTTATATTGAGGAAGCTTTAAACTTAGCTAGAGAGAGAAAAGAGATATGTATTAGTGTACAGTGACAGAAAGTAGACATGTTACGTTTTGCAGATGATATAGCCATTATAGCAGAGTCTAGAAAAGAGTTAGGAGAGTTTTTAAATATTTTAGATGAGATACTACGGAGTAAATATAGTATGAGAATTAACTCAGTAAAGACAAAGATAATGACAAGTGAGTTACAGCCTAGTTCTAAATCAAAATTAAAAATAGGTAATACCGAGTTAGAGGAGGTAGATGAATTTTGCTATTTAGGTAGTATAATTACAAAGGATGGACGTAGCAGAAGGGATATAGTAGCTAGAATAGCTCAAGCTAGAAAAATGTTTTTAAAAAAGAAAAACTTACTAATAGCTAATAGTATTAGTTTAGATAATAGAAAAAGTTTTTTAAAGTCGTACGTATGGAGCGTTCTACTATACGGTAGTGAGACTTGGACAATTAAAGAAGTAGATAAGAAAAAGATAGAAGCTTTTGAAACTTGGTGTTATAGGAGAATGTTAAAGATTAGCTGGACAGATAGAGTAACAAACGAGGAAGTTTATAGAAGGATAGGTGAGGAACCCTGTATGTGGAAACAATTGAAGGTCAGGAGAGATAGAATGATAGGGCACCAGCTAAGACATGAGGGACTATTTAGTAAAGTATTAGATTATAGACTACCAAATAAAAATAGAGTAGGAAGGCCTATACAAAGCTATATTAGTCAAATTATTAGAGATTTAGGTTGTGAAGGGTATGCAGACCTTTTTAGACTAGCTCAGAATAGACAAGAATTTAGAGCTGCGTCAAACCGACTTTAAGTATGTTCGAAAACAAAACAAAAAAAATAAAAATCAGGTAACTAAATGTCACCATGACATAACTCACAATTAGTTAACGGTCTGGCATGTTGGTAGCGTTTCGTTGCTAAAGCCTTACCATAACATTTAATTTAACACTTTTCCTTTTTGAAGCGGATAACCAGGTTATATTTCTTTTCCTTATAAATGGTAATCATGTAAACATGTTAGAGTTTTTTAACAACCATCAGGTTGCTAATATCTATGTAGAGCCAGGTGGATAGGAAGAAAGATAGAAGGATATAGGAAGACCTAGACCAAACTATATTAGTCAAATTATTAGAAATTTAGGTTGTGAAGGGTATGTAGAGCTTTTTAGATTAGCACAGAATGGAAAAGAAGTTAGAGCTGCGTCAAACCGACCTTAAGTAAGGTCGAAAACAAAATTATGATGATGACGGCATTTTACATATAAAAAATACAAACGTTTTTCGGAATTCATGTATAGACAAGAAACAGGTCGAACATCGACAAAATGTTTATAACACCGATGTGTTGAATAGCACTTGCAGCATATTGCAAAACATTTTTCAATCACATCTTCAGACCAAATAGTCAATCATCATCAATAGGTCTTCAGTCCTGGAACTGGTTAGACCATCATTGTTTCCTATTCTGAGCTAACCTACACATTTCCCTGAAATTTGCAGTCTGCATGAATCACTATCTGATCTAGGTCTACATCTACCTCTTTTTTTTTCTTTTTTTTATCACTGCTTGTAATATATCCCATACTATTTCCCAAAAATGCCTTAGAACGTATTCTGCTTTCTATTTTCTCTATTTTTTCCCAGTTATCCTTGTTCCCCTACTATTTCTATAATCTATTTGTTATTAACTTTGTCGGTACATGCTATCATCATCTTACATCTGAAACACAGCATTTCAAAAGGCTGCTACCGTTTTTCTGTCTGCTTTTCAGACTGCCCGTATTTCATAGGCATACTGTGCTGTGCTCCACACATATGCCTTCAACAATTTTCTTTTTGTTCAATGTTTGTTGTCTTTCATCATAGGCGCTGTTCTTTCTTGTTAGATGCAGTTGGGTCCTCATCTATTGTTTTACAATTATATACCCTATTTCTCTGACATTCTGTGATTGTGAAGGGGGGTAAGCAGCCTGTGGCTGCCAAGTTCCCCCAGCACTTAAACATTTACAGATTTAATATTTTTTCCAATATATCTTTTTGCACAGTCAACATTAGTGTCAAATATTTCACGATCAACGCCTGCAGTTGTTTGTAATAATCATCACATTTATCTGCGCTTATTTTTTCGTCATTAAGTTTGTCGTCTTAAAACTGGTTGGACATGTATCTACACTTATTTATATTCTGAGCTAGCCTACATAGTTTCCTGAAATTCTCACCCAGCATGTATACAGCTTGATTCCCCTTCTATTGTTTTCTAATTTTATGACCTATTTCACCGAGATTCACTGAAGGGGGTTAAGCAGCCTGTGGCTGCCAAGATCCCTCGACACTTAGACATTTGCCAATATAATAGTTTTCCAGTAAATCCTTTCACACAACTAATATTATTCGAGAATATTGCCCAACTAATACCTGTAGTTGCTTATAACAATCATCATGTTTAAGTACAGTTACCTTCTTCGTCATTAATTTATCCATCTTGGGATTGGTTAGATGCGAACCTCCATTGATTTCTATTCTGAGCTAGCCTACACATCTACCTTAAAGTCCTACAGCCTACATCTTTCACTACCGGTGTGCAGTAGTCTAACCTAGGTCTACCTCTTCTTCTCTTTTTTCCTATCTCTGCTTCTAATATATCCCGCACTATTCCCTCATGCCGTAGTATGTGGCCTATCATCCTATCTATTCTATTTTTAACCGTTTTCCACATATTCCTTCCTTCTCCTACCATTTTTAGTACCTCTTCCTCCTTAACTTTGTCAGTCCATGATATCTTCATCATACGTCTGTAGCACCACATTTCAAAGGCTTTTACTTTTTTCTTGTCCCTTTCTCCTGCTGTCCAGGCTTCACAGCTATACAGTGCTGTGCTCCACACATATGTTTTAAGTAATCTCTTCCTTGTTTATATGTTTGTTGTCTTTGAACACAGTAGTTGCTTTTTCTTGTTAAATGTAGGACGACCTTGTGCTAATCTTTGTTTTATATCTTTTGTGCTTTTCCCATCTTGCGTTATTTGGCTTCTTAGGTAACGAAAATCCTTAACCTCTTGTAAGTTCTCGTTACCTATTTGTATTCTTGATTTTTTATTTATTTTCCCCTCCTTAGCATACTAGTACCTTAGTTTTAGCTTTGTTAATTTTCGTATCGTATCTCTCTGTTAAAACTGTTTGCATTTCATTAAGAGCAGCGTCTAACGCTTCTTTACTAGACGCTAATACCGCTATATCAATTGCAAATTTAAGCATATCAATCTTTTGTCTCTACATAGTAATTCCAAATGTCTTCCTGCATTTGACAATATTCATTGCCTCTTCAATGTACAAGTTAAAAATTAGTGCGGATAGCCCACATCCATATCTCACCCCTTTCCTAATGTTACTTCTCTACGTTCCTGCTCTAATCCTATTACTGCTGTTTGTTCTTTGTATAACCTATGTACTATTCGTTTATCCCTATAACTCATTCCAATCTTTTTGAGTATTTCGAACTTTTTTTTTCATTTTACATTGTCGAATGCTTTTTCCAGATCTATAAACCCTATATACACGCTTTCCCCTTTTTCTATTGTTTTCTCCATTATGACTCTCAGAGCTAAAATAGTCTTCCGTGATCCCCTGTTTTGCCATACCCAAATTGGTCTTCTCCTAGTATTCCTTCAGCCCGTTTTTCCATTCGTCTTTGTACAATTCTAGTTAATATTTTTGACACGTGTGCTGTCAAACTTATAGTTCAAAAATTTTCACATATATCCGCGCCTTTCTTTTTTGGTATAGTTACTAAGATGTTACGTTTAAAATCTTTGGTATCTCGCCTGTCTTATACATATAGCTTACAAGTTGAAATAGACGTTCTGTTACTGCTTGTCCAGCGGCTTTTAGAGTTTCTGCTTGCACCTTGTCTGTACACGGTGCCTTACCATTTTTCAGACCCTTTAATGCTAATTCAAACTCATCTCTAAGTATAGGATATCCCAAATCATCCTTTTCAATGTCTGATTCCCGTTCTAATGCAGTTAGTTCCTCTCCTACATATAGGTTCCCTGTATATTTTCTTGCCATCTACCCACTTTCTCTACATTTTCTATAATGACGTTTCCTCCCTCGTCCCTTATATTTTTACTATACGGTTTTATATCCCTAAAATTGATTCTAGTTAGTTTGTATGATTCATCTGTCTTTTTTACTTCCATCTTAGTTTGTACCTCTTTGCACTTTTCATCAATCCATTGTTCTTTAGCTTTCCTGCATTTGCGAATAATTCCCATTTTATGGCATTGTATCTCTGTTTTCCTGATTTATTTTTGTATATTCGTCTTTCTTCTATTAAATTCAGGATATCCTTTGTTATCCATGGCTTCTTATTTTCTTTGTGTGTATACCCCAGAATATCTCTGGCCGCCATGTCTAGGTTGGATTTAATATTATTCCATTCTGTTTCTACTTGTTTAGCATCAGATATTTTCCCGACATCTTTGAGTAATTCATTTGAGTTTTTTCGAATTTTTCTTGAATATCTTTGTCTTTTATTTTCTCTAAGTCCAAGTGCCCTTTTCCATTTCTTTTTTCAAATTTTTAAATTTAAGAGCGACCTTCATAATTACGATGTTGTGGTTAGTGTCTATATCTGCTTTTGGGTAGCTTCTACAGTCTTTTACTTGATTCCTAAACCGTTGTCTAACAAGAATGTAATCTATTTGATATCTTCCTATATCTCCTGACATCTTCCACGTATATCGTCTTCTAGCGTGATGTTGAAATAATGTGTTTGTGATGATTAAATTGTTCTTGTCACAAAATTCTACTAGCCTATTTCCCCTATCATTTCTAGTGCCTAAACCAAATAAACCTACTACCGCTCCTTCCTTACCCTCACCTTCTACTGCATTAAAATCCCCGTAATTATTAAATTTTCATGTCCTTTTACGTATCTTAGTATGTCTTCGATATCTTTGTAGATCGCTCCTACCTCTTTGTCACTGTAACTAGAGATGGGTATGTATACTTGTATTATTACTGTGTTTACAGGTTTAGATTCTAATCTAACCATGGGTACCCTTTCGTTCTTTTGTAAGTAATTTTCTACACAATATCCTATCTGTTTCCGCATAACTATCCCCACACCGAAATTTCCTTCTTCTGCTCCAGTATGAATTACCCTGAAGTTTCCACTCCAAAACTCCCCCGCCTCTGGCCACCGAACTTTGCTGATCCCTACTATGTCTAGTGATAACGTATTCATTTTGATGTTCTCTAGTTCTCTAGCTTACCTACTTGCTTCATACTTCTAACATTCCACGCTCCGACTCCCAAAATTTTTCCGACTCTTATTCTTAACTTTGCGATTGCATCCTCCGAAGTAGTCCCCTCCCGGAGATCCGAATGAGGGACTATTTTAACTCTGGAATCTTTTACCCCAGAGAATACCATCATGTTATTATAATTTAGGTACGCTGTGTACTTGGGAGCTATGGTGGTTATCCGTTGCCTTGCACATCGCGGTAGTGTGTCTTAGACTGCCATACCGATCCCTATAGTCTCTGCCAATCTAAGTACCGAAAGAGCCGCTGCCCTTTTTCGGGGAGCTGTCTTAGTCTGGTTCCTCACTAACGACCCTAGTACTTTGGTTGGACCTGTAGTTTGGCTCTTTAGCTCATTAGAATACTCAAGTCATTTCACCTGTTGTAGTACTGCAGAACTTCGGCAAGGTGCAGGTCCATTCGAAAGGGAAATAGTTTATATGGCTTTGAATTGTTTTATCTTTGCATTAGTGCAGAAAGTGCAAGAAATAGTTCATTTAGCAATATTTTTACATATTTTCTTCCTATGAATAAATCCAAGAGGAAAGGAAATAAACTGTACTCTTTCTTCGACTTATGATCTAAGAAAAGGAATATCTTCTAACTAGCTAGAACTCTAACCTCTGCGGAGACCTCTGAGACGTGGCTGTAGGTTCCTATGGCTAGTATACTAAAAAATTTATGAATAAATAAAAGAAGACGCGCCACTTATATTTATTCCTAAAATTAAAGAAATATGCAATGCGCACCCTAAAGCCCGACGTGGAAACCTTCAGTCTAAAAAAATAGCTTCTGAAATGAAATTATTATGATTAAAAAAATACAAAACACTAAATGTTCTTAAACGTGTTTAAATTTTTTAAAAAGTAGAATAAAAAAATTAAAAATATTTAAAAATTTTATCCATACTGAATAACGATACAGTATGCCACACTATAGACAGGACCTCTTAACGCTCTTACCTGTTGGTGCTATTGATACCTTTCTCGCTTATTATTTCTTGGAATGTGAATTATCTCTCTTAACGTCATTAAATGTGCTATACTAAAAAAAAATTAAATAACATTCTATCCAATTGTCAGAATTCAACACTTTTTGTTTATCCGGACTTGACTACAACGTAATTTATTTGCTTTTTACATAAAATCAATTAAATTAGAAGAAATTTCCTGTAAATATAGTTCACAAAAACTTAACATTGAACATTATGGTGTTCATTAAAATATAACTAGAATTAGACCTTGTTAGAATATCAACATTCCTTTAATTTTTGAACAAATACTTGATGTAAGCAACATTTTAAGGAAGTTCTTACAAATTTAAATGAAAATGTACGGTATTAAAATCATAAAAAGCATAAGTAGAGAAGATACTTTATAAACCACCAAAATATTAGCATTCTGCAGATTGAAAGTGTATGAAGCAGGGTTTTGTTTTCCAACTACGGTAAAGTGGAGGTACGAATAGCATACAAAAGGTTAAACCTACGCGTTTATCTTACTGTGGCTTATCTTGAACAAAAATAAATGCTGACCATATCAATTCTTATTAGCCTCTATTAAATGCATGCATAAAAAGAAAATTAAAATAACAAAAATTGTTTTCAACGAACTTTGTTCGTTTATGAAATCGATATGTCGTCCGTCTGTCTGTCCGTCTGTCCGTCCGAGGCCTTTCTAATGGTCGGACATCAATGTGTAATACATCAATCGATTCAGCCCGGTGTCCTGAGCTTAAGTTTTGATGTCAGTTGAAATCGGGCCACGGGGACGCCGTGCCCCCGCGATATTCCGTCGGGAAAATTAAAATTTCAAATAGGTCCAAAATTAATGTGCAGTACATATTTGGACTCCCCTAACATAGCTGAGTCGAAATATGGTACCCCCCACAAAATCTGACCACGGATACCCGACCCCCCCCCCGGGGAGTTAATTTTTATCAAAAATTTCAAATAGGTCCAAAATTAATGTGCGATACATATTTAGAATCCTCTGAAAAACTGAATCGAAATATGATGCCCCTTATTTACACACACACACACACACACACACACACACACACACACACACACAAACACAACATACATACATACATACATACACACACATATATAGCTTTTAAAATATTTATTCAATAAAATAAAATATATTAAAATGTCTCTTTTGTTGTTTATAAATTTTTGTATTTTATCTGAATACTTATAATTATTACAACATAATAATTTTAATTTCTTTAAATTGTTTTAAAGTAAGTCTACATTTGGAAGTTCGTTGCGACAATGCCTTGCATTTTCAACTTGTTTTGTCTTATTACACCAGAACCTGAATGAAAGGCAGTTACCGCATAATTAAGATCACTTCTTGAAAATAAATTGCGTGGATCTATCTACATCTTTACAAACTATTTCTTCAGACAATTTCTGATAGCAGACAAATTTTTCAGGTCAACTTCTTAAAGGGTATCTATGGTCGGTATCTAACAAAGCAATAACCCATCGATAAAACAAATTAAACACATTACTAACTACGACCCGCTGCTATACGACGATTGCTCACCGCTCTCACCTCAAGAGGTTCCGTGGTTTAGTTGGTACGCGTGTGACTACTAAGTCCCAGGTCCGAATAAGATACAAAGTGTAGGTCCTGTTTGTGAGTGCTTTCACGCACGTTAAAGATCTCGACCTTGCTTGGAACAGCAACGGTTCGGCAAAATTCTAAATTTCCTAGTAAAAAAACTCGTTTCCTGGCTAATGTAGCACATTTGGGTGGAGCATTAGAAAAATTAAATGTAGTGTTCTCACCTCAGCTCTCATCTTCACGATCTCAGTTATGGCAAGCGAGTGACCGCGAACGATATATAATTGATATTCGACTTCGTGAAGCAACAGATGTCGTTACGTATCGGCGGCTTTGTTGCTCAGTTGGTATGCGTGTGACTACTAAGTTCAAGGTCCCGGATTTGAATCCCAACACGGACCGCTTCAAAAATTCCAAAATTTAAAATTAACAAATTATATACATGTATGAAACAAAGTCCTTTATTCACAATTTTGTTGTTTCCAAGTAAAAATGTTGGCTGCTGGGATATTACCTTTGCAGACGCACTGGAAACGTTTGAGGCGTAGTTCTTAGTAATTTCACAGCGCTAGTCAGCTATGTGCTTTCGTTATGTACTTCAGAGTTAAGATATATGTTTTTATTTTATGCTGGAATATTACTTTCTTCTTCTTATTGTGGTAAACTTTGAATGGTGGCCAAAGAACAAAGTGCATGTTTAGTAGTCTTTGTAAGGTTTTCTCTTAACTTTGCCACACATAGCTTTGTTCTGTTCTCGATTTCTGTATGCCTTAGCAAGTTTTTTTACTTTACTATCATGTATTTGCTTCATCTTCTCTAGCCCTATTTGGCTCTTTCAAGTTTCTTTCTCTTTTTCTAATTTCATTTTTTCTTTTTCTTTAAATATTTGTTGTATTCCACTAGACGTAAGGACATAAGGTGTTTTCTCAGTTTGTTATTTGCCTTTACGCTCTAGTGTTGTATTCAAATCCTATTTTTAGTTTTTGTTTCAGGTTGTTAGACTTTTATTTAGGATGGATTAATTTTGAAGTTAGGTCTAATTTGAAGCACGGTTATTTTCGTTTTTAAACCCAATGTAGTATCTTCGGGTGGAGCATTGGGGACGTGACCGCAAGTATAGCGGTCCTTATTCAAATTATAATGTTTATCTTTATAGTGGCACTTTAATTTGCTTTACTTACAATATAATTTTCAATTTCAGCTAATACTAAGGCATTAAACTTCTTTCAGAGTACTCAACATTTTCCACCACTACTTTATTTAATTGTGTTGGTTCATGGTTTTCTTTGTCGTTAGCAAATATTTGATTTGGCTCTTTATTGCAAAACTTCTGGTTATCTATTGTCTCATTTTTTTCAGGTATGTCGCCATCCGTACTCACTGTAATGTCATATACCACAGTGACAGAATCATTTGCATTATCGTTATAACATAGTTTAGTATCATTGTTTGAATTAACTTCTTAAATATGTTCAGTAATAGTTTGAAATCTTCAGATTTCTCTCCTTAAGTCCCATTTGCGATGCTGTTGTTAAGTTTGTTAGATTTACTAGAACCTAATAACTCACACAAATCATCAAATGTCATTGTAGACTCGGTGATATTACCACAAGTCTCAGAGTGAGTGTTTCTTTGCGGTACAGATCTTGCTGGCATCTTTCCTATGCATTTAATGCAACCGACAGCGTCTTTCTTCTATCAAAAAATACCACACGCTTTGAATCCCTTGGAAATTATCTCTCGTTTTAAACTCGCTAGGGCATCTTTGAGAACAGGTTCAAAATGTAACATAGCCGAATAAAGGGGCACTTTCTTCTCCACTTGAGTATAGACTTTTTCCACACATTTTTTAAAGACTTAAAACTAGTTCGTCTGTTGGTTGCAAAATTCTTGTCGCATCAGGATATAAAGTCATTACAATTATTTGTAAATCTCTACACAATTTACTCAACTCATATGTAAGATGGGTCTTATACCCATCAACAAACAAAATTATGGGAAATGTTGTATTATTTTTAACTAAATATTAATGTGGTATGGAGAAAACATACTCTTAAAATATTTTATATTTCATCCAACTATTACAGTTGCTTGCTATACCCCATTCCGTGGGTACACTGTTCACAATACTAACCGGAATTCGCTTGTATGCACAAATAATCATAGGTGGGGTTAGAATGCCCGTAGCTGAAAATGTAAACACGACTGATATGTTTGATTTAGATGGCCTTTGTTCCACTTCATACACATTTTGTGGCCCACGCGGAGCTAGCTTTATCGCCTTTAGGCCAAATTTAAAACAAATTTTACCTCCATTGGCTACATATGTAGGGTCTTTTACTACATCAAATGTGTTTTTTTTGGACAAGTGTGTTTGAATATATTCAAACCAAGTTTTTTTTTTCTGACGTATTACAAGGGGTATTTGGTATTGCTTTTGGCATTTGGTTTGTTAGACGTGGGTGCCTCATTAGGAAAGTTCTATACCAATTCTCCACGAGCGTATTGTTCTTAGAAAGTGTAGCTTTTGGATTTGCATCTAGAAAGCACTTGACAAAAGCTTGAATATCGGCTTTTCTTCGAGAGAAACCGTTTCTATAACTTTTCAAAATTCATTCTTTTATTACAGTTTCTTCTTCAATAGTAAGATACGTGTTCGGAATATGACTTGTTTTACTAAACTTTTCGCCGAGGCGAATCTGGAGAGTTGCTCGTAGTATTCCACGTATTAACGCAGCGTGCTTCTTTGACAGACCATCCCGCATATCAAGTAATGCCTTTTGTAGGTTTTAGGGTATTTATTAGTTCTGTCTTTTTTAACTTTTGGCATTGTAAAATTCCTTCCAAACAAAATAATTTCCAAATGCTTGTGTTGACGCGCCTATGTTTTTATTTATATTTTCTTAAAACTGACTGTACATGATACAGCAACACAGACTATAGGTAAGAAAAAAATAGAAGCGAGAAAACCCTGGGTAACAAAGGAGATATTAGATTTAATAGAGAATAGAAGAAAGCTTAAACCTTTCAGAGAAGTGGATAGTGAAAATAAGCAAAAATATAATACAGTTAGAAATAAGATCGTACATGAGTGTAGAAAAGCTAGAAATAAATGGATGGAGGAGAATTGTAAAGGAATACAAGATGATTTGAGAGTAGGTAAGACAGACAGGGCTTACAGAGCAGTTAAAAAGTTTTTTGGGGAAGATAGGAAAAAATATAATGGTATTAGAGACGAGAATAATGAGCTTCTAATAAATAAAGTTGAGGTAGCTGATAGATGGAAAAGATATTTAGAAGATTTATATAAGGGAGACGATATGGATGAGTTAGAGAACAACCAAGAAGAGGATGTAGAAATAGGGTTCTCAATATTAAGAGAGGAATTTGATAGAGCTGTTCGGAATCTTAAATTAAATAAAGCGCCAGGGATAGACGATATTCCCGCAGAATTAATAAAATATGCAAGTCAAAAAACTTTAGACAGATTATATGAACTAATAAATGTAATATATGACACAGGTGAGGTTCCAATAGATTTCGAAAAAAATATTATTATCCCAATCCCAAAAAAGTCAGGAGCTGATAGGTGTGAGAATTTTAGAACAGTTAGTTTAACTTCTCATGCTTCCAAAATACTAGCAATAATAATTAAAAATAGAGTAGAAGCTTTGACTGAGAATTATTTAGGCGAAGACCAATATGGTTTTCGTAAAGACAGAGGGACTAGAAAACCGATACTAATGATTAGGGTAATTATCGAAAAAGGTTACAAAAATAAAAGACTCATTTCGCGTTTGTAGATTTAGAAAAGCATTTGATAGGGTTAATTGGATTGTTATGTTCAGGGTTTTGCAAAAATAGGAATCTCTCATAGGGATAGAAAAATTATTTACAGTCTATATAAAAACCAAAGCGTAGTAATTAGATTTGATGAAATAGAAAAGGAAGCTAAGATTAGAAATAGTGTTAGACAGGGTTGTATACTGTCTCCCTTGATTTTTAATGTTTATATTGAGGAAACTTTAAACTTAGCCAGAGAGAGAAAGAGATAGGTATTAGTGTACAGGGACAGAAAATAGACATGTTACGTTTTGCAGATGATATAGCCATTATAGCAGAGTCTAGAAAAGAGTTAGGAGAGTTTTAAATATTTTAGATGAGATACTACGGAGTAACTATAGTATGAGAATTAACTCAGTAAAGACAAAGATAATGACAAGTGAGTTACAGCCTAGTTCTAAACCAAAATTAAAAATAGGTAATACCGAGTTAGAGGAGGTAGATGAATTTTGCTATTTAGGTAGTATAATTACAAAGGATGGACGTAGCAGAAGGGATATAGTAGCTAGAATAGCTCAAGCTAGAAAAATGTTTTTAAAAAAAGAAAGACTTACTAATAGCTAATAGTATTATTTTAGATAATAGAAAAGTTTCTTAAAGTCGTACGTATGGAGCGTTCTACTATACGGTAGTGAGGCTTGGACAATTAAAGAAGTAGATAAGAAAAGATAGAAGCTTTTGAAACTTGGTGTTATAGGAGAATGTTAAAGATTAGTTGGACAGATAGAGTAACAAACGAGGAAGTTTATAGAAGGATAGGTGAGGATCCCTGTATGTGGAAACAATTGAAGGTCAGGAGAGATAGAATGATAGGGCACCAGTTAAGACATGAGGGACTATTTAGTAAAGTCTTAGATTATAGACTACCAAATAAAAATAGAGTAGGAAGGCCTAGACAAAGCTATATTAGTCAAATTATTAAAGATTTAGGTTGTGAAGGGTATGTAGACCTTTTTAGACTAGCTCAGAATAGAAAAGAATTTAGAGCTGCGTCAAACCGACTTTAAGTAAGTTCGAAAACAAAACAAAAACAAAAAAATAAAAATCATTAAACTAAATGTCACCAGGACATAACTCACAATTAGTTAGCGGTCTGGCATGTTGGTAGCGATTCGTTGCTTAAGCCTTACCATAACATATAATTTAACACTTTTCCTTTTTGAAGGTTATATTTCATTTCCTTATAAATGGTAAACATGTAAACATGTTAGAGTTCTTTAACAACCATCATGTTGCTAATATCTATGTAAAGTCAGATGGATAAAAAAAAGATAAAAGGATATAGGAAAACCTAGACCAAACTATATTAGTCAAATTATTAGAAATTGAGGTTGTGAAGGGTATGTAGAACTTTTTAGATTAGCACAGATTAGAAAAGAAGTTAGAGCTGCGTCAAACCGACCTTAAGTGAGGTCGAAAACAATATGATGATGAAAAAATAAATGTACTTCTAGAGCATTTAATTAACCGTCGTTTCGATTCTAAACTAAGAACGTTTTCTTTAAGTAGGTACATTTTAAAAACTGTTGTATAATTTCTAAATTTTGAAACAACACTATTCTAGAATTTAATGAACACCAAAGATTGGTGCCGGTATTCATTACCACATAAAACGTTATCTGAAAGGTGATTATTGGCACCCTGTTGTCACGTCGAGGTGGCAAAAAACATAGAGTCAATGCATAAGAAAAGAATTTAATAACAATTATAGACAGAACTTTTATAATGTCATAATTAATTAACTATAAACAAAAGAGATACATCATAACCAAAAGTGACTACTCTACCTACTATGATATTGATACACAATTCTAATATATCACACACACCATAAAATTATAATAAATACGACAGTAATAACAACTTTTTAGCTCAAAAACTACATCTGTACTTACTTAAGCAATGTAGACATTAGCCAAGTCAATAATGTGAAATTGACGCATACAATAAAGCTTATACAACTCGAGTATATGAAAAAAAAAACATAAAAACTTTGATTAACCTTCACACCTTAGCGATCTAAACTTTCCTACAAAAATGGTTGAGCGATAGTACTGTTTGCTTATACATAACTACTACCGCCTTGTGATTATACCTCAAATTTATATCAAAGTTATCAAGACAACTGTGAATTAATAAATATGAAACTAAAGTACTAGTGTGTAAAGGAGGGGCAAATAAATCAAAAACCAAAATACAAATAGGATGCAAAAACTTTCAAAAGATTAAGGATATCTTATATCTAGGAAGCCAAATAACGCAAGATTGTAAAGGAGCAAACGATATAAAACAAGATTAGCACAAGCCCGTGCTGTGTTTAACAAGAAAAAGTATCTACTATGTTCGAAAACAACAAACACGGAAACACGGGAAATATTGCTAAAAGGATATGCGTGGGGCACGGCATAGTACGACTGTCAAAAGTGTATAGTAGGAGAAGCGGACAAGAAAACAATGCTTTCAAATCTGGTGCTTCAGTCGTATTATGAAGATATCATGGGCAGACAAGGTTTAGAACGAAGAACTACTCTAAATGGTAGGAGAAGAAAAAATATGTGGAAAACAGTAAAAGATAGGTGGGATAGGATGATTTGACACATTCTAAGACACGACAGAAAAGTGCGGAATATATTAGAAGCAGAAAAAGGAAAAGAGAAGTAGAGGTAGACCTAGATTATACTATTGCACACAAACAGTGAAAAATAAAAGTGTAGTAATTCGGGGAAAATGTATAGGTTAGCTCAGAATAGGAAGCAATGGAGGTAGGCGTCCAACCAGTTTCAGGGTTGAAAACCTAATGATGATGATAATGATGGTGAGAGAATGCTATCGAAATTTATTTAAAAAGTACGGAAGCACAAAATATTATTAAGTATTAACTCAATAATTAAATCTAATCTAATTTTCACATTTTTAAAACAAATTTTGGATACAATTTCAAAATTTAGGAAAAGATATAACAGGAGTGGTGTTTACCTTAGATTATAGAAAATATTGTAATGATATGCGAGTTACGTTTTAGGTCTTGGGAGCTGCCTTTTTAAAAATGTTCTTCCAAAAAATTTTGTAACAAATTTTATTTTAAACAGAATTTACAAATGGAATTTTAACAAACTAGATAAAATTACTGTAAGTCGAAATTACTGTTAAGTGGATTTGGGTAGCCTAAAAAACTAACAATGTAAAAGCTGTTAGGCTCAAGACTGACTGACTGACTTTCCTAGGACTCCCGGAGTATTTACGTTATCCCTGCCCCTCACATTTCTGTGGAAACTGCAAAGCTCATGTCTGCTTATTCCTTTATTCAATTATATAATACAAAGTAATAATCTTAATTCCAATAATTGCTGTTTTTATAACCGTCTGTGACCTGCATCTGCAGTATTCCTTATGTCTGGAATACATTGTATTCACATCCGTTCTCACAACTTGCCTGTAAACTTTCATTAACCTTATCTTTATTTATTCTTGAATTACAATGTCGCATCTAACTTAAGTTTTTTAATAATTTCTATTTAATTATACATATATTGATTTTGGGAATATGTAACTTGCGTTAGTTTAGAAATTCACACTTTTTTTAGTTCTTTGTATCTACAACAAGCAAATGTACTGTTTGCTCAAAACAAACATTATATTGAAATAGAACTAACACTCAAATACTAATATTGTTTCAATATGAAACAAACGCTTCTACAAGCTTTGTTTGGAAAATTCGGAAATAATCAGTAGGAAAAGTTCGTCGTGATTGCTCCTGTGCGTACGCACATTTAGTTTAGCAATTCCTAATATAAAACAATATTGTCATTGTTACAAACCGTATATATATGCTATGTACTCTATGGTCTTAGTTTGATTTCATGTTCTAAAACTTCACTTACTTGTATCTTATAAAAGTACTAGGGCTTTGGAAACAAATAAAAAATAATATCATTCAATTCAATAACCAAAAAAAAAAAGTGTATAAGTATTCTTTCACTGCTCTTTTTCTATCAACTAAAATAAATTAAATATACAACTAAACCTGACTTATAACTATATAATAAATGAATTGCAATCTGTGCCATCCAATATATAAGAGTGCCTAAGAATTTTAAAAATACACCGCCCTGACATACTACAGAAGTGCATCATCCACTCGGCAGAAGAGGTATTACACTTCTGAAGGTGATGATCTACAACAGGATTAAGCACATTCTAAAACCAGTCATTTTCAATCTTTATGCGGTATATAAATATATATATATATATATATATATATATATATATATTGCCGTGGAACGTGCCTTTAGGTCACAGGAACTGGTACTTTCAAAAAAAACATTCGAGCCCCGCAGATTGGGCGTCATAAATTGCCGTGAAACTTTTTAATTTATGCTCTGGCACTCACCAGAGTCAAAAAAAATAATTTTCAAAAAAATAAAAATTTTACAAAAATTTTCTTACCCGGATTCTGCTTCATCAAATTAATTTCTTCAGCAGCTTCCCTGGCTAGCTCAGCTGTGCCTCCTCTGGGATACCTAAATTTACTATCATTCTCTTTACCGTTCACACGCCATTCAATAAAATCACAAAATAAAACAACAATCATACAATATTTATATACCACTATTTACAAATAATAATTCATGGTTATGTACAGTTCGGTGCTCAAGTTACACCTCAATAAATACTATCTTTGTAAAGTTCTTTTTTTTAACATTCAAATTTCAAACACATTTAATGCAACCGGAGTAAGTGGGTCCCAAATAATACCTTATCTTTATTTATTACTGCAGACTGGAGTATGGAGAGCTCATGATAACCCAGTTTATTAATGTATGCTTTCCACTTTGCATACTATGACTACAAACTTAATAAACCCATGTACTCTTAACAATTAAATTTAAATTTATCAAGAAATTTAATAAGCTTTACGTACACCTTTTTTTATATTCCAAAATACCATAATAATAGTCAGTTATACGTATCTTTTTCAATACGTTAAATTACCAAAAATAACCATCAAAGTTCACTCACACATCACAAATACTTTCAACAGTTTATATAAAAAACAGCAAATTCAAATACGTTACCTGGAAAAGCTTCAAAATTCAATCTCCGTTGAAGATGCCTTTGTATACCTGAACCCCTCGGATTCGTGATTATGCGCTGCTCCACCAGCTATTCATAGATGAAAACACAATCTAAGTTGAGCTTGTGCTGCCAATTAACACCAATTCCAACATCCAAATCCATGTATATTACACTTGTTTATTATTGCATTATTAATTTAAGAGCTTGTTAAAGTATTCGTGGACCTCAGTTCAATTTAAATTACACTCTATTATACTCGCGTTACTAACTATAAGGCCACAAATAATCTAATACTATTTCACTGAATGTTACAAATTTTTAATACTCACAAGCTTTGTCAGTTGATTATAATACGTTGTTAAGCGATGCAAAATTAAAAAAAACCCTCCTAACTCTCCCAGAGTATTTATATCATAGGACTAGGCCCCCTGTAACGTTCTGTTTAATTCAACGTTTAGTACTATATAGTTCACCTTAGCAAGCATATTAAACATGCCGGTTTGTGATAAAGGACAGTCAAGTAAACTGTACACTTTTTCAAAATTGCGAGGAAGGCTAGAAACTGACAGGGGGGATTGTCAAAATTTTTAAAAAGTGTCGAGTCGCGTTTTACGTTTGGGTGTGTTTTAATTAATCTTTTGCAGATCCACTCTAACATCCGATTTTATATATCGTCATTATTATACCTATAAGATACCAATTCATAGTGGGAGTTTATTTGGATGAAAGAAAAGTGACCTCAGATTACATTTGCCGTACGCTGTAATCAACCAATTTAGTTGGGAACCTGATGCATTAACACACACCTATGGAAAAGTTAGTTGAGAGGTTGTATTATCCCGACACTCACTCTCCTCGCTGTGTTAATAGTGACCTGATTCATCCCACAAACCCTTCAAGGTAAGCGTTGCACTGTAGTAGTTACTGAGTGACCAAACTAGTTCGCACGATGGTATTGGGATATTTTACCCTGAACTATAGAATGTTCTTTTGCATCTACCGCCAGTAAAGCTAAAAGGAGATAGTGTATTTTGCCCCGCATTTACCCTACTTTCACTGTAGTCAACCGTGTAAAACAAAAAGCCGCCTGTGTGCGCATTGCATATCTATTAGTCCGTAAAATTTTAAAGCTGCGATACTTTTCCAAATTGTACAACTTGTTTCGTAACGTAAGACTGTACCAGTTGTAACGCCTAGATAGTCAAGTAGGCTTCCGTCTACCACCCCATTGTTACCAGAGGTTTGCATGCACCCGGTGTAACACGCGTGATATTTCGGGCTATAGTCTACACTCTTTTGGTCGTCAAACCTATGAACCCGTACTGCCGTAAGGTCCAGGTGCATTCAATCCTACCCCACCTTAGAGATAATTGTACTCACAAGTATATCTTTGATAGCCCTGGCCAGTGCGAACTTCCACCTAGTTGTTACTTTTGGTTCGTTATCATGATTAATTTGATCGTAGTTATGGCGTAGTCAATATACGCCGTAACTACATTTGCTTATATATACCTTTGTTTATGTTACTTACTGTACTTAATTAATGTGTTTTTTTCAGCCATGCGTTTGTAAATAGAGTTAAGAGTATAATCCAGGTGCATTATTCTGTTGCAGTAATATGCGTGAGTAGGGTAAATCAGTACATTCTACACCGTGAGTTTTCCTTATTTTTATATTTTTTTATTATAACAAGTGCAGGGGCGTTTGGTCGACCAGTAACGAGATCCCAAATTATACCTAACACAGTGACATTACTGGTTGTGCCCACCCAATTTTACCGTCATTCCCGATTTTTGGCATACTACCAAGTTTACGCCCCACTATAATTGTCGTCTTAGAGCATTTAGCAATCCCAACCTACAACTTTTATCATACCCACCACTCACCGGCTAGAGTTAGGCCGCGCACGGATTCCGATCCGTCCCTTGGTGTCGTAGTGCTGAATTGGCCTGTAACACCCATTGGCCAAACTTTACGCGAAATACTTAATCGAAATTAATATTTCAGCAAATTTTATATAACCGTTTTAAACTTCTCAAAATATTTCCACGTCAACACGCTATATCATACCAACTATCACACCCACCTGTCGCAGGTTCGTCTGTTCTAAAACTATCTATTTCGACCAATCATACAGTTTAGTGACGTCTTAAAACTCCGCCTGTAATATCTCTATTCCTGTCTTATGAATACTTGATGTCGCATTCTAACCCTGCGTAAGTAGTAGAAAATCGATATTGTGGAATAGTTCCCAATAACCCTATGATTTATTATGTAGTTTCGGTTCAATTCTGTACTTCCACACTTTAGTAGTGTTGGTGTTTTATCACCTGATGGCGGTTTTATTTACTTTTGCCATAGTACAGTGATTGTTTCGAAATTATATCATTATAATAGCTTCGATTACTTCATAGGGTTCTTGGGAACTATTCCACTCTGATGAGGCTAACAAGCCGAAACCATTGGTCAGTGGATGTTTCCTCCCCTATGAAGTAATAAAGCTAATGTTTTGTTAATGGCTATATAACTACCAGCCCGATTTGTATTTGTCAATGGCTCTTATTATTTTCATAAGAGTTTGTTTACAGATACATCTTACTTCATATATATATATATATATATATATATATATATATATATATATTGCTGTGATAAGGGGTTGCTTAAGGGTGCACGTTATAGTAAAGGTCAGTCGGGAAGGAGTAAATAGAATAGGCAGCAGAAAACCACACTTATTTAAGGAAATAATTAAGAAATAGACATAGTTTGTAGATAGTAAGTAGTCAACACCCTGTATATAAAGTAGAAATAGTTTTTGGGCGACGCAGGTAAACATAGGAAGACGCATGGTTGGCGTAGGAATGAAAAGTACATGTATTAAGTAAATAGTAAACATTAAACACCCTGTAGATAAAGTTTAGTTAATTTAGGTAAAACAAATAAGGACATTTTTCAGTGGAAGTACGCGTATATTGAGAAATAAAGGATAAAGTGTAATTAGACACGCATTAAGAAAAAGAGTTCCAGACGATTAAATCAATACGGATATAGAAATAGAGGTTCTGGCAGTTAATATAAATGCGTACAAAGATCTAACCAATTTGATAAGAGAAATGATTAAAAATTGCGTGAATCACATGTAAACATGAAAATTTAAAGTCGGGTTGCATCAGTTGTTTATAGAAAAGCAAGTAATCTATCAAAATACAGCATGTTGATAATGAAAGACAGCTGCGGGCAGGTTGTGATTATGGGAAAGCGTGGAGCATTGCATCAGAAACTGCTCTAAAAGCAATTATTTGATTGGTCAGAGACAAGCGACGAGTTCTAGACCAGACCCACGGATGGAGTGGGAATTCGAGATTATATTAGCAAGCACCTTGATAAGAAAGTCAGTTTTGAACTCAATGAAGGCCGAAGTGCATTGCCATTAAATAAAGTAATACGTAATAAGTATAAAAGTGAAAAATAAAATGAGTGCGAATATAAAGATTACAATTGCCGTTTAAACGTAAGTACGTTTTAATGAATTTATTGTAAACTAAGACATAAAAATAATAGGGTTTCGAGGTCTGAGGGAAATAAACTAGGATTCTGATGTTAAGAAAAAATACAGTAATACAATTTAAATGTCAAGGGGAAAGGAAGAATAATACAATCTTAAAGTACAGGGATGAAACAAACTAAAATTTTAAGTCTGGGGCAAAAATGATAAAAATCTAAGTATGAAGAATTGAAATAAATTGGGGTATATAATTTAATGGTGGTGGTCCATAGTGTAATAATTTGAATGGAATTCAGAATTGGGGAAGATCATTTTTATTGGAAGCGTCGATGTGAAAAAGATAAAACCAGGTCAGATTTTTAGTTATAAGACATCTGTTTTTTCATATGAATTTTTATTTTATTTTTAATATTGAATTTGCTAAATATGATATGCGTGTGAAGAAGTCAACAAAAGAGGTTGCATACGTATTGAATGAGTAATAAGAAAACAGGTTCAGAATATTCTACACTTTGTTGGTAAAGATAATAAATTTTCTTTGGTGACTTTAGGTTTTTGAGTACATACTAGATGGTTGTTAATAAATGAAATTTATACGAAATGTATTACAAATAATTTCAAAAGCTGTATATAACATATTGGTTTCATTATATAAAATCTAAATTTACTGAATTTTATAATTGCAAATAAATGCTAGCCGAGGTCATAAGATTTAAATAGTACAAAGGCGGAGCCACAAGTTGAATAGGAAAGCGATAACCCGCAAGGCGGTAACGTATCGAATTTTGCCATTGGTAAATAGAGTTGTTTAATGATAAAGTCCAGTTGATAGCAATATTAGAAAAACAGCTGGAGGAGGAGATAATTACACTTAATAGTGAATATTAAATTGGTGGTGGTCCAATAATTTAGAGTACGTATAAAATTAATAAGGCGCACAACGAAGGGAATCAAGAATTCCGGTTCATAATAATAAAAATAACAACCCGAAGTAAGAGGTGAGAAAATTACGTAAATAGCATAACAAAATAAATAACGGTCGCCCAAAGTAGGGGCACGATAATTTAGAGAGAGATTCATAGCAAATAAATATAACGGCCCAACGTAGGGGCAGGATAATTCTTCTAATAGCATAGCAAATAAAATATACAGCCCAACGTCGGGGCTCGATAATCCGCCAGTAGCATAGCAATATATATATATATATATATATATATATATATATACCTGATAGATGTATTATTTACTTTTGCCATAGTACAGATTGCTTCGAAATTATATTAGTATAATAGCTTCGATTACTTCATAGGGTTGGAAACTAATTCGTTTTGAAGATGCTTAAGGAAGCTGAAACCGTCTGGTTAATGGATGTTTCCTCCTCTGTGAAGTAATAAAGCTATTGTTTTGATAATGGCTATACAACTACTAGTCCGATTTGTATTCGTCAATTAGCTCTTATTATTTTCATAATAGTTTGTTTACAGATACATCTTAATTTATATATTGTTCTACACAATTTCTTATTGCGGACTGCAAATAACATGTCGTTTATTATATATATATATATATATATATATATATATATATAGTAGAATTGGTAACGACCTTGCTTCTTTAATAGTATATAACTTTATGGGTTTTAGGTCAGCAGAATTGAAGAATTCTCTATTTTATAAACTCAAGCTTTCGGAAATTAATTTTTTCATTATCAAGAGTATAAAGTGCGATAATAGTTAATTGGATGATTAATAATGGTAAATAGGATGGTGTTGGTGTGTAGTATAATTAAATATAAAGATAAAATTCTTTAAAAAATATATAAGATGTATTTTAGAATTCTAAACAGTAATTATTATTATTATTATTATTATTATATATATATATATATATATATATATATATATATATATTACTCATATTTAAACCAGGGTAGAAAATTAAATAAGCACATCAAATAATTTTAATCACCGTGTAGAAGCTTTGGGAAAAAGTACGCTTTATTAAAACCATGAAGCATAAATAAATTCGGTCGTTTCAGTAAAAATCAGAGATTTAAATCATGTACAAGACGCTTTATATCAAAAGAAACAGTATTAAAAGCTCTGCGTGTAATTTAATTATTCCTAAGAAAGAAACAAATGGAAATTACGTGCAAGATTTATATTAATTAACCCTATTTTAAGTAACCGGTATTAAACAAAGTGTACACATAATAATTAACATTTAATTTGTATTCGCTAAAAATGAAAGGATAGAAGTCAATTTTAGTTGGAGTTAATTAAACCATTATTAATAATAAGCATAAAAGTCTGTGAAAATCCAAGATTATAATACCAGAAAATAAAGCTCTGAGAATTAATATTATGTTTGAACACCTGCGTAGTTTAAATGTCATGTACGGCGAAAATTTTGTAGATAACAAATGGTTTCAAAGAATCTTGGAGAAACCGTGGCTTAATATTCACGAGAAGGTGCGATACGGGGTTATTTAACCCAGATAGTCCACATGGACTGAAATAATCGATAATAAGGAATATCAATTTGCATCAATAAGAACAGGTTAGATAGAGACAGATAATATGCACAAGACCGAGACACATATAGTAAAAGGCGTGATTTAAGCAACGTCACGAGGGTCACGATTGGTTGAAAGTAGGATGCAAATATCAGAGGTAGAAACAACGATTTCTGTATAAAATTTAATTAGGTATTCTCAGACGTTGCGTGCCGTGTGGAAATTTTCTGAGATTTAACTGGGGCGAGAGCAAAATTCGTAAAAACCGACGCGCGGGCTACGGACTGGGAACAGAGCATGCGAAATTCTAGAAACTGGCCGTTTTGAGGACTCGACCGACAGACAGGCTAACCTCTATATATACCCAGGGGAATATGAACAAGCTCTCTTAGATCTTCGACTTGATTGAACGCGTTAAACAGTGTTTTTTAGTTTTCCGGTTTTAATATTAAATAATTTAAACAGTTTGCTTGAATATTATGTGATTTAAAACAGCTTGTTCTTTACGTGCTACAATGAATGTACGTTAGTGCACTTAGAAAAGAAGATACAAGGTAAAGAAAGTTTAGTATCACTGTACCAATTGGTAAAATTTACTACGACAAATAAATACACAAAAGTAGGCAGTTTTGGCGTATATTGGTGAAAGAAGTACGAATTTCTTTGTTATTTTTCGGGGGTTTTAATAATTAAATGGTTCGTAAACATGACTGGATCCACTAAACAAGGTTCAGATATACACAGATGAGTTCCGGAAAAGCCCTGAAACAACTTTAAATAAATGGTGATGGAGCAAATTTTTAAAACGTTGAGAATCAGAAGCCGTAAATATAACCCAGTTGGAATGGTGTTATTAACGAAAGGGACGATGTACATTGAAGCTACGAATGCAAGTAACCTTCAGGTAAATTATACTATTTTGTTTGAACTTTGAGATTTTTGTGTGTGTTGAATAACTTTATAATTGATTTACTCAAAATGGACAGTAGTGAAATGGTACTAACAATAATATTTTAATTTTAAGGTGAAATTTGCTTGTTTAAGTAGAAAGGGGTATTTAGTATTGATGTTCTGGATTATGATGAAAATTTAGGGTATGTCTTTGAGCTCAATTAGACGAACCTGGTTAATTAACGTAAAGGGGTGGAAGATGCTCCCTTTGTACTCAGACTCAGGTCTGCATATATTGTTATAGTAATTAGTAGGCATCCTACAAGGACTTTAATTCTGGATGCACTTTAAAATGATAATAAATTTAATTTTGAAATTCTCTGATATTAAAATTTATGCTGAATTTTAATTTTGAAATTTTAATGTATTGTGAATATTGATGTAAATAGAGTTAACGTTAATGTTTGTGGTAGGAATGTGTTTGTTTTTTTTATGTATGAGGATGAAAGTTATCTAGAGGAGCAGCCGAGGCGATTAACAGAAGAAAATCAACAGACCAGGTAATTCAAGAGGATTCACAGCAATATATATATATATATATATATATAATATTCTTCAATTTAAAAGTAAACTACTCTTTTTAAATGCCTAAATTTTCGCATCTTTGTTTTATCCTTGATCACAGGCTTTTCTAAAATAATGTTAATTAGGCTGAAGTTTACATAAAATAAATATAACTTACAAACTGAGAAAAAGAAATTGACATCTAAATTAGTAGATTTTGTATAGAAAAGTTTTAGATTTTATTGCTTTTTGAAACTGTAAAATTGTATAGTTTGTATAAGTGTTAAAATGTCAAAAAAATAATTTTTGCTTTTAAATTGATGGATTGTATGATTTTGTATGTGTGCATGCGAATTTCTGTTGGTATGTGTTTGTGCGCATGTTTACTCGTGTTGTGTGTATGGTTGGTGGTTTCTGTGTGTGCGTGCGTGTGTGTGTGGGTGACAGCGTGCGTGCGTGAATGCGTGCATGAGTGTGTGTGTGTGAGAGAGAGAGAAACAGAAAGAGGAGAAAGAGAATGAGTGTACATGTGCATGCGAGTGTTACTTGAGTTATGTGTTTATGTACTAACAGTTCTTGCATTAACTATTTATCAACTATTGCTCTAAAATTAACTGGGCAGGTATAAATCGAACTTATGCCATTAATAGCAGTTCTTTTATTTATTGCATTTTGTTTTCGAAAGATATGACACATTTCTAAAAACAATCTTTTCTGTTTATCTTTTTCAAATTCTATAGTTTGAGGATTTTCAAAAACAATTTTATGTTAAAATTAATTAAATGTGGCAATAAAGCACAGGAATTTGGCTTGACTTTAATGTCGCTTTTATGTTGTGTTATACGTTGGTTTAGGCTTTGTGAGGTTTGACCAATGTATAAATTATCTCAATCTAAACAGTTAATTTGATATATAATGTGTCTTTTTTGGAGTTTTATCTTTTAATTTTGAGAAAAGAGTATTTACTGTTAATATATTTCTTTTAGCAATTTTTAAATTATTATTTTTAAAGACCTGAATTAATTTTCGAGTTAAGTGTCGCTGTGTGGTAGTGTTTTGTGTATATGGTTACTTTCGGGATTGATATTGCTATTATTATTGGTGTTATGGTTTGTTTTTATATTTATTTGGGAATTATATAATAATTTTGTTATTAAAGAAGGTGGATAATTGTTAGTTATTAAAATATGTTTTAGTTTTTGGATATTTTTATTATAAAAAGTAGGATGTGATCTCTTTTTAATTCTATTCTTCAATGCAAAAATAAAATTTATTTTTGTTTTGAAAGGGTGGTAGGAAAAATAATTTAAATACCTACTTGAGTGTGTAGGTTTTTGGTACCAATCTAAAATAATTTTACTTTTACCGTTTCTAATTAATAAAGTATCTAAAAATGGTATCGATCTATTAGATTCAGTTTCTATTGCATATTTGATAGGGCTGTTATAACTATTGAATATTTCTAAAGTTTCATTGACTTTGTTATTTGGAAATAGCTGTCACTAAATCGTCTACAATTTTTTTATAAAAGATAGGTAAAATGGTAGTTGTAGAATCACTACGTCTAATAATTCGTCCATCACTATCTGTGCTAAGATGGGACTTAGATTTGATCCCATGGGGCATCCAAAAATTTGTGTGTAAAATTTATTATTAAAAGAAAAACAACAATTATCAAATAGAAATTCAATTATGTCTAAAAATATTATCTTAGAAAATTTACAATTTGGTTCAATTTTGTTCCATATTTTGTTAATGTTGTTTATATCTAGCTCTTTAGATATATTTGTGTATAGGGATTGAATGTCCAAACTTATAAGTATATAGTCGTTTGGTAATTGCAAAGACTTTAAAACAACGGCGGATTTTTTCTCGTAATTATCAATTTTCCACAAGGGCTGCAGAGTCTAGCAATGTACAACGTGCAGGGAATTTTAAGGATATTATTCCCATAAATACGGATTTACGGAGTTGCGGTAAAGTCAATATTGATCCACAATCTCTAGTAGCTTATTAGAAAAAAGCAATTTTAGAAAACGCGAACGATAGAGCTAAATAAATTTAAGACAAGCATTTTGTACACTTTGATTTTAGCTATAGCAAGTTAAATATTATACAAAATGTGTCAAGTAAATAGTGCGTGCTTTGGATTATTTATACAAGGAATATTATATTAGCAAATTTAAAATAAAATAGGCAGGAGAGTGTGTGAACAATGAAAGTAAGGGGTTAATCCTGGAATTAGTCAGTTCGACCGTAGTTCCATACTCGTTATAATAGGATAAAATACGTAAATTATCAGAAAAGGATGAATAAATGAAATATTAAAATTAATGTACCAGTATGCTAAAATTATCGTACCTCTTTCTCTCTTGGTTTTGCTCAGTATTAAAATAATAGGCGCCAGAAAGTTAAATATTTCTTTTTCCACCCGCTTTAAAAAATTTATCCTATAATTGATTACTTTCAACTCAAATACATATATTGAGTGTCAACAAATGACAAGACAAATAAAATATTGTATATATAATTAAATTTCTAAAACAAAATTTTGTATAAAAACAATACAGTATACATTTTTTTATGAAGATAAACAACCCTAATCAAAGAAAATTCTGTGATACTGGTTGTAAGCTTTTAATGGTGTATATTTTATTTGTTTTTCACAATAACCGTTGTGCAAGTGTTTTAAATGTAAACGCTACACATATACGATGTAACCAACGCAAGTAAAATTTGCTGCAAATAAATCTTCACTTAAAAGTATTGCCATTGATAATCAAATGAAAACGACCGAAACGTGGAATCACATAAGAATGAAAGTGCAATAAATAAATATTCCAGTGTAGCCAAAATTGGTAGTCAACTATTTTCAGATTGTGTTAGGAACTTATGTCCTGCTTACCATCGATAATTCTGGGCCAACCCTAAAGGAAATAAGCCTTTAGAAGCAGCATCGCTTAAAATTAATAGACGAGCTAATCTGACTCATAGCATTCAATGTGACGAATATTCTTTAATGATATGCAAGTAACTCAGTCTATTTTAGAGCGACAAAGGAATCAACGTGGCAACAAAATCTTTCAAAAGTAATATAAGAAAATGTATATACGACAAATTGTTCAACTTGTAAAATCGACAAGGCTACTGAAGCGCAAAGTTCAAGCTCAGACACCGTCGAACGCTTTAAAGGAGATCTTTTCGATTTGACTATAACGAAATGAAATATAAATCCTTAGAGAGAAATACTGAATACGAATACATGTCAGCTGAGTAGACTTCCTCAGAAGGTAAAAGCTAAACGCTAAAAGCGTCTTCAGTTGCCATTATAACAAGAAATGCTAATAGAGTCTGTACATAAAAATGCAGAGATGAACTTTTCTCAAATAGTAATAGGATGTGAGATTATGTTCGGCTCTATGTTTGTGAATCATGTTTCCACAAACACTAATTTCCAATCGGTTTTTTAGGCTCATAATTGCCACGAACTACTAAGCAAGGAAGCGGAAAAAGCAATCAACAGTCTTTGTACAGGAACCCATGATGCAAGATATCAAATTGGTATCTCTTTTTGTAACGACAATTTGTAGTAGCCTTGATCAAAAATTGGTTTTGGCTCCTCATTTGTGGATAGTTTAATAAATCGCTTCTGTGTTAATAAAAATTTAACTGAGTTTGCAGAATCAGTAAAGGATGTTTTTCAATCTATAACTGATATCAGAGTGAAAAATCTTAAGTATCGATAAGCAAGCAAACGACACTCATTTCTGCAGTTTTGAAATTTTTTGAATTTTAGGGTTTCCTGCGCTCTCCAAGTTGTGTTGGTACAGAAAACGTTTTGCAACCAATGCATATGTATTGTACTTTGGTTTTGCTTAAATTTAATTGACCACCTCACAATTACCAAGTGGTTCAGTTAAATGCAAGTAAACGAGTCATAATTAATTGAATTGACCCCCTAATCATCAACTTTACAGATGTGGGAGTTCCAGTCAGACCTAGGTAGAGAGAAAGCGCGAGCAAAGTTACTGGAGGGAGTTTTTGGATTATCACTGAACTGATCCTAAACTTCCAGCTACTAAGTGTACGTTACGGACCCGGGCACTTGGTATGCCGTTTTTTAATCGCCGTTTTTTTAAGAGCGAATCAATAAAAGAAAATAAAACTGCTTCTTTTAGAGTAAATAAGAGAATAAATCCTGAACCAGTAACAAAAGCTGAGTTACAGTCGAAGGATTTTGTTAAGAAAGACCATCACCGACGAGAACTCGTACATGGACGTCTAGAATTCTCAATCCCGCAGAAAGTCGCAACAGTCAATCGGATTCGGAGGCAGAAAATAAAAATTGGAAGAAATCTAACAACCTTGAACCTGAATCACCGTTCAAGAAACCTACCAACTGATGGAGATGGAAACTTCGAATACCGAAAAGCATACACTGCGACAAAATGTATCTCGCTTATATTGTCCTATACATTATTTATTATGTATTATGTAATCGACAATGAATCGCGTACAAAATATTTAGCATTCCTCTTATGGAACACAAGCGCACTGCAAAGCAAAATGGCTGAGTTAACACATTCTTTTACAAGAACAAAATTTAGTCGTTGCAGTGATTGAAGAAACTAAAATACCGCCCTATAAAACAATCTACCTGACAAGTGAAGATCGTAATCCACGACTAGAACAATCAGCCAGCGGAGGAATTGCAGTCCTAATACCTAAAGAACTTTTCTACAAAGAACACGATCTAAGACCCATTGGCATGCAAGCAATAGGTGTTGGACTTAAAAATAATGGCTAATACCTCCAAGCAATAGCAGTCAGCCGAAACCCAATTGACACAGGCGTACGCCTGGAAGAAATAAATTACCTACTACATGACAACACTCCGACAAACATCTCTGGAGACATATACGCAAAACACCAGACTTGGGGATCAAGGACGACTAGCAAAAATGGACGCATCTTCTACATGCTCTCACTCAACTAGGATTTTGAGATAGTAGTACCTAATGGACCAACAAGGATTCTCCTGGAATGGCAAAACGAAGCAGACAGCGTAGATACTTCCATCATTAAGCACATCCCTTTCCAAATGAAAATAGAAGTCATTCAAGAACTGAGTTCAGATTACTTACCAGTACTCACAAGAATTCAAATATAACCATAAAAAATAAATTTACTTCCGCTCATAAAACACAACTGGAGAAAATTCAATAAAACGCTTCAGCAAAACATCACGACAGAAATCCACATATTAAAAGCGTACAAGGCATTGGTGCATAGCTACACTACTTAACCAACACACTAAAAGAAACGCTATATCATAGCACCGAAATTATTCCACACAGAGACAAAAAACAAAATTTTCCACAATATACCAAATTGTCATCGAAGATAGGAAAATATCCGTGAGAAGTTAGAGAATACACGTGACCCCCACAGGTTAAGAGACTGCTTAACCGCAAACAAGAGGTAATCAAACCTATGTAAGACAAATTCAAGAATGAATCCAGTTCCAACCACATTAACACTACATTAGAAAAACAAGGCAACTTATTGAGAATCAACCGCATACCTTTAGCACGGAGGACGAATGGAATGTTATGCCGCGTCCAAGACCGAGCTGCAGAATTCGCAGAAGTGATACGAAGTACTTTCACACCGAAAACGACAAACGATAGCTATTCGATAAACTTCGTAAGCATAGCAATTGATCACATTCTGCAAACAGCAACAGAAAACAATGTAAAACATTCACACCAAAAGAAATCGAACAAATCACAAGTATACAGAATAATGGGACGGCACCGGGAAAAGATTAATTACTTCGGAACGCGCTGAAACAGACAACAAAGGAAACACTGACGTTTATTACTAAAATTTTCAACAATATATCAACTTTCGATACTTTCCAGATGCCTGGAAAACAGATATAGTAATCATGATCTCAAAACCAGGAAAGAAAAAGATGTACGCCGATAACTACAGACCGATGTCTCTATTAAGCACCTTGTCAAAGTTTTCAAACGCGTTCTACTTGCAAGAAAAAAAAACACTACTACAAGATAGAACAGTACAATATGGATTGAAAAAACATTATTCAGCCACACTACAGGCAATACAAGTAACTAACAAAATAGCAAACAACTACTACAATGGGCTAACATTGTCGCAGTAACTCTCGTTATTAAGAATGCTTTTGACAAAGTCTGGATTAATGGATTTTTATTACCAATATCATACATTTAATTACTACACAGCTATCAAACAAACAGAAAAATTCAAGTCAAGATACAAGATATCTTATCACCACCAATTCCAACCACGGCTGGAGTTACACATTGAGGATGCCTCTTTTGTACACTAATTAACTTGTACATCAAAGATTTACCATGCCATCCAAAAGCCCGCTATGTACGCCCACGACACGCTATTTCTAACAAGAATACGAGACTCCAAAGCAACCACCGCTAAAATGCAACAATAGCTGAAAATACTGCCAGATTGGTTCCAGCAATGAAAAATCAAACTAAATTAACAAAAAAAAGTATCCATGATTTTCACCGGACGGAGAAACAACAGTGCAGTTCCACCAACACTCGAAAGTCGACAACTAGTTTGGAGTCCATCTATAAAATATCTGGGAATTCATGTCGATAAACAACTAAACCTCTACAAATACGTAAATGAAACAATTAACAACGCCCGAAAAGCAAAGGATACCCCAACAGAATACTTATATATAAAAACAATCTATCTATAGACATTCGATTTAAGAGTTATCTAACATACTTACGACAAACTTACGCTACACGACAATAGCATGGTATACATTCGTTTCCAAAAGTAACACCGTGAAAATTGATGTTTTCCAAAATAAAGCAATAAAAACGATCACTAGAGCCCCATGGTTCGTGAGAAACGAGACTTTAAGGCAGGACCTAAAACTTCCAAAATTAGATGCACGCTTTATAGCACTGGTTGACAACAAATACGAAAACATTTACAAATCCAATATCCAACATACTAAAGATATAGCACTACCGCTGGTCGGATATTTATAGAAGTAAATTCATTTTAAGAAATATACTGAATGGTTGAACTAAAATCAAAATAATGCTGGAAACAAGGCTAAAGATTAATGCTGTATTAGTCAGTTGGATTTGAGAAGTCTAGTACCGATTCATGTTGGTGTTAATTTTAAAGAATTCTAATGCAATCAAAGTATGCATGAAATCGATCTAAAATATAAATTTAGATAAACAATAAATTTCAGTGTGAAAACTGAACGATTGACTACGCCATTTACTATTCATCTGTAACAAACTAACCACATCCTCAACTTTTGGAAATAATTTCCAATACACAGACTTCGTTAATCTAATAAGGTGTGAGTGCTTAGTTCACGATTTTGTATTTTTGTGGGGTCGCCTTTTGTTTGGTTAATGCATAGAGACAATAAATGTGTATAATTTATTTGCATTGGCTGTAAGAAATATACTTCATAGCATATACAAAGAGCAAACAGCGGTAACAGAATCAGAGCAGGATCGTAGAGAAGTAAATATTAGAAAAGAAGTGAGACAGGGATGTGCCATATCCCCGATAATTTTTAACTTGTACATCAAAGACGTAATGAATACTGTCAAATGCAGGAAGACATTTGGAATTACGATGCAGGGTCAAAAGATTGATTTTTATTTGCAGATGATATAGCGATTTTAGCATCTAGCAAGAAAGAGTTAGAAACATCTGTTACTGAAATGGAAACAGGTCTAACAGTATGGTACCCTATGAGAGATAACAAATATAAAACTAAAATACTAGTATGTAAGCAAAGGAAAAATAAGTAAAAAATCAGAATGCAGATAGGAAAAGAGAACTTAAGAGGCTAAGGATTTCTGTTACCTAGTAAGCCAAATAAGGCAAGATCGAGAAAGTGCAAAAGATTAGCTCAAGGCTATGCTGCATTTAGCAAGAAAATGCAACTACTATGTTCAAAGACAACAAAAATAGAAACAAGGAAAGGATTTCTGAAAGCATATGTGTGAAGCACAGCAATGCACGGCTGCGAAACTTGGACAGTAGGGAAAGCGGACTGCAAAAAGATAAGCCTTTGAAATGTTGTGTTACAGACGTATGGTCAAGATATCGTGAAAAGACAAAGTTAATAAAAAAGTGATTATAGAAATGGTAGGGGAAGAAAGAAATATTTGGAAAACAGTAAAAAACAAGAGAGATAGGATGATAGACCACATACTAAGGCATGAAGAAATAGTGCGAAACATATTCGAAGCAGACATAAAAGAAAAGAGGTACAGGTAGACCTAGGTTAGCATATTGCATTGCACACAAATAGTCAAAGATGTAGGATGCGGAAATTTCAGAATAGAAATCTAGGGAAGTACGTGTCCAATCAGTTTCCAGTCTGTAAATCTAGTGACAAAAAATTATTGTACTTGAACCTTGTGATCAATATAAGCAACTACATAGGTGTTAGTTTGGCAATATTCTCAAATGATGTCGATTTTGTTAAGGAATTTATTAAAAACTATTAATTCGGCGTCGATAAATTAGACCATGAAGTGGGTTTACATACCGACATTCCAATCCAATTAAACGATGCGTTAAAATCGTAA
The DNA here is from genome assembly GCA_036346225.1 of Platerodrilus igneus. Lineage (NCBI taxonomy): Eukaryota > Metazoa > Arthropoda > Insecta > Coleoptera > Lycidae > Platerodrilus > Platerodrilus igneus. The sequence continues at coordinate 6,187,257 of JARFIW010000165.1, read as the reverse complement.
TGCACTTTGACAACAGTGTTTCGAGAATACATCTGGTAGATAAACCCTTAATCTAATGCACATGAACACGACTCACGACGTTAATAATTAAAAATATTAAGATAAAAGTATTTGATTTGTATACACAAGACCGTCGCATTCATCATGCTTCTTCACGCATCGGTAACCAACTGACTTCTCTCCCCTAGCGTCTTTAGTACTACAACCCACGACAAGGTGGCGCCTAACCCCTGCAGTTTCGAAATCGCACCGCTTAAAACTAACTACAAAACTAGTTTATGGCATTGGCGTAGGAATTAACGATAGATAAATAAATAACATGGAACCCTTAAGAGACCACATACTAATAGCATATCAGGGAAGGGACGTGCGCGGCACAGGATGTAAAGCACGGGACTTACGGCATTAAAATGTCTACACTTAATTGAGTATAGTGGATTCCGTGGGTGTGATTTTGAAATCACTTTTAACTATTCACGGTTATTCCCTATTCTTAATTCAGCTTTGCGATAATGCCAAATGTAGGTTGTTAATGAGATATAACACTTTTAGCCATGGAGAGTTCTCCAAGAATTACATCAATGAATATACTTAAAATATCTATTTTCAGGTACTGTTCAAAAGCTGATGATTATTATAAGCAACGACAGATGTTGGTTTTGCAATATTCCCAAGTAATATTGACTGTGCGAAACAATTTATTGGAAAACAATTAATTCGGCAAATGTCTAAATGTTGGCGATATTGGTAGCCACATGTTGCCTAACACTCTCCTCATACCACTGTATATCGGTGAAATAGGATATATATTTAGGAAACAATAGAAGGGGAACCGAGCTGTATTTAGGCTATAAAATTTTCAGGAAAATGTGTAGGTTAGCTCAGAATAGGAAACCATGAAAGTACGCGTCTAACTAGTTGCGGGACTGAAGACCTAATGGTGATGACCATGATGTCAACAATCTGTAGGAGATATGTAAATAGAATGTAAAAATTGAGAAACGGTTACTGCTTCTGAAATAACCAGAAAAAAGTTAATAAATTGATGTGTGTGGAACCATTGTCATTAATATTCTTCGCGATTTCTATTTACTTTTTAAGTTCTAAAAATTAATCAATAAATTGTTGCGTGTAAAACAGTTTTATATTAGCATTGTGTAATTTATAAAGGGTTCAAAGGTCGAAGTTCAGGACGTGAGCTACTCCTACTCATCCACTTAACCCATATTGAACTGTTTTACTTTATAAATAGTTCAATATTATTTTAAAAAAGCATAAGGTGGATGAAAATGACATGAGAAGTTAGTAAATACATGTTTATGATATAAACTGATCGACAGATTTGACTGGAAATGCAAACAAATAGGCATTATATTAAAACTATTCAACCGAACTAATACCCGTAATAGGGATCTTATATTTACTAATCTCTCATTTTAAATCTTCCACTTTATTAACTTTATTCAAATTTCTATCGTTCTAAACTCTAATTTTAGGTAGTTCTTAATCGGAGATTTCAAAAGGTAACGAGTTTATTCCTGAAATATTTCACTAACGCGAACGTCAAACTTATTTGTTAAAGTTGTATATATCACCTCCAAAAATAACAAAATAGCTATTGTGCTAAGTTTGTTATTGCGGACAGAGCGCAACTTTACATAAAATGAGTCTTTTTCATTTTTAAATGAGGTAAGAATAATATTCTGCAGTTTTCCAACTACAACTGTCTGTAATAAACTAAAACCTTCGCGAATAGAAAAGAAGTTACTATAACTTACAGTATGGCTTATTTAGACCAAATGCCTGTTTTCGACTGCATTTATATTTAAAGTCCTCGAACAGATCTTAACACTCCTATAGCGGTTGTGAACGTGAATGCTAACAGATAATCTCTAACACCGGCTTTCTTTAAAACCAAACGTTTAATTTCATTAAACATCAGATGTCTGATTAAGATATACAGAACAGCGTGATTGCAAATTAAATCCATTGTTCCTTTTCATTAAACTCTCAGTTTAGAATAAAGAATGATTTCTAATTTTGGTTTTAATTATACTTTGAAAAATATGCGGATTTTTCAAGTATAAATTTCACAAATGTGACTGCAAGAATAATTCGTTAAAAGATTGTAAAAAAATAATGTTTAAACTCAAGTAATCAAAATTATTATGCGTAATAGCAAATGAAACCAAAACGTCAACATATTCATTCATTAACAAACTTTGTGTTTTGAAATACGTTCAGAGAAACGCGTCTTTCAACAAACACATGGTAAATATAGAAATTTTGATTATATTTGGCATGCCTCTTGGTAGAATTTGTATTGCAAGTGATAAAATTTAGATCACTTCCGAATTTCGTTCATAGATGGTAAAATGAATTTAAATTGAGGAAGTTTGTGATTCGGCCTAGTTTTGTTGCTAAACACCTATTAATATTAAATTATTGAAATTGCTAACCTTTGTTTAACATCTCTTATTTATCTTGAATATTGACCAAACCAACGGATATCAGGAACGTTTGATAAGAATTCTAATTTACTATTCGTAAAAGGATTTAAAACAGCATTAAACACTAACAACGCAACCGCTAGCAATCAAGAAGTGACGTAATCCTTTGAAACATTACATATTCCAGCAGCCTCGATTAAGATTGCTCACTACTTAGATCTTGTAAAGTATCATCATTTTGTTTTCGACCTTACTTAAGGTCGGTTTGACGCAGCTCTAACTTCTTTTCTATTCTGTGCTAATCTAAAAAGTTCTACATGCCCTTCACAACCTAAATTAATGACCTTATATTCCAAGTCCTTATCACTAAATCGAACCGTTACGATGACCAGCCCCAAGTACCCCCTCTCGGAGATCGGAATAAGGGGGTATTTTACCACCGGACAAGAATTTTACTTGTGAGCTCTCCATCATACATATTTCGTGTTGTAGACCACGCATACCTGGGAAATATTGTGGTAGGTTCCCATATCTTTCCACTACGCAGTTTTTAAAGATTTTAGCAAAAATTCGTATCTGTCACGGCCAACCCCCAACAATCTTGTAAATTATTGAGGATCGCCCGAGACCAACCGACTCTCCTCCAATATCTCTTAACCAGCAAGGCTGCTGCCCCTTGCTGTGTCTTTTAACCGTCTTTACGATAAGCAGGCTTACAATAGTATTATTCTTTGTCCCCTGCTATATGGAAATTGTAAAATGTGAGATATTCGATTTGGTTATATTACAAAAAAATTGCCGCATTTTGAACTCTTTAAAATAAGTTTTCAAAATTTAATGTTCTTCAACGATTCTAAAATATTTCAGAAAAACGAAAGATTATTTTGACGGTAACTTCTGCATAACTTCAGCCTGTTTGAAGTTATGTTCATAATTTTTCTGGTTATTTCAGAAGCAGTAATTGTTTCTCAATTTTTACATTCTATTTACATACCTTCTACAGATTGTTGACATCATGATCATCAACATTAGGTCTTCAGTCCTGCAACTAGTTAGACGCGTACCTTCATGGTTTCCTATTCTGAGCTAACCTACACATTTTCCTGAAAATTTTATAGCCTAAATACAGCTAGGTTCCCCTTCTATTGTTTCCTAAATATATATCATATTTCACCGATATACAGTAGTATGCGAAGAGGGTTAGGCAACATGTGGCTACCAATATCGCCAACATTTAGACATTTGCCGAATTAATTGTTTTCCAATAAATTGTTTCGCACAGTCAACATTACTTGAGAATATTGCAAAACCAACATCTGTAGTTGCTTATAATAATCATCAGCTTTTGAACAGTACCTGAAAATAGATATTTCAAGTATATTCATTGATGTAATCCTGGGAGAACTCTCCATGGCTAAAAGTTTCATATCTCATTAACAATCTACATTTGGCATTATCGCAAAGCTGAATTAAGAATAACGAATAACCGTAGACAGTTATAAATGATTTCAAAATCACACCCACAAAAACCACTATACTCAATTAAGTGTAGACATTTTAATGCCGTAAGTCCCGTGGTTTACGTCCTGCGCCGCGCACATCCTTTCCCTGATATGTTAGTATGTGGTTTCTTAAAGGTTCCATGTTATTTATTTATCTATCGTTAATTCCTACGCCAATGGCCTAAAATAGTTTTGTACCTAGTTTTAAGCAATGCAATTTTGAACCTGCGGGAGTTTAGGCGTCACCTCGTCGTGGGTTGTAGTCTTCTATGGAAGAAAAATTCTGTTACTGCTTATCCAGTGACTTTTAGAGTTTCTGCTTGCACCTTATTTATATCCCTCGTCTTATCTTATTTACCTTTAATGCTATTTCAAACGCAGCTCTAAGTATAGGCTATCCCAAGTCATCCTTCTCGATGTCTGATTCCTGTTCTAGTGCTGTTAGTTCATGTTTTGTATATAAATTCGCTATACATTCTTGCAATTTTACCACTTTTTCTGTATTTTCTATGAAAATGTTTCTTCCACGTGTTAGTATTGTGGAAAAGTATACACAAAAACTATTAGTAATATTTATTTGAATTAACAACAAAAACTGACAGACCAAAGCACACCTGAGTGTACAAAGTTGCCATGGGGTTTGATTTACTCTAATTATAGTACATTATACAACATGCACCCCCAATCCTGACAGATATCTCAACTAAGCTAAATTTAACATCACAATAAAGTTTTTAAATTTCTCAGAACCCAAGGACTTCGTGAATACATCTGCCTAATTGTTCATCTGTTCTTAAATAAACTACATTGACAATTTGTTTAATTATTAAATCGATGACGAACTGAAACTTGACATCAATATGTTTGCAACTTTTACTATTTTCGAAATTGTGAAGTAATTTAATTGTGCGTTGATTATCTTCATATAAAGTAATCGACAAGGAATAACTTATTGCTAAATCATCTAACAAATTTCTTAAATAACTCACAACTTGCCATACATATTGCTACAAATGCAGATTCGATGTATGATAAGGTAGACTATTTCTTAAAACTCTAACAGATTAAATTGTTGTAAAGTTTGAAACAAGAACCACTTATAGATTTTCGATCACTCATATTGTTTACCCAATCAGCATCAGAATATCCAACAAAACCAGCTTTATCAGATACACTGAAAACCAACTTTGTTACGTGCCAATCAAATTGGCCCTTAAACATGTCTTAGGATAATTTTGATGTGCGGAAGTTTCGCGCCACAATTTCAAAAGACTCGGGGTGCGTATTTCCGTTACGTCACAGTGCGTTTGCGCCAGATCACACGTCAATAGTGGGTTGGACGAATAACCTCGCGCCGACGTGAAAAAGACAAAAAGTGGGGACAAGTTTCCTGTGCTCTCTATAACGTGGCTGTTTGCCTTTGATCTTCAAGGAGTGTGGTCGCGGCAGGTATCGTATCGTGCCTTATCTTTACCTATGTAGATTTCCTTGCCTAATTATCTTGTTTGTCGACCTTTACCATGTTCCCATATTTCCCTGCATAGGTAGGTAATCTGCAGCCACCTGGGAAAACCGTATTCCACGACCCTAGACGAGCCGGATGTCCATGTTCCGCCGGGAACAGTACCATCTTTAACTGCTGAAAAAGGGCCAGCATGCCGCCCTTGTGGACGTGCTAATGCCGTCTTAACCTATCCTGAAGGACGATTGGCGTACTTCGTGGGAATCTGGACCCATTATGTGAGTACTTCATAGTTTAATTTGATCGCGGATATAATCAATTGTCTTTAAAGTTATATGTTTTCCGATTATTGCGCAATATAATTTGTGCATTGGTGACGTCATTGACAGATGGCCGCGCTAAAGCCTGTGTAAGCTGAAGCTACCACCCGCCCGTGACGTCGCTTATTTCGCGCTTTTAACTGTAATTATCGACTTTTTAACTGTAATTATCGACTTTTTAATTGTAAGAATTATAGTATTTTTAAACCGTAAGAAATGGCGCCTTCAACGTGGAAATGGTGAACTTAGGGGTTTTTTCTTTGTTTTTAGGTTATAATAACTTCCTTAATAAAGATACAATGTATTAACTAATAGCCTTTTTACTAAAAAACATCGATTGTCTAATATCTGTTAACTTTGAATTTATTATACGTGTTTTGAAACATGCCACATTCCTTTAGTTGTCAAAATCAGTTGCTGTGGTAATAAAAGGTCAATACCGCCATTTTGAAATTAAAATATAACTTGATTATAAAATGTGTTTTTATATAATGTTTTACCAAATTTAGAATGTGCGATCTGTTTGTTAACTTCAATTATGTTGTTGTGTGATTGGTTTATTTTTGGATTCATACATAAACTTTTAGGAAACATCAATTATTTAACCCTACTTTTATGCACGTAAGTATATAAATAAATAAGTATTTAACTAATTTGCATCCCTTAAACACCGTTTATTATGAAAATTATCGATTTATATCAGATTAAAACATAACCCTTGTTTTTTCAAAAAACCATACATAAATTACCTTGTGTGTTTACATTATCTAAAAAAGTAATTTACCTGTTTGAGTAAGATATTTAAACTCGCTTTTAAAGACACCTTATGTTTAAAAAAACCTTTAATGTAGTGAATTGCTCCGTTAAAATATCTTTTGAAAATGCTAGATTACAGTTCTTGTTTTATTTCTTAAATAACACATTACCTGCGTGTTTTTATAATTTGGAATGTCTTTTTGTAGTTTATCAATGATATATCCCTTTATTAAATAATAACCTTGCCTCATATAGTTTTAAAAGCTGTTCCCTTGAATGTTTAAACAGTATAACCTATAAATGCGTTTTATAGAAGTTCTTGCTTTATATATAGCAACGAAATTACCTAACCATATTTTTACCTTTCAAAATGTTGTAATAAACTGCATCTCTTTATATCTTTTCCTTTGAATACTAAAATAAAGAAATTTCCGTTAACGTTTATTATTTAAACTTATTTATGATAGTTGTTTAAAACTTCTGCAATATTGAAAGAACATTCCAATAATTTGGAATACCTTTTGTATAGGTATCGTGGAATTTTTCTTTTATGTAGCGAGTATGATTTTGTCTTAATAGCATATTTTTTTTAGTTATCGATATTTCAACGTACCTTAACATCCATTAAGCGAAATTTACTGTCGGATTTGGTCGTATAGCTCTATAAGTCTAGAACAAGGCCCAAAGGACCAGTCGTAGAGCATTATAAGTCTAGACAAGAATTTGCTTGGTAAGTTTGTCGCTTTAGAATGTATGAATCATTTTTTTTAATAATGATGTTGAAATTTTTCCTTATTGGTTTGGGTAGAACTCAAATGAGGGCTTCCCATCCCAGTAAATATATGCTTTATAAAATATCTTTTTGTTTTTCAACAATTTTATTCGTGAATCGAGTTCTAAGTACTCGTATCTTTTCACATATCGATTTAAACCTCATTAAATGCCTTAAAATTATCTTTAAAATTGTTTAACCTTATGTATATCTAAGAGCTTTTCACGTTTATTTCTTTGACAATGTACCTAATGTTTTCTGCTCTCACTTAGCTTAATAACAACCCGCAGGTCGTTTGGCAAGATGGCACTTGCGTATCTCTAAATTCACTTTTGATGTTAGGCATAGGCCTGGCAAATTAAATATCGTACCTGATGCCTTATCTCGTGATGTTGTTTCTCTTAACCTTCCAAATTTAATCCCTGATACCTGGTACCTTAATATGATCAAACCCTCACTATTTACCTAATATTTTTTGTTCTCACCATCAATTAGTTAACTTTAATTACTTATTCCCTCTCTCATACAGTATATAATCTCTTACACGTTTAACTTTACTTACCTTAAATTAGCTATCTTTTTCTTTTGGTTGACCTTTCCTTGACCATACCGTTAAATATATATCACTTCATCCTCTACACCCCCCAATATAACTCTGTTGTTTCATTTAATCAACCGTCGAACTTTTCCTACTGCATATTATTCGGTTTTTAGTATTTTTCTAACGTCATTTAATTTTGTGTGGTAAATGTCGTAACTTTGGTTGTAATAACTCATTGAATTTTTATGATTGGTTTTAGCTGATGTTAGAGTGGATGTTTTCCTTCCTTGGGCTCACATAGGTCATGCGCAGCCTATGCCATTGAAAGAAATAGTTCATATTCGCAGTTGCAAAAAACTAGGATTGTCTATTCCATGTGTTTTTCCTCTGAATTATTGCAGTCGCCCACATTATACTACATCATTATTTCTTTTTTTTCTACTAAATCAACATAACTTATAAACATTTTTTTTTATTGTTTTTTATTGAACTTTGTGGTGAGGTGCTATTGCTTTTTATTGATATCTTATTAAATTCCCGGTTGTTTTAGCATATGGGGACAGTGTACCTGTATTTAACTGCTTATAATTGGGCATTTTTGTGTGTTTAGGGTGCTACCGTTTTGAAAAACTACCTTAAAACAGTTTGGTTTTGTGTGTTTGTATCTGTAATGATACTTTAAGTTGTCGTGTCAACTTTTGTCTGATTTTCTTATCGTAGTGGATGCACTCGTTAGGAAAATGATCGTACTAGTTCTCTTAAGAGCCTAGTGAATTTCAACCTATGATATACCTTATCTTGTCGGATTAATATCGCAGGTGGTCCTTCAGACTGCGCTGTGTTTAACAGGGACAACTCTACCTTCTCTCGGACGCTTGTCCAAAAACTATACTTTTTCTTATCCCGCTGTCTCCGCTATGCCTTATTCTTTTTTCGGTGGACCTGTTCTTGTCCCGGAACACCCGTCTGCCACATAAGAGTGATGTTCCCTCACTCCGAGCTACTGACTACATTGGCTGGTTGAGTAGCGCTTTGCTATCCACCTTTTTTTCTGTCTCTTTTGCTCAATGCGAGCCCTTCCTCTACTTTCTTCTACCTGGAAGTGCCTCTTATGCATTCCAAATAACCTACCTCCCTCTTTTTACCGTTCCTATTTCTACTGCCTTTTTCATTTCTGTTAGTCACCGTGTGGTTGCGCGGGAGGTTTTCACAGACACCTGGACCCCGTATCTGGGAATCTTTCGTGAGGTCATGCGGTGCCGCTGTCAGCGCATGAGCTCTGGCAGTGAAGGTATGTATGAGTGTGTGAATGTGTGAGTGAATGTGTATATATCTGTATACCGTATATACCGTGCGGGTATCGGGTAATTGTATCACCGATATCGATCAACGCAGGGTGCAGGGATGCACCCAAATGCCTTTGCCGGTCCCTCGTGCCGTTTTTGTAAACGGACCTGCTTCACAGGTTTCTCTTTTTAGAGGGCACGAGACAATCCCTATTTAACGGCTCTACCGGAGCCACTCTATCTTTACCTTATTCATTGTCTTGGGTAATAACTAGGCCAATACCTTTGTCTTGTTTATTATCTTTGATGATACACTTAGTTTTAATATCGTTATCTTACCGATTACCTTTAATAGTAACTTTAGTTGAATATCGTTATCTTACCGACTACTATTAGTAATAACTTTTGTTTAAATTCGCGTTATCTTACCTATTATCTTTAGTAATAACTTTTGTTTAATATCGCGGTACCTTACCTACTATCTCTAGTAATAACTTTAGCTTAATATCGCGTTATCTTACCTAGTATCTCAAATAATATCTAAAGCTTAATACCGTTATCTTATCCATTACCTTTGAGGATAACAATTTAAGCTCATTATCGTTATCTTATCTCTTATCTTTAACAACAATTTGAGATCTTGTCTTATCTTTTATCTTCCTAACGTGTGGTATTTATGACCAGACGTGGAATTATTTTTCTTGAAATTTAAGTGAAAAGCTAACCTGATGTAGAAATGTAATTTGTTAGGTTAGCATGTAAGGATTTAGTAGGGTGGTACTTTTGGTACATTTGTTGATTCACAATCACGTCATGGACAAGTTTTAAATGTGCATCGTTAGAAAACCAAAGTACCAGTAACAAAATTTGCTAGAGTGTATAGTGACTCACCCTGTGAACATTTTTAAATTTGGGCACTTCTTGCCAATAAAGAATAGTTTTTATGCAACCCTCATGTGTGTTTGCACGTAAGAACTATAATGTTAGCTTTAGTTTAGATAGGTTAGGCGACTTGTCGCATCAGTTTTAATTTAAGTAGTGTTTCATGCTCCCCGACAAATTTGTGCTGTCGATGATTAGTGTAGTCAAAAACAATGGGGCTACCTATTCCGTTTCCTGGTAATTCGGTAGACGTGTTATCGGTCAAAAAACCAGGTGGCGCCTTATATAAACATTTTGTAGGTTTTAAGTTAGGTTTTATGTAGAGTAGTTAGGATTTAGATTTTAAGCTGTTACTGTGCTAACAGACTCTTTCTTTTTCAAGTTTTTTCTTTTGTGGCTTTGTCGCGATTGTTACGTGCCAATCAAATTGGCCTTAAACATTGTTTTTAGTTTAATTTTGATGTGCGGAAGTTTCGCGCCACAATTTCAAAAGACTCGGGGCGCGTATTTCCGTTACGTCACAGTGCGTTGCACCAGATCGCGCGACGCGAGTGGAGTAGGGGAAAAAGTGGGTTTTCCTCCGCTCTCTGTAAGCGTTGCTTTTGCTCAAGAGTGGTCGCGTCAGGTATCGTATCGTGCCTTATCTTTACCTATGTAGATTTCCTTGCCTAATTATCTTGTTTGTCGATCTTTACCATGTTCCCGTCTTTCCCTGCATAGGTAGGTAATCTGCAGCCACCTAGGACGAATCCACGACCCTAGACGAGCCGGATGTCCATGTTCCGCCAGGAGCAGTACCATCTTTAACTGCCGAAAAAGGGCCAGCATGCCGCCCTTATGGACGTGCTGACGCCGTCTTAACCTATCCTGAAAGACGATTGGCGTACTTCGTGGGAATCTGGACCCATTATGTGAGTACTTCATAGTTTAATTTGATCGCGGATATAATCAATTGTCTTTAAAGTTATATGTTTTCCGATTATTGCGCAATATAATTTGTGCATTGGTGACGTCATTGACAGATGGCCGCGCTAAAGCCTGTGTAAGCTGAAGCTACCACCCGCCCGTGACTTCGCTTATTTCGCGCTTGCGCGATGTATTTATGAACTTTTAACTGTATTATAACTGTTTTTAACTGTAATTATCGACTTTTTAATTGTAAGAATTATCGTATTTTTAAACCGTAAGAACTTCGAATCAATTGTGGATTGTAGATATTTTTGTACTCTTAACAAGTGTTTAAAATATTGTTCAGTTTCACAATCCTGAAATTGTCCGAAATAGCTAATACAGTAACAAATATCAAGTCTACTTTTCATCATTACATACATCAAGGATCCTAAGAGTCTTTGACAGGGTAAGCTAGTTTAAGTTTTTCATCGGAGTTTTTTCTAAACTTAAATTCCTTTCAATACTTGATTTACAATCGTTGACATTGAATCTTTTTACTAGGTTTTCAACGGCAGAACACTGTTCTGTTAGAATGATTTTGTTATCAAAATTTCTTTCAATATTTATACCTAGAAAATTGTTGACATTGTCCAATTTTTTTATTTTAAAGGTTTCAAATAGTTTCAGCTTTTCATTGTTTAAAAATGCTATGTTGTTGCAAACCAATAAAATGTCATCATCATAGAGTAGTAAGTGACATACAATGTTCTGTTCAAGGTAAGTAAACAGACAATAATCAGATTTCGAACGTTTAAAATTCACTCGCCATAAAAAGGTTAAATCTTTCATTCCAAATTTTTTGAGCCTGTTTAAGACCATAAATAGCCTTATTCAATTTACATATTTAGTTTTATCCTCTTCACTTACTTTTAACTCTTCAGGAATCTTCATATATACTTTCTGATAACACCATCTAAGAATGCATTTTCGACATCTAGTTGTTCCATCAATAAGTCACAATTTACCGGAGCATGTATGTGCATCACATCCACGACATCTTATTCAAATCCTCTAGCAACAAACATAGCTTTATAAATCGTTTTGCCTTTCTCACCTTCCTGTTCCCTAAAAACCCATCTTTTGCTAATAATCGTTTCATCTTCTGGTTTGTTAACTAGTTTTCATGTATTATTATTTTTTAATGCACTCAGTTCATCATCAACAGCCTCTTTCTACTGTCTCCATTTATTACTTTTTGTTGCAAAAATTACTTAATAATGCCAAGCAACCATAATAGATATCATAATCTTCAAGATGGGTTGGTAATTTCTTATTTCTTTTTGGCCTCTCAGACAGTTTGTCTTCATCAACAATAATTTCATGATTTTCAACTTCATCTTCACCTTTCATTTCTTCGCTTTCATCAAGAACTTTGTCTCATCAATTCATTTTTCTTTCTATCAATATTATAAAAATTGTTGTCATCGAATACAACATTTCTACTTTGAATGATCCGATTTTCCTCTTCATTCCATAATTTGTATCCGTTCTCAGCATAACCGATGAACTTACATAATTCCTTTATCATCCAGTTTTTCACGTATAGAATCTGGTGTTCTAACATATGCTGTGCAACCAAACACGCGCATATTTGATACATTCGGTTTTTTCTTTATCCATAACTCGTAAGAAGTTTTATCTTTAACAACACACGACTGCGTCCTGTTTGTTACATAAGCTGCTGTAGGCGCCGCATTTTCCCAGAAGGTTTTATCTATTCCCGCTTTCATTATCATAGCTCTTGCCATATTTAGAAGAGTTTGATTCATGCGTTCAGCCACGCCATTTAATTGTGGAGTGGGGGGGGGGTGTATATAAAAGCTGAATACCTTTCTTTGCACAAAAATGTTTAGATGATGCCGATATATACTCACCTCCATTAACACATCTGACTTTTGCCAACCTGACCTCACAAAACAATGCTGTTACTTGAGCTAAGTAATTCTAAAAACATTCAAAAACCTGATCTTTTGATCTTATAGCATATTTTGTTTTCGAACTTATTTAAGGTCGGTTTGACGCAGCTCTAAATTCTTTTCTATTCTGAGCTAGTCTACATACCCTTCACCACCTAAGTCTCTATTAATTTGACTAATGTAGCTTTGTCTAGGTTTTCCTACTCTATTTTTATTTGGTAGTCTATAATCTAAGGTCTTACTAGATAGTCTCTCATGTCTTAACTGGTGCCCTATCATTCTATCTCTTCTGACCTTTAATTGTTTCCACATACAGGGTTCCTCACCTATCCTTCTATAAACTTCCTCATTTGTTACTCTATCTGTCCAACTAATCTTTAACATTCTTCTTTAACACCAAGTTACAAAAGCTTCTATCTTTTTCTTATCTACCTCTTTAATTGTCCAAGTCTTACTATCGTATAATAAATTGCTCCATACGTACGACTTTAAGAAACTTTTTCTATTATCTAAACTAATACTATTAGCTATTAGTAATCTTTCTTTATTAAAAACATTTTTTAGCTTGAGCTATTCCAGCTACTATATCTCTTCTGCTACGTCTGTCCTTTGTAATTATTCTATCTAAATAGCAAAATTCATCTACCTCCTCTAGCTCGGTATTACCTATTTTTAATTTTGGTTTAGAACTAGGCTGCACCTCACTTGTCATTATCTTTGTCTTTCCCGAGTTAATTCTCATACTATAGTTACTCTGTAGTATTTCATCTAAAATATTTAAAAACTCTCCTAACTCTTTTGTAGACTCTGCTATAATGGCTATATCATCTGCAAAACGTAACATGTCTATTTTCTGTCCCTGTACACCAATACCTATCTCTTTTCTTTCTCTAGCTTATAGCATATAGTATCGCAAACCTAGAAAAATCATCTATAAACGTCAAAAAATACGGATTATTATTATTATGTGATTCTGGTGTAGTAGGACCACATAGACCAGTGTGAACCAATTCTAATATTCTACAAGATTTTGTATGATATGGAAGGTTTCTCTGCTTTACACGAACACATATATCACAAATTCCATTGCCTTTTCATTGCTATTTTTGAAATTTAAACCATCTACTAAATTTAAGTTATTGATTCTAGTATCTAGTATCTAGCTCTATTGCTAAATTAGCGTTGCTGATGCTATTTGCAATTTTAAATTCTATTCTATATAAATTATTTACGCGTTCGCCTTGAACATATAACACATTTTTCTTAATAGTAATAGTACCAGCAACACAAACAATTTTAAACCCTACCTTTTCTATCTTAGATACAGACAACAGATTTTTTCTTAATTCAGGAACACAGTAAACATTTTCAATAGTGCTGGGTATTTCCATATTTTCAATAATACTGATTACCTTCAAATCTCCATAGCAAGTAGCAGCCATTAATTTCCCTCTTTCAGCAAGCTGTATGAATTTCGGCTCTTCGGGGTATTCCTTATTTATTAAGTATTCCTTTTTTAATGTAGTGATGACTCGCACCATAGTCAGCATACAACCAAATCTGCTCATTACTAAGACTTTCATTATCTCCGGATAAGTAGAACGCTACATTCTCTTTCTCACATTTTCATGTACTATCCTGAACATACTTTGTTTGAACTTTGCTGTTCCTAGCCTTTCTTTGGTTTCTGCAATTCACTGCTTTATGTCCAAACTAATAACATACATAGTATTTTATGCCACTTACATTTTGTATGTGACCAGCCCTACCACATTTATTACAATTGACAGTAGTGTTTAATTTGGTAGCAACAAATGAAGAAAGAACTTTATATTTCACCTAACTATATGCATTTTTAATATTGCTAAATTCTAGCAATGGTTTTTTCCCGCTGAAAGTTTTAAATCATCTTCATCAGACATTGTTGTGATTTCGGTAATTACATTTTATACTCATTTGGCATTGACAAAAGTAGAAAACACACCATTTCAGACTCCGAAATAACTGCTCCTAGATTTTTCAATTCTCTAGAAAGCTTATCATATTTACTAATGTGCTGTGGCAATTCATCCTGCAGATTATATTTTAAACTAACAAGTTCATTTAATAATAAGAATTTTTAACAGGTGCCCTTCTTTGCAAACACAATTTTCAATTTGTCTACCATTTCTGTAGCACTTTCAATATACTTTATGTACTCTAAATGTGAATCCACCACACTTTGGATAATTATATTGCGAGCTTTATTATCTTTCTTTTTCCATTCACTATCTTTTTACTTTGTTCAATATTATCTAGTACTGTATGAATCTTAGAAGCCCTCAAGGCAGATTCTACTTTGAATCTCCAATTATCAAAGTTGTTACCATTAAGTGGAAATATGCCATATTTATTTTCACTCATCTGAACTTTATTCATTTCCATTTTTTAACTTTGATTGTTACCTTTTTGAATACACTTTACAAATAGTTTTTGGTATCTTCTGGGCCCATAGCCAATGTTAATATTGTAGAAAGAATACACAAAAAGTATTAGTAATATTTAGTTGAATTAACCACAAAATACGGATTTACATCCCTAAAATTAATTCTAATTAGTTTGTATGCTTGGTCTGTCTTTCCTATTTCCATCTCATTTTGTACCTCTTTGTACTTTCCATCAATTAATTGTTCTTCATCATTTATAAATTTGCGAATAATTTCCCATTGTATGTCCTTGTATCTCTGTATTTGTTTCGTCTGGTCTGTTTTTAAATTTAAGCGCGGCCTTCATAATTATGACGTTGTGGTCATTGCTATATCTGCCTCTGGGTAACTTCCACAGTCGTCTCTTACTTGATTCCTAAACAGTTGTCGAACAAGACTGTAATCTGTTTGTAATCTTACTATATCTCCTGGCATCTTCCACGTGTATCGTCTTCTAGCACGATGTTGAAATATTGTGTTTGCCATGGTTAAATTGTTTTTGTCGCCAAATTCTACCAACTTATTTCCCCTGTCGTTTTTCGTCCCTAAACTAAATAAATCTACTACCGCTCTTTCCCTACTCACATCTACCACTGCAATCAAATCTCTCGTAATTATTAAATTTTCGTGTCCTTTTACACATCTTAGCATGTCTTCGATATTATTGTAGATCGCTTCCAGCTCTTCCTCACTGTAGCTAAAGGTGTGCATGTATACTTGTATTATTACCGTATTTACCTGTTTAGATTGTAGTCCAACCATGAGTACTCTTTCGTTTTTTTATGAGTAGTTTTCTACGCAGTGTCCTGTCTTTTTTCTCATAACTATCCACACACCGAAATTTCTTTTTTCTGATCCTGAATGAATTACCCTAAAGTTTTCGCTCCAAAAATCCTCCGCCTCTGGCCATCGAACTTAGCTGATCTCTACTATGTTTAATGTTAACCTATCTCTAGGGCGGCTAGTAAAGCTATCGGAATAAACTGCGATTATTTCACCTTGTCCTTCGATATGCGCTGGTCGGTTGCTTGCTGTGGAATTATCTACTTGTTTGTGTAGCATGCCGCGAGAATACTGGGGACTGTAAAACCAATAAACTCAGCCTTTTAATGAAAGGAATTACAACTGACACACTACATTTATTTATTGATATGAAAAACTATTTTACACAAAGAAACAAGACATTTTGTAATGTAGCAGGAACGTCCTACCACACTGAAAATTGAACAAGAACTGTTACTGAACTCTGACGGAGCCGTCCGAAGACAAGACTACCGATCATAAACGGAGGAAACATTTGCACTCATAGGCGTACCACAGAATGCGTAGAAAGTTATACAAATTAAACTAATATAAATTAATAAACTAATAAACGCTTTAACATACCGCCCGCCTTGAAAGGGGGACCTTTCAACAAAATAGTTGATAGTAAACAATAGGCATCCAAGCTATGAATTATATGAACCAATGCAAAAATATACAATCTAAACAAAATAATCATGCACAAAGCAAAATGAACACAGAATAAGTCACTTTTTTTTTTTACAAAGACAAAATATAAATGTAATTATAACAACTTATAGCTAAGACAATGAACCTATTTTGTAGGATAGAGCTAACGCACAGTAGCGCACAAATTGCAATTTGAACATGCTTGCACTCACTCGCGCACAATAGGAAGTGGGCACAGTTTTGAAAAAGAACGCTTCACTGTTCCATTTGCAGTTCTTACTGAAGCGACTCGACTGATACCGTCAGCGCCAGGGTGGACATCGATCACTCTGCCAAGTTTCCAATTTAATGGCGGAGAATTGTCCTCCTTAATAAGGACTAGAGAATCGGCTTCCAGTTGAGAAGACGTCGCACGCCATTTGGAGCGCTGCTGTAACTCGGATATATATTCTTTATTCTATCTCTTCCATATGCTTTGATGGAATCTTTGAATTTTCTGAAAGACTGCAAGTCTAGATTCTTGTATTTGAGACAAATCTGGATCTGGCAAAGAAACTGAAGTTCTACCAATTAAAAAATGTGCAGGCGTCAGTGGCAACAGGTCACTAGGGTCTGCTGATAAAGGAGATATTGGACGGGAGTTTAATGCGGACTCCACCTGTGTTAGTAAAGTGCTCATTTCCTCATAGGTAAATAATGTATTCCCAATAACTCGCTTTATATGAAATTTGGAAGATTTTATGCCGGCCTCCCAAAGACCACCAAAATGTGGACTTTGGGCGGGTATAAAGTGCTAGGTTATACCTTCAATAATGGTTGAATCAGTAATTGTATGACATTTTTCCTTTAAAAACATACCTAACTCTTTAAGCTCAGAGTTAGCACCTGTAAAATTTGTCCCATTGTCAGAGTAAACATGCAATGGTTTACCGCGACGTGCTGTGAATCGCCGAAACGCCATTAGAAAAGTTTCTGTAGATAGGTCAGTGACCAACTCCAAGTGCACTGCCTTGGTAAAAAAGCAAACAAAAAGACATAAATATGATTTTGTGGTCTTGAAGCCACGACCCTTGCGATCCTTAACAAAAAGGGGACCGCCATAATCGACTCCTACTATATTAAATGGAAAGGATGGCTTAATACATGAAGATGGTAGATTACCCATAAGGGGTTCTGTTACCTTAGGTGAAAAACGAAAGCATCGTACACATTGATGTACGACTTGTTTAATTAGATTCCTACCGCAAGTGATCCAATACCTTTCTCTGAGGTTAGCAAGTAACATTTGAGGGCCTGCATGAAGCAGCCTGATATGCTCTTGTGTAACAAGAAGTCTTGCAAGACGGTGCTTGCCGAATATTAGCAATGGAAATTTTTTATCAAACATAAGTTGTGAGTTGTGCAGTCTGCCACCAACTCTAATCATGCCCCTCGAATCCAAAAAGGGATTAAGCGATAACAATGATGAAGTCTTTAGGGGAGCACCCCGTGATAACAATTTTAAATCATCAGGAAAAGATTCCTGTTGAGAGCGCTTAATAAGAACTAGAAGGGATTCTTGAATTTCATTAGTTGAAAGAGATCCGATCCTGAAAAGCGTGCAGTCTTGGAATTCAAACAATTATTGCGAAAGCGCAAACAATAAGAAGTAACTCTCACAAGTTGAGTTAAACTTGAATAAATGTTAAACGGAAAAGGGTCAGGTGAACTGACTGTAATACAGCGAGCTTCCCTTTTCATTTCAGGAAGTTCTGTACATGATAACTTGAAAGTAGGCCATGAAGATTCTTCTTCAGTGAGCCATGATGGACCATGCCACCATAAAATAGACTCTTTCAGAGCTTGAGGAGTTATTCCTCTTGAGAGAATATCTGCAGGGTTATCTTGAGTAGGTACATGGCGCCAAATGCCCATCGACGTCAATTGTTGTACATCTGCAACCCTGTTACAAACGAATGTATTCAAGAGATTAGGGTTGGCCTTCAGCCATCCTAATACAATTGTTGAATCTGACCAAAATATATAATGAGAAATGGGTAATTGTAATGCCTTTGAAACTTGGTCAGTCTAGCTAAGCTAGCAGAACTGCTCCGCAAAGCTCTAGCCTTGGTATTGTAAGAGGTTTCAGAGGAGAAACCTTTGATTTTGAACACAGAAGATTAACATGCAATCTCCCATCTTGATCCATCGATCGTACAAAAATACATGCACCATATCCATGTAGGGATGCATCGCAAAAACCATAAAGCTGAACATCAGTAAATTCCTTGCATAAAATATGACGAGAAATTTTCAAATCGTTTAAATTGACGAGATCAGTACGATAAGAACTCCATTTTGCTTGAATGGTTTCAGGAATGAAATCATCCCAACCCAATTTTTCAATCCAAAGTTTTTGAATCAGAATTTTAGCTCCTAAAGTACAGGGACCAAGAAGTCCTAAAGGGTCGAAAATTTGTGATATTTCGGAAAGCATGCTACGTTTAGTAGCCTTGAATGTAGATGCATTTGAAATTGTAAACATGAAATTATCGGATTCAAAACACCAAGTCAAACCCAATGTACGAGTGTGCTCATGAGAGCCGAAAGCAAGAACACCAGGATGAATATCCGAATCTGGAATTATGTCTAGAACTTGGGGATTGTTAGAAATCCATTTTTGTAGTTTGAAGCAGCCTGAATCAAGAACTTGTTTTACATTCCTGCAAAGATCACGAGCACCTTGAAGCGTACTACTTCCTGTTAAAAGGTCATCCACATAAAAGTCTTCCTTAATGGTCTTAGAGACTTCAGGAAATGATGTTTCACAGTCGTGACCCAGCTGAGCGAGACAACGAATGGCAAGAAAAGAAGCGGATGCTGTACCGTACGTAACTGTATTTAAACTGTATGTACGAATGGGATCTAAAGAACAAAAGCGCCACAGGATCCTCTGCAAATTTCTCTGGTCAGGATTGACGAGTACTTGTCTGTACATTTTCTGAACGTCAGCCGAAATTGCAAAGGCATGTTTGCGAAAACGAATCAGAATCGAAAACAAATCTTGTTGAATGGTTGGACCAACCATTTGAATACTATTCAGGGAATGCCCTGAAGTCGTTTCCTGAGAACCGTTAAAAACAACTCGCAGCTTCGTTGTTAGACTGTCTTCCTTTATCACGCCGTGATGAGGGAGATAATAGGAAATTACAGAAGAGCTAGGATCAACTATAGACATATGACCCAAGTCGATGTACTCTTGCATGAATTGTGAATATCGAGCAAATAAATCTGGATTAGATTGTAATCGTTTTTCTAAAGAAAGAAATCTCTTTTGTGCTGTTTGAAGAGAATCTCCCGGAACCTCAATGGACTGTTTGAGTGGGAGAGAAACTGTGAAACGACCGTCAGCAGCACGACGTGTGTGCTGTTGGAAATGTGCCTCGCAGGCCTTTTCTTCGGGTGTGTGAACCCTTTCAATAGGATAGTGTTCAACTTCCCAGAACTTACTGAGAATAGCTGAAGTGTCATCAACAGAAATGTAATTGCACTGAACAGTGTGCGATGCAACAGTAGCCATAGGGCCAGAAATAACCCAACCTAAACGAGTCTTCTATAAGACTGGAAGATCAAGACCCAGATGAATCTGTCCTACACAAAGAAGCTTCCAAAATGTAGACGAACCCAACAATACATCAATGGTGCTAGGCTTGTCATAACTGTTGTCAGATAATCTGATGTTATCTGGAATTTTGATGCTATTACGTTTGACAGAGAATGTAGGCGTGATACCCGTAATCTCATCAAGAACTAAACAGGAAATATCTATAGTGAAGTTAGCGTGAATCGCCTGGAGTTTAACGTCACACCTTGAATGTATGCGAGAAGCGGCTTGTCCTAAGCCTGAAACTGTGATATATCATCATCACGTGATTGAAGGTTCAATTTCCTGCAAAGATCTGACCGTATGAAGTTCGATGGTGAACCGGAATCTAAGAGGACTCTGACTGTGTGAGTGTTACCATCACTGGAAGTTATCTTAGCCGTAGCAGTTGGCAACAAAACTTGAAAATCGTTTGAACAGAAAGCGGAAATTGCTTGGTTTGTTTCTACAGGCGTGGCTGTAGGCGTTGTTTGTTCTGAATTATTTTCAGATTTGAGTTGAGGCTTGTCCTCATGCAAAAGCGTATTATGTTTACCTTTGCATTTCTTGCATGTAAAGTTGGAAGTGCAATTATTGATAAAGTGTCCCTTTGAAAGGCAATTTAAACAAACTTGGAGCGATTTTGCTTTTGAAAGTCTACCCTTTTACGATAACTTTATAAATTCATTGCATCTATACAATGCATGGTCGCCTTTGCAGACAACACATGATGCTGTAGTTGAAATGAAGGATTTAGAATGTGCCTTTGATGGCCTTTCAAGTACTACTTTGTTTTGCTTTGATTCTAATGTTTCTAGAAGATTAGCATTATTTTTTAGAAACTCTTTGAATTCTGAAATTGTAGGTAGCTCTGACTTGGAAGCACTCCTGGAAACTTCCCATTCACGAAAGGTACGGGAATCCAACTTTTTGGATACAATAAAAATTATCATGAACTCTAGGAGATTTTGTTCTGAAGACAATGACTTAAGAGCTGTATAATGTTTGAAAAGAGTATCGTTAAATTGTCGCAACTTTGATGCAGACTCTTTAGAGAGTGGCTCAAGATCAAAGATGGCTTTGAAATGATTGTGCACTAACATGCGAGGATCGTTGAACCGATCGCAAATTGCCTTCCAGCCTAACGAATAGCTTTCAGAGCGAAATTCAAGCGATTTGACAATCTGGCTTGCAGATCCCGGTCAAACTGGCTTTGAGATAATGTAACCGTTGAACGTCGGTCAAAGAAGAGTTCTCGTGAACAAGACTTTTGAAAATTTTATAATATTCCAACCATTCGGAACTTTCGCCACTAAAACTTGGAAGAGAAATAATAGGCAAGCGAATTGAAGGCCCTGAATTGTTAGAACTTGATTTACTACTACTTGATGGGGAAACAGAACGATGTTTTGTACCACTTTCATAGTTTTGTAATATATTTTCAGCACGTGAAATTGCTGCATAGTATGTTGATTCAAAAGTCTCATCGCAATCCGCATTGGGATCAGCTTCTAAGATCTTGAAGTCAACATCATAAAATTCAGAAAGAATTGCCATTACATCATTTAACCTTTGACGTAATTCCACAATTTGCGTTGAATTGACAGCTTCATTTGCTCTTTGTTTTGTTTCAAGCAAGTCAATATGCTTTAAAAACCTTGTGAGCCAACACTTGATGTAGCCTCTGGTTCTAATAAAGGACTCCATCTGAAAGTGATGGTTATTCAAATAGTGTAAAAATGAATACAAAATATTGACACCACGCCGTGGTCCCTTGAAATATTCTACGTCCTATGTGAACGTAAGTTACAAATGTGAGGCTAAACCTGCATTTATTGAAATAATCAATACTGAATTTTAAATGTGGGTGTGTATATATAAACTGGCAATTTTAAACCCTTAAAATACCTTAAAGCTAAATAAAACACATTTCTTTATTTGCTGCAAATAAAAGATGAGCACAATATGTTCACAGGCGGTTGGAAAATGAAATCAGTAAACAAAGAACTTACCCCTGACCTACCTGCGTATGCGTGAAGAAACTTGTTTCTTTGTACTTGACTTGGTATTTATTAGTTACTATCTCTCTCTTGCGCAAGGCAACTTTGAAAATGCAACTTGAATATTGGTATGGAATGCAAAGCTTCGGTTTAGTACATCCGTTGCTAATACTTTCTTCTCTTATCATACACGTTCGTCTGAAATGTAGAAAGAGAAAACGTACCTTGTATAGTATAAGTATTATATTTGTAGATAAATTCCTTGGATTTTATAACTTCTTGTATTTAATGCTCGATAATTACAGCTGTGAAAATATGATTAAAACGTCGTTGACAAAATACCATTATTAATATAATATGCGGTGAGAAGGCACCATGTAGGGCGGCTAGTAAAGCTATCGGAATAAACAGCGATTATTTCACCTTGTCCTTCGATATGCGCTAGTCGGTTGCTTGCTGTGGAATTATCTACTTGTTTGTGTAGCATGCCGCGAGAATACTGGGGACTGTAAAACCAATAAACTCAGCCTTTTAATGAAAGGAATTACAACTGACACACTACATTTATTTATTGATATGAAAAACTATTTTACACAAAGAAACAAGACATTTTGTAATGTAGCAGGAACGTCCTACCACACTGAAAATTGAACAAGAACTGTTACTGAACTCTGACGTAGCCGTCCGAAGACAAGACTACCGATCATAAACGGAGGAAACATTTGCACTCATAGAATGCGTAGAAAGTTATACAAATTAAACTAATATAAATTAATAAACTAATAAACGCTTTAACACTAACCATTTGAATTTTCAAGTTCTTTAGCTTATCTACTTGCTTCATACTTCTAATTATTCCGCTCCACACGTTCACTGAACATCTGTGCTGATTATTAATTATTCCAAATTGACGAGGGTTGGAATCAGAATAATAATGAAAATTTCGCGTATTAACAGATCCATTGCTGTGAAACGTACATTCGTCACTAAATAAAACAAAATTAAAAATGTTCTCATTTTCTGCCACTTTGTCTAATGCTCACGCGCAAAAACTCGTTATTTAAAATTGTTTTCGGAGAGTTCTTGGTAAAGTTTGATTTTATAATCATGTAAAGAATGTTTATTAAGAATTCTTGGGCAGCTTGTTGTGGTTTTTTGATATTTGACTTTGACTTATATGAGGAGTTTCTATTACATAGGCAATAACCTAAGCTAGAGAACCTAAAAATCGAAATGAATAGGTTATCACTAGACAAAGTAGGGATCAGCGAAGTTCGGTGGCCAGAAGCGGGGGATTTTTGGAGTGGAGACTTCAGGGTAATTTATACAGGAGCAGAGGAAGGAAATTTGGGTGTGGGGATAGTTATGCGGAAAAAGATAGGATACTGTGTAGAAAATTACTTACAAAAGAATGAAAGAGTACTCATGGTTAGATTAGAATCTAAACCGGTAAACACAGTAATAATTCAAGTATACATGCCCACCTCTAGCTACAGTGACGAAGAGGTAGAAGCGATATACAAAAATATCGAATACATATTAAGACACGTAAAAGGACATGAAAATTTAATAATTACGGGGGATTTTAATGCCGTGGTAGGTGAGGGTAGGGAAGGAGCGGTAGTAGGTTCATTTGGTTTAGGCACGAGAAACGACAGGGGAAATAGGCTGGTAGAATTTTGCGACAAGAACAAATTAATCATCACAAACACATTATTTCAACATCATGCTAGAAGGCTATATACGTGGAAGATGCCAGGAGATATAAGAAGATATCAAATAGATTACATTCTTGTTAGACAATGGTTTAGGAATCAAGTAAAAGACTGTAGAAGCTACCCAGAAGCAGATATAGATACTGACCTCAACATTGTAATTATGTAGGCCGCACTTAAATTTAAAAATCTGAAAAAAAGGGAACGGAAAAAGGTACTTGGACGTAGAAAAACTAAAAGATAAAGATAGTCAAGAAATATTCGAAAAAAAGTCAAATGAATTGCTGAATGATATCGGGAAAATATCTGATACTAAGGAAGTAGAAACAGAATGGAATAACATTAAATCCAGCCTAGACATGGCGGCCAGAGATATTCTGGGGTATACACAAAAAGAAAATAAGAAACCATGGATAACAAAGGATATCCTGAATTTAATAGAAGAAAGACGAAAATACAAAAATAAATCAGACGAAACAGGAAAACAGAGATACACAACCATAAAATGGCAAATTATTCAAAAATGCAGGAAAGCTAAAGAACAATGGATTGATGAAAAGTGCAAATAGGTACAAACAAAGATGGAAATAGGAAAGACAGACAAAGCATACAAATTAATAAGAATGAATTTTAGGGATATAAAACCGTATGGCAAAAATATAAGGGACGCACAAGGAAACGTCATCATAGAAAACGTAGAGAAAGTGGGTTGATGGCAAGAATATATAGGGAATTTATATGCAGGAGAGAAACTAACTGCATTAGAACAGGAATCAGACATTGAAAATGATGACATAGGATATCCTATACTTAGAGACGAGCTTGAATTAGCATTAAAGTGTCTGAAAAATGGTAAGGCGCCGGGTACAGAGAAGGTGCAAGCAGAACTCTAAAAGCAGCTGGACAAGCAGTAACAGAACGTCTCTTCCAACTTGTAAGCTATATGTATGAGACAGGCGAGATACCCAAAGATTTCAAACGTAGCATCATAGTAACTATACCAAAAAAGATTTATAGATAGATAGATAGATAGATGTGAAAATTTTCGTACAATAAGTTTGACAGCACACGTGTCAAAAATATTAACTAGAATTGTGCAAAGACGAATGGAAAAACGGGCGTAAGAAATACTAGAAGAAGACCAATTTGGGTTTAGGCGAAACAGGGGAACACGGGAGGCTATTTTAGCTCTGAGAGTGATAATGGAGAAAACAATAAAAAAAGTGGAAAGCGTGTATATAGGGTTTGTAGATCTGGAAAAAGCATTCGGCAATGTAAAATGGAAAAAAATGTTTGATATACTCAAAAAGATTGGATTGAGTTATAGGGATAGACGAATAGTACATAGCTTATACAAAGAGCAAACAGCAGTAATAGAATTAGAGCAGGAACATAGAGAAGTAAACATTAGGAAAGGAGTGAGACAGGGATGTGCCCTATCACTATTGATTTTTAACTTGTACATAGAAGAGGCAATGAATACTGTCAAATGCAGGAAGACATTTGGAATTACTATGCAGGGACAAAAAATTGATATGCTTAGATTTGCAGATGATATAGCGGTATTAGCGTCTAGCAAGGAAGAGTTAGAAGCTGCTCTTAATGAAATGAAAACGGTTCTAACAGAGAAATACCGTATGAAAATTAACAAAACTAAAACTAAAGTTTTAGTATGCAAAGGTGGGGCAAATAAATCAAAAACAAGAATACAAGTATGTAACACGAACTTACAAGATGTTAAGAATTTCTGCTACCTAGGAAGCCAAATAACGCAAGATGAAAAAAGCACAAAAGATATAAAACAAAGATTAGCACAAGGCCGTGCTACATTTAACAAGAAAAAGCAACTACTGTGCTCAAAGACCACAAACATAGAAACAAGGAAAAGATTGCTTAAAACATATGTGTGGAGCACAGCACTGTACGGCTGTGAAGCCTGGACAGTAGGAGAAGCGGACAAGAAAAAGGTAGAAGTCTTTGAAATGTGGTGCTACAGACGTATGATGAAGATATCATGGACAGACAAAGTTAAGAACGAAGAGGTACTAAAAATGGTAGGGGAAGAAAGAAATATGTGGAAAACGGTAAAAAATAGGAGAGATAGAATGATAGGCCACATACTACGGCATGAGGAAATAGTGCGGAATATATTAGAAGCAGAGATAGGAAAAAAGAGAAGAAGAGGCAGACCTAGGTTAGACTACTGCACACAGATAGTAAAAGATGTAGGCTGTAGGGGGTTTAGGGAGATGTGTAGGCTAGCCCAGAATAGAAATCAATGGAGGTACGCATCCAACCAATCCCAAGATGGATAAACTAATGACGAAAAGATAACTGTGCTTAAACATGATGATTATTATAAGTAACTACAAGAATTGGTTGGGCAATATTCTCGAATAATGTTAAGTGTGTGAAAGGATTTACTGGAAAACCATTATTTCGGCAAATGTCTAAGTGTTGGGGGATCTTGGTAGCCACAGGTTGCTTAACCTCCTTCACTGAATCCCGGTAAAATAGGGCATAAAATAAGAAAACAATAGAAGGGGAACGAGCTGAATACACATGCTGTGTAAGAATTTCAGGGAACTATGTAGGCTAGCTCAGAATATAAATGAGTGCAGGCACGTGTCCAACCAGTTTTGAGACGGAATACCTAATGACGAAAAAATAAGCGCAGATAAATCTGATGATTAGTATAAACAACTAGTTGTTGGTTGCGAAATATCTCCAACTAATGTTGGCTGTGCGAAAAGATAAATTGGAAAATATATTAAATCGTTAAATGGTTAAGTGTTGGGGGAACTTGGCAGCCACAGGTTGCTTACCTCCCTTCACAACCGTTCATTTACATTTCCAATGCTCCACCAGAAGGTACTACATTGGCCAGGAGGGGAGTTTTTTGTTGCCTGAAAATTTAGAATTTTGCCGAACGCTTGCCGTTCCAGGCAAGTTAGGGATCTTTAACGTGCGTGACAACACTCACACACGGGACCTCCATTTAATCTCTCATCCGAACGAGGGCGTAATATTTGTGAAAAATGCTCACCTGCCATTTTTCAAGCAGTCGGCCGTGTCGGAATTTGAACCCGGGACTTTGGGATCCGTAGTCTTACGCTTACTACATTAATCCACGGCGACGCCTTCCCTTCACAACTACTAAAAGTCGGAGAAATAGGGCGGTTAACTGTAAAACAATAGAAGGTGATCGAACTGCATCTAACAAGAAAGAACAGCGCCTATGAGGAAAGGCAACAAACATAGAACAAGAAGAAAATTGTTGAAAGCCTATGCGTGGAGCAAACCACAATATGCCTATGAAATACGGGCAGTCTGAAACACAGACAGACAAACGGTAGCAGCTTTTTCAAATGCTGTGCTTCAGATGTATGAGGACGATAGCATGGACACACAAGGATAATAACAAATAAGTTATAGAAATAGTAGGGGAACAAGGATATCTGGGGAAAAAGAGAAATAGAAGGGCGGAATACGTTCTAAGACATTTTGGGGAATAGTATGGGATATATTACAAGCAGAGATAGGAAAAAAGAGGTAGATGTAGACCTAGATGAGATAGTTATAGATGCAAACTGTGCAAATTTCAGGGAAATCTGTAGGTTAGTTCAGAATAGGAAACAATGATGGTACGTGTCTAACCAGTTCTAGGACTGAAGACCTAGTGATGATGAGGCAATAACCTCAAATTCGGCGTCTTCATTTTCTGTCACAAGTTTTATTTTCTTTTGATTTTCATACTTAAATCTTCCTATTTGTTTAAGTTGGGCCAAGCACGCTTATATATGATTTCTCTTAGGGAATCCTTTGGCACGTGATGCCACTAAACAGTTTTGCCGAAATTTTCCAGGAATAAAAATCATGTTGATCCGTTTTAGAAAAACTTTCATTCTGAATTGTAAAACGAATACATACCACAAACTATCACTATAGGACGATTTACAAAAATCACTGTTGTAAATGAATAACTGACAATCATTATAATTATTCTGACTTGTCAAAATAACAAAATTCCATGGGTGACCACGGAATTTTTGATAAACAAATTTGTTAAAATCAGTTTGCATTTCGAAAATGTACGTTTTCAATGGAAACGTAAACAGTTAGTTATAGCAAATTATAATAGAAGTCGATAAAAAATTAAATTTTACATCTGCCATTGGCATAAAATACCAGGTGTTCTATTTTAATTAAACAAGTTGTTACCATTCAAAGCTTCCGTTTATTTACCAATGATTTTCGTACACCCTGTATACATTAGTCAACGTTTCAGAAGTGTTAGACAAAACCTGATCAATTACTTAACCACAAGTCAAATTTGGTTTAAAAAAACCAAAAGTAATGTTGAAAATTTAATTGTTAAAATTATTGCTACATTTTCACAAAATATAACATTTCAAAAGCTGTAAGCTTCGGAAACCTAACAAAACTCGTTTTTACTTTGATAGTAGAAACTGAAAATAAAATAATATACAGGGTGTTCCATTTAAAAAAAAAACAACTTTGATGTGTTTTGTGTCCCTTGGAGATCCTGTATATTACGAAAATAATTTTAAAATGTAGCTTCACTAGGCCCATATCCATCTCAAAATGCAAACTCCTTTCAAATCAAGTAATTTAGTCATAATGCTTTGTGGCGTATAACGTGAATAACTCTGTATATAGAATAAAGAAGTGTTACACTTTCACTTTTCATAACTATTTTATAGTACCGCATTTTTAAAACAAAGGTCTCAAATTGTCAATATTTGAAAGATTAGAGAAAAGTGTAAAAAGTAATGACTGCTTACTTATTTATCAAATAGATTTTGGATTTCGTCATTGCCAAATCTGGTCGTAGAAATTTAATCAAGTGTAGAACTACTCCACTGTCTGCAACAACTCACATCATCTCTAAAAATAAAGTTGGGTTTTGTTTAAGACTACGTTACTAGTTTCCTTCTACGCTATAACGCAAATAGTTACAATATGCGACAAATAAACTGCCATTTGTGTAAATTAATGGTCTTAAAACTTTCTATTTGAAATCGATTATCGCAAGAAGTAGCGATTAAACCCATTGCTTAGACATAAATTTGTATTGGACTGGAGCTGATAGTAGTTTTAGCTACATTTATTAGTTTTATGTTTATTAAACACAAACATGTAGAAACCAGTTAGGTCAATGTCAAGCCAGCCCACATGCACCAATAAACAATAAACACAAATATTTTGTATTTAGAATGTTAGAAAGTTATACAAGGTTTATTTATAAAATTGCTAATCGAAGTATAAAAATTACAAACTAAAAGGTTAAGGAAGTTACAATGAATTATTCATAAAATCTACAGATTATGCAAATAACTGAGTTACAATAATACCTGGCAACAAACTTTTAGTGTTTTCATCTCAGGAAGGAGAGGCTGCACTGTATACCTTTAGCATTTAAACTGTTGTATACTAATTCAATTTATTACAAGTTCAAGGACTGAGACAACAACAAATCTATATATTTAATTCGAACATATATAATTATTGAGGATAGCTTCACTATTTTACAACGTTCTCTGAATTACTTGACATATACCATGTCCAAAATAAGGATTCTCGTTATGTGCATCTCGTAAACGACTTAAGATACAAATCCGTTTAAATGAAACCAAAAGTTGTGTAAATAAGGGACCAACTAAATGGTGGTGAAAAATTAGTTATATGACTTTTTTAGTTTTGAATTATTAGAAATTTACTAAACTTTTGACTTTTATTTTATTTTTTCTTAACATTATTATCAGTGCTTGGAAAGAAATATTAACACTGTACGGTATTTGTTTGCACACCTTAACGTGACAGTCAGTTTTTCAATTGGGCATTTTCTTTTTTTACAATCATGCAAAATTTTTTTAAATACGGCTCTGATTTTTAGAACAGCTTTTAAAAACATTTTTCATAGTCGCATGTACAACACCATCGTAGTAGTTTTGGATGTAAACCTGCATTGGTGTAGTTGTGCTTTGACGCTTGAATAGAACACATCGATCGCAAAAGCTATCTTCAACTACAACTTAGCTCAGGCTAAGACATATTGTACTTTTTAGTACAAACTTATAAGAATTAACGCTCTTATAAGAATTAAAACATTGCTTTTCTCAGGGTACATGGACGTGACGAACCCGAAGCGTGCTTCGGTGACGTTTACGAACAGTGACATGGACGCCGAATCTATCAAAGCTTGTCGACTACGAGAACAGCACTCTGACACAGAGACAGAGACAGAGACCAAACGGACACGCAAGACTGCAGACCACACCACCGAATAACAATACACGATCGTGCCTGACGTACCATCCGTTGAGCCGACGAAGATGCCTTTATCCTACGTCACAGCAACCTCCAATACGCCATCGACAAGCACAGCAAGACCTACGACCACAAACCCTACAAATACAAACAAGACCGACGCGACAAGTAACAGAATTCCGACTATCTTCATAGCTACATTTCCGGACTTTATCAAGCACACCAAAGAGACGAAACGAATAACGAAAGGTGACATCAACATACGAGCAACAGGACTAGCTGCACGAATACATGCAGCCGACGCCGACGAGTTTAGATTCGCACAGGACTACCTGAAAAAACACGCAATTGAATTCCACACATACGGACTAAAGATTGAACGACAACTCAAGGTAGTAATAAAAGGACTAGCTGCAAACATCACACCCGAGGACGTCACCAACGAACTACTAGAAAAGAACTACAAGATCGAACATGCAACCAAACTACAATCTAAGGACAAACAATACAGTAACACATACCTGGTAATACTGAAGACGAACCGACATCACAGACCATCCACGACATACGAGAACTTTTATACTGTCACGGCGTTAGGGTTGCTGCCTTCCAATCGAGGGTGGAGATTCCTGCGGATACAGACCGCGATGCATTTAAGTGCAGTTAAAGAACATTACGCCTCTGAATGCATCAAGAAACGTGAAACGATACCGACATGTGCTAACTGTAAAGGACCGCGCCCCGCATACTACAGGAATTGTCCAGTCTACCAACAACTTCTCGAACAGAAAAAAAGACACACCAACCACCAGCACCCATGCTCGCACAGAACACATCCGACAGATCCAACACAGACGAAGAGGAAGGTTGGACGAGAGTCGACCGCAACAAGAAGATACGTTCACGCAAGACCCCACGGGAAGCACCGACAAAACCGACTGAAGCAGTTACTGCAACCACATCCACCACACACTGTACACCAGAGACAGGACAGCTCCACCGACGTCAGCATGGACATCGCTCCCGAAAAACGAGAGAAAAGAAAACGCAGACGATCCACGAAAAACAGTCGACACCGACTACTACCACAACTCCTACAACAGAACCACACACCACCGAAAGGACTGCTCCAGTTGCTCCAGCACCTGAAGCAATCACGCCCCATATGAACACCAACCAGGACAGTAGCATCAACAGACTATTGAACAAAGCACTACAGTGGACACAAAGACTCATATCGACCTACATGGCTGGGGAACCCGTTATACCGCTTCTCCTGAAGGCACTGTGCGACATCTTCACGAAGGTTAATGGATAATCAACGAGCACGACGACAACTGCGACTACTCTCTTGGAACGCCAACGGAATCAAAGACAGAACTACGACACTTCCTGACCGTCCTGATATCGACATCGCACTACTTGGGGAAACGAAATTAAACAACAACACGCATTTACGTTCGCAAATTACACAATTCACAAAAAGGCAAGATTATCGAACCAGGACAAATATCAAGTGGAGTAGTAGCCGTACCTATTCACAGACGAATTACACCACACGCACTAGACCTTCCACAAACACAACTAGATGCTGCAGGCGTGGAAATTTACGCAGACGGATGACTACTGAGATTCATCTCCGTCTACTGTAGCCCAACCAGAACACTATCTACGCAAGACATCGACAACCTAACACTAGGAGACACCGCTACGATAATCATGTGTGACTTGTAACGCTAAACACGCCACATGGGATTCCAGAATAAACAATCGCGTCGAACTGACGCTCTTTACTCACTCACTTGGTAAAGACTTCGACATCACTTAACCAAACACACCAACAAGAATACCTCCAAATCCAGATCATCAGCCTGACGTACTAGACATAACACTATTGAAAAATATGCCGTACAACTTCACGACAGAAGTAATAGAAGACTTGAGTTCCGACCATCTACCGATATTAACTACGATTCACACAACGCCACATACACAAGAGACAAATAACACCGTGACATCAACAAACTGGAGGAAGTTCAACGAGTACACTTACAATACAAAATAACATCTGGAAACCCGACCGTTGATACACACGAACAAATCGACTCAGCCACAGAATATATCACCAATACGCTACAAAAGCACCAAATCACAGCACTACAACAAGAATCCGCAACACTAACAGACCACGACTTCCTGACTACTTTCTTGACATCATCAAACAGAACAGGAAGTTAGTCCGGAGGTGGCAGATAACGAGGGACCCAGCCATCAAAACCCAACTAAACGCAACACAAGCTGCACTTAGAACCCTACTAGACGAACACAATACGCAACTGTGGACGGAACATATCGACAATGTTTTCGAGACTGAAGGGAACTTACACCTACTCAACAGAGGAGTCATAAGAAGACATCAACTATCCAATACACCACTAGACGGATCAGACGGAAAAATCTACAACGCCCGAAAAAAGGCAAACATATTCGCCACAACCCTACAAAAAACATACTCGCCGAACCCGACAACACACCAACAACACGAAACACAAGTAAACAAAACTATGGACTAACTACCACAAATGCACCTAGAAGACCACATACCACTTATAACACCGAAAGACGCCAAACAAACAACATCAGCAACGGAAACAGAAAAGCACCCGGAAAAGACAACACCACAAACCAAGCACTCAAAAACATCACGAAATGCACACTGTCACACATCACGAGACTATTCAACGGCATACTCCTACAACGACATTATCCCAGAGCATGAAAGACTGCAATCCCAGTTATTATACACAAAACAGGAAAAACATGCACAAACCTGTCACACTACCGACCGATATCGCATCTCAGTGCGCTATCAAAATTATTCGAACGACTACTACTACTAAAACTGAAACATCACCTACAAGACCGACAAGAAGATTTGGCTTCAGAGAAGATCACTCGACCACACTACAAGTAATACACGGCATAAACCACATTGCAGAGAACTACAACAAAGCTCACGTCACGACAGCAGTATCTCTGGACATACAAAACGCATTTGACAAGGTTTGGCACAGAAGACTCCTGTACAAACTAGCAACCATACACCAAGTACCACTACAATACATACAGCTACTTGACAGCTACCTCACAGACCGAAAACTGCAAGTACGAGTAGACGGACAACTATTGCACGAAGTATTTATCACGGCTGGAGTTCCGCAAAGCGGATGTTTCTCAGCAGCACTGTTCAATGCCTACATACAAGACATACCATGCAACGATAACGTCGAATGCAGACTGTACGCCGACGACACTTTATTCATCACTACAACACGCCACCCCAGACTATCCACAAAAAAATTACAACGCCAACTGGACACCCTACCCGACTGGTTGGGAAAATGCAAAATAGAAATCAACGTCGACAAAACCGAAACCATACTTTTCTCACGACACAGACCACACCGACACCCTCCGCCAGCGTTTGAAGTGCCGCAACTGCCGTGGAAGAACACCATCCGATACCTCGGAGTGACTATCGACAAAAACATCTGCTTTCACAAACATCTAGACGAGACACTCAAAAAAGCAAGACAAACCAAAGGCTATCTACATTCGATGCTGACATTTGACAACAAGCTACCGACAGAAATACGGACCAGAATTTACAAAACACACATTAGACTGATCATCATCTACGGTTCACAAGCTTGGCTGACATACCTATCAAAGACAAACTTACGACGCCCAGAAGCATTCCAGAACATCTTCATTCGACTGATTACCGGCGCACCGCGGTTCGTCAGAAACGATACAATACGAAACGACTTAAACATTCCCACAGTACACGAATACTGTAGAACAAGCGCCACAAAAACATATCAAACAATAGACGACTCACCACACCCATCCATACGAGACGTCGCACCGCTACAAGGCACGCGACAAACAATTTAAAAACGCCCACGCTGACTGCTAGATGTGTAACATAACATCAAACAAAGGCACACCAGACCGTAAATAGTTGGCTAAATAAAAAAACAACTAGAACACAACACAAGACACACACCATTAGGTGAGAAACCAAACACCTACAACACTCGCACGATAAAAAACTATACAGACAAGGCAGCAAAAACCACAAGGTTAACGCTGACTACTAGACGCGCCCTGAGAGGGCAGGATCAACCAGGATAAACCTGCATTTTCAAAAGGTAAATTCAGTTATCTTTTGACGTGCTTTTATATTATAAAATAAAATAATACATTAAAGTAACATTTTTAAGTTGTATCTACGACATTATGCATCGTTTATAGTGCTCTAGAAAATTGTGTACGAATGAATGACTTTGAAAAGAGGAAAATAAAGCAGCATTTCTCGTAATTTCTTATTATACGCTTTTGTACTTATCTATCTCTTGTACGTTTAATAATTGCTTCAGCACATTGAGTCGGATTCAAGTATTTAATTAAACCCTTAACATACCCTTAAACTAAGTTTAAGCTTCCTTATTTGACTTTCTGAAATAAAAAGCCTTTGTTTGACTTTTTTAAACACATTAAGTATCAAATAAAAGTAGTATTAAGATAAGGAAATATTAAAACTAGAAGAAATAGTATTGTATATAAGTTTAGTAAAAAAAGACAATTGCAATTTGTGACATTCCGTTGAAATGTTTATAATTAAATTTTAATTTAATAGTTTATGATTTGATAAACCCCACCAATGACGT
Organism: Platerodrilus igneus; assembly: GCA_036346225.1. Taxonomy (NCBI): domain Eukaryota; kingdom Metazoa; phylum Arthropoda; class Insecta; order Coleoptera; family Lycidae; genus Platerodrilus; species Platerodrilus igneus. The sequence goes on along the minus strand of JARFIW010000165.1, from coordinate 6,152,141 downwards.
TAAGTTATTAACTTAAGGAATATAATGTTTAGGTTACATGCATTTTAGATCTCAGAAAAGACTATTTCTGTATCTAATATTGTTCATACACAAAGGTTGCCAAATTCTTTATGGCGGTTTTTAAAGTTAGGAAATGATATGACTACCTTGTACTCTAAATGTTTACAGTTCTTTAATTTATTTGTTTTAGTTAATAATGAATAGCGTTCACGCTTCTGACCTCACTGTCTTGGAACGAAGTTCACACGGAAAATAATGCTTATTCAAAAAATGAAATCTGGTTGTACCTCAAGTATGATAATATTACATATAATAGATAAAAAAAGCAACTTCAGTAATTTCATATTGCTGTCTTAATTCGTGTCTTCGACTTTTGATGAAGATAACCTCGAATCGTTTTGTGGAGGGAAAGCTTTCGGTTAAGCAATTCGTCTTTACTAACCAAACAAACAACATGTAACTTGAGTAGGTTAGTTAACCTTGAAGAAGAGATGTCGAACTGATTAAGACAGTTAGTCGAAGTTTGAACAATACTCTTTCAGACTGATTACCTTAAACTTTAAGAAATTGCTACGTACAGCATTGGCCCCAGAAGATCTAGTCGATATTCCACAGAAATCTCGTTGAAGTACCCTCTGCATTTGACTTTCCAACTCTCCACCCGAAGATACTGCATTGTCCTAGGCAGCGAGTATCTTTTATCTGAAAATTTTTATTTTGCCAAACTCTTGCTATTTCGGGCAAGGTAGGGATTTTTAACCTGCGTAAAAACACACACACGCGACCTATATTTTATCTCTCATTCGAACGAGGGCGTATTTTTGTGAAAAATGTTGGCCTAATATTTTTCAAGTGGGGCGTGTCAGGAATCGAACCCAGGAGCTTAAAATCAGCAGTCATTCATGAACTTGTTTGACCCAAGCAACCGCCCTGGTAAAGCAACTCCTATATTTAACTTCCCAATGCTCCACCCCGAGATACTATATCGGCCAGTTGGAAAATTTGTTATTTAAAATTTTTAAATTTTGATGAACTCTTGTTATTTTCGCAAAATAGTGATCTATAACGTGCGTGAAAACACTCATACACAGGACAGTTTACCTCTCATTTGAACGAGGACGTATTTGGGGTCCGTGTCAGAAATTGAACCCCAAGATCAAGCGTCATTCGCGAATTTGTCTGCTCCACGGAGCTACTTGGTGAAGTATTCCACCAAAAATTCTGAAAACTACCGGAAACCTTAACTGTAGTAACAGGAATGGTTGCTGGCTAACTCAATAGGAAGGGTGGTATAAATGTTTTTGGAAGATATGTCTTAATCGGGAATTAGACGCGACCTAATCTCGAACTACAAGAATTTTTAGGGGAAAACCTTCAGAAGGCATAAAAAAAGAACAACAAATCCTGTGATCAGGAAAGCGATTCTGGCCTAAAATTCAATTGAGAAATAATCGAGTACACTAATATTAAATAAACCTATAAGAAACATTAAGAATAAGAACACTAATATAACTGTTAGAACTTGCTGGCTAAAAAAATGGTTTCCAAAAACTACCTGAATTTTAATCACGCCTCTAAGTAATTGCATAACATTTTATTATAACGAAACTGGAACTACTACCTTCACAATAGTTGTGAAAGACACCAAGATATGACTACTACATTCATAAACAAACACTAAAAACCAAATATATCACAAATTAATTAGTTTAATGGAAAACAGTTTTAGCAAACAAAAGTACAGTGTAATTTCTTAACTTAATAACAAGACCGTACTGTCGATACGTTTATAAATTTTATACGCTTAAGTAAAAAAAAAGTTTATTGATTTATAGTTGCTATAGGTTATAGTTTCAGAATTCTATCATAAACACCTGATGAGTGATTTTTGACTGTAAATAACTCGGGCACCTTTTTTCAAAGTTAACTAACTCCCTCAAATTACATGTTATCTGCTTGGATGGTAAAGACGAAGTGCTTGACCAAAAAACTTTCTCTCGATAAAGCAATTCAAGTAATTTTCCTCAAAATTCGGAGACAAATTAAAACTGGAATTTGAAATTAGTATAGTCGTTTATCTAACATGTGTAATATTATTCTCCTTGAGAATGCATTTAACTTAAAAAGTATATTTCTTTAAGAAAATAAACCTCATTGGTGGGACTTACCATTACATAAATTATTAAGCCTATTTTAATGAAATTTCACAAATTCACGACTTTGATATGTACAAATTGAAATTCAATAATATTAGTATTTTTATGTAGGTCAGACAAGCAGATCTTTTAAATAGCAAATTGCAAAACACATAAAGCGCTACTAAAAAGAAACAATAAATTTAAAAAGTCATGAACGTCTTTTATTTATTATTTTATAAGAAAGGATCACGAAGCTAAAACAATTTTAAAGTTCTGTAGTTTGAAGACGATCACAAATTGTAGCTATCAAAAATATTTACTTAAAACTAATAGAAACTAGAAGGAAAATTGTTGCAGTGCAACATAAATAATAGTGGACTTTGGTTTGTGTTGAATTTATGAAAGTTTAAGAAGGCATATGTTGATGCCATGATTTTGTATAAATTAAATTTGTCATATAGTTGTCATTAGTTTTTTGTAAAGAGAGATCATATCAAAAATAGACCTTGCCCTAAACTACAAGATTTATAGTTTTTATTGTGTGTACCTTGCCTGTCTACACCTCCCGCCTAATCTTGTAGAGGTTCTATTTCTTTGCATCTCGATTGCCAATTTGCGGATTAGCCAACCGCAACATCTTTATTTCTGATACATCTTTATTTCTGATACAACTTTATTTCTGTTTGCAACTAAGTTGTGTCTACATGCCAAGACAAGGCCGGCGTTTAAAAAGAAAGCCAAAATATTTAGAAGATTTCCATATGGATATTAGTCAAATGCCAAATATTCCAACAAGCGATGAAGAGAGCCTTAACAGTGGTGGCGCTGATTGCCCAAAGAACACCGCCAAAAACGATTCCGACGGTGGGGTTAACAACTTGCCTAAACAACTCGTTGACCGCCTGGATATTTTAGAAGCTAGGAATCAAGACTTAGAAAACACCATTAGAAAACAGTTTGAAAGTTAGCAATATGATGCAACTTTGCCGTCAGTTCCAAAAGATCCGCTTATTAGGCCTTATTGCTTACCTAGTCAAGCGGTAAATGTAATGCCTGTAAACAGTTACACTACTGCTGCGAAATGTATACAAGCACCCTACGTCGTATCTTTAGCACAGCAGTCAGTGCGTAGAATGTCATCTACGAGCTATAACGAAATGCCATTAATCGTCAACGAACCGGAAAGCCTTGCTATCTTGCGTACACCGTCGCATTGCTTCCAACCAACAGTTTGTCAGAGATCAATGCCATTCAGTAGAATCAATGATCTTCCAACAAGTTTAGCCAATGAACCTGCGACACATTCCTATTGCCAATCTAACGTTGCATATCCTGTAACTGCTGTGGAAAATACGTTTATATCACCACAAGTAGCAGTAAAGTCGAGCCAGGACACTGCAAAATTCCTTAAATTATATGATCTTCCAGAGTTTAGCGGACGCCCCAAAGACTGGCCAATTTTCATAAATGCGTTTCAAGAATCCACGGCTGCATATCAGTATACCTCTTTAGAAAATACGTTTCGTCTTCAAAAGAGTTTAAAAGGTGCGGCTCGTGAAGAAGTGGAAAGTTTGTTAATAAGTCCACAAGGTGTAACTGACGTTCTTGAACAACTTGAATTCAAATATGGTCGACCTGAAATTTTTATCAAATCGCAGCTTGAGAAGGCTCGGGATATTCAACCTATTTCCGAAAACCATTTGGAACGTCTAGTTAGTTTTGCTTCTAAGGTTCAAAACCTAACTATATTTTTGAAGAACGCAAAGGCAGCTCAACACTTGTGTAATCCCACTTTGCTAGCTGAGCTTGTTTCCAAAATGCCCATGTCCAAAAGAATAGAATGGGCCACGTATGCCGCTAATATAAATCCGTTCCCATCATTAGAGCATCTTAGTGAATGGTTGAAACAACTGGCTAGAATTATAGCAAAGGTAACACTGAACACACAAACGGCAGTGACGAGATCGCAACAACTACAGCCAAAGTATAATTCCAAACAGGTGTTCACCATGAACAAGAATAAAGCCACTGGAAGTCAAATCAAGAAGTGCATTAAGTACTCTGGGTTGCACCATTTGTCTCAGTGCGACGAATACTTAAATGGTTCTTCAGACATTCGATGGTAGTTGGTGAAAAAACACAGGTTGTGCTTTTCCTGTTTGTCTGAAGGTCATAGCATTCAAAGATGCCGACGCAAAAAACCCTGCCAAATGCAAAACTGTAAAAGAATCCACCATCCGACCTTACATGACAATACCTCACAAACATGCCGGGAAGAAACTACAAGTGCCCGTCCAGTAACAACAACGCGTGCAACATTCGATCCAAAAACCACGCAGTTGTTGTTTAAAATATTACCAGTTCACCTCATTGGCCCCAGTAATCGCAGCATAAAAACCTATGCGTTTATAGACGAAGGATCGGCTGTTTCACTAATGGATGAAGCACTGGCGTTAGATTTGGGTTTAACCTCAGAAAAGCGGCCACTCGCTTTGCAGTGGTTTGGAGGAAAGGTAGTGGAAGTATCATCTGTGTCCGTGAATTTAAAAATTAAGGGTGTTGAATCAGGAAAAGATTGGTATAATTTAAAAACATGCACCGTGCCTACGTTAGAGTTGCCAACTCAAACAGTAAATTTGAATGACTTACACAGTCGATACCACGAGATAAAAGGATTTTTTCGAGTTTGTGAATACGCCAAAGCCAATCCAAGAATTTTAATTGGTATCGATAATTGTCATATAACGCGCTGCTTGAAAACAGTACGTTGTGATCGTGAAGTTATTGCTGCGAAAACTCCGTTAGGTTGGGTTGTTTATGGTGTGCAGCCTAGCGGAAAATTGTATGATGGTTGCCACTTGTCAACTGTTATGCATATTCAAGAGGCAAAGCAATTTGAAATTGACCGTATGATAAAAGAGTATTTTACTACTGAAAATTTTGGTGTTGCCGTGCCGTCAGCTGAACCTCTTGAATCTAAAGAAATACTCAGAGTGAGGAAAATATTGAAGTTGACAACTAAAAGGATCGGTGACAGATTTGAAACTGGTTTATTATGGAAAGCAGACGATGTGACGTTACCAAATAACTATAAAATGGCATTTAATCGTTTGCGTTATATAGAGCTAAAAATGAAAAAACATCAGTCATTTTACGAAGCATACAACACCGCGATGACTAGCTACATATCCAAAGGATATGCTAGAAAACTAAGCCCAAACGAAATAGCTGTCAAAACGCCTAGAACTTGGTACCTCCTTCATTTTGCCGTGGTCAATCCAAATAAACCAGGGAAGGTACGCATCGTATTTGACGCCGCTGCAGCTGTAAACGGAATCTCGTTAAACTTAGTTTTATTAAAAGATCCAGATTTAAATCAACCGTTGAATGGCATATTGTTTAGATTTCGTGAAAATGCAATCGCCTTGTGTGCAGATATAAGGGAAATGTTCCTTCAAATTAAAATAAAAGAAGAAGACCTGCATTCGCAACAATTTCTTTGGAGGAGCGGAAATATGGAAAAACCAGTCAAAACATATGTAATGACGTCAATGGTGTTTGGAGCCTCATGTTACCCATGCAGTGCCTTGTATGTTAGGAATAAGAATGCCGAGGAATCGGCAATAGCGAGTCTGAAGTGATGACAGCAATAAAAGTCAATCACTATATGGACGACTTGGTCTCAAGTTTTGACAGTGAGGAGACAGCGCTACGCATAGGCGGCCGCGTTAGGGATAAGCACGCAAAAGCTGGATTTGAACTTCGAGGTTTCGTGTCCAATTCTAGCACAGTACAATCTGTTTTAAATGGCAATCAAAACCCTATGAGTGCCGTAATTAAAATTAATCCAGTTGATACTATAGATAAAGTGCTAGGAATGTACTGGGGTAGTAGCAACGATCAGTTCTGCTTTAAATTGTATTTACATCGAGTTAACCCGAATATTATCAAAGCCGAGCAGTGCCCAACCAAACGTGAATTTTTGAGCTTGGTGATGTCAATATATGACCCGTTTGGAATGCTTGCCAACCTTACAATTTATGGAAAGGTACTGTTGCAAGAATTGTGGCGCGTAGGTGTCAAATGGGATGAAATGATTCCTAATGAAATTCATATGAAGGTCAGACAGTTTGTAAGAGCTTTACAAAAGGTAAAGGACTTCCTCTGGAATCGCCATTATTCGAGTTATATAAAACAACCTATAGTAGGGGATAAAGAATACTACTATAGTAAGCCTGCTTATCGTAAAAGGCGATTAAAAGGCGCAGCAAGGGGCAGCAGCCTTGCTGGCTAAAAGATATTGGAGGAGGGTCGGTTGGTCTCGGGCGATCCTCAATAATTTACAAGCTTGTTGGGGGTTGGCCGTGACGGATACGGCTTTTGCTAAAATCTTTAAAACTGCGTTGTGGAAAGATATGGGAGCCTACCACAATATTTCCCAGGTGTGCGTGGCCTAAAACACGAAATACATATGATGGAGAGCTCACATTGTAAAATTCTTGTCCGGAGGTAAAATACTCCCTCATTCGGATCTCCGGGAGGGGTACTTGGGGCTCGTCATCGTAAGAATATAAAACAACAGTTCGATTTAGTGATAGGGACTTGGAATGTAAGGTCATTACTTAGAGTAGATAAGTTAACGAATTTATTAGTCGAAATGAGAAAGGAAAAGCTGGACATTTTAGGTATTAGTGAGGTGAGATGGCCAGATAGTAATGACTTTTGGAAAGATAATTATAGAATAATTACAACTTCTTCAACTAATGGACAGGCAGGCTTAGGAATAGTGTTAGGTAAAAGATTAGGGCATAAAGTTAAAGAGTACTTACAATTTAGTGATAGAATAATTATGGTTAGATTGAGTACAAAACCCACAGACACTGTTTTAGTACAGGTTTACATGCCAACAACTCAGTACGAGGATGAGGAAGTAGAAAAGGTATACGAGGATATAAATAGTATAGTGAGAAAAGTAAAAGGAGATGAGAATTTAATAGTTATGGGCGATTTTAATGCGTCAGTGGGAGAAGGTAGTGAGGGAAAAATGGTAGGAAAATTTGGGTATGGCAGACGAAATGATAGAGAAGAAAGATTAGTTGAGTTTTGCCAGGATCATAGATTAGTAACTGTAAACACCCTATTCGAACAACATGTTAGGAGAAGATATACCTGGAAAGCGCCAGGTGATAGGGCTAGATACCAAATAGATTATATTTTAGTTAAACAAAGATTTAGAAACCAAGTTAAAACTGTCGTAGTTATCCAGGGGCTGACATAGATAGCGATCATAACTTAGTTAAAATGAAGTGTAAACTAAAATTCAAAAATTGAGAAAGGTTAAAAGAGAGGATGGGATCTAGGTAAGCTTAATGATAGTAGGGTAAAGAGGAATATAAACAAGTATTAGATATTAAGAGCAAAGAGGTAGCTGTAGGAGGAACGTAGAAAATAGATGGAAAGAAATAAAACTGACTGTACATGATACAGCAACACAGACTATAGGTAAGAAAAATAGAAGCGAGAAAACCGTGGGTAACAAAGGAGATATTAGATTTAATAGAGAATAGAAGAAAGCTTAAACCTTTCAGAGAAGTGGATAGTGAAAGTAAGCAAAAATATAATACAGTTAGAAATACGATAGTACATGAGTGTAGAAAAGCTAGAAATAAATGGATGGAGGAGAATTGTAAGGGAATACAAGATGATTTGAGAGTAGGTAAGACAGACAGGGCTTACAGGGCAGTAAAAAGTTTTTTGGGGAAGATAGGAAAAAATATAATGGTATTAGAGACGAGAATAATGAGCTTCTAATAAATAAAGTTGAGATAGCAGATAGATGGAAAAGATATTTAGAAGATTTATATAAAGGAGACGATATGGATGAGTTAGAGAACGACCAAGAAGAGGATGTAGAAATAGGGTTCTCAATATTAAGAGAGGAATTTGATAGAGCTGTTAGGGATCTTAAATTAAATAAAGCACCAGGGATAGACGATATTCCCGCAGAATTAATAAAATATGCAAGTCAGAAAACTTTAGACAGATTATATGAACTAGTGAAAGTAATATATGACACAGGTGAGGTTCCAATAGATTTCGAAAAAAATATTATTATTCCAATCCCAAAAAAGTCAGGAGCTGATAGGTGTGAGAATTTTAGAACAGTTAGTTTAACTTCTCATGCTTCCAAAATACTAACAATAATAATTAAAAATAGAGTAGAAGCTTTAACTGAGAATTATTTAGGCGAAGACCAATATGGTTTTCGTAAAGACAGAGGGACTAGAGAACCGATACTAATGATTAGGCTAATTATCGAAAAAGGTTACAAAAAATAAAAGACTCATTTCGCGTTTGTAGATTTAGAAAAAGCATTTGATAGGGTTAATTGGATTGTTATGTTCAGGGTTTTGCAAAAAATAGGAATCTCTCATAGGGATAGAAAAATTATTTACAGTCTATATAAAAACCAAAGCGTAGTAATTAGATTGGATGAAATAGAAAAGGAAGCTAAGATTAGAAATGGTGTTAGACAGGGTTGTATACTGTCTCCTTGATTTTAATGTTTATATTGAGGAAGCTTTAAACTTAGCTAGAGAGAAAAGAGATAGGTATTAGTGTACAGGGACAGAAAATAGACATGTTACGTTTTGCAGATGATATAGCCATTATAGCAGAGTCTAGAAAAGAGTTAGGAGAGTTTTAAATATTTTAGATGAGATACTACGGAGTAACTATAGTATGAGAATTAACTCAGTAAAGACAAGGATAATGACAAGTGAGTTACAGCCTAGTTCTAAACCAAAATTAAAAATAGGTAATACCGAGTTAGAGGAGGTAGATGAATTTTGCTATTTAGGTAGTATAATTACAAAGGATGGACGTAGCAGAAGGGATATAGTAGCTAGAATAGCTCAAGCTAGAAAAATGTTTTTAAAAGAAAAACTTACTAATAGCTAATAGTATTAGTTTAGATAATAGAAAAGTTTCTTAAAGTCGTACGTATGGAGCGTTCTACTATACGGTAGTGAGACTTGGACAATTAAAGAAGTAGATAAGAAAAGATAGAAGCTTTTGAAACTTGGTGTTATAGGAGAATGTTAAAGATTAGTTGGACAGATAGAGTAACAAACGAGGAAGTTTATAGAAGGGTAGGTGAGGATCCCTGTATGTGGAAACAATTGAAGGTCAGGAGAGATAGAATGATAGGGCACCAGTTAAGACATGAGGGACTATTTAGTAAAGTCTTAGATTATAGACTACCAAATAAAAATAGAGTAGGAAGGCCTAGACAAAGCTATATTAGTCAAATTATTAGAGATTTAGGTTGTGAAGGCTATGTAGACCTTTTAGACTAGCTCAGAATAGAAAAGAATTTAGAGTTGCGTCAAACCGACTTTAAGTAAGTTCGAAAACAAAACAAAATAAAATCAGTTAACTAAATGTCACCAGGACATAACTCACAATTAGTTAGCGGTCTGGCATGTTGGTACGTTTGTTGCTAAGTACCATAACATATAATTTAATAAACGTCACCATGACATAACTCACAATTAGGTAGCGGTCTGGCATGTTGGTAGCGTTTCGTTGCTTAAGCCTTACCATAACATGATAATTTAATAAACGTCACCATGACATAACTCACAATTAGGTAGCGGTCTGGCATGTTGGTAGCGATTTGTTGCTTAAGCCTTACCATAACATATAATTTAATAAACGTCACGATGACATAACTCACAATTAGGTAGCGGTGTGGCATGTTGGTAGCGTTTCGTTGCTTAAGCCTTACCATAACAGATAATTTAATAAACGTCATCATGACATAACTCACAATTAGGTAGCGGTCTGGCATGTTGGTAGCGATTTGTTGCTTAAGCCTTACCATAACATATAATTTAATAAACGTCACCATGACATAACTCACAATTAGGTAGCGGTGTGGCATGTTGGTAGCGTTTCGTTGCTTAAGCCTTACCATAACATATAATTTAATAAACGTCACCATGACATAACTCACAATTAGGTAGCGGTCTGGCATGTTGGTAGCGATTTGTTGCTTAAGCCTTACCATAACATATAATTTAATAAACGTCACCATGTCATAACTCACAATTAGGTAGCGGTGTGGCATGTTGGCAGCGATCTGTTGCTTAAGCCTTACCATAACATATAATTTAACACTTTTCCTTTTTGAAACGGATAACCAGGTTATATTTCATTTCCCTATAAATGGTAATCATGTAAACATGTTAGAGTTATTTAACAACCATCAGGTTGCTAATATCTATGTAGAGCCAGCTGGATAGGAAAAAGATAGAAGGATATAGGAAGACCTAGGCCAAACTATATTAGTCAAATTATTAGAAATTTAGGTTGTGAAGGATATGTGGAGGTTTTTAGATTAGCACAGAATAGAAAAGAAGTTAGAGCCGCGTCAAACCGACCTTAAGTAAGGTCGAAAACAAAATGATGATGAAAACAACTGACACAATTCTTGAGCTCCATGTTTTTGTCGATGCGAGTGAGATTGCTTTTGCCGCAGTCGCCTACTGGCGTGTCCTATGGCAAGATATTATTGAAGTTGTTTTATTGCGGGGAAAACTAAGTGTGCACCACGAAAGGTCTTGTGTATTCCTCGTTTAGAACTTCAAGCGGCGTTAATAGGTACACGTTTTCGAAATGCAATTATAGAAAATCACAATGTGCAGCCAAAAAGGTCTTACTTCTGGAGCGACTCTAAAACGGTAGTTTCCTGGATAAAATCAGACCATCGACAATTTAAAACATTTGTAGCACTTCGAGTAGGTGAAATATTAGAATCAACGCATGAGAATGACTGGAATTGGTTGCCGACAGCATTGAATGTGGCCGATGCGGGAACTCGTACTAAGTACCCGATAAATTATGAAGGGAATAATACATGGTTAATGGGACCCGAGTTCTTAAAACAAACTGAAGAGTTCTGGCCCAGATTTGTTGACAAACAAATACCTATTGAATGTTTTGAAGAGAAACGTCAATGTCATGTGATTAGTTTAGATACGGTTATTATAGATTTTGCTAAATATTCCAATTTTCTTCGTTTAGTACCAACAGTTGCTTGGGTGATCAGACCTCTTCGTGTTATTCGAGAAGCTAGTGGAAATGGGAGCCTAAAATACACAATAGCCGCTCTATCCGTGCAAGAGATTCAACTTGCTGAAAAAATATTATGTAAGGTAGCCCAGCGTCAAGTTTTCAGTAGCGAAATTGATGATCTAAAAGGTAATCGGTCAGTTTCAAGTAGCAGCAGCATATTTACACTTAACCCTATGCTAAACGAAGAAGGTGTACTTTGTGCGTATGGGAGAACCGATTATGCTTCAGCATTACCAGAGTCTGCACGTCGACCAGTCATACTCCCTAAGACCACGCTTTCACCGATTTAGTCGCCTCATGGTATCACAATAGATTTCACCATCAGAACGAAGAATTAGTGATTAATGAAATAAGAAGAAATTACTGGATATTGCATGTTAGAGTAGTTGTGAAGCGAATTAAAGCAAACTGCATTCAGGGCAAAATTAGAAAGGTTACACCAAAACCTCCTATGATGGGGCAGTTACAAGCGGATCGTTTGACACCATTTGTAAGACCATTTACTTACACTGGTCTAGATTATTTTAGTCAGTTGCAAGTTACTATAGGAAGGAGAAGAGAAAAGAGGTGGGCCGCATTATTTACATGCATGACAATTCGCGCGGTACATATAGAGCTAGCCACTAATCTATCAACAGATGCCTGCATATTGTGCATAAGAAATTTTGTTAATCGTCGCGGGGTCCCTATCAAGATACGCTCAGATATGGGCACTAATTTTGTAGGTTCTGATGGCGAGCTACATAAGGTTGAAGATATATTCGACATGGCCTATATTCAGAACGAACTTTCAGTTCGTAATATAAAATGGGAATTTAACTGCCCAGCCAACTCCAGCAGTGGTGGATGTTGGGAAAGGCTTGTCCAGTCGATCAAAGGGGTACCTGCGATAGTGCTGAAGGAAGTAGCTCCACAGGTGGAGACTTTACGCAGTCTTTTGATAGAAGCTGAAAACATTATTAATAGCCGTCCACTTACTCACATACCGATAAATGCAGATGACCCGGAGCCGCTTACCCCTAACCATTTTTTGCTGGGTACAACAAATTCTACTCAAACTCCAGGATCAGAGACAGCATCTAGTAGCCGAAAGCAATACCAGATAAGCCAGCAACTAAAGAACTGCTTTTGGCGTCGCTGGATACGCAAATATTTGCCAACTCTTACAAAGCGGGCTAAATGGTTTTGCCCCAAAACCGTTTAAAGAAGGGGACCTGGTAATATTTAATGATGAGGCCTCTCCCAGAAGTCAGTGGCGGAAAGGCGTGATAGTAAATACTTTTCCTGCTAAAGATGGGCACATACGTATAGTTGAAGTTAGTACGAGCAGCGGTGTTTTAAAACGTCCTGTGTCAAAATTAGCCAAACTCGATGTGATAAGTAAAGCTTGATAGCTTTACGGTGGGTGGAAATGTTGCAGTGCAACATAAATAATATTGGACTTTGGTTTGTGTTGAATTTATGAAAGTTTTAGAAGGCATATGTTGATGCCATGGTTTTGTATAAATTAAATTTGTCATATAGTTGTCATTAGTTTTTTGTAAAGAGAGATCATATCAGAAATAGACCTTGCCCTAAACTACAAGATTTATAGTTTTTATTGTGCGTACCTTGCCTGTCTACACCTCCCGCCTAATCTTGTAGAGGTTCTATTTCTTTGCATCTCGATTGCCAATTTGCGGATTAGCCAACCGCAACAAAAATACTGATTTTTTAAAAATTGATTAGGTTGTACTAATTCATCATTATAAAATCCGCCCGTTGATTATTAAGTTTTCTAACAGTTATTGTTGGTATCACCATCATCGATGACTAGAATGTGAAGAACGCACAGTGCTATAAAGCGATTATTGAAGGTACAAGAAATGGATAAATTTGAGTACTATTGTCCATCGGCTTTAACTTTAGGATGACGTCACAATGGGAAAAATGCTACGTTGCCAATGTTAGTTTAAATTCTAATATAGCGTGAAAAATACACGAATATTCCCATGGGCGAAAGGAATTGGTGGCAACACCGTACAGAACTACCAACATTTATGTGTTAAATGAAAGTATGCTTCAAGCGAAATTCTAAGTATTCCTTAGCATGCAGATTTCAACATTTTATTACTACATTTGACGTCATTCTAAAGTTAAAACGAATGAACTATATCTAAATACGAAATCGTATAAGAACAAATTATGAGAACTGATGCTTTATTTTTCTTTTTTAGAATCTCTCTATTATAACCGATTTTTTAAAGAGCAGCATCCAAAGTTATATCTAGCGTTGTAGAAAGAACAAAGATTTCCGAATATATAAGAACTAAATCTTGTTCATATATCTACTATCCAAAAAAGTTGGTGCAGCTTTTCTTACACAGAGTGCCGTGGATACATTTTTAGTTATTTATAGATATCACTTGTTCATTTGAAGTCATTTACCTTTGTATGTATTTCTCTTTTATTTGATGCATACAAATTTTCTGGCAATTGTATAATTAATATTGTGATCATCATCATTAAGTCTTCAGTCCTGGAACTGGTTAGACGCATATTAACCTACACCTTACCGTCCAATTTCTTTTCTCTGATCCTGTATGAATTATTCTAGTCTCCGCTCCAAAAATCCTTTGCCTCTGGTCATCAAACTTCGCTGATCCCTACTTACCTCTTAGTCTATCCATTTCGATTTTGAAGTTTTCTAGATGGCCTACTTGCTTCATACTCCTGGTACTCCACGCTCCGACTCGCAAAATCTTTCTGGTTCTTCTTTTAAGCTTTGCGATCACCTCCCTCATTGTAATCCCCTTCCGGATATACGAATGGTGGGACTATTTTAACTCCCTAATCTTTTATCCCAGAAGATTTTTTATAACAATTTGTTCTTATTGTGAAATAATTAAAAATGGCCGTAAACAAAACATTAATTCGAACTTGTTTATTCTATGAGTACGAACGACCAAAGCAGCCCAGGTGGCACGTAATATATGTACCGTATTCGGATATGACTTCTGTAAGCGATAACACGGAAGCGGTTTAAAAAATTTTTCTCGGGAGATTTCAGTTTTATCGATGAAGCATGTTCTGAAAAACTGAAAATCATTAATAACGAGAATCTGAAAGAAATTGTGAATACAGATTCCAGTACTATTCGGTTGCACTTTCACCAGCTATGGAAGACGTGCAATTGAAGCAAATGAGTCCAAGGCGAATTGTTAGATGAAAATAATGGAAGCCGCATTATTATTTGTTCATCAAACTTCTCTCTTTTTTGCACCAAAAAGAATTTTATATTTTGTTTGGTGGATAAGTGCCGGATTTGTCCATTATGAGTTTTTGGAAACGGGCTAAACCATCAATGTAGTAGTCTATTGTAATCGGTTTCAGCGCGTATAAGCAGCGCTCATTCAAAAATAACCTTTTTTGATCAATCGAAGGAAACTGCTGTTCTTACATAACAATACTAAACGTCATACCACAATTGTGAGCCGGTAAAAATTTCTTTGCAACTGGGAAACGTTACCAAACTCATCTTATTCTTCTAACATTTTTCCAAGTGATTACTATTTGTTCCTATTTCTTGACAATTGAATGGGAATAGATAATTCAAAATTCGAGTTGTTGTTATGAATATGTGGTCAGCCAATTTTTTATTCCAACAACATTCTACAACACCGTCATATAAAATTCGGTGTCGCATTGGCAGATCATTGAGCGCGATAGTGATTACTTGGCTGAGTAATAGTGTATTACTGGTTTGTATAAATTTTTAAATTTTTCCATCAAAAACTGCACGAACTCCTTTGGTTACCTGATACTTTACCAACAATGACAACAATGGGTGTTAACAGCAAAATGAGTTTGTAATAGTTTGTCGTAGATTGAATGTGTATGCTTGTTGCTGATTTCAGTAGTATTAGGGTCAAAAAAGTCAATTGTCGCTTTCCTATGCTACATTGTGCTTTTTAAACGGTCAGTTATCTATACAATTTATAAATCAAGACAATTTTTTCTCAGAACTTGTAAAGTAAACCAATCATCATCAACATAATATCTTATTCGATAAGGAAATTAAATAAAAAACTGACTATCCTTTAATTATATTTTCGCTCCCATTTAAAATAATCAGAAAACTGAATGTTAAAAATGATTCTATATATAAATTTTATTATTAAGTTTGAATAGTCGTCCATCAACACATTCAAAAATTATTTCCCAACAACGGGATTTGCATAATTCTTGTATAGTTTGTCGTCAATATTTTATCGTTTATTTGTTAGCGTACTTTCAAATAGATTTTTAATGTTTGTGGTATAAAATTAATAACAAACAGAATTTTTCAAGTTACTCCATATATCACATATTGATCGATACTGCTACTAGACATTTAGAGAAAATAATGAGCAATATTTATTGTATGTTTATGGCCGTTTTTGTATTTAAATGTAAGCAAGTAGCTTCAATTAAAGGTTAGGTATTATAAACCAAAATTTTATATGAATATTTGCAAAGTCTAGAAAAAATAGCTTAAAGCTCAGGTTCTGCAACGTATACATCATAAATTCTATAGACAATTTAAATCAAAAGTTGTCTTGTTTCACATTCCCAAATAGTTTAACAAGAACGAATAGGTCTCATTAGAGGTTTACTAAAAGCAATAGCGCAAAATTCACAGTAAGTGACGTGTCGGACGTGTTCGGACTGAAATGCGATGTTTATATAGATCTAACGAGCATATCCGTTAAAAGGAAGATTGGAAATCACAAAAAGAGCAAGGAATATAAAAATTAGATTCCATTTATCTACGATATTTGTTCACAGAATATACTAGAAGGAGAAAACTGAAACAAAAGCGACTTGTTGATTATTACATTTTATCCCGGTTCCAAAGGTCTTTTAGAAATCTAAAACATGTATTCAATCCAGATTTGTCAAGAAATTGAAAATTCTTGGAATTTTTCAAATCAAACGAATCGAACATTTGTTGAGCTACAACTTTTGCTACACCTAAACCAACAACATTCTCAGACGCGTCTGATGAGCCTGATAGTTTATTGTAAACTCAAGTTCTGAAAATCTTGCAACATTCCTTTTAAATGTTTATAATCGTATTTTATTTTAATAACCTTTGTATTGGTAAATCCCACCAATAGAGTTAAAGTTACTTCTTTCAAGAAATGCCATGTTTAGTTTATTTACATGCATTTCTGATTTAAGAAAGTATTAGATTAGTTTAGCACAGTAATCTATACTGTTGATATTCAAAGGTTGCGAAATTCATTATCGTGGTTTTAAGGTAGGGAATGATGTCATCGTTACTCTCTGCTCTAAATTAATGCAGTTTTGATTCATGTGTTTTGACTAATAATGTATAACGTTGGCACTTATGACGTCATCGCCGTGAACAAAGAATTTGCACACGCTAAATTATGCCGATTTAGGAAATGGTAAAGCCCTTTCTTTGGTTTCAGTTAATAATTTATCAAGCTAGTTCTACATATATTAGATAAAAAAGAACAAAATTAATTAAAAATCTAATCTTAATTTATTTTCCCGTATTCTAACGAAGATGATTCGAGTCGTTTTGTGGAAAAAACTTTCTTTTGCCGAAAATTTCGTCACAGGTATTGAAAGAGATAACATGCAGACTATAGTAGATACAGTTAGTTTCGAATAATTAGGTATCAAACTTGATTAATGTGATTAGTCAACAGAGTTCTACTACAGAGTCCTACTAGGTTGGTAAATATTTCTTTTAAGAAGAATTGGTTCCGTAAGTAGGTAACACCTTTATGTTGGAAAGGAAGGTTAAATAAAAAACATTTAACTTTTAAAAGAAATCTTAGAGTTTGCAGTAGGATCTGGTTAAAATGACTGACATGTTTGATTTCTTATCTAAAAGAATACACCTTTGAAAATAGTTGAAGGTGTAGGATTTTCACCAAAAAGCTATTTGATAGCTTATAATGTTTTTGGCTAACGTTGCACGAACAAACGTTTAATCGCCAATCATCATTTGTCGAGAATATTATCATTGTTTAAATTGAAGGCTGTGAAACAGTAAAAGCTAACGTTATTGTGCTAATTGACATGATGTTCAATCCTTTTTCAAATTGCATATTCTTATATTTTTCTTTGAAGTCGTTAGAATCTAAACTCGAGAGGAGATTGAAAAAGATTACTCAGAACAGAAATTTTCTACAGTTAAGGACCTATTGCATTTTTTCGTAACAAATGTTCTATTTCTGCGATGACTGGAAGCAGCAATACTTGTCCGTTAGAAAGTGTACCTATCCTACCTCAAATACTTATTTTATGCTATTTTGATGCAAGCGATAAATGCTATCGCACACAAAGCTGCGCCTTGACCTTTTGTCCCACTTGTAATAAATTAATTAAATGCCCAAAGGTACTGGCCATTTGGTCTATAAATAGGCACGAGAAAGTGAAGCAACTACGCTGATGATATCTGTGCTTGGCACCATATAATGTTGCTTCTGCCGATCTAAATATCAATACCGTCATTGCGACAGTAAAAAGCTTACTGCACTTTGATAAAAGCATAACATTAAAAACATTAGAAAATACTAATTGTATGGAGGAACCTCCTCGGCCTTTATCTTTGTAGTTCATTCTAGTACAAATGAAAAGGAACTGTAGCGCTTTTAGCCACGGTTTAAGTGTAGTAATTGTCATCGATATCGTCTAGTGTTAATCATAGCGTCCCACTCTAATTTTATTACTGTTTCTTTAGCAAACAAATCAGGTTTGAAACTTAAAAAATGTTCTCTTGAGGTAAACTGGGTAGGAGAATTCGTATTAGACAACGTTGGTGGTTTCAGTCGATTCTAAAATTTCTTCTCTTAGGCATCAGGCTTACAGTAGTTTTCAAACTGTAGTGATGCCTCCTATTACAGCAGAGTTACCTACTGCAACATTATCATTTCAGGCTACATTTTTCGTCGCTCTAACTATCCGACCCAGGTTTTCATTTAAAATCCTCGTGGACATTTTGTTAAGAGTACACATTTTCTGACGGATTGACGCCAGCGAACTCTTAATCGTATAAGAATATATTCGTGTAATTTTTGATGTTACTAGTAGTCAACTCTTTGCTTTTGGGTTTTAAAGCAATCGTTGAAGGACGAAGGCTGTCACTGCCCGCGGGTCCTTAACGCCCACATACGTGGACGGAATTTTGGCATATGCTGACACTGTAAAAGAAGCGCTACTTCTCCAATTCTAACAGGTTTATTAAATTATGCGGATTCGTACTTGGTAAATGGGAAAGTTCTAAAACGTCAGTGGTTAGCACACATAGCAACAATATCATTGCTTTACCCAATACGAATACTGATACCGCTATTTTAAAGGTTTTACGTCGTTGTTGGGGCGTCTATACAAATGTTCTGGAATGCAAAATTCAACACATTGTGCACACACCCACAAAGAGGGGAACTCTTTCTCGTATTGCCAGAACATACGACATCAATGGTTATATTAGTCGATTCACTTTCATTCTTAAATTCCTTATACGACAATTGTGCCAATTGAAAATAGCTTAGGACGGCGATCTTCCTTCCTCTTTGCAAGTATAACCAGACCTCGCTGTATTTGGAAAGTAGGTGACGTACAAGCTCGTATCGTAGGTTTTCAAATGCCAGCGCACTTGGTATCGCCGCTGTTGTATATTTAAGAATAAAAACTAACGTTAAAATATCTATTTATTTAGTATTTTCAAAAACATGTGTCACTCTACTTGAAACGTGGACAATTCCGCGTGTTGAGTTAGCAGTTGCTTATCTTTTGTCGAAACTAATGAAATATACATCTTTAGCTTTTGATCAGCTTTCAGTGATTCTACAAATGCTTTGTCGTGGATTCGCAGCCCCAGCGCCTATTGATTGAAAATATTCTTTAACAATAGGGTTGTTTAAGTTTACGAAATTTAACCCACAGCTACTTAGAGATTGTCCCTAGCGCAGATAACCCAGCTGACCCTGCTAATCGCGGTTTGATGTTATCTGAGTTTGTAAATTGTAATATTTGGTGGAATGGCCCCAAAATTTCCTATATAGCAATTATACAAATTGGCCTGATGCTAAATTCTCAGACATTCTTGCTGAATGTACTGATATTTCTGAATGTGTTCTACTGACCATTGCTAAAACGGAACAATTCACCAGACTTTTACTGCGTTTTGCTAACATATTGCTTATATTTTACGATTTAAACATAACATAACATAACATTATTCAAGTACGTGTGTTGCAGTCGTTTACTGGCCATCTTCCTGCATCTGAGTGTCACGACGCTATTTTTTTTATTAGTAAATTACTCAGTACAAGTACCTTCAAACTGATATTTTGCTTTTAGAAAATGGTCAACCAACCACCATAAAACTTTGTGTATTATCGCCTTTTCTATTTTCCTCCTCTGTATCATAGGGTGAGGTGAGGGGGTTGCGCCATTCTAATCCCCCACCTATGAATAAACAACTTACTTAATCCCTAAACAAGACCGAGTGGCCACATTACTATTGTGACTACTATCATATGTATTCGGTTACAAAGGAATTCGTTTGGTACACTCTTCAATAAACAGAATTTATTGTGTTCCGCCGATTAAAAATTTAATTTAAAATACGATAATTTGACGTATTTCTTGGTGGGCCTAGATTTGGTGGTCCTTTCACTGTAGAGCAATCTTTGCTACGCGGCGCTAGATACAATAAAGTGTACATAGCGTTACTAATAATGCATGGTGTTTCGTACTTTTCACATATAGATGGTCACGGCTCTGACCACACTCAGTTCAACACTTACACACATTGACGCACAACCATCCACCTCTGCCTCCACCCCATTGCATACGCTACTGGAACATCATCCAAATCAATTTCCCAATACGCTCCCCCAACAAGACCACTTTATAAATTAATTATCCTAAAACCGACCACATCCGATACGACCCTCCTAAAAATCATAAAAACTAACCTTTAACCATCTCTTCCTAATCTCAATATGTGAAACATCCGACCTACCAAAACCGCCGTCACCATCCTATCAGACAAACCCTCAGATATTAAACTTATTACAACCTTGAACCAACAGTCCTGTTCCGTCCACGCCCAAGCCCCAAGACAACCTCAGCTCATAACCTTCGACCTAGACAAAGAAACTTTTAACACCGACGTTCTAAATTTCATTTACACTCAAAACTCCCTTCACAACCTAATTCCTGAAGACCAGTACAGAAACGAAATACACGTAGCAGTACGAAAACCTAAAACAGACAACACGGACAATATGATTATCAACGTTTCTCCCCGTCTTAGAACGATCCTGACAAACCACACGCACCTGTTTATAGGATACAAGGCCTGCCGAACCCCAGACCTGGTATCCGTCACCAGGTGCTACAACTGTCAGAGGTTGCGGTCACTCGGCGAAGGTCTATCGATACCAGGTATCCTGTGGCAGGTGTTCCAAACAGCGCAGAATACGAGACTGCACCAGACCAATAACAGCCGCCCGCACTTGCATGAACTGTCTAAGAATCAAACAAACCACAACACCACCTGTGACTAGCCCCGATTGCTCAGTTTATAAACAAGCCCTAGACATCTGTAAAAGACGCATAGACTATGAACTTTAAACCCTTGCAAAGGAAACGGATGTATGACTCACCCAGAAACCCCTACCCCTTAATGTTATACAGATTAAACCCTAACATTCCCGAGCAGCCACCTTGAATTCATCAAATCCCTTACTGAAAATCACATTTTCATAGCCCTAGTACAAGAACCTCGCGTGATTAATAACAAGATCCCATCACTTCTCCCATATGCTAGATTATACAACTATCCTGCCCCATCAGATCCTAACTTACCTCAGACATTATTATCACAGATCCGACAATAGATGCCTCCTACATACCATCCCTCTCCACAAACCAGACAATCACAATAGAAATCCATTGGAAAACCGGCTCCCTGTTTCTAATTTTCTCCTACTTTCAATACGGGCAGGACATTAATATACACTTACAACAAATCGACAACGCACTTAACATAATAGGACACTGACCCACAATCATCTGCACGGACGCCAACGCCAGACCGACCCTGTGGTTTAACGACAGCACAGACGAACAAGGCACCCTACTTGAGTATCTTATTTTCCAACACAATCTGCAAATCTTAAAGACCCCCTCCCACATCCCAACATGAGAATCGAATACTCAACAATCCAATATTGACGTCACACTAGCCACCCCATCCGCCGCCAATATCATCACAACCTGGAAAGTATACCATACAATCCAAACTAGCGAACACCACCCTATAACATTCAAAATACTACCAAATATCCCACCACAAACCTTCTTTAAAACCTCATTCTACAATACACAGAAAGCCAACTGGCAACAATTCCTAGCGAACCTAAATAAATTTACCCCTAGCTTCCCTTCCAACACATACAAGAGAGCCGACCCCAACTCACTCGCCACCACGATTATCACAAATATCCACAGCGCCGCCAAGGACACCATCCCGCACAAATACTACACGCAAGGATCGAACGCATTGTGAACATCTGAACTAAACACTAAAATACAAGCACTAGACCAAATGCGACACCAACTACAGAACGCTAAACGTTGACATCACAACAACGTAGAAATACTCACACAAGAATAGAAAACAGCACGGAACGAATATAAAACTTTAATCACATCAACCAAAAAACACCACTACATGGAGATAATCAAAGAACATGACAGTGACCCTTGGAAGACAAACCGGAAACTGTTAAAACCACCTCCTAACCACATACTATCCACATCCTCTAACCAAACTGAACCCTCACTTCAAAATACCTTAACCACAGACATCCCTTCACCATCCCAGACGTATCTACACAAGAACAACAACGAATAATAAACTACGCTAATAACACACCTGACTATGACTAAGACATAGACTTACTAGACCTAATAGTTAAAAACCTCGATCCTAAAAAAGCTCCTGATCCAGATCATATATTCAATATTATTATCAAAAAATCCTGGCCTATTATAAAAGACTCCATGATCCAACTTATCCTTAAATACCTCAAATCAGGTACCTTCCCAAACGTCCTTAAAGAAGCATCCATCACTTTCATATTAAAACCCGGTAAACCCCCAGAAGATCCTAAATCATACCGTCCAATAGCACTGCTCCCGACAATTAGTAAAATCCTAGAACGCATTCTTATTCAAAAGATTAGCTTCCATATAAACAAAAACTCCCTCCTTTCTGAAAATCAACTTGGCTTCCGGACCGGACACAGTGCCGAAGATAACATCGATCCCTTATCACCACTGTTCAAACATCCCTTCAAATATGTAATAGTCATTTTCCTTGACTTCCAAGTTGACTTTGATCTCCTCTGATGGCCCAATATCTTATCACAAATTAAAAAAGTCAACTTTCCTTGTAATATAAACCAAATCTAAAATCCTATTTACGTTCACGAACTGCAACCCTTAGCTCCAATTACTTCTCCGTCACAAAGTCCCTATCCCAGGGTTGTCCGAAAGGATTAGTCATCTCACCTACATTATGGAACCTCCCCATAAATCCCCTCCTAGACGTAAACATCCCTAATATCTCAACATTTGCATATGCCGAATACCTTGTCTAGCTTATACACAGAAACTCCCGAAGATTTTTAGAAAACACCGCCCACATTCTAATCCAACATATTGTATCTTGGTCCCTGCTGAATAAACAACCTTATTACCAGCAAAATCAAAAATCTTCCTATTAAAAGGCTACCTCCAACGAGCCCCTTATTTAGTACACCCCTAACCCTCTCTGAGTCAAACAAGTATCTGGACATCCAAATAAAATCCCGACTCAAAATGCACGCTCACCTATTATATCTCCTATCCAAAACAAAATCAATCCTAAACAATACCAAAACCATACCAAAATCCACAGAACTGACTCGTCCCACTCGTAAATTAATCACTCAGCAAATAATTATACCTATCCTAAGCTATGTAATTGATTCCTGGTACCCGTTAACAACACCCCATTCCCGCAGAAACTTAAATCCACTTATAATACTTTTCCTATTATTTTCTACAAGAGCATTCAGAACCTCCTCCACCTCTGTATTATACACGATTTTGAAACAACCACCTGCTCCAATCCAAAATTCAAATCCGCAACCTTAAGAACAAAAGACCAATACTACTACATGACCGCACCTTTCTACCCGCAGAATACGAAACAGTGACAAGGACAAACATAATAAACTTAATAAATAATTCACTGACATACACATGGCAAAACCAATGAGACACCGACACCACCGGCAGATACACATGCGACATTTTCCCGAAAATCACGGACATTCCCGACCATATCTCCTACTTCAACCGATCCACGATTCAACATCTGATAGGCTGCGGCAAATTCCGACCGAAATGGACACTCCTTCCAAATAATCCCCTCTCCTTACTGTTCCTGTTCTAATCAAAATATTTCTGAAACTCCCCACCACCTAATATACTTATGTCCCAACTCCGTCCCCCACCAAATCCACTTAAAACACGCGATCCTACTGGATTCTTTTGCCCCACTACCCAGTATACATTTCCTAGTAACAAACTATCCCCTCCAATTTGACCACTTTCTCAACGAAATCCTATTTACTAAACCTCCTGTACATAAAGTAGCTCAAATCCCCTCCAAAATCCATCTTTAAAACTATTACCCTCTACACCATCATCCCCACCTTCACAATATTACACTGCACTACAGATTCTCCACCGCCAGCTACACCTCAGATCAAACCGACGATAAGGGAAAAATCTCCATCAATAAGACCGACCTACATAAGAAAATTATATATATTGTTAACTTGTTTATGATTTTATGATTTTGTAAATAAAAATTCGATTCACTAGGATATGCCTTTAGCTTAGGTATAGTGTCAAATAATAAACGAACAAACAAACAGACAAACAAACAAACAACTGCTTTAGATCGATTTACCTCACGACTTGAATTACCGACGAAAAAAAAAAGGTCGGAATTTTTGTGGAGCTTCTCGAGAAATATCCAATATTTTTAAATTTTTAATGCTTGCAATTCAAACGTCGCCCATTATTTAGCCTGCAGAAGTATAAGTATTGTTTTAATCCTCCGTACGTAACCCATTTTAGCGGTTCATGGAAGGTGCAAATTAAAAGCACAAGATACCACCTGAAACGAATAGTCGGTAATACTTCTTTCTCCTTGAAAAATTTCACACTACTATGACGAGGATAGAAGAATTTTGAATTCTTGTCATATGTGTGGAGCACAGCACAGTATGCCTATGAAATACGGGCAGTCTGAAACGCAGACAGAAAAACGGTAACAGCCTTTTGAAATGCTGTGCTTTAGATGTATGAGGATGATGGCATGGACAGACAAAGATAATAACAAATAGGTTATAGAAATAGTAGGGAACAAGGATATCTGGGGAAAAAGATAAGAGAAATAGAAGGGCAGAATACGTTCTAAGGCATTTTTGGGGAATAGTTTGGGATATATTACAAGCAGAGATAGGAAAAAAGGGGTAGTTGTAGACCTAGATCAGATAGTAATAGATGCAGACTGTGCAAATTTCAGGGAAATATGTAGGTTAATTCAGAATAGGAAACAATGATGGTACGCGTCTAACCAGTTCCAGGATTGAAGACCTAATGATGAT
The DNA here is from genome assembly GCA_036346225.1 of Platerodrilus igneus. Lineage (NCBI taxonomy): Eukaryota > Metazoa > Arthropoda > Insecta > Coleoptera > Lycidae > Platerodrilus > Platerodrilus igneus. The sequence continues at coordinate 6,127,126 of JARFIW010000165.1, read as the reverse complement.
GATGATGTCATTTTAACACTCTTTCTTGTTCCCTGTACGATGGAGTAACCGATGCTCATACGCCAACACATTTTTTGACCGGTGGTTTCACTTTATTCACAGCTGAAGTTGATTTAACAATGTTCCCGTTAACAGTTGATCGCTGGCAACTTACCTCACAATTAGTTCGGTAGTTTTGGCGAATACCTTTACGGTCTTGGGCATACTCAAAATGGACTAGGCCCATGTAAAAGTTACAAGAGGACGATCTTATTTTTTATTATACTCCAAAATCCCCTACTTATTGGACTTTGGCAAAAATAGCGCAGCTGATACCGATGGAGGACGGGTTTGTTAGGATTGTACGACTTACAACATCTTCCGGTGGAAAGGCGCGCACTATTGCCAAAGTCGTACCACTCCCTTCCTACAGTGAACAGATTAGCACATTATTTAGTTTATAATTTTTTATAATCAGTAAACCCTTCTTTTATTTTCTTTTCTTGGCAAAATAATCATTTTGAAGGGCGGGCATTTTAGAAACATAAGAGGTTTTCTTTTCGACTGTATTAGGTGGTTTTATTGAAACTGTATTTACATGTGAAAAATAATAGCCTTCCCATTATCTACATCGACATTAGACCAATTGTGTTCGATATTTCGTTACGTTCGGTTGCTGCGCTACTTTTACCGTTCATACCCGTACACTTCTCGAGAAAACATTAATTTGGTGCTACTGCCAGAAGCCATTCTCTTCAAGTTTTGAGGTGAGAGTTAGCACTGTTGCGATTTATCGCACTTGTAGTGTTGAGATTGTAAAACCTCGGCATTTGTTATCATTTTTATTAATTTATACTTGATGAGCAATCTGGAAAATATCCCATTGCAGGATTCTTAAATTCATTGGATATCGAAGAATAGTCGTAAGGATATATGTAAATAACCGTAGTGAGTACTACCCCAAATTAACGTCAAAGCCTTTTCTCCGAAATTCCAATTAATCCATCATGCAATATGCAATGAATTAATTTCTTCTAATTAGAATTGCATTCACGGCTGTTTTCTCAAGACTCCAACTATTCGATGGTACAAAATGCAATTAGTTATACTTTTTTCTCAGAGTTCTTTACTGTTAGTAACTAAATAAAATGTTGGAAAGTTCTGGAACGCAGTTCTAGAACATTATGAAAGGGTCTTTGACCATAACAAGTGCTCTATTTTGATGATGGGCAAATACCATACCACATTAAAATGTCAAGATAATAAGAAAAGCATAAATCAATTTTCAAAAACTGCATACTGGAACTGTTCAACATTTTATTTACTTAGCGAAGGTGAATAAGCGTTATAAAAATGTATGACATCGAATTATGTGTGATAGATTAGTTAAAATTCTTAAACAAACGCTGTGACTAGAATTCAAATATAAAATTTTGCATAGTCGATTAGTAGGAAATTTAGGGTAAAAACTGTAAGGCTAATTATGAATAAAACTTATTTTGGCTATCCATCTTTCTGTCAAGACTTATGCAGTTTATAATATTATTCCAAACCTCAATTCCTCCACTTGTTCATTTTTCTGTAAAGACTTATGCAATTTATAAGATTATAGCCAGCCTCAATTCCTCCTATTCAAAGCAATTTTTTTTCAAGCTTTAGTTTATAAGAAAATATTGCGCTGATAGGATGGGTTTTAAAATTTTGTTGGTTGACGATTTGGAAGAGATGCATCGGGGTATAGGTTGGTTCAATTTGAATAATTCTAAGAATTCAAAATTTGTTAGGAAATTCTGGATTTACTATAGCCTAAAAAAAATTCTTTGAAAACCGAGATGAAGAGCAATGAGCAAAGGGTGCGCCAGTTTTCGTTTTTCCTACAAATGAGGATTATACTGTATTTTGAAAACTAAGATCTGCAATTTTTTACTACAAAATTTCTAAAATAATGTATAAACGTAAAGACTGCTTACATATTGATCAACTGATTTTAGTAATTCGCCTATCGAATCAGCCAATAATCAAAAAATATTTCTGTTGATGTTGTTGTGTAACCTTCGTCATCACTAAATATAACGTTAGGTTTTGTTTTAATGTGTACTCGTTGCTTAGTTCAACAACAAAATTAAAAGCATTGTCAGTGTGACCAATCAATTTCTATTTTTAAAATAAATTTATAGAAATGGTAGAAACTTGATAGTTGTAGATTAGTTTGCATCGAAAATGTAGAATCAAGGACATTCATTAAATACGAATTCGTTTTGCGATGAAGTTAATACTGGTTTTAGCATTCTTTATTAGTTTTATGTTTCTAAGACATAAAATGTAGGAAACTAATTATATTTGTGGTAAACGGGTCCGTATAAACAAAATATTCTGCTTATAACTCTGCTATAAAATTACCAATTAAATTGTAAACGCTACAGACAAAGAGGTGAAGAAATTACAATGAATTATTCATGTTTTACAGATTATGTAAATTCCAATTAGTGGTAAACAGTTACACTACCTGTATACAATTTTTCCTCTTGCGAAATAAGCTACATAGTGGAACTTCACTATCTAACATGTTGTAATAATACGAAGGTCATTCAATAAGTCCTTGGAAAATCCAAGATATGGCTCTCGTAGTGCCGAAAATACATTTTTCACGGTAACCAGCACTCCTATCTAGTCAGCTATTAGAGTTTCAACCGTATCCATCACGTAGTTTCATTATAGTTGTTGATTAAAATAAAACCTTTCATTTGAGTATAACAATGGATAAAAGTGAGTTTCGAGCAATGATTAAACACTTGTATTTAAAAGGGTTAACGGCCAAAGAAATCAAAGCTGAGTTGAATGAAGTTCATGGCACATGTGCTGCTGTGTTTGCAAATGTTCAAAATTGGATGAATGAGTTTAAACGTAGCCGTACATCCACAAAAGGTAAACATCGTTCCGGACGCTCTGTGGAAGTGTCTACCCCCGAAATGATTGACAAAATCCATGATATGATTTTAAATGATCGACAAATAAAAGTGCACGAAATAGTTAGAGCCACACGCCTATCGCAAGGGACAGTCACTTCAATTTTGCACAAAAAATTGGCTGCGAAAAAAATCTTGGCAAGATGGGTACCGCGTTTGTTCACAGTGGATAATAAACGCAATCGTAAGGTCGATTCTGAGGCAGTCAAAAGTGGATTTTTAAGGCGAACAGGCTCCAAAGACGGCGAAGACCGCGAAATCGGCCGGCAAGATTATGGGCACGGTCTTTTGGGATGCACACGGAATCATCTACATCGATTACTTGGAAAAGGGAAAAACGATAACAGGACAGTATTATTCGTCGCTATTGGACCGGCTGAGCGAAGAAATCAAGGAAAAAGATCCTCTTTCATCAACGCAATGCACAGGTCCTCACCTCGCAGTTGTGATTACAACATCCACCGTATTCGCCAGATTTGATCCCCAGTGACTTTTTCTTATTTTCCAACTTGAAGAAATTGCTTGGCAGACAAAGGTTTACGTTTAACAAGGAGGTCATCGCCCAATCAAATGCCTATTTTGAGAAGCTTCCCTAATTGTATTTTTGGACGGTTTAAAAAATTTGGAAAAACGCTTCGAAAAATGTATAGAGCTGAAGGGAGATTATGTTGAAAAATAAAAAAAATCTACCTAAATAAATGATTGCTCGATTTTTTCCAAGGACTCATTGAACGAGTTTCGTATGTTACAATTTCTTGCAAGTTCAAAAACTGCAACTACAATGAATCTGTGCATCGAACCGAAGGACCGTTATTAAAAATAGCTTCCATTCTCCGCTATTTAAGCTACTTGCTAACTTTTATGAAGTTGTACTAAACAACAAACAGCATTTTTGATTTTATACGAGATGTGTCCATTAACTAGCCTTTTCCCGTATCGATTATATACTTCAGAGAAAGTGCAGAAAATGGTCTGCCACTTACACCTTATGATAGAGCTTCATTGGCATATACTTAATCCGTAGGATCAAAGCCATAACGTCATATGGTTAGCTGTCGGCTGCGTTGCCTAATGTTGAAAATGTGTACAGTATTCATATATATGATATGCGTGAACTTCAAACCCAACAAAATAGGCTTGGAAACAGTGTATTGCAATACCAATACCAAAAACCAGAATGCTTTAAAATGTAATGTCAATACACTATTTTAAAAGCATTAGCATGGCTATTTGAATTACTATTCATGATGTCATGGCCCCGATTCTACGCAACAAATATAAGAGAATTTCGACGTATAACCTTAAAAAAGCAAATCTTCTTCATAATATCTTTTTTTTATAGGGATGAAATAATATAAAAAGTGAATAATTCTTTACAAATTAGGTTTTCAATTCAAAAATACCATTTTCTGTAGTGTGTTCGGAATTAAAAATAATTGATTTTAAAAAAAAAATTTATTGTGTGTCACTTAATTGCCTTTTCTTCCTTTGATGCTACTTAGTTTACGCAAACTCAAAGATTGCCCATTTTCACAATTTTCGCTGTTTCTTTGTATAGAATTGGATTGTTTGCCTCCATTTTGGAATCTAAATTATTACTTATATCCTAAAAACTTTTAATTCCTAACTTATCTTTGATAACTTTCACTGTAAATCTAACTTCATGGTAGGGTAAAGACGACAGTCATGGGCACCCTTTCAGATGATCAGACTGTATTATTTCCTAGGTAATGATCGATCCTGCTAAGCAAAAACCATTTTGGCATTTGAAACATTAAATCTTTGCTATAAGTTTTATATTGTACTTGCTACAGAAGTCGTCTTCGCCGACAATTCTTTTTGTGTTTTGTTTTGTTCTATTTTTTATTGTATTCTTGTATGTATGCGGATGAGAATGGATAAGCTGAATTTTTGAAAATGTCTGGTAGTCAAAATATTGTTCCACACAGAAGAAAGCATTCTTAAAACATAGTAAAAGTACAATATATTATCTACCCATGGCATTTCCAAAAATTCAGCCTATCCATTCTCATTTACACACGCACAGGTACAGTCACAAAACAATAAAAATTAGTCCAATGGCAAAAGCACAGACAGATACCAGAATAGAACACTTTTAAAATTTGCCCTGCTATTTTCATCTACACACGCGTCTAAGAACACAATACGAAGGGTATCAGAACAATGAATATTATACAAAAAGTTCCAGGACCGCACGGGAGAAATCAGTCCTATATAGAGTGATTTCTCCTTTGCGGACGCTGTAACTTTTTGTCTTTTATGTTTTTTTTTGTACCATATTATAGAATGTGTGCGGATGAGAATGCGCAGGTTGTATTTTGGAAATGCCTCCTGAGGAATGAAAGAATTCTTAATAAAAATCGAAAGGATATATTTCGGCTGCCAAAAGCATTTTCAAAAATTCAGCCTGTTCGTCAGAAAGGTTATACTCGTCATTATGTGAGCTTGGAAGGTACTTTATAACGACATCAGAAATTCGGATAAAAAAGGACATTCAGGAAACAATACTAACCGAGTGGCAAGACAGATGGAACCAGAGCACAAATGGAAGGAGGGTATACCCACAAGTTCCAAACATCCGAGGCAGATTAAATTGTCACCACTTGGTCCCCTCACAAGGGCTCATTCATTTTCTCACGGGGCATGGTCCTTATCGCACCTACAGGAACCGCTTTAACTTCCAAAACAACAACAACTGCACATGTGGTGAGGTGGGGACACCGGAACGTCTGGTATCCCACTGCACCGAACTGCAACAGGACCTAAGAATGGACAGGCCAATCCTACGGGACATACCCCTCTCGGACATGCTGTAGAACAAAAACATATTTCCTTACCTAAACAGAATCACTCACCAAACTAACACTATACTACACCAAAGATACACAAACGGACTCTGACAGGACACACATAAACACCACACAAACCCCACATATCACAAATACCACAAATAGATCACACGAAACACAGAAGCTTGACGTAACGCATCGAATGTGCAATACAAAAGCACGGTCCACCCAACACACATGGGAACTGACAACAAAAAAACGGCATTTTCCCAAGGGTATACCAGGAACCACGTGTCTCCTGAAGATCTACCAGAAGGCTCGTGAATCCTGACAACCAGGAGTGATACCAGTGAAAATTTTGAAAACCGCAAAAGTGCGGCAAACGTACCTCAAACACAAGTCTCCCCCAGAACACTTATTTGCATTAGAATACTAACAATACTAACCATCTATCCAAAATATATAACTAACTAAAATAAACAAAAGAAAATACAAATCATATTCGTAACTGCTCTAAGAAATCTAACACTAGCTTCAGTAACATAATGTTTATATTTCCAATGTTGCTGCGCAACTAAAAATTGCTACTGGGGAAATATTCTGGCAACATAATTACAACACATCAGCACGACAATATACACACATACACGCACTTGTTTACGCACACGCACAAGCACACACACACACAACAGGGACTGTACGTGGCCTGCCTCGTTTCCGGCTGCCGACGGCCAGGACACGTACAGGAATGCGTACTTCTCGGTTTCTGATTTCCGGCTACCGGCGGCTGGAAACCGGGAGAGTGAAACGGTCCTGAGGACCTCACCACATACATAAGCATACGCACACACATACATGAAAACACAAACACACACCATTATAGCACACCGGCACGACAAAACACACATACACACACCAAAACACGCTCAAACACGCACCTACACGTAAACGCACGCACACGCATACGCACACGCACATGCACACACCCACACACATACATACACACCAGGGACTGTACGTGATCCCCCTGGTTTCTGGTTGCCGACGGCCAAGACACGTACAGGAATGCGAACTTCTCGGTTTCTGATTTCCAGCTGCCGACGGTCGGAAGCTGGTAAGGAAAGCAGTCCCAGAGACATTACCACAAACAGAAATACACATGTACCCACACGCGCGCACAGATTCAGACACACACGCACACGCACACATACACACCAGGGACTGTACGTGGTCTCCTGGTTTCCGGCTACCGACGGCCAGAACACGTACAGGAATGCAAACTTCTCGGTTTCTGATTTCCGGCTGCTGACGGTTGGAAACCAATATAACTTGAGGTAGCAAATAATCCCGTTAGATTTCTAAGGAGTAACAGGTTTACTGTAATTTTTAGGTAGCAAACTAATTGTAACGTTAGAATAAATAAAAAAAAAGTATATTACAATACAAACACCAAAAACCAGAATGCTCTAAAATGTAATGTCAATACGCTATATATTTTTAAAAGCATTAGCATGGCTACTTGAATTACTATTCATGATGTCATGGCCTCCAATTCGACGAAACGAATAAAAGAGAGTTTTGACGTATAATCTTAAAAAAAACACATCTTCATGATATCCCTTTATTATAGGGCTGAAAATAATAAAAAGTAAATAATTTTTTCAAATTAGGTTTTCAATACGAAAATACCATGTTCTGTGTAGTATGTTCGGAATTAAAAAATAATTGATTTTAAAAGAAAATCAATTGTGTGTCACTTAATTGCCTTTTCTTCCTTTGATGCTACTTAGTTTACGCAAACTCAAAGATTGCGCATTTTCACAATTTTCGCTATTTCTTTGTATAGAATTGGATTGTTTGTCTCCATTTTGGAATCTAAATTATTACTTCTATCCTAAAAACCTTTAATTCCTAACTTATCTTTGATAACTTTCACTGTAAATCTAACTTCATGGTAGGGTAAAGACGACAGTCATGGGCACCCTTTCAGATGATCAGACTGTATTATTTCCTAGGTAATGATCGATCCTGCTGATCAAAAACCATTTTGGCATTTGAAACATTAAATCTTTGCTATAAGTTTTATATTGTACTTGCTACAGAAGTCGTCTTCGCGAACAATTCTTTTTGTGTTTTGTTTTGTTCTATTTTTTATTGTATTCTTGTATGTATGCGGATGAGAATGGATAAGCTGAATTTTTTTAATGTCTGGTATTTAAAATATTGTTTCACACAGAAGAAAGCATTCTTAAAACATAGTAAAAGTACAATATATTGACTACGCATGGCATTTCCAAAAACTCAGCCTGCCCATTCTCATTTACACACGCACGGGTACAGTTACAGAACAATAAAAATTTGTCCAATGGCAAAAGCATAGACAGACACCAAAATACAAACTGCTCAAAATTTACTCTGCGATTTTCATCTACACACGCGTCCAAGAACACAATACGAAGAGTATCAGAACAATGAATATTTTACAAACTGTTACAGTCGTATATAGAATGATTTTTCCTTTGCGAACGCTGTAACTTTTTTGTCTTTTATGTTTTTTTTTGTACCATATTATAGAATGTGTGCGGATGAGAATGCGCAGGTTGTATTTTTGGAAATGCCTCCTTGAGGAATGAAAGAATTCTTAATAAATATCGAAAGGATATATTTCGGCTGCCAAAGGCATTTTCAAAAGTTCAGCCGTCAATTCTCACCTACACACACAGGCACACTATACAAAAAGGATTAGAACAATAAACAATACACAAAAAACTTTATAGTGTCCGAGTGGAAAAAAATATTGTTCAAAAACTTGTCCAACGTGAAAAAATAAGGACAGACAGACACCAAAATAATACATTTTTCAAAAATTTAGCTTGTCCATTTTCATTTACATACACACTCAGGAATACAATACAAAAAGTTTGAAAACAAAGATGAGTATACAAAAATAGGTACAGCCCCCGCACGGAAGAAATGCCTCATGAAGAATATTTTCTCCTTTGTGGGCGCTGTAACTTTTGTGTTTTGTATTTTGCGTTAAGTCTTTTTTATCGTATTCATGAATGTATGTGAATGAAAATGGCAAACTTAATTTTAAAAATGCCCCCTTGGCAGCCACAATTTTATTTCTCACCGACGTAAGCATTTTTAATAAATAACAAAAGACGGTATTTTGGCTATGAAACGCATTTTCAAAAATTCTGTCTGTAAATTCTCATTTACATACGCTCAGGAACACGATGCAAAAAGTATTAGAACAAAAAACGATACACAAAAAGTTACAGCGCTCGTTCAGAAAACATTCTAATTTATACTATAAGTTGATTTGTGTATGCTTGTCCTTGTTTTCTATTAGTATTTAATAAATCTAACAGAGAAGACGATAATTTATGGTAGTTGGCATTTCGACGACAGTTCTTGACACTAGAAGTACATAGTCCTTTGCACTTATAAAATGATACGTGGAAATATCCAATATCGTATCAATTCCAGTTAGTGATTCACAGAAGAGTTCCTTTTTTGGTGGTAGACGTAAAGGCAGATATATAAAACACTTACAGAGACCGTAATATGGGGATACTTTGATGGTGTTTTTTTTTTTAAATTTGGGTATATGTCCACTTTCCTTTGTGAATACAGTGATTAAAAAAATCATGGCATATCGGTTTTACCTTACGACATATGCTAAAAAATAGAATCTGAAAAAACACATTCTTTTGGAAAAATTATAAATGATGTGATCAAATGTACACTGATTTTGGGGATGTTTTGATCATCAATTTGTTTTTATACAGAATATGATAGTAACCCCATGTTTAGAGTGAGTGGAACTTTTTTCCCATTTTTAAGTTCTATAATTGACTTTCTGCCCAACAATATTTAAAATGGAGCAACATTGATCAAGCAGAAAATCACTTTATTAAAGAGAAATGTATTTAAAGAACAGTTCAACTAAAACATAACCAGCGTAAGGCTAATAATATGGCCTGTGATAATAAGAACTATATACATCTTGAGTATTTAACCATTTATATAGGAAGCTAAAAAATTTGACTCGAAAAATATAAAAGCAATGAGTAGTTTTATTCTACAGTTCAACAATTGAAATACTGGTGACAAATTCGTAATACACGTTCAGATCTTTGTCAACTTCTCTGTGGGAGTGGCTTAAACTTCAATAATAATAATAATATCTTCACTCTTGATTACTGAAGTATAACCAGCCTCAAGTTTAAATTGTGTTTTATGTTTCCTAATGAATTTCATATCGGTGTCGACAATTTCTGTATGGGTTTCTGTTACCTTACACAAGTATGCGTATGTTTTTTTTCTGCTGCAAAGAAAATTTCGCTAAAACTTACTGACCAACTTAACAAACTTCAAAATGCCTCTAAGAGCTAATTTCGCCTATGCATCTGTTTTTAGAATTGTAATAAATTCATGTCGTTTTCGTAATTACAATCGTTATCCACCACTTTATTAATGACCGTGTGTGTGGAACTACATCTAGATTCCATGTCAGCTTTTTCAGGTTCCACTCATGCCATAGATATACTACAACCGGGCACGACAGCCAGTCGTTTATTCTTTGTTTGTAATCTACTTGGATCGCCAAATTTGTGCTCCTTTAGCATAGCAGTAAGTGCACTTTACACATCAGCTGTAGAATCTTTCCCATCGAATTCGCAAAGCAATTTTTTAAAACTTGTTCACGATCCAACGGTTGAATACCGCTGATTTTATGACCACATCAGATTATTGTCGTCGAGATCAGCATCCATGCAGTTCAAAGCCTTCTTTAGGCAAGCGTGTCATTGGGAACCGTGAATATTCTTAAATTCTGCAACTTCCACTCTAAAAGCGTATCACGCTAAGCTTACTTCATCGGCCAGAAAAAATCGACGCGTGCGGTTGACAAAAATGGGTGGAGTTTGGGAGCAAACAAGTGAACTCAATATTATTTTCTTCATGCAAGCTCAAAAAGTCGACGTCCATATGAGAGCACAGGTTTTTGCCTATAAGAGCTTTTCGGCTCTCTATCTGTTTGACATAAGGAAGGAAGTAGCTTTGGAATGAATCGCGAAATGCTGCTACATCTATCCATCCACCGGCTGTTCAGTACTGAGGCTGCAATATGGCTTATCACATCACAGAGGTCCTCGCAAATCATTCTCTTTTCAGGAGTCAAGTAGACGAGGACTCTTGAAAATTACATATGGAAGCAGTAACATGACATAAGCAGACCCACATATTATCACTATAGTGAAGCTTTTCGAGTGGTTCATAACGTTCTTAAAATATTTGACTCCACGCCTGTAAACCCCTCGTTTCTTTCCTGGGTCGTCAGAAAGGTTATACTCGTCATTGTGTGAGTTTAGAAGATAATTGATAACGACTTCTAAATTAGCGTATAACGTATTCACGGTTTCTTTAGACACCGCCACCCTTGCTCTTTTTATGATAGTGGCTAATCTTTGTGTTTGTTTAGAAGACCATATGTTTAACTGTTTCTTTGTAGTTGAGAAAACTTTATTTTTAATACACAAAATTATAAAAATCTGATATAAAAAAACTTAGTCGGGAACTAACGATATACAGAAACTAAATCTGCGTTCGCAATTCAACACCTTCTTTGAACGCCACATTCTTTATTTATATTCCATTAACTTTGAGGATCCATTCTGAACGGACCTGCACCTTGACGACGTTCTAAAATACTAGATCAGGTAGAATGGTTTGCGAGTTTCAAAGAGCTAAAGAGCCGAACTATAGGTTTAACCAAATAACTGGGGTCTTTAGTGAAGAACCAGACTAAGACAGGTCCCCGAAAGAGGGCAGCAGCTTTTTTGGTATTTAGAGTAGCAGAGACCATAGGGGTCGGTATGACATTTTAAGACACACTACTGCGATGTGGAAGGTAACGGGAAACCACCACATTACCTCCCAAATACACTGCGTACAGAAATTGTTAAACATGATGGCATTCTCCGGAGGTAAAATAGTCCCCCATTCGGATCTCCGGGAGGGGACTACTTTGGGGGATATGATCCGAAAGAATAGAAAAAGATTCGTGAACATTCTGGGAGTAGGAGCGTGGAATGTCAGAAGTATGAAACAAGTGGGTAAGCTAGAGAACCTGAAACTCGAAATGGATAGGTTAGCACTAGACATAATATGAATTAGCAAAGTCCGCTGGCCAGAGGAGACTACAGGGTAATTCATACAGGATCAGAGGAAGGAAATTCGGGGGTGGGGTTAGTTATGCGAAAAAAGATAGGACAACGTGTAGAAAACTACCTACAAAAGAACCAAAGAGTACTCATAGTTAAATTAGAAATCTAAACCAGTAAATACAGTAGTAGTACAAGTATACATGCCGACCTCTAGCTACAGTGAGGAAGAGGTAAAGGAGATCTACAAAGATATCGAAAACATACTAAGATACGTAAAAGGACTTGGAAATTTAATAATTACGGGGGATTTTAATGCAGTGGTAGATGAGGGTAGGGAAGAAGCGATAGTAGGTTTATTTGGTTTAGGCACAAGAAATGACAGGGGAAATAGACTGGTAGAATTTTGCGACAAGAACAACTTAACCATCACAAATACATTATTTCAACATCATGCTGGCAGACGATACACGTACAAGATGCCGCTAGATATAGGAAGATATCAAATAGATTACATTATTGTTAGACAACGGTTTAGAAATCAAGTAAAAGACTGTGGAAGCTACCTGGAAACAAATATAGACACTGACCACAACATCGTAATTATGAAGGCCGCACTTAAATTTAAAAATCTGAAAAAAAGGAACGGAAAAAGGCACTTGGACTTAGAGAAACTAAAAGATAAAGATATTCAAGTAAGATTTGAAAAAAAGTCAAATGAATTGCTGAAAGATATCGGCAAAATTTCTGATACTAGGTGTAAATTAATTGCGGTGTAAATTTCGATAACTAATTTGGAAGAGAGTATGGACTGTATATAATTTAAAGGATATTTTAACAAACAGCAGATAATTAAATGTTCTTAATCAAATCAAAACAAAAGCGTTTACTATAGCACTCACCTGTTAATGATGTGGCATGCAAATGAAAAACATTGGAACCAATACAGCTCTTCCTTTGACGGATGGAGCGCAGCACAATTTTACGACAGCGGTTTATCAAAGCGGTTCATAAGTGTAGAATTATTATAATAGCGGCGGCGGGCAACAAAGCGGTTCATCCAATTAACTTCATGCAGCACGTGCAAACTCGACGCGGTGTATTCGACTAACGAAGCGAGACGAGACTCGTAACACAGCGGTTCATACACAATAGCGGTGCGAACAGTCGAAAAACAAATCGATTCTCTTCATGGAGATCCTGTACGATCGATGCGATATATGAGACTACTAGGACGAGCTTCTACTCTGCTGGCTTCGTGGATATTCCAATCGATACTGTTCGCACATGCGGAGTAGTCGTTTATCACTCACGGCACTGGTTAGCGTGCTTAATTAAATACATGGGGATTTTGCACTAACAAATCCAAATATACCGGGGAAAATTTAAAATAACTAACAAACTCGATGTAAATAAAGTTTAGCTATAACATATTTACATAAGAACGGAACACTAGTGAAGTAGAAACAGAACGGAATAACATTAAATCCAGCTTAGACATGGCGGCCAGAGATATTCTGAGGTATTCACAAAAAGAAAATAAGAAAATATGGATAACAAAGGATATCCTGAATTTCATAGAAGAAAGACAAAAATACAAAAATAGTCACACAAAACCGGAAAACAGAAATACAAAGCCATAAAATGGGAAATTATTCGCAAATGCAGGAAAGCTAAAGAACAATGGATTGATGGAAAGTGCAACGAAGTACAAACTAAGATAGAAATAGGATAGACAGACGAAGCATACAAATTAATTAGAAGGAATTTTAGGGACATAAAACCATACAGCAAAAATATAAGGGATGCTGGAGGAAACATCATTATAGAAAATGTAGAGAAAGTAGCTAGATGGCAGGGATATATAGGGAATTTATATTCAGAAGAGGAATTAACAGCATTAGAACAAGAATCAGACATTGAAAAGGATGACCTGGGATATCCTATACTTAGAGATGAGTTTGAATTAGCATTAAAGAGTCTCAAAAATGGTAAGGCACCGGGTACAGATAAGGTGCAAGCAGAAACTCTAAAAGCCGCTGGACAAGCAGTAACAGAACGACTCTTCCAACTTGTAAGCTATATGTATGAGACAGGCGAGATACCCAAAGATTTCAAACGTAACATCATAGTAGCTATACCAAAAAAAGAGGCGCGAATAGATGTGAAACCTTTCGAACAATAAGCTTGACAGCACACGTTTAAAAAATATTAACTAGAATTGTACAAAGACGAATAAAATAACAAACTGAAGAAATACTGAGAGAAGATCAATTTGGGTTTAGGCGAAACAGGGGAACACCGCAGGCTATTTTAGCTCTGAGGGTAATAATGGAGAAAACAATAGAAAAGAGGGATAGCGTATATATATGGTTTGTAGATCTGGAAAAAGCTTTTGACAATGCAAAATGGAAAAAAAATGTTCGAAATACTCAAAAAGATTGGAATGAGTTATAGGGATAGACGAATAGTACATAGCTTATACAAAGAACAAACAGCAGTAATAGAATTAGAGCAAGAAAGTAAAGAAGTAAATATTAATTTTTAACTTGTACATAGAAGAGGCAATGAATACTGTCAAATGCAGGAAGACATTTGGAATTACTATGCAGGGACAAAAACTGATATGCTTAGATTTGCAGATGACATAGCGGTATTAGCGTCTAGCAAGGACGAGTTAGAAGCTGCTCTTAATGAAATGGAAGCAGTTCTAACGGAAGGATATGGTATGAAAATTAACAAAAATATAACTAAAGTTTTAGTACGCAAAAGAGGGGATATTAATTCAAAAATAAGAATACAACTAGGTAACAAGAACTTACAAGAGGTTAAGGATTTCTGCACCTAGGACGCCAAATAATACAAGATTAGCACAAGGCCGTGCTGCATTTAACAAGAAAAGCAACTACTGTGTTCAAAGACCACAAACATAGAAACGAGGAAAAGATTGCTTAACACATATGTGTGGAGCACAGCACTGAATGGCTGTGAAGCCTGGACAGTAGGAGAAGCATACAAGAAAAAGGTAAAAGCCTTTGAAATGTGGTGCTACAGAGGTATGATGAAGATACCATGGACAGACAAAGTTAAGAACAAAAAGGTACTAGAAGTAGTAGGATAAAAAAACTATGTGGAAAACAGTGAAAAATAGAAGAAACAGGAAGACATGAAGGAATAGTGCGGAATATATTAGAAGCAAAGATAGGAAAAAAGAGAAGTAGAGGTAGACCTAGGTTAAACTACTGCACACAGATAGTGAAAGATGTAGGTTGTGAGAATTTCAGGGAAATGTGTAGGCTAGTTCAGAATAGAAATCAATGGAGGTACGCTTCCAACCAGCCGCAAGATGGAAAAACTAATGACAAAAATAATAACTGTACTTAAACATGATGATTTTTATAAACAAGTACAGATATTTGTATTGCAATACTCTCAACTAATGTTAATTGTGCGAAAGGATTTATTTGAAAACTATCAATACGGCAAATGTCTAAGTGTTGGGGAACCTTGGCAGCCACAGGCTTTAACCCCTTTACATACCACCGAATCTTGGTGAAATAAGGCATATTATTAGAAAACAATTGAAGGAAATCGAGTTGTATATCGGCTGTTGTGAGAATTGCAGAGAATGGTGTAGGCTAGCTTAGGGCATGAATAAGTTGAGGTCCAACAAGTTTCAAGATGTAAAACCCAATGATGAAAAACTAAGTGCTCTTAAATCTGATGATTATTATAAACAACTACAGGTGTTGGTTGTGAAACATTTTCAAATAATGTTGATTGTGCGAAAGGATAAATTGGAAAACTATTAATTCGACAAAGGTTTAGGTGCCGGGGAAACTTGGCAGCCAAAGGCTGCTTACCCCCCTTCATATATCGGGGAGATAGGGTATATAACTGTAAAACAATAGAAAGTTACCGAACTGCATCAAACAAGAAAGAACAGCAGCTAAATTCGAAGACAACAAACATATATACAAGAAGAAAACTGTTCAGAGCATATTGTGGAGCACATCACAGTGCATCTATGAAATAGGGGCAGTAGGAAAGCAGAGAGAAAGAGATGGAAGCCTTCTAGAATGTTGTGCTTCAAATGTATGAAGATGGTAGCATGGACAGTCAAAGTTAATAACAAATAGGTTGTAGAAATAGTAGAGGAATAAAGATATTTGTGGAAAATAAAAAATAGAAGAAATAGAAGGGCGGGATACGTTCTAAGGCATTTCTGGGGAATAGTACGGGATATACTACAAGCAGAGATAGGAAAAGGGAGGTAAGGATAGACCGAGATCAGACTTTAGCACACAGATGCAGACTGTACAAATTTCAGGGAAATGTGTAGGTTGGTTCAGACTAGGAAACAATGAGGGTACGTGTCCAACCAGTTCTAGGACTGAAGACCTAATGACTATGATGAACTTTAAGGATTTCAATCAAATATATTAAAGACATTTTAATCAATGAGACCTATTCGAATAGAGGATTTAACATATTTCGCACTATTGACTTCTTTAGCTAGGAAATCAGCCAACATTTCGTTAGTGGAGATTTGCTTTAATTTTATCTGTGCATTTTCAATCTTTTGATCAATAAACGATGATTTGACATCAGCGTGCTTTGTTCGATTGGAATAATAGTTGTTCGTTGCTACATCAATCGCTTCCTTATTATCACAATGAAGTAACAGTTTTTGACGAAATTTGGAATATTCCATTTTTTAATCGCTTCAAACTAACGACTTTTCTAATAGCCGAGACCATTAACATAAACTCAGATTCCGTTGATAGCAATGCTATGGCCTTTTTTTAGTTGCCCAGGGAATTGCAGCTCCGTGGAATTTTAAAACATATTCGGTAGTTGAGCTTCTGTCCAGATTATTAGGCCAATCAGCATCGCAAAAATTTCCTATTTCACTAGCAGCATTCGATTAGACTAAATGCTTGTTTGTTGTGCTTTTAAGCTAGCGTAACACACCTTGGCATAATCCCAAAATGACTTCCCTGGATTTTAGCTGTATGTCCTCAGAAGGTTTACAGCGAAACTAATATCTGGCGTGACAGTTGAGCTGCGAATAGAAGGATTCCCTCTAATTGCATATAGGGTACCTGGGCCATTTTGCTTGTTGGGTTAAACTTTGAAAACAGTTTTTGATTTAGTCAAGTATAGTTAACATCGAATTAGTCATTCATCTCAAAAGTATCTAATACGTGTTTGATGTAGCGTGCTTCATCAATTGCTATTGCTCCAGACCTTTTATCGCTAGTTATACGCATTCCAAAAAACGACAACGCCTTACCTAAATCATTCATTGACAATTCGCTTTTTAGAATTTTTACTGAATATGCGTCGTTGCTAAAAATCAAAACGTCGTCAGCGTAGATCGCAACCGATAACATTTTCGAACTGTTCATTCGATAATATACACATTGATCAGCTTCACTCCTTCTCAAACCGTGTCTTAGTAACACGCCATTCAATTCTCATTCCAGACATGACTGGTTTGCTTTAAACCGTAGAGCAACTTTTATTGTATGCACACCCTGCCTCAACCATCATCGAATGTTGTGAACTCAGTCATATATATTTCTTCTTTGAGCTCGCCATTTAAAAAGCTTATATCGTGTCCATTTGCTATATTTCCAAGTTATATTTGGCAGATAAAGCAATAAGGTAGCGAATAGAGTTGTACCGCACAACCGGTGCAAAGTTTTCCTTATAGTCAATTCAAACCCTTTGTAAGAACCCTTTTATTACTAAGCGTGCCATATATTTAACAATACTGCCACTGGCATCTCGTTTGGTTTTAAATACCCATTTATTTTGATTTGATTTTTTACAAATTTGCAATTAATTCAAGATTCATATTTCATTTGTTTTGAGCGCTTTAGCCCTTTTCCACAGATGCGAATCCGATCGATAAAGCGCCTTTGCTGGCGTTTCCAAATCGCACTAAGACACACCGAATAGTGTTTTTCAACATCTTGACGGTTTCTCCTTTCCTGTCCAAAAACATTTTACTTTCATTCTTATGATCATGTGACTTAGGAGGAATCCCCAGTCTGCACAATATGATGCTGATTTAAGAATTGATAATTCCTAGTCTTCCGTAAAAATCGTTTACTGTAAAGCGTTTCAAAAGAGATGCCAAACCGTCTTGAAGCTTCTTGAATGGGGCACTCATTTTTCTTCACCGCGTGCAATACGTCCACTAACTTCTCAGGGGTATAGTTAATGTATTGCCTACTCCCCAGTACTCTTTTGTGTACACGGGGACTTAACTGAATACATGTGTCACTTCTCTTAAAACGTGGACAATTCCACGTCTTGACATAGGAGTTGCTTGTCTTATGTCCAAAGTAATGAAAGATACATCTTTAGCTTTCGATAAACCTCTTTTCAGTAGCTCTACAAATACCTTGTCGTGAATTCGCTGCCCACCACCCTTATTAATTGAAAATATTTTTTAACAATAGTGTTGTTCAACTTTACGAAAATCAACCCACAGTTACTTTGAGATATGTCCCTATTGCAAATAAACCAGCAGACTCTGCTAGTCACGGTTTGATGTCGTCCAAGCTCGTAAATTGTAATATTTGGTGGAATGGACCCAAAATTTCCTATATAACTATTATATAAATTGGCCCGATGCTAAATTTACAAACATTCCTGCTAAATCTACTGATGTTTTTGGATGTTTTCCACTCATCATGTTAAACCGGAACAACTCACCCGAGTTATACAGCGTTCTTTTCAATATATGGAAAGAGCAAAGAATATTTGCTTATGTTTTACGGTTTAAACGTAACATAACATAACTTTGATCGAGAACGATTAGCACGACGCTCTTCTTTTTATTATTAGAATTATACGAGCCCCTTCACACTAATATTTTGGTTTTAGAAAAAGGTCAATAAACCACCAAGAAGATTTGTGTTATTGCCTTTTCTTTTTCTCAAGGTCGTGTCAAGGTGGGGGATGAGGGGGCTGCGCCACTCTAATCTCTCACCTATGACTAAATATTCTTACTAACGAAAATCGATTAACTACATTACTATGTCACTACTATTATATCTACTATTATTTATATATATTCCGGTCACGGTCACGTCTAGTACACTTTCTAATAAACAGAAACGATTGGGTTCCATCGATTAGAAAATTTAATCGAAATAGGATATTTTGATGTATTAGTTGTTATAAATTAAAGGCAGAACCCATTCATTGTCCGATGGCCGGTCTACCGCTTTATCGTCTCGAGCGCGGAAAATGCGTTACCCACACAAATCTAAACTTTGCTTGCTCTTTTACTATAAAGCTGTCTGCTATAAAGTGTATATTGCGTTATTTGTAATGCATAGTGTCTCGCACTATTCACTTCGAAGTTGTCACGGCTCTGACTATTACTTCAGATCGAATTATCTCACGACGAAGATTACCGACGGATATACAGCGTTATTCTAAACAATGAGCCAATTTTTAAAAATTCGTATTTATGAAAGTACAAATCCAAAATGAACAATCGTTATACCGATGAAAAGAGGAAGTTTCAAAGTTTTTTATAATATATTATAAATGTTCAATGTGTCCACCGTTTGCTGCACGGCAAACATCTACGCGGTAGGTAAACTCATCCCACACTCGGGAAAGCGTTGTAATATTATTTTGAAATGTTAAAGTACTAACAGATTAATTGATTAATTAAATTTCATTAACTTGTATAACTTATAGGCAAAATTCCATAATAAATTACCGTTATATTTAAGTAAGCATCTCTTAGAATAAAGACCAGGTTTAGAAATAACTTTACTCTCAGGGTCTGTCATCATAATTTAAAGGTCCAACCTTGCAAACCGAATACAATAACTCTTTTAAAACTTATGTCGGTTATAGATTGACGAATCTGATAAAATTAAATGGAATAGTACCTTTTAACGTAAACAAAGAAAAGCAATTTTCAGTTGTAAAACTTAATTTTCTTAATATTTTCTTGATTGACAAGAGTTATAGAAAACGAAACACTACAAATAGACAAACTATTTTCCAATTTGATTTGTTCAAAGATTGCAAGTAATTTTAAGTAGTTTAGAGACAACAATTGTATTAAAATCCATTTCGGCTATCCGGTCTTTTGTCAATGGCAGATAGCTGTCGCCAATAGATATGGTCTACAATTTCAGTACATAAAATTCCACGAATGTACAACATAGTTATATCATTAGAAAAATAATTGCTATCCGTGACCCTCATCTTGAAAGGGGTTGGATTTGGTTTCTGAAATCTTGTTTTTGGGAGGTTCTGTTAATAGTCATTGGATAACAGAAATATGACGTAAAATAATCGTTTAGGTTAGGATTAATATATAACTTAAGGCTCTAGTCAAAAGAGGGAGATTCCAATTGAGTTGTCCGTTGTCAAAAGGTAGAAAGAAACGTAGCCAGAGAAGTCCGCTGATAGCGTTCTCCGGCATCACAGATATGATATCGAACTTAGTATCGTGTTAGGAAAAATGGAAAGGAGTAAGTAATTCATCCAGTTCGCGAAGGTTGATGCCCGTGTGTTCGCGGATTTATAAATGATATTAAAGTATATAATAAAAAGCTTGGGTGCGTGTGGCGCACAAGTTACGTTAAGTTAGGTTATCAACAAGATCCTGCCATCGTGTGCCATTGAATTATTTAATAATTGCGACGAACAAGAGCAACAAGTGAGATTCTCTTCCCCAATTTAAGAGCTGTTCTGGGTTGAATGGTAAGCCATCAACCAATTGACGATTTTTAGTAAATAAGTTTTTATAGTTAAGCTAGCATGACGAGTTTTTAGTTAATTTATTTGTTAGGACGTTTTGGCCATAAACCGTAGGATTAATTTAGTTTAAAATTTATAAGATAAGTTTTCTTCTATATAAAGTATTTGGAAATTCCTTATGTGCATAAAATTATCAGAATTCCATATCAACCTTTCAATTTAATTTCTAAATTAAAATCAATGAATTTCCTAATGTAAAAGGTTCACGTTTATTGCTCTGTTAATTAAATAGTTTTTGTTTGCCGTTGATTAAGTCAATAGTTTTTATTTTTATAATCACTAAAGTTGCATAAGTAGTCAAAAAGGTAAGAATTGATTAAAAGAAACAATTGTCCTCCTTGGGATGACAAGTTTCTCAAGGTTTTGCATAAACATTTGAACATTCTCGACTTGTCTGGCGCCCTTGGTAATTGTCATTCAGCCACAATGTTGATGAAAGGTAAATGCCAATTTTTTGTTGTATAAAATATATTAATTTAACTCTTTCTGCAAAATTTTAACCCTCTATACGATCTACTATCTTCCGCTAGCTAATGCCGATGACCTCCCCATAATTTTGGTTTTACAGGCCGCCCCCATTTTATAATTTTAATGAAAAATATATACCTAGTAGCTTTTTCGCCTGTAACAAAATTCTTGACCCCCAACGTCCTTGGGTCTCGTTTTTTGAAGAATTAAAAATTTTTTTTATTTGTTTATTTCATTATCAATTTTATATAAACATACAGCCTTTCAAAAATATATCTGGGATTTGAAAAAGAAAGAAAGAAAAGTTCGAGTGTAAAATAATTATGAGGAAATTTTTTTGAGATATATTATTTATACTTGTTAAAGAGAATTTTTATGATAGCATTGTACACATTTTTTAATTCAAAGATGGAGTTTACATACACTGTTGATAGGTTATTAAAAGATGAACTAATTTATGAAATAACTGTACGAGGAATAAACACGGAAAATACGACAGTAACTGATTTAAGAAAAACCTTACGACAAGCGATTAGAATAGAGACTGAACCAGATGAAGATTTTGACTACCCATTTGATTTTACAGAAGATGTGAAAGTTGTTAAAAATGTTTTAACGCTTTTACATGGACATATTTTAGATTTAAATGTTTTAAATTATGACAGTAATAAAATAAGAATAGAAACAAAAATTGCATAATGTTATTCTAGACCTTCCAGGCGTTTACCAGTTGACGATAATGATGAAAAATTTAGGAATAATTTACAATCAGAGTTAGGACGTATAATGGAATCTTTGCGTAAAATAAAAAATGACATTTTAAAGACAAAAACACAAATTTCTTCTAAAGAGGATAAATCAATTTTGATGAACTAGAACGAGAGGAAACGTCAGAAATATTTGACATAAATAACGTAGACTTGATCGAATTTGACAAAAAAATTAAACTTAGCATCATCTACAACAAAACAAGAAAAAATTAGGGTCGTAGAAGAGCACAAGCAAAATATAAATAAATCTTTTCAAAATAATAATCAAAATGTATCTCATAATAGTTCTGTAGTTTATAAGGTTACTCCAGTTGCAAAATGGGGAATAACATTTAATGGCGATACTTCGGTAAACTCATTTTTAGAACGGGTCGAAGAATTAAAAATTGCTAGGAATATGTCAGACTTTCAACTTTTTGCAAAAGCATGTGATCTTTTTGCACATAAAGCACTGATATGGTATCGTGCAAATAAATCTTTAATAAATGTATAAGTTTTCTTCTATATAAAGTATTCGGAAATTCCTTATGTACATAAGATTATCAGAATTGTAATGTAATTAGTTAGTAAAGCTCTTCTTTACTGCACGCTCTACGTTGGTGGCGTCAGTGAAATATTTATTTTGGGCACCAGTGAACTGTAGTTTTTTTTTTTTTGGTTAGTTATGGAGTGAGTCAATTAGTGAACAAAACCTCGGTGGACCCACGAGCTTTACTATATTCGCGGTCTAGTCTGGGAATTACCCCAAGGGTGAGCAATGAGTTTGGGCGTGGATATAGGGTGGGCTCGACTACAAACGGGAACAAAAAAAACGTAAATGGACGCCACTGCATCTATATAGACAATGAACAAAACTAAAGTATCCTTTAGGAAGACGCAGAAACCTATAGGATATAATGATTACCAAAAAACATACAAATTACAATAAACAATACCTCTGGAAACCTCTTGGACCTCTGCCCCAGCTTCCACGATGTCGGACCTGCAAGAAAATGTCACACAAAAAAATAATATATAAGACACTGTTTGTGCCTTACAATAACAAAATATTTCGATCTTTATAGATCGATTGGCCTGAATTCAAAATCTCAATAACACCTTACCTATAAAAAAAATACTCTACTGGGCATTACTTATTCCGTTTCTATTACCTGGTGCTGTATCAACTTTTTCTACATACAAAGTTTTGCTGATCTAATTTGGACAATGTTAATTTCAATTAGTGAAATAAAAAGACGAAAGTATTAATTCAAAATTTAATTTAAGTGTAATTCTCTTTTGTTGCAAAAATTATTTATAAAAAAATTAATAATCAATATATAATAAGTTTCAAAAGTTTCTTAATGTGTCTCTCTATAATCAAAATAATCAACATAAAGTAAGTTTCAAAATAAATCTCTAAATTTGCTTCTCTACTTAGAGAGGTCTTAGCATTTATAAATTATTTAATACAGTCTAGGTTCTTAAACATCCATAAAACAGATCTGTTCTGGCTTACAAGATTTTTATCTAAATAACTTGTTACATAAACAGTTCATATGGCTTAAGCATGAAATTAATAAAAGTCAGTTCAACATATGTTAAAAGCAGCTTAGGTATTCTACTAATCACAACATATTGCAAGAAACATCTTTCAATCAAAGGTGAATTTCATACATATTTTTAACAATTAACATGTGCATCATATTCGTGCTCTGAATAACAACTTTTAAATTATCTAAAGGTTCAAAATTTCTCTTATAAAAAATTTAGTTCTGAACGAAAGGTATTTGACTTATCAAATATCTAGGAATAATTTTCAAACTGATTTTACGTGAGATTTGAGCATAATTACATCTTGCAAATAAACTTGAAATTTACGTTCTTTAACAAAAGTTTCTTGTGATTTAGTAAATGTTAAATCAAAACTTTAACCGTAACTCGTACACAAAATTAATTTTCAATAAATAGTTTCATAGGTACCTGGTTGCTTTTGTTTTAATTGTACAACGGCGATGCTGGCGAACGTAATAGATGAACTAAGACACATAGCATTCCATCCTCTTGAAATACAGAAAGATACAAAACATGCCTGTATTAGTTACAATCCTTCGGACAGCCTCAAATCAAACAATTTCACCATACACGACCAAATTTTAATTCCATAGCCAAGCGTGTTACTTAAATGTGCTAGAGAAATTGAACCAAGTATTAGTTTTAAACAAGGCTGATTAATTACACGATGCTTACCACTAATGGATTTCCTCACCACGTGTCGTAACTGTTGCTCTAGGTTGACTGGGCAGCCTCCACGCGACAACCAAAAGCCCTACCATCATTCTCGTTGACCTATTCGTAGCTCCCACTTACAAACAAAATTTCTCATCTTCAAAAATGAAGTCTACGTACACGTAGTCGCTTGCAAGATGGATGTCCTCCTGCTTTGCCAACAACCTTAGCTATCGCGTCACTTTTCGCGCAGGCGTTAAGTTTAACAATTGATCTAGTGAACGTCAGAACGCCTGTAGTTTATGTAACTTAAGTTACGTTCAAGGTATCCACGATATCGAAAGTATAGGAGTCCTCATTAAATACTCTTTATAGAAGAAAAATAATGTAAACGGAAAGGGGTGTTCTTCCTTATAGTACATTAAATTATTCAACGATTTCACGCTAAATGACAATCTCGTAAAATAACAACAGCTAGTATTATTTTTCTTTACAGATATTTAACGTAACAAAAATTTTGTTACACCATATCAACCATTCAATTAAATTTCTAAATGAAAATCAATGAATTTCCTAATGTAAAAGGTTTACGTCTATTGCTCAGTTGATTAAATAGTTTTTGTTTGCCGTTGATTAAGTCAATAGGTTGCTTTTTTTATTTTTTTTTCATCACGAAAGTTGCATAAGTAGTCAAAAAGGTAAGAATTGATTAAAAGAAACAATTGTCCTCCTTGGGATGACAAATCTCTCAAGGTTTTGCACGAACATTTGGACATTCTCGACTTGTCTGGCGCCCTTGGTAATTGTCATTAAGCCACAAATTGATGAAAGGTAAGTGCCATTTTTTTGTTGTATAAAATATATTAATTTAGCTCCTTCTGCAAAATTTTAACACTCTATACGATCCACTACCTTCCGCTAGCTAGTGCCGGTGACCCCCCCCCCCTTTAATTTTTGTTTTACAGGCCGACGCCATTTTATAATTTTAATAAAAAATATATACTTGGTAGCTTTTCCGCCTGTAACATTACATGTGATTTTCCAATGCTACACCCGAAGGTACTACATTGGCCAGGAAGCGAGTTTTTTTTTTACCTGGAAAATTTGGAATTTTGCCGAACCCTTGCTGTTCCAAGCAAGGTAGGGATCTTTAACGTGCGTAACAACACCCACACACGGGACCTCCATTTTACCTCTCATCCGAACGAGGGTGTATTTTTATGAAAAATGCTCGCCTAACATTTTTCAAGCGGACCGTGTCGGGATTCGAACCCGGGACCTGGGGCGTAGTAGTCACACACATACCACTACGCCACGGAGCCGCCGCCTCCGCCTGTAACAGCGTATCTGCTGTTACTGTGTGCACGGCAGCAGTGATTCGGTTCCGCAGGTCATCCAAGCGCTGAGGAAGGGCCAAATAGGGCGGAGCTCCATCCTATTGGAAAATATAGTCCTATTAATCCTTCTGTAAATTGAGGAAACAGCCATTGTTCCAACATTTCCAAGTACGTTATTCCAGTTATAATTCTTTCCACAAAGAAAAAAGGTCCATAGACCTTTGTACGGGATAAGGCACAGAACACGTTTATCTTCGGCCAGTCTCTTTCATGTTGCAATGTTGAATATGAATTTTGCAAACCCCATATGCGAACATTGTGTCTGTTAACTTTTGCACTAAGGTGAAAGTCGCTTCATCGTTAAAAATTATACGCTGTAGAAACGCGTCATCCTCCACCATTTGGAGCACATAACCACAAAATCAAGACGCTTATTTTTGTCACTAGGCTTGAGAACCTGCAGAAGTTGTAATCGGTAGAGCTTGTACAGCCAACGTCGTCTCAGAACTTTCCATAAAGTTGGTTGGGGTATTCCAAATTTTCTACTATCTCTATTGGTAGACTTACGTAGACTGCGAACAAAACTTTCTTCAATCCGTCTGACATCGTCCTCTAACACACGCGATCGTTCTGTGCTTTTTCCTTTACGCACACTTCCTGTCTGTCGAAATTGCTTAAATCATCGGCTAATGCTTCTTCTAGTTGGGGGTTCAATGCCGAATTTGCTACAATATGCCCGCTGCACTACAATTTGCAACTCACTTTTTGCGAACTCAAGATCACAGAAAAACCTTGTGCCATCTGACAGTAAAACGAAATGATGGCCTATTGTCGCGGGAACTCTACCGGCCGCTTCTAGAACCATAACAGTGCGCGTATCACTGCTGCCGTCCATTCAGTAACAGCAGATACGCTTTCTCGTGTGTGGGATGAGTTTACCTACCGCGTGGATGATTGCCGTACAGCAAACGGTGGGCATATTGAACATTTATAAGTTATAATACACTAAAAAAACCTTGAAATTTTCTCTTTTCATACGTACAAGGATTGTTGATTTTGGATTTGTACTTTAATAAATACGAATTTTTAAAAATGCGTCCATCATTTAGAATATCCCTGTATATTCAGACCAAGGTCGGAATTCTTGGTGCACCGTTTGAGATATATCTATATTTTTAAATTCTTTAATGTTTCCAATCCAGACGTCGCCCATTATTTAGCCACTAGAAGTATATCGTGGTATTTTATTTAAGGCGGCTCCGTGGCGTAGTGGTATGTGTGTGACTACTACGCCCAAGGTCCTGGGTTCGAATCCCGACACGGTCCGCTAGAAAAATGTTAGGCGAGCATTTTTCACAAAAATACACCCTCATTTGGATAAAAGGTAAAATGGAGGTTCCCTGTGCGAGTGTTGTCACGCACGTTAAAGATCCCTACCTTACTTGGAACAGCAAGGGTTCGGCAAAATTTCAAATTTTCCAGGTAAAAAAACTCTCTTCCTGGCCAATGTAGTACCCTCGGGTGGAGCATTGGAAAATCACATGTAAGGTATTTTATTTATCTCGGTACGCAAATCATTTTGGTGTGTTATGGGAGGCGCGAATCGAAAGCACAAAATACCATCTGAAAGGAATAGTCTCTTTTCAAAAATTTATCACTACTGTTATGAGGATAGAAGGCATTTTAAATTCTTCTCTCTTTTGCACTCTTTCTTCTTCCCTAAATGATGTGATTTTTTCCAATGCTCCACCTGAAGGTACTACATTGGTCAGGAACCGAGCTTTTGTTACTTGAAAAATTTTTAATTTTGCTGAACTCTTGTTGTTCCAAGCAAGGTAGGGATCTTTAACATGCGTAACAACACTCACACACGGGACCACCATTTTACCTTTCATCCGAACGAGGGTGTATTTTTGTTAAAAATGCTCGCCTAACATTTTTCAAGCGGACGGTGTTGGGATTTGAACTCGGGACCTTGGGCATAGTAGTCACACGCATACCAACTACGCCACGGAACCGCCTAATGAAAGGGTAACCGCTGCTTTTACGCCAACACATTTTTTGGCAGGTGGTCCCATTTTATCTAGTGCTGAAGTTTATTTAACTGTTTCCGTTAACAGACTTAATCGCTCGTGGCTTGCCCGACAACAAGTTCTGTAATTTTGGCGAATACCTTAACGATCTAAATGGACTACGCCCGTACAAGAGTTACAAGAAGGCGATCTTATTTTTTATTATATTCTTGAATTCCTTCCCTCTACTTGATGAGGTAGCTGATACCAGAGGGTTATGGGATTATCAGCGTAGTACGGTACCTTTTGCTGAAAAGACTTGCACCGTTGACAAAGTCGTACAACTCCCTCGTCTATAATGATTAGATTAGCACATTTTTTGGTTTATCATTTTTTATATTTAGAGAACTGTGTTTTTGTTACCTTCATTATCGCTTCTTTTTTTCAACAAAATAATCATTTGGGGTGGGGATATTTTAGCAACGTAAACGTTTTCTTTTCGACGATATTAAGTGGTTTAATAGAAACTGAAAATAACAAGCCTTCCTATTATCTACATCAACATTAGACCAATTGTGTTGAATATTCTCGTTCGGTCGCTGCATTTACAGTTCGTGTCCGTACTGTCTTCGCGGGGACATTGATTTTGTGCTACTACCGGAAGCCATTCTCCTCTAGTTTTGAGGTTGAAGTTAGCACTGTTGAAATTTATAGCATTTGTATTGTCGAGATTGTAAAAGGTATTTGTTATCATTGTAATCAATTTGGTGTTTATTTGTTACAAATCAGTCTACTTAGCTATCAAAAATTTGTACTTGATGAGCAATCCTGAAAATATCCCATTGATGGATTCTTATATCCATTGCGTATCAAAAAATAGTCATAAGGATATACGCAAATAATCGTAATGGTTACTATTTTGAATTAACGTCACAGCCTTATCTACGAAATTTAAATTATTCCACCATGCAATATGCAATAAATTATTACTTCTAATTAGAATTCCAATCTCAGCTGTTTTCCCAGGACTCCAACTATTCCATGGTGCAAAATGCAATTAGTTATAAATTTTCCACAGAAATCTTGACTATTCGTAAATGAATAAAATGTTGGAAAGTTCTGGCCATGCCAAATGTTACAGCAGGGATTTTGGCGATTTGCAAATGCTATACCACATTAAAATGGTAAGAAAATAAGGAATGCATACATCAACTTTCAAGAACCGCATTCTAGAACTGTTCAGCATTTTATTTACTTAACGAAAATGATGAAGTTTTATAAAAATGTATGACCTATCGCATTTTGTGTGTTCGATTAGTTAAAATTCTTAAACAAATCTATGACTATTTTGCTGGTCGATTGGTAGAGATTTGAGGGAAACAGCTGTGAGGCTAATTTCGAATAAAACTCATTTTTGGCCATAAGCGTTTACCTAAGACTATTCATCTACCTGTCAAGACTTACGCAGTTTATAAAATTATCCTGAGCTTCTGCTCCTCCTAAACAACGCAATTTTTTTCAATCTTTATTTTATAAAAAGATATTGCGCTAATTAGACGAGTTTTGTAATTTTGTTGGTTGAGGTGTTGAAGGAGTTGTATTTCCGTAAAAGTTTGTTCAACTTGAAAAATTTTAAGTAATCAAAATTTGTTAGAAAATTCTGGATTTACTATGGTCTTTAAAAAAGTCAGTAAACCAGGCTAAAGCGCAATGAAGAAGTGCGCTAGTTTTCGTTTTTCTTCGACTGATGATTATTCTATTAATAACGATTTCGAGCTACTGCATTTTGAAAACAAAGATCTAAAATTTTGTTTACTACAAATTTTCCAAAATAATGTATTATAAGTTAAAGACTGCTTACTTATTGATCAACTACTTTTAATAATTCAACAGCCAAATCAGTCAATATTTAAAAAATATGGTTGATGCCCTTTCGTGTAACCTCGATCATCTTTATAAATAAAGTTAGGTTTTGTTTTAATGTGTGCTCGCAGCTTAGTTCAACAACAAAATTAAAAGCATTGTTGGAGTGACAAATCAATTTCTATTTTTAAAATAAATTTACAGACATGGTAAAAACCTGATATTTGTAGATTAATTTATATCTAGAATGTATGATCAAAGCCATTCTATAATACAAATTTGTTTTGCGATGAAGTTGATACTGGTTTTAGCATTCTTTATTAGTTATATATTTCTAAGACATAAAAATATAGGAAGCTAATTATATTTGTGTTAAACAGGTCCGTATATACAAAACATTCTGCTTATAAATCTATCAAAAGATTACCAATTAAAGTATGAACTCTACAGACTTCAATGAATTATTCATGTTTTACAGATTATGTAAATAACTATAAAAAGTGTTTCAAAAGTTACACTACCTCTTGCGAAATAGAATCTCCATTGTATCTAACCTGTTATAATAATACGCTACAATTTCTTGCAAGTTCAAGGACTGCACTACGACGAATCTGTGTATCGAACCTACTGACCGTTGTTGAAAAAAGCTTCTATTCCTGAAACACTATTTCAGTTACTTGCTAACTTTTATGAAGCTGTACTAAACAACAAACGGAGTCTGTGACTTTATACGAGATGTATTCATTAACCAATCTTTTTATCGTCTCGATTATATACTTCAGGAAAAGTACAGGATGTGCTCTATATATTATCTGCCACTTAAACTTTATAATAAAAGTTCATCGGTATAAATTTGATCCTTCGGATCAAGGCCATTGCGTCATATAGACTGCCATCAGCTAAGTTGCCTAATGTTGAAAATGTCTTCAGTATTTATATACAGAGTGTTTTGAAATATCGTATAAAGATTTTAAGGGCATGTAGTACGATCGAAAATAAGGTTGAGACATAATAAACATATGTCCACAAATTAACTGTTTACCGCTACCTCCAACAGGCCACTTAAAACGGCAGGCAATCGCATACACCAAACCGAGATACCAAGGAACAACTGCTCTAGGATCCCGGGGGCTGCACCCCCGACGCCAGAGTCCGTTTTCCGGAAATTCCGAAAACAACTGCCCTCGAAGACCGAAGGAGGTACTCAAACCCGACCAAAACCACCGACCAATGCATGTCTCTAACAATAAGGACTAACATTAGTTTTAAGTTAGGTTAAGTTTAGGATTAGTAGTAGAATAGGAATTTTTTACGCTAACACCATTGTAAGAAACCAACACCTAACGGTAATCCAGGCAACAAACTGTCAACTTGAAGTATTTCTTTCCACCCGACTGTAACCTGTACTATTCCAACATTGTAAACAAAAACAAAAATTAAGAAACAATCTACCCTTTTTGGAAATTAACACACACAACCACACAAATACAAACGCAAACACAAACACACACACACACACACACACACACAAACACACACACACACACACACAAACACCACACCCACAAAAACAAATTGTACCCTTCAATGATCTGGATTTCCGGTTGCCGATTATCCGCATCGAAGTTGCTACGTACATTAACGTAACATAAAGAAACCCAAGAAAAAGAAAGAACGGATGACCGGTGAGTGGGCGGGGTCTTATACCTATAAGTAAAGGAGAGCCTGAAAAAAAATAAATATATATATAAAAACACTCACTCATTCACACTCTGAACAAACCATACCATGAAAAAGAAAGAACTTATAATTAAAAACAAAATATATATACAAAAAACCGTACTGCCAAACCCAACCCCAAAAAAGTCAATGTCCCCAATTTATAAATACATTATAAGAAATCCTTAAATATTAAAAAAAAATTACCCATGAAAATGGCGAGCTGTAGTTTTTAGGCAACTACCTCCTGACAGTACCTAGAGAAAAAAAGAGAAACAAACGCAACCCTAAAAACCACAGCTCTAAAATATGGTAAGTATAAACTTAAACTAAATTTACAAACATATAGTAGATTTTTAGAAATTTTGAAACAAATAGTAAGATAGTAACCAAAGAGCAGTAAATGCCAAAAGAGTTCAATAAATTTCGTACATAAGAATTAAATTTGGAAAGTCCATATTTTAATGGTAAAACCCCAGGCGTTCTGGTTCCGAAGTCAGAAGCGCATACCAAGAAAACAAAAAAAAGGAACTCACCCTCGAGTTACTGGAATCGGGGTGGAACCAGTCGCTGGTCTCCGTCAGCGAACAGGCAGTCTTACGGCAGGGCAAAGCGCATTTGACTTTGCATTCCCAGAAGAAGCGACATCTCAAGGGACTAACGTGTCCCCCGCAGGAAGCTAGAATAGTTACGAACAATAAATTAATTTAATACAACCGAAACGTATTGTTTTGTATATAAACTCCATATACTCACCAAGCTAAATAATGCGTGCCGGAAATTCGCATCAAGAAAGCGAGCGAAACAAAACAAGGTGTTTTCTGGTCGCTAATCGAACAGCAAATGAATTTTTACATTTGTTAAAGCTCCAAAGCAAGGAAATAAACCAGGAAAACCTTAATTTTATGAAAATAAATTCCCCGAATTCTTTAAAAAAGGGGAAACACACCAGCATTTAATTATTAAAATACTTGAAAAGTCGCCTATCTAATTAAGGCGTAAATTCCACGGACGAAATTCTTAAAAAGGATATTTATTATTAATTACCATACAAAGTTTAATACACGAAAGGGTTATTTTTAATTAACGGAATTAATTTTTGTGTTGAACGCCAAAGGATTTTAAGATAAAAATTATTGTATATAACTAATTAATTATTTACGAAAATGAACGTAACAAATCCTCCTCCCCCCCCCCCCAGCAAAATTAAAAGGTCGAGATCGGGAAGCTTAATAATTAGAGTGGGTAGGGCCAACAAAAAAAAATTTGCTTGGGAACTAAAAGAAAACTCGTTACAAAAAGACTAACGGAAACACTCCAAAAACAAAAAAAAACAAAAAAAGAATTTTCATCCGGCTCGACGGACCAAAGAACCGGATCAAAACCAAAAATTAAAAGGACATAGGAAAAGGAGAAGTGAAAGGTAACAATCGTCGAGGACAAAGATGGAATGACATGTACGTTGAAAAAGTCGTCGGAGGACGGATGCATCTCAGAAAGAAAAACAGGGAAGTCTTCGACCTCAACAAAGAAATTGATTTCTCGCGAAGAATCAAAGTAAAAGCAACGAGGAAGAGAACGAACAGTACAGCCAGAAGAGGACCCAGGTCAAGCCTCAAGTAAACAAAAGGAACAACAAGGGAGCACGAGAAGAAAAGATGAGGAACGCTGGTAAAAGGAAACGATGTACTCTCAACTGTGGTAACGAAAAATTGCAACGAACGAAAACCGAAAAAAGAGATATGCTGAGTAGTCCCAAAGTCGACTAAGTCGTGATTTCCGAAGAAAGAAAGACACACTAGAAATCACCTACCACAGGAGCGGATGGACGAAACACAATCGGTCCAGGGACCGACAGCAAAGAAGACCAGCAAAAGGATAGGGAGAGGAAGGTGGAACGAAAGGCACGAGAAAGAAAGAAAAAAATCAAAAAGAATAACACCAACACCAAGTACAAAACCCAAAAAAAAAAACTAAAACCGTACAAAAGAAAAAAACAAAATCCCAGTGTAGTTAGGTATGAGTAGGTGTGGGCGTGTGTGTGCGTGTGTGTATGTGTGTGGGCGTGTGTGTGGGGGTGTAAGAAGGGTGTGTGTGTGTTATGCGTGTATAAAGTGTGCGTGTGTGTATGTGTTTGACCGCTTTAGTCGCCTCTTACGACAGGCAGGTCGTACCATGGGGCTATTCTATTCCCGGACCCACACGGGTGAAAAAGAAAAAAATACTCAAAACAAGAACAAACGAAGGAGAACCAAACAGAAATGAGTAGATGCATGAAGTGTGTGCGTGTATGGAGTGTGTGTATGTGTGTATGAAGTCTGTATGTGTATGTGTTGGACCGCTGTAGTCGCCTCTTACGACAGGCAGGTCGTACCATGGGACTATTCTATTCCCGGACCCACACGAATGAAAAAGAAAAAAGGAAAGCAAACGAAAGGAAACCCAGCAAAACCGGGAAGTAAACCAAAATCGCACTATCCAAAAATCATGTCCGAAGGAGAGCAAAGTCGTCATAAGAATCAGGGGCACGAGGACTAGGTATTGGGCTTAAGGCGTTTACGTCGCCAAAAGGAAAAAGAAACAAGATCGAGAACATTAGGGTTTCGCCGACCTAAATCCTCAGGTTCGGAAGGAGCATAGAATAAAGTCTGCCTCTTTTGGGCAGTTTTCTGCCAAATAGGAACAGCAGGGGGCATAGTAGTTATAGCACTAGGTCTAGGAAATAGCAAGGGTAGTTTAGATAACTCAAAACGCGTCATAGAAGGACGCCGTTTATTGTTAGGATGGGTGGTAAGAAGGTGGACGGCAGAAAAGGAACCATCATGGATTGGCAGCATATCAACGGCAGAAAAAGAAAAAGTATTGCCTGTACGAAAACCAACCTGACGAAAATAAAAACAAGCGGAACACACTTCAGTTACGTTATAGAAACGACAGAAGCAGATTAAATTTTATTGACGTTATGTGCAGGACTAGAAGTATTACAATTAGAAAAGAAAACAGTATTGACTGTGGAAGTATCCACCTTAGGAAAAGGAGCAGAATCCGATAACAGTTCAGTAACATTACATAAAGAAATAGAATCGGGTAGAAGTTCATCAACGTTACCAGAACAAACAGTATCAAGAACCACTTCAACAACAGTAGATAAAGGAACATCATCTAAAATTTCACCAACTTTAGTTAAAAGAACAGAAGTAAGTAGCATTTTATCAGCATGAGAAAAAGGAGTAAGGGTAGGTAACGAAACAGGATCAGGTAAAGCTTTAACGAAAACAGCAACAGGCATCACAGCTAGGGGTTCCCTAACTTTAACAGGACCTTCTCTATCCGTATGAGGACTTATCTTCACTTCAGCTACGGCTGTTTTTGTAGACACGACAGAAATTTCTTGAGTTGAACAGTTTAGGAAAGCAGGAACATGTAAAATTTTGACAGCAACAGCAACAGATACTAAAGATACAGGTTCGTGAACTTCGACAGAACCTTCGCTGATTAAATTAGGAATAATCGTCAATTTAGCTGCAGCTGTTATTGTAGGTACAACAGCAAATTCTTGAAAAAAATCATTAAAGAAAGCAGGAACAGGTAAAATTTTGACAAAACCGGCAGGAGGCATTAAAGATACAGGTCCATGGACTTCCGGAAGACCTTTGCAGACTGAATTAGAAATTATGGTCATTTCAGCGACCTTTGTGCTTGCAGACACGACAGAAAATTCTTTAGTAGAATCGTTTAGGAAAGCGGGAACAAACTCTTGAGAAGCTAGCTGCAAGTCACTAATTCGCAGCATGGGATGTAAGCGTGATGGAGGCACATTTTGGGGCGAGAGTGTATAAGTAGGGCGAACAGAAGAAGGAGTAGAATAGGAGGCAGAACTAGAAACGGAGGAAATTTTGTTAGAAGCTATATTTGCCGAAGAAGAGTAGGTTTTAATAGTAGGAGCGGGAGGACCTAAATGAAGTATCGAAGAGAACGTAGAATAAGAAATAGAAGGAGTTAGGCAACTAGAGGTGAG
Organism: Platerodrilus igneus; assembly: GCA_036346225.1. Taxonomy (NCBI): domain Eukaryota; kingdom Metazoa; phylum Arthropoda; class Insecta; order Coleoptera; family Lycidae; genus Platerodrilus; species Platerodrilus igneus. The sequence continues at coordinate 6,092,001 of JARFIW010000165.1, read as the reverse complement.
GGCAGAATTTGAAGGATTATTCGCGGAACTATTCGTAGTAGGATGACAGTTGGGACAGTTGTGGCGAGTAACTCCCTTATGTCCGCAACCATAACAATGGAGTACTTTAGGACGAGTACAATGGGTCGAAACATGACCAGGTTTGTCGCAATTAAAGCATACGACCTGACGAGTAGGAGTAGACGTAGGAGGAAGAACAGTAGAACGTACGGAAGAAGTATCGGATCTACTCGTATGCGTAGGAGAAACCTTAACAACTCGGTCATGTGAAGCAAAAGTATATTTCTCAATAGTAGTAGCCTTAGAAATAAGCTCGTTGTGTTCAAAATGAAGAATTAGTAAATTATACAACGACTTCCAGTCAGAAAATCTATCCCGAAAACCACGATACCAACGTAAAGCATCAGCCTCGAACAAATCCACTGGGGACTCAAATAAATCAAATTCGGATACATGATTAGCTCGTCGGAGTTTTTCGACTCGCTCCAAAAAATCACGTACAGTAAGAGTGTTCGGGACACCAGAAAATTTCAAATTCCACTCCCACACTGGGAGACCGTAGTAGGAAGCCGAAAAAGAAGTCATTTTGAATACAAACAAGAAAGAAACGGGTAGAAGGTATTGAAATAAAGGCTAACCGTAACTCGATAAAAGCTCAAAAGAAAAGAAAATTGTTGCGAATACAGGACAATTTAAAACATATCCGACGGATAAACTTTTGGAACACCAATAAAAGCAAAACAACAAAATAGAAATTAGAAAAGGGCTGTAGAATAAAAGAAAAATCGGAGAAAGAAAATACTAACTCTAGACGTAACAAGAAGAACAAAACAGAGAGGGAAGAAAGAAACAGAAAAATCTTGGGCGCCAGCGTTTTCAACGGACTAGGACTATTGGCGAAAACACAAGACCAATAATCTAAAGTAAGCCAACCAATAATATTGAACGTAAGGGACGAAACATATGTAATATCAGGCCGAGAAATTGCAGGTCATGTAGGAACTTAGGAACTGACAGTAATAAACAAAAATCGAAGCAAAAATTAACTAAAATGAACTCGGAGCCAAATCTAACTAAAATAAAATCGGACCAACGTTACATGAAACAAAATTGCAGCACAAGAAAGTTAACGAAAACCAAATCGCAGAAGAAATTAACTAAACAAAATTGCAGCCAAAATTAATCACAAAAAATCGCAGCAGAAATTAATTCCCAAAAAATCGCAGCCGAAATTAATCACAAAAAGAATCGGGCTCCACGTCAGGGCGTCAATATTTTATGCTACGTACATTGACGTAACATAAAAAAAAACCCAAGAAAAAGAAAGAACGGATGACCGGGCTCAATCGGTGAGTGGGCGGGGTCTTATACCTATAAGTAAAGGAGAGTCTGAAAAAAAATTAAAAAAAAATATATAAAAACACTCACTCATTCACACTCAGAACAAAACATACCATGGAAAAAAAAGAACTTATAATTAAAAACAAAATATATATACAAAAAACCGTACTCTCAAACCCAACCCCAAAAAAAGTCAACGTCCCCAATTTATAAATACATTATAAGAAATCCTTAAATATTAAAAAAAAATTACCCATGAAAATGGCGAGCTGTAGTTTTTAAGCAACTACCCCCTGACAGTACCTAGAGAAAAAAAGGGAAACAAACGCAACCCTAAAAACCACAGCTCTAAAATATCGTAAGTATAAACTTAAACTAAATTTACAAACACATAGTAGATTTTTAGAAATTTTGAAACAAATAGTAAGATAGTAACCAAAGAGCAGTAAATGCCAAAATAGTTCAATAAATTTCGTACATAAGAATTAAATTTGGAAAGTCCATATTTTAACGGTAAAACCCCAGGCGTTCTGGTTCCGAAGTCAGAAGCGCATACCAAGTAAACAAAAAAAAGGAACTCACCTTCGATTACTGGCATCAGGGTGGAACCAGTCGCTGGTCTCCGTCAGCGAACGGGCAGTCTTACTGCAGGGCAAAGCGCATTTGACTTTGCATTCCCAGAAGAAGCGACAGCTCAAGGGATTAACGTGTCCGCGCAGGAAACTTGAATAGTTACGAACAATAAATTAATTTAATGAAACCGAAACGTATGGTTTTATATAAACTCCTTATACTCACCACGCTAAATAATGCGTGCCGAAAATTCGCATCAAGAATGCGAGCGAAACAAAACAAGGTGTTTTCTGGTCGTTAACCGAACAGCAAATGAATTGTTACATTTGTTAAAGCACCAAAGCAAGGAAATAAACCAGGAAAACCCAAATTTTATTAAAATAAATTCGCCGAATTCTTTAAAAAAGGAAAACACACCAGCATTTAATTATTAAAATACTTGGAAAGTCGCCTATCTAATTAAGGCGTAAATTCCACGGGACGTAATTCTTAGAAAGGATAATAATTATTAATTACCATACAAATTTTAATACACGAAAGGGTTATTTTTAATTAACGGAATTAATTTTTGTGTTGAACGCCAAAGGAATTTAAGATAAAAATTATTGTATATAACTAATTAATTATTTACGAAAATGAACGTAACAAAGGGTACAAATTCTGCGGAGTACTTTCCCTCAAAGACTGGGATTTCCGGCTGCCGATGGTCCTGGACAGAGAGCAAAATCACAACGCAGAAACAACACTAACACCAACGCCACCATTAACCAAAATAATAAAATACACACCCGCGCACACACACACACACACACACACACACACAAACACAAACCCGTACATTAGCAATAGTAACCACATTAAGTGCTACCCCCACGCGGCAGGGACGGGAACAAAGCCTGGGTCACAGACAAAGCGGGAGGTAGTGAGTGGGGGACGTGGGAGGGCTTCAGGAAATCCTGGTTATCCAGAGGACTGAAGGGTTTTTCGCCGCTCCTGACATGCCACCTCACCGAACTGTACGACTGAAATAAAAATCCTAGGCACGGCCAAAGCACAGGTTACAAGGGGGGAAACAGGTCTGTCTATAATGTTAGATAACAGACGGCCCAAATATTATATTTTGGAAAAAAAATTAATTGTTTACGAGATAATAAATAAGTAAACGATAACATATCCCAGTAAACAGGTGCTTATCAGCTTTTTTTATAAGATTTAAATTTGACGTTTTGTGCAATTTGTAGCAATTACAACGGTTGCGTATTCTAATGCTGAAATGTGCGATATGGTGTTCATATGCGGTCGTGCTAATGGGAATTCTTTACAGGTACGCCGCTTCTATGCTGAAACGTTTCCTGATCACCAGGTGCTTTCACATGTGATTTTTCAGATGGTGTTTCAACGCCTAAGAAAAACTGGTTAGTTTGTAAAGCGCTCTTATGATACTGGACGGCAGAGAATAACATGTACTCCACAGATGGAAGATCGAATGTTGAATATTATTGATGAAAATCCCGAAACTAGTCTTAAAGAAATGTCGATTCAAGTGGGTGTAAGCAGCTATCTTGTTTGGAGAACTCTTCATGAGCAACTCCTATACCTCTACGATATCCAACGGGTACGAGCCGTTACTGCTCCGGATTACCAAGCGAAATGACTTTTTGTGAGTGGTTTTTGTGAACAGCTGCTGATCGGCAAGATTTCGCTGATAACATCCTTTTCACGGATGAAGCTGGTTTTACTAAAAATGAAATATTTAATTACCACAACAACCGCGTTTGGTGCGACGAGAATCCTCATGCTATCGTTGAAGCCAGACACCAGCAACTTTTCTCGCTATACATCTGGTTAGGCATAATAGGGGAACGGTTGTTAGGACCGATTGTTTTGCCACAACGCTTAATAGGTCTGGTATACCTCGAGTTCTTGGAAAATACTTTACTTGAACTTTTGGAAGATTTACCTCTAAATCTGAGATCGAACCTCTGGTTTATGCAAGATAGAGCACCACCGCATTTTATGCTTAGTGCTAGGAAACTTCTTAACAAATGAATTTCCTGGAAGATAGATAAGGCGAGCAGGTCCCATTGCTTGGCCTCCAAGATCTTCCGATCTAAACCCGCTGGACTTTAGTATCTGGGATTATTTGAAAATTTTAGTGTACACAACACCTATAAATGATCTTTCAGAGCTGCGCCAATGAATAGAACACTGTTGCCAGATAATTCGAAAAAATCCTTGTTTTTTGAAAGAGTGCGCGCTTCCTTTGAGAGAAGATGTAGATTCTGTGTCGAAATGGAAGGACGTCATTTTGAACAACTTCTTTAATTATAATCTATTTTATGTTAAAATGCAATAACATCTTAATAAAGCAAACTGCAATTGCGATAAAATCGCTGTTATCTTGTAAACAGTTAATTTGTGGACGTAAGTTTATTATGACTTTCAACCTTATTTTCGATCGTACTACATGCCCTTAAAATCTTTAAACGATGTGTCAAAAAACCCTGTATAAGAGATATGCGTTAAGTTCAAACAAAACTATATTTCCTTGGCAACAGTGGAGTGCAATATCAACAGAAAAAAGAGAATTCTGAAAAATGTAATTTCAACGCACTGCATTTTTTCTACAAGCATTAGCATGAAGAATACCCAAATTACCATTTTTGATGTCATGGCCCCGATTAAACGGATCAGAAATAAGAGAATTTTAACGTATAGCATTAAAAAACAACATGTTTCATGACATCTCTTTACTATAAGGGTGAAATAATTAAAAAGAAGTAAATAATTCTTTTCAAGATATTTTTTCAATTCGAAAAGTGTGGTCAAAAATGAAAAATAATTAATTCTAATAGAATTTGAATGTTGTGTCGCTTGATTGCCCTTTTTCCTTTGATAGTTAGTTTGTGCAAACTCAAAAATTGCTCATTTTTACAATTTTCGGTATTTCTGTGTTGAGCCGTGGATTGCTTACCTCCACCTTGGCATCCAAATTATTAACTTTTCTTCTCAAAACTTTTAATTCCTAACTTACCTCTGGTAACCTTTGTTAATCTAACTTCCTGGTTGGATAGAGACAACAGTCCTGGGCACCCTTTCAGATTATCAGATTGTATTCTTTCCTAGATAATGATCAGTGTTGCTGAACAAAAACCATTTTGTCATTTAGAACATTAATTCGTAAATATACATTTCACATCGTACTAACTGCAGAAGTCGTCTTTGCCGGCAACTTATTGTGTTTTGCTTTTTGTTCTAATTTTTTGTGTATCGTATTTTTGGATATATGTGGATGAGAATGGACAGACTGAATTTCTGAAAATGCCTCCTTGGCAGCCAAAATATTATTTCGCATAGAAGAAAGCAGTTTTAGAAAATAATAGAAGAACGGTATTTTGGCTACCCAGGGCATTTTCACAACTTTAGTCTGTCCATTCTCATCCCCACACAGACAGGTACACGGTACAAAAGAATTAAAACAATACAAACTGTTCAACATGCAAAAGCACACACAGACGCCAAAATGAAACACTTTTCACAAATTTAGCCTGTCGATTTTTATTTACACACCCATCTAGGAACACAATACAAAGAGAATCAGAACGAAGAATAGTATACAAAAAACAGCACCCTCACGTGAAAAATAGGTCTCGTAAAGAATGTGCTTTTTTTGCGCTCGCTGTAATTTTTTGTGTTTTGTGTTTTGTTCTAGTTCATTTTGTATCGTATTACTAGTTGTTTACGTATGAAAATAGACAAGCAAATTTTCAAAAATGCCCCTTTGATGTATGAATGAATTTTTAATAAATAACGAAAACTATATTTTGGCTGTTAAGGGCATTATCAAAAATTCAGCCTGTTGATTATCATCAACACACACGCACAGGCAAACGATACAAAAAGAATTAGAACAATAAAAAAAGTTACAGCGCCCGCACTGAAGAAAGTATACTTCAAGAATTTCTTCAACATGAAAAAATACAGGCAGACACCAAAATAATACATTTTTCAAAAATGTATCTGGTCCATCTTCATTGATATACACAACCAAGAATACATGTAAACAGTATCAGTACAAAGAAGAATATACAAAAAACGTTACAGTCGCCGCACGGAAGAAATGTCTTATAAAGAATGTTTTCTCCTTCGCAAGCGCTCTAACTTTTTTTGTATATTGTATTTTGTTTTAATTTTTTTGTATCGTTTTCACAGAAGACAGCATTCCTAATAAATAACAAAAGGACAGTATTTTGGTTGTCCAGAGTATTGTCAAAAGTTCTGTCTGTCCATTCTCATCTACACACGTACAGCAACACATACAAAAAATATTAGGACAATGAACGATACTCAAAACAGTTGCAGCGCTCGTTCAGTTAACATTCTAATTTATATTACAAGCTGATTTGCGTATGCTTGTCTTTGTTCTCTGTTAGTATTTAACAAATCTAACAGAGAAGACTATAGTTTATAGTAGTTAGCACTTTCGACGACAGTCGTTGACATTGGAAGTACATAATCCTTCGCACTTTCAAAATGATACGTGGAATACATCAATACTAGTTAGTTATTCACCTAAGGGTATCTGTCTTGGTGGTAGAAATAAAGGCAAACACTTCAAACACTCATGGATACTGTAACATGGGAATACATTGCCATTTTCCTTTACGAATAAGGGATTAGAAAAATCATGGTTAGGTTTTACCTTACGACATCCTGAAAAAATAGAATCCGAAAAACAACACATTTTTGAAAAAATAAAAATGATGTGATCAAATGTATACTGGTTTTGGTAGCATTTATATTTTCAATTTGTTTTTTACAGAATATGAAAGTAACCATATGTAAATAGTGATAGGAGTTTTTTCCCTATTGTTAAGTTTCATAATAGAAGAATTGGGCTAATGTTTGACATTTATAGAAAATAAACAATATAAATTGTTTTATTTAATCCTTTAACTACCACTGGTTCCTACATCAACTGGCATCTTTTTTTTTAATGATTGCGCTTATTGAACAGATATGGGATTAAAATAATTTCGGTACTATAATTACTGCTAATATTCTCAGAATAGTTAGAAATAGGAAAATCAGGTCGATGAACCAATGACTTTGGAACGAACCACCAATAACGAAGATGTTGATTATGTTAAACTTACTATAACATTAATTAAGAAATATATGGAACATTCTGGAAAGTACATTCGTGCGATTTTTTAAAGCAACCTTATATCTGTCTAGCGATAAGGAAGAATGTTTCATAGCTATCACAGTATATAAAAGCATATTATAATCACATCTATTTAGAAATAAGAATGGATGATCAGTATTGTATTACAATAAGGTTGTTCTCGAAAAGTATAACGATTCACATTCTAGATTTTTCTGTAATTTTCTTGAACAAATGAATATTGTGTATAAAGTCGAACCTCGTTGCAATAGACCAGTACTAGTTTGAATTCTCTCCTAATAAATGTTTGTTGTACATAAATTAATGTAAACATAAATTCAATTACGCGCTGTAAATGTGTTAGACAAATAAATTTCCTGTACGATTAGTGCAACAATGGTGTTCAAGTTGTATTATGTAGAAGACTACATACGTGTCTACAAATACTGATTAAGCTGTTGCTAATGTAAACCAGACTGTGTCATCATCATTATGTTTTCGACTTTACTTAAGGTCGGTTTGACGCAGCTCTAACTTCTTTTCTCTTTTCTGCTAATCTAAAACATTCTACATACCCTTCACTACCTAACTTTCTAATAATTTGAATAATATAGTTTGGTTTAGGTTTTCCTATAATCTTGTCTACCTAGCTCTATATAGATATTAGCAACCTGATGGTTGTTAAATAACTCCAACATGTTTACATAATTCCCATTTATAAGGAAATCAAATATTACTTGGTCATCCCCTCCATAAAATAAAAAGTGTTAAATTATATGTTATGGGAAGGCTTAAGTAACGAATCGCTGCCAACATGCCGCACCGCTAACTAATTGTGAGTTATGTCATGGTGACATTTAGTTAACCGATCATTATTTATTTATTCTTTTTGTTTTGTTTACGAACTTACTTAAGGTCGGTTTGACGCAGCTCTAAATTCTTTTCTATTCTGAGCTAGTCAATAAAGGTCTACATACCCTTCACAACCTAAATCCCTAATAATTTGACTAATATAGCTTTGTCTAGATCTCACTGCTTTATTTTCATTTGGTAGTTTCTAGTCTATAATCTAAGACCTTACTAAATAGTCCCTCATGCCTTAACTGGTGCCCTAACATTTTATATCTCCTGACCTTTAATTGTTTCCATATACAGGGTTCCTCGTTTATCCTTCTATAAACTTCCTCAATTGTTACTCTATCTGTCCAACTAATCTTTAACATTCTCCTGAAACACCAAGTTTCAAAAGCTTCCATCTTTTTCTTTCTACCTCTTTAATTGTTCAAGTCTCACTACCGTATAATAGAACGCTCCATACGTACGACTTTAAGAAACTTTTTCTATAATCTAAACTAATACTGTTAGCAATTAGTAGGTCTTTCTTTTCTAAAAACATTTCTCTATCTTGAGCTATTCTAGTTACTATATCCCTTCTGCTACGTCCGTCTTTTGTAATTATACTAAATAAATAGCAAAATTCATCTACCTCCTCTAACTCGGTATTACTTATTTTTAATTACATAGGTTGACAAAACAATGGGATATGTGCCTTAATCGTAGTGGTAATTATTTGTAAATTTAGTTGTTAATACATTTTTCCTGAACCAAAGATGGGTTTCAATTAAACACACCTCGTATGTCAATTTTTTGTAGTTTTGTATGATCATCATGATTTTGTTTTCGACCTTACTTAAGGTTGGCTTAATACAGCTTTAAGCTCTTTTCTATTCTGTGCTAATCTAAAAAGTTCTACATACCCTTCACAACCTAAACTTCTAATAATTTGACTAATATAGCTTGGTCTAGGTTTTCCTATAGTCTTGACATTTAGTTAACTTATTTTTATTTATATCTTGTTTTCTTTTCGAACTTACTTAAGGTCAGTTTGATGCAGCTCTAAATTCTTCTGTATTCTGAGCTAGTCTAAAATGGTCTACATATCCTTCACAACCTAAATCTCTAATAATTTGACTAATATGGCTTTGTCTAGGTGTTCCTTCTATTTTTATTTGGTAGCCTATAATCTAAGACATTACTAAATAGTCCCTCGTGTCTTAACTGATGCCTTATCATTTTATCTCTCCTGACTTTTAATTGTTTCCACATACTAGGTTTCTCGCCTATCCTTCCATAAACATTCTCATTTGTTACTCTATCTGTCCAACTAATCTTTAACATTCTCCTATAACACCAAGTTTCAAAAGCTTCTATTTTTTTTATCTACCTCTTTAATTGACCAAGTCTCACTACCGTATAATAGAACGCTCCATATGTACGACTTTAAGAACCTTTTTCTATTATCTAAACTAATACTATCAGCTATTAGTAAGTGTTTCTTTTTTTAAAAAATTTTCTTGCTTGAGCTATTCTAGCTACTATATTCCTTCTGCTACGTCCGTCCTTCGTAATTATACTACCTATATAGCAAAATTCATCTACCTTCTCTAACTCGGAATTACCTATTTTTAATTTTGGTTTAGAACTAGGTTGTAACTCACTTGTCATTATCTTTCCTGAGTTAATTCTCATACTATAGTTACCCTGTAGTATCTCATCTAAAATATTGAAAAACTTTCCTAACTCTTTTCTAGACTCTGGTATAATGGCTATTCATCTGCAAAACGTAACATGTCTATTTTCTGTCCCTGTACACTAATATCTAAGTTTAAAGCTTCCTCAATATAAACTTTATAAATCAAAGGAGATAGTACACAGCCATGTCGAACACAATTTCTAAACTTAGCTTCCTTTTCTATTTCATCAAATCTGATTACTACGATTTGGTTTTTATATAAACTCTAAATAATGTTTCTATCCCTGCGAGAAATTCCCATTTTTCGCAAAACCCTAAGCATAACAATCTAATTAATTATATTTTTTTGTAACCTTCTTTTAATAATTAGCCTAATCATTAGTATTGGGTTCTCTAGTCCCCTGTCTTTACGAAAACCATATTTTTTCGCCTAAATAATTCTCAGTCAAAGCTTTTACTCCATTTTTAATTAATACTGTTAGTATTTTGGAAGCATGGGAAGTTAAACTAACCGTTCTAAAATTCTCGCATCTATCAGCTCCTGACTTTTTTTGGGACCTCACCTGTGCCATATATTACTTTTACTCGTTCATATAATCTGTCTAAAGTTTTCTGACTTGCATATTTTATTAATTCTGCCGGTATATCTATCCCCGCACTTTAATTAATTTAAGATCCCTAACAGCTCTATCAAATTCCTCTCTTAATACTGAGAACCCTATTTCTACATCTTCTTCTTGGTCGTTTTCTAACTCATCCATACCGTCTCCCTTACATAAATCTTCTAAATATCTTTCCCATCTACCTCAACTTTATTTATTAAAAGCTCATTATTCTAATTTTTAATACCACTAAATTTTTTGCTATCTTCCCCGAAAAATTTTTAACTGCCCTGTAAGCCCTGTCAGTCTTACCTATTTTCAAATCATCTTGTATTCCCTTACAATTCTCCTCCATCCATTTATTTCTGATTTTTTTACACTCATGTACTATCTTATTTCTAACTCTATTATATTTTTGCTTACTTTCACTATCCAATTCTCTGAAAGGTTTAAGCTTTCTTCTATTCTCTATTAAATATAATATCTCCTTTGTTACCCAGGGTTTTCTCACCTCTACTTTTTCTTACCTATAGTCTGTGTTGCTGTATCATGTACAGACCTTTTTATTTCTTTCCATCTATTTTCTACGTTCCGTCCGATAGCTATCTCTTCGAATTTATTATCTAATACCTGTTTATATTCCTCTTTTACCTCACTACCATTAAGCTTACCTAGATCCCATCTCTCCCTTTTAGCCTTTCTCAATTTTTTCAATTTCAAATTACACTTCATTTTAACTAAGTGATGATCGCTATCTATGTTAGCCCCTGGATAACTAAGACAGTTTTTAACTTGGTTTCTAAATCTTTGTTTAATTAAAAACATAATCTATTTGGTATCTAGCCCTATCACCTGGCGCTTTCAAGGTATATCTTCTTCTAACATGTTGTTCGAATACGATGTTTACAGTTACTACTCAATGTTCCTGGGAAAAGTCAACTAATCTTTCTCCTCTATCATTTCGTCTATTATACCCAAATTTTTATACCATTTTTCAGTTACTACCTTCTTCCACTGATGCATTAAATCGCCCATAACTATTAAATTCTCATCTCCCTTTAGTATTCTCACTATACTATTTATATCCTCGTATACCTTTTTACTTCCTCATGCTCGTACTGGGTTGTTGGCATGTAATCCTAAAACAGAGTCTGTGGGTTTTGTACTCAATCTAACCATAATTATTCTATCACTAAATTGTAAATACTCTTTAACTTTACGTCCTAATCCTTTACCTAATACTATTCCTACACCTGCCTGTCCATTAGTTGAAGAAGTTGTAATTATACTATAATTATCTTTCCAAAAGTCATTACTATCTGGCCATCTCACCTCACTAATACCTAAAATGTCCTTCTTTCCTATTCTCATTTCGACTAATAAGTTCGTTAACTTATCTACTCCAAGTAATGGCCTTACATTGCAAGTCTCTATCGCTAAATCGAACCGTTGTTTTAAATTCTTACGATGACGATCCCCAAGTACCCGCTCCCGGAGATCCGAATGAGGGGGTATTTTATCTTCGGACAAGAATTTTACTTGTGAGCTCTCTATCATACATAGTTCGTGTTTTACGCCACGCATACCTTGGAAATATTGTGGTTGGTTCCCATATCTTTCAACAATGCAGTTTTTAAAGATTTTGGCAAAAAGCCGTATCTATCACGGCTAACTCTGGACAACCTTGTAAATTATTGAGGAGACCAACCGACTCTCCTCCAATATATTTTAGCCAGCAAGGCTGCTGCCCCTTGCTGCGCCCTTTAATCGCATTTTACGATAAGCAGGCTTACTATAGTAGTATTCTTTGTCCCCTACTATAGGGTAAAGACTCTGTAAATAATTGTAATTGTGAAGAATAATTATTAGACTTGTATTTACTGAAAATAATTGCCAAAGGACAATTAAAGAATTCATTGCACTGCCTTTCTTGGAATTACTAAAAATCTAAATAAGATACCTAAATAAGTTAATTTAAATATTTTGTTAATAATACAAATAAAGTTAAAGATTTGTTGGATAACACAAACTACGAGGTAGACAAGTTACAAAAGTAGAAAAATTTATAATAAAAGTTGTTCAGAAACATTTCCATAATATCCGTCACTCTAAGATAAATGGTTACCAAAAATTAGTTGGCAATATACTAGGTACAATACAGTAGTATATCACTTTCCCGTACAGAGAGCTTGATAATATTGCAGAAATTTTACAATACAAAATCAACAAGTGAATGACAAACTCGTTTTACTTCTTGTCCGTCCAGATAATTAAGTTATGGTACGGCTAATTAGTAAATCCTTGTATTGCAGTTTTTGCCACATCGGATACTACGTATTATTTCTCTTACTCCAGTTCTGCGGGGCGTGGAGTGTCAGTGGTGTCTCTAGATCAAATTTGCGGTGGAGTCAGTTTTTTACATACAGCATAAAAGGACAAGACGAAGGTAAATATACGACGTTAGGAAAGCTATATGGAATCGACGTGTTAAACACCACCACTATTTATACAGCATCTTCCACGTTTCTGCTAGATATAGTAGTTACGTTCAAAATGATCATGGCGGCTGGCTTTTCCTCTTGTCAAAGCCACCACTATTTTCGTTACGCGTTTGTATTAGTCGACAAAAATGACGTACACTTATTTCCAAGCGTGAGGAGCATCTTATTTAACAATTTATTCCCATAAAATAAACAATAATAATAATTATTCTCTGAAACATTGTCGTAAACTCAAAACCACATTTATATAATACGTGGCATTCTATTTAAATATACAAAAGGTCACCTACGACTAATTATTAATTATAAATCGTCGTAGAGCGATTTTAAAACGTAACAAAATGCAACGAATAGATTTAAAAGATCATATTCCTCGTGCCAACTTGATAAATATGGAAGATCTGGAGTCACCAAAAGCATTTTTGAAACCAGCCGGTAGATAGAACTGAAAAAATTCGAACTCTTAAAGGGGCTACCAACGCATTACTCCTTGTGTTTTTATGCGCAACTAAAGCTTTGTGCTTTGAGCATCACCAGCATGTTCTGTGTGGAGAAAGAAAGACATCATATTTTCAAAACATCAATAGTTAATTGTACGTTTAAAAGGTGCATTTTAGCTAATGTTGCAAGGGAAATATTCTCAGAAACATTCCATACTAATTATAAGTGTTTCTCAGTTAGATGTTACTGAACATGGCCGTTACTGTTTGATTGCATTTCTATTTTTTAAATGATGTGTGGTTAAGGTACGTTGAAACCATTTATTAATTTGATTTGTGACACAGAATTTTAATCATGAATCATTAAATCGTTAAATCCATTTCGGATCTCGCCTAATTTTTCAAACTCAATACCAGTAAGACATTTAAATCCATAAGGGTATTTAGTACTTTTTGGCTAAACGCTTTTAATTTTTAAGTTATTTTAGATGGTGGTACCTGTTTATTGCATATTAAGAATTGTCCTGGTGGTATTATGTGCCATGCCTGAAGTAAATAATGAGGTGCTAATTCATGTTGAATTGACGCCACGTTACTTATTTATTTTTACCTATAGGGGTCGGAGTGACGTAACAGTTAGTTGGTACACTGGCTAGTTTTTGTTGATGCGGAGTTGATTCCATTTAAGCAAACATAATACCCTTAGGAGAATACTAGTTGTGACACTTCTGTTAAATACCTATACGCTTACCTCAAATGTCTTTACACATCCTTGTGTATGTTTTGCCTTTGAGCGCAAACCCACCTAAAAAAATTCAAATAATACTTGAAAAACATACAAATAACGCTTACTTTGAAGGTGGGTGCTGCAAACATTGCTACGGATTGATTTATACCTGTTTTTATGTCCTATTACTAGTTTAAAATAAATACAAAAAACTCCACATTGTATATATCTAAAATATATCTATAAAACGTGGTTATTGAAGTAAAAAGCATCTAAGAAAATACTGTTATCTACCTTTAATTGGTCAAATACGTGTTTAATTAAAAAACATACTTAAAATTGTCATTATTTTGATCTTATAGGAATATAACCACATTGAATTTTACGTGTTTATTTATGAATACAGCACTGAGCTACTCTTTACGAAAAATCGGTATGTACAATATTGTTTAAATAATAATTATATATATATATATATATATATATATATATATATATATATAATACTCAAATTTAGACCAGGGTAGAAAATTAATTAACGACATCAAATAATTTTAATCACCGTGTATAAGGAAGCTTTGGGAAAAAGTACGCGTAATTAAAAGCCTAGTGTAAAGATTTAAATCATTCAATTAGAATGTAGGGTTTGTATAGAATTTTATTAGATAATACGCGTTATTAAAACCGTGGAGCATAAAAATTTATTTGTTTCATTAAAAATAAAGGATTTAAGTTACTCACTAGACGCTTTCTATAAAAAGAAGCAGAATTAAAATGCTCAACTTGTATGTAATTTAATTGTTCCAAGTATAAAGAAACAAATAGAAATTACGTGCAAAATTTATAGTAATTAATTCAATTTTTAAGTAACGGGTATTAAACAAAGTGTACAAATAATAATTAATTCTTAATTAGTATTTTCTAAAAATTAAAGGGTAGAAGTCAATGCCATTCATTATTATTTTAATTAGAGTTAATTGAACGATTATTGAGGAATACATAATATGCATTGAAGCTTTTAAAAACCCAATAATACCAAATATGAGATGCGTTGCTAGCATACAAATCTATCAAGAAAGTTAAAATACGTGGAATATCCAACTCGTAGAAGTATTACGATTGAACACCTGCGTATTTTTAAATATCACTTTCTGTTAAATTTGAATAGATAAACATGCAGCTTCTACGTATATTAGAAACGGTCGGATGCTTTAGCACGAAATACAAAACGGGGTTTATTTAAAAGTCACGTCGCGAGTCCACGTGTAGTTTAGATAGCCCATAATAAAGAATATCGATTTGTACCACTCAGACCAGGGTAGAAAAAGACGGATAAAACAGGTAAAACAGAGACGCAGATAATAAAAGGCCGGATTTGAGCAACGTCACTAGCTCTACGATTGGTTGATATAAGATGCAGATATGAGAGGTGTAAACGTAACGATTTCTGTATAAAATTAATTAGCGGTTTGCAGACGCGTTGCGTGTCGTGTGAAAATTTCTTAGATTTTCAACTGGCGCGAGTGCAAATTTTGTAGAATCGCTGTGCCGGACTGTCGAAGGGGAACATAGAATGCGAAATTCTAAAAATTGTCCGTTGAGGGGCAAATCCGACGTGCAAGCGCGCTATTATATAAACCCGGGTTTATAGGAGTTTCGCTCTCTTAGATTTTCGATTTTTATTCAATACTTTAAACAGTTTGGCTTTTAGATTTTGATTTTATTGAATATTTTAAAACAGTTTCCTCTTTATTTTTTTATGTTAAACGATACTGCAAGCAGAACACGTGCTACGATACAAGTTATTATGCATTAGTGCACTTAGAAAAGAAGATACAAGTAACGATAAATGAATAAACAAAAGTAGGCAGTTTTGGGTATAGCGTGAAAGAATTATGAATTTCAGTGCTATTTTTCGGGGGTGTTAATAATCAAATGTTATTCGTAAACGTGATTGGATCCACAAAACAAGATTTAGATATACATAGATGAGTTCCTGAGAAGTCCTGAACCAATTTAGACGAATGGTGGTGTTCAAAATTTTTAAAAGCGTTCAGAATCTGAAGCCGTAAACATAAACCAGCTGGAATGGTAGAATTACCAAGTCCGATGTGCATTGAAGCCACGAGTACAGTAACCTTCAGGTAAATTATACAATTTTGTTCGATTTTTGATGTTTTGGTGGGTGTTGGATATCTTTATAATTTATTTGATAAAAATGGACAGTAGTAAATTTGTATAAACAACAAATTTTTAGTTTTAAGGTGAAATTTTCTTGTATAAGTAGAAAGGAGTATTTATCAGGTTTATGTTTTGGATTATGATGAAAATTTGGGTCTGTCTTTGACCTCAATTAGACTAACCTGTTTAATTAACGTAAAGGGGTGGGAGATGCTCCCTTTTATTCAGACTCAGGTCTGCAAAGATTGTTAAATTAATTAGTATGCATCCTACCAGGACTTTAATTCTGGATGCAAATTAAAATGAGGACAAATTTAAACTTGAAATTTTTTGATACTGAAATTTAGGCTGAAATTTAATTTTGAAATTTTAATGTATTATGAATATTGATGTAAATAGAGTTAACGTTGATGTTTGTGGTAGGAATGTGTTTTTTTTATGAATGAGGATGAAAGTTTTAACTAGGTGAGCAGCCGAGGCGAAAAGAGTAAAAAGGCGACTATCAGAAGAGATTCGACAGGGCGAGAATCACAGCAAATCTTGGTGCCCAATTCGAGAGGCTCGAATATTTTTTTTACTCTGGTGAGGCTTTTTGTAGGTTTCACAGCATAATTCTTGACGGCCCAACGCTGGGGCTCGATTCGAAAACCTTAGTTCCCGAATAATGGTGAAGAATCACAGCAATATATATAATTAGGTTAATATTGACTGTAAAATATATAACTTTGGAATATGTTGATATTGGGGATTCAGTCTATATTTATTAGGAATTATAACGTCTTTTTTCTATTCGAGGTTTCGAAAATTTATTATTTTCTTCGTCAGGAAAACTAAAGGTACATGATATGAATGTTAACAATTAATATTTAGGTTACTTACGAATAATGAAGCTTTAACAATTTAGAATATGGTATAGCATCTAAAAGTTTTATGTAAGATTATGTATAAAATAAACTAGGTAACAATTATTAGATTAAAAATTAATTTGACAGGATTTTGAAATATAACATATGTGTGTAAGTGTATCCTAGATTATAGTAAAAATAATTGTGTATAGTTCAAGTAAGGTATTTGAGTACAAGAATCAAAAGATTTTATAAATTATGTAAAGTTGATGTTAAGTGTTAAATCGATTTTTATGTTTTTTAGATTTTTGAATGATGGTTAGTAAATGTGAATAAATGTTGTTGAGATTTTGAGTATCAGTTTTTTTGTTTAAAGCTGTGTTTGTTAAGGAAATGGCAATCATTTCTAAGAATATTCTTTTTTTATAATTATTTTCATTGAAGATTATTTTAGTGTCATTATAATTGATTTTGTGACCAGTTTCAATAGCATGGGAAGCTAGTGCGCATGTTTTGTTATTATTTCTACAATTACTTTTATGAGCGGTTAGTCTTGTAGAGAGCCAAGTAGATGTGTGACCTATATATTTGCCATCACACTCTTGACACAGTATGCAATAAACTATTCCCGATTTTTGTAATTTTGTAGTAGGATCTTTTAAGTTTCTGTATAAATTTTTGTTCAGTGTTAATATGGGTTTTATTGAAAATTTTACATTGTTATTGTTTTTGAAGATATGTTTGAATTTGGTAGTAAGTTTTTCTATGTAAGGTAGTGAGATAAAGGTTATTAAATTATTATTAACCTTTTGGTCGGTATTGTCTATAGTATTGGGTGGAGTTATTTTAATTATTTTGGAAGTATTGAAAAGAAGTTTATTGACTAGGGTTTTAGGGTAAGAGTTTTTTAATAGTAGATCTTTAAGTATAAGTAAGTTCTTATGTTTTAAAGTATGATGTGTCACAGATTCTATTTTTTTCTTTAAGCCTAGGATTATATTTATTTTAATATGCATAGGATGGAAAGAATAGTAGTTTAAATATCTGCCAGATGACATTGGTTTATTATACCATTCTGTTATTAAAGTGTTATCTTTTCTTGTTATTTTCATGTCTAAAAAGGGAACTGAACAGTTTGTTTCTTTTTCTATTGTGAATTGGATTGATGGATCGTAACTGTTAAATATTTGTAATATATGATCTTCAGTGTCTAATGGTATGCAGCAGACTAAATCGTCGACATATTTTTTTAAGAAAGGAAAATTAAAATCAAATTTCGTAATGCAATTGTCTATTAGATCGTCCATAATAAATTAAGCGATGATAGGTGATACACTGGCTCCCATAGGGGTTCCTAGGATTTGTTTATAGAAGTTGTTATTTACAGTAAAGTAAGTAGTGTCGAATAAGAATTCGATTAGCAAGAAGTTAGTTTTGTTGATTTTGCAGTTTTTTTGTATATTATCCACCTCGTTATAATTCCTAATAAATATAGACTGAATCCCCAATATCAACATATTCCAAAGTTATATATATGAAAAGTCCCACTTTCTGGGTGCCAAAACTGCTATAAACTCTGGACTGCAACAACTGCTAATAAACTTAAAAAACGAGCTTTTTGCTGATAATTCGAGCCTGATTAAGTTCCACATTCATGGGGGCAAAAATACTACACACTTTTGATGCTGCTCACATAAAAAAAAATTAAAATTTCAGTTTCGCAGTCAAACTTGCCACGACTGCTCAACTACCTCTGAAAATAAAACTAACTACTCAACAAAAGAAAACGCCGTTACGGTAATTCGTCTAAATTTATTTACATACTCTAAAAAAAATTACACACCAAAAATCACCATAAACTCCTTATGCACACATCGGTTACATATTACATACATGCCCTTTTCAAACTAGTACATTTCATGACCAAATATTACCCCAGACTAATTATTACCAATTAATTATTCTTTAGAGTAACAGGGCTTTACCATAGATCTTACTCTAGCCCTGGCTTAATATGAGCTCATAGTAAATTACTAATCACTCGTACCAGTTTCTACACATTAAATTATCAAAAGTCTCTTTTACCTTGTACATAAACCAAAAATACCAATACCATAAATCATTTTTATAACATAAATACCCACACAGAAATATAATAAAATAATATAACAGCAAAAGTTCAATTTATAACTCTTTTCAATTTTGTCCTGTTGGTTCACAGAAACATGCCCATAACGCACAAAAGTCATTAAACACCAGTTATACACATAAGCAATTTAAAAACAAACATCAGTTACCTGAATAAAATCACTGCACATAGACCTACTATATTTCCCTCGAAGACCTAACTTCATCATATAATCCATCCCTAAGATACTTTTAAATTTAAGTCCAGAAACAATCACAACTTCTTGTTCACAGCTTAACGAACCTATCTCTACCAACACAATAACGCCATTTACTACAGCAAACCTCTTTTTGACTTCTCTTAAATGGCATAATTCTATCACAAATTTCTTCCTTAATTTCTCTTACAAATTCTTCAGATACTAAACTTGTCTGCTCCTGAATCGAGCAATGATCCTACACTATAATTTAAAATTTTAATTTCCACTATAGGCAAACAAACTTTCGCATTTATTTCTGGTTCCACTTCCTCCCCGATCGTCATAAATTCCCACGAATGTTTATTACGTATTGTTAATTCTAATGGTTTGTCTCTTACGGAAAATCCTGTCGCTCACGCGTTTCACCACCTGGTCCCCTTTGTTTTTCTACTACCTTGGCATAAGTCCAATCGAAGAGTTAATTCTTGACTGTGTACACGAACTTTTGGATTTTATTGATAAGTCCTATTGACTTCCGGCCTTTCCCTAACCTCATTGTTCCTAGTACCTGCACTAACTTGTGCTCTTGAGATCTCCGGTGAGCTATTCTGACATTGCACACCCCGTCCCTGATTAGTACTTCTTGTCCCGCTGCTACTCCGGTAAAAATTTCCCCTTGACTCCCAGAAATTCTTGAAAGGTCTGTAGAAATTCGTCCCCCGTCTATTGTTAAAATTTTCCCCCCTATTTTCAAATCTAACCTGATTTATATTTCTATCCCTGTAGTCTCGTGGTTTATTTGTACATACATCATCGTATCTCTGTAGATATTCCAAAAATGTCTTTCTTTCTGTAATGTTCTACAGTGCTACGTCTTATCTAACCTCTAATTTAAAGTGTCTAGATAAATATTTGATTATTTGCTTATCCGTTAACAGTAGACTTAATTGTTTAGCTGTACTATGATCCTGAAAATTTCCCCTTATATTTCCCAGTAATCAAATCATCCCTCACTTGGTCTCGTTTATGATCACTCCTATAATGTTTCAAAAATTTATCTTCGAAGTCTAAATATGACTCAATGTCTTGCCCTACCAGATGATACCATGCTTCTACATTGTCCTTTAATAACGGCTTTATTATATTTAATTTTACCTGCTCATCATACAGATTATTCGCTAACGTCCTAACGCTATTAATAAAAATTTGTGGGTTCACTCGATTATCACCATAAAATTTCATGCGTTGATATAAAGATAAATTATTTGTAAAATATCTCGGTCCATCCCCCGTTAAAGCGGTTACATTTTGTTTGATTCCACATATTTCCCTTTCAAATCTACCTAATTGGTCCCTGCATGAGTCGCTTACTTCCGTCATCTTACTATTAATTACTTTCTAGCAAAAAACCCTCACTTCCGTTTTTATCAGTCCTATTTCTTGTCTGATCTTTATTATATTTCTTTCATTCTGCTCTACCCGCACTTCAAACTTCCTTCATTTTCACTGTCAAACTATTTTTCAAATCATTAAATTCCTTAGTCGACATTTCTATTTTTTCATCTAACTGCTCAAACTTTCTGTTCGAATCTTCCCTAACTTTACTTAATGTTTTATTCATTCTCTCTAACTTCCTGTTCGAGTCTTTCCTAAGTCCAGTTAACGTTTCAGTCATCTTTTCTAGCATCCTCATAATTATTTCGCTTCCTTGGTCTCCCGATTCCGTCTTCGACTGATTCCTACTATCTCCTGCCTCTGCTTCCATTGCCGGTTCCGGTTTATTAAACAATGCACTATCACTACTTCCAATCTCAACTCCTTAACTCCTTAACCACTTCTTTCTCAACATACGTTCTAAGCACCACACTTACACACACAAAAGCAAAAAAAAAATAAAAATAAAAAAATCTGTAACATTCTCAACCCCTAATCGCCAATTTCCTGAAATAAATTTAATGTATCCGAATTTGAGCCCCACACGTTCGGATCGCCAAAGCTGTTGCGAAATCCTGGTCTAATAAGAAAAAAACCCACTTTCTGGGTGTCAAAACTGCTGCGAAAGATCCGTTAACTTGCTACTAATAATAATTCAAGCCCCACCTTTGGGTCAAAATGCTGCGAGCTCCTGGTCCAATAAGAAATAGCCGCATCTTCTGGGTGCCTAAACTGCTGTGAATGCCCCGTTAACTTGCTACTAGTAATATTTCGAGCCCCACCTTTGGGCATCAGAATGCTGCGAGCTCCTGGTCCAATAAGAAAAAGCTATTGCTACTGAAGCACCTAAAATTGGACCTCCAAAAATTTACGATCTCCGATTCTAATGAAGTCCCACATTCATGGGCGCCAAAATGCTACACACCTTTGATGCTGTTCACATCAAAAACAAATTTTTAATTTTAGCTTCGCAGCCACCTCAGAAAATAATACTAACTACTCAACAAGAGAAACCGCTACTGCGGTAACTCACCTAAATTTATTTACATACTCTGAGAGAAATTACACACCAAAAATCACCATAAACTCCTTGTACATACATCGGTTACATATTACATACATCCCCTTTTTAAACTAGTACATTTCATAATTAAATATTACCCCAGACTAATTATTACCAATTAATTATTCTTTAAAGTAACAGGGCTTTACTATAGACCTTACTCTACCCCTGGCTTAATATGACGTTATAGTAAATCGTTAACTACTCGTGCCAATTTCTGCACATCATATTATCAAAAGTCCCTTTTACCTTGTACATAAACAAAAAGTTCCAATATCATAAATCATTTTTATAACATAAATTCCCTCTTAAAAATATAATGAAATAATATAACTGCTAAAGTTCAATTTATAACTTTTTCAATTTTGTCCTGTTAGTTCACAGAAACATACCCATAAAGCACAAAGGTCACTAAACACCATTTATATACAAAAACAATTTAAAAACAAACATCAGTTACCTGGATAAAATCACTGCACATGGACTTGCTATGTTCCCCTCGAAGACCGCTGCATACAGTAACACTATCTATCTGGATTGCACTAGCCGTAACTGCAAGCTGCTACTATATTATATATATATATATATATATATATATATATATATATCAATAACTATCTTGATCTCTGGTCGTTTAGCTCTATTTTTGTCTTCAAAATCTCTCGGTCCTGGGTCATTTTGTACATTTTTGTTCCAATTTCCTTGGTATCTTCCAAATTCTTCTCTTAAAGGATAATTATGTCGATGCTCCCTGTTCCAGCCATTACTATTAGATCCATTATAACTATGCCTGTTCGTTCCATTTTCATATTCGTAGTAATTCCTGTCATAAAACCTGTTACCTTGCCTGTTGTCATATGTATTGTGATATCCATTCCTTTCATGGATCGGACGTCCCCTATCCCAGTTTTTGCTCTCCTGCGCCTCTCGAGGTTTCTCCATTGACCTAGCCCAATCGTAATTCCTCATGATCTCCAGAAAATCTTTCAGTCTTGATGTTTTGAATCGCTACCGCACGAGTTACTTCAACTTCCATATGTCGTGAGAGCAGAATAACGATTTCATCCTCATTTAATTTCGGAGTTAAATATTGTGCCAAATTATACTTATCAATAACGTAATTTTCACGTGTGCCCATCGAAATATGATATTTTCCTGTCGTTAAATTTGTTCGAATGTTAGATTGTTGTGTATAGCCCCAGTATTGCTCGATAAATAGCCTTCTAAAACCCTTATATGTGTCGTACTGTTGTTTAACAATGCTATTCCATTTCTCCGCATGTCCACCCAAAGTAGCATTTACAATTTGTAGACGAAGTCGTTCTGGCTCACCTTCAACCATCTCATCCAGCTTACTAAGAAAAACCATCGGTTGTTCACCAATCTTGCCTTCAAATTTTGGCAGCATCTCTTTCCCTAAATGAAACTTACCACACCGATCCATCAACCGAACCCTTTCAACATCCTGGATCTTAGTCTGCATCTCCTTAAAACATCCCTCTACCACATCAATTTTCTCTTGCATTTGACCCCCAAGTATAATCGTATTTCGTCGAACCTCTTCCGTCTTGTCCTTGCAAGCTCTAATATGACCTATAATATCCTGTCGACTAAGGAGTCTTTCCTCTTTTTGTCCCTTCACAGTATTTTCCAGGCATTTATAATTTCTGGTATGAATTTGATCCACTTCTTTCAACTCTCCCCTTAACACATCCATACCCGCAGAAACATTCTCTTCAATCGCCTGCATCCTTGTATACATTTCTATTTCAACTTCACCCCTAAATTTACCAAAACTCTTCAACATCTCCACTTTAAACGCCTCGATCTTCGAATCCATACCCTCTAACTTGTCCTTAGTTTCGGCCTGAGAAATCTTTACCTCTGCAATCGATCCTTGTAATTCGATCTGAAATGCCTTGTTATCTGCAATCGACGCATGCAGCATGGTTTGAAAATTTTTTAAAAAACTAACGATATCCTTGTTGCTAATTGTTTCTTCCATTTGTACCACCTCTTGATCTTCGGACAAACCTCCTACGACCTCCGGCTCCACATACTCCACTGTTGATGCTTCACCTTGCCCTGTCTCACACGTCCTGTCTACTACCATCGTGTCTATTCCATAGATCCTACCTGACCTAGTTATTAATTTTTCTTCTGACGTTCTGTACACCGTAGTTCTAACAATATAAATAGATAAATTTGACCTGAATTTTTGTGCTCTTTTTATACACAAAAACTTCAATGATAACACGCTCTAAAATAATTATATACACAGCAAATACCAAATTTCTATTTTTTTTAATGTAATTAGTTAGTGGCCCCACCAAGTCTCTATCCTATATAATCTCACAATCAAACAGCTCCACGTTGGGATTGCCACCTAATATATCTAATATATATCTGTGTTTATATTTGGGCCTTTTTTGTTATATTTATTTAATAAATGGATAGATGTAACTTGGTTGTGAACCAATAATATGCCGCGGCTTTTTGAAACTTATCTCAGGATTTAATGAATTTAAAGTATAATAATATGCAAACAGTGTGGGTACAAAACTGTATGCCTATATCTTAACCACTGCCAGATAAAGCACCCTCTAGTTAATTTTTAATATACTTGCTATAGATCTGGGTGTGACCCTTACTACCAATTTTATTCAGAAAGTAAACAAAGTTTAGAATGCTTAACTTTTGATAAAAATTTTTAGATTTCAGTAAATACTACAGTTTTTTTTAGGTGTTACAATTATAAAAACTAATTTATTTTATACCTGTATAATTCCACTGAAGTCCGCCCGTGTTTACAAGAATGGACCTTTGACTGCCTACAGACCACCAACTTGGATGTGCACGATACCTGTTAAAATAAGTTTTAATATTTTGTATTTACAACTCTACGCTTTAATTTCAGGCTTTATGAATACTAAAGGATATTATAAAATGATACTCAGAATCGGCGATCTAACTATGACTCGTTCAAATCACTACCACGGCTGGTACACTGTTCACAATAATGGAATCCTCTGAAAATATTTTTAGCTCTCGGTACTTCAATTCATCTCAACTTGGAAGCTGTACACATTTCACTTGACGAGCAAATAATCTTCTGTGCCTCTAATGGTTGTATAAACCTTTTAAACTTACTACCCGTTGCACATGACCTCTTTTAAATTCACACTTACTACTCTTCCAACTAACTTCAGCTTTTAATACTTTTAATAAAACACGAGAGCAGGTAAAACACATCTATTCTTTTTAATACAAATTTTACAAGTCCTTATTTATTGTTACCTTATCACCTAGGAGATCTTTTTTAAAAAATCATATTTGCCTACTATCTATAAAGTTCTTAAAAATTACACTTCTTGATCAATTAACACAAACATATCTAATAAATCTTTCAAAACATTTCATTTTGATCACTTTGGTCCTATTTTCCATTGGTTACATTTTGTTTACAATTTTTCATTAAACTTACATTTATTTCTAACACCACATACCAAATGAATTATGTTTAAGGTATTATGGTACCTATTACTTATAAGAACAATAGTGTCCAATTAAATAGTGAACATACATGTGCAATACAGTAAACAAACATTATTTTTACATCATATAACTACTTATTTCTACGAAAACATGCTAAGTGACTTATTTTCAGATATTATGGTACGTCTTACTTTTAAAAACAGTAGTGTCCATTTAAATAGTGAACATAAACAATAAAATATAATCAACAGAAGCTTATTCAAATGGAATTACGTTTGATTTTTATAAAGAAAATTACTTAAACACCTATTTAAAATCTCAAAAAGCTTTATCACATTGAAATAGCATTCGATATAAGTTCAGCAATTAATTATTCTACGATCTTGTTTATCATTAGTTTTAAATTAGATATTTCCTGAATATGAGTGGTAATTAAGTGCGTCTAACCTTGGATATTACATAGAACCTTACATAACAATATATATATATATATATATATATATATATATCAATAACTATCTTACTGTTTAACGACCTTGCTTTATATATTTATAAATAAATTATTGGTGTTGGGTTTCAGGTCAGCTGGCAAATTCAGTACTACTCTCTTTTATAGCCTAAATTTTCGAATTTATTTTAATTCTTGATCACAAGCACTACAAATGATAAATTTTAAAAACTGGTACAATTTGGTTTTAAAGTTACATACTAAATTGAGGTTTGTATAAATAATTAGCAACAATGTAAAAAATAACAGGAACTATAACGTAACATAACTAAAAATAATATAAAATGTATAATTTAATAAAATGACACCATTTCAAATAAATTTGTCACATTGTTCTTTTATTTTTGTGTGTGACGGTATGGCAAAATTGAATGCTTGCATGTATGTATGTATATGTATATATATATATATATATATATATATACGATTGTGTTGAAATTAGCAGGTTTTAGGTCGGCTGGTAATAAAGAAAACTCTCTTTTATGGCCTAAATTTTCGCATATATTTTTATGCTTGATCACAGGCAATAACTAAAACGTACAAACTATTAACAAACTACTAAAGTGAATAAAATAACTACTTACAGTGAGGGTATTTACATTAGCTTATTCTGAAGAATATAAAAAATATAAAAAAAAGTTATACAAGCTATATATATATATATATATATATATATATATATATATATATCTCTTACTATTTCTTACTATTCGTGGGTTTCTATAAAGTATGTGTTGTTCGTTGTGTTCTCAACACATTTTTATGGCAATTTTTATAAGTGTGTAATTTTTTAGGTGTATCTCCCAAGCTTATCGTTTCTTGCACCCACGTAAATTGGACTAATGACTTTATTGTAAACAGTTATTTTCCGGTTTCTATGGGTTATTTTTTTTAATTTGATACGAAGTAACGCTAAGTACCGATATCTACTACCGTTTGTATTTATTGTACTGGTTGTTTCCCCATTAC
Organism: Platerodrilus igneus; assembly: GCA_036346225.1. Lineage (NCBI taxonomy): Eukaryota > Metazoa > Arthropoda > Insecta > Coleoptera > Lycidae > Platerodrilus > Platerodrilus igneus. Next base: position 6,065,295 of record JARFIW010000165.1, on the reverse strand, counting down.
AAGTCTACATCCCAATTAATATTATATTGACATAACAACGTTATTAAATGTAATTTACCAAAGTTTATACATTTTTCAGGGTATTTTATTAACAAATGCTCATCTAACTAACTGAATAAACTCATCACTACCAAATGTTTTTTAAGTAACGCGCCAGCGTTACAGTGTTATGGATTTAAGTTCCATATAATGTCTCCAACGCAGGGGTATGATCTTAACATCTGCCTCTCACATGGTATTAAGAAATTCTGTTATAAGAACAAATATTTTAATTAATCTGCTCAATCGCCTATACCGTTAAGAGTTGAGTGTACATGCACCCTATGGGTGCTAAACCATTAGAATAATTACAATCCTATAATCAAACAATACACTAACTGCTTTTTTATTTTCAGAATACATTTGCACAAATATGTCGTGGTGAAACTGAAAGAAGGATGTATTCGTCGATTGCAAGGTCTGGCCAGTCTTTTAAAAATACAAACAATGTGGTACCTATGGCAGGGACAGCCACATCAAACGGATACTTTCGACAACGGGAGTATTCAGGAGTAAGCCAGACAACAGTACTTACCAATGTGAGTAAATCCGCAACTGCTGATCAAAGTGAACAGAGCACACGTTCTCAGCAACTAAAGCGGAGCATAAGTACAGTTCAAAATCATCCAAGATTTGCTAACAAACAGTTTTCGTTTGGCTACGGTATGCTTAAAATATTTGGTAAGAACCAGGAGGTGCAGAATAATTACAACAGACAGGGTAGTGTCCAGAGTGCTGGCAGCACAAACACTGAAAGTAATTCTAGTGTTCAAAATGTTGATCAACGTAATAACTCGACTGAATTGATTCAACTTGCTGATGAAATTAATCATGAGTTACGCATGTAGCATATATGGACACCAAAACTGCAGACTATTAGCGAATGATCTCATTTTGTTTATTACGTTCTTATGACTATTGCATATTTAACCGTATTTCCATAATGTTGTTAAAAGCATAAGGTTTAGGTGTATAAAGCTCGTTCAATTTTATGTTTCAAAATCGTAAGAACGCCGTTTTTTGATTTTTGGTGCTGACTCCTGAGGTAACAGCTAGTGCGTGTAATTGAATAACAAGGTAATTTATACATTAACACTTGCAACCTCGCTAGAACAACACTAAGAATTTTTGGTACCTTAACTACTCATAAAGAAGTGTCAAAGTTTATTTTTCTATACCAAAACTTTTGATATTAAAGCACATTTAGTGTTTTTATTGGTTTTCAGTAAATTTTCGGCATTGTGGTAGTTAGATTTGGCTTCGAACTCTAGTACGAGCAGAAGAACCATTTCTCGAACCGAACTTCGAGTTGAGTTTCATTTTAGTCGAATCCAACTTTTCGAACTACTAACGAGCAGCAACAAATAAGCACGCATTGAGCTGAAGTTAGGTACAATAACATTCTTTGAATTAAATCTAACCCAATTACTAAAGGCGATTCTTGCCGTAGTGTCTGAAAATATTTAGATAATAATATAAATATTTGGATATTATTGATTGGTTTATAAACGCAAAGGGAGTATAATCTATCTATTTTTATAAATTCTCAAAAAAATTTTGATGACCCTTACAAATACTTAGATATAAATAATAACAAAAAAGTTGAACATACATTCTTATACTAATAAAGAATTATAATTCTCTTACCTGTGTTTTCCCTGCTTGTTTCCTGGAACTGCCTCTGTATGTGGATGGTCAGCACACCTGGATTGTTTCTAATTTGATTCTTTGTTACAGCTTCTCCCACTTAATTCTTAGCGTAGTTTATTTAACTTGTTGACCAGAATAGTTACTTAAATTTGCTTGAATTTTCCTTTCGGATTTTATCCAAAGTTATGTTTAGTTTTATTTTAATTCTTATAGTCTGCGTATTCCTTATAATTACTTGGAATGACTTGGAGTTTATACATAGTTGTTGAAGCTTATTAGGAAGTTTATTTGGAGGTTATTTAAAGTTTCTTCGGAAGTTTATTTGAAAGTTAATTTGAAGCTTATTTGGAGCCCTAAATTCTTAGATATTAGAATTATATTTAATTAATAATTTACCTCGCGTTTTTAAAACCAAACGCCCGCTTCTATTGTAGTTATTGGCACTTGACTTTGCACTTTGATTTCACTCAATTATTTATTTTTACTAAGTTCACTTTGCGTATTAATTTACTTCTCACTGATGTGGTTAGTGCCTTGGTCGCAGAGATACTGAATGTTTACAAGGTTTACCTACTATTTAAAGACTCCACCTACCTATTTTTCCTATTCGTTTACCTTGCGTGTTCGTTGATTAACGCGCTGCATCTTGTGCTATCACTGCAAGATTCGGTATTTCTCCAAATTTTGTGTCCAGACTATTGGTAAAATGCTCTATTTCTCACGTAGGCGTTCTATATTATGTAGCATATTTCTCAGAAAATCCAAATTTCAATTACATTTTGCCACGTCGTCTTATTTGCGTTTGCTATAGTTCAAATTTTATCACATCACGGACCGTCTGTTATTTATTGTTTATTACTCCAAATATGTTGGGTTTTATGAGAATATAATGTCTCTTGGTTACGTGTTAACCTTTTTATGATGACGTATTTGAATGCGTTTACTTATTTATGCGTTAATATTTTGAATGATGTTATTGTATACCAAGGATGCCAGGTTGTTTACCTTTACAGATTGCATGTTTATTTTGATAAAACTCGTTGCTTTGAAAACATTACTTTTTCTTGTTGCTTTTCAATTCTAGGCTTGTATAATTAATTTAAAACGTATTATACAACGTACACGTTATTTTTCGTACTAAATATGATCTGGTTATTGCGGAATGTGCTTCCCTTTTATAAATTAAATTAGTTATGACTTATACACAGTGTGCTCGCTATTGACTTTATGTAGAAATGTCGATTTACTCCCCTTTAATGATGAAATTGTTTGGTTTTCTAAACGTTGATAATATTTACATGTATCTTAATATACCCTTAAATTACGTTTTTATCAGAGCAATATATTCAATATTTCTTTATAAAGCCTTTGTCACCATATCACGATAATTTCGTACTTAAAATTGCTTATATATTTTTCAGTCTTTTTCATCTATTCGAAACACCTCTCCCCCTTTCGATTATTTTCCGAAATGTTGTCCCCCACCCCCATATTTCATGACAGTACATACAAATACATTGCTAATAAGTAGCACTTGAAAACTGAAATTCCACAAACAAACGAAAAAATCATAACATGTTTCTCTTTATTATCAAAGTCTGAACATCACTTTAATTCTGAATTTCTAAATTTGGTTAGAAAGGCCTATGTACACCCTATTGCAAATATTCCATATTCTTAAAAACTATTGTACACCACTTTTGCGTTGGCACTAATATTACCCCGTACTTGCTCAAATTTAATAATTTTTAAACGTTTTCGACGAATACAATTATTAACAATAAGTAAGGTCAATAAACGTGCAAACACGCAATTATCATTTAACTATAAGTAAAACTCATAATCGTATTTGGTTTTCCATAGGTATTATTTCCATAATAAAGATCCCAATCACTCCAGAACAATTTGTTTCTGCCAAAACTTGCATACTTTAGGTTACTTCATTATATTCAAAACAGCTTGTCAGTCTAGCGCAAATTTCGTCCCGTATTAATTCACTGTGTTTTTTAAGTTGACACTTTTTTTATATCCACTATGTATTCGTGATTTAATCTTCTCACCTTCACCCTATTTGTGGCTCATCAGGACAGGAGTAGCAAAGTTGTAATATTTAATACAGACATATTATGGGAAGTATAGCATTCCCTAGCTCATAATTTGTGTCTTTGTGTTATTTCATCTGACATCGCATGTATCTGTATTAAATACTATAACTTTGCTACTTCTGTCCTGATGAGTCCCAATTAGTGCGAAACACGTCGACAGGATGCCCTCATGCTTGAACTTGAGTTACTTGTCATTAATTCTTTTTTACTTTGTATTAATTTAAGACTCATTAAAGTTACTTCTCTTTTAAATTATAACTTTTGGCTATGGAAAAAGGCAGTTGAGTCGAATCTCCACCCTGCCGACTGTTGCTAAAACCTGTGATGTCAGGTGAACGACACAAAGATACAAATTGTGAGCTAGGTGATGCTGTACTTCCCATAATGTGTCTGTATTAAATATTACAACTTTGCTACTCCTGTCCTGATAAACCTCAATTAGAGCGAAACGCGTCGACAGGATGCCCTCAATGCTGAGCATGAGTCACTTGCCATTAATTCTTTTTACTTTGTATTAATTTAGACTCATTAAACTTACGTCTTATATATAAAAATATATTGCTGTGATAGGGGTTGTTTAGGGGTGTATTGAGTAGTAAGGGTCGCGTCGTAACTGTAAATAGCAATAGGAATCAGAAAACTGCATTTATTTAGCAAGAAAATAAATAATTCGCACATTATGTAAATAGCAAACATTTAACACCCTGTATATGAACCGTAATTAACTTTAATCAATGTCAGTAAGCAGATCTTCCAATAATAAGACGCGTATTCAGCAGAAAAATAATTATACATGTAATTAAAATACGTCAAGAAGCTTTCAATAAGTTATAAAATAGATACGCATAAGATAAGATAAAACCTAGTAAATCTTCATGCAATTACGCTTGTAAGAAAGATGGAACAATAAGCCCTCAGAACAATATACAAACTCCGTTGAACAGTATTGGTATCTGACAAGTGTAAACCCGCCTTAGGGTCACCTCAAAACCATATAAAATATTCATAGAACAACATTGGTATCTGGCAAGTGTAAACCCGCCATAGGGGGTCGCCTCAGAGCCATATTAATCTCTACCAAAGAAGTAGCCTAAATCATAATGGTTTTTTTCCAACTCAAAATGAATATTAAAAAAACGACTGCTTAAGTCTTAAGGTAATGTAATCACCACTTCTTTAATAACCATCCTCCCAATTGTATAAATAGAAACATGTTAAAAAATATTTTCCAATTCTCAAGTTAATGAATTTCTATGAAAGTTACCAATCAAAATTAATCAGATGATTTCACGTTAAGCGTATTGGCTACCTAAAAAGTCGTTCCCAGGGCGCAACACAAATTGAAGGCAATAATTCTTTTAAACTTTAAAATTTTTAACCTAATGTACTCAAACCAAATATATCGAACGTCATTAAATCAAAGTCACCTTCAATTAATGTCATAAATGTCAAACTTCAAGTTTTTATTATTTTGACAACGATCCTAGGTCATGGATCGAAACGTAAATAAAGATGATTTTAAAAACTATGATTGGTTTATTTCCCAGAGAAGATTAAGAAAAATGCTAAACAAACCACAACAAACATACAGGGAGTATTAACTTTTGTGAGCTTTACGTAACCTTAATCTTTTAAAACATGTTTATGGAAATACCATTGCGCAATACATCTGTATGAAATATTTGACTGCTGTGCACCACCCAAAGTACGAATTCCACAAGAACTGAAGAACGTTTATGAATAGCGTTCTTTTTAATTAAATAGGTTCCAAGGCCTTATTAATTTAATCATGTATACACCTTTTATACGTTTAATTATGATAACTATTATATAGTATCTTTAAGAATTTAGGTTGTAAGTAATTAAGGAATACATTGTAAACGAACACAAAAGATTTAAATAAAAACGGTAACTGTGTTTTTTATTCTGTACAGCTACACATTTTTAAAAGAGGAACATAGGGTTTCAATTTAACACTTAGCATAATACCCAAATAGCAGGTAAGTAATTCAAGTTATAACATGAATCAAAGGGCAGTATTTTTAATAGACATCGTGGTTGTCGAACTATGCAACAATAAGTGGTCAGAGCTCATCAACTTCTGGCTTTGAATACTTTCATATTGTTGTGCATATTCATGCGTACATGTATTAGTATGTGTATGTGTATGTTCTTGCGTCAGTGAATGCATACTTGCGTATGGGTTAGTTTGTATGTATGTACGTTTGAGTATGTCAATGTTTGTTCAGACACAGCGCAATTTATATATTGCTGTGTTATACCCCTCTATTAGGCCCCACGACTTGGGCAGACCATAAAATGCTGTGATATCTTCGCCCCACGGCTGGGCTTGTCATGAAACGCTAAGATATTCTCCTGTAGGAAAAATAAAAACTTAGTTATTCTCGCCCCACGATCTGGGTGGCATAAAAGGCTGTGATACTCTCACCCACACGCTTGGGTGCACATAAAATGCTGTGATATTTTCTTTATATTAATCAAGCACTTGTAAAAATGTTAATTTATAAATTTCTTTGTCTCGACTAGCTGATTCAATTAAATAAAGCAATTCTACAATGCACAGTATAATGATTAAATATTTACAACCTTTTTAAATATCTACCCCTTTTTAAATTATTTACATCTGTCAGATTTTGAGAAAATGAAGCCAGCAGAACGAGCTTTTATTGCTACATTTAGAGACTTTTGAAACGTTTCAAGATGCCTATTGTCTTTCATAAATTTATCTAAGAAACCCCAGTTTTGTCGACTTTACATTTTTTGAATTATTATTGAATTAAAACAGTTTACAGCAATAAATCATATCAAAATATCTAACCTTAGGTAGTTCAGTAGCTTCTCTGCATCCCCAAGAGTTTTCGTGTCCAGTCTGAATGTTTTGAGTCGAATTTGAAAGTCGACATTCAACCAAAATACTATCTAAATCGTTATTAGTGAGGTTATTGCAATAAAAGGTTTTTCATCTCCGTAATTAACGAAGCAGTAATAGAATATTTACCATTGTCAGAGATTACCAAATTAATTTAACAGGCAGTAATCTTCAGAATCTTCCTGACTCGTATCCAAAATCGTACCCAAGACCGTATCTAAAATCGTATCTAAGAGTTTTAACAGGAGCCGTCTGTAGTAGAGCGGCTCGCTTACACAAATTTTTACACTCTTATAAAATAATTTTCACTTTAATTTTTATTAACTGTTTGAGCGAATAATAATTCCAAAAAATGTAAGAGTCGACAAAACTGGGGTTTCTTAGATAAATTTACGAAAAGCAATAGGCATCTTGAAACGTTTCAAATGGTCTCTAAATGTAACAATAAAAAGCTTGTTTTGCTGGCTTCATTTTCTCAAAATCTGACAGATGTAAATAATTTAAAAAGTGGAAGATATTTAAAAAGGTTGAAAATATTTAATCATTATACTGTGTATTGTACAATTGCTTGATTTAATTGAATCGGCTAGTCGAGGCAAAGAGATTTATAAATTAACATTTATACAAGTGCTTGATTAATATAAAGAAAATATCACAGCATTTTATGTGTAGGGGTGGGAGTATCACAGCATTTTATGCCGCCCAGATCGTGGGGCAAGAATAACTAAATTTTTTATTTTTCCTGCAGGAGAATATCATGGCATTTTATGACAAGCCCAGCCGTGGGGCGAAGATATCACAGCATTTTAGGGTCTGCCCAAGTCGTGGGGCCTAATAGAGGGGTATAACACAGCAATATGTACACAGGGTGTAACTTATAAACCAACCAATACGTTTAATTTAAAAAGTATAAGCATAGAGAAAACCGTTCAGATAAAATGCATAACGGATGAAGGGGAACATACATTTCTGGAGACAATTCTGAAAATTTTGTAGTAGTTTTTCAGGGAAACACAAAATATCTTTTTTTCAAATAAAAAAAGGTATTTTCGGCTATCGTAAATACTATTTTTAAATATAACATATCTCTATGCCTAAAATTAAAAATAACCCTTTTTAAATGCATTAATGTGCATGTATGAGTACAGACAATCAATGTCTTTCAGAGCAATGTAAAGCATAATCTTTTCTAAGGTGATTTCCAGTTTTTAATTGAAATACACAAATGGCAATGAACAAAAAACAATGAAACGAACAAAACAAAAAATGGAAAACTTGAATTTTTATTGATTAAATGTTCAAAATTTTCGCCATTTTAACCTAAACAAAGATTTACTCTTTCCAGCAGTTCTTTCGGTGTTGCCGTTTGAATTATTTCTGGATTTATATCTGTCGGTTACTATTTTTGTGGTTTTCTGCATAAACTGCATAAACCTTATTCTTAAGATATTCCCAAAGGAAATAATCGAACGGTGTTAAATCCGGAGATCACGGTGGCGAGCAAACAGGACTTTCGTTGCCAATCCATCTATCAGCAAAAATATTGTATAAGGCTAAACTAACATCTCGTGTTTTGTAAACAGAGCACCATTTTATTAGAAAAAAGTATGTCGGTAATCCGCTAATGATAGGTTGTTCACATAGTTAGTCACATAATTCCTTTTTAAATTTAATTATCATTAGCCCGTCAAATTTTCATTGTAAAATACGGGCCCAGCAATTGTATTATGTTTAAGTCCACACCAGACATTGAAAGACTAATATGATTGAAAGTTTCTATTCCTTGTTTGATGTAAATTTTGATCGTTTCAGAAATGTACGTTATGATGGTTAATTATACCAGTTTTTGTAAACTTGCCCTCATCAGACCAAATTATTTATTTAACAGTATCAGGATTTCCTGAAATTTCATAATAATCCATTCGCAAACTGGATTTTTTAAAGCATCATTTTCACAAAGCTCTTGTACTAATCTGTATTTGTATGGATGCATATTATGCTTTCCACACAGTGTTATGATTGATTCTGCTTTGAGATACAACTTGTCGTGTAGAAGTGTTAGGATCAACAGCAAAGGACGCCATTACTGTTATGTCAAGGTTTTCGTCAACAACTGTACTGTCGCGTTGTTTCTTACTAATGTTAAATGATCCAATACTTTTCATATTATGAAAAATACTGGGAAGATTGTTACGTGCCAATATCGGCACTAAACATTTTCAATTCAAGTTTTAATTTGTAATAATTTCACGCCAAGGATTTGAAAAGACGTGTGTGTATTTCCGTCACTCCAAACAGTGCGTTTGCGCGAGATTGCGCCGACGCGGTGTGCCAAGAAGGGTGGTGGTGATTTCCGGAGACGTGTTGGGACTGGTGATCGAGAGACCACGGAATGTAGTTATCTTTGTGTTTTATCGTGTCTTTTTTGGTTATGTAGGTTCCTTGCCTTATCTCTGATTATCGTTCCTTATATCCAGTTTCCTGTTGTACTTCTACATAGGAAGAGAAAGAAGACAAATTTGAATTTGGTTTCAACCGGGCCCAGCGATTACCCAAGCCCGAAAGATCCACGGAGCCCCGCTGCCGCTATCAAGGAGTAATTCTGCGAGAAGCCCTGCAATTTATGTAAGTACTTTGTGGGTTTTTATGTGATGGAGTAATTTTATATAATTGCGTGATGTAATACTTGATTAGCGCGTCATTTTTACAATTATTTAACATTGCTACCAACTGACTGTAGTGTCTCGCGTACCGCACCGACGGGGGTATAATAGTGGCGAATCCAACGTGTTTAGGTTGAATAAAATTTTTTTTCTTATCTTCTTATATCTTAGAATGTATTAATTAACTATATTTGTAGCTTTTTCATCTAAAAAATAAATAATTATTTAAATTTTTTAATATCTGTTAATTATATGATTAATGATATGAAATGAAATGACAGCTGTTATGCTAATTTAATATGGGTAGCCATATTGCTTATTGATTTTTGGTATACTTTTTAAAATGTATCGCAAGTTCAATTAATTCTCGTAATATTATAAAAATAGTGTGTTTCTAACTTAAATTCTCTTAAATAAGTACCTAATTCAGTTCGGAATAAAATTAAAAATGAAAATCTTTTAGGAGTGTCTATTACATAACATAACCTCACTTAAACACATGTTTGGATTATATAATTTTGTCTGTAAGTATTTTTAACTATAACTAAATAGCTTTATTTTCTATCCATTATGAAGAAGAAAAGAAAAAAATCTTTTAAATTGCCATTAAGTTTAGTTAAAATAATCATTTTACTTCTGAAATGTTCTTTGGCCTATCTTAACTTGTTTTTGGATCAATTTTTTAAAGCTACCGTTTAAATAACACATATAATGTATTTTTCTATGATTTTGAGCATCTCTTAATAACCTAAATAATCAATTGTAAATTACAATTACCTTCATAAACAAAATTCCTCCCAAAATATAGATTTTGTAATTAACTGAGTTTTTAGTACATCTTCTAAAACGTTATAGTAACGTAATTTTGTTATACCTGTTCCCTTAAACACTATCTTATTCTGATAGCGTTCTAAAAGTGTTTTCTTATAATTTAAACAACCATAACCTACAAATCTCTTTTTAATGAAAATAGGCTTCAAATACAGCTAACGCAATTATCTAAGTATATCTTTTACCTTTCAAAACCCTGTAATAAACTGGATTTCTTTATATCTGCTCCTTTAAACACTGCAATAATGAAGGGTTAATAACGTTTTGTATTTAAGCTCGTTTACGATAGTTGTTGATGAATCCCGCGATATCAAAAGAATATTTTAATAATTTGGAATACTGTTTCTCTATACGTGTATCGTAAAATATTTCTTTTGTGTAGCGAGTATGATTTTGCTTTAATAACATTTTTTTTAGATATATCGTTATTCCAACGCAGCATTTTAAGATCTATTAAGCGAGATTTGCTGTCGAACTTGGTCGCTCGGCTGTATGTAAGTCTAGACAAGACCCATGAAGGGCCGGTCGCTCAGCATTACGTAACTCTAGACGAGACTTCGACGGTAAGTTTGTCGTTTTGGTAATTTGTAAATCATTTTTTTAAGAATGATGTTGAAATTTTTCTTCATTAGTCTAGGTAAAGCTCAATCGAGAGCTTGTCATCCTAGAAAGTATATGTGTTACAAGAAATCTTTCCGTTCTTCAACAATTTTATCAGTAAATCGAGTTTTGATTACTGTTATCCCTTCACATATCGATTTAAAGTACATTAGATGACATAAAATTATCTTTAAAATTGTTCAACCCTACGTACATCCAAAATTTTTTCACGTTCCATTCTCTTAACGATTTACCTAATGCTTTTTGTTTTTACTATCAATTAGTATCTTTAATTACTTATTCCTGCTCTTATACAGCACCTACCTTTTATACATTTAACTTATTTACCTTAAACTTTTTGCTTCCGATTGATTTTTCCTTGAATTTATTCTTAGCTACATATCTGTTTATTCTCTAGGTCTCCCAGTATAACTATGTCGCTTCATTTAATTAATCTTCGCACTTTTTCTACAATAGATTATTTTGTTTTTAGTATTTATCTCACATCGTTTAATTTTGTGGTAATTGTCGTAACTTTGGTTGTAATAACTCATTGAATTTTTATGATTGGTTTTAACTGATGTTAGAGTGGATGCTTTTTTCTTTGGGCTCACATAGGAGACGCGGCCTATGCCATTGTAAGAAATAGTTTGTATTCGCAGTTGCAAAAACTAGGACTTTCTATTCCATGTGTTTTTCCTCTGAATTATTACAGTCGCCCACATTATCCTATATCATTATTTGTTTCTCCTTCTACTAAATTATCATAACATATATACATTTTTTCGTGGTTTTTATTGAACTTCGTGGTGAGGTGCTATTGCTTTTTATTGATACCTTATCAAATTCTCGGTTGTTTTAGCATATTGAGACCTTGTGTCTGTATTTAACTGCTTATAATTAGGCATTTTTGTGTGTTTATGGTGTTACCGTTTTAAAAAATTACCTTGAAACAGTTGGGTTTTTGTGTGAATGTATCTGTAGTGATACTTTTAAGTTGCTGTGTCAACTTTTGTCTGATTTTCTTATCGTAGGGGATGCACTCGTTAGGAAAATGATTGTACTAGTTCTCTTAAGAGTCTAGTGAATTTTTTAACTTATGATATACCTTAACTTGTCGGATTAATATCGCAGGTGATCCTTCAGACCGACCCGTGTTTTATAGGGACAACTCTCTACCTCCTCTCGGACGCTTGTCCAAAAACTCTACTTTTTCTTATCCTGCTGTCTCCGTTTCTGCCTTATCTTTCATTCGGTAGACCTGTTCTTGTTCCGGAACACCCGTCTACCATGTAAGAGTGATTTTTCCCTCGCTCCGGGCTACTGACCACATTGGCTGGTTGAGTAGTGCTTTGCTATCCACCTTTTCTGTCTCTTTATCTCAATGCGAGCCCTTCCTTTATTTTCTTCTACTTGGAAGTGCCTCTTATGCATTCCAAATACCTACCTCCCTCTTTCTACCTTTCCTATTTCTATAGCCTTTTCATTTCCGTTAGTCACCGTGTGGTTGCGCGGGGGGTTTTCACAGACACCCGGACCACGTCTCTGGAAATCTTTCGTGGGGGTCATGCGGTGCCGCTATCGGTGCACATGGTCGCTGACAGTGCATGTATGTATGAGTGTGTGTATGTGTGAGTGCATGATTATATATATATATATATATATACATATGTGGTCATATATATGTGTGGATATCATGGATATCAATTAACGCCGGGTGCAGGGATGCACCCAAACGCCTTTGCCGGTCCCTCGTGCCGTTTACTGCAAACGGGACTGCTTCACAGGTTGCACTTTTTAGGGGGCACGTTATTTTACCTATTGTCTTTGATAATAACTTGAGTTAATATCTTTATCTTATTTATTATCTTCGATAATAACTTGAGATCTTGTCTTATCTTTTTATTTTCCTAACGTTTGGTATTTATGACCAGACGTGGGAATTATTTTTTTTGAATATTAAGCAAAAAAGCTAACCTGATGGTAGACATGTAATTTGTTAGGTTAGTAATGTAAGGAATTAGTAAGGTTGTACTTTTGGTAAATTTGTTGATTCACAACCATGTCATGGACAAGTTTTGATGTGTATAGTTTATTGAGCCATAGTACCAGTACCTAAAAATTTGCTAGAGTGTAGAGTAATTCACTCTTTTGAACATTTTTACATTTGGGTATTTTTTTTGCCAACAAAGGAAAAGTCTAGATGCAACGCTCATGTGCGTTTGCACTTACGAAACTGTAATGTTAGCTTTAGTTTAGTATATAGGTTAGGCGACTTGTTGCATTTGTTTTAGTTTAAGTAGTGTTTTATGCTCGCCGACAAATTTGTGCTGTCGATTATAACTGCGCCACACCAAATACTAGTGTGTGCACTTTCCCATTTTCTGGTAATCAGGAAGACGTATTATCGGTCGGAAAAAACCAGGTGGCGCCTCAAATAAACATTTTGTAGGATTTAAGTTAGGATTTATGTAGGTTAGTTAGGATTTAGGTTTTAAGATGTTACTGTGCTGACAGTCATTTTCTTTTTTTAAGTTTTTTCATTTATAGCTTTGTCGCGATTGTTACGTGCCGAAATCGGCACTAAACTTTTTCAATTTAAGTTTTAATTTGTAAGAATTTCGCGACAAGGATTTGAAAAGACGTGTGTGTATTTCCGTCCCTTCAGACAGTGCGTTTGCGCGAGATTGCGCCGACGCGGTGTGCCAAGAAGGGTGGTGGTGATTTCCGGAGACGTGTTGGGTACTGATGATCGAGAAACCACGGAATGTAGTTATCTTTGTGTCTTATCGTGCCTTTTTTGGTTATGTAGGTTCCTTGCCTTATCTCTGATTATCGTTCCTTATATCCAGTTTCCTGTCGTACTTCTACATAGGAAGAGAAAGAAGACAAATTTGAATTTGGTTTCAACCGGGCCCAGCGATTACCCACGCCCGAAAAATCCACGGAGCTCCACTGCCGCTATCATGGAGTAATTCTGCGAGAAGCCCTGCAATTTATGTAAGTACTTTGTGGGTTTTTATGTGATGGAGTAGTTTTATATAATTGCGTGATGTAATACTTTATTTGCGCGGCATTTTACAATTATTTAACATAGCTACCAACTGACTGTAGTGGCTCGCGTACCGCACCGACGGGGGTATAATAAGATTTTGGCGAAAGGGCCTGGTCTTTAACAGATATTGAAAATTGACAAATCGTTTCACTTAAATTTCGACTGCATTCGCCATACATAACTGATTGTTCAAAAAAGTCGGAATTATTTAATTGTTGGAGAGCCATTTCAATTAATTCACGGTCTTACAAGTACGATGCAAAACAAATGAATCATTTTAAATTTAATTGTTTTTAGGCACTTAAATTAACTTTTTGGATGATCAAGTTGTGGTCACCAATGTGGTGTTTTGATGCCTGAGGCCACCATGTTTATGCTTCGCTGCAACAGAGATAACATTGATTTGCATAAAAAAAAAACTTATTATGCATTAAAGGCATGACACCACGTACAAAAATATTTACAAGTCTTTGTGTTTGTAGTTGCAAATGAGAGCGATTTGATGGCTGAATATTCATAATCCTAGCGTAATTGTTAATGTCACGTGTTCTAGAAGATAGTCCTGATAGCTTTAGAGATAGATCGATTCAAGTCATAGGGGAATTCGGTGCACAACGTTATGAGAATTCATTTTGTTAATCCCATTAGATAATTTGAATAAAAATCCTTAGTGTACGAGGAGCTTGGTGACTTCCGTCTTGCACTATCCATGCGTTCCCTCTAAGAAGTTTGGTGACTATCTTAAAGAAAGAAGCAATAAGAAGTGATTTGCTTTAGCGGTTGCAGCTCCCTTTATACTGTGGGTTTGATTGTATTTGTACCGTTTTATTTGTATTTCAAAGGTTGTTGGACGGGTCCTTTATTGATTGAGGGATGTTTTGTACGTGCATGTTATTTATTTACTTGCTGTATGCTTATTGTTCAATTACTTAGGGGTATGGTTGATTACAAACTCCTACATTTCAGTTAACTAGAACAATAAACGTCCACAATGTGTAATTTTACGGAAAGTAAAATTTATTTAACCAACTTGAAAAATTTTATAAACACGGGCTGAAATATGAATATTAACTTACTGCATGAACAATAACAAAATAAATTACGGTATTTTATAAACATTTTAAGTTATTCCGTTCAACAAAGCGACATGTACCATAAATATCAGACAAATTACACTTCCAGAAAGTCATCCCGTTTTACGGAACAAATGCTCCAACATGAACAAATTCATGCAGGAACTGATGTTTATCAGTAGAGTATTTGGGAAACTATGGAACCTCATTTCCACTAGCATCCTAATTTCCACACACTCTGGACCAAATAGTTTTCTTCGACTAGCCATTTTCATCTTACGCGATAAATATATTTTGTTTACCTTATCTTCGATATAAATCTATCTTGTTTAATATCAATTAATATTAGATTTTTCTCAGCTACCTGAATTTCTATAATATATGGTAGTTTGGACATGAAATTGCTAAACTTGCTAACATTGAAATCAATCGTGAATGACATCGCCCCGGTTGTTAATCTACATACGATTTTATACCCGTTAAGCGCGTTTGCACCCAGCACAACTATTTTATTCGTCGATTTTGTTATTGGTATAATTTTTTCATGAATTACTCTCTTACCTTCAACTTGCATTTTTTCCAAATCATGATGATGTTCTAGCCGCGATATTTCAGATAGAACGTCGATATTACAGCATTTCTTCGGAGTTATCACCATTTGTTCATCCAAAAGAGCAGTTCCTTGTCAATTTAATTCTTGAGTCGGTCGGTGTGCATTCGATAGTAAAGGTGGAACTTCTAAGACAGCTAAATCCTTCGCTGAGGCAGCTAAATTCGTTGATAGGGATGGTATATCCACTTCATTAAAAGAATCCCAACTCACAAGTGGGTTTGATGCATCCAATTCAGCTAAAGACTGAAAATCTAAATGTTTATTCGAGATTGGAATGCAATTATTTTTCTCTTCATTCACGGCTTGAGTTGAAACATCATTTCTTCTTTTCAAAACAATATGTTCGTGTATTTGAATTTCCGGCTTCTTTGTTTTAAAGGAACGCCTTTTTGATACATCTTGAGATTTTTTCACATCATTCGATGGATTCATATCAGACAATTTAATTATGACCAACGTTAAGAATTTGTAAAAGAAAAAAATTCTGAAAGCGACCGAGCTTTGGATATTCTGGCTTTCTTGCATTACAGCAGTATAAAACAATCCATTGCTTACAGCAAACAAACGAAAAATTAATAAGGATTATACAGGGTGCTTAGGGTAATTTATACTGCAAAAATTTATGACCTATAGTTGAAAGTGGGAAAACGAGACGATCTCTAACTAGTGAGCAACTTTTACAATTTTGAGGTATTGAAATTTGCTTTGTAGTGTAAAATGTTTCACAAATAAATTTTTAACATTTAAAAAATTAATGTATTACCTAAAGCGGTTATAGTACGATCAGATAGACTTACCGAGAGATTTTTAATATTCCAAGTGAAATTGTTTCATAGGGTGAAATTGGATTTCATAAATAATTAATTGTAATTAAACATGATATTTCAATTCTTTTAGTTTTAGAAAATATAATTTCAATCAGGGTAGTTACTATAATTAAAGCAATAAACTTAAACCACGAAATCAAAAAGTTATTGAACTTGCTAAATAGGCGAACGTAACAAACAATTAATTATACTTTCTCGATGTGTTGAAAGTTAAAATTATATACGGCGTATGCACACCCCACCAATATATAAGACTAATGAGAACATTTCTAAATCCTAGTCAGAGGTAACATGGCTTATATTTTAGACGTACAAGACTTCCAATTTAAATCAAGTAACTTCTTTGTTACAGAAATAGCTGTTCTGCATACGCAAACCAGCGAATTATCGCATGGAATTTTGCATATGCCCTTGCCTAACGCAAATTTAAGCAGCGATTTCCAGAAACAGAACACCTTATGTACACAGCACTTACATGGTCTAAAATGGGACACGACTCCTACTAGCGGGATATCTGCACTACGTTTAAGTCTATTCTTACAAGACATTGTATCTGCAAATTCTACTGTCTACGTAACAGGGTTGCAGAAACAACGCATTATTTCTGAATACTTACCAGCAAATACTGTCGTGAATATGGAAGAAATTGGAGCTCCAAATTTGAAAATTTTAAGAAAAAACAGCAATCGATCAAACCATTGTCTGCTGCATTCAAACAATTTCTTAAGTTGTTCAACAGAAACTGTAGTACTGTTAAACAATTTGCGTGTCAAATAAAGTTCCACTGATTATGCGTAGTTTTTAATTAAAAATAGGTTTATTAAAGTATTTAATCATTCCGGGGTTCTATGTGTAGAATTGGTCACTTATTTGAAAATATGTGGTATTGACGCATAAAGCAAGTAATTCCATAATCGATGATCACCATCGAATCAAGACTAGTGACTTCTATTGCAAGGAGGTCGCCATTTTGGATATAGTGAATAATGTAATATGGTATGAGATACTGAACATGCCTCTTGAATATAACTCCCTAAGTGATGATTTCAAGAAGCAAGTTGAGCGGTTAAAGGAAAAAAAATCATGGGTTCTGCTCATTTGCAGTGGTAGATGCTCACCATTCGGTAGATAAAAGTAGACTAATTGAAACAAATAAATTCATCGATTTTATACTATTTTATTAAAAATATATAAAAAATGTTTAATTGTGAATAAATCTATTAACAATTTCCGTAGACGGATAAACGGATTATATTCAAACATTGAATCGCGGATAATTAAAGCATAAGCTTTCATGGACGGTTCAAAATTTCTTGATGCTTCTAATTCCATTCTTACGTCAACCTTTGCATCCTTGATGCTTTCAAATTGATGACGATAGTCAATTACAAAGACAGGTGATTCCTTAAACTTGCTATACTCCATTAAACATTTATTTGATGATTTGTTCGGATAGTATTTTTCCATAAAAGATGCATAAGGCAGGTACGCAGGCAGGTAGTCGTTCTGCTGGAAATCCAAATTTAATCAGCTTTGAAGGGGCGTCTGAGGGTTTAAACACACTTTGACATTGGTAAAGCTTGAAGCATTTTCTTCTTTTCTGTCGTACTTCCCATTTTGAAACGCAACTAATACCCATCGTGCTTTTTCTGTCTCGTTCGATACTTTAATTCGCCACACTTGCGACTTTGATCGAGATAGCGATGGTAATTCGTGCAGATCCCATTTTCTGGATGCGGCCATTATAGATGATTGATTTTGCATTTCCGAAAACAGCGAAGTCTTGGCAAAGTCACTTAATGTTATATGCGGAACCTCCCATGAAATACGTTGTATTTTGAACGTTACTGTATTTCCAATCGACTTGTAACAATTTACGTTCGACTTAGGTCTGATTAAAATCAATTCTTGAGGTGTGTTGACGATAGTTTTCTTGTAATCTTCGATGGTGAAAATCGGTTTCTCGTCTGTTAATTGAATACTATGTTTGAATGTGTTGGTGTAAGTTAAAGGTATTCTTTCACAATGGGATATATCTCTATATTCAAAATATAAATGTTTTCTTACTTTTTCCTCAGTATTAATTTTATCATTAAAACGAATGTTAATTAAATTTTTTCTTTAACAGATCACGATAAAATTATCCTGATCTGTGGGATTGGAATTACTTTCAGAGTTTGCATCGATTTCCATTTCGCTAAAATTTACTTCTATTAGTCTCGTTAAAGATACTTCTACGGGATAGTCGTTAGAGATCAAAATTGTCGTAATGGTGTAGTTGTCTTTATATGTACTAACGCGGTGGGTGTTTCTACTCCTTGTTGAAATGACATGTGATTTATGATTCCTATATCACTGTTTGAATTTACCAAAACGTTTACTTGTTTTTCTATCCTAGGTTCAATGGTGTACTTTTAATCTGTTTGAATGTTGCTATTTTGAGATTTAATTGGTATTTGTCCGTGTTTCGTTCTTAATAATCGATTTTTACATCAATATTCGCTCATAATTTTCTTAAAAGATTTATGCCTATCAGTCAGTCGTATTTCTCGTTAAATTCCATAATGCAAAATTTGTGTTTCATTTTTTTACATTAAAAGTTTTTGATAAAGGTATATTCGCAATAAATTGGTATAATGTCGTTTTGTGCGTTGTTTTAATTTTTAAAAAGTTCTCTTTCTACAAAATTTAAATAATGTTTCTTCGCGGTTTTGGGGTTAATTAAAGTTTTTGAAGATCCTGTATCGATTAATAATTTAATTTCAGCATGAGGTATTTCTATGTAGGGTAAAATATGTTGATTAATATTGTTTAAATTTATTACGTTTGATCGTATATGGGTCTGCCCAACTGAAAATTTGAGTACGCGTTTTCTTCATTGTCGTCTTCGTAATTTGCGTAGGGGTTGTTGCATTCGTAGTTTAATATGCTTCATTGTCTCTACTTGGATTCACATAATTACCTGTGTTCTCGGGTATAGGTTGATTGTTGAAAGGGTAAATGGTAGATGCGCATTAAAATTTTCTTTTATTATTGTTTCGTCTAATTTATAATTTTCAAACACATCCAATTTGGCTGATCGAGAAATCCCCGTTGTCAGAAATGCAGGATAATTAATCTATAATGGTAGCGTTCAGGAAATGGGTGCTACACGAGTTACCGTTTCTGCCTCGATCGAAGTGGTAGGTGTGGTGAGTTAAAGCATCCAATGAAACCCAAAAAAGCTATATGGGTTTCATTAGTGATACAAAATGTTAGTTATAACATAAGGAAGGAAAAGCATCCAACTTCACAACGTCAATATAACCAATTTTTTTTTAAAACCTCTTGGTAAGTCTGTCTGATCGTACTATAACCACTTTAGGTAATACTATAATTTTTTAAATGTTAAAAATTTATTTGTGGAACATTTTACACTACAAAACAACTTTCAATACCCTAAAGTCGTAAAAGTTGCTCACTAGTTAGAGATCGTCTCGTTTTGTAAAAAAACATTGACGCAGCGGAACAAACCATCAATTTACTATTGAAATTTCCCATCAAATGCTTTACATTATTGTGAGTAAACATAGTTTTTCCCCACTTTCAACCATAGGTCATAAATTTTTGCAGTAAAAATTACCCTAACCACCCTGTATAATCCTTATTAATTTTTCGTTTGTTTGCTGTAAATTTATGTCATAAATGTCAAACTTGAAGCTTTTATTATTTTGAAAACGATCCTAGGTTATGGATCGAAACGTTAATAAAGATAATTTTAAAAACTATGAGTGGTTTAATACCCAAAGAAGATTAAGAAGAATACTAAACAAACCACAACAAACATACAGGGAGCATTCGATTATTTTATTTTATTCTGCCGTAATACAAGAAAGCCAGAATTTCCAAAGCTCGGTTGCTTTCAGAATTGTTTGCTTTTACAAATTCTTAACGTTGGTGATAATTAAATTGTCTGATATGAATTCATCGAATGATGTGAAAAAATCTCAAGATGTATGAAAAAAGCGTTCTTTTAAAACAAAAAAGCTGAAAATTCAAATACACGAACATATTGTTTTGTAGAGAAGAAATGATGTTTCAACTCAAGCTGTGAATGAAGAGAAAAATAATTGCATTCCAATCTCGAATAAACATTTAGATTTTCAGTCTTCAGTTGAATTGGATGCATCATACCCACTTGTGAGTTGGGATTCTTTTAATGAGGTGGATATACCATCCCTATCAACGAATTTAGCTACCTCAGCAAAAGATTTAGCTGTCTTAGAAGTTCCACCTTTCCTATCGAATGTACACCGACCTACTCAGGAATTAAATTTACAGGGAACTGCTTGTCTGGATGAACAAATGGTGATAACTCCAGAGGAATGATGTAACACGACGTTTTATCTGAAATATCGCGGCTAGAACATCATCACGATTTGGAAAAAATGCAAGTTGAAGGTAAGAGATTAATTTATGAAAAAATTATACCAATAAGGAAATCGGGGAATAAAATAGTTATGCTGGGGTAAACGCGCTTAACGAGTATAAAATCGTATGTAGATTAACAACCGGGGAGATGTCATTCACGATTCATTTCATTTCGACATTCCGAAGCTATTGCATTGTTTAATAAGTTTATAGTATACTTAACTAAAAATGCTACGGTTAAAATAGTGGAGCCTGTAAAATATACTTATTTAATCTACGGAAAAGATTCACTAGGACTCTTAGGTGGAATAGAGGATTATGTTAAAAAATGTATTGAAAACATTAATAATTGTCTTAAAAAAGATGGATTTCAAATATAGATACGTTTATATTAGATGTAGCCCTCCAACAACTTCATTCCAGCTTGAATGTAAAACAAGCAGCATCTCATATTATTAAAACATAATACAGCGATTTGAACACGTTATGTGAAGTTTTATTAAAATACCCATGCTACATAGATTATAATGTGAGTAAAAAACTTAGATATATGGAGGAATATAATAGATATCCTTAATGAATATAGTAAGTATTTAAAAAATGTATTATCTTAGAATAAGTTTTACTAAATTTGAATTGAAAATAAGAATATATACGTGAATGTCTATGAATAAGAATATTTTAATTAATGTTACTAATAAAGAAAATTTTAAAAAATTACGATGTACTTGACTAGAGTTTTTCCTTTTAAAAGAACGCTTTTTTGATACATCTTGAGATTTTTTTACACCATTCACTGGATTCATATCAGACAATTTAATGATCACCAACGTTAAATTCTACTAGCGACATCACCTTAAATAATAACGTTTACCCCGGTACTAGAGGTCTATACAATCTGCTAACCTTTAAAAACGTCCGAACCCGAAGACGGTGATTTCAGTCTAGAAGAAAATTTACCTAATCACTTGGACATGGTCAGATCAGCATCAATTATTAGAAGAACGTTTAATCCATACGCATTGCAAGATTTAAATGAGTTTCTGATAAATAACAAGAAGTTTGAAAAATATGTCTACTGGAACTACATTCGCGAACTAATCAACAGGTTAAAATTATTGAATGCATCCAACCGAGCTGGAAATACAAGCGAGGAAAACATAAACGAAATGGTATTTATAATAGAAGAATTAGAGAGGAGGGTATAATAGAATAAGCCTGATAAAAAATCGTGCAGTTTTAAAAAATACCCGTCGACCGCTTCGGACGTTCAGAGCGTAGAGATGCTGCTATTCGACGTAGGCCTCCAGGTCGAGGATTTCTGCTAACGTCGAATGATGGTGGATACGATATGCGGCAAAGGAAGTTAGTGAATGTAACTGATTCCAAATCCGACCCTGATCTTGTTACTCAAGGAAGTACAATAACGTTTAAACCTGGAGAAGAAGCAATTAGTTTTCGTAAAGGAATGCTAGTTGATGTAACGAGGCGTAAACACAATAGTGTTTGTGTTACTAAGTATTACTAATAAATTGGTTATCACTTGCAAGTTTAATTATTTTACAATCTCCAATGCATCATTTTTTTTTAAATTCCTATTTACAATTTAAAACAGATCCTTTATAATTTGATAGTGTCAAAATTTCCATGTACGTGCGTTGTTAAGTCAATAATTTGAGAATCCTTTCTCCTTTGTATAAAAAACAACGTTCACTAATAATTGCAAATAGCCTGGTGTTTTCTCGTAAATTACATATACTGTAATATTTAAATTTTTGCTTATTTGCTTATTACTTTCAGAGTATCTATGCGAATTATTTTTAGGAAAATTCTATACTAATTTGATGTGTTGCATGGTTAAAAAATTTATACGGATGGTTAGAAATCAGTGCCGGTAAAATTCTTAAATTGAGGGTAGCTCCCTGGGGGATGATGCTATTTAAAAAATTCCCAGAAATTCAGGTATCTGAGAAAAATCTAATATTAATTGACACCAAACAAGATAGATTTATCTTAAAAGAAATAATCCTTAATATGTCTGCTAAAAGGTATGTGAGTAAAATGGTTAGGGTGGTCGGATTTTAAATCTGTTTGCAGATTCGGATTCTGCGTAAAGTTCTAGACTCATTTGATGTGTCGCATAGCTAAATAATTTATAAAAGCGGTCAGAAATCGCTGCCGGTAAAAAATCTTAAAATTGGGGTACCGCCTAAGGGAGTGATGCGATCTAAAAAATTCCTAGAAATTCAGGTAGCTAAAAAAAACCTAATATTAATTGATATTAAACAAGATAGATTTATCTCGAAGATGAGCTAAACAAAATATATTTATCGCGTAAGATAAAAATGGTTAGTCGAAGAAAATTATTTGGTCCAGATGTGTGTGGAAATGAGGATGTTGGTCGAAATGAGGTTCCATATTTCCCCAAAACACACTACTTTTATCTAAACCATCTGCAATCGTTAGCAATTGATCCGGTCATTTATTCATATATCATGCACCAGCTAATATAATAAGGAAGTAAGTCAAATATAGTCTACATCCAAGTAATTGCTTGCTCTACCAGGGAAGAAATTATTCCGCAAATACGTGATAATAAGTACATATCATTAATAACTAAATCCTTAAATAAAATTAAATAAAAACCCTTAACCACAAAAATATTTAAATTGCTAGATACGTATTTCGACCACTTGTGGTCATCATCAGTAGAAAACCTGTAATTAAAGAAAAAAAATAGCTGTTGTTCTGGAACACTTCAGAGGATATTCTCCTCACCACTTAGGCTGAAGTGAACCTTCCCAACCTATAATTTACTATATTGTTGCTTTAAACACTATCGAGGCTATTCTCCTCACCTGCAGGCTGGTGTTCTCAACAACAAGCAAGTGAATTGTGACATTATAACTTAAATCTACTTAATTTATACTAATTCTAAATCTACTGAAGCGGAACCAGTTTAATCTTGCTTTCTCATTGGTTGTTGACCAATAGGGAAAGCAAAGCAGATGACTCTATTGGCCCTTTATAGGTGTTTAAAAGGGGTCCTTTATGTTTAACAATTTTAATTGATTCATAGGCATTTAAGGAGGAAAACGTTGGTACCGCTTTTAACAATTTAACATTTTCTAGTTTAACGGGGTGTCTGGTTTCAAATATATGTTTGGCGACCTGAGACCTTTCATATTTACCATATTTGAAGTGAGCAATGTGTTCTTTAAATCTTGTTGTTATATTCCTGTTGGTCTGACCAATATATTTTTGAAAACACCCTGGCCCTGCACAACTAATTTCATAAATCCCCGACTTTTGCAATTTTTCCCCCTTGTCTTTTGGATTACCTAGCAAATCTTTAATTTTATTAGTATTAGTGAAAGCAATTTTGAAATTACACTGTTTGAATATTTTATCAAGACCCTTTGTGGTTTTGTGAAACGGAAGTTTAACATATTTAACATTATCGTTAGAGGTGGTTGATTGCAAAGTCGTTGATTTACGGATGTTGATCCTATTTTTACACTTTCTAAAAATATTATCTATAATATCAGAAGAGAAACCATTGTAATTCGCTATTTGTTTAATAAGAGCAAATTCCTTATTAAATCTGTTTTTATTTAAAGGAAATTCAATAATCTATTAATTAAAAGTTAAATGAAGCCAACTTATGTTGTATGCTATGATTAGAGGAAGACAAAATAAAGCGATTTACATTGGTTTCTTTTCTATAAATGTCAAATTCTAATTTATTACCATTTCTAATTACTAATGTATCTAAAAGGGTAATTGTCCATTATTCTCTAGTTCATACGTAAATTTTATGCTTTGAAATTTTGAATTCATTTCTTTAAGAAAATCATCAACATTTGATTTAGAAGTGTCAAAACTGCAAAATATCATCCACGTACCTTAACCATATTCTTGGGAAGTATTTGAGTTTTCTTTTAACTCGGTTTCAAAACGAGACATAAATAAATTTGCTATGAAGGTGATAAGCTATTTCCCATTGCTGTGCCTTCATGTTGTTCGTACAACTTGTTGTTGAATTGAAAACAGTTCTGGGACATGCAATGCGAAACAAGCTTGATATAGTCCTCAACTTTATCATCATCAATATCACTATCTATAAGAACATCCTTTAAATATGTTAAAGTACGTGGTATTGGAACACTAGAGAATAATGAACTGACATCAAATGAAATTAAGATTTCGTTCTCTTCTAATGTGATATTTTTAATTTTATTAATGAACTCTAAAGAGTTTTGTACAGACAAACTATTAAACTTTAAATTCTTAAATTCATTTGACAGCCATCGTGATAAATAGTAAGTCGGTGAGTTGATACCTGAAACTATTGGTCTCATCGATTTATTATTTTTTTGAATCTTTGGTAAACAGTAAAGTTTTGGCACTTCAGGATTTGAAATTGTTAATTTTAATTTTAGTGTGGGCGAAATTAGGTTTGGACATTTTTTCAAAACAGACTCTGTTGATTTAATCATTTTATTTAAAGGAACTTCATTTTTACGTTTTTTGACTATTGGTCTGTAAGGACCCTCAGACAGCAAAGTCTCTACTCTATCAACATAGTCTTGTTTATCCAGAATGACCAACCTATTCCCCTTATCAGCCTTTAAATAATAACAATTCTTTTGTCGTAAATCTTTTATAATCAGATGATCTTTCCTTGTTTGTTCTGAGGCATTCCTTGCGCAAGTGCGTAAGTTGTTCGAAAGTTGAATTTTGCACGCGTTTCTAATAAAGTTTTTTGAATTGTCATCTAATTTTGAAATGGATTTTTCAATGCCAGCAATAATGTCTTCCAAAGGAGTTTGGAAGACATTATTGCTGGTGTTGGCGCCATTAAAGGTTATTTTATTAAAAGTAGAAACGCTAACATTTGTATATAGTTTATTTATCGCAAGTTGATAACTCGCATATGTTGAAAGTTTAGTTACAAGTTAGTTGCTCTTCGTACTTGGTATTGAAAGGTGTTGTTTCCAATACATAAGTAAAACGTGTGTCGCTGTGCCCATATCAGCAGCCAGATGTCGAACTCGTCCGCCGCCATCAATAGCTATATTGATTAAGGGTGCCCTTTTTGAATCTAGTAGAAAAGTAGTTTCCTGTTGATCTTCTGCAGTCGATGCTGAATTGGTAAGTACTTTTGTCTTGCATTTGTTTTATTTATGTGTTTGGAACTTCCGCTAAAATTATTCATTAAAATTCGTTTGTACTACCGCTTCACGCTCAAACAGCTGGCATTGAAAAATCCATTTCAAAATTAGATGACAATTCAAAAAACTTTATTACAAACGCGTGCAAAATTCAACTTTCGAACAACTTACGCACTTGCGCAAGGAATGCCTCAGAACAAACAAGGAAAGATCATCTGATTATTAAAGATTTACGACAAAAGAATTGTTATTATTTAAAGGCTGATAAGGGGAATAGGTTGGTTATTCTGGATAAACAAGACTATGTTGATAGAGTAGAGACTTTGCTGTCTGAGGGTCCTTACAGACCAATAGTCAAAAACGTAAAATGAAGTTCCTTTAAATAAAATGATTAAATCAACAGAGTCTGTTTTGAAAAAATGTCCAAACCTAATTTCGCCCACACTAAAATTAAAATTAACAATTTCAAATCCTGAAGTGCCAAAACTTTACTGTTTACCAAAGATTCACAAAAATAATAAATCGATGAGACCAATAGTTTCAGGTATCAACTCACCGACTTACTATTTATCACGATGGCTGTCAAATGAATTTAAGAATTTAAAGTTTAATAGTTTGTCTGTACAAAACTCTTTAGAGTTCATTAATAAAATTAAAAATATCACATTAGAAGAGAACGAAATCTTAATTTCATTTGATGTCAGTTCATTATTCCCTAGTGTTCCAATACCACGTACTTTAACATATTTAAAGGATGTTCTTATAGATAGTGATATTGATGATGATAAAGTTGAAGACTATATCAAGCTTGTTTCGCATTGCATGTCCCAGAACTGTTTTCTATTCAACAACAAGTTGTACGAACAACATGAAGGCACAGAAATGGGAAATAGCTTATCACCTTTCATAGCAAATTTATTTATGTCTCGTTTTGAAACCGAGTTAAAAGAAAACTCCAAATACTTCCCAAGAATATGGTTAAGGTACGTGGATGATATTTTTGCAGTTTTTGACACTTCTAAATCAAATGTTGATGATTTTCTTAAAGAAATGAATTCAACATTTCAAAGCATAAAATTTACGTATGAACTAGAGAATAATGGACAATTACCCTTTTTAGATACATTAGTAATTAGAAATGGTAATAAATTAGAATTTGACATTTATAGAAAAGAAACCAATGTAAATCGCTTTATTTTGTCTTCCTCTAATCATAGCATACAACATAAGTTGGCTTCATTTAACTTTTAATTAATAGATTATTGAATTTCCTTTAAATAAAAACAGATTTAATAAGGAATTTGCTCTTATTAAACAAATAGCGAATTACAATGGTTTCTCTTCTGATATTATAGATAATATTTTTAGAAAGTGTAAAATAGGATCAACATCCGTAAATCAACGACTTTGCAATCAACCACCTCTAACGATAATGTTAAATATGTTAAACTTCCGTTTCACAAAACCACAAAGGGTCTTGATAAAATATTCAAACAGTGTAATTTCAAAATTGCTTTCACTAATACTAATAAAATTAAAGATTTGCTAGGTAATCCAAAAGACAAGGGGGAAAAATTGCAAAAGTCGGGGATTTATGAAATTAGTTGTGCAGGGCCAGGGTGTTTTCAAAATATATTGGTCAGACCAAGAGGAATATAACAACAAGATTTAAAGAACACATTGCTCACTTCAAATATGGTAAATATGAAAGGTCTCAGGTCGCCAAACATATATTTGAAACCAGACACCCCGTTAAACTAGAAAATGTTAAATTGTTAAAAGCGGTACCAACGTTTTCCTCCTTAAATGCCTATGAATCAATTAAAATTGTTAAACATAAAGGACCCCTCTTAAACACCGATAAAGGGCCAATAGAGTCATCTGCTTTGCTTTCCCTATTGGTCAGCAACCAATGAGAAAGCAAGATTAAACTGGTTCCGCTTCAGTAGATTTAGAATTAGTATAAATTAAGTAGATTTAAGTTATAATGTCACAATTCACTTGCTTGTTGTTGAGAACACCAGCCTGCGGGTGAGGAGAATATCCTCGATAGTGTTTAAAGCAACAATATAGTAAATTATAGGTTGGGAAGGTTCACTTCAGCCTAAGTGGTGAAGGGTTTCAGAACAACAGCTATTTTTTTTTTTTTTTTTTAATTACAGGTTTTCTACTGATGATGACCACATAGTGGTCGAAATACGTATCTAGCAATTTAAATATTTTTTGTGGTTAAGGGTTTTTATTTAATTTTATTTAAATCGTGCCACAGTGTTCCTATAGATTATTAACTAAATCCTTAATTATACATTAACAGCCATCGCGTTTAACTGACTAATTTTCAAAGAGTGCAAATTTAATTGCTTTAGCCAGGTGCACTCAACTGTCTGATTACATAAATCACAGTGCCAATCTCCCAGACCAGGATCAAACCAAGGTTCATTCCAGCGCAAAAATATAAAATAACCACAAACTTCACATTACATTCAATTATGAATTGATCCCTATATTCCTCCACAAAAGTGGGAACAAAGGAGTACTTGAAAATGAATTAGAACATCTGAACCAGGCACGCGAAAATATATTGCTTACATACAGGTTCAATTCACAAATATCATTGGACAACATACAAATTACAAACTTATGTAAATAATGTCAATTAGTAAAGTGTTCATATAAAACCTGCTATTAAATATAATTTCCTTATGATATTTTGTCAACGAAAATATTAAATAAAATCCTTCAAATGATTTATATTGAAATAAATTAGTACAAAAATTGCTGGTGTAATAAAATTTATTACAACTTCGACCATATTTAAAATATGTTGATGCAATAATTCATACAACTTTTCACAACATAATTATATTAATAGTTAATAATGTCAATAATACTGATAAATGTCAAACAATTAAATGCATTTTATTTGCACTAGCATTTTGGTGCCCTATCTGGAAATTAAATATTCATAAGCATGATCACAATTACTGGTTGAAGGTTGGACAAGTATTAATTTATTTGAGCTATTTTTAACTTGGAATTATAATTATATACTACAACAGATGATAATTATTAATTTTTTGGTTTTCAACTATTACTTCTATTCCTTTTTGCCCTATATTTATTCAAATTCGATTTGACTAAGTTATTTTGATATCCGTTTCATAAATAATTGATGATCTATTACCAATTGCTTTAAGTTATTCCAAAACCTACAAGTTACAATAGAAATAGAAAGTCATAATAGCTATAATAAACCTTTTTTACGACACTAAATAGAATAAATAGAAAAAATAGAACTGTGTGATACATTAAAGAAACATGTTATGGGAGATATATAAATTTTCGTTTACAGTACCTTATAGCAAAAAAAACAAAGATGATATATAGATTAATCATAATTACTCAAAATATATCTAAAAACCAAGCACGTAAAAAGTTATTCCTATACCACATATAAACAATTTGTCTCAAAGCTTACAAAAGTTATTAAAACACTATCTTATAATAACTGCGCGTGAAGGATTTAACCTTGTTAAACATTGTTTTAGTGTCGTAAAGTTGAATATACCTAACGAGAAAAAAACACATAATATACGAACAAAACTCCCTGTCAAAATACTACAATATATGTTAGAGTAAACAATGTCTTAACAAATATAAATCAAACTGCTCTCACAAAATCAAGAAAAAAAAAATTATTTTAAAAACTGAAATATTTCAGCGAAAAGGATAAATACTTGTACGATAAACAAAATTAAAATCAACCAATAAAAATTTGTACAATTAGATAAAATAGACGGTAAAGAAGCAATAGTTGTAAGCCCAAAATTAATAATTGACGCCCTGTACGGTTATAATTTTAATTTCAGGTCTCTGGCTGATACATGGAAGTGTCGTCACACCAAATATCTGCCTCGACTCCCTTATTGGATATCATGCGAAAAAATCTAAATGAACTGAAGAATGCGTCTTGTGTATTTGAGTATAAAGCTTAGGGTCTTGTGTATATTCAATGGTTGAAGAATTATTCTTGTTAGTCTACTTGGTTCCTATAATTTACTCGTGAAAGCGTTTTACTTGCTACCTAGCTATATATGTAGAAATACAATGTGAATTTTTATTTGCTAATTTCATAGTGTGTATAACAGCATTATATATTGCGTAATGCCACATGATCACCAGGTTTTGAGTTTTGGAAATGGTTAGACGCGTATCTCCATTGTTTTCTATTCTGAGCTAACCTACAGATATCCTCAAAGTTTCCACGGACTACATATTTCACTAACTGTGTGTAATGTAGGTCTACCTCCAACTCTCTTTTTTCCTTCCTTTGCTTCTAATATATCAAACACTATTCGCGCATACCTTCGAACGTGTCCTATCACCTTATCTTTACGATTTATTATTGCTTTCCGTATATTTCTTTCTTTTCTACCATTTCTAGAATGTCTGTATTCTTAATTGTGTCTGTCCATGATATCTTCATCATATGTTTCTAGCACCACATTTCAAAGGATTCTATCTATCTCGTCCCCGCTTTCCTACTGTCTGCGTTTCCCAACCCATCAGTGTCGTGCTTCACGCATAAAATCCTTTTCTTGTTCCAATGTTTATTGTCTTCGAACACAGTAGTTGTCTTTTTTGTTAAATGCATCACGGCCTTGAGTTAATTTTTGTTTTATACCGTTCACACTTTTACCATCTTTGGCTTCCTACGTAGGAGAAATTCTCAATCTCTTGCAAATTCTTGTTTCCTATTTGTACTCCGGTTTTTAATTTATTTCCCCTTCTTTACATACTATTGATTTAGTTTTATTTTTGTTAATTTTCATACTGTATCTCTCTGTTAGTACTGTTTTTTTTTTAAATAAAAAGCTGCATTAGACAGTATTCCTTACTTCATAAATTATTTCTAATTTCGCGAAGATACTTGAAAACATTCTAACCAGACATGCACATATCAATGTCAAGCAAATTATCTCGCGTTTCTAACATGGCTTTATGGAGAAGAGGTCAACAACTACTAATTTAGCCTACTTGGCGCAATTCATATCCGATGAACTAGATAAACAGGGTCAAGTAAATGTTGTATATACGGACTTAACTAAAGCTTTTGACAAACTAACTCACAATCCTGCTCCTAAAACTACACGTGTAATATTGAACGGTTACAAGTCAAATCAATATATTCCTATATCAGGAGCATCTCAAGGCACAACCTTAGGTCCTTTATTTTTTCTTATATTATTAATGACTTGAGCTACCAATTAAAATTTCAAGTATTTATGTTTGCGGATGATGTGAAAATATTTTCATCTGTATCAAATCACCATGATTGTGCCGTACGTCAATCGGATTTATCTCACCTTTGCAATTGGTGCACTTTAAACAAGATGAGCCTAAGCATTCATAAATGTAAAATCGTTTCATATACTCGTAAAACCGAACCAATACTTTATGAATACATGCTTTATATGGAGATATTATCAAGATCAACGTCAATAAAGGATATGGGTGTATTATTCGACTCTCATTTAACGTTCACTAAACATATTTTTCAAACTGTCTCGTTTGCTTATAAAATGTTAGACTTTATTACACGCACTTCTAGTGATTTTGTGAATAAATCTACAATCAAGTTGCTATATTTTTGCTTACGTTTGGTGCTAGCTTGAATATGCCAGCATTATTTGGAATCCAAATTATGAATGTCACAGAACATCAATTGAAAAGGTACAGAGAGAAGCTCTAAAGCTTCTATGGTTCAAGAAGACGATATAATTGTAAGAAAGAGGTAGGCACAATCGTTCCAGTTCTTCTCAACTAGGTTCGGACCACAATGTTCATAAAGTAAAAATTAAAACTGTGTAGATACTTTATTGAAGTTATTAAATTATCACTACAACATTGATTACTTAGTTTTTGAAGTTAACCTGACACATGTCATAAATTTTTTTACAACAATCTAATTTTTACAATTTTGCTTATGAACAACCAACTAAATTAATAATCAAGTAGAGTTTTAACATTCCCCCACCTTGATTTTCAAATCAAAGCGTTGAAGAAAAATACATTAAATCAATAGCAACTATATCTAACGGCACTAAATGTAAATGCACAAACGCGAGTTGATGTCACGCGAGTTGATGTGTCTTACTGTTGAGATTCTGTATCCTTATTTTTGTCCGACGCTTCATACTTCTTTAATGCATGTTTTATTTCTGTCGTAGGTAAGTCATTTTGACTCATTTCTAATGGATATAGTCGTTGCACTGCTCGGACACTTTCACCACCCTTTGTTCACAAACACGCCACGCGCGTTTTGCGATTTTGCCCAACAAAAACTTTCAAAACTCTAGTTAGTGGCCAATTGATTCGGTTTACCTAGTCATTACTAATCAAAACTACAGTATCCTCCTGAATCCAATCATTTTTCATTTGTTTACTACTAGTTGCTAGAAGGCCCAAATATTCATTGCGTAGTCGTCTCCTTAAAGCGACTTTTAAGTTGTGTATGTATCGCGAACGTTTGCCTAAGTGGATCGTATCGATTTGATCTAAATCTAATACGTCCACATTACGTATGTCATTCAAGAACATTGCTGGGATAAAGGATATTAAATCATCTCCATCCTAAGCAACATAAGTCAATGGACGAGAGTTTATGATCGCTTCACAGTCACACAATAGTGTATATAGTTCCTCATAATACAACACTGCTTTGACTAAAACTCGTTTTAGAAGGTCTTTGGCTGTTCTTATGAGACGCCCCTACCATCCACCTCACGAAGCAGCGTACGGTGGGTTAAATTTCCACTGGATACTTTTTAGTCAAGTTTTTTCTGTAATGACTTTCCAGTCCAACTCTATCATAAGTTTTACTATGCCTACAAAGTTTCCCCCTATTATCGGAATATATTATATTCGGTCGACCATGGTGACTAATAAACCTTCTTAATGATTCTAAAAATGACGCAGTGGTCATTGATGATACAAGTTCTAAGTGTACGGCTCAATATACAGTACCGGTGTATAACACAATCCAACATTTCTTCTTTCCATTTAAGTAAAGTGGTTTTGCTAGATCAACACCCACAATCTCAAATACTGCGGCTAAATTATCACGATCAGCCGGGAGGGGCCCGCTTTTTACATAGAAAGGTTTAGAAGAGAACTTACGGCATTTACTGCAACTATTGAGTACACGAAGAATCGTCTTTCGACACCTCAGTATCCCGCAATCTTCTCTTAAGGTGGACATTAACACATTGGTTCCAGCATGACAAAGCTTACGGTGTTTTTCTAAAATCATCATAGTCACAATGACGTGCCTTGAAGGGAGCAAATCTGGACAGCGAAAATAATAGTTGTCATTACTAGACAACAGCATAGCTTTTATCCGAATAAGTTTGTCATTGTCGTTAAATATACGTAGTTTGGTTAAAGATTCTAATGTTTCCTTGTCACGGAATACTTCCTTTTGTACCAATAACCATAATTTTCTATTTGCGTACTTTAATTCTTTGACGCTTGCGAATCCATTTTTTACTTTTGATACCCATTTGTTAATTCTGCAAATCGATACAGAATCACGATCACGCTCACTACGCATGAATATCTAGATATGTTCAGGACTTCTAAAAAGGTTGTATCTGTATTGACACATAGAATTGTAACTGCCCTTTTCCTTTCTTGATCCACTAGTTCTTGATCACAACTTATAATATTTTTGGGGCAGTATTTTTCCGCTCGACAAAGTCATGTAGGTCCTTTGCACCATCGTGATGATAACAATTGACTAGTGGTACAACCTCTTGATGTTAAAACCGCAGAATTAATATCTCCAGGTACATGTCGCCACTGATCTGACGTGGTACATGAACGTATTTGTTTTACCCTGTTAGCAACAAAAACACCCTAGTGTGCATCTGTTTTGTTCCAATATAAAGCGTCCATAGAATCACTCCAATAAGTTACTGAAACCGGTTTCACTTTCATACCTTTCTTAACACTCTCAACTAACCGAGTAATACTGCAACAAGCAAGCAATTCTAAACGAGGTATAGTACCCTGTTTAATGGGGATACACGAGTCTTTGCTTGAACAAGCTGAACAGAAACACCAAAATTATTTTCGGTACGCAAAAAACACAAGTTGCATAAGCATTCTGGCTCGCGTCTGAGAAAGATTGCAACGTCCAACTTTCTTCAGATCCCTATATTGGGGCTAACTACCTTGGTACTCGTATTTCTGATAACATGGAACGCTGTTTCAATCATTTTATGATCCGATCGTAAACGTCATCAGGGAGTTGTTCATCCCAACCAGTTTTTAAACTCTTTAAGTAACAGTTTCGGGAATAAGGTGAGTGGACATTTAAAACCTATCGGTTCAAAAAGCATTTGTGTAAATGAAAACATAATCCGTTTTGTTACTGTTACTACTTCACCCAATTTTTCAGGTAAAGCGCAGTACAACGTATCTTCCTTTATATTCCGCTTGAGTTCTAACATATGTAACAGGCCGGGGCTCTGCCCCACCTCCGAGCTATAAGACTTCTTTCTTTATGCCGGATTAATGTGAAACATTAACCAATCTAAGTAATCTCAGGGCGCCAAATATTTAGTTAATAAATATTAAATAATATTCTACTTATTGGGTTCTCCTACAACACTAATAATTGATACAAAACACGAATTCCAGTCAAAGACAACGGCCAAATTTAATAAACTTTTCGTTGATAACACAAGAAATAATCTTATATCAAATAATCATCTATACTAACCGCGTATTACAATAAACCATAAACCCTAAATAATGTTATAATAATATTTTGTTTAAATCAAGCGCAATAAATCACAAGTGCATTTCACTCACCCTTTGGCGGAATGAACGTTCACGAATCCCACGCTGAGCCGGCTTGCTTTAGCTCCACGCGCCGAAGTTAACAGCGCAGCACTCGACCTTCAATCTAATTAAGGAGTGCAAACAACACCCCGTTGTAATTCAGCCTATTACCGACGTAAACTTGCGTTTGTGTGAGATAATGTTTCTCACTTTCATGCGTGTTTCACGATAAACAATTGTTAAAAACTTATAATCAACTCCAAGCATTCGTTTCAGTTATACTATACTAATAACACACGCCTAATCTTATTCAATCATAAAGCACGCACGATTTGCATTACTATTGCAAATCTACCTCGACCAAAACTCCACTAAAATAGTCCGACGTCTTTACCGGGTGAACGTTTAACTTCCACTCCCCTCTTCGTTTGCATCTGTCGATCCGCGTAACCCCACAATAAACTGCCGTATCCACCTGATGCGAACATCTTCATGTATGTAACTCGCTACTACCCAACACAATTAAACTTTCATATAACAGGAATAACATACTTTAAATTAATAACTACGATTTATTACAAGGGGCTTGTCACACATATCCCCGACCACTGTTCCATCCGTTGTATTAAAAGTACTATGTAGTGTATTCCCCCATCCGCGTAACTTAAACTTGGTAGATAACATTATTCTGGAAACCTCTTCAACAATTCTATTCAATTCACTGACTCTCGTTAAACTTGTTAGACAATTATCAACGTAAAAACTAGAGCTGAATTTTTTGGCTGCCTCCACTAAATTTCCAGTGACTAGATTTAGGTGAGGAGTAATACAGGCTCCAATCAAAAACGGACTGAACGTGACGCGAAACATGACGCGTTTATGTCTATAGACAACAACTCTGTCCATTTTTGACTTATCTCACCAAAGAAATCTTAAACAATCACGAACTTGTTTGGTAATGCCAATCTGCAGATAAGCTCTCAGAATATCTGCTGTAACTCTATAACTATATTTTCTAAAACCTATAATCAAATTTGGGATACGCTCTAATAAGGTCGGCCCTTGCTCTAAACAGCCATTTTGTCCATTTGCATGTGAAGATGCGACAAGAACTGGCCTTATTCTTGATGTCAAACTGGATTCTTTTTAACAGCTCGATGTGGCAGATACTGAGACTGGTTAGTAAGTTCTTCATCTGGTACTCTCTCTATAATATTCTCACACCTCCACTCTTCCAAAACATCAAAATACGCTTGTAAATGACCACTATGTTGTAGATTTTTGGAAGTAGTTAACAACCTTTTCTCTGCTCCGGATTTATTGTCGGACAGCATAGGTAAATCAATTTTTCATGGTAAATGTACTTCATTACGTCCATCTATATTTATTTTAACTGTTTTATTAAATTACTGTAAAGCAGCTTTGTTGATTTTATTTTTCATCTTTTTCTCAACAGGATCACAAATACCTATAGCTTCAGAATCCCATAATTGAGACACGTTGCACTATTTACTCACAGGGATGTAGTACTCCAACCTGTACTGTCGTTAGTATACGTTCTAGAAACTTTTCCATAATAGTCCATCCCAATTTCGTATTTACTGCTACCACTCCATTATCTAACTTAACAACTTTTCCCGTAAAAAGAGTACCAGCCATGTCGGCTCCTATTAATAGCTCAATTTCTAGACTGTCTGTACCAACATCCAAAAGCGTGATGTTGTGATCCCTAAGTTGATGAACTAGGGGACCGCTATTGAAACGTGAAAGGTTGCCATATATTACGTGTTGGTCTATCGCTTCGAACGAATATCTACCGGACCCATCAAGTGAGGAAACTGTCAATTTTTACCAATTATGAATTTTAGAATCCGACTTTATACCGCCAAAGAAGACGTGACTAAGTTGTACTTTTCCAATTAGACTCAACTTCATAGATTTCTCTGTGGTATAGGTTTGTTTAGACCCCGTGTCAATTACAGTTCTAATGTTACGATTTTCATTGTCGATTCCATATAACCTACTAAGTTAACGTCTGGAGTAAAACATACTGTGTAGATCTTTGGGCAACCATCACAACCATTCCTCTAATATTAACCTTTGTGTCTTGTCTGTTTCGCTTTGTTTTCCGCTTTCATCATTCGGCAATCTACAAGAATTCAACTCGGGACACAATACAATATAATGACGACTATTATAAAGAGGACATTTTACTTTGTTCTACATCTCTTAGCTACGTGACCCGGTTTTAAACAATGAAAACATAACCGTTGTCGCTAACAATTTTCTTTTTCTCCTCCAGTTTTAAATAGGGTGCCTTAAAACAATCTTGAGTACTGTGTGGTTTTCCACAGAAGATGCAATCGCTTCTCTCCTTAGCCTGATGGCTTACAGATAACAAACTCGTTGCAGTAGTACACTCTTGCTCGTGTCTGAGACGTTTTGGTTAACCTTTCAATTTTTCCCAGAACCAAAACCGCTGCGTGCCAATTATATACGTTCTTTCCCTACCACTTCCTAGCGTAAAAATATCACAAGTTCCTTTAACCGATTGATGATATACTTTTCACTTCCGCCGGTGCGGTTTTTTCCCATACCTTGAGAACTTCTTCGTTTTTTCTTTAGGGTGCATGGCACTAGCAACAAGTTTTAGAAGTTCGCCGTACATATACCTCAACGAGTACGTCATGACGCACAAAACGCTCCTGTAACTGTTCGACTAATTTTGTGTAACTTTGAGACGTCGCAGAGAAGCTTTCACAAACTTCTCGTGCTTTAGTATGCGGGACTGTTGAGTGCAGCAAATATTTAAATTTGTCTACGTCAGGAATTTCGGGATCTTTATGAATCTTTTTAAATTGGCTTCAAAAACCTAATCACGACTTAATATCTGAGTCGAACTTTTTTATCTCTAAGTGCGGGAGCCTTAATTTACTTCCTACCTTACTACTTGATGGAAGATTCGAAGGCTTGTGGATATACGTTTCCACTATCGTCTGTTTCGCTATCAATGTATCCCGATATTTGTATTGCGATTCCGTTTCATCAATAAACATTCCTTCTGTTACCATGTTGTCGCTATTCATCAGTGCAGTCACTTGTTCATCTACTTTAAACAATAACGTTGCCCTATCGTTGAGTTTACGTAATAATTCTCGAAATTTATTTACATCTTCGTTCTGTGCCAGTGCTTCATTTAAAACAGCAACCGTTTTAGTGAACTGGGTACGTAACGCGCTTCTCTGTTTCTTCAAATTATTCATTTCAGTTTTATAGTTACTTTTCAATAGCCAATTGTTATGATTTTGTATATTTATATTTGGCGCCATAGTAATAATAGTTGGCAGTTATGGATGAGAACGTTCGTTGCCAGGAAATGTTGTCAAGTTGTCATTCATAAAAGTACTGTCATGGAATCAATAGAGTTAAGTTACGATATGATGAGGATTGTACAAAATAATGTTTTTTACGTTTTGTAAGTTCTAATAATAAATTCGTACTTCAGGTTGCGATGTTATGTTTATATTACGGGTCAAGATTTACTAAGTTATAACATTCTGGCGACGAGGATGCCGGCGGATAATGAAAGTAGAAGCATGCAGCAACAACCTAAATACATTCCCTCAAGTTTCGTGATCGAATTTTTTGATCAGAAAACGCAAAAGTTTGAAAGATGGTTGCAAAGGCTAGAGTCATCGTTCCAAATTTTCCAAATCGTGGATGTGGAAATGAAAAAGAACTACTTACTTCATTACATCGGTGTTGATGCATTTGAAATTGTGTGGGACGCATTATCTCCTGCTGAACCCCATACAAAAAGCTACAATGATGTAGTACAAATATTAAAGCAATTTTATGATCCGAGACCTGTAGAAATTGTGGAATACTATAAATTCCACCATCGCATGCAACAAGAAGGTGAAACTGTACGTGAGTATTTGGCTATTCTAAGAAAAATTGCAACACATTGTGGTTTTGCTACTTATTTATTAACTGCGCTGCGAAACCAATTAGTTTGTGGGTTACGAAAAGAAAAAATTAGAAGTAGGTTATTAGAAGTTGCAGACCTAAGCCTAGATAAAGCTGTTGAAATAGCCACTAGCTTAGAAACATCGTACAAAAATTCCAATGAATTTGCTGTAAATACGATACATAGAAGCAACAACAAATACAAAAAAGTTGTATTTGCGAATACGTCAAATTCGGGTATAAGGGGAAATAAATCCAGCACTCGCATAGTGCAAAATCAAGGTCAACAGGGCACACGTGTAGTCTTTTACAGGTGTGACGGACAGCATTTTGCTACGACTTGTAAACATATAAATACGAAGTGTAACTTTTGTAAAAAAGTGGGACATCTTCATCGTCAATGTTTAAGTAAAGGAGACAAAGGACGCAGTACAAAAAATATTAATGCAGTAAGCAGCGAATTTTCAGATCCGAATGAAGAGCAAGAAGTAACACATTATATTAATAATATTACCGGCGAAGCTACCAGCGACAGCAATAATAAGGGAGTAATATTCGCAGAAAAAATATGGACTGAAGTAAAAATAAACGATCATCCTGTTAAAATGGAAATCGATAGTGGTAGTTCAGTATCGTTAATTAATGGAAATGACTTTCGTAAGATTTTTAATGATCTTGAGCTCAAACCTACAAATACTAAATTGACTTCCTATTGCAATACACCTTTAACTGTTTTAGGTTATGCTGAGGTAGTAGTGGAGTGGCAACAGGCAAAACTTGAAAACCTTAAGTTATATGTAGTTAATTCTACAAATAATCCTCTGTTAGGAAGGGATTGGATGAAGGTAAACATAAATTGGAATGAAGTTTTAAAGGTAATGTAAGTACTGTAACAAAACAACAGGTGTTCAGTGAAAACGATAGTAATTTGAAATTAAAACTTAATGCTTTGTTGCATAAGTATTCAGTTTTATTGGGCGAGGATGCCGAATTAAAAGGAGAACCAGTATCGTTATCATTAAAGCCAAATGCACAACCTGTTTTTATTAAAGCTCGTCCAGTGCCTTATGCACTCAAAGAAAGAATTGAATCGGAACTTTCTGATTTAGAGAATAAAGGTATTTTAATTAAAGTAGAAAATAGTAATTATGCAACTCCTATTGTTCCCGTGGTTAAAGCAGACAAAATACGCATTTGTGGCGATTTTAAGGTTACTTTAAATCCACAACTAGAGGTAGAGGAGCACCCACTACCTACTGTAGATGAATTATTCTCAAAGTTAGGTGGCGGAGTTTTATACTCTAAAATAGATTTGCGTAGGGCTTATTTACAATGGAAAGTTCGTGATGAGGATCAAAACAAGTTAACGTTAAGTACACATGTAGGGTTATTTAAATGTACACGCATGATGTATGGATTAAGTTGCGCACCTGCAAAGTGGCAACGAAAAATTGAAACAATACTACAAGGTATTGAGGGAGTTGTTGTGTTTATTGATGATATTTGTGTTACGGCAACAGATAATGAAACGCATTTTAATAGACTAGAGCTTGTATTTAAACGCCTAGAAGCTAATGGCTTAAGAATAAATTTAGCTAAGTCGAAGTTCATGCAACAAGAAATAGAGTACTGTGGTTTTAAAATTAACAAGTTAGGCATTCATAAATGTTTTTTGAAAGTTGAGGCGATTCAGAAAGCCCCAGAACCTACTAATGTAACGGAATTAAAATCCTTCTTGGATTTAGTAAATTATTATGGCAGGTTTTTTGCTAATTTAAGTACAGTGTTAGAACCATTGCATAACTTGTTACGTTCAAAAGCTCTCTGGAATCGGACGATTGAATGTCAGAATGCATTTAAGAATATAAAAGATAGAATGCAATCTGATGATTTTTTAGTTCATTATTCAAATAATTTGCCGATTACTCTTGCAGTAGATGCATCGCCTGTAGGTGTTTCTGCTGTAATTAGTCACATTCTTCCTGATGGTCAGGAAAAACCTATACAGTTTGCATCGCAAACATTATCAGAGACTCAAAGAGGTTGGAGTCAAATTGATAAAGAAAGTTACGCGATAGTTTATGGCGTTAA
The DNA here is from genome assembly GCA_036346225.1 of Platerodrilus igneus. Taxonomy (NCBI): domain Eukaryota; kingdom Metazoa; phylum Arthropoda; class Insecta; order Coleoptera; family Lycidae; genus Platerodrilus; species Platerodrilus igneus. Next base: position 6,024,458 of record JARFIW010000165.1, on the reverse strand, counting down.
AAAGTTTTATAAATTTTTATATGGGCGGCATTTTACTCTTTATACAGATCATAAGCCGTTGGTTCAGATTTTTTCGCCAACGAAAAGTTTACCGTATATGTCTGCAATGCGAATGCAACATTATGCAGTTTTTCTTCAAGCATTTAACTATAGTATTAAGTATAGGCGATCTGAACAAAATGCAAATGCTGATTTGTTTAGTAGATTACCAATAGATTCTGGAGATAAAGTTTCTCTTGAGGAATCTGACATTTACGAAATACATCAAATTGAAACTATGCCTACTATTGTTTACGAATTAGCTCAGGCAACAATTGACGATCCTAAATTAAATCATTCATTACATGCTTTAAGAGCAGGAACAGATATACCTGCTGAACTTAGATTTGGAATTGATCCTTTAGAATTCTCTATTCAAAAAGGAGTAATTATGCGTGGAATTCGTGTTATAATTCCAGACAGTTTGAAGTCTAAAGTGTTAAATGAAATGCACGCAGCTCATTTTGGAGTTAGTCGTAGAAAGCACTTGCACGCAGCTTTTGCTGGTGGAGCAATATTGACTCAGATATTGAAGCATACGTGAAGAATTGTAATTCTTGTAGTAAAAATAAGAGAAATCCTCCAAAGGTTGAGAGACATCACTGGATGCCTACTACAAGACCCTTTGAACGGTGTCATTTGGATTTTGCAGGTCCGTTTATGGGTACATATTTTTTTATATTAGTAGACGCTTATTTGCGTTGGCCTGAAGTTTATATTATGGATAAACTTACCACCGAAAAGACAATAAAGATATTGAGAAAAATATTTTCTACCTTTGGCCGAATTTCAGTTTTATGTACTGACAATGGTACACAGTTTACAAATTTAAAATTCGATAATTTTCTAATTTCTAATGGTGTTAAACATAAAAGAACATCACCATACCATCCAGCCACTAATGGATTAGCTGAAAGGTTTGTGCAAACCTTAAAAGGCAAGTTGAGAACCTTACCTATAAACAAAGAACTGTTAGATTTTTATTTATCGCAAATATTAATGCATTATCGCATTACCCCACATTCAGCAACGAAAAAATCTCCATCAGAGATAATTTTTAATTATCAACCCAAAACAAAATTTCACTTAATGTTACCGGAAACTTCTAAACCTAAACCTTATTTGGATAAAAATGTTACCAATAGATCTTTTGATGAAGAAGATAGAGTAGCAGCTAGAAATTATTCAGGGGAGGATAAGTGGAATATGGGTACAGTAAAAAATAAGACTGGTAAACTACATTATAACATCAAAATGGATGATGGACGTACTTGGAGACGTCATACAGATCAAATGTATAAAATAGGTGATACGGTTACAAATCAAGCGGTAGAATTAGATCCTATATCTGGTTCTAGTTTAAATTTGGCATCTGTCCCTGATCATAATATCCTAGAAGATGATCAAACAACTGTTGTTCCAACAAAGCCTGTACCAGTCACACCTACACTGTCTCTAGCATTACGTAGAAGCGAAAGAGTAGGGAAACCTTTAGTAAAATTGAATTTATAATTTTATATGCTTTAGATTGTTATTTTCTTAATGACTGATTGTGTTACCATTTTGATTTTTTAAGAAAGGAAAGAACTGTTATGATTTTGTATATTTATATTTGGCGCCATAGTAATAATAGTTGGCAGTATTGGATGAGAACGTTCGTTGCCGGGAAATGTTGTCAAGTTGTCATTCATAAAAGTACTGTCATGGAATCAATAGAGTTAAGTTACGATATAATGATGATTGTACAAAATAATGTTTTTTACGTTTTGTAAGTTCTCATAATAAATTCGTACTTCAGGTTGCGATGTTATGTTTATATTACGGGTCAAGATTTACTAAGTTATAACACCAATCTATCTTTATCAATACTCTCCGTGTCCGGTCACGGTCGCCATAACATGTGAGAAAGAGATAGGCACAATCATTCCAGTTCTTCTCAACCAGGTTCGGAGCACGATGTTGATAAAGTAATAGTCCAAGAGCCCGTGAACGCCAGACCTACGTCACAGTATAAAAGCTGCATTTTTCTCTGTGTGAAGACACTATAGTAGGTAACAACATTTGGCTACTATGAACTTCGAGTCGTGGGCCCTTCGACAGGTAACAGGTAGCAAAGGTGTGAACAATCGCTACTTAATTACGTCATAGTATAAAAGCTGAAAATTTGATATGTTGTAGGGATAATTATAACAAACCACCATCCCCATTGCCAGACACCTTGCGTGGGCCCTTCCCTCCGCCAGACACCTTTGAAGTTCATTATGACGTAATTGTACTTACGTCATAGTATAAAAGCTGAAATTGATATATGTTACTTCAGCAACTATTTGAAGATGTTCCTCAAGCAGCCAGACACTTTCCATCGTCCTAAAGCCGTGCCAGACACAGTTAAAAAAAGACTCAAAATTTCTTTGTATTTGATTTTCTGGAAGAACGGTAGGTCGTAGAGACAAATTTTATGAACAAGAATTGTAGAGAACAATTATATCTACAATTTATCTCGTAGAAACGTTGAGCTGCGACCAAAATTGCACGAACTAGAAGGCGCTGGAGTTTCTAAAAATTACTTTTTTGGTTTTTTTCACGATAAAACCTGATTTTTGAGGTATAATTTGAATAGAAAAGTTGTAGAGCTAAAAAATATCTACAAAATCGTTCATATACTTTTTTCTTGTACGATGCGCCATTACAGAGATACAGCGTTTTTATTTATTTTTTCATTCTTTTCATGTACCATCAACCAATCTCTTGACGATTTTTCGTACATATGTCGTTTTCTATGCTCTGAACAACTTTTGGAGATATTAAAAGAGTTGTAGAGCATAAAATTATGTACAAATTTCACTTCAAATCATTTTCATTATACTATATTATTCTTAAAAAAGGTGATGAACTCGAGATGTATTTAGATTCGATTTCCGAAACACCATCACAATCAACTGTAACTTTAGATTATAATATTTGAATTTTACACATCGTACTTCGGCATCTATTCGAAGATGTTCTCCAAACAATCACACAGTTGTATCTTCATACAGCCGTCTCAGGTATAGTTATAGGTCAACTGATGGTGCGAGCGCAGTGGCAACAAATATGTAAACAAGCACGAATAAACATGTTTTGTCGCGTATCCTCCATGTCCTGCGAGATTTCTTTTTAGTTCATGATCAGACAGCGATCATTTAACATGCGTCTTCGCATTTATTAGTGTATTTTTGTGTTCAGAAAGAGTATAATAACAATGGGAGATATACAAATTTGTGCTTTTTGCAAGAAAAGTAGTGGCAAAATTTTATTATTCTCTGTCGAGACACTGAAAAAATGTCAAGCAATTCTAAAATTAAGAAAGCAACATAATCTTAAATACAAAGATATTACTTTACCAACCGAATATACAGAAAGTGGCTATCACAGAGAATGTTACAAGTCATTCACAGGACTCATGAAAAAATATATTACTTCTGACTTAGCAAGTTCTCAAAAAACTGTTGTGTTACATGAATCAGTAAGTGCATCTAAAGAAAATTCATCTCCAGCCACATCGTTGATAAGTGAGTCGATCGAAGAGCAATCTCATTCACAGTCTTCATGCACAGAATTTTTACCAATGCCTAAACCAACTTTAATACATCAGTCAATAGAATCACAACCCACAGATTCTCTAGTAAATTTCGACACAGAATTTGTACACAGAAAGGTAATATTTACTATTTCAAATGGTTCGATGGAGATCAGCTACCAAACTTTGTCAGTGATTCACTGAAAACTTTATCAGGTATTTTATGATTGTTTCAAGTAACTTCAAAATAGTATCATAGTTATTTATTACCTTACATAATATGTTTATATTTTTATAGAAACTGATATAGACGATGATGTAGAAAATGATGAAGTGACGGGTTGGAATAGTAGTGACGAGGAAAACGAAGAATCTCGATGCAATGAATAGTACAAATATTGATTATTCATATGATTAATCATATATATATATATATATATATATATATATATATATATATATGAATAAATACTATTTTTTATTATATTCTTTATTATTCAGTCGATACTCACGAAAAACCACTGATGGTACATGAAAAAAATGAACAAATTAATAAAAACGCTGTATCTCTGTAATGGTGCATCGTACGAGAAAAAGTATATGAACGATTTTGTAGATATTTTTTAGCTCTACAACTTTTCTATTTAAATTATACCTCAAAAATCAGGTTTTATCGTGAAAAAAACGAAAAAAGTGATTTTTAGAAATTCCAGCGCCCTCTAGTTCGTGCAATTTTGGTTGCAGCTCAACGTTTCTACGAGATAAATTGTAGATATAATTGTTCTCTACAATTTTTGTTCATAAAATTTGTCTCTACGACCTACCGTTCTTCCAGAAAATCAAATACAAAGAAATTTTGAGTTTTTTTTTAACTGTGTCTGGCACGGCTTTACGACCATGGAAAGTGTCTGGCTGCTTGGAGAACATCTTCAAATAGTTGCTGAAGTAACATATTTCAATTTCAGCTTTTATACTATGACGTAAGTACAATTACGTCATAATGAACTTCAAGGGTGTCTGGCGGAGGGAAGGGCCCACGCAAAGTGTCTGGCAATGGGGATGGTGGTTTGTTATAATTCTCCCTACAACATATCAAATTTTCAGCTTTTATACTATGACGTAATTAAGTAGCGATTGTTCACACCTTTGCTACCTGTTACCTGTCGAAGGGCCCACGACTTGAAGTTCATAGTAGCCAAATGTTGTTATCTACTATAGTGTCTTCACACAGAAAAAAATGCAGCTTTTATACTATGACGTAAGTCTGGCGTTCACGGGCTCTTGGACTATAAAGGTCACGATGTAGATACTTTACTGAAATTGTTAAATTATTACTACAACATCAATCACTTAGTTTTTGAAGTTAACCTGACGCATATGTCATAAATTTTTTCATAACGAGCTGATTTTTACAATTTTGCTTACGGACAACCAACTAAATTAATAATCAAGTATAGGTCTAACAATAATAAACACGATTTTCGTTATGCAGCCTGTTGCCAAAAAAATTGCATTGTCTCTGATTTAACAATTCGAAGCCACAAAAAGATATCTACGTGATGAAGCTGTCTGTCTACATATGAGTACAACAGTACAAGCTTTCTGTCCTGATATTCCACGATGAGGGCAAAACTTGTGGATTTATTATTTAGTTGTCACTACATTTCTTCTTATTTTTATGTATATTTTATTTATTATGATACCAGAATTCTTACTTTATACGTAATGTGATTCCGTTCTTCGTACCAAAATATACCTTAAAATGTTCATAGTTTAGTTAAATTTATCAAATTAGGTGTTCTCAAACTTCAGCTATTAGTTTCCAACATTGACGCCTAGAAAATCCACATTAAACTATCTATGCAATATGAAAGGTTTGAAACCAGTGGATTAAGAATTGCTTCTATACCCTTTAAGACTTTTTGAATCCTCCTTGACCCAAAACCCAATACTTTTTAAACTGTAAATTTTGGGTTTTCTTCAAATAAAACTTTTTTGCTTGTACTGATTTTTCAACAAGCTATTTGCTTAGCAAACGTCATCTTTAAAAAATATATTGTTTAAGAATAATAGATTCTCTCGATAGACGCGGCGAGTTCAGTCAATAACAAACAAAGGAGACTTCAAAGTCAAAGTTGTTTAAGTATCTCTCTAAGAAAACCTTATTTGTGTATTTTGATCTCGTCTATTTGAGAGGTTATACATGGAGCACGTGCAGAGTACGTAGCAGAAAACAAAGCACGTGGCAAGTAATGCGCTTGAAGTTAGAACTTCGGCGATTGTCTGTTGTTGGTTTCAAGTAATAGTAAACAATAACACCGGATCGGTGCAAAGTTTTGAGACTGAATACAAAATCAAGCTTTTATGATCGTATAGAACTTAATTTAGTTATCAAGCTAAACTTTACACCCACACTAATGCCTAGAATAGCTGTTCAATAAATTTGAATAGCACAGTCGTGTATAGTCAAACAATTGAGATGGAAATAATTGCAATATTGGTTCATAAAATGCGCGCTTAATTGGTAGATAAACTAGAACTTTAGTAAGCTAACTAATTGCGCAACCGAACACTTTTCGTATAGTTAACCCTAAAGGTTCTGTTGCTAAAAAGTGTTTTCGCTGAAAAATGAGTTTCTGGCGCAGTGCAACTTGATTCCAGAATGCCCTTCAAAACACATTACCTTTAGCATATTTCTTAATCTTCTTTGGGAATTAAACCGCTCATAGTTTTTAAAATCATGTTTATTCACGTTTCGATCCATGACCTAGGATCGTTGTCAAAATAATAAAAACTTCAAGTTTGACATTTATGACATAAACTGTAGGTGACTTTGATTTATTGATGTTCAAAATATTTGGTTCGAGTACACTAAGCAAACACTTTTAAAGTTTAAAAGAATGATTGCCTTCAATTTGTGTTGTGGCCTGGGACCGACTTTTTTAAGTAGCCAATACGCTTAACGTGAAATCAGCTGATTAATTTTTATCGGTGAATTTTATATAAATTCAATAACTTGAGGATTAGAAAACATTTTTTAACATGTTTCTATCCACACAATTGAGAGGATGGTTATTGAAGAAATGTGCAATTACGTTACCGTAAGGCTTAAGCAGTCTTTTTTATATTTATTTTGAGGGGGAAAAATCATTATGTTTTAGGCTACTTCTTTGGTATATTTTAACTGAAGTGTACGTAATATCTAAAAGGGTATAAAGAGCAGTTTGTTGTTTTATGGTTGTGAATATGCCAAAAAACCAATGAACAGATCACGTAATCGAAATTTTGTGTTTGCCATAGTTTACGAATGGTAAAGTAGTTAAAGTATATTAGTTAGAGTAGAAGTGCCAATACATAAAGGAATGACTTGATGACGTGAGAAAACGCAGTATTCGAGGATTTATACCAAGTCGTACGATGATAATCCATAGAGTGTAAATTTGCTGATCTAAAAGGCGGGTGCGTCTGTGTAGGTTCCACTGTTCACAACACATGGCCAGGGTTATATGTGAAACATTTCGGCACCTATTTATTAGAATCAACCTTTGGACAAACTTGTATTATCAAAATTTTATGTGTAAGTACTATATAAAAAGTGATTTAACTGCGACGTGATCATATTCGAAAATGATTGACGTATTAATATGATCGAAAATTGTACAAATATAACATAGGTATTTGTGACACAACACTAGTTGTGACGATATAATTGGGTGTTGGAATTTAGAAATGTATAAAGAATAGGCATAATAATTTGGAAAGTGGCGGGATCACCTAGGTGAAAATAATAATGGAGAACGATTTGAAATTTTTTGGTAGAAAGGCGTGTTTTGATAAAATTGTACTAAGTTTGAATAATTTAAAGTCAAAATAAAATCATTTCGGAGCATCAAAGTCATTCGGTAAGTTTATATGAATTGGCACAAGGCTACACGGATCTGTTTGTTTATTTGGCATATACGCATAAAAAAGGTTACTTATACTAATAATAAGGTAGTGCTGTTTGGTCGGTGGCGTGACCATCTACCTATCATAGAACCTACGTTAGGTAGATATCCTGAGAGAAAAAGTTTTAATAGCCGAGGCACTTTATATAGTTTTTTTTGTAGACCGACCAACTGATTTAAAGCACATAAAATAAAGTCAAATAAATAAAAAATATTTAAATATAAAAATAAAGATGGCGAATCCATCGTGAGGCCTCGAAAGAAGTATTAGTAGAATAAGGGACACCAAAGTTAGGTGGGGCCCGTAGCCAAAGTTTAAAAGAAAAGGAGTTCTAAAAAGGTAGCAGAGATGACAGACGAGGAGACCAAACGTATAACGAGGTTAGGAAGGATGTACGGAATCGACGCGGATATTGCAGCACCAGACGAGGGACTAGATGCAGGGGGAGATGCCCAGAAAACGGAAGCGAGGCATCTAGATCCGGAGGCGATAAATATAGAAGCGGACAAGGCGACGGTGCAGGAGATCAAGATGGCTGAAACGGCTGGAAATCAAGAAATTATGCGGTTTCTAAAGAGTACAAGAACAATTAAAAAACGATTTTAAAACAGCACACACTGAGTTAACAAACAAAATAGACGACGCTCGTGCATATTTACTGTTTTCGATACAAGAGGTAAGGAACGAGCTCAAGGCTGAGTTACAAGAAATGTTAGACCGCGTAGACAACAAAATTGAAAATACACGGGTACAATTTCAGGGAGAGTTGAACGCAGCAAGGACTGACATTAGGGTATAGGTTAAGACACGTGTGGAAGCGGTTGAGGAGACCATAATCAGCGGATTTACAAATTTGAGCGGTGAGATACAAACATGTGACAAGAAGCATACGACCAACTACAGGAATTTAGGACAGACACTTGAAACGCTACAACACGAAAATTTTAACGCTAGGACACAACTTGACGCAAAACTTAAAGATAACGTGACGACATTAGAGAGCAGGGTTGGCGGAGAAGTTAGACAGCTACAAAACAGGTTAGATGACCTAGAAAGGAAACACGGGGATCGGACTACGGACACCAAATTCGACTAAACAGAGATGTTTTACCGAAATTTGAAGGACGACGGACAGAACAACCGATGGGGTTTTGGACAAACTAGACGAGATTGTAGAGACAGAAAATGAACGGACGAAATTACAAATAGGGGGGGCGACTTTGACAGGCAACGCGGAAAAGTGGCACAACATCATACGACGACAGTACAACACATACGCCCAGTTCAGACGACTGTTTATTGAACAATTTTGGAGCAACACGCACCAGACTAACATAAGGACTAACTTAATCACAGGACACTACAGCAAACTAAACGGGTCACGCGAGGAATACGCTATAGACGAATATAACCAGGCACAACATCTGACACCAAAATTGGGGGAGGACGACATCATACTATTACTTGCGTGACATATGGAGCCGGAGGTGATAAAGGTGGTTGTGGTGCAAAACGTAAAGACCTTACGAGAATTTCTAGGGGTGATGAGGAATTTTGGCTTGGCGACAGCACTAGAGACACAGACTCGTGGAACTGATTGGGAAAAAAGTCGGGGGTATAATGACGAACACCGACGACAGGCATACCACAACAAACACAGACAACGCCACAGACAGGAGAGTTTCAACAACGGACATCGTAACCATTGGGTACACGACGGTAATAGACGCCAACATTTCAATAGAGAATACCGGGGAAACGATTACAGGGGACAAAATAGGTACAAGCACGGCGACAACACGGGTGACGACCGTACTACCGGGGGCAGAACGCGTGACGGATACAGCCGGACTGACAGGAACATAAACGTCCAACATATAACGACCAACGCTGCGATGAATGACCCAGACAAGATACAGGTGGTACAAGTGCACGAAGCAACACCGAAAAAAAAAACGCCAATTTTCTAAAGGCAGAGTTGTTAGATTTAGATATAGATCTAGGTTATAGTTTAAGCGATTTATTGTTGAATAATTATACAATTAATAAAAGGAATTTGTTGTTTATTAATATTAGATTAAGAGATTGTTTATATGTTGCTTTAATTGATAGTGGTTCACAGTTGTCGTTGGTAAATAAAGAAATTGTAATGAAACATGCAGAGTTTTTAAAAGGACGAATGGAAACTATTAATGGGGTCAATTTATGGTCGGCGATGAATAAAAAGTTAACGACAATTTATAAGGTAGTCCGTGTACCGATATTTGTAGGGAATAAAAATGCAGGGGAAGCCGAGTTCTTGGTAACAAAGGGGTTACAGTTAGATTTTATATTAGGGATGGATTCTATAGAGAGTTTTGGATTGAAAATAGATGGAAATAATAGATCAATTGGTCTATTAAATAAAGATAAGTTATGGGTGGTGCCTACGGTTAGTTCGGAATATAGGGATGGTGATGATATTGATAAGTTAGGATTAGGAATGAAAAGGGCAAGCAATTATAGACAGGTTGAAGTGAGATTATGTAATTTGTTTGCGAAAATAATTGATGAGAGACAGATAGGAAAAGCGAGTGATGATATTAAAGAAAAGCTGGGTGTATTATTTAATAGATTTGTAGGGTTATTTAAAGAAGAGCCGAGATTTTCGAAGCGATATACGCACAAGTTAGAGGTCACGGAAAACAGCGGATTTTGTGCCAAGGTGTATCCAATTCCGTTTGCAATTAGAAATAGGGTTAAAGCCGAGATTAGTAAGATGTTAAAGGAAGGAATCATCGAACCAGCGAAGACTCCATATGTGAACCCGGTCGTTATTGTACCTAAACCTAACAAAATAGATATAAGGATTTGTTTGGACGCGAGGAAGTTAAATTCAATTACAAAAGCTCAGTACGAACAACCACAAGGGTTGGATAATTTGTTATACAAGGTGTATGAAATAGAGATTTTTAGCAAGTTAGATTTAAAAAATTCATTTTGGTTGATTCCGTTGCATGAGGATAGTAATTAGAGAATTTGGAAGTCGGGTTGGGAAAATAGATAGGATTTTGGTAGACAACGCAACATATTTCGATAACCAAAGATTTAGAAACGGGTTAAATAGAGAGCATATTAAGGTATCATTTTGTAGCATACGGCATCCGAAAGCAAATCCATGCGAGCGTTTTATACGAGAAGTCATAAAATATCTACGGTTGGCAACAAAAGAGCACCACAATAGATGGGTTAGATATCTGCCACAGATCAAAAACTTCATGAATTGCGTACCAAGTTCTGTTACAAAAACATGTCCAATAACGTTGATTAGAAAGATTGTACCAGCGAGGCCATGGAGGGGAGAAGTCGAGGTGGAAGACATCACCGAGTTGTTGGGTAAAGTTAGACGTAAAATTGAAAGGATGCAGCGTAGGGACATCGAGCGAAGGTGTAGTAGGATTAAAAAGAGGACGATTTTTGAAATAGGGGATATGGTGGTAGTCAAAAGATTAAGACTTTCAAACCGCAAAAGAAACATTTGTGCAAAGCTGCTATTTCCTTACGAGGGGCCATACAAAAGCACGCGTATTTTTGCTGGGGGAAATACGTTTGAATTAGATACTATAACAGGGGAACGTCGTGGGCGTTTTCATTTAGAGAATTTATACCCATACAAAAATTGCACAAGATGAGGGGTTAGCATGATGAAAGTTCATTAGACGGATATTTAAAATGTGTTTTTTTATAGTGTAAGTTGTTATATAGCGTATGTGTGCAGACGTGAAAGATGATGAAATTAGGGGTTGTGTAACAATTAATTTATAAAATGCGTGGAGTGATTTTAAATAAAACTAGAAATTTTTCACATCACGAGAAGATTTATAAAGACCGACGAAATTTCCACTTTTATATAAAATCAGTGGGGCCTATGAAGTGTACGTAATATCTAAAAGGGTATAAAGAGCAGTTTGTTGTTTTAAGGTTGTGTATATGCCAAAAAACCAATGAACAGATCACGTAATCGAAATTTTTGTGTTTGCCGTACTTTACAAGTGGTGAAGTAGTTAAAGTATATTAGTCAGAGTAGAAGTGCCAATACATAAAGGAATGACTTGAGGACGTGAGAAAACGCAGTATTCGAAGATTTATACTAAGTCGTACGATGATAATCCATAGAGTGTAAATTTGCTGATCTAAAAAGCGGGTGCGTCTGTGTAAGTTCCACTGTTCACAACACATGGCCAGGGTTATATTTGAAACGTTTCGGCACCTATTTATTAGAATCAACCTTTGGACAAACTTGTATTATCAAAATTTTATGTGAAAATACTATATAAAAAGTGATTTAAGTGCGACGCGTTCATATTCGAAAATGATTGAACAGTTATTAATATGATCGAAAATTGTACAAATATAACTGATAGGCATTAGTGACACAACACTAGTTGTCACGATATAATTAGGTTTTGGGATTTAGAAATGTATAAAGAATAGGCATGATAATTTGGAAAGTGGCGCGATCACCTAGGTGAAAATAATAATGGAGAACGATTTGAAACTTTTTGGTAGAAAGACGTGTTTTGATAAAATTGTACTAAGTTTGAATAATTTAAAGTCAAAATAAAATCTTTTCGGAGTATCAAAGTCATTCGGAAAGTTTATTTGAATTGGCACAAGGCTACGCGGATCTGTTTGTTTATTTGGCATATACGCATAAAAAAGGTTACTTATACTAATAATAAGGTAGTGCTGTTTGGTCGGTGGCGTGACCTTCTACCTATCACAGAACCCACGTTAGGTAGGTGTAGATATCCTGAGAGAAGAAGTTTCAATAGTCGAGGCACATTTATATAGTTTTTTTTGTAGACCGACCAACTGATTTAAAGTACGTAAAATAAAATCAAAATTTTCACACTATCAAATAAATAAAAAATATTTTAATATAAAAATAAAGTGGTTCTGGTTCTGAGGCGACCTTATGGCGGGTTTACACTTGTCAGATACCAATACTGTTCAACGGAGATTGTATATGGTTTTGAGGTAACCGTATTGTGGGTTTACACTTGTCAGATACCAATACTATTTTACAGGGCTTGCTAATATGCTTATTGTTATGTAATTAGTTGTTGTATGTGTAAATAGAAATCATGTATGTAGCCTGTATTTCATGTTAATATCGCAAGAAAAACCCAGGAAAAGCTTGCAATTCTACATGCATATTGTGGGCTAAAAAAGTCGGTCCCAGGCCGCAACACAAATTGAAGGCAATCATTCTTTTAAACTTTAAAAATTTTGCCTAGTGTACTCAAACCAAATATTTCGAACATCAATAAATCAAAGTCACCTTCAATTTATGTCATAAATGCCAAACTTGAAGTTTTTATTATTTTGACAACTATCCTAGGTCATGGATCGAAACGTAAATAAAATGATTTTAAAAACTATGAGTGGTTTAATTCCCAAAGAAGATTTAGAAAAATGCTAAACAAACCTCAACAAACATACAGGGAGTACCTTTAGCATATTACTAATGTGATTGATATTTATACTTGTAAATATTTTCTTAATATGTATTGTAACGTACTTCAATTTAAACTTCTTGACTTGGTCCAATGAAAGCTTTACCAATCACAAATATTTACAAAGAAATTTCCTTAATCTACTGGAAACCGTTACAGCTGTTTATTAATGTCAGTAATACTAAAAATGGTGAGTACGCTATATTTATTACTAATTTAACTACATGCATTGTATTGGATTAATGCATTATTAAGTTATTTACACTATATACAATTCGCTGTTATATCCGAATTTACATAGATATTAGCGTATTCATTTTAACAGTTTGATCGAATAATTTATTCCATATTACTTATGGATTAAAACCACAAGAAGCGACAGAATTTACATCTGACTATTATACCTTACAGATTTTTCTAAAATGTACTGGAGCACAGCCGTGTCTGCCATATGTTCGCTCTTTCAATTGGTTCCTTAGATGCTGCTTTATAGCTGTCAATCATATTATTGTCCGCTTAATGAGCTTCATCTCTTTTCTTTTTAGACAATCTTCCAGCAATGTGATAGTGTGCTACATATCGATGGCCTAATGGCAATACCACGTATCATGATTTTAGTGCTTTTGAGATTTCTACGTTTCTGTACTCTTAGGGAGTTCTGTGTTTTGTAATACTAGGTAACATTCTAACCATAAAGAAATTAATATAAGAGAGTCGCCGATCTAATGGTAAACAATAGAAACACTATGACGTCATTACGATGGTGGCGTCGACGTTGACTACCGAAGCAACAAAGGTCACGCGGGACATTCAAATTTTGCGGGAAACTGAAATCTTAATAATGAATTTGATTCATGTTATCTTTGTGTTCCTGAAATAGTTAGTTAGGATTTTATGTTGCTAGGTATCGGAAAAACCAAGCTTGTCATGTTATGTCAATTCATATCATATACGACTTTTACAGAGTTCTCAAATTAAATACTTCTATTGCTTTCAGATTTGTTTAATATATTATTAAGGCTTACCTTACACAATAGGCGACGATAATAAAGTTATGGCTAATATTGGAAAAATTAAGGAATTTAATACTACTCAAACTGAACCATGGAATTCCTATGCCGAAAGATTTAGAGGCTAATAATTTTAAAGAAGACAAACTTAAACGTGCAACTTAATAACAGTTTGTGGTTTAAAATGCTATTCTACGATTAAGTCGATTTGTGCTCCCAAAAGAGTAACGGAACATTCTTATGAAGAAATAATTACAAAACTGACTGAACATTTTTCTCCGACACCTTCTACAATAGTTCTGCGCTATAAGTTTTATGAATGAGTTCAAAACTGAACGAAGTAATTGCTCCTTTTGTTGAAGAATCGCGATGGATGACCGATAGTTGCGAATTTCCCGGTAATTTCTTAGATGAAGCCATACGAGACCGCATCGTTTGTGGGGTAGGAAGTAAATCTTTACATTGCGTCGTTTACTTGCTGAAACAAATCTGACTTTAAAAATTGCTTACGAAGTTGCAATTGCTATCGAAACTGTCTCGAAGAATATAATTGAAATAAAGTCTGATTGCAGTAGTACTACAGATTCGTGTTTATCTATAAAAAATAGAAATAAGGATGATGCAGAGCAGCAGTGTTACAGCTGCGGTGGTAATCATTCACGTTCAAAATGCAAACTCCGATATTTTAGGTGTGTTGCCTGTTATAAAAAAGGTCACATTGCAAAAGTTTGTTTTTCAAAGAAGATCCATTCACCTACTACAAATGTAATTTCAGATACTGAAAATAGTCGGGAAGAAGAATTTAAACAAGAAATAAATAATCTTTCAGGTTCTTGTATTGCTCCTTATACAATGGAAGTTTTAATTGATGGTCAACCGTGTTTGTTGGAAGTTAACACTGGTTCAGGAGAAACATTACTGTCGGAAAGATGTATTAGAAAACTTTATCTTAAAATAACTGGATTGTTCGAAACTTAATCTTATAAATTGTAACAAAAGACCTCTTGCACTGCTGGGGTGGGGGGGGGGGGTGTTAATGTTAAAGTTAATTATGAGAATACGAGTGCAACATTACCAATTGTAATCGTTACTGACGATCGAAAAAATTTGCTTGAACGGAAATGGTTTAATGCATTGGGTATTAAGCTAATAATAAGTGACGATAAGGAAGTTGCGTGGTATAGCACTGAGACTAATACTGCTAGTATTACAAATGACTCAAGTACAAATCTAAAATTTGCGGCGCAATTCGATAAATTTGCGGACATTTCTCTGAAGGCATAGCTACTTTTAGCGGTTTTCCTGTATCACTCGGGATATATCCAAATTTTAAACCTATCTACATGAAGGCAAGGCCAATACCATTTGCTCTAAAGTCACTTATTGACGAGGAACTTGATCGACCAGTTAAGCAAGGTGTTCTTGTTCCAATTACGTACTCAAAGTGGGCTACTCCAATTGCGCTAGGGCAAAAGAAAGCATCAAACAAAATTAGAATATGCGGAGGTTATAAAAGTACGTTTAACAAAGCATTGTCTAAGTATCCAATCGTATTCCTTCTGTGAACTAATTATTATCTAAATTGGCCGGTGGATAGGTGTTTGAGAAGATAGATTTATCCCACACTTATCAACAACTAGTGGTTGATGAAGAGTCTGCAATTGCTCAGACGATTATTACTCATAAGCGAGCGTTCGCTGTTAGGCGTCTACAATTTGGCATTTCGGTGGCACCTGGAATATTCCAAGAATTTATGAAAAAACTCTTGCGGAATGTCGAAGGCGCTATGCCATTTTTGAATCAGAATTAGAGGAATTTGCAAAGCGCATTACACCGAGTTTTTACTATTTTCAATGATAGCGGTCTAAAACTGAATAAAGAAAATGTATTCTTGGATCATCGTCTTGGGTTTCGTGTTGATTCTGTAGGCATCCACCCAACTAAAGAAAAGTACAAAACTATACATGATGCACTAGTTTCTAAAAATAAAGCGAAGTTGCCAGCATTTTTGGGCATGCTTAATTTTTATCACATTTTTCTAAAGGGCCAACCCACAATTGCTAAACCTTTACGTAGGCTCCTGGATTGCTCAAGTGATTGGGTTTGGACTGCTATCCATGACAAAGCTTTTAAGAATGTAAAAAAACTAATTGCTTCAAATGCGGTGGTTGTATATTACGATCCAATGAAACCAATAACGATTACTTGCGATGCTTCTCAATATGGCGTTGGTGCTGTTCTTCACGTTTTACCAAACGGAGTGGAACATACAATTGCATTTTATTCTAGAACAATGAATTTTGCAGAAAGGGGATATTCACAGTTGGATCGGGAAGCTTTAAGCATTATTGCAGGAATAGAAAAATCTCATAATTACTTGTATGACAGAAAATTCACAATTGTTACGAAAGGTTTTTCTAACAGTGGTGGATTCATTTTCTAAATGGTTTGAAGTTCGAATCGTTCCAAATACTTCTACTGAAGCAGTCATATTTATTTATTGATTCATATTTATTCATATTACATGAACGGGTAGGGTTCTACATAGTAGATTTACCACCTTCCCTTGCATACATAACGATAATAATATCAATCAATATCAATAACATTAAGCCAATAACAGTTACATACCTAGTCTAATAATTTAATTATTCTTTGGCAATAACTTTTTTAAATGTATTTACTGTACTGCTAAGATGTTGAGAATGCTGATTTAATAATGTAGGAACTGTATATGAAAAATTTCCCCTAAATTTTGAAGTTTTATGACTCGGTATTGTATAGCTATCACACCTTAAGTTAACACATTGCTCTTGCGATCTATTGGTTAGTTGCGAATTCAGATATGATGAGTGCTAGTATTTACTATTTTATGTACAACGCAGTACATAATAAGTGCATACGCTGTTCAATATTTAATTCTTTCATGTCGATTAAGTATGGTGTAACAGGATGCATAAATGGTATACGACAAACATATCGAAAGCAAGCATTTTGAACTCGTTGCAATTTAGTTTTATTTTTCTGAGTTAATAAAAAGCAGTATGCAAAACAGCAGTAATCAATGTTTGGGTAAATTAGTGCTTTCACCAGTGTTAGTTTGTTAACCTTGTTAAGTACATCTTTTAATTGATAAAGTAGTTTCAATCTAGAAAACGACTACTGAAAGACTTTTTGGACATGTTCAGAGAAATTCAGATTTCCATTAAGTAATTACTCCAAGGTTTTTTACCGCAGCAACCCTTTCTATGACATTATTGTCTAAAGATACCTGAAGATTATCATAGTCAATCTGAGAATGGTGCTTAATGGAAGCAATGTATAAGACAGTTGATTTATGTGGATTTAACTGTAGTCCATTGTTACTACACCAATTCCTTACGTCTCTTGATATTTTATTAAGGTCTATAACTGCCTGCTGAAGGTTACATACCGGTGTGGTTATGTATATTTGCAAGTCATCTGCATACATATGATAACTACAGCAGGATCGAGAATGGAATCCGGAACCTATTCATACGCATACCAGCTAAGCTACGAAACCACCGGTGTTCGTTTACAAAAGAACGAAACTGTTAATTTTTTAGTGTCTACATAGCAAACTCTTTATTTTATTTTAATATTTGTAAATTTCTCGTCCCTAGAGACACTTTTTTCCATACAATTTGAGAACTTTTCAGTTGAGGAATATTTAAGCCTGGGTCAATTTTATTAGGTCAATCCGTTGCTGCATTTATTATAAAGATTTGCCTAAACAAATATTTGCAAGTTGGATAGCTTTTGAAATGGTAAACCCTTTTTCTTCATTATTCTAGGTAACAATTGAGAGCAGTGCGTTAATGCTTCCAATATAAAATGCAAAGAAGAAAATAATGAAAAATCCAATGCGAAAGATTCATAACTCGAGCTTTTCCGTTTGATACTGCTATTGAATCGAATAATATAATTTTTCAACGATTTCAAGAGAATCAACACCCTTCATTGTAAGTTCCCTTTATTACTGTTTGCACAATATATTGTAAACTTAATTGTGTTTTAGCGTTCTATGAAAGACTAATATTTATTTGTTTTAGTTTACTCATTCTCAGCAGGGCAGTGTTCATTACTTATAACGATTTTGTCTACTTATTAATATTGTATTAATGAGAGATGACTTACGAAGACAATACTGTCATAGTTAAAACAATATCAACGCGACACAAGTATTCGGAAACGATTGGCTTAGAATATTTTGAACAAAGTAATTCAATATGTTGGTCATGATTTCTAATTTACTTCAACATTTTGCAAATTTTTTAATTCCTTCATGAAAGTCTATTATGTCGCGTTTATTTCTATTAGGGTCACGCAATGCTCTTCCTAGTTTTGAACATACCTGTCGCTCCTTTTCTGTCATCATCATTAGGTCTTCAGTCCTGGAACTGGTTAGACGCGTACCATCCTTGTTTCCTATTCTAAACTAACCTACAGATTTCCCTGAAATTTCCAAAGTCTGCATCTATCACTATCTGATCTAGGTCTACATCCGCCTCTTTTTTCCTATCTCTGCTTGTAATATATCCCATACTATTCCCCCAAAATGCTTTAGAACGTATTCCGCCCTTCTATTTCTCTTTTTCCCCAGATATCCTTGTTCCCCTACTATTTCTATAATCTATTTGTTATTATCTTTGTTTGTCCATGCTATCGTCCTCATACATATGAAGCACAGCATTTCAAAAGGCTGCTACCGATTTTCTGTCTGCGTTTCAGACTGCCCGTATTTCATAGGCATACTGTGCTGTGCTCCACACATATGCTTTCGACAATTTTCTTCTTGTTCTATGTTTGTTGTCTTTCCACATAGGTGCTGTTCTTTCTTGTTAGATACAGTTCGGTCACCTTCTATTGTTTTACAGTTATACCTTATTTTTCCTACCTTCAGTGGTTGTGAAGGGAGGTAAGCAGCCTGTGGCTGCCAAGTTCCCCCAACACTTAACCATTTACCGATTTAATATATCTTCCAATATATCTTTTCGCACAATCAACATTAGTTGCAGATATATCGCAAACAACAACTAGTTGTTTATACTAATCATCAGATTTATCTGTGCTTATTTTTTCGTCATTAGGTTTTCCGTCTCAAAACTGGTTGGACACGTACCTGCACCTATTTATATTCTGAGCCAGCCTACATAGTTCCCTGAAATTCTCACACAGCATGTGTATACAGTTCGTTCCCCTTCTATTGTTTTCTAATTTTATGCCCTATTTCACCGAGATTCAGTGAAGGGGGTTAAGCAACCTGTGGCTACCAAGATCCCCCAACACTTAGACGTTTGCCGAAATAATGGTTTTCCAGTCAATCCTTTCACACTTAACATTATTCGAGAATATTGCCCAACCAATTCTTGTAGTTACTTATAATAATCATCATGTTTAAGCACAGTTATGTTTTTCGTCATTAGTTTATCCATCTTGGGATTGGTTGGATGCGTACCTCCATTGATTTCTATTCTGGGCTAGTCTACACATCTCCCTGAAACCCCTACAGCCTACATCTTTTACTATCTGTGTGCAGTAGTCTAACCTCTTCTCTTCTTCTCCTTTTTCCGATCTCTGCTTCCAATATATTCCGCACTATTGCCTCATGCCGTAGTATGTGACCTATCATCCTATCTTTCCTATTTTTTACCGTTTTCCACATATTTCTTTCTTCCCCTACCATTTTTAGTACCTCTTCGTTCTTAACTTTGTCTGTCCATGACATCTTCATCATACGTCTGTAGCACTACATTTCAAAAGCTTCTACCTTTTTCTTGTCCGCTTCTCCTACTGTCCAGGCTTCACATCCGTACAGTGCTGTGCTCCATACATATGTTTTAAGCAATCTTTTCCTTGTTTCTATGTTTGTGGTCTTTGAGCACAGTAGTTACATTTTCTTGTTAAATGTAGCACGACCTTGTGCTAATCTTTGTTTTATATCTTTTGTGCTTTTCCCATCTTGCGTTATTTGGCTTCCTAGGTAGCAGAAATCCTTAACCTCTTGTAAGTTCGTGTTACATACTTGTATTCTTGTTTTTGATTTATTTGCCCCACCTTTGCATACTAAAACTTTAGTTTTAGTTTTGTTAATTTTCATACCGTATCTCTCTGTTAGAACCGTTTCCATTTCATTAAGAGCAGATTCTAACTCTTCTTTGCTAGACGCTAATACCGCTATATCATCTGCAAATCTAAGCATATACTTTTTTTGGCCTTGCATAGTAATTCCAAATGTCTTCCTACATTTGACCGTATTCATTGCCTCTTCTATGCACAAGTTAAAAATCAATGGGGATAGGGCACATTCCTGTCTCACCCCTTTCCTAATGTTTACTTCTCTACGTTCCTGCTCTAATTCTATTACTGCTGTTTGCTAATGTATAAGCTATGTACTATTTGCTCTATCCCTATTGCTCATTCCAATCCTTTTCAGTATTTCAAACATTTTTTTCCATTTTACATAGTCGAATGCTTTTTCCAGATCTACAAAGCCTATATACACGCTTTCCCCTTTTTCTATTGTTTTCTCCATTATTACTCTCAGAGCTAAAATAGCCTCCCGTGTTCCCCTGTTCTACCTAAACCCAAATTGGTCTTCTCCTAGTATTTCTTCCGTCCGTTTTTCCACTCGTCTATGCGCAATTCTAGTTAATATTTTTAACACGTGTGCTGTCAAACTTATTGTTCGAAAATTTTCACATCTATCCGCGCCTTTCTTTTTTGGTATAGTTACTATGATGCTACCTTTGAAATCTTTGGGTATCTCGCCTGTCTCATACATATAGCTTACAAGTTGGAAGAGACGTTCTGTTACTGTTACTGTTACTGCTTGTCCAGCGGCTTTTAGAGTTTCTGCTTGCACCTTATCTGTACCCGACGCCTTACCATTTTTCAGACTCTTTAATGCTAATTCAAACTCATCTCTAAGTATAGGATATCCCAAGTCCTCATTTTCAATGTCTGATTCCTGTTCTAATGCAGTTAGTTCCTCTCCTGCATATAAATTTCCTATATATTCTTGTCATCTACCCACTTAATCTACGTTTTTATAATTGCTGTACGGTTTTATATCCCTAAAATTTATTCTAATGAATTTGTATGCTTCGTCTGTCTTTCCTATTTCCATCTTCGTTTGTACCTCTTTGCACTTTTCATCAATCCGCTGTTCTTTGGCTTTTCTACATTTTGGAATAATTTCCCATTTTATGGCTTTGTATCTCTGTTTTCCTGTTTCGTCTGATTTATTTTTGTATTTTCGTCTTTCTTCTATTAAATTCAGGATACCCTTTGTTATCCATGATTTCTTATTTTCCTTTTGTGTATAGCCCAGAATATCTCTGGCCGACATGTCTAGGCTAGATTTAATGTTATTCCATTCTGTTTCTACTTCCTTAGTATCAGATTTTTTCCCGATATCTTTGAGCAATTCATTTGACTTTTTTTCAAATCTTTCTTGAATATCTTTATCTTTTAGTTTCTCTAAGTCCAAGTGCCTTTTTCCGCTCCTTTTTTTCATATTCTTAAATTTAAGTGCGGCCTTCATAATTACGATGTTGTGGTCAGTATCTATATCTGCTTCTGGGTAGCTTCTACAGTCTTTTACTTGGTTCCTATACCGTTGTCTAACAAGAATGTAATCTATTTGATATCTTCCTATATCTCCTGGCATCTTCCACGTATATCGTCTTCTAGCATGATGTTGAAATAATGTGTTTGTGATAATTAAATTGTTCTTGTCACAAAATTCTACCAGCCTATTTCCCCTGTCGTTTCTCGTGCCTAAACCAAATAAACCCACTACCGCTTCTTCCCTACCCTCACCTACCATGGCATTAAAATCCCCCGTAATTATTAAATTTTCATGTCCTTTTACGTATCTTAATATGTCTTCGATATTTTTGTAGATGGCTTCTACCTCTTCGTCACTGTAGCTAGAGTTGGGTATATATACTTGTATTATTACTGTGTTTACCGGTTTAGATTCTAATCTAACCATGAGTACTCTTTCGTTCTTTTGTAAGTAATTTGCTACGCAGTGTCCTATCTTTTTTTGCATAACTATCCCTACACCCGAATTTCCTTTCTCTGCTCCTGTATGAATTACCCTGAAGGCTCCACTCCAAAAATTCCCCGCCTATGGCCACCGAACTTCGCTAATCCCTACTATGTCTAGTGATAACCTATTCATTTCGATTTTTAGGTTCTCTAGCTTACCTACTTGCTTCATACTTCTAACATTCCACGCTCCGACTCGCTGAATTTTCCCGACTCTTTTTCCGATCGCATCCTCCGAAGTAGTCCCCTCCCGGAGATCTGAATGGGGGACTATTTTAACTCCGGAATTTTTTACCCCAGAGAATGTCCATCATGTTTGTTACAATTTAAGTACGCAGTGTACTTGGGAGATAATGTGTGCCTTCCACATCGCGGTAGTGTGTCTTAGACTGCCCTACCAACCCGTATGGTCTCTGCCAATCTAAGTACCGAAAGAGTCGCTGCCCTCTTTCGAGGACCTGTCTTAGTCTGGTTCCTCACTAACGACCCTACTACTTTGGTTGGACCTGTAGTTTGGCTCTTTAGCTCATTAGAACACGCAAGCCATTTCACCTGTTCTAATAATTTAGAACTTCGTCAAGGTGCAGGTCCATTCGAAATGGTCCTTTTCTGTATATTTCAATAAATCAGAAATATTTCACAGAAAACTGACCATTTTGGAATAGTCGGATAGTAATTTAAAACGTTCATTTATTGATACTATTATAATGTCTAAAGTATTGTCACTGATGTGTCCTTGTTTACTTCATTAGAAAATACGCGAACTACCTAATAACCAATGAAAAACACTCACTTGCACTAAATGGCTTTAATGACATTAAAAACTAATAAACTTATTCAATATTGAAATCAGAACGCAACAAACAAATAACTAGAGTCACAGAAGGTGACCCTTTTAACAAACAAACTAGTTAGTAATCTTAATAATACTAAAATTTAAAAAATAACAATGACCGTTGCCAGACGATCTCATTCGATGGTTGTCAGACCCGTCCTGCTGTCCTCGCCAGGTGCACTCTAAGCGTCCGCAACACTGTCAGGGACGTATTTACTACAGTATTAGAGGAGCAGTTTATTTTAAAGTTTTATTCACGTTCTTAAATTGTTTCATTCTTATGTTCATAACTAAATTGTGCTTTCGTTTTTCTTTTTGTTATATTTCTCTAGTCTTAAAATTTGTTTCAATTTCTTTACAAATTGAGTATTTTTTGGCATTGGTTAACGAATTAATAAATTTATTATCAAGATCGGTGATATATATTTGGTAATCAACGTCGTTGATATAGGTTAGTGATATCTAGAATTTCAGAGAATTTTGTTTTAGGAAGATTTTTGATGTATGACAAGTATTTATGTACATAATTAATAATATATATTTATATATATATATATATATATATATATAAATAAGATGTATCTGTAAACAAACTCTATGAGAATAATAGTAATAATAATAATAATAATAATAATAATGGCTATATAACTACCAGCCCGATTTGTATTCGTCAATAGGCTCTATTATTCTTATAGAGTTTGTTTACAGATACATCTTATTTTATATATTGTTCTACACAATTTCTTATTGCGAACTGCAAATAACCTGTAGTTTATATATATATATATATATATATATATATATATATATATATATATATGCTCTATTTTTCTAATTTTAATTATGCCACGACTAGCCCAGTTTAATTTACACAGAGTGCACAACGTTACGATGCTGACATTAATTTTCCCCTTTAACTCTTACCTGTTTCAATTGATAAAACGAAGTCAATCAATATTCGTATAATAAAAGAAAATAATATTTACACTTCACAATTTTTGTAATCCTTTAAATAAACCCTTCAATCAATTAATGTTATTTGAATCATTTATCTCAAAAGTTATATCCCTTTAATTTAATTTAAAGTCACCAAAAAGGACACATATACTGCAAAAAAATCTAGAACGTTCAAGACTTTTTTTATGCTCGTTACGTAAGTTTCAACGTATTAACTATCTTTGTTGACTCCTTACAAATTTGAGAAAAAAATAATATATTCAGTGTTTAAATTTAAATCTGAAAAGATTTCTTAAAACTAAGTAGCTCTGACCTGTGATATCCTGATTTGCTGTTGCGTGTTGTGGATCAACACCCCCTTATTACCTTTAATCAAAAACCAATGCTCTGCTTTGTGTTCTTTCACGTACGTTTGAACCAATAGTTTTGCTACTCTTTATTTTCAAAATTCACCTCGTGCTTTACTTTATATTTTTCTGGATACGCCCTAGACCTCTCCACTTAATTACAAACTGGATTTTTGAATACCATTCAGAAGTTCTGAATACCAGACTTAGATCCTTTCTAGAATTCGTAGGTTTCTTAAATACCCTTTAGAATTAAACTTTTATTTCTTAGGGTCGTGAATTAGAATTGAATTTCTTATGGTCGTGAATTAGAATTGGATTTTTTATAGTCGTGAATTAGAATTCGTAGGTTTCTTAGATACACCTTCAAATTAAACTTGGATTTCTTAGAGTCGTAAATTAGAATTCGTGGGTTTGCTAGATACACCTTTGAAGTCCTACATCATTATAAACATTTACTTTAAATTAATTAACAAATTTCTACTCACGTTTTACTGCAAAACGGCAAAAACTTTTTCATACATTTTCAACGTAATTCGTTATCAGCTATTATTACACAACACCACTTTTCACAATAATATAATTTAAAACTTATTTATTTGACGCGTAAGTATTAGAGTCGGAGTGTTGCAAGTTTGACGTGCTTCAAATTGAGACTGCCCTTTTTTATCAACTCTGGGCGTTATATAGCTTTTGTTATCTACATTTGGATTGGTTTGTCCAGACAGCCTTACAAAGTGTTGTAACCAACCACGTTTGGATTGGATATTTCTATTAGTTTTCAAGCTGATTTCTGACAAAACTATTCTAAGTTACATATCATGCTGGTATTAGCTATTGTTTTACGATCTTTGACCGCCTGTTTTGTTGTTATGGTTGGACTTTACTTTAGCTTATGTCTGTTGTTTTGTGTAGATAAAACTTTTGGAGAATAGAACAAAATAACTGATGTAACATGAGTGATGTTTTCGTTTATGTATCTATTTAAAGCTTATCCTTAAAAGTTCGTTTCTTATCAAAGCGCTTTATTGTTTTTTTTTATTACAAGCGTAATTGCATGAAGATTTACCAGGTTTTATCCTATCTCATGTGTATCTATTTTATAAACTTTTTAAACGCTTCTTGACGTATTTTAATTACATGTACAATTATTTCGCCGCTGAATACGCGTTTTATTATTGGAAGATACGCTTACGGACATTTATTAAAGTTAATTGCGGCCCATATACACTGTGTTAAATGTTTGCTATTTACATAATGTGCGAATTATTTATTTTTCTGCTAAATAAATGCAGTTTTCTGATTCCTATTGTTATTTACAGTTACTACGTGACCCTTACGACTCAATACATCCCTAAACAACCCCTTATCACAGCAATATATATATATATATATATATATATATATATATATATATTGCTGTAATTATAGGATTAATTTAGGGTTAGGTTAAGTCATAGGTGTCGTAGAATAAACAAAAGAAACTCTCAAGTAACAAAAGTACATAATTACAGATATTAGAAGAGTAAATAGGTCGTTATAAATATTATTAGTTGAGAGCACACTGTATATAGCAGTACTAGTGATTAAACGCATATCCAAGAGTAGCTTCAAGCAAAGATAAGAATTTAACAATGTAACGAAACGCATCAAAATTAAATCAATAAAAAACCTGTATGAATTGGTTAGATAAATATTCAAAAGTGCGTTAATATATCATCATAAACGCAGGCAGAAATTATGCATTATTTGAAAAGCGTACATGATACAAAACGATTACAATTATTCAAAAATCCAATTTAACTAGAAAATAAGCAAACACCAAATTTATTCCATTCAGATTAGAATAAAGCCAACAACAATAATACGTGATTTTATGAATGAAGATTCCTGGGATTTCTGAATTAAATGTGTGGTATAACAATAAATTACGTGACAAATTAAGCATCCTTCATGCAATTAAACTACACAATTGGTAAAGTTTACCAAAATAACAAAAGATAAGACACTTGGTGTCGACTAGCACGTGGAGTAAACGAATCGCAAACAAAAGGGACCGGGCCTATAAATATGATGACAATTGAACAACGGGTTAGTATACTTTTGAAACTGGGCAGTCACTATACTCGAAAGTGCTAAATATTCACGCGAACAGTTAATTAAAGTGAGAATCACTTTAAAAGAGTGCAAAATTGTTTAAGCAAGCCGTACTTCTACAGACGTAAGTAAACCAGATTTAATGAAATTATACAATTTCTAATAATAAATACAACAGGGCTCTCAATAAAGATCTTGTTACCATTCTTAATAAAGATCTTGTTACGACTCCTGTTAAAACTCTTAATAACGATCTTAATTACGATCTTAAATACAATCTTGGATACGAGTCAGGAAGACTCTGGAGAATGCTGCCTGTCAAATTAATTTGGTAATCTCTGAAAATGGTAAATATTCATTAATTACGAAGATGAAAAACCTTTTATTGGAACAACCTCACTAACAACGATTTGGATAGTATTTTGGTTGGATGTCGACCTTCAAATTCGACTCACAACATTCAGACTAGACACGAAAATTTTTGGGGATGCAGAGGTCCTACTGAAGCACTTCAGGTTAGATATTCTGATATAATTTATTTCTATAAACTGTTTTATTTCAATAATAATTCAAAATGTAAAAGCCGACAAACTGGGGATTTTTGGATAAATTTATGAAAGGCAATAGGCATCTTGAAACGTTTCAAAAGGTCTCTAAATGTAATAAAAAGTTCGTTTTGCTGGCTAAATTTTCTTAAAATCTGACAAATGCAAATAATTTAAAAGGGGGAAGAGATATTTGAAAAGGTTGTAAATATTTAATCATTATACTGTGTATTGTAGAATTGCTTTATTTAATTGAATCAGCTAGTTGAGGCAAAGAGATTTAACATTTTTACAAGTGCTTGAGTAATAACAGGAGCTGCGAATATCACAACATTTATGTACGTCCAAGCCGTGGGGCGAATATAACACAGCATTTATGACATGCCCAAGTCGTGGGGTTTAATATAAGGGCAATATCACAGCATTTATGGGCTGCCCATCGTAGGCGCGGAATTAATCACAGCATTTATGTTCAACCCAATCGTGGGGCTAAATACTAATATAATAACAAGGGGCTAACAGGAGTATAACACAGAATTTTATTGCACCCAAGCGTAGGGGCTTGTTAACCCTAAATAAAATAACACGACAATATATATATATATATATATATATATATATATATATATATATTATTATATACACCACCCTCTGCTTTTTGTGTGTTTCACCTATATTATACCCTTTACTTTATACTTTTGTAAAATGTGCACACCTAATGCACGCCCCTTGTACTTGCACCGTTTGGTTGTTTCTTTTATAAACTATTTAATGTAATGCCTCGACTATTTAAAACTCTTAATCTCAGGTTATTCAACTGCTTATAGTGGGTTTCCGTTATAAGTAGTTGTGTTAAGTCCAACCAACGTGCACCCTTTCGTTTTACTACTAAAATTGCTACTCTACTTTAGTATATGCCAAAATTTCTAATTATATCAAAGTTACTATGTGCCAAATTAAATTACAACCAAATTTTATATGACTAAATTTTGACGTATTAAAAATATGATTTTAAAACTCACCTGGTCTATACTCCGTCGATGCCTTGCTGAATCCTGGCACAAAATCCTAATTACCGTATACGTCTTCACAATGCTGTTATTGAATTTCCGTTCTGCTTCCAGGTGTCCTCGACTATTTACTGTTCCCCAATATCTGAAATGATTAACCCAAATTTAGAATTTAGAAAAACTAGTGCTATAACTTCCTCTGTACTAATCTCCACTTCAAATCCTTGTTTCCGATCAATGCTTCTGCTGCCTTTAACCCGCTCCAATATCCAACTCGTATCTTTGTTTCCGCTCAATGCTCCTGCTGCCTTTAACCGCTCAATATCCAACTCGTATCTTTTCCGCTCAATACTCCTGCTGCCTTTAACCCGCTCCAATATCCAACTCCTAATCTGTATAACCACTCTCGCTGACCCGCTACCTTTAAGACCACTCTCCAAATCCAATTTCTAATCGTCGCACAATCACTAATATTCCCTTTATACTTCCGCTTGTTTCTTTACCACTTTTCAATTAAACTCATTGTTTAAAAATGATTACTTTTATTTTCTTTGCAAAATATTTGAATACAAATTAGCACCGTTCTGAAAACACGTCTATTACAAAATTTATTCGAAAAATAATCCAAAACACGTCTTTTACAAAATTGTTTCGAAAAATAATCACTTTGTTTACTCTCTAAGGCTACCATGTTAACCCTCTACTAGCATACTACATCTTAAAGTCCATAACAAATAACTAAGTTCGTGTCGCACATACCATAGTCCATGTCTTTTATACAGTTTCATAATCACATTAAATTCTAATATATGTCCTAAACCTTTACATTCAACCAATCACATTTTACGTTGTTATAACTAATAATTTTTGGTTTACAAATATTGTCCAAAAGTTGATTCTATAGAAAATGAAACCAAAATAAATTATACTTGACCCTAGATGCATGTTGATAGTGAACATTCATAGACGCATCCGGCTTTTGGACGGCAAATGTACTTTCAAAGGCTTTTAAAATTCAACTCGGTATAAACCCTTGAGCATTTCACATCTTACTACGCCACTTAGTCATTTTAAAATTGCCTTTTGGCACTTAATTTCAACTACTATATTTGCATGGTATTTTAGTATACATAAAATACGGCAAACATATATTTTTAGGTTTATGTGATCAAATAAGTGGATTATTTTTGTTTGGCATATACTACTTGGTACTAACCAACCCTTATAACTCTTAGTAGCTCCCTTAGACATTTTATTGGCCCCACTGATTTTGAATGAAATTGGAAATTGCGTCGGCTTTACTCTTTCCTGGTGTGCATAATTTCTAGTTTTATTTAAAATCAAACACCCTCTCACCTTTCTACACAAACCCCTTTTCGGATTCCTATATATTTTAATTATTCAACCCCTATTTTTAATTCGCAATATGTCTGTCTAACTATGCTACATACTAACCTAACTTATAAACTAAAACAAAACTAAACTTTCCGTTGCATGAACTATATAACAACTATTCTACTAAACCCTCTTCCTGTACAACCTTATATGGGTATAGATTTTCCAAGTGGAAACGCCCACGATATTCCTCTGTCATAGTAGCTAATTCAAATGTATTTCCTTCCGCAAAAATACGCGTAATCTTGTACGGCCCTTCATACGGAAACAACAACTTCGCGCAAATGTTCCTGTCGCGGTTCGAAACTCTTAACCTTTTCACCACCACCATATCTCCTATTTCAAAAGTTGTCCTTTTTTTGATCCTGCTACACCTTCGCTCGATATCCCTACGCTGCATCCTTTCGATCCTACGTCTAACACTGCCCAACAACTCTGTGATGTCTTGTACCTCGACTTCTTCCCTCCATGGCCTAGCTGGTATAATCCTCCGAATCAATGTTATCGGACACGTTTTTGTCACTGAACTCGGTACACAATTCATGAAATTTTCAATCTGCGGCAGATATCTAACCCATCTATTATGGTGCTCTTGCGTTGCTAACCGTAGATATTTTATTACCTCCCGTATATATCGTTCGCATGGATTTGCTTTCGGATGCCGTATACTGCTAAATGACACCTTAATGTGCGCTCGATTTAACCCGTTCCTAAATCTTTGGTTGTTAAAATAAGTTGCGTTGTCTACCAAAATCCTTTCCATTCTCCCTACCTGGCTTCCAAAATCTTTGATCGATTGTAAAGCATGCACCGCGTTGCTTCGCCTCGCCGGAAATAGTTTAACAAATTTTGAAAAACGTCCACCATTACTAATATGTGCCGATACCCTGTTCACTCGTAATCAGGTTGCTTAAGTAATCAACAGCTACCAATTCCAATGGTCCGCTCACGCTCACACTCATCGGTACGTTCTGCAACACCACGTTCTTGTCCTTCCCTAAGATACAAATTTTGCAACGATTGATCCTTTCTTTTACCACCGTGATGTCGTTCCGTGCATAAAACGCCTCCCTGAATACCAAAAATGTTTTTCTTATACCTATATGTCCAAAATTTACATGAATTTCATCTATGATTTCCACAGCCGCGTCTCTGGATACCACTACTAGCTCTGCCTCACCTATCCTTTTGACTACGAACTGCCCTACGATGGTAAATCCACTGTACTCCTCCACATTCAACTTCAAACCCCCTTCGTCCAGCCTCTGGATCACCTTTTCTATATGCTCCAAGTGTTCTTGCTCAGTCCTTGAAAAGATCAACAAATCATCCACATAGTGCGAACAGAAACATTCATACTCGTTAAACAGCTTCTGCATGGCCCTTACTAGTGCTGCGGAAGAACTACTTAACCCAAACGGAACCACAGAAAACATGTAAATCTCCCCTTCAATGCTAAACCCTGTAAACTTCTTACTGTCTTCATGCAACGGAATTAACCAAAATGAATTTTTTTAAATCTCGTTTACTGAAAAACTTCATCTCGTACACTTTGTACAACAAATTATCCAACCCCTGCGGTTGTTCATACTGCGGTTTCGTAATCGAATTCAACTTTCTCGCATCCAAACAAATCCTTATATCCCTTTTATTGGGTTTAGGAACAATAACTACCGGGTTCACATATTGAGTTTTCGCTGGTTCTATTATTCCATCTCGTAACATCTTGTTAATCTCGGCTTTAACCCTATTTCTAATAGCAAACGGAATTGGATACACCTTTGTATTAAACCCGTTGTCTTCCGTGACCTCTAACGTATGCATGTATCGCCTCGCCAATCTTGGCTCTTCATTAAATAACCCCACATATTTATCAAATAATTCTTCTAGCTTCGCCTTTATCTCAATACTCACTCTTCCAATATGTTCATCCTTAATTAATCTCACAAACATATTACATAACCGTACTTTAACCTGTCTATCATCACTTGTCCTATTCATTCCTAATCCTGACTTATCTATATTATCTCCATTCCTATATTCCTCACTAACCGTAGACACCATCCATAACTTATCTTTATCAAAAATTCGAATCGACCTATCCTTACCATCTATATTCACTCCAAAATCCTCTATAAAATCCATTCCTAATATGAAATCTATATGCAACCCCTTTGTAATTAAAAATTCTGCCTCTCCTGCATTTTTTTCCCCTACAAATATCGGTACACGGATGATCCTATAAATCGTAGTTAACTTTTTATTCATAGCCGACCATAAATTAACCCCATCAATCGCTTCTATTCTTTCTTTTAACAAATCCGCATGTTTTATCACTACCCTCTCATCTACCAGCGACAACTGTGAACCACTATCAACTAAAGCAACATATAAACACTCATTTAAACTAATATTAATGAACAAAAGGTTCTTTTTATCCAAATTATAATTATTTAACAACAAGTCCTTCAAACTATAAACCACGTCGACCTTTAATCCTACACATTCGTTCGTCCAAAATTTGGCGTTTTTTTTTTTCGGAGGGTGCCTCGTGTATCTGCACCACTTCAATTTGATCGGTGTCCTGAGTCCTTGCGCTGGTCGTTATATGGTGGACAT
The DNA here is from genome assembly GCA_036346225.1 of Platerodrilus igneus. NCBI lineage: Eukaryota > Metazoa > Arthropoda > Insecta > Coleoptera > Lycidae > Platerodrilus > Platerodrilus igneus. Next base: position 5,992,520 of record JARFIW010000165.1, on the reverse strand, counting down.
TCGCGTCCCTGTCCGCCCGGCTATATCCGTGCTAGGTTCCTCCTCCCGTCGTCCGGCCGTCATCCGCGTTGTCGTCGTGCGGGTTCCTGCTTTGTCTTTGTAAGTCGTTCTCCCGGTGTTCCCTATTGTAGTATGGTCTCCTGTTTCCGTCGTGTCCCCAGTGCTTTCGGTGTCCGTGGTTAAAATAGTCCTGTCGGTAGCTGGGTCGCTGTTCGTGATACGTATGTCGTCGGTTGTCATCCCTATAACCCCGGTTTTGATCCCAATAACTAGTCCTTGTTTTTGTCTCCAGTGCCGTTTCCAAATCGAAATTTCTCATAACGCCTAAAATTTTTCGTTGTGTTTTTACATTTAGTATCACTTGTCCTGTGAGTAGTAATACCATTTCGTCCGGGCCCAAATTCGGTGTCAAGTGCTGTGTCTGTCCCTGCAATTGTACCCGTGTATTTTCAGTCTCGTCGTCTACGCGGTCTTCGTTGTCTTGTAGCTTAGTCCTGCGTTCGTCATCTGTCCGCGACTCTGCAAATTGGTCAGTTACTTCCGTGTGTGGTTCCGCGTGTGAGGTCTTAACATCTGTCCGCGACTGTTCGGTTTTGGTTGTTAGGTCAGTTTGTAGTTCCGTGTGTGTTTTTGCAGTCTGGTCTGTTAACTCCGTTTGTTTTTCCGTGTGTGATGTCTTTACCTCTGTCCGCGACTGTTCGGTTTTATCTGTTAAGTCCGTTTGTAGTTCCGTGTGTGAATCTGCAATCGTGTTAGTTACACCCGTGATTAGTTCCGTGCATGTCGTCTTAATATCTGTATGCCATGCGTCAATTAGGTTCATTAGTTCCGCCTTCAGTTCCGTGTGTGAAGTTTTAAAATCGTTCTGCATACCCATTAGGAATCTCATTATATCCTCGTAACTGACTGTTTCTGCTACTCTTACCTCCGGTGCCGTCGCCTGGTCCGTGTCCATGTCTGACGCCTCCGGGTCTGTCTGCCTTGTCTCCGTCTCCTGGATGTCTCCTCCTGCGTCTAATTCTATGTCCTGTGTCCTAAGTTCATCGTTTAGTGTCGTGATGTCTGCTTCAATTCCGTATATCAGTCCCGATCTCGTAATCCGTGTCATTGCTGGGTCCGTCATCTCTGCAGCCTTTCTTTAAACTCGTATGCCTGAAAAATAAAGAAAAAACTGCGGGCCCCGCCTAATCTCAAGCTCCCGTATCCTACTACTGTTTCTGTCTAATTTCCACTCAATCTAGCCTTTTTTCAGCCCCACGTTGGGTTTGCCACGTATTATATACACCACCCCTCTGCTTTTGTGTGTTTCACCTATATTATACCCTTTACTTTATACTTTTGTAAAATGTGCACACCTAATGCACGCCCCTTGTACTTGCACCGTTTGGTTGTTTCTTTTATAAACTATTTAATGTAATGCCTCGACTATTTAAAACTCTTAATCTCAGGTTATTCAACTGCTTATAGTGGGTTTCCGTTATAAGTAGTTGTGTTAAGTCCAACCAACGTGCACCCTTTCGTTTTACTACTAAAATTGCTACTCCACTTTAGTATATGCCAAAATTTCTAATTATATCAAAGTTACTATGTGCCAAATTAAATTACAACCAAATTTTATATGACTAAATTTTGACGTATTAAAAAATATGATTTTAAAAACTCACCTGGTCTATACTCCGTCGATGCCTTGCTGAATCCTGGCACAAAATCCTAATTGCCGTATACGTCTTCACAATGCTGTTCTTGAATTTCCGTGCTGCTTCCAGGTGTCCTCGACTATTTACTGTTCCCCAATATCTGAAATGATTAACCCAAATTTAGAATTTAGAAAAAACTAGTGCTATAACTTCCCTCTGTACTAATCTCCACTTCAAATCCTTGTTTCCGATCAATGCTTCTGCTGCCTTTAACCCGCTCCAATATCCAACTCGTATCTTTGTTTCCGCTCAATGCTCCTGCTGCCTTTAACCCGCTCCAATATCCAACTCTTATCTGTGTTTCCGCTCAATACTCCTGCTGCCTTTAACCCGCTCCAATATCCAACTCCTAATCTGTATAACCACTCTCGCTGACCCGCTACCTTTAAGACCACTCTCCAAATCCAATTTCTAATCGTCGCACAATCACTAATATTCCCTTTATACTTCCGCTTGTTTCTTTACCACTTTTCAATTAAACTCATTTTTTAAAAATGATTACTTTTATTTTCTTTTTCAAAATATTTGAATACAAATTAGCACCGTTCTGAAAACACGTCTATTACAAAATTGTTTCGAAAAATAATCACTTTGTTTACTCTCTAAGGCTACCATGTTAACTCTCTACTAGCCTACTACATCTTAAAGTCCATAACAAATAACTAAGTTCGTGTCGCACATACCATAGTCCATGTCTTTTATACAGTTTCATAATCACATTAAATTCTAATATATGTCCTAAACCTTTACATTCAACCAATCACATTTTACGTTGTTATAACTAATAATTTTTGGTTTACAAATATTGTCCAAAAGTTGATTCTATAGAAAATGAAACCAAAATAAATTATACTTGACCCTGGATGCATGTTGATAGTGAACATTCATAGACGCATCCGGCTTTTGGACGGCAAATGTACTTTCAAAGGCTTTTAAAAATTCAACTCGGTATAAACCCTTGAGCATTTCACATCTTACTACGCCACTTAGTCATTTTAAAATTGCCTTTTGGCACTTAATTTCAACTACTATATTTGCATGGTATTTTAGTATACATAAAATACGGCAAACATATATTTTTAGGTTTATGTGATCAAATAAGTGGATTATTTTTGTTTGGCATATACTACTTGGTACTAACCAACCCTTATAACTCTTAGTAGCTCCCTTAGACATTTTAATATATATATATATATATATATATATATATATATATATATATATATCGGTTGTATATCGGTTACAGAAATTACGAGGAATTTTGAACGTGCGTTAGAATATTTCTAGGATTTCGATTTCGGTTCGAGTTGTTTGTGTACGTTAGCTAGTTCAATTTTAAGAATCGTGGAAAGTGATGTTTGTATTGACAGACTTTTGTGGGATCAGAAAGAAGATATAAACCCCAACAGGTTGTTTCCAAAAAGCGTACGTTTCTTTTGGCTTACACTAGTTGTTTACAACCAGCTAAAAGCTCCAAGTATTAATACGTTTAAGAGTTGCTTAAAAGTTAAATTTATGTAAGTAAAACCGTTACATTTGATTTGCACTAAGTGTGCTAAATATAAAATTAAGAATAGAATAAAGTTAGTGTTTGATTGAACTGGTTGACTACCTATACAGTATGGAGGTGGAAAACGAATTAACCCTTTTGTGATATGGTTGCAGCTAGCAGTTGTAGTGATTGCGGTGCAGATTGGGTATTCCTGTAAGCAGCAGTCGTTGATGGTTTGATGGCAGTCCTGGGGTCAGTGATAGAATCCAGGTAACCGTTGTTTCTTTTTGCATTTGTGTATAAACAGGTGTTTTGTGCATTGTGGGTATAATGTTATAAAAAGATAAACTTGGGAAGAGTTATGGATTGAACTTTTTCCGTAGCATTATTGCACTGTATTTTTAGGTAGAAATAAAGGTTTAGAAATGATTTATGATATGAACAATATTTGGTATGTACAAGGTAAAAGGGTATTTTTGGGGGATTAATGTGCAAAATTTGGCACGTATGATTAAGACTTATTATGAGCTCATACTAAACCAGAGGTAAAGTAAAGATGGTAGTAGAGCCCTGTTGCTTTCTATGATAATGTCATTGTAATTATTTGTTTGGGTACTTATTGCTTTTAAAATGTATCGTACTATGTGTTATTTTAACAAAGAGGATGTACATAATGTATAATTAATTAATGAACAAGGAGTTTTAGGTTGATGCTGATAGTGGAGTGTCTTTCCCTAAGAATATGTTAATAGACGTAGGCGATTTACCGTAGCACAATTTTTTTAGTAGTTAGTTTGATTTACAGAAAAGCAGCCGAGCAGCCGTGGCATACTTCGTTACGAAGCAGAGATATTTTCAAGTTTTGTTAGGCATATAAGCAGCATCAAAGGTTTGTAGCATTTTGGTAATTTAGAGACTGCATTTTTCGTAGCAAAACGACGCCCGAAGGTGAGGCTCGAATTAACATGAGAGTATAGTAACCGCAAATATATATATATATATATATATATATATATATATATATATATATGTGTGTGTGTGTGTGTGTGTGTGTCTATATATATATATATATATATATATATATATATATATATACTCTTGGACAGGACTTAAACCTGTATCCTGGTTTTGCCAGAACCATGCGTTTACCAATTACGCCACCGAGACCGATGACGACAATTGGGAAATTTACAAATTTAAATCGTGTACACGACGATACATCAATCTAACTTTCAATTACGTTTAGCATTTTTGTCAATCATATCTGACATTGTCAAGTTTTTGACTTATGTTAGTTATAGACAGTAAGCAACGCTCAAAATTATGGCAATAAGCCAAGCATTAAATATATAAATATTTTAGGTAGTTAATTACACAAGGTAAGTTGATAAATACTAACCTATTACAGTGAATAAGATGAAATAATAACTTAGACTTTTATGCAAAGCGTAATTGTTAAACGTATGATTCCGGCAAAACCAGGATAAAGGTTCAAGTCTTGTCGAAGACCTTATATTTTCCATCTTTCAATTACTAGCTCGATTGGGAATGATCATTTGGGCTTTGCATAAAAGTCTAAGTTATTATATATATATATATATATATATATATATATATATATATATATATATGACTGTAAAATAGGGAAAGATTCGTGTGCCTTAGCCTATCATTCAAAAAAATATAATCACCAACCCGACTTTAATAAGGTTAATGTTTTAGATACTGAAGTTAACTACAAAGGGAGACTTTTTCTTGAAATGACACATATCATAAACAACAATAATACCTTAAATTATAAATCAGATACAGACAATTTAAGTGCAATATATTCGTATATTTTAAAACTAGGTAATATACATAAAAACAATTGTAGAATAAGAACACCAAATTAAACTGTATATTTTTATCACCTTAGCTTGTATTTTAACTTATAGTAACATCTGTCACCATTCAGTCATATAAACTTCAAAAAACTGTGACGATATACTTTTAGGTTTAACATGTTAGTTTACGTTTGTGTTTTGTGATTTATATTTATATATTTTTTGCTACATTTCTGCTTTTATACTTACACCAATACTCCAGTTTTTGTAAGTCATTTTATCTATTATAATTTTAATGATGTTATAAATTACAGCACCCTGATGAAGATTTTAATTAAAATCGAAAGCTTGGTTAAAGACAAAGAGTTTTAATCTATAACGTAACACAGACCTATAAACCCGTTACCTAACTCATTGGAATATAAATTAAAGGTCGTTATTTTTGACATTATTGACAGATGGGTTTTATCAAGAAATAACAACTATTTATGGAGCTGATACAACCAAACAGCTAAAATTATGGACATCATTAAACACTAAGTTAGCTTCTAAACTTAATAGAAGATATTTCCTTCTTAAATGCAGAAAATACAACGTAATACCTAACCACATCTCACAGAATACTAAGAATCTAATTGGACTTATGAATACAACTGATAAGGGTTTGCAAAAGAAGATTTATAATTTTAACAATAAGATAAAGAACACAGTTTTAAGTTTTGAGATTAAAATCACCATTGCTGAAATAAATCAATTAATCGATTCGATTCGTACCGTAAAGCATACGCTCATTAATGTATTATCTAAAAATATTTTACTGAATTTTCTAATAGAGCAGATATGTCATTCAAGAGAAATTTCACTCTAGTAAAAACCGTAATATTAATAAATTTAATATTTTAAAGTCCAGCACAATTACAACTAAAATGTTTAAAAACAACAGTAAATGGTTACAGAATCTAACTAACGAAATTATTCCAGAAGAGATCACCAATTTTCTATCTCTAGGACCAAAATTTGGGATATCGGCCGTTCCTCACAATTTGAATGTAAACAAGTTACTAGTAGATGTAGAAACAATTTTAGGATTATCACCATATGAAGACAGAGATAAAACGGGCTCGTGTTACCAACATTATAACAAACTTTTAAGAAGTAATCAAAAATTTCAATAGAAACACATTTATTTAATAAAACCAGACAATTTTTATCAAACCATCCAGATATTTTAATAACTAAATCTGATAAAGGTTCGGTTACCGTAATAATGTATAAAATGATTACGTTAAAAAGGTATGGAAATTGTTAACGACACTACAATCTATAAACCGTTAAAAGCAGATCCGACGTTCACTACACAAAAGAAAAATAATGAACTCATAAAAGACTATATAATAATAATTGCATCACCAAAGAAACAAAAAGATCTATGCATTAACAATGCAGTAGCTCCCAAATTCTACGGATTGCCAAAGATCCACAAAATGAAGTTCCTCTGAGACCCATTGTTTCTTCAATTAACACACCTACTTATAAACTTTCATCGTTTCTTGCAAAGTATTAAAATCTGATCTGATAACTAATGTGTCTAAAATGGAATCTTTCCTTGTATTTCATTTTCAATGGTAAACTGTAATTTTGTATGGAAAGTGTTAAAAAAGTTAAGAGTAACTTGAACCATGTCAGAAGGAACTGAGCACACAATGTCGTCTACATATTTAACCAAAAAGACCATCTGAAACGGTAAAGTAGGTATTATTGTATCAAGTAGTAAATCCATGACCATTTGGGCTATTATAGGTGATAGGAGTGAACCCATCGGTGTACCAAATAATTGGAGATAGTAAGTGTTCTTAAAGGAAAAATAAGTATTATTAAAAATCAGATTAATAGTTGCTAAAAACATGGTTTTGGTTAAGGTGCAATTACGTTCAATGATTTCCCATTTTCTGAAATGATATTAATTACTAAGTCTAACGGAATGTTGTTGAACAAAGAAGATACATCTAGTGATAACAAGACATGATTCTGTGGTAGTTGGAAATATTTATATGTTTCTACAAAAGTGAAGCTATCTTTGATGTTGTAACCTTCTGTTGGAAATGATCTTTGTAAAATGTCTGAACAGAATTTTGCAATATTGTAAGTGGAGTGTTAATAGAAGATATGATTGGACGAAGCGAAAGAGTGGGTTTGTGAATTTTGGTAGACCATAAAATCTGCCAGGTGTAGAACTGTTATTGATTAATGATTTTTTCTGACTATCTGTTAACATGTTCTTACTATGTAATAATTTTATGTGATCATTAACTTTTTTCTGTGTAGTAGTGGTGGGATCTCTGACTAATATTTTGTAAGTGCTAGTGTCAGATAATAATTCTAAAGATTTTTGTGTGTAATCCTGAATATTCATAATGACTGTTACTTCTCCTTTGTCTGCTTTTAATACTACTAAATCTTTATGTGATTTTAAAACCTGTTTACTTTATAATATGTTTTTTGTTCTATGCTATTGTAGTTATTGTTGCTTGGATTCTGAATAAAATTAGTAACTACATTTGTCACTTTAGCTCTTAACTGGTTTTTTTCTTGAACTGAACTTTCAAAAGTTTCTATGATTGATTCTACATCAGCTAATAATTTTCCAATATGAATTTCTGAACTATTTACTTTTAAATTAAACTTTGGTCCTAACGATAACAAATTCCTTGTCTTGTGGAGTGTCAACACCACTTAAGTTCATTAACCATTTTTATTATCTGTAAACCGGCTGCTATTTTGTAACTGATTGAGTTTCAAATTATTGAATTTTTTCATATGAATTAATTTTGCTTTATGATATAATCTGTTGTAGGATATAATCTGTTGATTGTGAAAATTATGTAATATGTGTGGCGGTAAAGAATCCTTAAGGGAGTCCTTAACATTTCTGATCTTAATTTGTTGATAATGAATTTTGAATGAGTGATTTTAATTTCCATATTAATTAAAAATTTGTTCAACCTATTATTGTGACGATGAATCCTTTCATTTAGTCTTGTATTCTCACTCATAAGTAGTTGTTGGATTGGTTGGGTTGTGTTAAAATGTGTTTTGGTGTTAATACATCTCTTCTGCATCGTTCTAGAAATAACCTGCGATTATATAAATTGGCTAGCTTTTATTAGAAGTTGCCCATAATTTTAGTTGAATGACTACCTCTTCTCCATATATAAAACGGATCACTTGGTAAAATCCCATTTTCTGTAGTTAATTCTTTATACTTTAATGACCTTTATATTTATTATTTAGATAAGATGTTATAAATTTCTTGGGATGATTTTGGTCAAAATAAATAGTAATTTAAAAATTTTGTTCTATTACTTAACGTTTCGGCAACACATTTTGCCATAATCATAAGTCTATAAAATAAAAAGATGTAGTCAATCAATTACAAACATGATAACTTACATTAACTGTTGTTTATAAATATATAATAATTTAGTTAATGACAGTGACACTACTTCATTTAATTGAAAGTAGTATACACAATAAACTGATATAAAACTGCTAGATCTCGATTGATAAATTGACATAATCATTGACACATGACTAACATAGATGTTTTAAGATAAAAATAAAAAGTTCAGTAATATTATTGATTATAAAAACGAGAATATACTATGCTTAAATTTTCCATATCTTGTTTGTTATTCATAGAGCTGGCGTCTTTGATTATGTGGAAGGATTCCAAGAACAAGCGTTTTTTATAATTTTCTTCAGTTTCCATAATTTTAACTTGGTTATACTCCGGATTGTGTTTGGTGGCATACACATGTCTAGCTAAGGCGCAATTGTTTTTACCAAGTTTTGCGTCACTGCGATGTTGTGTCATTCTATTGCGTAACCACTGATTAGTTTGTCCCACACATATATATATATATATATATATCTCTTGGACAGGACTTAAACCTGTATCCTGGTTTTGCCAGAACCATGCGTTTACCAATTACGCCACCGAGACCGATGACGACAATTGGGAAATTTACAAATTTAAATCGTGTACACGACGATACATCAATCTAACTTTCAATTACGTTTAGCATTTTTGTCAATCATATCTGACATTGTCAAGTTTTTGACTTATGTTAGTTATAGACAGTAAGCAACGCTCAAAATTATGGCAATAAGCCAAGCATTAAATATATAAATATTTTAGGTAGTTAATTACACAAGGTAAGTTGATAAATACTAACCTATTACAGTGAATAAGATGAAATAATAACTTAGACTTTTATGCAAAGCGTAATTGTTAAACGTATGATTCCGGCAAAACCAGGATAAAGGTTCAAGTCTTGTCGAAGACCTTATATTTTCCATCTTTCAATTACTAGCTCGATTGGGAATGATCATTTGGGCTTTGCATAAAAGTCTAAGTTATTATATATATATATATATATATATATATATATATATATATGACTGTAAAATAGGAAAGATTCGTGTGCCTTAGCCTATCATTCAAAAAATATAATCACCAACCCGACTTTAATAAGGTTAATGTTTTAGATACTGAAGTTAACTACAAAGGGAGACTTTTCTTGAAATGACACATATCATAAACAACAATAATACCTTAAATTATAAATCAGATACAGACAATTTAAGTGCAATATATTCGTATATTTTAAAACTAGGTAATATACATAAAAACAATTGTAGAATAAGAACACCAAATTAAACTGTATATTTTTATCACCTTAGCTTGTATTTTAACTTATAGTAACATCTGTCACCATTCAGTCATATAAACTTCAAAAACTGTGACGATATACTTTTAGGTTTAACATGTTAGTTTACGTTTGTGTTTTGTGATTTATATTTATATATTTTTGCTACATTTCTGCTTTTATACTTACACCAATACTCCAGTTTTGTAAGTCATTTTATCTATTATAATTTTAATGATGTTATAAATTACAGCACCCTGATGAAGATTTTAATTAAAATCGAAAGCTTGGTTAAAGACAAAGAGTTTTAATCTATAACGTAACACAGACCTATAAACCCGTTACCTAACTCATTGGAATATAAATTAAAGGTCGTTATTTTTGACATTATTGACAGATGGGTTTTATCAAGAAATAACAACTATTTATGGAGCTGATACAACCAAACAGCTAAAATTATGGACATCATTAAACACTAAGTTAGCTTCTAAACTTAATAGAAGATATTTCCTTCTTAAATGCAGAAAATACAACGTAATACCTAACCACATCTCACAGAATACTAAGAATCTAATTGGACTTATGAATACAACTGATAAGGGTTTGCAAAAGAAGATTTATAATTTTAACATTAAGATAAAGAACACAGTTTTAAGTTTTGAGATTAAAATCACCATTGCTGAAATAAATCAATTAATCGATTCGATTCGTACCGTAAAGCATACGCTCATTAATGTATTATCTAAAAATATTTTTACTGAATTTTCTAATAGAGCAGATATGTCATTCAAGAGAAATTTCACTCTAGTAAAAAACCGTAATATTAATAAATTTAATATTTTAAAGTCCAGCACAATTACAACTAAAATGTTTAAAACAACAGTAAATGGTTACAGAATCTAACTAACGAAATTATTCCAGAAGAGATCACCAATTTTCTATCTCTAGGACCAAAATTTGGGATATCGGCCGTTCCTCACAATTTGAATGTAAACAAGTTACTAGTAGATGTAGAAACAATTTTAGGATTATCACCATATGAAGACAGAGATAAAACGGGCTCGTGTTACCAACATTATAACAAACTTTTAAGAAGTAATCAAAAATTTCAATAGAAACACATTTATTTAATAAAACCAGACAATTTTTATCAAACCATCCAGATATTTTAATAACTAAATCTGATAAAGGTTCGGTTACCGTAATAATGTATAAAATGATTACGTTAAAAAGGTATGGAAATTGTTAACGACACTACAATCTATAAACCGTTAAAAGCAGATCCGACGTTCACTACACAAAAGAAAAATAATGAACTCATAAAAGACTATATAATAATAATTGCATCACCAAAGAAACAAAAAGATCTATGCATTAACAATGCAGTAGCTCCCAAATTCTACGGATTGCCAAAGATCCACAAAAATGAAGTTCCTCTGAGACCCATTGTTTCTTCAATTAACACACCTACTTATAAACTTTCATCGTTTCTTGCAAATATCCTTGCAAAATCCTTCTGCAATCAAAACAATTATAACACTATAGACTCTTTTTCTTTTGCCACAGAGTTCCAAAACTATCGCATTCCTGATGGTTTTGTTTTAATATCCCTAGATGTTGTTTCCCTTTTCACGAACATCCCTTTAAAATTGGCACTAGAAATTATTACAAACAAGTGGGATATTATAAAACTCCATTGTGACTTCACTTTAGAACTATTTACTGAAACACTGTGTTTTATATTTCACAACACCTATTTTACTTTTAATAACAAATTTTATCTACAAGTTTTTGGAGCACCTATGGGTTCCCCACTTAGCCCTATCATTGCCACCATAATTATGGATTATCTTTTTGATGAAGTTATTCCCCACCTTCCCACTCCTCCAGCTTTTATTAAGAAGTATGTGGATGATGTCATCTGTGCAGTACCTGAAAACTTAGTTAACGAAACTTTAGCTATTTTAATAACTTTAACAAGCACATACAATTCACCTTAGAAAGAGAACACCATAACACAATCTCATTTCTGGATATCAAACTAATCAGAAACACCGAAAATATAATTATTTTAGATTGGTACAGAAAACCTACAAGTTCAGGAAGATATATTAATTACTTTTCTAATCATAGTATCAATCAAAAGATTAACACTTTTTAGGTTTAAAAATAGAATAACTAAAATCTCACATCCATCCTTACTTTTTAAAATTTGCATTTATTAACAGAAATTGCTATCAATAATGGTTTCCCTAAAAGTTTAACAAACAAACTCATTTTCAACACAGTCCACAACAAAAGCCTACCTCGAATATAACACCATCTACGGATGTTACTTACAAGAAACTTCCTATGGTAAAAACTTAACTTTTAAATTAATAAATGTCCTACAGAATAACTCTGTCATAATTGCTAGATATAATCCTTTCACAATCAACCATTTATTTTCTGTTATCAAAGACAGAACTCCTATGCTCAACAATTCCAATATCATTTATTCCATTCCTTGTAAGGACTGCGATAAGATCTATATTGGACAGTCTTCTCAATGGTTACGGTCCAGAATTGTTCAACATAGGAGTGACTGTAAAATAGGGAAAGATTCGTGTGCCTTAGCCTATCATTCAAAAAAATATAATCACCAACCCGACTTTAATAAGGTTAATGTTTTAGATACTGAAGTTAACTACAAAGGGAGACTTTTCTTGAAATGACACATATCATAAACAACAATAATACCTTAAATTATAAATCAGATACAGACAATTTAAGTGCAATATATTCGTATATTTTAAAACTAGGTAATATACATAAAAACAATTGTAGAATAAGAACACCAAATTAAACTATATATTTTTATCACCTTAGCTTGTATTTTAACTTATAGTAACATCTGTCACCATTCAGTCATATAAACTTCAAAAACTGTGACGATATACTTTTAGGTTTAACATGTTAGTTTACGTTTGTGTTTTGTGATTTATATTTATATATTTTGTTACATTTCTGCTTTTATACTTACACCAATACTCCAGTTTTTGTAAGTCATTTTATCTATTATAATTTTAATGATGTTATAAATTACAGCACCCTGATGAAGATTTTAATTAAAATCGAAAGCTTGGTTAAAGACAAAGAGTTTTAATCTATAACGTAACACAGACCTATAAACCCGTTACCTAACTCATTGGAATATATATATATATATATATATATATATATATATATATATATATATATATATATTGCTGTAATTATAGGGTTAATTTAGGGGTAGGTTAAGTCATTGGGGTCGTAGAATAAGCAAAGGAAACTCACAAGCAACAGAAACATATAATTATAGATATTAGAAGAGTAAATGGGTTATTATAAAAATTATTAGTTGCGAGCACACTGTATATAGCAGTACAAACAATTAAAACACATATCCAAGAGTAGCTACTAGCAAAGATTAGAATTTAAAAAGGTAACGAAACACATTAAAATTAAATCAGTGAAAAATCTGCATGAATTGGCTAGATAAACATTCAAAAAGTGTGTTAAGATATTATCGTAAACGCACACAGAAATTATGCATTATTTAAAAGCGTACGTGATCTAAGAGAATCACAGTTGTTCGACAATCCAATTTATTAGGAAATAAACAAACACCAAATTTATTCGATTTAGATTAGAATAAGGCCAACAAACAAGACTACGTGACCGATATGTACGAAAATTCCTGAAGTAGATATAAAGTACAACATTTGAATTACGTGACTTAGAGCACCGCGTCATACAAATACATATAATTGGTAAATTTTCCAAAATAACAAGTGATAATATGCTTGGCCTCGCCTAGCACGTGAAGCCAGCAAATCACAAACAAAAGTGGGACGATCCTATAAATATCTTGAGAATTGAATATCGAGTTAGTATACTTTGAAACTGGGCAGTGACTATACTTGAAGATGCCAAATATTTACGTGAATAGTAAATATTTGTTAACAGTGAAATTCTGGAGTGTATATTTGTGAAAATTGTGCCGTACTTCTGAGACGTAAGTAAATAAGGTTTAGGAAATTATAATATTTTTAATAATAAATAAAACAGGGCTCTGAATTCCTATCTGAATGTCGATCTGAATGTCCATCTGAATGACAATCTGAAATATGATCTAAATTACAATCATAATACAATTAAAATAATGTTACGATTCCTGTAGAACTTTAAATTACGAGCCATTACGATCAGAAATACAATTTTGGAGAATGCTGCCTGCTCAAGCAAATTGATGGTAAATATTCTATTGCGGAAATAAAAAACCTTTCATTGAAATAAACGCACCAATAACGATTGGATACCGACTTCAATTCTTAGGAGCACCTATGAAAATCCTTCAGGTTAGAGATTTTGATATGACTTATTTTAAAACTGTTTTATCTCAAATATTTTTGATATGATTTATTTTTAAACTGTCTTATCTCAATCATAATTTAAAGTGTAAAAGCCGACAAATTCGGGGTTTCTTGTATACATTTTATGAAAAGCTATATACATTTTTGAAACGTTTCAACAGGTCTTTTAAGGTAATAAAAATCTCGTTTTGCTGGCTTGATTTTTTAATAATTTGACAGATGTATATGATTTAAAAAGGGAGAAAATATTTAAAAGGGTTGTAAATATTCAGTCATTATATTGTGTATTATAGAAATGCTTTATTTAATTGAATCAGCTAGTCGAAGCAAAAGAAAATTATAAATTAACAATTTCACAAGTGTTTGTGTGGTATAAGGGTAATAACACAGCATTCGTAGGGGCTGAGAGATATCACAGCAATATATATTGCCGTGGATCTCGGGTAAACGTCGCGATACAAAAATATATTCGAAAATTTTATAAAATTTTCAAATTCGACAATAAACAAATTTTCAAAAATTAACTAATTCAAAAAAAATTATCCTTACCCGTTTTCCTCTTTTCCTTGGTTGAACGTCCTTCTTCAACTGCTTCCGGCTAGCTCATTTGAATCTCCTCTTGGGTATCTAGATTCACTCGCATATTCTCAATCATACACACACACTAGCAATAAAACCTCAAATACAACCAACATACAAGCTTTTATTTATAACTATTTACAAATGAAATGCAATATAGTCCATATTCCATTGATCACGTTACACTTCAGAAAATTTTATAATGTCCAGTATTTTATTTTAGAATCATCAATCACATAAATTGTACCCGGAGTAAATGGGCCTTGAATAATACCTTCTCTAAAATTCCTTCTTTATGATTTATTTATTCATTTTACTCTAACTAAACTCTGGGGTAGGGTGAGCTCAGAATAACCCAGTTAATTATGCATATGCATACTTTTAAAACAAATAACAAAGCAAAGCCATGTACTCTTCACCAAAATTTTACGTTCTGATGGAACGTTTAAAAGCTTTATAGACACCTTCAACTCTCCAGTCAAATACCACAATAAAGTTATTTACACGTTTTAAGCTCAATACGTAAATAATACACACCACCTTGACATTTCACTCTCATACGTTTTCCCAATATTCACAGTTTATGAAGTCACAATTCAAATCGTTACCTGGAAATTTATAGTAGATCTCTGCTTTGTGGACGATGCCATGCATTTCTTCTGTCCGTTCTGCAGGTCGTTTCTAGCTGTTACTAGAAAAACTCCATCTAAATTGAACTGCAAACGCGGCCTCCCGGATGTAACCAAATTCCAAGTTCTATTTAAAATTATTTGTTCATTAATTAGATGCTTCAAACCACGTTACTTAATGTCCCGACACGAGTTGATTATAATTATAGATAATATCTCTATTAAAATGTAATGTCGGCACACTAACCGCGTATTTAATTAAGAGACTATTACCATGTAATATAATTCAATTGATTTAGTAATACTTACAACTCGTGATACTTAGATACGTTGTTTGGAGCGATCAAAAACTTAAAGCATTTATACACTCCGAATGTAACCTCTCCATACCTGCCTAACGCGAAATCCCCTGTTAAAACCACACATTCTCGCAATTTTGCACTCAACTCCATTTTCAAATACGCGAATTTCAATTCCTCGTTATAAAATTTCAAGAATATCACGCTACACTATCCTCGTGCTTGTTTCAAATCAAACTAACATATCGACTAATCGTAGACCTAGTGACGCACTACAAATCCCTTCTATCCTATTAGTGTCTCTTACTTATGCGTTTTCTCTGTCCCTTTCTACCCTAGTCTGAGTGGTACAAAATCGATATTCTTGACCATCTGCTGTCTAAACACACGTGGACTTGCAACCTGACTCTAAATAACCCCTGTTTAGTATTCCATGCTAAAACATTTACCCGTTTCCAATATACGTAGAATCTGCATGTTTATCTACTCAAATTTATTAGAACTTGACATTTAAAAGTTTTCAGGTGTTCAATCGTAACGAACGTTTTAAATACAATTCTCCGAGCTTCGTTTCATGGTATTTTAACCTTCCTGATATATCCGTTTGTTAGCAACGTGTCTTCACCTTGGGTTTTTACAGGCTTTTATGCTTATTATATATCAATAATTGTTCCATTAAATCCAATTAAATTAATAATGAATGGCATTAGCTTCTACCATTTAATTCTTTGCAAAGCTATTAAAATTTTAATTATTATTTGTACAATTTGATTAATACCCGTTACTTAAAATAAATTGATTAATACAAATTTCGCACGTAATTTCTGTTTGTTCCTTTATACAGGGTGTTTTGAAATTGTTTTGTTTAAATTTATTTTTAACCCTTTAAAACCACTATAATATATATATATATATATATATATATATATATATATATATTATTAATAGAGAATAATAATCCACATTTGGAATGCAAGTGAATGCTTAATATATATTAATAGTTATTAAGATGAAATGAAAACCCAACTTTGTATTTAAAGTTGAATTACCATTTCAATTACTAGTTCGATTTGAAATGGTAATTCAACTTTAGAATACAAAGTTGAGTTTTCATTCATCTTAATAACTATTAATATATTAACATTCATTCATTCAAATAATTCTCTATTAATAATAATATAATTACATGTTTGTATTATTCCGAACGTTGCAAAATGGGATGATCAAGTTATTAGTACATGAATTATGTATATAACTAGATTCAATTTCCTTAAATGCAAGACGT
This sequence comes from Platerodrilus igneus, assembly GCA_036346225.1. Taxonomy (NCBI): domain Eukaryota; kingdom Metazoa; phylum Arthropoda; class Insecta; order Coleoptera; family Lycidae; genus Platerodrilus; species Platerodrilus igneus. Next base: position 5,975,607 of record JARFIW010000165.1, on the reverse strand, counting down.
AATTGAAAATCGCTAACAAGAGCCAAGCTTCAGTAGTATTAAGTATAACATCATCTAAACAATTAGGCTAGATAGCTCAATTGGTTAGAGCACTGATCCGGAAAATCAGAGGTTGCAGATTCAAGTCCTGCTGTAGCCGTTCTTTTAGTGGTTTTCAATTACTAGTTCGATTTGAAATGGTAATTCAACTTTAAATACAAAGTTGGGTTTTCATTTCATCTTAATAACTATATATATATATATATATATATGTATATATATATATATATGTATATATATATATGTATATATATATATATAATGCGGTGATAAGGGTTGTTTAAGGGTATATTTTATAGCAAAGGTCGTGCAGGAGATAGAAATCATAATAGGAAGCAGAAAACTGCATTTATTTAGGAGAAAATTGAGTAATTAGGATAGTTTGTAAATAGTAAGCAGCCAACACCTTGTAGGTAGAGTATAAGTAGTTTTAAGCGACGCAAATAGACACATCTTAGGACAAGAAGACGCATAGTTAGCATAGAAGTAAGTAATACATGCATTATGTAGATAACGAATATTTACCACCCTGTAGATAGAGTTTTAGTTAATTTAGGTAATGCGAATAACGATATTTTTTAGTAGAAGCACACGTATTTATAAGTAAGCATAATAGAAGTAATTAAACACGCATTCAAAAGAATTCAAATCAGTTATGATAATACGGAGATAAGAAATAAAGCTTAAAGAAGCATAGTGTAAGTGCGTACAAACAATTGACAATTTTGATAAGTAAATGCAATTAAAAATTGCGTAAATAAACAAGCCTATATGAAAATTGAAAGTCGAATTGCATCAGTTATTTATGTACAATATGGAAAAGCGATAATATTTCTCAAAACACCGCATGTCTGATAACGAAGCAGCTACAAGCAAATAACAATTATTTGAGAGGACGAAAATGTTACATCAGAAACTACTTTAAATCAAAAGACTTGATTGGTTAAAATTAGCGACGGGCTTGTAAGCCATGCCCACAGACGAAGTGGGATATCAAGCATATATTAACAGCGACATGATAACCAAGTCAGTTCTCAACTCAACAAAGGCCAAGGTGAATCACTCGGAATGTGAGAGTAACGCGTAATAATATTTAAAAGTAAAAATTGTTTAAGTGACAGATAGTGCGACGAAGATGAAGATTACTATTGCCAATTAAACGTAAGTAGATTTTGGGGAATTTATTTAGACTAAAATATAATAATAATAGGGCTTTAAGTTGGAGGCGAATGAAAAGGTTCTGAGTCCGGGGAATTTAAATGGCATTCTGAGGCTGGTGAGAAAAAGTAATATAGTAATTCAAATGATAGTCTAAGGCCGGTGAACATAAAATCCAAGTCTAAGTTTGGGGTGCATAAGTCTAAGTTGAATAATAATAATCCAGAGGGTGATGACAACAATTTAAATGCAATAATTCAAGCGTGTGGATAAATAAAATTTTAAATGGGTATATAATAATTATGATTTGGTGGAGTATAATTTTGATCCAAATGGATGGTATAATGCATGGAAAATTCTAGTTGATAATGGATGCGTCAATAATTTTGGTTGCGAGAAGGAAATAACAAAGAAAACAGACCAGGTTAGATTTTTTAGTTTTAAGACATTTTTTTTCTATTTGAATTTAAATATTGAATATTGAATTTGCTTAATATAAATTATTGTGACGGAGTCAACAACGAACTTGTATACGTAGAAAGTGCGTTATATGATACAGAGGTTTTGAACGTTCCAGCTTCTTTTTATAAAAACAAAAGGTTTTTTGGTGACTTTAGATTGATTGAAAAGCATATGATTTTTGAGATAAATAAGATTTACAACATTAATGGATTGAAAAGTGTATTTTAAATAATTTACAAAACCTGTACATAATATTTGTTTTCATTATATGGAATGGAATTAACTTCATTTTATAATTCAAAAATACAAGCTAGTCGAGGCCAAGCAAATGATAAAATTTATGGGAGTGTAATTTGATAATTTAAAAAGAGAGGCGGAGTTATAAGCTGAATACACCATTGATATCGAGGAAGGCGTTATCACATCAAGTTTTGTTATTGGTCGACACAAGGTCGGTCCACGATAAAATCCTGTTAGGTCCAATTAGTTCATAGCAATATTTATATGACAGCCCAACTTCGGGGCACGTTAAACCCAGTTCCAGGAAGGATATCATAGCATATTTATATGGCCGCCCAAACGATGGGGCGCGAATAATTGTGAGAGTATCATAGCAATATATATATATATATATATATATATATATATTAGGTAATTTAATTACACATGGGATTATTGTTAGTAAGATGAAATAATAGCTTAGCCTTTTTTGCAAATTCCAAATGATCATTGCAAATCGAGCTAGTATCTATAATACGTTAGTATTTATCAACTTACTTTGTGTAATTAAATTACCTAATTTATGTATATATTTAATAGTTGGTTTATAGCCGTAATTTTGAGCGCTGCTTCACGTTTATATCCGAGATAAGTCAAAAATTTGACACTGTCAGATATGATTGCTAAAATGCTAAAACGTAATTGAAAGTTAGGTTGATGTATAGTGATATATAGATGTATAGTGACGTCAGCCGCGATAGCTGAAGATACAGGCTCAAATCCTGCCTGGGACCTTATATTTTCCATGTTTCTATTGCTAGCTAGATTTGAAATGATCATTTGGGCTTTGCATAAAAGTCTAAGTTTTTATTGCATCCTATCATATTGCATTTCGCAGCAGCTGTAACAAAATAATTATTAGGTAATAACGGCATCCTAAGCTCTACATTTTGTTATATAAAAAATTATATGAACAGTAAATATTGTTCTTATTTTATAATTTATTCTCGGCCAATAACAGCTCTCGCAATAGCATATTCCGACGATTAGAGCAAAACAATTTTAATGTCCACACTGGTAGTTGTGCGACGAGTATCCTTAGAAAACTCCAAAAAGTAACTCCAGCCCCTATTTTTTCATGAAGGAAATCATCGAAACGATGACGAGAAGTAATAGCAAGTCTTACAGTTTGGCATGACGTTCCTGTTATTTTAGCTTGTCAAAGCGTGGTCTTGGAAGTTCTAATAATTCATGGTTGGGGCACAACATCTTTTTCTAATCGACATCGCTTGACTGAATATGAAAACATCACACGAATTTATTTATCTTTAACAAAATGTGTTAAGCGTTTGCTTCTAGGTATTGGAATTGCCATCTTATTAAAAGGGATGGCAAATTTCTAATTTTACACAAACGAAACTAACTTTCTTAAAAAGGAATCATCCGAGATATATGCTGTATAACTAACTTATGATGAGTCATTTTTAACTCAAAAGAATATCGAAGTCAACAAAATAAATTAAAATAGATCCAAAGAAAAAAAATTAATTCCCAAGAGCAACAGGTGGGAACAACAAAATAGAATCTAGGAATACTAATAAAATATGGCACCACTGTTTTCAATTTGAATTCGAATTGCCAACGCAATCACAATTCTGCTAATTCGGCATAAATCATAACTTACTTAGACAATAACACGGACACAACGTAAATTTAATCATTATGAAAATGTGTGTACAAAAATAATTTGAAACCATATTTTAAGTAAAAAAAAAGATTTAAAAAAACAGGGCTTCACGTATTGCTTTCAAAAAAAAATCTAGAAGTTCAATACTATAATTTTTTAAAACTTTTATGATCTAATAGCTGTAATCAAACACAATGGGGAAATGTACAAAAATGTGTTGTACAATACTGCAGCTGTATGTATTCAAACGATACAAAGTGCCTTTAAAGTACATTTTTAGATTTTTAATTGCGTGAACTGCATTGTTTGTATGACAAACAATAATAAATCGAATCGTAACTTTAGAAATCTTAGAACGAACTAACACACTTTTTCACATAACAAGACTCATTTTAATAACAGAAAGCAATTCTTTTCCATTTAAGCATGGATAGCAGGCACAATAATAATCATCAAATGAACTTGTACTTACCTCGAAAACGTATTAGTAGACAATCAAACACATAAATCGCGTTTTTCTTTAAACTATTTATTTGTTTATGAGATAACCAAAAAACTAACTGTATTTTAAAACCTATCACACTGTGTCAACAAGCGAACTGCGATCGGTAAATGGAAAACCCGGTTAACGTATGTAAATAGAACCTGTCGCAGCGCTTCAAAACACGTCTATCGTACGCGACAAGGAATGTACTTTAATTTCAAGGACTTATGAACGACGTATAAGGAGAGTTGCCTTGCTTTTTGCATACAATTATAAAAAATGTAGCATACCAATTAATAGTTTGTATTAGAAACCGAGCCACAATAAACTAAAACTTGTAACAAACATGTACATAAACCCATTGCAAAATTTCCCAAAATAAATGTTACATAATCGAATACCACATTTAAGCGCTATGCCAAAGTAAAATAGATTAAAGCATTTTTAAGTTACAGCTAAATATTTTAATAAAATCCTACGGGATGATGAATAAGCACTCGCTTAAATTGAAAAAGGAGTCGAAATCGTTAATAAAAATTCAAACGCAGGAACTGTATGTAACGAATGTTTGTGTTATCCTAAGGTTTAAAAATACACACCGTATCTAGTAAACATATCTATTTCTAGAATTTTTGTTCAAATGCGCACTGGTAGAGATTAATGAACTATTATATATACCTATACCTATTTCTTTCGTTTGCTAGCAGAGTATCCTTAATAAAAATACTTATCACAAGGAAAATTTCCTTATTTCTACTTTCTTCTCTTTTCTGGTTATATAGTGCTCGTTCTGTTTTTTTTTTTGTAAACCTCAGAATTAATTTTCTTGCACCCTCCACGCACATGCCTTTGTAGACACAATACCACCCAACCACACATAGTTTCTACTGGAAATTTTCTAAATCTTCCTTGTTATTATTTTCATCTCTATTTGTCACGTTTTAATGAAAATTTCCTGTTAACATCCATTTGACTTTCTCTGATAAAACTCTGTCTTGGAGCGTTTTGCCAAACTACCAAATAAAATATAGTATTACACTTTAGCATTATAGAGATAGCTCAATACCTTTACGAGCAGCTTTCACACGATGACTTAAGAATTGAAACAGTAGTAATTTTTCTTGTGTATTTCGTTTTTCCCGCATAACAGGAAGAGCATCTTTTTAATTAAATCTCCTTTTAAAATTAAAACAAAAAGGCTTGCACACTTTCTCTTTGAGAGCTGAGGGCTTGTTATAATGTATTCTGCTAGTCTGCTAAAAGTATTTATTATTCAGTACTGGCAAGTTCGCTTTTTGTACAGGTTACTACGATTTCCACTGTTATTTGTTTGTCTATTCAAGCGCACTGACGATTCACGAAACAAAGCTTTCAAATCAACTGCTATTAGATTAGGTGACTGAACTGTTTAACTATTTTATTATTCCTACTGCCGAATTCGCCTCTAAAAAGGAATGCCATTTATCCACGGATACACACGCATTTTCAGTGAAATATTGATGACAGTTTGTTTCAGTATTAAGAGAATCCAGTATACGGATTTCCATTAGAACTACAGTTTCCGGCGTTAAGGAGGACGTTATACTTACGTGAACTTTGCTCAGTTACATAAATACTTAATAGAATTTTCTCATCCGTTACAAATTTTGGTAAAAGCAGCTATGCAAGGAATTTTACGAACCAAATTAACCTCTATTGATTTATAGGTTTTCGAACTTATATGATAAATTGAGAGAATATGCAAACTGTATTCAGGGTGGCAATTTGAAAACGAACAATAAATCAGACATTATATATAAACCACTTTAGTAATAGCAAAAAGAAGTCAAAGTGGCATGATTTTTATTGGGGTTGTTCCGACTTTTTGCTGTTCACGAGGGTTTCGATACTGAAACAAAGAATTAAGTACATTCACAGCCGCACACTGTATGCACGCACTCACCTACCCCCTCGCATACACTCGCGCAGCACACAGTCACTCATACATACACATATGCAAAAACAGGCGTTTGAGTCAAAATAGTTAAATAGACTATAAGCAAAGTTAAAAACTAGTAGTAGCACATATATACAGATTTACATGCGAAACATACCCGATAACAATGGTAGTAAATACAATGTTGCAGCACAAACAACGTAAATTCAATGCAAAGTTCAAAAACATAATACTAAATAATGAAAAAAAAATGTATACAATAAGTTTAAAAACTAGCAACGCGGCCGCACTAGTACCTCGAGATGTGGTGAGATATAAAGGCTGCTGTAGATGGAGCCGCTGATGGTAACATGGCCGTAAAAGCACACGTACAACACGTCTGCCTTAGTGGTCCAACATTTTCCTGGAATTGCTAAGATGTGGATAGCGGCCAACGTAGAAGGTGTCGTTGAAGACGTCTTCTAAAATGCTGCTGAGTGCCGACTGTGCAACTGGCCTAATTGTTGTCCCAGCAAATATAAAACGGCCAAACTGGCGAAGCTCGGGCTAAAGAGCCCACTCTTACACTTACCCAGAAAAATCGCAAATAAATACAAAAAGAAATTATCAATAATAGGTAATATATAAATATTCTTATGTAGCCTAATAAAATAACACTCACACGCGCGTACGCACGCACGCACGCACTCCCGCACGCACGCACGCACGCACGCACACACACACATACACACACACACACACACACACAACACACACACACACACACACATTGAATTCGGCTTTAGAAGATTTTGCATACCAGATTGGATTTGTGAATCAATTATTGATTATTACGAGGGATGGTATTTCAATGAATAGCACCAGATATCAAGAAAGAAGTACGATACATATCTGTTTGGTTGAACTGGTTGATTACCTATACAGTATGGAGGTGGAAAACGAAATAACTCTTTTGTGATATGGTTGCAGCTATCAGTCGTAGTGACTGCGATCCAGATTGGGTATTTCTGTAGGCAGCAGTCGTTGATGGTTTGATGGCAGTTTTGGGGTCAGTGATAGAATCCAGGTAATTGTTGTTTCTTTTTGCATTTGTGTATAAACAGGTGTTTTGTGCATTGTGGGTATAATGTTATAAAAAAGATAAACTTGGGAAAAGTTATGGATTGAACTTTTTTTGTTGCATTATTGCACTGTATTTTTAGGTGGAAATATAGGTTTATAAATGATTTATGATATGAACAATATTTGGTATGTACAAGATGAAAGGGTATTTTTGGGGGATTGATGTGCAAAGTTTGGCACGTGTGATTAAAACTTATTATGAGCTCGTATTAAACCAGAGGTAAAATAAAGATGGTGGAGCCTTGTTACTTTCTATGATAATGTAATTGTAATTATTTGTTTGGGTACTTATTGCTTTCAAAATGTATCGTGCTATGTGTTATTTTAACAAAGAGGATGTGCACAATGTATAATTAATTAATGAACGAGGAGTTTTAGGTTGATGCTGATATTGGCGTGTTTTTACCTATGAATATGTTAATAAACGTAGGCGATTTACCGTAGCACAATTTTTTTAGTAGTTAGTTTGATTTACAGAAAAGCAGCTGAGCAGCCGTTGCATACTTTGTTACGAAGCAGAGATATTTTTAAGTTTTTGTTAGGCATATAAGCAGCATTAAAAGTTTGTAGCATTTTAGTAATTTAGAGACTGCATTTTTCGTAGCAAAATGACGCCCGAAGGTGGGGCTCGAATTAGCATGAGAGTATAGAAACCGCAAATGTATATATATATATATATATATATAATGTCAAAAATAACGACCTTTAATTTATATTCAAATGAGTTAGATAACGGGTTTATAGATTTTAATTAAAGTCGAAAGCTTGGTTAAAGACAAAGAGTTTTAATCTATAAAGAAACATAGACCTATAAACCCGTTATCTAACTCATTTATATATGTATATATATATATATATATATATATATATATATATATATAGTGTATACGATGTATAAATAAACACAAACTTTACGAAGAATCGAAAGAAAGTTATTAATTATGCAAAGCAAGCTAGTAATTTACATAGCCATAAATGAAAGAATTTGTTTGTTTCATAAAGGGAATAAACATTCATCGACTAGTTTCGATCTCACTGGATCTCATCAGGATGAAGTAGTTTATAACCCTTATGAAACAACCAAAAACAATAAGCAGAAATAACTTCGAGAGAACTTCTATATGATGGCAAGAGTAATAAAGCAAGAACGCCATTAGGTAAGTAATCGTTAGTATTAAACTAGTCAAATACAGAAGTAAATTTACTAGCTTGCTTTGTATAATTAATAACTTTCTTTCGATTTCTTACACTTACCCAGAAAAATCGCAAATAAATACAAAAAGAAATTATCAATAATAGGTAATATATAAATATTCTTATGTAGCCTAATAAAATTACACACACACGCGCGTACGCACGCACGCACGCACTCCCGCACGCACGCACGCACGCACACACACACATATACACACACACACACACACACATTGAATTCGGCCTTAGAAGATTCTGCATACCAGATTGGATTTGTGAATCAATTATTGATTATTACGAGGGATGGTATTCCAATGAATAGCACTAGATATCAAGAAAGAAGTACGATACATATCTGTGTGATGAACTGGAATCGCTAGTAAATCACTTCCTCTAGTGTTGTATAGTCTCTGGGATAGCTCTTGAAACTTAGAAGCTAAGTAAAAAGGACCATTTCCAGTAAAAAGTTTAAATAATAATGTTGCTTGATGAAGCTTTCTACGGTTGATTAATTTTAACCAGGACAGGTTTCTGTAAATTGGTGAAACGTGATCGCGACGTTTAGAGTTAAATATGAACCGAATACAGCTATTCTGCATTCTTTGTAGACGATCACTGCACTCCGTAGATAGGTCATGAAAAACAATATCAGCGTAATCAAAAATTGACTGTATAAGCGCCTGCACAGGCTTTACTTTTAGTTGAATTAATAAAAAAACACCGTAATTTTTTAAGACTGTGCAGTGAATAGAATATTTTCTTACAGGTTGTCTTTGTCTGCGCCCTCCATGACAATGTAGAGACGATGACCAAACACAGATTTTTACAAGTGTGTGAGAGCAAATAACAGAGTCATCTAATTTCAGTGCCGGGAGGAATTGGATGTCCACTTTCTTCAATTGTTTTGAAGTTTCAATTAGCATTGCTTAGCACTTAAGAAAATTTATTCTAAGCATATAATTATCACCCCATGTTCTAATACTTAACAGGTCTAGGTTTACGAGGTCGAAGGCTCTTGTAGCGTCTTTAGCATGGAAACGATAATAAATTTGGATGTCATCAGTGTAACAATTTACAATTTTGTAGCGCGCTAAACACGTGTTGAATATATAAACATAACAAAATTTGTTCAAGCACGCTCTCTTGATGTACATCAGATTGCAACATTAACCATTCAAATGAGGTGTCGTCTTCGTTATTAATAACCAGCTGCTTTAGCCCAGTTAAGTATGATTTAAACCAACCTAAGGCATTTGAGGAGAAGTTGTTTAACTTTTCTAACTTGGAGAGTAGTATATCAAAATTTACTTCATTAAAAGCTGAACTAAAATCCAAAAGAACTATAATAGTGACTAGACCATTGTCCACTGCTTCTTTTGTGTCATTAATCATGTGCTGTAAGGCTGTAGTAGTACTGTGGTTACTCAGAAAGCCCGATTGATGTTCGTCGAAAAGATTATTCATATGCAAATATTCATTCAGTTGGTCTAGTGCAATGTATTCTAATAATTTTGAAAGTGTAGGCAAGATGCTGATTGGACAATAATCTGACGGTGATTTGAGGGAAGAAATTTTTGGCATAAGACGAACACATGTAAACTTCCATTGTTCTGGAAAAAGCAGGTTTGAAAAGATGTATTAAATATTGATATTAGGTAATTTAGCGCCGAAGATGATATGTGAAGACACGTAGAGACAGATATTTTGTTAAAATCAACAGCACGTGATTTGATCCGTTGCACTGCTTTAAGGACAGTGTCAATAGTGACAGCGTTAAGGAAAAACTTGGGATAGTCTAAGGGTCTGAGAGACAAAAATGTTATTAGCGGTAGTTTGGACAGCAACAGGATTGGACGGAGTTCCAGAGGCAAAATGAATATTTAGGGAGTTTAAACACAAAGTGGTTGTAAAGGAGCGAAGCTTTTAACAACACCAAGTAATTTTAGTTCGCGCCATGTTCTAGACGAGTATAAGTTTAAAGACAAAGAATACAAGTAACGCAGTTTGGAGTTTCGTATCAGTTGCTTGGTTTTGTTTCGAATATCTTCAAGTATGCGGCTGTTTGGTAGAATGGGCTACTCCTACGTGATTCTGACTAAATTAACATTGTTCCGTTGGCGGTAACTAATCTTTTTCATGAGCAATAAGAATCGACTTTACCGTAGGTTATGAGTTTATTTCAGAAATAAACTCCACCTTAAAATTAAATTTTGAAGTTATTTCCACTGATCATATATAACATAATGGAAAGGGCTAGAAATGCCACTTTCATTTCACTAATAAGTTCTAACATATAACGTTCATTAAATTACAAAATAACAAGCATAATTACTTGCGCTGCATTGTCAACAAGTTTATAGAATTTCTGAACTGCAAAACCATTATTTGCTGTAACACGTGCTCATAGAAGGTTTCAAAGTAACCAGGAGTTTCCTACACGGTGAATGAGTAAAATGCATAAGATAAATCTTAAATAGAGTTCATGCCGGAGATTCATAATTTACCACGATGTACAACAACTTACACTTTTAAATATTTACAATTTTTATTTACACTTAAATTAAGAATTGTAAATATTTAAAAGTGTAGGTTGTTATAAATCGTGGTAAATTATGAATCTCCGGCATGAACTCTATTTAAGATTTATCTTATGCATTTTACTCATTCACCGTGTAGGAAACTCCTGGTTACTTTGACATCTTCTATGAGCACTTAAATGGATCGGTGTAACCACATGTTACAATCTATCGTAGCTGATCAAAAACAACATCATAATCTATCTTTTATTCTGAGGAAGAACGCATGTTTAGTATCCCTCCGTTTACTCAAAGACTGATTTGATCCAAACCATACCATTCAATTTTTATATATAATAGCTGATGAAAATAAACACATTGCCGCGGATGGGGAATACAATAGCCCTCCTGGAAGCAAAGTTGGCACTTACAGGTATCTTAAAATGGCGAGTTAGGAAGACCTCTACGTCATTCCTTTTTATCCGTTTATATGTAGGGCTGGGTCGGCGTATCAATACGACCCCCGTATCGACCCCCCGATACAGCGAAAAATAAATATCGATATATCGATTCGTATCGATATGTATCGATAAGTATCAATATGTATCAATTCGCATCGATAGGTAGCGATACGCATCGATACGTATCGATACGCCACGATACGTATCGATACGTATCGATACATATCGATATTCGATATAGAATATGTATCGATATTTGATACGCAAAATCCCGTATCGCCCACCCCTATATATATATATATATATATATATATATATATATATATATATACTTATGTCACAAATATTAAAGTTGAAACTTTAATTATTTTGATAACAAACAATCTTAAGTGAAAGATCGAATTGTCAGTAAATACATTATTTTTAAACGATCTTGTGATTTTATTCCCAAAGAAAGAGTAGATAAATTATCGATGCGTATCGATTCGTACCGATACGTATCGCTACGTCTTGATATGTATACTCAATCTACACATCTAAACGTTCCGATACGAATCGCTATATATATATATATATATATATATATATATATATATATATAAAGACAGGTTATTTGCAGTCCGCAATAAGAAATATATATATATATATATATATATATATATATATATATACAGGGTGAGTTTTAGTGTGGCAACGGTCGATAACTCCGTTATTATAAAAGCTACGTAAACCAAATTTGGAGCATATTAGGCATGCCTAAAGTGCACATTTAAAAATATTTGGAAGCATACAGGGTGTTTCATAATTCCAGGGCATATTAAACTTATATTTTTAAATGGAACACCCTATATATTATTACATTTTGAGAAGCCCATAAAAGAGCTTTAATTTGATATGAAATTGTATCTGTCTATTGCTTTTAGTTTTGAGATATTCAACTGTTTTAGAAAAAATGACCCCAATTGGATACATTGCCACTGCACTAATACACAACTTATGTTAATTTTCAAGATGCAGAAAATTTTACCATATACCATAGTATATTTCTAAATATCCCTTTTTTGAAATTTCTTCCCAGTATACAGGGTGTGTCAGGTTTCGCAAAATGCAATTTTTAAATTTTTTTTTAAATGGCACTCTACCAATTTTATTGCTACAATGGATAGTTCATTAAGTGTCCTTTCATTTTTGTTAAGCATTCCCTATACCTAAATCCATTACTTTCCGAGATATTTTTGATTTTCTTCAAATTTTTTGAATGTTTTTAATTTACATAACTAAAAATTAACTTACTATTGGAGAATATTATAAAACAATCAATACATGTTAATTAACAATCAACTACACTTATCCAATAACAATTTTCACTAAAGATATAACAACCCACAATAATACGCTATCAACAGAATTCTGCCAGATCAACAATATGAATTTAAAGAAAATGTTCAAACAGGAAATCATGCAGGCTTTGAAAAAAATAACAATTACAATCAAAATGTCATTTAGGTTTATTAATTGTAGTGTGTTGTCATTTAACACATTATCAGTTCTGTTTTAAGTGCAATCTTTGAAGGAGTTTCCAAAAGGAATTTTACCGTGGAAGAACAAATCGACATGATTTGGGTATTGAGAGCAAGTTTAAAAAATTTCCTACTTGCATCAAGAATATACCAAGAGAGATATCCTGTTAAATGACAACACACTACAATTAATAAACCTAAATGACACTTTACATGTAATAGTTATTTTTTTCAAAGCCTGCCTGATTTCCTGTTTGAACATTTTCTATAAAATGCATATTGTTGATCTGGCAGAATTTTGTTGATAGCGTATTATCGTAGGTTGTTATATCTTTAGTGAAAATTGTTATTGGATAACTGTAGTTGATTGTTAATCAAAATGTATTAATTGTTTTATAATATTCTCCAATAGTAAGTTATTTTTAGTTATGTAAATTAAAAACATTCATAAAATTTGAAGAAAATCAAAAATATCTCAGAAAGTAATGGATTTAGGTATAGGGAATGCTTAACAAAAATGAAAGTACACTTAATAAACTATCCATTGTAGTGATAAAATTAGTAGGGTGCCATTTAAAAAAAATTTTAAAAATTGCATTTTGCGAAACCTGACACCCTGTATACTGGGAAGAAATTTCAAAAAAGTGATATTTACAAATATACTATGGTATATGGTAAAATTTTCTGGATCTTGAAAATTAACATAAGTTGTGTATTAGTGCAGTGACAATGTATCCAATTGGGGTCATTTTTTCTAAAAACAGTTGAATATCTCAAAAACTAAAAGAAATAGACAGATACAATTTAATATCAAATTAAAGCTCTTTTTATGGGCTTTTCAAAAATGTAATAATATATAGGGTGTTCCATTTAAGAAAATATAAGTTTAATATGCCCTGGAATTATGAAACACCCTGTATGCTTCCAAATATTTTTAAAATATGCACTTTAGGCATGCCTAATATGCCTCCAAATTTGGTTTACGTAGCTTTTATAATAACGGAGTTATCGACCGTTGCACTAAAACTACCCTATATATATATATATATATATTATACTCAAATTTAGACCAGGGTAGAAAATTAATTAATCACATTAAATAATTTTAATCACCGTGTAGAAGGAAGCTTTGGGAAAAGGTACGCGTTATTAAAACCGTGAGGCACAAAAATTCATTCGTTTCATTAAAAATAAGGGATTTAAATTATTTACTAGACGCTTTCTATAAAAAGAAGCAGAATTAAAATGCTCAAAAGTAACCGGTATTAAACAAAATGTACAAATAATAATTAATATTTAATTAGGATTCACTAAAAATTAAAGGGTAGAAGTCAATGCCATTCATTATTATTTTAATTGGAGTTAATTGAACGGTTATTAAGGTATAATCTAATAACTATGAATTTCGGACGCCCGTCTTTGTGTTAAAGTTGAGAGGCGCAAATCGATCGCTTATTGGGATTTGCGTCCGAGGGTTTCTGAGTTGGGGGCGCGGACGGGTGGTGGTTAGGTGGAGAATTTTTGCGTGCTTAGGATAGGCCTGTTTTTATGGCGGAAAACCGATAACTTGCGGAGAAATAAGGATTTTCCGGGAAAAGATTAATTTGAGGCGACGTATTCGTTAACGTGTTAAAAAAGCTTGGATCCCTCAAAAAATTCCGATCTAAAAACCGAACGGGCCGTGCGACGAGGTCGGCAACTATTTCGTTAGCGTTGGTACGAGAGAGTAGAAAGATCGAGTTGGTTTCTAAAATTCGTATTCGGGCGTTACAAAATATCTAATATATACCAAACAACGCTATTCGTATTCTAAAACCTGAATTATATACGGTTTGCAAGCAGGAACTATAGTATTTTCTTAAAACAGGTATTACAATTTGTATAATTACGTCGAGAAACGTCAAACACACGTACCGAAAGCCGCCGAAAGCGAACGAATACGTACCTTCAAAATCTATGATTACACATTTCTTTTAAAATTTCTCAAAATTAAATTTATAATTCCTCTAATATCATTTAAGAGTACCGACAATTGACTACTATTATACGAAAACATCGTTTTTTAATATACACCAGCTATTTATTTGAAAAATGATTACTTTTTACATTTGACGTTTATATACGGAATAGCCCGAACAATTACACTACACCGTGATTTATTCCTAAGATGATGTATTTCTTATGTGACATTAGGCATAGCAAGTATACAACCGACGCGATTTCAATAAACATCTCCTCTACAGCGCAAGCCCAACGTCTCTGATTACGAATCTTAATTCCGCTGGTTCAATGCCCAGTGAAATTCATTTTTTTAATTTAATTTTATGATGCTTTTAAAACATGCAATAGCATTTATTTAACAATATGCATTAAATAAACCAACGCTTTTTTTTTCATATGCTTCAGTGAGATCTACAATCTAAAATTTGTGAATTATATTTAGTCAAGAGCCATTTCCAACCTTTACTTTTCAGATATTGTCCGACTTGCAGAAACGTATTCGCTTATATGTGTATAAACACTAAAAACACTTTGATGTTTTACGATCTAAAAACCCAAACGCACAAAGCTAAAACCGGTACATTTGCGTTGATGAACAGACGATTGAGTTGGTTTCTAAAATTGATATACAATCCTTAACATATTTCTAATGTGTCCCAAAAAATATTGCATCTGCCATAAATTCTACATCTTTATTTAAAACTTTTACTGCGATTTGTTTAATTTATTTGAGAAATGTCAAAAGCAGGTTACGTGCCACGATAATGGCACTCTATAGACGATTATGTTGGCGCATTTTAGTATTAACACTATCCGAATAGATGGCGCTCACAATTTCGACTGCAATTATGATTGTCATTTATTTCACATTAATTTGACGTATAGAATTATTGTTTATCTAACCGTAGCGCTATTCAAAGATTGTTTAATTTGATTTGCTGCATTTCCAAAAATTTATTATGAATTGTGATATTAATAATCGACTTCTAGAATACATCTAGGTATGTGATTAAAAAATACAATTACTTTTACTTAGGATTACATTACTATTCTTTTATAGGTACTTATTTCACCTTCAATGTTGTTATTACATACCTACCGATATTGCATGGGCAAATAATTTATTGTAAAACTGAAACTTAAGAGAAACTGATATCTTAAAGTTAGAGCTTGGTGTTTCTTTATACATTACTGTATTTAGAGGAGATTAATATTTATTAGTTTTTGTAACAAATAGTGAAATAATGGGTTACATATTTTTATCCGAATCGTGGATTATGGATTATGAATTATGGATGCTTTCACTACTATGTGAGAGGTTGTGAAAATGCCACTAGGCATAGATTTTCAAATCCTTATAAGAATAAAATTACGTTTCCATGATTATTTTTTTAATTTGTATGCCAATGGCCCGTGTTTTGTTGTATTTGTCAATTGTACCTGAAATCAGTTTTCTTCTTCCTGTAATATGCAATAAGCCAATAATATATTTTGGTAAAATTTTTATTTCATTTCTTAAAATGCATGTATGATGTGCAAACTTATATTTTCAGTTTTATTAATTTGACTTATGTACATACATAATATATGTATGTAATTCATATTAGTGAAATATGGAAATATAAATTTTGCATCTATAATCTTACAAATACATTTGCAATGCATTCTTATATGTAAACCGTAGCACGGTTTTAAACCTTTTAAATATAGTGTAGATGCTAACCAAACCTATAATTGCATAGGAAGTATTAACACTATCCGCCAAAATGGCGGACAAAGACGGCAACATCTTATAAACAGGAAGTGGCGCATATATACTAACTCATCTGACCTGTTACGAACAAAGGCCTAGAAGCACGAGTACACACTATCTGAAACTCTGTTAACACAGTTAATTTACAAATTTCCAAAAATTAAATCTAAATTACTTCATCATTCTTTATAGTACTTATAATTATTAATTCAGATTATAAAAAAGTATCATCTCTTGAGTCTTCGACTACTACACGTATACAACCAAAAGATTTTCTACAAAATAAAGTTGGATAACGTGTGGCTAACACCTCCGTCTACCCGCACTTTGTATATACTTTTTTAGTTTTTTGTTTTTATACCTTAAGGTAGTATTAAGGTTAAAATTGAGTTCAAAATAGGTTTTTCCACTGCTTTTCCTATTGTACAACACACAACAATGGTATAAAAAACTAATAAAATAGAAGAAATCGTTAATTACTTTAAACAGTTAGGTAAATATTTTACTACATTTACAGAATATTGCCATTTACATTACTTTAAGTTAGACATCGCATCGTAGGTACTATTAAGGAAATCAATTGTTATTATTGTTAGTATTCAGCAAAATTGTATGAAAAAGTTAAAAATAGATTATCTTTCCTTTCTTCCATCTACCATACGCAACCTTGGTAGTTCAATGCCCAATTATATTAATTTCTTCCTTGTTTTTTGTTGATTTTTTTGGACATCCACAAGCGTCTAATATGCGTAAAAAAGCCAAACAAAATTTATAACCCCTATAAAATGGTATACAATAAGTTAACTATTCCTTATTTACATTAACATTAATTGAAAACTTTAACATTTCAAGCGTTTTGGTTTTAATTTCTTCTATATTTCATTTATTTTAAATACAGACGTAGTAAACGTCCTGCATTCCTTTGATATTTGTTTATTTAAGATCCACTTATGACACTTTTCTTTTAGCAAACATCACAAATCAAGAATACAAACAATTGAAAAAATTCATACGTATTTTCAACTTCAGTATTCATAATCATAAATACAAATAGTTTTTTTTTATATTGCAAATTCATTAACGTCCAAAGGAAAATATACTCCAACAAAATTTATAAACGTTTTACGACCGTCTACAATAAGTTGATTATTCCTTATTTACATTAACAGCAATTAACAACTTTGTCTTGCGAGCATACCTAATACGTAGTAATCAGGCAGCATGATGTACAGAAAAGGTAGAACCAAGCGGTTGTCTACGTTAACTAGAAGTCTTTATAAAATATCAAATATGTGCTGAAACACAAAGCTTCCGAGCGTAAAACCTAAATTCAATACCGCTTACGTATACGAATTACACTCATTTCTGAATTTAAATTGAGAAATGTTAAACGCATATTGCGGCATAGAAAAAACCTCTTTTTATCTAAATCACTAACGGCAAAATTGATTGCATACACTTCAGGTGAGGGTTATCTTTAACATAAGATGCTATTTGCAAACACGTAATTACAAATGTACTCATGTGTAACATTGGCAACAATTAATAACTATTGCTTAATTTTGATTGGTTTGCATGTATCGATTTTTATTTGGTCGATCGACTCCCTGAAATGATTTCGACAAACTCTACTAGGGCGAACTTATCATGGCCCGATCGCCTCCCCGAAGTGATTTTGACAAAGACTTCTAGGACGAAGTGATCTTGACCCTAATCAACTCCCCGAAGTGACTTCGACAGTCTACTAGGGCAAAGTGATCTTGGTCCTATCGGCTCCCGCAGTGATTTCGACAGTCTACTAGGGCAAAGTGGTCTTAATCCGATCGACTTCCCAAAGTGATTTCGACAGTATACTATGGCGAAGCGATCTTGATCCGATCGACTCCACTAACTGATTTTTACAAAGTCTTCTATGACAAAATAATCTTGATCCAATTGACTCCCCCAAGGTGCTTTCAACAAGTCACTAGGGACGAAGTGGTCTTGATCCGATCGATTCTCCAAAATCATTTCGACAAGGTCACTAGAGCGAAGTGGTCTTGATCCGATCGACTCCCCCACATGATTTCAACAAAGTCCACTTGGACGAAGTGATCTTGATCCGATCGCCTCCCGGAAGTGATTTCGACAAAGTTTACTAGGGCGAAGTCATCTTCATCCGATTGACTCTCCGAAGTGATTTCGACAAAGACTACTAGGGCGAACTGATTTTAATCCGATTGGCTCCTCCGAAGTGTTTCGACAAAGACTACTAGGGCGAAGTGGTCTTGATCCGATCGACTCCCTGTAGTGATTTCGTCAAAGACTACTAGAATGGAGTGGTCTTGATCCGATCGACTCCCCGAAGTGATTTCGACAAAGACTACTAGGCCACAGTGATATTGATCAGATCAACTCCCCGGAGTGATTTCGACAAAGACTACTAGAGCGAAATGGTCTTGATCCGGTCGACTTCCCGAAGTGATTTCGACAAAGTCTACTAGAGCGAAGTGATCTTGATCTCATCTACTCATGAAGTGATTTCGACAAGTTTACTGCAGCGAAATGATCTTGGCCCAATCGACTCCCCCAAAGAGTTTTTAACAGAGTATACTAGAGCGAAGTGGTCTTGATCCGATCGTTCCACGAGGTGATTTCGACAAAGTCTACTAGGGCATCTTGATCCTATCGTCTCCCTGAAGTGATTTCAACAAAGTCTACTAAGGCGAAGTGATCTTGATCCGATCAACTCTATGAGGTGATTTCGACAAAGTCTACTTGAGCAAAATGATCTTGATTCGATCGACTCCCGGTGTGATTTCGGCAAAGTCTACTTGAACGAGGTGATCTTGAACCGGTTGACTCCCAGAAGTGATTTCGACAAAGTCTACTAGGGTGGGGTGTAGAGAGCGCGAGGTGTAGAAAAGGCGAAGCGTATAGACGACGGGTCGTAGAGAGGGCGGGGCGTACAGAGAGCGGGCGTACATAGAACGGGTTGCAGAGAGGTCGGGGCGTAGATAGGACTGGGCGTAAATAGGGCGGGACGTAAATAGGGCGGGGCGTAGAAAGTGCGAAGCGTAGAGACTGCGAAGCGTAGAGAGTGCGTGGCGTAGACAGGGTGAAGCGCAGCGAGGGCGGGGCGTACAGAGGTTGGGGCGTACAGAGGGCGGGACGTAGAGAGGACGGGGCGTAGAGAGGGCGGGGCCTAGAGAGGGCGGGGCGTAGAGAGGGCGGGGCGTAGAGAGGGCGGGGCGTAGAGAGGGTGGGGCGTAGAGAGGGCGGTGGGCAAAAATGGTAGAGAGTAAAGATGGTGGGGCGTAAAGAGAGTGGCCCACAAAGCGAGTAGAGGCGTTCAAAGTAGTCCCGTAGGGACTACAAACCGCTTCTAGTCTAATAACTATAAGTTTTGTATGCCCGTCTTTGTCTTAAAGTTGAGAGGCGCGAATCGATCGCTTATTGGGATTTGCGTCCGAGGGTTTCGGAGTTGTGGGCGCGGACGGGTGGTGGTTAGGTGGAGAATTTTTGCGTGCTTAGGATAGGCCGGTTTTTATGGCGGAAAACCGATAACTTGCGGAGAAATAAGGATTTTCCGGGAAAAGATTAATTTGAAGCGACGTATTCGTTAACGTGTTAAAAAAGCTTGGATCCCTCAAAAAATTCCGATCTAAAAACCGAACCAGTCGTGCGACGAGGTCGGAAACTGTTCCGCTGACGTTAGTACGAGAGAGAAGAAAGATCGAGTTGGTTTGTAAAATTCGTATTCGGGCGTTAAAAAATTTCTAATTTATGCCAAACAACGCTATTCGTATTCTAAAACCTCAATTATTAACAAGTTTGCAAGCTGATAGTGTAGTATTTTCTTAAAACGGGTATTAAAAGTTGTATAATTTATTTCATAAACGTCAAAACCAGGTTCCGAAATCCGGCGGAAGCGAACGAATATGTACCTTCAAAATCTATGATTACACATTTCTTTTAAAATTTCTCAAAATTAAATTTATAATTCGTCTAATATCATTTAAAAGTACCGATAATTGACTACAATTATACGAAAACATCGCTTTTTAATATACACCAATTATTTATTTGAAAAATAAATACTTTTTACATTTGACGTTTATATACGGAGTCGCCCGAACAATTACAATAGACCGTGATTTATTCCTAAGACGATGTATTTCTTATGTGACATTTGGCATAGCAAGTATACAACCAACGCGATTTCAATAAACATCTCCTCGACAGCGCAAGCACAACGTCTCTGGTTACGAATCTTAACTCCGCTGGTTCAATGCCCAATAAAATTCATTTTTTTAATTTAATTTTATGATGCTTTTTAAAACATGCAATAACATTTATTTAACAATAAACCAACACTTTTTTTCATATGCTTCAGTGCGATCTACAATCTATAATTTGTGATTTACATTTACTCAAGTACCATTTCCAACCTTTACTTTTCAGATATTGTCCAACTTGCAGAAACGTATTCGCTTATATATGCGTATAAAAAACCTTTGATATTTTACGACCTAAAAACCCAAACGCACGCAGCTGAAACCGGTACATTTGCGTTGATGAACAGACGATTGAGTTGGTTTCAAAAATTGGTATACAATCCTTAACATATTTCTAATGTGTACCAAAAAATATTGCATCTACCATAAATTCTACATCTTTATTTAAAACTTTTGCTGCGGTTTGTGTAATTTATTTGAGAAATGTCAAAAGCAGATTATGTACCACGGTGGTGGCACTCTATAGACGATTACGTTGGCGCATTTTAGTATTAACACTATCCCAATAGATAGCGCCCACAATTTCGACTGCAATTATGATTGTCATTTATTTGACGTTTAGAATTATTGTTTATCTAACCGTAGCGCTATTCAGAGATTGTTTAATTTGATTTGCTGCATTTCCAAAAATTTATTATGAATTGTGATATTAATATTCGACTTCTTCAATATATCCACGTATGTGATTAAAAAAAACCATTAGTTTTACTTAAGATTACATTACAATTCGTTTTATAGGTACTTATTTCACCGTCAATGTTGTTATTACATACGTACCGATATTGCATGGGCAAATAATTTATTGTAAAACTGAAACTTACGAGAAACTGATATCTTAAAGTTAGAGCTTGGTGTTTGTTTGTACATTACTGTATTTGGAGGAGATTCATATTTATTAGTTTTTGTAACAAATGGTAAAATAATGGGTTACATATTTTTATCCGAATTGTGGATTATGGATGCTTTCCCTACTATGTGAGAGGTTGCAGTAATAAGAATGCCACTAGGCATAGATTTTCAAATCCTTATAAGAATAAAATTAGGTTTCCATGATTATTTTTTTAATTTGTATGCCAATGGTCCGCGTTTTGTTGTATTTCTCAATTGTACCAGAAATCAGTTTTCTTCTTCCTGTAATATGCAATAAGCCAATAATATATTTTGGTAAAATGTTTATTTCATTTCATAAAATGCATGTATGATGTACAAACTTATATTTTCAGTTTTATTAATTTGACTTATGTACATACATAATGTATGTATGTAATTCATTTGAGTGAAATATGGAAATATAAATTTTTGCATCTATAACCTTTCAAATACATTTGCAATGCATTCTTCGATGTAAATCATAGCAGGGTTTTAACCTTTTAAATATAGTGAAGATGCTAACCAAACCTATAATTTCATAGGAAGTGTTAACACTATCCTCCAAAATGTCGGACAAAGACGGCAACAGCTTATAAACAGGAAGTGGCGCATATATACTAACTCATCTAACCTATGTTACGACCTTGAAGCACGAGTACGCACTATCTGAAACTCTGTTAACACAGTTAATTTGCAAATTTCGCTTCTAAATTACATAATAATTCTTTATAGTACTGATAATTATTAATTCTGATTATAAAAAAGTATCACACATTAATACACGCGGTCTATTTTAAACACAAAAAGTTAAAAATTTTATTTGTCGTTTATTACCGAATACATCTGAAAAATTTCAAGTCTACGTAAATAATTTAGAAAACGCTATAAATCTTTTGAGGCTTCGACTATTACACGTATACAAGCAAAAAATTTTCTACAAAATAAGGTTCGATAGCGTAAGGCTAACACCTCCGTCTACCCGCACTTTGTATATAGTTTTTAGTTTTTACTGTATATAGTTTAAGGTAGTATTAAGGTTAAAATTGAGTTCAAAATAGGTTTTTTCACTGCTTTTCCTATTGTACAACACACAACAATGGTATAAAAAGCAAATAAAATAGAAAAAATCGTTAATTACTTTAAACAGTTAGGTAAATATTTTAGTACAGTTACCGAATATTGTCATTTACATTACTTGAAGCTAAACGTCGCATCGTAGGTACTATTAAGGGACTGATCTTGATCCTGATCAACTCCCCCGAAGTGACTTCGACAGTCTACTAGCGCAAAGTCATCTTGATCCTATCGGCTCCCGCAGTGATTTCGACAGTCTACTAGGACACAAAGGTCTTAATCCGATCGACTTCCCAAAATGATTTCAACAGTATACTATGGCGAAGCGATCTTGATCCAATCGACTACCACTAACTGATTTTATAAAGTCTTCTATGACAAAGTGATCTTGATCCAATCGACTCCTCAGAGGTGCTTTCGACAAGTCACTAGGACGAAGTGATCTTGATCCGATTGATTCTCCGGAATCATTTCGACAAAATCACTAGAGCGAAGTGGTCTTGATCCGATCGACTCCCCAAGTTATTTCAACAAAGTCTACTACGACGAAGTGATCTTGATCCATTCGACTCCTGGAAGTGATTTCGACAAAGTCTACTAAGGCGAAGTTGTCTTTATCCGATCGACTCTCCGAAGTGATTTCGACAAAGACTGCTAGGGCGAACTGGTCTTGATCCGATTGGCTCCTCCGAAATGTTTCGACAAAGGCTACTAGGGCGAAGTGGTCTTGATCCGATCGACTCCCTGAAGTGATTTCGTCAAAGACTACTAGAATGGAGTGGTCTTGATCCGATCGACTCCCCGAAGTGATTTCGACAAAGACTACTAAGGCGAAGTGATCTTATTTCGATCGACTCCCCGAAGTGAATTTGCCAAAGACTACTAGGCCAAAGTGATCTTGATCCGATCGACTCCCCGAAGTGATTTCGACAAAGACTACTAAGTCAAAGTGATCTGGATCCGATCGACTCTCCTAAGTGATTTCGACAAAGACTACTAGGGCGAAGTGGTCTTGATCGGATCGACTCCCTGAAGTGATTTGGACAAAAACTACTAGAACGGAGTGGTCTTGATCCGATCAGCTCTACGAAATGATTTCAACAAAGTCTACTGGGGCGAAATGATCTTGGTCCGGTCGACTCCCCAAAGTGATTTCGATAAAGTCTACTAGGGCGAAGTGCTCTTGATACGGTCGACTCCTTGAATTGATTTCGACAAAGTCTACTAGGGCAAAATGGTCTTCATCCGATCGACTCCCCGAAGCAATTTCGACAAAGTCTACTAACACAAAGTGTTCTTGATCCGGTCGGCTCCCCGAAGTGATTTCGACAAAATCTACTAGAGCGAAGTGGTCTTGATCCGGTCGACTTCCCGAAGTGATTTCGACAAAGTCTACTAAAGCGAAGTGATCTGATCTACTCATGAAATGATTTCGACAAGTTTACTACAGCGAAATGATCTTGGCCCGATTGACTCCCCAAAGAGTTTTTGACAAAGTATACTAGAGCGAAGTGGTCTTGATTCGATCGTTCCACGAGGTGATTTCGACAAAGTCTACTAGAGCATCTTCATCCTATCGTCTCCCTGAAGTGATTTCAACAAAGTCTACTAGGGCGAAGTGATCTTGATCCGATCAACTCCATGAGGTGATTTCGACAAAGTCTACTAGAGCAAAATTATCTTGATTCGATCGACTCCCGGTGTGATTTCGGCAAAGTCTACTTGAGCGAGGTGATCTTGATCCGGTCGACTTCCAGAAGTGATTTCGACAAAGTCTGCTAGGGTGGGGTGTAGAGAGCGCGAGGTGTAGAAAAGGCGTGGCGTAGAGACGACGGGTCGTAGAGAGGGCGGGGCGTACAGAGAGCGGGCGTACATAGAACGGGTTGTAGAAAGGTCGGGGCGTAGATAGGACGGAGCGTAAATAGGGCGGGGCGTAGATAGGACGGGGCGTAGAGAGTGCGAAGCGTAGAGAGTGCGTGGCGTAGACAGGGTAGAGCGTAGAGAGGGCAAGGCGTAGAGAGGGCGGTGCGTAGAGGGTGCAGGGTGTAGAGGGTGCGAAGCGTAGAGAGCGGGGCGTAGAGAGAGCGGGGCGTAGAGAGAGCGGGGCGTAGAGAGGGCGGTGCGCAAAAATGGTAGGGAGTAAAGATGGTGGGGCGTAAAGAGAGTGGCCCACAAAGCGAGTAGAGGCGTTCAAAGTAGTCCCGTAGGGACTACAAACCGCTTCTAGTAAGCATAAAAGCCTGTGGAAAGTCCAAAGTTGATAAACAAATCGCTAATAGGAAGGTTAAAATAAGTGGAATATCCCAAATCGTAGAAGTGTTATTTAGAAGTATTACGATTGAACACCTGCGTATTTTAAAAGTCACGTTCTGCTTAAATTTTGTAGATAACAAATGGTTACAGAGAATGTTGGAGAAACCGTCGCTTAATGTTTACGGGAAATGCTAAAAAGGTGGGTTGTTTAATAGTCCACGTAGACTGAAATAACTGATAGTAAAGAGTATCGATTTGTACCACTCAGAACAGGGTAGATAGAGACTGATAATATGCGCAAGACAGAGACCCAGATAGTAAAAGGCGTGATTTGAGCAACGTCACGAGAGCTACGGTTGGTTGTAATCAGAGGAAGATATGAGAGGTGTAAACGTAACGATTTTGATACAAAATTAATTAGGTATTCTCGGACGTGGTTGCGTGCCGTGTGGAAAATTTCTCAGATTTCAATTGGCGCGTGTGCAAATTTAATAAGAATCGCTGTTCCCGACCGTCGAAAGGGAACATAGTATGCGAAATTCTGGAAATTGTCCGTTTGCGGGACGAAACCGACATACGGGCGGGCTATTATATAAACCCGGACTTTAAACAGTTTTGCTCTCTTAGATTTTTGATTATTCGATGCTTTAAACAGTGCTTTTCTCTTAGATTTTCGATTTTGATTAAATACTTTAAACAGTTTGCTCTTATATTGTTGGTGATTATTGAATACTTTAAAACAGTTTGCTATTTACGTGCTACAAGTCTAGTTATATTTGCGAGTATTACTGTACTAAGTATCCAAATTTGTAACGATAAATGAATAAACAAAAGTAAGCAGTTTTGGGGTATAGCGTGAAAGAAGTATGAATTTCTTTGCTATTTTTCGGGGGTGTTAATAGTCAAATGTTATTCGTAATCGTGATTGGATCCACAAAACAAGATTTTGGATATACTTAGATGAGTTCCGGAGAAGCTCTGACACAACTTTAGATGAATGGTGGTGTAAAAAAGTTTAAAAGGCGACCAGGAATCTGAGGAAGGAAACATAACCCAGTTGGAATGGTAAAATTAGCAAGGACGATGTACATTAAAGCCACGAGTGCAGTAACCTTCAGGTAAATTATACAATTTTGTTCGAACATTGATGTTTTGTGTGTGTTGAATAACTTTATAATTTGTTTGCTAAAAAAAAATGGACAGTAGTGAATTTGTACAAACAACTAAATTTTAATTTTAAGGTGAAATTTTCTTGTTTAAGTAAAAAGGAGTATTTAGCAGTTTAAGTTCTTAATTATGATGAAAATTTGGGTCTGTTTTTGAGCTCAATTAGACTAACCTGTTTGATTAACGTAAAGGGGTGGGAGATGCTCCCTTTGTACTCAGACTCAGGTCTGCAAATATTGTTAAACAAATTAGTAGGCATCCTACAAGGACTTTAATTCTGGATGCAAATTAAAATGATGACAAATTTAATCTTGAAATTTTATGATACTGAAATTTATGCTACAATTTAATTTTGAAATTTTAATGTATTATGAATATTGATGTAAATAGAGTTAACGTTGATGGTTGTGGTAGGAATGTGTTTGTTTTTTTTTATGAATGAGGATAAAAGTTTTAACTAGGTGAGCAGCCGAGGCAGAAAGAGGACAGAGGCGATTATCAGAAGAGAATCACAGCGAATCGTAGCGCCCAAAAGTGAGGCTCGAGTTCAAAATAAAATTTTTTGTGATTTTATTACAGGAAACTGGCGAGGCTTTTTGTACATGTCACAGCATTTAATGACGGCCCAACGCTGAGGCTCGATTCGAAAACCTTAGTTCCCGAATAATGGTGAGGTTCACAGCATTAAATATATATATATATATATATATATATATATATATATATATATACGTACCGCTAAGTATCGATACATATCTATACGTATCGATACGCATCGATACGAATCGATACGTATCGATATGTATTGATACGCACCGATACACATTGGTACGTATCGATACGTATCAATACGCATCGATACGTATCGATATGTATCGATACGCACCGGTACACATCGATACCCATCGATACATATAGATACGCATCGATACGTATCGATATATATCGATATTCAATATATGGATACATATCGATATAGAATATGTATCGATATTCGATACGCAAAATCCCGTATCGCCCACCCCTATTTATATGCTTACCTATCGCTAGAGCTTTTCCATAGAAGGTGTGCATCGGACTCTGCCGATAGACACCGATCTTGCGTTGGTGGTTTTCTTAAAAAATTCTTACTTTCATAAGCCTTTAGGTTTGTGGTTAAGTAGTGATCTGATTTCATCTTAAGGGTTGTACAATGAGGTGAAATTTGCACCCGTTGGTATAACCGTTAAATTTTACTTTTAAATGTAGCACTTAACTTATAAAATGTAAAAGTGTAAAGCCAGCAGTTTCTATGCAGATATAAATCGAAAAAATAAGGATTTTTCGATTAGTAGTACCCCAATGTATCCACTATATTTTAAATCTCAAAATGCCATTTTTGGCATTCTGTGTCATTCAAACGTTCCATTCTTTATACATTAAGCAACAATAGGTACTTGAGTATGATGACTCCAGGTGGGAAGATTACACTTATGAATACAGTGCATAGATGTTGCTTGTTGAGCAGTTGAGAGCTATCAAAATTCATATTTGGTAAATTGTTGTCGACATATTTCAAACTTGGTTTTATAACAATAAATATTATTATATTCGTATAATGTACGTATAATTTATACCTGGTTGGGTAAAAAATATACGCAGATGTAAACCCGTGATATGGTCTGTGTTCGAGCACAACAAAGAAAACAGTCTTGACAGCAATTTCCTTTATTATTAATGACAATGAAGAGTGCATTTCGAGCGACAATTTTTAACAATTAACAATTTTAATAACTATCTTTCCACAACTTACATTTAATGCGCATATTTGAATCCCCTAACTATTAACTTTTCAAATAACTGATTGTCCAATGAAAGAAATCTATTTATTACTATTTATAGCCAATCTTTTTTGTTTGACGGTCGGTTTGACACTATTCGCCTGTTTCTCGGGTAACGTGTTTTTACTATCATCTGTAATAAACATTTACATTCCCTTCCACGTTTGAATGATCGTTAACATCTATACCATCCTTGATTACTTCTAGCAGTGTCAACTTCGCCACCGCTCAGTGAAACACACCTGTTGGGGTTTGTACTAACGCTTAACGGGCGCGGCCGTCTTGTCTTTACCTAACTGTTAGAACTCGCTTTCGAACCCTAACCGTTTTTTTTTGCTGTCTTCGGTGGGGTAGAAATACGCCAAACTCCAAATCGTAGAAGTGTTGTGTTAAAGCGTCAGGTAATTAAACACCTGCGTGTTTTGTAAATGTCAGTTTCTACGTAATTTTTAAAGATAAAGCTACAAGTTCAACGAATATCAGTAAACCGTCGCATCTATTCGTAGTAAAAACTAACGAGGGGTTATTTAAATCACGTAGTAAGTCCACGTGTGGTAGATAGCAAATAAACAGAAATATCGATTTTGTACCACTCAAACCAGATTAGATAGAGACGTAGAAAACGCATAAGCAAGAGACAACGGTTGTATAGGCGGGATTTGTGAAGCGTCAGTAGGTCTACGATTGGTCGATATGATTAGTTTGACTTGAAACAAACACGAGGATAGTGTAGCGTAGTTTTCTAAAAATATTATAACGACGTGCTAAATTTCGCGGGATTAAATATTGGTGGAGTGCAAAATTTTAAGAATGTGTTGTTTTAGATGGGGATTTCGCGTTAGGTAGGTATGGAGAGGTTACATTCAAAGTGTATAAATGTTTTTGGACAACGTGGTGAAGGCCCTTAAGATTTCGATCGCTCCAAACGACGTATCAAAGTATCACGGGTTGTAAGTATTATAAAATCATTTAAATTGTATTGCATGGTGGTAGCCTCTTAATTAGTACGCGGTTAGTGTGCCGAGATTACATTTTTTAATTGAGGTATCACCTATAATTTTTAACCAACTCGTGTCGGGACATTAAGCAACGTGGTTTGAAGCAACTAATTGAGAAAGACGTATGTTTAAATGGAATTTGGTTACACCGTGGAGGCGGCGTTGGCGGTTCAACTTAGATAGAGTTCGTCTAGTAACAGCTAGAAACGGCCTGCAGAACAGATAGAAGAAATACATGGCATCATCTACAGAGCGGAGATCGTCTAGAAATTTCCAGGTAACGATTTAAAATGTGATTCTTATAAACTGTGAATATTGGGTGACGTATGAGAGTGTTTTCCAAGGTAGTGTGGATTATTTACGTATTGAACATAATACGTGTAAATAACTTTATTATGGTATTTAACTAGAAATTTGAAGGTGTCTATAAAGCTTTTTAACGTTCCATCAGAACGTGAAATTTTTGTGAAGAGTACATGGCTTTGTTTTTTTAATGCAAAGTAGAAGGGCATACATTATGCATAATTAGCTGGGTTATCATGAGCTCACCATACCCCATAGTTTACTTAGATTAAAATAATAAATAAATAATTTATAAAGAAGGAATTTTAGAAAAGGTATTATTTAAGGCCCATTTACTCCGGGTACATTTTATGTGTTTGATGATTTTAAAATAAAATACAGGACATTACAAAATAAGATTTACTGAAGTGTATAGTGATCAATGATATATGGACAATATTGAATTTCCTTTGTAAATAGTAATACATAAAAGATTGTATGTTGGTTGTATTTTGTGGTTTTATTGCGAGTGTGTGTGTACGATTGAGAATATGCGAGTAAATCTAGATACCCAAAAGGAGGTCCAAATGAGCTAGCCGGAAGCAGTTAAAGAAGGCCATTCAACCGAGGAAGAGAGGAAAACGGGTAAGAAATAATTTTTTTTTATTTATTTAAATTTTTGGAAATTTTTCTATTTTCAAATTTAAACATTTAATAAAATTTTCGAATATTTTTTGTTGGTGAGGATGTTACCCGAGTTCCACGATCTGGGCGCAATAAAATGCTGTGATTAATTCCGCCCTACGGTTGAGCGTCCTAAAATGCTGTGTTCTTTTCTTTATATTAATCAAACACTTGTAAAAATGTTAATTTATAAATCTCTTTGCCTCAACTAGCTGATTCAATTAAATAAAGCAATTCTACAATACACGATATATTGATTAAATATTTACAACCTTTTTAAATATCTTCCCCTTTTTAAATTATTTACATCTGTCAGATTTTGAGAAAATAAAGCCAGGAAAACGAGCTTTTTATTGTTGCATTTAGAGACCTTTTGAAACGTTTCAAGATGCCTATTGCCTTACATAAATTTTTGTCGACTCTTACATTTGTGAATTATTATTGAAATAAAGCAGTTTATAGAAATAAATCATATCAAAATATCTAACCTGGAGTGGTTCAGTAGCTTGTCTGCATCCCCAAGAGTTTTCATGTCCAGTCTGAATGTTTTAAGTCGAATTTGAAAGTCGACATCCAACCAAAATACTGTCCAAATCGTTATTAGTGAGTTTATTCCAATAAAAGGTTTTCATCTCCGTAATTAACGAAACAGTAATAGAATATTTACCACTGTCAGAAATTACCAAATTAAATTAAGAGGCATATCTCCAGAGTCTTCCTGACTCGTATCCAAGAGTCGTACCCAAGAACAATGTTTTATTTATTTTTAGAAATTGTATAATTTCACTAAATCTGATTTACTTACGTCTGTAGTAGAGCGGCTCGCTGCCCAGTTTCAATTGTATACTAACTCGTTATTCAATTGTTATCATATTTATAGCCTGGCCCCTTTTGTTTGCGATTCGTTGATTCCACGTGCTGGGCGAGACCAATTGTCTTATCTCTTGTATTATTTTGGAAACTTTACCAATTGTGTAGTTTAATTGCATGGAAGAACGTTCAAGTCGTCAACTAGTTAGATATTTTGGAAGTTGTGAAAAAATCCAGCAAGAGATTGCGTGTTTTCCATTTTGTGTTATTTGACTTCCTAGGTAGCAGAAATCTTTAATCTCTTGTAAGTTCTTGAGTTTTATTTGTATTCTGGTTTTTGACTTTTTTACCTCTTCTTTATTAATACTTCAGTTTTATCTTTGTTAATTTTTATACCGTATCCTTTTAGTAGTACTATTTCCATTTTATTCTGCTTCTAACTCTTCTTTGCTAAATGCTAATAACGCTATATCATCTGCAAATCTAGGCATGTCAATCGTTTGTCCCTGCATAATGATTCCAAATGTCTTTCTGCATTTGACAGAATTCATTGCCTCTTCGATGTACAAATTAAAATTAACAAGGATGGGATACATCTCTGTCGCATCCCGTTCCTAATATTTATCTTTCTACGTTCTAGCTCTAATTATATTACCGCTATGTACCGCTATGTACTATTCGTCTATCTCTCTAACTCATTCCAATCATTCTGAGCAGTCCAAGCACTTTCTTTCATTTTACGTTGTCGAATGCTTTTTTCAGATCTAAAAACCCTATATACATGCTTTTTCATTTTTCTTATGTTTTCTCCATTAACACCCTTAAAGCTAAAATGACCTCTCGTGTTCTTTTGTGTCGCCTAAACCCAAATTGATTTTCTCCTAGTATTTCTTCAGCCCGCTTTCCCATCCGTTTTTGTACAATTCTAGTTAATATGTTTGACACGTGTGCTGTCAAACTTATTGTACGAAAGTTTTCACATTATAAGCACCTCCCATTTGGTGTGGTGACTATCGTTTCACGTTTGAAATCTTTGGGTATCTCACCTATCTCATGCATATAACTTCGAAGTTGGAAGGGACGTTCTGTTCTGTTTTGTTCAGCGACTTCTGGAGCTTCTGCTTGCACGTTATTTATATCCCTTGCCTTTTCAGGTTCTTTAATGCTAATTCAAACTCATCTAAGTATAAGATATCCCAAGTTGTTCGCGCCCATTTTATTTTAGAATCATTAAAATTTATTTTCAATTTGGTTTAATTAGATAAAGAACATTACTGTCTGCACATTTTTCAAATTTTTAAAACAACAATCAAAGGAAGTTAATTGACAGTCAAATTAGCCAACCATTTGGATCGCGAATTAGAATTATAGAATTATTTGTTTATTTTTTTGAAGTATTGTTTCCTTGGTTAAAGTGAATAGTTGGTGCTTATCCTGTAGTGGGTGTACGGATAGTCGAGTGATTCCTTTGTTACCTATCTTTAGTCTTAATCACAACATATCAAGCAGTCGACTACAGTTGGTAAGAAAATATTGTTTGATTATTTTTGTCTAGAATTTGTACAGTCCCACGACAAAAACTCTGAAAACCATAGTATCACTCATACCAGCGTAAATACAAGTACGTTCTTTTCGATGTCTGATTCCTATTCGAGTGTTTCTAGCTCTTGTTCTGCATATAAATTTTTTACATGTTCTTGCCATTTAACCACTTTCTCTACATTTTTATAATGATGTTTCCACCCGCGTCTCTTATATTCTTCTTATACGGTTTTATATCCCTAAAATTCATTGCAATTAGTTTGTATGATTCGTCTAACTTTCCTATTTCCATCTTAGTCTGTACCTTTTTCAATTAGTTTGTATACTTCGTCTATCATTCCTATTTTCATCTTAGTTTGTACGTTTTAGCACTTTTCGTCAATCCATTGTTCTTTGGCATTCCTGGATTTGTGAATAATTTCCAATTTATGACTTTGTATCTCTCTTTTCCTGTTTCGTCTGATCTCTTTTTGTATTTTCGCCTTTCTTCTATTAAATTCAGAATATTTTTTATTACCCAAGGCTTCTTATTTTCATTGTGTGTATAACCCAGAACATCCGTTGCCTGTCATATCCAAGCTGGATTTAATGTTATTCCATTCTGTTTCCACTTCCTCGGTATCAGAAATTTTCCTGATGTTTTTTAAAAATTCGTTTGAATTCTTCTCACATCTTTTCTGGATATCTTTATTGTTTAGTTTTTCAAAGTCAAACTGCCTCTTTATGTTCTATTTTATCAAATTTTTAAATTTAATGGCGGCCTTCATAATTACAGTGTTGTCCTCAGTGTCTATAGCTGCTTTTGAGTAGCTGCTAATCTTTTAATTGATTCCCAAACGGTTGTCGAACAAGTATGTAATCTATTTTATATCTTTTAGCATCTTCTAGCATGATGTTGTTCTAACCTATATCAATTTAAAATGTTTTAATCTAAATTCGTGTCTCATTTTTATTACAAGTCTCGTTCAGTTTTTTAAATTTTTCCGTTCCAAATCCTCGGGATTGATTTACACCATCACCAATTCACACATTTTTATAATAGTTTTGTAAATAGCCCTAAAAAATTTAAAAACCCATCCGGCTCTGAAGAAGTTCGTCACGTCTGAGAAAAATATATTCCTCAAACTTTATTTTTGACTCAAAACTAACTATATACCATCATAAGTCGCAATTGTGTTAAATAAAAACCGGATGCAAAAAGAAAAAAATTAATCTTAAGAGACAAAATTACTTTTCTTCTCTTTGTATCTGGTTTCTATTTAACGTAGCGCCAAGGCGCTACATATGGTGGTCACCGGTAGTACACGACGATCCTGAAAGATCAAAATTAGCAAAGATTGTCGTGTTCCACTAATGATACATTATCGAAACGAAGAAAAAACAAACACAAATAAATAAATAGACGTTTATTCACATTATCGTCTTCATCATCATCATCATTAGGTTTTCAGTCCTGGAACTGGTTAGACGCATACCCTCATAGTTTCCTATTCTGAATAAACCTACACATTTTCCTGAAATTTGCACAGTCTGCATCTATTACTAGCTGATCTAAGTCTACATCTACCTTATTTTCCAAATCTCTGCTTATAATAAATATATCCCATACTATTTCCCAAAAATGCCGTATTCTGCCCTTCTATTTCTCCTATTTTATCCGCACAGATATCCTTGTTCCCCTACTATTTCTATAACCTATTTGTTATTGACTTTGTCTGTCCATGCTATCATCGGAAGCACAGCATTTCAAAAGGCTGCTACCGTTTTTCTGTCTGCTTTTCAGACTGCCCGTATTTCATAGGCATACTTTGCTGCGCACCACACATATGCTTTCAACAATTTTCTTCTTGTTCTATGTTTGTTGTCTTTCATTATATCGACTGTTCTTTCTTGTTAGATGCGGTTCGGTCCCCTTCTATTGTTTTATAATTATGTACCCTATTTCTCCGACATTCAGAAGTTGTGAAAGGGACTCTAGCAGCCAGTGACTACCAAGTTTCCCCAGCAATTAGACATTAACCGATTTAATATTTTTTCAATATATCTTTTCGCACAGTCAACATTAGTTGCAGATATTTCACAACCAACACCTGTAGTTGTTTATAATAATCATCAGATTTATCTGCACTTATTTTTTCGTCATTAAGTTTTCCGTCTCAAAACTGATTGGACACGTACCTGCACTTATTTATATTCTGAGCTAACCTACACAATTTCCCGAAATTCTCACACAGCATGTGTACAGCTCGATTCCCCTTCAATTGTTTTCTAATTTTATGCCCCATTTCACCGCGATTCAATGAAGAGGGTTAAGCAGCCTGTGGGTGCCAAGATCTCTCAACACTTAGACATTTGCCGAATTAAGAGTTTTCCAGTAAATCCTTTCACACAACATTATTCGAAAATATTGCCCAACCAATATTTTGTCATTAATTTATCCATCTTGGGACTGGTTGGATGCATACTTACATTAATTTCTATTCTGAACATGTCAACGCATTCTCTGAAATTTCTACAGCCTACATCATTCACTACCTCTACATCTACTTGTCTTTTTTCCTATCTACGCTTCTAATATATTCCGCACCATTCCCTCATGCCGTAGTATATGGCCTATCATCCTATCTCTCCTATTTTTTACCGTTTTCCACATATTTCTTTCTTCCCCTACCATTTTTTGTACCGCTTCGTTCTTAACTTTGTCTGCCCATGATATCTTCATCATACGTCTGTAGCACCACATTTTAAAGGCTACTACATTTTTCTTGTCCGCTTCTGCTGCAGTCCATGCTTCACAGCCATACAAAGCTGTGTTCTACATATATGTTTTAAGCAATATTTTCCTTGTTTCTATGTTTGTTGTCTTGAACACAGTAGTTGCTTTTTTTTGTTAAATGTAGCACGACCTTGTGCTAATCTTTGTTTTATATCTTTTGCGCTTTTCCAATCTTGCGTTATTTGGCTTCCTAGGTAGCAGAAATCCGTAACCTCTTGTAAGTTCGTGTTATATATTTGTATTCTTGTTTTTGATTTATTCTCCCCTTTTTTGCATACTATTTAGTTTTAGTTTTGTTAATTTTCATACCTTATCTCCCTGTTAGAACCGATTCCTTTCATTAAGAGCAGCTTCTAACTCTTCCTTGCTAGACGCTAATACCGCTATATCATCTGCAAATCTAAACTTATCAATTTTTTGTCCCTGCGTAGTAATTCCAATTGTCTTCCTGTATTTGACACTATTCATTGCCTCTTCAATGTACAAGTTAAAAATTAATGGGGATAGGGCACATCCCTGTCTCACCTCTTTCCTAACGTTTACTTCTCTACGTTCCTGCTCTAATTCTATTACTGCTGTTTGCTCTTGTATAAGCTATGTACTATTTGCTCTATCCCTATTGCTCATTCCAATCCTTTTGAGCATTTCGAACATTTTTTTCTATTTTACATAGTCAAATGCTTTTTCCAGATCTACAAACCCTATATACATGCTTTCCCTTTTTTCTATTGTTTTCTCCATTATTACTCTCAGTGCTAGAATAACGTCCCGTGTTCCCCTGTTTGGCCTAAGCCCAAATTGGTTTTCTCTTAGTATTTCTTCAACCTGTTTTTCCATTCTTCTTGGTACAATTCTAGTTAATATTTTTGAAACGTATGCAGTTAAACTTATTGTTCGAAAAATTACACATCTATTCGCGCCTTTCTTTTTTGGTATAGTTACTATGATATTACGTTTGAAATATTTGAGTATCTCGCTTGTCTCATATATATAGCTTACTGGTTGGAAGAGTCGTTTTGTTACTGCTAGTCCAGCGGCTTTTAGAGTTTCTGCTTACACCTGATCTGTACCCGGCGCCTTTCCATTTTTCAGACCCTTTAATGCTAATTCAAACTAATCTCTAAATATAGGATATCCCAACTCATCATTTTCAATGTCTGATTCCTGTTCTACTGCAGTTAGTTCCTTACCTGCATATAAATTCCCTATATATTCTTGCCATCTAATCACTTTCTCTACATTTTCTGTAAAGACGTTTCCTTCTGCGTCCAATATATTTTTGCTATAAGGTTTTATATCCCTAAAATTGATTCTAATTAGTTTGTATGCTTCATCTGCCATTCCTACTTCCATCTTAGTTTGTACCTCTTTGCACTTTTCATCAATCCATTGTTCTTTAGTTTTTCTACATTTGCGCATAATTTCACATTTTATGGCTCTGTATCTCTGTTTTCCTGTTTCGTCTGATTTATTTTTGTATTTTCGTTTTTCTTCTATTAAATTCAGGATATGCTGTGTTATCTATGGTTTCTTATTTTTTTTGTTCATACCCCAGAATATTTCTGGCCGCCATGTCTAGGCTGGATTTAATGTTATTCCATTCTGTTTCTACTTCCTTAGCATCAGATATTTTCTCGATATCTTAGAACAATTCATTTGACTTTTTTTCGAATTTTTCTTGAATATCTTTATCTTTTGGTTTCTTTAAGTCCAAGTGCCTTTTTCCGTTTTTTTTTATTCAAATTTTTAAATTTATGTGCGGCCTTCATAACTATAATGTAACATTTTTATTTTCAATAATAATTATTTGCATTGAATTACAAGAATAATGCGCTAAGCGTGCATTGTTCCTTATTGATCTACTTAGATTAATATATCTGTGTCACATAAGGCTATTTCCAAGCGCATCTCTGGTTGTTTATTTCGTATTCCACGCCTCTAACGTCGCGACCACTCGGTTCTAGTTTCGACAAGTTAGTCGGCCGCTGGCAACAGCTTTATTAAGATGTATTTTCGGCTAGAGGCTGGCAACCTTTGCATCAATTATTAATTATTGAGATATCTTCTACTAACGGTTGGTAAAGTATACATTTTACGAACTAATTTAATTTGAATTAATTTATTTAGTGCGACACGTAGAATGAAACATGTAGAATTCGTCATGTAGGATCAAAAAATTTAGAATTACCGTTATTTAGGAACAGTCGATTTGAAATTTGTCTGATAAGAAATTTGTCTACTAAGAAATTATGGATGTAATTTGGATGCAGTCGTATCTAATTAGAAATGGCTGGTAACTTTGTTTGAAGAACGAAATTTGCATCTCGATTTATCGTGAAGCAACAAAAGCAGTTTTGGTTCGTTATTAGTTATAAGATATTTCATGCATGTGTTTTAAAGGTTAGAGCACGTAAACTTGCTATTATGTTTACAACATGTAAATTGTGTAAATTTCAATTATTGTTGAACTGGTTTTATAAGCCGCAGAACAAAATTTTGTCAGATTAGCTTTCTATAATAACAAGCCTTGTTCCATTTGAACCTTCGATAATTTCAACGTATGTTTTCGACGTCATAATTTTTTGTTTAGCACAGTTGACAGATGTTGTCTTGAAAGCAGATGCTCTGTGCAGCTGTAATGGAATTTAAACAAAACATTCCTATTTTTGTGATCAGCTTTTATCTATACATAAATTATTAAACATAAATATGAAAGTTCAAATCCACGTTATGTAAGATTCTAGTAATTGGAATCTACCTGAAAAGATCTGCCCAGGTTAGAACGTAATTTAGTGTGTTATGCTTACAAATTATTATCACTCAAATATTTATAACAAGTTCATGTTTAAAGTATAGTTGGTTGTTTAAAAAAAAAGTCAAAACTTTAACTTTGATGTAGTTGATAATGACAATTTTTTCTTGTTAAAAGGTTCCGATATTTTAAAAGAGTTTTTTTTAGTAAACAATTAGTTCAAATTTAAGGCTTTTATTTTGGTCAAATGCGATCAAATCTAAATATACAAAAGTAAAATTTTTCTGAGTAATAATTTGGTGCCAATATTACATTGGATATACATTTTTTTATTTTTATATACTTTTATAGGACACAAATGGTGTTCTACTTTTTTATTTATTTAATCTTTGCAATTTCTTACAGGAGCTGCGTCTTATATTGATAAGACAGGTTTTTGTTAACGAAGGCGATCATTTTATCTTTGGGTTTCCACGTCCGCCCTTAGAACTGTGCTTTGCAATTATCGTAATTATCTCAGGACATGGTGGCGCCTATTTGATTTAGCTTGGCTTTGGTTTACAAACAGAATTCGACTCCCCCCCCCCACTTCTTATTGCTCTACCCAGGAATAGACCCTTAGCTGATTGATTGATTAACTTGGGAAGGGTGACTTAAAGCCACGCGCACTTAGGCCTCCTGGTGGGCCCATTGTGCTGCCTTCCTTGCCCTAGGTTGGTCCTTCATTGCTCAACCACCCGACCTTGCAGGTGAATTTGAGGATGTCGGACCAGGGGGTGTCTCGAATTCCGGCCTTCTCGGGCCAAAAGTTCCCCAGCATGGATCCTCGAAGTCGGGCGAGTACCGGACAGGTGCACAGAATGTGCTCCGCCGTCTCATCCTCCTGATGACAGCCGCGACAGGTGGGGTTGTCTGACAGACCCATCCTGTGCAGGTGCTTCCTTAAAGTGCAATGCCCGGACAGAATACCTACTAGTAGCCGTAGTTTCTGTCTTGGCAAGCGTATGACAAATTTTTCTATTTTGGTCATGGGAGACCTTATAAACATTTTTGCCTGCCGGCAGCTTAATGTACAAGCCCATCTATCCTTGTGACGGCGGTGGGTTATTTGTCTTATCATGGAGAACACCACAGATGGCGCAATAGCAACCGATGGCTCAGGGCCGACAAAACCCCGAGCGGCTCCCTGCCTCGCCAAAGAATCTGCCTGTTCGTTACCATGTACTCCTGAATGCCCTTTGATCCAAACCAGTTCAAGGGCGTTTGTATCAGAAACGAGCTCGAGAACACGATGGCATTGGTATACCACCCCCGAGAGAAGCTTCTGCTTGTTTAAGCTCAGAAGAGCTGCTCTACTATCGCTCAAGATGCGTATAGCTTTGTACTGGATTCCACGTTCCAGTATGGCGTTAGCGCCGTGCATGATGGCTATGACCTCCGCTTGGAAGACAGTTACCAGCCTGCCCAGAGCAACACTTTCATGAAGGTCTAGGTCATCGGAGAAAATGCCTGCCCCGGTACCTTCATTTGTTTTGGAGCCATCTGTGTAGATGGAGATCTCCGTTAAGGAGGCGTCCTCAGTGTTTAGACAAACCCCAAAGCGCCTCCTGAAATGATTATGGGTGCGATCGAATCAACCACTCCTCCCAAGATAGGTGTGTTCTGCACCGCCTCTCTTAGTATGTTGTGGTGTCTACCACCGCCTCCCTTATCGATTCATAGACCTTTGAACCGCAGCCTCATTGCCGCTCTCAAAGCCACCTCCTCCACATGTAGGTCCAGCGGAGTGAGGCCTAAGATGGCTTCTAAGGCTGCAGTAGGTGTGGAACGCAATGCACCTGTAATGTTTAGACAGGCCACCCTTTGGATATGAGTAAGGTCTTGGACTGTATGGGCCAGTCTGGTCCTGCGCCACCAGACTACAGCGCCATAACAGAGCATCGGCCTTACTACCATGATGTATAGCCACAGGACAGCCTTTGGTGGAGACCCCAAAGTTTGCCTATGGCACGTTTGCATTGCCAGAACACTTGGTTGGCTTTGCTAGTTTTCATTTGTAGGTGTTTGGCCCAGTTCAGCTTCTTATCAAGTATAATGCCCAGATACTTGACTTCTGCTGATAAGGGCAGGGAAGTTTGGAAGAGCATTGGCAATTTAGTTACCGTCAGCTTCCTTTTATTGGAAAACAACACCAACGCCGTTTTGTTGGGGTTGATGGTTAAAAAGTTATCGGAGCACCAGAGCTCCGTGATCCTTAGTGCTGCTTGCATCAAATTACACAGCACTTGTTCGAATTTGCCGACTATTAGAATAGCTAAGTCGTCGGCGTAACCTATCGTGAAGAAACCTGCCTCATTAAGACGTTGGAGAAGGCTGTCCACTACTAAATTCCATAGTAGCGGTGACAGCACGCCCCCCTGGGGACAGCCTTTATCCACCACCCTAATTACTGAGGTTTCCCACATTTATGTGTACCCGTCGACATTGCAGAATCTGCATGGTAAACTGCCGAAGGGTGTCCTCAGCTCCATGTGTCCGTAGAGCTCTATCGATGCTTGCGAAAGTAGTTTCTCTGAACGCACCCTCAATATCAATAAATGCGCCTAAGGCGGACATGTTATTGTCTAGGGTTTTTCGATCCGTCCTACAACAGCGTGCAGGGCAGATTCCGTTGATTTACCTGGTATAAAGGCGTGTTGATTTGGGTGAAGTGGATAAGAAAGCATTATCCTCTCCTTATATCATTGTCGCACAATCTCTCCAAGGTCTTTAGCAAAAAGACGTGAGACTGATCGGTCTGTAGGATTTAGCCTGGGAGTAGTCCTTCCGGCCTGGTTTAGGAATGAAGACAACTCTAACCTCTCTCCAACTGCTGGGGATGTATCTAAAGCAACACAGCCCTAAAAGTACCACAAGGAACGGTGTCAGCCTCTCCACTCCCCACTGTAGTAGGGCGGGAAGATGCCATCCTTTCCAGGGGACTTAAACGGTTTGAGAGTTGAGATAGCCCATTTAATTTTTCTCTCATCCACTACCCGGTTAGAAACCTCCCAGTCGGCCCCTAATGGGGCCGAGCTGGGTTGATCCAACCCGTAAGACAAAGGTCGTGTGACACTGCCTGGAAAGTGCGTGTCCGCAAGTAACTCCGCTGTTTCTGCCTCGTTGGTGGTGTATGTACCATCCACACGTTTCAGACAGCATGGTTGATGACGAGGGTCTTTGGACAAGATCCTGTTAATGCGAGAGATTGCATTGGTAGACTCGACTGAGTTACAGAAGGTCTTCCATGAGTCTCTCTGTCGTTTTCTAATTGTCGTTTTGTATAGTCGCTGGTGGCTTTTATATGCCTCCCAGTCAGCCATACTTCTGGTGTTCTTTGCCTTATTAAACAGTTTGCCCAGGGTCTTTTTCAGCTTCTGTAGCTCCGCGCCCCACCATGGAGTACTGGAGCGAGTAGAATCTGTCCTGACCGGGCATGCCTGTTCAAAGGACTCTACGATGAAGTTTTGTAGAGAGACCGAGTATCTCTGTAGCTCTTCTATAGTTTTTGGGTTGTCAGTACCTTGTGATGTCAAAAGGCGTTGCTCCAAGCTGTCTAGGTAGACAGACCTGTTGGTCGCTTTTGGGTTCCTGTATTCTTTACAGACAGCTACTGCTGCCTTTAAATTAAAACTTAACAATCTGTGATCTGACAGTGTCGCTTTAGGCGTCACCTGCCAGTTCAAGATATGCCTTGAAATGTTTGACGATGCAAAGGTTAAGTCGATGACTGTCTGGAAGCGAGATGTTACAAATGTGGGTTCGCTGCCCCAGTTAAGTATCTCCAGATTCTTACTCGATATATACTAGAGTAGTAGTTTTCCACGGGGGTTAGTATCTGCGCTACCCCATACCACATGGTGCGCGTTGGAATCGCATCCGATAATCAGATGCTTTTTGTGCCTATTACAGTGATCAATGACTGCCGTCAACTCCGGAGGAGGTGGGTCATGGTCAATTGGAAAATAGGCTGAAACCAAGATTATGTCAGTAATTCCTCCCAGCCTGCATGTGATCTGTACGGCTGTGACGTCACGGCCACTCAGTTGTGGCAGGAGGAGGGCATTTATGTGCCTGGGTATGTAGATGCATGCCCTAGGCTTAGGTTGGTTACTAGCCGCAAAGATAGTACCATTTAGACTCCCTAGTCCCGAGATTTCTGAGCATGCCACCCAGGGTTCTTGGATAAGAGCAATGGCCTGGTTATTGCTCAGGTGTCTGCATAATGATGCTGCAGACGCCCTGCAATGTTGCAGGTTTAATTGTATAAAGTTTAGTCCCGCCATTGGTCTGTGACGGGTCAAACTTGCTTATCAAGCGTCGCTGGGCGGGCTGTCCAGCGACGCTTTACTATACTCTTCCGCAAGCCATCCCACTAGCAGCGGATCCGAGTCTGCTGTGTCCATCTGACTGCTTGACGCAGTCGATGGTTCATCTACCTCAGCCTCCTGAGGTTGCTGTAGGAGCGGAGCTCGCTGTAGCTGCTCAGGAGGTGGAGGTTGAGCCTGCTGTTGCGCGGCAGCCGGTTGAGCTGCCTCTGCGGCAGGTTGCACTTTTTGTATTTTGAGATTTAGTGAGGTGAGCTTGTAGTGTAGCTTGCCTCCCTTTCTGTTGATAATCTCCCTCACGTCTTCCCCAACGCCAAAGACTATCAGCCTCCCTGGAGGTTGATCTCTTGTGGCGGTGTGGAAAACGCACCACTTGGATATGTCAGCCCAGGGGTTCTGCACACGTAGGCGCCTTTTGACGACATCCATGTCTTCCGGGGGCCCCGGAATCCACAGCGCCGCCTTTAGTAGCCTAGGCAACAGTCCCACCTGGACGACAGTAAGGCGTGCAGCCTCCCACAGTAGTGGGAGTTTGCCAACCGCCTCCGTAATCCATGTTAGAGAGTGGTCATCCTCGCACCAGATCCGGAAGATCTCGCCCGAGTACGCCCACCTCCTAAAGGTCGGGGGAGCGCTATCATTGGGAAGAGCGAACA
This sequence comes from Platerodrilus igneus, assembly GCA_036346225.1. Classification (NCBI taxonomy): domain Eukaryota; kingdom Metazoa; phylum Arthropoda; class Insecta; order Coleoptera; family Lycidae; genus Platerodrilus; species Platerodrilus igneus. The sequence continues at coordinate 5,932,727 of JARFIW010000165.1, read as the reverse complement.
GATGATCGTCCAAAGCCTTCTCAATTGCTAATTGCAAGGTCTCTGCTTGGGCCTTGGTAATCTTACCCCAAGGGTTGTTCATGTCTATGACAGCCACCTGGAGGTGCCGAGCAGCTGCCTCCACGTAGCTGTCAGTGACGGGCTGTTTAGTGCTAGTCTGACAGCCCCTCTTCCGCGGTCTACCTTGCGGAGGGGTGCCCTCAGATCTAGCTCTTTTCATGCTCCGCGTCTTGGCCTCTGCAGGCCTAGAGGCGGAGGTAGATGGTTTTGAAGTGGAGGGTGTTTGATTGGCACCAGGTTGTGTCGTGGATGGGTTAGCCATAGGGCCAGCCTTTTCCACTACACCCTCCTGTGCCGCCAAATGGGCCCTCCTCCTTCTTTTCTGTTCAGCCCCACTAATTCGCTTTTTCTGTGGGCGTTGCTGTTGCCACTCCTCTGGCTTATCCTTCACCCCACCTTGGGGCTGATGTTGATGTTCTTTCCGTTGCAGTTCCTGTGGGACCTGCAACAAAACTTGAGGGGTGTCCGAGGACGCACCCTCTGGATTGACTACATTAACTATAGGATCCATGATTTTACTAAATAAAATTCATCTTCCCAGCTCCCCACCCACCGCGGAGCCCAAATTTGGGGTGTGTAAAAACAACACCAGGGCTACCAGGAAGATATAGCTCCCCTTAAGATGACTGACGTACGAGCCCGCATACCGCTTTGTAGCAGCACACATGTAGCATGTGCTGCTCACCCACAGTACCGGCTGCACGCCCTTCACCTCCAGGAGCTCACCCAGTCGGCAGTCTGACCCGACGACACAGCCGATTGATCGAGATGGGTTAGTCTCGACCCCCCGTCTAGGTGAAATCTGGGCCAAAGTGGCGTGTTGCCAGACACTGAGGATCTAAACCGCCTCAGGTGTGGCTCAACCACCAGGATCCCATCATCCGACCGACACGGGTCGCCTCGCACGGCACAAACACGAGGTGGCCTAGACACCTGTGCAGACCGCTACCGGCCCATGTAGCAGTAGGGGTTTGGTGGTTTGGTCCGTGATGTGAGATTAACCTAGACCATCATCATGCGGGGTTTAGTCCGCATTGACGTACACTCGTTCCCCCGCATATTGTAGGTTTTATTCTACTCAGCGCTCTGGATCATTACGAGTGCTAGGCTTATTCTGTCACATAACCCGATGGCAGCGAACGATTACTCGTACAGTGACATTGGGTCCCTTAGCTATGTCGAAAAACTTTTGGTTCACTAGCGACTTAATGTAAAAGAAATAACGTTTCAGTGGTGCTTTCAGTACAATAGAACAAAAAGACGTTTCAGTTTTTTGTAAAGCAAAAGTCGTTTCAATAGTGTTTTGGTCAGTGTCTATATCTGCTTCTGGGTAGCTTCTACAGTCTTTTACTTGATTCCTAAACCGTTGTCTATAAAGAATGTAATCTATTTGATATCTTCCTATATCACCTGGCATCTTCTACGTATATCGTCTTCTAGCATGATGTTGAAATAATGTGTTTGTGATGATTAAATTGTTCTTGTCGCAAAATTCTATCAGCCTATTTTCCCTGTCGTTCTCGTGCGTAAACCAAATAAACTTACTACCGCTCCTTCCCTACCCCCCCCCCTTCCGCTGCATTCAAATCCCCTGTAATTATTAAATTTTTATGTTTTTTTACGTATCTTTGTCACTGTAGCTAGAGGGAGGCTTGTATACTTGTATTATTACTGTGTTTACCGGTTTAGATTCTAATCTAGCCAGCAGTATTCTTTCGTTCCTTTATAGGTAATTTTCTACACAGTATTCTATCCTTTTCCGCATAACAATTCCCACCCCCAAATTTCCTTCCTCTGCTCGTCTATGAATTACCATGAAGTCTCCACTCCAAAAATCCCCCACCTCTGGCCACCGAACTTCGCTGATCCCTACTATTTCTAGTGCTAACCTATTCATTTCTATTTTTAGGTTCGCTAGCTCATCTACTTGCTTCATACTTCTAACATTCCTCGCTTCAGCTCGCCAAATGTTCCCGGCTTTTATTCTTAACTTTCCGATCGCACCCTCCAAAGTAGTCCCCTTCCAAAGATCCGAATGGGGGACTATTTTAACTGGGCGACGCCATGGATCAATGTAGTAAGCGTGAGACTACGGATCCCAAGGTCCTGGGTTTGAATCCCGACACGGCCGACTGCTTGAAAAATGGCAGGTGAGCATTTTTCACAAAAATTACGCCCTCGTTCGGATGAGAGGTTAAATGGAGGTCCCGTGTGTGTGTGTGTTGTCTCGCACGTTAAAGATCTAAATTTCCAGGCATTACATGTGATTTTCCAATGCTCCACCCGAAGGTACTACATTGGCCAGGAGGCGAGTTTTTTTTACCTGGAAAATTTGGAATTTTGCCGAACCCTTGCTGTTCCAAGCAAGGTAGGGATCTTTAACGTGCGTGACAACACTCACACACGGGACCTCCATTTTACCTCTCATCCGAACGAGGGTGTATTTTTGTGAAAAATGCTCGCCTAACATTTTTCAAGCGGATCGTGTCGGGATTCGAACCCGGGACCTTGGGCGTAGTAGTCACACACATACCACTACGCCACGGATAAATTTCCAGGCAACAAAAAATCGCCTCCTGGCCTTCGGGTGTAGCATTGGAAATGTAAATGCACGGACTATTTTAACTCCCGAATCTTTTACCCCAGAGGTTGTCATCATTTTATTACATTTTAGGTACGCTGTGTACTTGGGAGATAATGTGGTGGTTTCCCGTTGCCTTCCACATCGCGGTAGCGTGTCTTAGACTGCCATACCGACCCCAATAGTCTCTGCCAATCTAAGTACCAAAAGAGTCGCTGCCCTCTTTTGGGAACCTGTCTTAGTTTAGTTCCTCACTAACGACCCTACTACTTTGGTTGGACCTGTAGTTTGGCTCTTTAGGTCATTAGAACACGCAAGCCATTTCACCTGCAAGGTGCAGATCCATTCGAAATGGCAGATTATCATATATGCATAAAAATTAGAATCAGCAATTCGGCTATGCGGAAGGACTTACAAAATGTTTAACGCCTCGAACGTGTTAGTGCGTATTGTAACACAAACTAGGGCAAGCTGTATTAGGTATACAGAAAAACAACAAAATTTTAATTAATTTTAAAGTTTATACGATTTTCTATAGTAAAATAACCATTTTCATTATCTTTAATCTGTTAAGTACTGTAAAGTTTTCCTGTCTCTTGCATACTAGCATATACAGATTCATTTAGGCCTTTTACTATTTTGAGTTTTCAATAGCTACGCCAGTGAGCATAACACAATTACGTCTAGTAATAGCACCATATTTTTATAAGTAATTTCAGGCATTGCTTTGTAGCAATCAAGAGAGGCTGCTCTAAAAATAAATACGTTTCAGATATTCAATATAGCACGATAAACACTTAAAATCAACAAGGAGCTTTAAAGGAATCTAGTATAATATACATCAATTAATATTTATAGGCGTTTAAAGGCTGAACTAGGTCAGATCACAAACTTTTTTATTTAAATTTCTTTTACCGTCAACAAGCGAAATTCAATGTAAATGTAAATTTTATAACTTTGTATTATAAATGTTATCGATAAGTTTACTGAAAGTAATCAAAGTTTTACTGTTATTTATCGGGTATTAAATCAAATAATTTTAGGGTGGTCGTTTCACGCTGAATATAATATAAAAATCCACGAAATTGTTACATATTGAAACACATGTACCTGTGTTACAATTGCTTTGTAACTTACAACCCTTAAATTTAGTGTTAGGGATTTTTGTTATGCGAACGATCGAATGTGCGTTCAAATATTAATCCTTTTTTAATACATTCATATATTTCCATGGTATATCATTCTAAACACATCTAAATTATGGGGATGCGTGTAATGTAGACGCGCTACATCAATCAACATTAATTAGTAAAAAAGAATTTATTAGCTTCAGGTAGTTAAATGAGCTTTGAATATTAAGGCAGCCTGTATAAATTAATTTGCTTTGTTAGTGCAAAATTTAATAACGTAGTTATTTCAATGTAATACTAAACTTGGATACTGAGATAAACAGAAAAGCAGTGAATATATCAAATACAAGCAATAATAAAGATTGGCAGTGTACAATCTTCGTATTCAATTTAGAAAAATTTAGACAAATCTCGGTAAATAACCGGTATAGGAAAGTTTATTTGTACACATTCACACGAGTTCAGAAACAAACCACTGAATTATGGAATTGAATCGACGAACCCTACAACCTCAATTGTCATAAATTAATGCGCTACATGCGAAGCTTGGGAGGGATTAAGTGCTCACACGGATTCAAAATCCTCAACCATGGTACAATACCCCCAATATTAATATACTCATAAATTGCAGCCGTAAAGATGCGTTGCCAACGTACACAAGTGATGCCGCTTCCGGTATTCAATGTAAAAGTGTGAGAATCCGATGACCGGTCATGTACATAGAAGTACATGGATCTCGACAATAGAGCACGCAAAAAACTTATAAAACTCACAGAAGAGAGCAAACTACCACCATTCGTCGTCGGTTACTTGAGAACCGAGATCCGCGCAGGGCTTCGAATTCAATTGTCACGCAACATCGTCGTGCGGCATGAGGTTGATTATCGGATAGTTCAAGTGGCGGTATTAAACCCCGAGATTATTAGTAAACAGGTTTTCAAACGCGAGCGAAAACGCAGAATTAAAAATACCGTTGTAAATGAAGGTGTCCCGTGTTGGAAGCTTTCATTCATAGCTAAGTTGGAATATTTGATTACTTGTAACCATTTTTCCTGCACTATCGCTGGAAACACATCAGTCTTTATTTTGGGCGTCGTTCCATGGCGTAGTTGGTATGCGTGTGATTACTATGCCCAAGGTCCTAGATTTAAATCCCTACACGAACCGTGTGTTGTCAAACTTATTGTTCAAGTGTTTTCACATCTATCAGTGCCTCTCTTTTTTGGTATAGTGACTATGATGTAACATTTGGGTATTTAACCTGCGTCATATATAGCTAACAGGTTGGAAGAAACGCTTTGTTACTGCTTGTCCAGTTGGACAAGCATTTTTCACAAAAATACGCCCTCGTTGAGATAAGAGGTAAAATGGAGGTCCCATGTGTGAATGTTGTCACGCATGTTAAATATTGCTTGGAAGAGCAAGGGTTCGCAAAATTCAAAATTTTTCAAGTAAAAAATCATTTCCTGGCCAATGTAAAGTCGATACTTCAAGACAGAATGTTATATGAGCATTCAATTAATAACAAAATTTCAAGTGAAAAAACGTATTTCCTACAGAAAACAATATTTATGTCACAATTTCTTGTCCTTCCTGCTTTTCAGATACTTTTTGTCGTACTGGTTTTAACTGATTTAAGGAAATGTAGTCTTCACCGTTGTAATCAAAAGTGCGCCTCTTCTAATATTTTACGTCTTCCGCTACCGTGTTCTTTTTCAAATTCTGAATCTTTTCCATCTGATGTATGCTACGTGTCGTAAACTGAAGAATCTGGCGACAACGGTCGAAACGTAGACTTTACTAGTTTCAAGTTTATACAGTCCGAACCCTGAACATGTATTATTATTGATTATAACACGGTTTGTGTGTTGGGCTTAATAACTATAACACATCCTAGGACGGTCTTTATTATTGTATTGCCTATATCGACCATTTCGAATGGACCTGCACCTTGCCGAAGTTCTAGATTACTAGAACAGGTGAAATTGCTTGCGTGTTCTAATGAACTAAAGAACCAAACTACAGGTACAACCATAGTAGTAGGGTCGTTAGTGAGGAACCAGACTAAGACAGGTCCCCGAAAGAGGGCAGCGGCACTTTCGGTACTTAGATTGGCAGAGACCATAGGGGTCGGTATGGCAGTCTAAGACACACTACCGCGATGTGGAAGGCAACGGGAAACCACCACATTATCTCCCAAGTACACAGCGTACTTAAATTATAATAAAATGATGTCATTCTCTAGGGTAAAAGATTCCGGAGTTAAAATAGTCCCCCATTCGGATCTCCGGGAGGGGACTACTTTGGAGGATGCGATCGGAAAGTTAAGAATAAGAGTCGGGAACATTTTGCGAGTCGGAGCGTGGAATGTTAGAACTATGAAGCAAGTGGGTAAGCTAGAGAACCTAAAAATCGAAATGAATAGGTTATCATTAGACATAGTAGGGATCAGCGAAGTTCGGTGGCCAGAGGCGGGGGATTTTTGGAGTGGAGACTTCAGGGTAATTCATACAGGAGCCGAGGAATGAAATTTGGGTGTGGGGTTAGTTATGCGGAAAAAGATAGGATACTGTGTAGAAAATTACTTACAAAAGAATGAAAGAGTACTCATGGTTAGATTAGAATCTAAACCGGTAAACACAGTAATAATACAAGTATACATGCCCACCTCTAGCTACAGTGACGAAGAGGTAGAAGCGATCTACAAAGATATCGAAGACATATTAAGACACGTAAAAAGACATGAAAATTTAATAATTACAGGAGATTTTAATGCAGTGGTAGGTGAGGGTAGGGAAGGAGCGATAGTAGGTTTATTTGGTTTAAGCACTAGAAACGACAGAGGAAATAGGCTGGTAGAATTTTGCGACAAGAACAATTTAATCATTACAAACACATTATTTCAACATCATGCTAGAAGACGATATACGTGGAAGATGCCAGGAGATATAGGAAGATATCAAATAGATTACATTCTTGTTAGACAACGGTTTAGGAATCAAGTAAAAGACTATAGGAGCTACCCAGAAGCAGGTATAGACACTGACCACAACATCGTAATTATGAAGGCCGCACTTAAATTTAAAAATTTGAAAAAAAGAAACGGAAAAAGGCACTTGGACCTACAGAAACTAAAAGAGAAAGATATTCAAGAAAGATTAGAAAAAATGTCAAATGAATTGCTCAAAGATATTGGGAAAATATCTGATACTAAGGAAGTAGAAACAGAATGGAATAACATTAAATCCAGCCTCGACATGGCAGCCAGAGATATTCTGGGGTATACACAAAAAGTAAATAAGAAACAATGGATAACAAAGGATATCCTGAATTTAATAGAAGAAAGACGAAAATACAAAAAGAAATCAGACGAAACAGGAAAACAGAGATACAAAGCCATAAAATGGGAAATTATTCGAAAATGCAGGAAAGCTAAAGAACAATAGATTGATGAAAAGTGCAAAGAGGTACAAACTAAGATGGAAGTAGGAAAGACAGATGAAGCCTACAAACTAATTAGAATCAATTTTAGGGATATAGAAACGTATAGCAAAAATATAAGGGACGCGGGAAGAAATGTCATTATAGAAAATGTAGAAAAAGTGGGTAGATGGCAAGAATATATAGGGAATTTATATGCAGGAGAAGAACTAACTGCATTAGAAAAGGAATCAGACATTGAAAATGATGACTTGGGATATCCTATACTAAGAGATGAATTTGAAATAGTATTAAAGGGTCTGAAAAATGGTAAGGCGCCGGGTACAGATAAGGTGCAAGCGGAGACTCTAAAAGCCGCTGGTCAAGCAGTAACAGAACGTCTCTTCTAACTTGTAAGCTATATGTATGAGACAGGCGAGATACCCAAAGATTTCAAACATCACATCATAGTAACTATACCAAAAAAGAAAGGCGCAGATAGATGTGAAAATTTTCGAACAATAACCTTGACAGCACACGTATAAAAATATTAACTAGAATTGTACAAAGACGAATGGAAAAACGGGCTGAAGAAATACTAGGAGAAGACCAATTTGGGTTTAGGCGAAACAGGGGAACACGGGAGGCTATCTTAGCTCTGCGGGTGATAATGGAGAAAACAATAGAAAAAGGAGAAAGCGTGTACATAGGGTTTGTAGATCTGGAAAAAGCATTTGACAATGTAAAATGGAAAAAATATTCGAAATACTCAAAAAGATTGGAATGAGTTATAGGGATAGACGGATAGTACATAGCTTGTACAAAGAGCAAACAGGAGTAATAGAACTAGAGCAAGAACGTAAAGAAGTAAACATCAGGAAAGGAGTGAGACAGGGATGTTCCCTATCCCCACTAATTTTTAACTTGTACATTGAAGAGACAATGAATACTGTCAAATGCAGGAAGACAATTGGGAATTACTATGCAGGGACAAAAAATTGATATGCTTAGATTTGCAGATGATATAGCGGTATTAGCATCTAGCAAGGAAGAGTTAGAAGCTGCTCTCAATGAAATGGAAACGGTGCTAACAGAGAGATACGGTATGAAAATTAACAAAAGTAAAACTAAAGTACTAGTATGCAAAGGAGGGAAAAATAAATCAAAAACAAGAATACAAATATGTAACACGAACTTACAAGAGGTTAAGGATTTCTGCTACCTAGGAAGCCAAATAACGCAAGATGGGAAAAGCACAAAAAATATAAAACAAAGATTAGCACAAGGTCGTGCTACATTTCACAAGAAAAAGGAACTACTGTGCTCAAAGACCACAAACATAGAAACAAGGAAAAGATTGCTCAAAACATATGTGTGGAGCACAGCACTGTATGGCTGTGAAGCCTGGACAGTGGGAGTAGCGGACAAGAAAAAGGTAGAAGCCTTTGAAATGTGGTGCTACAGACGTATGATGAAGATATCATGGACAGACAAAGTTAAGAACGAAGAGGTATTAAAAATGGTAGGGGAAGAAAGAAATATGTGGAAAACGATAAAAAATAGGAAAGATAGGATGATAGGCCACATACTACGGCATGAGGGAATAGTGCGGAATATACTAGAAGCAGAGATAGGAATAAAGAGAAGAAGAGGTAGACCTAGGTTAGACTACTGCACACAGATAGTGAAAGATGTTGGCTGTAGGAGTTTCAGGGAAATGTGTAGGCTAGCTCAGAATAGAAATCAATGGAGGTACGCATCCAACCAGTCCCAAGATGGATAAATTAATGACGAAAAAAGTAACTGCACTTAAACATGATATTTATTATAAGCAACTACAAGCATTGTAGGGGCAATATTCTCGAATAATGGTAATTGCGTGAAAGCATTTACTGGAAAACTATTATTTCGGCAAATGTCTAAGTGTTGGGGGATCTTGGCAGCCACAGGTTGCTTAACCCCCTTCAATAAATCTTAGTGAAATAGGGCATAATATTAGAAAACAATATAAGGGGAACCGAGCTGTATTGCTGTGTGAGAATTTCAGGGAACTATGTAGGTTAATTTAGAAAAGAAATAAGTGCAGGTACATGTCCACCAGTTTTGAGACGGGAAACCCAATGACGAAAAAATAAGCGCAGATAAATCTGATGATTATTATAAACAACTAGTTGTTTGTTGTGAAATATCTGCAACTAATGTTGACTATGCAAAAAGATATATTGGAAAAAATATTAAATCAGTAAATGTTCAAGTGTTGGGGGAACTTGGCAGCCATAGGCTGCTTACCCCCCTTCGCAACCACTGAATGTCGGAGAAATAGGGTATATAATTGTCAAACAATAGAAGGTGACCGAACTGCATCTAACAAGAAAGAACGGCGCCTATGATGAAAGACAACAAACATAGAACAAAAAGTTGTTGAAAGCGTATGTGTGGAGCACAGCACAGTCAGTATGCCTACGAAATACGAGCAGTCTGAAAAGCAGACAGAAGAACAGTAACGGCCTTTGAAATGCCGTGCTTCAGATGTTTGAGGATGGACAGACAAAGGTAATAACAAATAGGTTATAGAAACAGTAAGGGAACAAGAATATCTTTGGGAAAAAATATGAGAAATAGAAGGGCAGAATACGTTCTAAGGCATTTTTGGGGAGTCGTATGGGATATATAACAAGCAGAGATAGGAAAAAAGAGGTGGATGTAGACCTAGATCAGATAGTGATAGATGCAGACTGCAAATTTCAGGGAAATCTGTAGGTTAGTTCAGAATAGGAAACAATGATGGTACGCGTCTAACCAGTTTCAGGACTGAAGACCCAATGATGATGATGATGATGCCTATATCGATGATGATCGATTGCAAAACCATTTAAAAGATTTTTTTATTGCCATAAGGAATCAGGAGATCATAAAGCATATTAGTCCGTTTTCATGTAGGTTGAAGTTGGTCGTTTCCAACAACATCTAAAGGATTTCCTGTCGTGCCAAAAAATATCAAGAAGCTATAAGAGAAGCAAGATTTCTATTTGTGTGGCGATAGTAAACGATTGCAAAACCATATAAAATTTTCTCTTTTTGCTGAAAGAAATCGACGAATCATAAGGGATACTTTTCCTTTTTCTTGTAGGATTAGGGATATTTTTCTTGATGAAAGGTATCTGGAGTCCACAAAGTATATTATTTTACTTTCTTGTAAGACGTGGGTGAACGATTGCAATAGCATATAAATGACTTCCTGTCCTGCTGAAAGGTATCACGAGTTTATAAGAGATATCAGTTTTCGTGGTTTTAGCGCAATGGTGATTAATTGGAAAATCATCTACATGATTTACTTTCTTGCCAACAGGTATCAGAGGATCATAAGGTGTATTAGTCCTCCTTCTAATAGTGCGAAGGTGGTCGATTGCAAACCTGCGTAAAGGATTTCTTTTGGTGCAGAACTATGCGGATCGGTTGCAAAATATCTAAGAGATTCCATTGCCTACAGAATGGTATCATAAGGTATATTGTTCCTTTTTCTTGTCTGGCGATCATGATCTATTACAAAACCCTCTAAAGGATTTCTTTTCGCGCCAAAAGGCATGAGGGTATATAGTGGATGCTAGAGCGATAGTAATGGACTACAAAATCATCTTAAGGATTTTTTCTCTTGCTGATAGTTATCAAGAACCTATAAGAAACACTAATCCTTTATCTCGTAGGACGGTGGTAATCGGTAGCAAACCATCTAAAGAATTTTTTGCTGCCAAGAAGTATGCCGAGCTCATTAGAGACATTTCCTTCTTTCTGTAAAACGAAGACGGTTGGTTACTGCACTATCTAACAAGTATTTTTTTCTGTACTATATGTATCAGGAGTACAAAAGGAATGCGAATCTTCTTTCCTGTAGGGCGAGAATAATCGATTACAAAACTATTTAAAAAGCATTCCTTCTCCTTCTGAAAGATATCAATATTCACAATCAATAAAAGATGTTGGTCTTTATTCTTATTGGGCGATGGAAATTATATGCAAGGCCGTTTTAACTGTTTTTTTTTCTGCTGAAGAGTATCAGAAAATCATAGGGTAAGTTAATCCTTCTTTTAAGAGTAAAAGTGGTCAAACCTAAAATCATTTGAAGAATTTCTTTTTATAACGAACGGTATCCGAGGATCATATGGAACATTAGTTCTCTTTAGTGTATGGCGAAAATGGTCGAACGTTATACTATTTCAAATACTTTTTTCTGCCGAAGGGTATCGGGAGGGCATAAGTGATGTATTCCTTTTGCTTGTTGATCGAATGCAAAACCATCTCAAGTATTTCTTTTCTTACCAAAAGGTATCAGGATTCACGAGCCATTAACGGATGCTAGTTTTCATTGTTGTAGAGCGACAGTGTTTGGTTGCAAAACGTATCTAAAGCATTTCAAATGTAAAACAACCTAAGGGATTTCTTTTCCTGCAAAAGGGTATTAGGAGATCATAATGGATATTAATACATTTTCTTCCAGTGCAAAGAAGGTCGACTGCAAGACCACCTAAAAGATTTCTTTTCCTGTTAAAAGGCATTAGGATTCCGTAGTTAATGAAGGATGCTAGTTTTCTTTTTCGTAGCCTGACGGTGATCGGTTACTAAACTATCTAAAGGATTTATGTTTCGACCGACGAGTATCAGGGGATCATAAGGGATATTGGTCCCTTTCTTAGTAGGGAAAAAGCGGTCGCATGCCAAACCATTTAAAGTATTCCTTCCTCGGCTTAAGTGCATTAGGACACCATAAAGAATATTAGTTCTCTTTCTTGTAGGGCAAAAGAGGTGGAATGCAAAACCATCTAAAGAATTTCTTTTCTCGCGAAAAGGTTTCGGGATTCAGGATCCAATAGGAGATGCTAGATTTCATTCTTCTAAGGCAATGGTAATCGGTTGCAAAACCATCAAAAGAATCTTCCTTTCTGCCAAGAGTATCAGGAGATTAAATTGGATATTAGCTCTCTTTCTTGTGTACAAGAGCGGTCAAATCGAGAACCAATTAGAAGGTTTTCTTTTCCTGCCGAAGAGTATCTAAAAATCATAAGAGATATTAGACCTTTTTGTTTGTAGGACGAAGTTGGTCGAATGCAAAACCATCTAATGGATTTATTTACTTGTTGAAAGGCATCAAGGGATCATAAGGGATATTAGTCCCCTTTTCCGTAAGGCAAAGGTGGCCGATTGGACAACTACCTAGAGGATATATTTTTTCGTCAAAAAGTATGAGGACCCTATAGAGGGTACTAGTTTTATTTTTGCCGCGCAGTGGTGATCGATTGTAAATCCATCTAAAAGATTTCTTTTACTGTCGAAAGGTATCGGGAGCACATACGTGATATTTGTTCACTTGCTTGTAGGGCGATGGTTACCGATTGCAGAAAGATTTCTCTTCCTACCAAGAGGAATCAGGAACTTATGCTAGTTAAATTTTTTGTAGGAGGATTGTGATCAATTGCAAAACTATCAAAAGAATTTCTTTTTCTGCAGAAGGACATCAAGAGATCATAATGAATTTTAAAATAGGGCGATGGTGGTTTACTGCAAAACCATCTGAGGCATTTCTTCTCCTGCTGCGCTCAGTGTGGAAAGTAAAGGTATAGTAACAGTTCGCGGGCAGGTTCAGAAAGCTTGGTTGGAAGAACTGGCAAGCTCGGCACGGCTCGGCTCGATAGAAATGGAGCGGCCTCGAAACAATATTTTAGCTTGGTTCGAAATTCAGATCGAAATCGAGTCAAGCTACGAGCCGACCCAAAAAAACCTCGAGCTTGACTCCAATTGTAGTAAACGGAGTGTTTAAAAATAAAATAAGAGGACTATGGCTTTTGTATAATCGTGTTCTAAAATTAGGTTTTCTGTTAAAGTGATACCTTATCTTGTATTGTAGTTTACAATATAGAGTTAGAAAATCTTTTTATTTGTGAATTATTTTATATGACCTGACAGTGACTAAAATGAATTATAAAAAATGCTCTTTAATATATAAACTAATTGAAGAATTTTTGTATTTTGGTTGAAGATATCCATAATTTAACAATGAACTACGTTGAAAATTATGTAAAGCTATTGTCTTGTGATAAGGTATCTAAATTGGATGTATGCATTAAACTACTTGATTGGAATCTATTGTGCAATGTTGCTCTTTATTCTATTACATATTGGTACATTTAGATTTTTAACTTAAGATTAGCGGGTTTGCTTACAGTATAAATTTAAAGAATACATTTTTAAACAAGCTATGCTGGTAACGTTGCATGCTAAAAAAATTGACGCCATTAGTTAGGTATAAAGTTTTTTTAACGTTTGGATTTCTGAAAATAATCTAATTTTTGAAATACGTTCCTGCTGTGCAACCTTGCTTTTATCTCACTTTCAGATCTTATTAAAATAGCGTACTAAACCTTACACCATTTTATTTCATTATACATTCGCATAGATTCTGCTTTTGATACTCATACACCATCCTGTATATTAGACATTCCTACAATAAGTACGCTTTACTACAATTTCATTTAAACCTATTTGCTGTAAAATAAAAGCTCTTCTATAATTTAAATAATCAGTACCTTGTTTCAAGTATCCATCGGCTTGATACGTATGATGCTAGAGTGTAATTACATCTTATAATACACAAACCTAAAGACTTTTGAAATAACGGATCATACTTCTTTGATAAAGCTTGTTTCGAGTTTCTACTAATACCTGTGTGTTTGATAACGCTGGGATTGAATTTTAATTCTTGCTATAAAACGAGTACAATTCATTCTCTCTGCATACGACCCAGAATATTTGTCGTTTTTCGTTATCAACAAAATTTCGTACACACCGTTGTATGGTAAGTGCTTTTAGTTTAAAAAAAATGTACTTTTCTTTGTAAATAAGCTAATCTTTAATCGTACCCATTGTAGCTTCTTCCAGTAGACATGACCGTCCATTGCATTGACCCCTGACTGACGTGTCGGTCCTGAAAGTGAATTACATTTTTAATATAGCACTTTGAAAATGCAGCAGCTAAGAAACACTAAAACTTAAAAATTACGCTTACTATTGTATAGATGCAAAATGTCAGCTCCACTTGTGACACTCACTACCGCTGTCGACGACTTCACTGGCAATAGATTTGTAATGGATCTTTTTTTTCAAGTTCTTGGTATTGGAAAGAGATTCCACTCCGCTCCAGACCGCCGGAATACAATAAGGCGACAGCTGTTATTGGTTTTGAGTATAACAATTAAATTTCACCCTTACTATCTATAAACTTTCTCTTTCTTATATGATTTGTTTGAGAGATATCCTATAGTTTAGGTATAATGTTGTTACCTAGTCCTGCTGTAAGAATGCATTTCGATAGCAGAAAATTGCCTGTAATTGTGATAAATATGTAAGTAAACTCATTTTTTTATCTTTAAACAGTTAAACTATTTTAATAACAACGATTTAATAATTCTAGATTCTGTTTAAATTTTTCTTGTTTGATGTGCATGTGAGACGTTATCATTTAAATTACTTTGCAAAGAATTTATGAAGGTATTAATTATTTTTGCTTCCATTTTTTTGTAGTACCGCGAAAAAATCTATTATAGCTTGCACCCGTTCAGGTGTCATGCAAATTCCTTTTTCGGTGAGAAGATGGCCTACAAACCTAATTTCCCTTTTTGCAAAACAACATTTCCCTAGCTTCAGCGTAACTCCTGCATCCGCCAATCTTTCAAATACAATTCTGATATGTGGAATATGGGCCTTCGGATTCTCCTGTACAATCAACAAATCATCTACATACGGAATAACAAAATTGTCCGTATCACTACCCAGTACAAATTTTAACGTTCGAATAAATCTGGCCACCGATATGTTTGTTTAATTTTTAGTTCTTGTAATTTAGCGACTTGTGGCATACTCTAACTTAGTTTCCATTTTATTAAGTTTACTTATTTCAAACACAACCTTTTTCTTTTCAGGTTAGTCAGTATTCAAACTTTTTTAAAATGACTTCAAGGCCTCTGCGGCTGGTATATACTAACTTTGAATCTCTCCATAGTGCCATAGATTAGACTATATGTTGCTTATGTCAAAACTCTTGAAACGAAATTTATTAACAACCGAGTCCATTTGCTAGCAAATTGGCCGTGTGACGTTCAGTACTTTCCATAGTACGATAAATATTTGAGAATGATTGGTGAGAATTACTTTTTTTCAATACCAATGAAATTTACTAGTGATCTGTGGCTTAATTTGTAGTACCGTAAACAAGTAGAAACATATTCTAGAATTTACAAAAATTTGACGCAACGTAAGAAAGTGCAACATTTTTCGAGATTTCAGAATATACGTGAGAACACAGCTGTAATAAGTTGTGTGTTATTATCCTCGAAAACAAAGCATCAATACGTATATCAATATGAAACTTTTACAAGATAGCGGAAGAGCAAAAATGTCGGTTTTGTAAGTGAGAATTTTCTACTCTGATAATATAAATAATAAATAACGCCTGTGGCTAATACATTTTAACACCCGTGGCTGTTTTGACATGCATATGTATTGAGCACAAAGTAATACTAAGGCCCACTTAAAAGTATTGTATTATGAAAAATTATTTATTAATACTGGCTACAGGATATTTGTTTAAATTTACAATATCCAAATAAGGAAAATGTGGTAGAATATACATTTCAAAAAAACAAAGTGTTTTTTATAAATATAATGCGTGATACGTTTCCCTTTCTTACCTAATTAACTATTAAAGTTTAATCATGTAAATTATATAAAAGAATCTTAAAAGTTATATCACTTACGGTGCATGACTTGCTGCAGTGGAAGCAACTCCTCAGGGTCTCCATGGTTCGGGTTTTCAGCAGATATAGTGACGCTATTGCTTGCCAGTAATAGCGTAAAAGAAAAAGGTAAGAAAGGTTGGAACGAAAAACGAGCACTACGCCAAAACATACGCGATAACGACCTCCCCGAAAAGACAGTTGCTTCCATTAACTTTGGTACTGTAGAACAGAAAATTTCGTCACATCAATAACTCTTATTCACATTACATTTTCCAAGAGCTATAATAGTTCTCGGTAAGTACCTTAACGTATATTAAAGTCATTATATTTTTACAAAGTGACTAGTAATTTATAAGATAACCATGATCAAAGCTAGGAAGCAGAAGGAATTTCTTTATTTTTATACAAAATATCAGAGGTTTAATAAATATTAGAAACGGAAAATCGAATATCCAAGAAATGAAAAGCACGTTACGGGTTAATTCACTTAATACATAACAAACGGCATTGTAGGACGCTTTAAAATTCCACCTAGACTCAACTGTGGCAGTAGAATTCAATCTCGCTGATTTTCAGAA
This sequence comes from Platerodrilus igneus, assembly GCA_036346225.1. Classification (NCBI taxonomy): domain Eukaryota; kingdom Metazoa; phylum Arthropoda; class Insecta; order Coleoptera; family Lycidae; genus Platerodrilus; species Platerodrilus igneus. The sequence goes on along the minus strand of JARFIW010000165.1, from coordinate 5,916,172 downwards.
ATTGTAAACTCTTTGGAATTAGACATTCTTCCTCTTTTAATTGATTTACAACCTCGCCATATCTAGCCTATTCCACTGCGACGTACGCAAATTAGATTCGTACTTGTTATCATATAGCCAAAGACCGTCACTAAATAACATGGGTAATCCATTCCATGAAGACATATTTGTCATATCTCGATTATTAGCTTTTCGCTGGTAAACTACACGGGTGACTACGATAAAATTTGTATATTTGCACACAGTAAGTTTTTGGGCCAAGTCCCTTCAACAGAGCATATAAATCTTGCACTTGAAGCCATAGCTAACCTTTAAGCAATACTCCTTTGCACTTTTTGCTAACTTACATAATCGCTTATTAAATTACTTTTATTAATTTATCTAATTTCCAAAACTTTGTGCTATAAAAAATCATGTTTGCATTAAATAATATTGTAGCGAGAACCGTGAATCTTTTAAATCAATTAAAATATTTTAAAATTAGATAAACTTTGCTCGCATAACCATTCAAACAGCAAGGTTAAGATTAACAAGAATTTTAACAATATCATTAAATTATTAAAACTAAATGATACCTTTAATTTATAAAGTACTTAATTGGCCTTAATAGCTAACAGAAAATTATAGGCAATTACTCAATATTAACAACCTAAAATTATTTTAATTGCGTTGCCATATTCTATGGTAATAGCAGTTGCCTTTAGTAGGGAAGCTGTTGTAGAATTGTCTTACGTCATTTATCAACGGTGAAACATATCCTACAAAACTATGTACCCTGTCGATAATAAAAGCTGTGGTCTAGTTGCCGGCAATTAGAATAATGACACATAGCCGGCCGTACGTAGAAGCTAAAACAAAGTAACATGATTTATAAATACTTGGATTTCATGCCAATGACTGGTAATAATCATAACGTTGATAGTTATTATATACGAAGAAATAGAAGAATCGATAAAATATTTTGAATGAGATGAAAATTTAATAATACGGGGGGATGGGGATGCTAGTGTCGGTAAAATAAATACGACTAAAATTGCACGGTTGCATGGGTAGCAATAAAAAAGAGCAGCTAACGGAATTCTGCTTGAAATTTAAACTGATCACTACAACGACATTTTTCAAAAATCATAACGCGGTATTATAACATGGAAGCAATTAAGAAATAAAGTTAGATTTCTGACCATATTGTGGAGAGCAAAGGTTTAGAAACCAAATGAAAGACTAGAATATATCCAGGTGTAGACATAGATAGTAATGACAACTTAGTTATGATAATATGCCAACTTAGTTTTAAAATTTTAGCAAAGAGATTTAATGACGTTGATTTACTTATAGTATCTTCCCAACTGTCACAGATATTCCATCCCACATTTCATTCTCTTCTCTCTTTCATACAATTCCCCAATGGTGAAGGCTCCTTTCGGATAAACTTCATAACTACAACTAATCCTATCTCTATACTGTACCTGTGATAACCAATCCTCAGAAACCCCGTTACACATAATTTATACCTGCACCTTAACATTTATATACTAAGCACACCTCAAAACCAAACTAAACCTAGATCGGTTCATTCCTTCACCGAACTTCCGATCCCTAGTATCGAGCCATCCAAAAGAACTGAACTTTTATTTCACTGATATCCTATCTAACAAACCTCTCATCCAGCGGCAATAATAACAACAAAAAAACAATCCCCATAGCGACTTACTCAAACAACTAGCACTACTTGCCGCATATTCCAACTCAGTAAAACCACACTTGGCAGTTACATCACTGGCACTCAGACACTAAGTCAAACTCATTAATCCATCACTCCAAGGCAATCGGCAACATGTGAACGACATGAAGTTCCTACCAATGAACATCTACAATAACTAAAAAGAATCACATATTTCATAGATTGTACGGCTAGGTTAGTCCAACGCCCATGTATAACCAATGATGAATGAATAATGAATGAACGAACGAATTTCATGAGTAGTAGTGTTCATTAAGTATAAGATTTCAATAAATTCTTGGTTCCACTTAAGGGAATTCTTGTGATAAACTAAAAAAATACAAAATAATAGTTTTATTTCTGTGTAATACATATAAATTTCTCCAAAAAACAGCAGAAAGAGAAAACAGATTTTAATATTACTTATTATGATGTAACGTTTTTTTTACGTAGTTATACTTCGCTTATTAATCTAAAATAATACCGCAATAATATAAAAATATAATTTGTAAATTTCCGTACAATAAAAATAATTCATAAAATTTATAATAGCATATAGACTCCTTTGCTCTTGAGGTCTAAGCTTCGTTAATTCGTCGAGTTGTCATTTCGTGTCATTTTTCTATCGGCGTCTGAACGGGTAAGCTGCTATCAGCGAGTTAGTAAAGTCAAGATCGTGGTATCCAGGCACGTGGCCTGTAACACAGTGCGCAAGAAGTTAGAATGGGTTGAATCTTCGTGTCTGAAAGTGGTTCCTAGCGGCTTTAGCGTGATGTTTTTTTATGTTCCACCTAGAGCAGTTCAGTTGATTCCTGCAGGCCAAAGGAGTTGGTATAATCAAGTAAATAAATTTTATTAATATTTTCCTCTTAGTGCAATATCTCGGAAGCAATATCTAGAAAATTTAGTTTGGGATTTGGAATATTAAATTCTATAGGATGTAATTAAGGAGGAATTGGTTTCGTTAAATAATGTTTGGTTCAGAAGAATTTTCATAGTTCCAGCGATAAATTCGTCCATATTCATGTGTTTCCTGTTTGTGCATCGCAGAACGCAGATGTTAATGGAAAATTCTACAGCTGAGGTCATAGTTCGATTTCTTTTGGTCGTACTGTACTTCCACTGTAGTTATAGCATTTAATCAATTTTATAATTATTTAATCGTAATACGAAAAATACAAGGTTGAAGCTTTACTTAGATTAAAGTAACTTAAAAAATTATTTAGTGAAGGAAAGAATTCCGTAATAAATTTGTGGCCTTGCATAAATTTTAAAGATGGCTATGCTGTTTGCTTATCATAATTATTCCACAAACACGAACGTTAACTAAACTGAAAACCTGTTAGTGGCATATGATGTCAAAGAAATATTCAGCTGTCGAAATTTAAATATCACATATTATTTGACGCTAATCTAAAATATATTTAATAATTTTGAGGTCATGTACTTTCATTGTTAAACAACGTGATGAATTCTTTTTAGACATATTAAGTAAAACTAACCATATGTTGAAAAATGCTATTCTATGAGATCCTAAATAATTATATTAAATTGTGAAGTCAGTGTAGTACTACACCTGGCTGGGAATTAAAATGTGTAATATGAATTATTAAGTGAACTAAGACTTTTTAGAAAATTTATTAGGAAATATTCCATTTAGAGATTTTTATGTTTTTTTGAATACAAAACATTATTGATTTTTTGTTCCATAAAATTAATAGTAGTAAAAGATTATATTAAAACAAATCAAGGAATTTAATTACATAAAATCCATTTTTGCATATCTTTTGTATTATTCAAATTTAAGTAAGATTTATAGGTCATTCATGAGCGAACATTGTGTGTAATCATAACAAATACCCTGGGTGTATATTTTTGGAACTTAAAATCTATTATATTATTTTTGGTAAATATTTTTAAGGACACAAACAGTGTCTATGTTGTGCATTTGTTTGTTCACAGGTTAAGTCGAGACATCTGTATGACATCTGGTAATTGAGATTTTGGTAAGTGTTTTAGAAAAGTGAAATTTAGGTTTGATGGCTATATTAGTGGTGTTGATATAAGGTTTCCGCATTCTCCTAATACAAGCACGGATAATTTTTGTAGGTTGTTGTATTGAAAAATACGGTGGCGCTCATTTTTTATATTTTTGGTCATTTGACAACCCATGACCCAAGCTCATGATCTACCCAGAGCTAACACTCTACTAGCCGTTTATGTCTAAAGAGTTTTTCTTTTCCTCAAGCCGTTTTCCATCCAACTTTACGTTGGGCTTTCATTGTTAATAAGAAATTCTCGACCTTGTGATATCAGGTAAGGGTTTAGGAAATATAAGGGTGCAATTTGTTATCTGATATTCACGAAGGTAATTTTTTTGTTTTCAATGATGTTGAATATAAAGATGCGAGTATAAATAATTGCCCGAGTTAATGGATAAGCGAGTAGTTACAAAAGTAAGTTTTATATGATGTTATTTTAAGAAAGTTTTTATAACAATTACGAAGCAAGTAACAGTGAAATTATTAATATGCATGTTGTTTACCACAACTATCCCAAATATATGAGGATCTTTTACAAATTTTAGTAAAATGATATAGAATTTGCGTTACAGTGACGCATGTGTTGTTATATTCCAAAGTAAACCTCAGACAATATAGTAAATATATTCGTACAATATAGCTAAATACATAGAGAAAGCTGATGATTTAGTGAAATCCATAGATATTAGGTCACGAAATAAATGTCATCCTAAAATAAAATGTTACCATTTATCAACGCAGCTACATAAGAAAAAGTTAAGGACATATCAAATCATAATTTCATTCTAGCAGGAGGTCAACGTAATTAATGTCTCAGGAAGTACTCGTCGCAGGAGTATTCTCACTAGACTAGACTAAACTACTTGGCGCCCATAATTTAAGACAGATATGTGCTATTGGTAACGTAGCTTCAAATTCCGCCTACTTTTCAATCATTATCCGTTCCTTTCATTGTTTCTATAGGACTCCTGTACCACTGTAGTTAGCTGGTGCACCCTTAATTCGATGCGGAATTCCCACTCGCACTGGGCAATTTCAAACTTAATAATTTAATGCTTCACATCCGTAACAACCTTATAGTTATCGTTCCACCATATCCTCTTAACATAAATTAGTAAGCGGTAGACAGATAATTGATATTAATAATAAATAATCCTTTTAATATTTCTTTACAGTTTCTTTGTTAGCAAAGGCGCGTTGACTTACGGTTCTATATAGACGCTAAACAAACGCAGGACACAAAAATACGTTTACGTCACTAATCATTTTACTATAATTTGTTTAGTAGGTGTTTCCCAACGGTTGCTTCCATTGGGGTGACCCAGAAGTAAAACACCAAATTTTGAGGGAGTGGCACATTTTGTTGTCTTCGGCTTAGAGCATACCTTTTCACACATTCAGTTATTGTCTTTTCAAGTTTATCCCATCCACTCTCAGGAATACCGTTATTTGCATGTGTGACACTCTATTCCTTGTAAGCAGAATATCTCATCCGAACTACTTTAAAGCTCCTTTTGAAGATATTTAACTTTAAGTCATTCAGTTTCTATTCTTAGTCGTTTTACACACTTACGCGCCCTCCTTACAAACTCACGCCCTAAATTCAAGTTTGACAAAATTGGGAGATGATCCGTTCCACATTCTGTTGCACACATTACTCTTGTATTCCCCACCAAGCCCTTCAATCTTCCAAAATACATTACACAATCAATAATCGTTCTCAATGTTTCTTTTTGGAGGTACGCAAGTGTGTATGTTTACGCATAAACCACGTGCTTGATACGATCAACCCTTTCTCTAAACATAAGCTAATAAGTTGCTTGCCATTCTAGTTCTCGTACGTTCCCAAAATTCTTTCCGTTCCAACTCGTTGCTCACCCATGTACTAAATCATATTTCTTAACAAAATAATTCTTTCACCTTGCATATTTTGATTTCACATATAATAGCAGTGTTCAGTAAGCAAGGCATTACATTAAATTCTTAGTTCTAAAAAATCGTAAACTTAAAAACCACAAAAGGCATCGTTTTATTTCTGTTAAGTACATATTTGAACGCAACTCAGGTTCCTAAACCTTTTCAAAACCACAAAAGAGTAAACACTATATTTGTAGTAGTGAATTTTCATAGCAGACTTAAGTCATTTTAAGAAAACTTTTAAAATAAAATGGTAAATGCTGTGGAAATATTAATTGGCGTGTTTCGTATCATAAATATTCCACATATAGCAGAGCTATTTACAAATTTTAGTATCATAATGTAGAATAATTTGAAATAGGTACAACAAAAGGTAAACCTCAGACCACATTGTAGCTAGAGTGTCTAAAAAGACGACATCTAGTTTGAGGTTGGCGGGGTGGGGTTCTGGTGAGGTTTAAAAGTTGGTAATGATGGATTGTTGCTACTCGGATGGAACATCTATTATGGCAAATAGAATGACCGTATTCATCAGTGTGGTTATTAAGTTGTTCAAGGACGAGAGGTCGGGTTGTTTTGATTCAGTATGGATTTGTGCGGTGAGCTATTTAATTAAAGTCCTGTATCTGATCCATGGGTCTGTTTGTTGGTCGTTAGTAATTTTGTTGTTGTAATGCTTCCTGGTGGTAATGGTCATTTGTTTATATTGTCTTCTGTCTGTGATATTGATAAGCGTGTGTTTTTTAATTATAGGTTTTGGTCGGAGTTTGTGCGTTTTGCTTTTTGTAGTCTGTGTCTGGTTCTGTGGGTTCGTGGGATGTGTAGAGTAGTGTTTCCTACGGATACTAATGGAGGCGGCAGCGTGTATGAGTTGGATAATAAGTCTGGCAAGCGTTTGTGGGTATGAGTCGGCATACGTAATTGTCGGTGATGTGGGGATTAGGCCGGCAAGGGTTTAAGGTATTGGTTTTAGTCTTCTTTTTTGTGGATTGTCAAGTGGTGTTGTATAAAGTTTTCTAATGCTAGTCCATTGTCGTCCGTGCGATTGTTGTACCAAAGCGTTGTTATTGCGTTGGCGTCTGTAGTTATAATTGTAGGCCTTTCTCCAGGTAGGAATAGTATGTGAGTTAGGTGGTGTAGGAAAGTGGGTACATTGTTACTAAATTTCAGGTATGCGGTGACTAGCAAGGTGGAACCGCCATCTACTGTATTTCAATGACTGTGGTTTGTGGAGTGGTGAGGGAAGCAAGATAAGCGATGTATAGGAGGGGGTGTGTAATAATAATGACCTAGGTTAGATATGGGTTGCGTGGGTTAATGTGTGTGTAGGATCGTGCGTTGGGTGGTGAATTAGGTAATTTGTTGTGAATGAGAAATGGTTTTTGATGTAGAGCAAAGTGTATATAATTGTGTTGGATGGCATTTAGAGGTTCAACATAGATAGCGCGAGAATGTTGGTGGTTTGAATTATGTTCTGGGTGAAAGGGAAAGAAACTGTTTTCTAGTCCGTGTACATGCCTGGTGTCTACAACCAATAGTCCGTATATAACTTTGCCATGTGTAGAGATTGAAGGAATACAGTGCAGTAGGAACTGGTTACTACGTGTCGTGCGAGCGGTTTATGCAGGTAGAGGGAGGTGGAAAAGCAACAGTATCTAGCAGGGTGGCCGAAGCGCTGGTAGTTGTAGCAGCCAGTAATTGCTACGAGGTCGTTGATCCGACAGGATTTATACCCTATAAAGACATTGGAGTTTGTTATATGAATGGTTTTAGGTTTAAGAGAAACATTTAGGATCAAGTTATATGCGTGTTTTGTCTTGTGTCGTTTAACGGATACGAGGATTTCTAACTTATAGGATAGTTCTAGGATGAGCAGGTGTAAGGAGTTTTGTTGGTAAATAAAGGAAAGTGCAACATGGAAGGGAATGTAATTATTCAGGTCGAAGATAATGAGTTGTAGGAGGTTAGGTGTATGAAGGTAGATGTTGCAGGTATTCTGGGTGAGTGAGGAGATGATGTTTCGATTGGTTTGGTGGTTCGAATAGTGACAGCGGATTTTGTAGGGTGGAAACTTTTTATGTTGATGGTTTGAAGTGATTGATTGGTATATTTTGATGGATTTAAGAGGTTTGGAAGGAGTGGTATCGATTCAGGTGGGTTTTAGCGTTATTATTCTAGATGGTAGTCTAGTTTAGGGAGTATGTTGGAAAGGAGGTTTTTGGGAGATGGCGACGGCTTAAGTGCGCGTCTGTTCAACTTGTGTGGTGTCGGTTATATTTACATTGGCAGCGATCTTGAGGGTCATATCTAAGCACTCCTTAATGGTGGCGAGTTTGTAGTTTAATATATTTGCTCTTTGTACTGCTTTGCTCGCGATCAGCCATAGGCACTTGAATTTCTATAAGATATAATTGGCACTAGGACGATTGATTTTATTGCCATCTTTATACGCGAATTCCAGAATATCTAGTTTCAGGTTGCTTATGTCTGCGAGCGTTAGTTGCTCTGCGACCTCCATTTTAAGGGAGTTTTTCTCCCTAGGTCTTTTAGGGGGATTAGATTCAATAGATGACGTTCTTAACCTGTGAACGTGTGGTACTGGAGATCTTGTTGTTTTCCTTGGTCGGGTAACTAGGAAGAGCGCTTTTGCTGATGCCGGTGATTGTAGCAGGAATTGTGGTGCTGGTTGGCTGGTAATAGAGGCTTGAGAGCTGCTTGTTACTATGTCTTTAGTTTAAGAGGACATATCAGTAAAAGTTATTGTTATTTATCACAATAATAACACCTGTTTCTCTGGTGTTATTTTGAGTTCTCTATACTACTATGCACAGTTACTTTACCGCGCGTTAACTGACTTAATTAGTGTCTACTTAAATTAAAAGTTGATCAGTACGTTTGTATTTTATAGTTATACATTTTTCACTATAAATTTGTCTAAATAAAGGTGAATTTCGTGTAAAAAAACTATTTTTACGGAACGTAAAGCATACGTCCGATCTCGGCGACGTGTGAGAGGAAGGAGATACAGAGTACGTCAATATTAATTGTGTATGTTTAAGATTAATTTTCTCTTTTTCCATCCGCTTTGACGCAACGCCAATGCGCTACAAACATTCAATGAACCATGAGCTGCTATTCGTCGCATATGACCAATAAGTCGCGAGCCGTACGGTAAAAACGTTAGATTAAGAAATCGTAATCTTCGTACATTTTTTATTAAGAGGAATGTTGCTGACAAATACATAATATTAGGTTTCTTATTATAATATTTGTTTACGCCGATAAATGTTTTGGTTTATAGTTCAAAGTATAATAGAATTTAGTTAAAATTGTTAGATAAATATACGATCACTTGCAAATCCCACAGTATGCAGGTGGCGAGATATATCCGTGTTTATCCGACTGATTAAAGTCGTTAAAGCAGTCGATTGTCAATCGTCGTCGCGCCCGGTTATGTTTTGGTGTGACGAATGCCGCATTCTGATATTGATGCTAAATAAGACAGATGCACATAATTTACCCTCATACAATATTTATCGAGAATCGTGGATCTTCTATATCCCAGAATTACCCTTGTTTCCTTCCCTAACCTAATGTTCTGGTAAATGGATGGATGCATCGATTCAGGTGAGTGTTTATTTCATACTTGTTAATTTGTTTATCTGTCTCGTATTTATGAACATTCTATCTCACCATACAGTCCACTGCTCAATCCCCTATACGCCAGAGTGGTTGCCCAAGCAATATTGTAAGTTAATTTCGCGGTTAGAATTCTTGCAAGGCTTCCTTGAAATCTGTATTCGAACTTTCCTAGATTCGATTTCTTCCCCTAGGTGTGATTACTGCATTCAATTTGAGTTAACAGGTAAATGATTGTATTTGCATTTTAATTGTTTGCTTATAATGTAGAGTAATATTTCAACGTACGCCTACGTAACCTTTAAAATAATAACTATGATGTTGTCTTCTTATGGGCAATGGGCGCTAGTGTCAAATTGAGTGCTAGTGTATTAGAATATCTTTTTTTATAGAAAAAGAGGGAAAGGAGTACGGTATGCTTTCCTATTCCAATGACCCCTTCCGCGGGGTTCGACGGTACACAGGGAGGGGGGTTAAAATAACGGATATCCTGGTGTCGCTAAGCCTTTGAAACAGTATATACACTAGAAAACATCAAAAAGGGAAGTCCAGAAACCGCGACGCGAACACACGTTGAAAAAGTACAAATACTAAAACCAGGACCTGAGTTACAAACACGATAGCAATTTTCGTCTCGCAACAGAATTTTAAAATATTACATGCTATCTTTTATCTTGGCTTGCTTTTCAATATCAGTACTAGCTATAACCCTCAAAATACAAGTTTTGAATATCCTAGATACTTTTTTTTATAATTGACTTTTTTATTTTAGTACTCAAAGCAACAAAGACAGTCAACTGGATAATTATATTAATAGTTAATCATTCTAAATTACATAATATCAGCTATTTACAAACTACCCTTAGGAACATCTCAAGATGTTAAAGACTTGGAATTCTAGTTCTAATTTTTAGTCTGATTTTTAGAATTTATAGTAAAAATATAAATGTATAGTATACTTCAAATCCACATTCGTATACCAATACTCAGGCCTGATGTGTTGGTTTACAAAGCTAATTCATAATTAAAACTCTAATAAGAGAGAACAATAAAACTATAAGTTCACTAACACAAGTACTATCAACATTTTTAGGCATTCAGTCCTGGAACTGGCGAAACGCGTAACTCTACTGTTTTCCATTTTGAGCTACCCTATAAGTTTCCTTGAAATTTCCACAGCCACATCTTTTACTATTTGTGTGCAATAGTCTAATCTAGGCCTTCTTCTACCTCTCTTTTTCTTCTTTCACAGCTTCTAATATATTCCACACTATTCCTTCATGACTTAGAACGAGTCCTATCAACCTATATTTTTTTACCGTTTTCCATATCTAGTATCTCGATGTTTTTGATATCTTCCTCGTATGTCTGTATGACCATATGTTACAGGTTTCTATCTTTTTCACGTTCGCTTCTCCTACTGTCCAAGTTTCACAGCCGTATAGTGCTGTACTCCACACATATGTTTTTAGCAATGCTTTCCTTGTTTCTATGTTTGTGGTATTTGTCGCTCTATTCCCTCATGCCTCAGTATGAGTCCTATCATCCCATCTCTCCTATTTTTTACTGTTTTGCACATATTTTCTTCTTCCCATACCATTTCTAATACCTCCTTGTTCTTAACTTTGTCTGTTCATGATATTTTTATCATACGTCTGTACCACCACATTTCAAAGGCTTATATTTATTTCCTCTCTGCTTTTTCTGCTGTCCATGTTTCACAGTCGTACAGTGCTGTGCTCCACACATATGTTTTCAACCATTTTTTTTTGTTTTTATTTTGTTGTTTTTGAACTCAGCAGCTGCTTTTCCTTGTTAAATACAGCACGACCTTATACTAATCCTTTTTTTATATCCTTTGCTTTTTTCCTCGTCTATTGTTTTCTAAAAATGTACCCTGTTCCACCGATATTCAGTGGTGCGCGAACGGGGTTAAAACTTAACGGCTAGCAAGAACCCCCACCACTTAGACATTTGCTGAAATAATAGTTTTCCAAATATTGCTTTCGCACATTCAACATTTTTTAAAATATTGCAAAACCAACATTTGTAATTATTAGGTTTAAATACGATTGCTTTTTTCACCGTTAGGTTTTACGTTATGCAACTGGTTGGACGTGAACCTCCATTCTTATCTATTCTTAACTAACATGCACATCTCGCTAAAACTCCCACAGCCTACAGCTTTCACTATGTGTGTGTATTAGTCTATTCTAAGTCTACCTATATCCCTCTTTTTTACTTTCTCTGCTGCTAATGTATTCCGCACTATTCCTTCCTTTCTTAGTATGTGTACAATCTTCCTATTTCTCCTATTTTGTACTGCTTTCCACATGTTTTTTCCCCCCACGATTTCTAGAATCTCTTCGCTCTTAACTTTGTCTGCTCATGATATTTTTACTGTACGTCTGTAACGCCACATTTCAAAGGCTTCTATTTTGTTTCTACCCGATACTACTACTGTACACGTTTCAAAGCTGTGATCCTCGTATATGATTTCAGCGATCTTTTCCTTTTATATACCTTTGTTGTCTTTTTCTTGTAAATGCTGCACGGTCTTGTTCTATTCTTTGAATGATATCTTTTTGCACTTAGCCCATTTTGCGTTATTTAGTTTAGCAGAAACCATTAACCTCTTGTAAGTTCTTGTTTCCTATTTGCGTTCTGGTCGTTGGCTTATAGCCTCCTCCTTTACATGCTAGTACCTTAGTTTTAGTTTTGTTGTTTTTCATACCATAGTTCTCTATTGGTACTGTTATCATTTCATTAAGAGCGGCTTGTAATTCCTCCTTGCCATATCGTTATATCATCTGCAAGTCTACGCATATAAATCGTTAGTCCATGCATAACAATTCCAAATATCTTTCCGCCTTTTTCAGCATTCATTGTCGCTTTGATATACAGGTTAAAAATGAAAAGAGACAACGCACTATCCTGTTTCATCGCTTTCCAAATATTTACTCCTCTACCTACGTGCTCTAAACCTATTACAGCTGGAAATTTTACTTTGTCGAATGCCTTTTCCAGATCTATAAACCCTATATACATCCTTTCTATTTTTCTATTGTTTTTTTTCGTCACCATCCTTAGAGCTAAAATAATCTCTTGTGTTCCTCTGTTAGACTAAACTCAATTGTCCTTCAACTAGTACTTCTTCAATCCGTTTTTCCATCCGTCTTTAGAAGATTCTAGTTATATTTTTGACACGTGTGCCGTCAAACCTATTGTTCGAAAATTTTCACATCTATCCGCGCCTCTTTTATATATAGTGACTATGGTGCTCCGTTTGAAATCTGTGAATATCTCGCCTGTCTCATACATATAGTTTAGAAGGCGTTTTGTTACTGCATGTCTAGCGACTCCTGGAGTTTCTACCTGTATTTAATCTATACGCGAAGACTTATTATTTTTCAGACCTTTTAATACTAATTCAAACTCATTTCTAAGCATGGAAAATCTCTAGTCGTCCTTCTCAACGTCAGATTACTGTTCTAGTGCTTCTAGTTCTTGCCCTGCATATAAATTCGCTATATATTCTTGCCATCTACTCACTTTCTCTGCATTTTCTATAATGAAGTCTCCTCCCAGGTCCCTTAAATTTTTCCTATACGGTTTTATATGCCTAAAAATCATTCTAATTAGTTTGTATGCTGCATTATAAAATCAAAGTGACAGCTATCAAAATGGTAGGTGAAAAGAGGAGGGTGGAAGGTCGAAGGTGCTGACTGCATTGACGGTGGGGGCAGACAACCATTTTACCCTACTGTAATCCCAGCAATAGTAACTAGTAGCGATTAAATTGTTCAACATATTCTTTATGGCCAGCCAGGAACGCTGGATGTTTTCATTATTAGTGCAATATTCCGGTCTTATATATTTGTAATAAATCCATTTTTGAGCACATGGATTGTTCCTTCTACTCAATGTATATGCGGAATTTGTTAAAACTGAGTTTTGATATCCATAATGATAAATCCTGCGTAATCTACTTTTTAAGTCCATGCTACAAAAATACCAAGGTAATTTTTTAGCTTAAATTGACTTGTTAATTCTGGTTAGTTGGCAAGAATTCACTAAGAACGTTTATTTAAAATAACCTTGTTAAATTTTTATGGCAAAAACAGTTAATTAGGTTACATTTGTTACATTTGTGTTAATACTTGAATGGAGAAACTTGTAGCTTTAGTGGTTTTAAATATAGAGGAGGGTATTTTTTTTGGAATATATTTTTATATTTTATTTCTGCATGTTCTCAAATCTTGCGTATACGTAATGATATAAAAACTGGAATGAATCCCATTTTTAACATTTTAAATTCGCCTATAAAGTCCATGATAAAAATAATTGGTGGGTAGGTTTATGCAAAACGCCTAATTGTTAGTAATTTATAACCTGTGCAGTCAGACGGCATTATTATGCTTGTCAAATACATATTTATGCATACCCACGATTGACCATGTATGCGAAGAAAAAGCGATTATTTTCTACACACGCTCTTACACTATTTGCAATTTAATTTTAGATAACTTTCGCCGTACAATAGTAAACAAGATTATTCAAATTTGTGTCTACATTACAAACTTATAGGTTGCTGACCTCTGAATGTATCTTTATCTTGCTGCCATAAATAACAATGTACCAACGATCATTGCCGTTAAACACCATTAAGCGGAAGTTATCGATTCTCCAAAGCTTTTCAAAGGTGCTGACGCTAGAGCTTTGCTGTGATTAAGAGTCCCTTTTTAATTAGAAATGGTTTAATTCGTTTTGGAGTTTTTTACAAATTATAAATCGTTGTTCTTAACGGAGACAGTTTTTTAAATGGTATATGCATGCTTGCCAACACATTTATACATTCACGAATGGTGTGTATAGCACACAGAATACATAAACAGCTAATAAAAAGCCACAAAAAGATTACTTTTATCTTATTCTTTTGTTATTTAAGGTGATGCCATCCTCTGGGGTTAAAAATTCAGTGGTTAAAATAGTCCCTCATTCGAATCTCCGGGAAGGGACTGCTTCGAAGGATGTGATCCTAAAGTTTAAAAAAAGATCCAGAAACATTTTGCGAGTCGGAGCGTGGAATCTAAGAATGAAGCAAGTAGGTAAGCTAGAGAACTTGAAAATTGAAATAGATAGATTAGCATTAGACATAGTAAGGATTAGCGGAGTTCTGAGAAAAGACTTTATGGTAATTTATACAGGATCACAGTAAGGAAATTCAGGTGTGAGGATAGTTTAGCGGGAAAAAAATAGGACAATGTGTAGAAAACTACTTACAAAAGAATGAATGAGTACCCATAGTTAGATTATAAATATTATAATCTAAACCGATAAACATAGTAGTAATACATGTGCACCTCTAGCTACAGTGAGCAAGAGCTAAAAGCGATTTACAAAGATATCGAAGGCATTCTAAGATGCGTAAAATGACACAAAAATTTAATAATTGCAGTTGATTTTAATGCTGTGGTAAGTGAAGGTAGGGAAGGAGCGGTAGTAGGTTTATATGGCGTAGGCACTAGTAACGACAGAGGAAACAGGCTGGTAGAATTTTTCAACAAAAACAATTTAACCATTAGAAATACATTATTTCAATATTCTAGAAGACGATACACGTGGAAAATGCCAGGAGTTATAGAAAGATATCAAATAGATTACATTCATGTTAGACCACGGTTTAGGAATTAAGTAAAAGACTGTATAAGCTATCCAGAAGCCGATATGGACACTGACCACAACATCGTAATTATGAAGACCGCACTTAAATTTAAAAGTTTAAAAAACTAATGTACATAGGCACTTTGACTTTGAGAAACTAAAAGATAAAGATATCCACGAAAGATTTGAAAAAAGTCAAATGAATTGCTGAAAGACATTGGGAAAAATTTCTGATACTAGGGAAGTAGAAACAGAATGGGATAACATTAAATCCAGCCTACTCATGGCGGTCAGAGATATTCTGGAGTATACACAAAAAGAAATATTAAACCATGCATAACAAAGGATATCCTAAGTTTAATAAAAGAAACACGTAAATACAACAACAGACCAGACGAAGCACGAGAACAAAGATACAAAGCCAAAAATGGGAAACTATTCGAAAATGCAAGAAAAGCAAAAGAACCATGAATTGATAAAGAATGCAAAGATGTATAAACTAAGAAGTAAATAGGAAAGACAGACAAAGCATATAAATTAGTTGGAAACGAATTTTAGGGATATAAAACCATATAGCAAAAATATAAGGAATGCGAGAGGAGACATCATTATAGTAAATGTAAAGAAATTGGTTAGAAGGCATACATATATATATATATATATATATATATATATATATATATATATATATAGGAAACTTTATATAGGACAAGAACTAGCAGCACTAGAACAGGAATCAGGCATTGAAATGGATAACTTGGATTATCCTATATTAGAGATGAGTTTGAATTAGCATTAACAGGTCTGAACAATGACAATGCACCGGGTACAGATAAGGTGCAAGTAGAAACTCTAAAAGCCGCTGGACAAGCAGTATCAGAACGTCTCTTTTAACTTGTAAGCTATATGTATGAGATAGGCGAGATACCCAAAAACTTTAGAGGCAACATATCCAAAAAAGAGGGTAGCGGACAGATATGAAAATTTTTGGACAATAAGTTTGACAGAACATGTGTCAATAATATTAACTAGAATTGTACAAAGACAAATGGAAAAACACACTGGAGAAATACTAGGAGAAGATCACTTTAGGTTTAGGCAAAACATGGGTACACGAAGGGCTATTTTAGGTGATAATTGAGAAAACAATAGAAAAAGGAGAGACCGTGTATATAGGGTGTGTAGATTTAAAAAATCATTCGACAATGTAAAATGGAGAAAGTGTTCGAAACACTCAAAAAGATTGTAATGAAATTTAGGGATAGATGGATAGTACATAACCTATACAAAAGAGCAAAAAGCGGTAACAGAATTAGAGCAAGAACGCAGCGATAATATTAGGAAAGGGGTGAGACAGGGATGTGGCCTACTATCGTTAATTTTTAACTTGAACATTTAAGAGGACGATATTTGGAATTATTATGCAAAGACGAAAGATTGATATGCTTAGATTTGCAGATGAAATAGCGGCGTTAGCATCTAGTAAGGAGGACTTAGAAGCAGTTCTTAACGAAATGGAAACGGTTATTACAGAGAGATACGGTATGAAAATTAACAACAATAAGCCTAAAATACTAGTACGTAAAGGAGGGGAAATTAATCAAAAACTAGAATACAAATAGGAAGAACTTACATGAGGTTAAGGATTTCTAACAAGCTAAATAACACAAGCCCGAAAAATACAAGATGCATAACAAAAAAGCAACTACATGTTCAGAGACAACAAACTGAAACAAAGAGCACATAAAAGTACGGCTATGAAATGGGAGCAGTAGAAGAAGCAGACCTGAAAAAGGTAGTAGCCTTTTCGAATGTGGTGCTTCAGATGTATAATGATAGTGTGGACAGACAAAGTTAATAACAAAAACATTCTAGAAATAGTAGGGGAAGAAAGATATCTGTGGAAACAAAAAAAATTGAAGAAATAGAAGTATAGGACACGTTTTATGGCATTTGGGTAATAGTGCCGAATATATTACAAACAGATGGGAAAAAAGAGAAGTAGAAGTAGGCAAATAGGGAAAGATGTATGCTCTAGGAATTTCAAACAAATGTGTAGATTAGCTCAGAATAAGAAACAATGGAGGTACGCGTCTAACTAGTTCTAGGACTGAAAACCTTATGATGATGATTATTAGAATTACATATAAATTATTACGAGGGGTGACGGGAAACTAAGGTCTCCTATTTTTTTTTCATAGAAAATGACATTTATTTACAAAGTGTAATACATCGTTGAAAAGGCCAGGGTCTAGGCTATTTTTCAACATAATCGCTATTTTTTTCAACACTTTCCGCATCCGCGCGATGTACTTTTGTATGCTGGTGTTGTACCACTCTGCGTCCGCCTCGCTCAGCCAGGTGTTGACCTCTTTTTTAACCTCCGCGTCCAACCCAAACTTCTTCTCTCCTTCGAAGTCCTTAACAGTCGCACGGCGATTTCTGAGCATTTCTGCCTCCACTACCCGAAAAATCTCATCCGAGAGCGGCGGCCGGCCACTTCTCACCTCGTCGTGAACGTTACTTCGCCCGGAATTAAACTCGCGGCACCACTTTACGCACGTTTATAATGTTCATACAGTTTTCCCCGTAAACTTCAACCAATTGACGATGAATTTCTTTTGGCGTCACCTTCTTAGCATTTAAGAAACGTATCATCAAACGCAATTCGCACTTGGACGCTGACGCGAGGGGTACTTCCAAGACTGAGTGGTCGGGCAATGACGCACCCAGCAGCAAAGTTGTAGTGGGGAAACCAAGCAACACAGCGCTGGTGCCAGATTTCGTCTAGCGCGGAATCCGGCGAAGTTACAGCGTTGGAGACCTTACTTTCCTGTCACCCCTCGTATTTTAAGGTTTGCGTTTTAGTGATGTACCGACAGATAGTCCTTTCGCTACCAATGCAGTCGCTTGACCCTATATGCAACTTTCTACTTGTACGTTGTTAATTATAACTGCCGCCAAATTCAAGTATGTTAGAGGGAAGAATCATACACGGTCAAACTGACACCATTCCGCTCCTGAAATGCTGAAAACGACTAAATACTGATTTGTACATTTAAAAACAGCTTATTTTTTATTTGGGTCAATACATATCTGTACTAATAAACAAAAGTACATATGAGTAAGAATTTTAACGATAATTTGTTTTTGCCTTCTAGTGCTAACTTGAATTGTAGATTTTGATTTGTCACTGTGACAAATAGATAATTGTTACCGCTATGTTTCACTTTCATCTAGGTTTATCAAAAAACACAATGGAAGTACTGAAAGTATTTACGATGGGTCTTTTGTTGTAGCCAGTAGAACAATTCGGGATAAAGACACGGTGGAAATACCAAACAAAAAGTGTGCGTATTCGCCATAAGTCTTTTGCTGTAAATTACAATAACTCAACATAAAGTCATCATGGAAATACCACAGAAAAGGTCCACGTACAAGGGTAGGCTGAAAAGTGATGCACACATACTTGTAGAAATCGAACCAAATAACTTACAGAAAAGCGCAAAATGGCGTTCGGAAGTAGCAATCTCCTTTACGCGCGTTGACCAGTTTTGTTTTGAGTAGAAAAAATATTAAGACAGGTTCTAGCGCTATGTCAATGCAAATTAAACAGCGCGCTGTATCGAATTTTTTTTTTTTTAACTTTCTAGTTGCCGCTTGAAGCGAGCGGACGTGTTTCTGCCGAGCTCCCGCTTCAGCAATAACAGTAAGTGTTTATCTAGGGTTTTATTATTTATTGTTGAATTATTTTATTTGAAGCTTTGCTTTTTATTGTGTTTTATTTTTATAATTGTGTGCCATCAAAATTTAAATACAGGGCAGTAAAATAAAAATTTTAAAACAGAATTTAAACTAAATAAAAACTAAATAAATCGCGTTTCTTTGTAATTTAAACCAAATCCGCGTTTTAAAAACAAACTAAGAAAATTTCGGGTTAATAAAACAAAGGTCTAATAAACTAATATTCAAAAATAATTTCGAAATAACTTAAAAGACATTTTTAATAATAAATTTAAAATAAAACCACGTAAATCGCGTAAAAACCGGGTAAAACAACCAAAAAGTGTGTGAATTTTTATAGTGCGCGTATAATCAAATAATAACCAAAGAACAAAAATCTAAGCCTTTTAAATCAAATAAATATCTCAAAACTAGAAATTTTAAAACAATTTTAATATAAATTTTCCGTAATTTAAGTACACGCGTACTTATAAGTTCTTTAAAATCGATTTTGGTGTAATTAAGCGGTGTAACAGTTACGGGTTGTGCTAGTTACCAAGCGATAAAGTGAAAGGTCATTTCCGGTTACCACATTCCGATTGTGCTCGACCTTATTTTGTTAATTACACATTTAAAAATAAAGTGTTGTTATTTATAAATTAGATATTTTAATATTTTGAAGTAATTAGTTTATTTAAATTTGATTTGGCGGTTTTAAAAATTTAAAATAAATAAATAGTGTTCTTCGCGGTACATTTTGAATCGAATTGCGTTAGGGAATTTATTTGATTCTAGTTGTTATTTTGACCCTTGGTGCTTGTTGTATTTTTGTTAAAATTTGATATTTAATTGGGCGGTTCGAAGTTTAAATAAATACAAGGTTGCTTACGGTTCACCTTTAAACAAAACATTTTTATTGGACCAACGTTTTGCGTTCTTCTAGCGTCTTTCTTTTAGCGTCGTAACGGTCAAGTGGTTTTTGAGCTGCGTTTTAGGTGTCATTTTTTGTCGTTTGTTTTGTCAGCATGGTGGTCCACCGCGACGAGGACCCGTTGCCCAGGAAGAAGAGGGGAGATAGGTCGGAGTCTAATAGGTCGGAGGCTAAGGGCGCTGTTGGGGGGAAACAGCTAAAGGTAATTTTAAAAGACGTTAGGTTAGGGATTCAGGAGGAGGTACAGGAGGTAGAGGAGCCTGTGTCTGCGGCGGTCGTGTCGGGGGAGTCGGGGCCCCCTGGGGTGGCTGCGGCGCCTGAATCGCCCTCAACTTCGGGAGCCCAGCGAAAGATGTCGACTAGCAGCGACGTTAGCGTTGCAGCTAGCGACCTCGATGAGCTGGACCTCCTGAGATTGAGGGTGAGGAAGGCGCACTGGGCCATCTCCGGGAGGGTGCCGACGACCTCCGCCACTATCGTCGTGGAGGACAGAAAGAGGATTCGCTACGCCCTGGATGATTTCCTCGACGCGGCGAATCAACTTATAGGTATGGTTAGGGCGCTGCGGCTTGTGGCTAGTGATTCTGGGAGAGCTAATGTTGTCGGGGGAAGTCCAGCGGTGGTTGCTTGTGTTTCAGGGCAGCAGTGTTCCAGGAGCCAGGAGGTGCCGATGCCGCGGAAGGCGTCGTATGCTGCAGCTGCTGCAGGTGCGACGCCCACCTTTGCAGTTAGGGTCGACTCCAGGCCAGGGAGAAGGATGACGTCATGTCGACCCTAAAGAAGAAGGTCGATCCCGCTCGTGATGGTTTTGTTGTGGTCGGAGCTCGTAGAACTCGCAAGGGCGGTGTAGTTGTCGAGTGTGCAAACCGAGAAGATGCGAAGAAACTGCAGTCGAAGGTTGTCGGTGACTGCAAAGAGCTCGTGGCGAAGACCATCGAGAAGAAGCGCCCACGGGTCGTTCTTCCGGGGGTCGAGGCGGGGATGAAGGCGGAAGAGCTGGTGCGGTTGATCGCGTGCCAGAATCCCCGCTTCGGCGATTTGAAGACCACCTGCGGGAGAAATTTAGGTTTGGCGGAAAGGGCCTAGGGATCCCTTCGTCAACGTAGTCTTCGAAGTGACCCCCACACTTCGGAGACGTATATTAGCTGACGCTATAAACCTCAGGTGGCGAAGAGTCTGGGCCCGGGACCACTTCTCGATGACCCAGTGCTACAGGTGCTACGAGTACGGCCATAGATCGATGGAGTGCAGGGAGAAGGTACAGTGGTGCGGTAACTGTGCCGAAGTCGGTCACGAGTTCAAGAATTGCCGGAGGGCAGTCCCCTGCTGTGTGGTTTGCGCTAGGGCAAACGACAGAACTGGCGGTGGCGCGAAGGTCGATACGCGCCACGACGCCAAGTCGAGTAGATGCCCCACGATGCTGAGATTGAAGAACGCAATCACACGCAACATCGATTATGGACCGTGAAGAAAAAGAACGATTTAAAAGAAGCAAGAAGATTAAATTCGCGCAATTAAATCTCGGGAAAGGAAAAGGGGCTACAAATAACTTCGTAAAGTTATTTAGCGAAAATAATATCGACATCGGGCTTGTACAGGAACCGCACCTGTACAGCCACAAAATAACAGGTTTTGGGAAGGGGGTCACCGTTTTAAACGCAAACAGCGAACGACCGCGTAGCGGATAATAATAAATAATGGGACGTGCGCCGGAATAATACTAAATAATTTATCCAACGAATTTTTAACAACGGTCGAAATTAAATCAGGGCTAAATACATTTTACGTGATCAGCGCGTATCTTCCGCCGGTTGATTCCCGGCGGAAAATCCTCAAACCGAGGACTTAGTAAACCAAGTTGAAAACATTTTGCGCAAAATCGGTAGGAATAAAAATTTAATCATCGGGGGAGATTTTAATGCTAAATCGCCACTATGGAGTAGCCCTATCGAAGACGATAGAGGCTCGCAGGTTGCTGATCTTTTACGGATGGGACCTTAGTGTGATAAACACTAATGATTCACCTACGTTTGAGACGCATAGAGGCAGCAGTTTTATAGATATTACTGCAGTCTCGCACGAAATGTTAGAAACGATTTGTAATTGGAAACTAAGGTCGGACGAGGAAACGCTCTCTGACCATAAATTAATAACATGGGACGTTGAAACCAAAACAAGCGCAAACGAGCAGCTAACTATATTTCCGCGGTTCTGTAATAAAAAAGCAAATTGGGAGCGGTTTAAAGAAAAATTTGGCGAAAGTATCCCTGCGCTCGAAAATGAGCTATTTAACTGCCGAGAGGCAGACGAAGTAGAAACACTCGCGAAAAAATTGAACGACGCGGTGGTAGACGCGTCGTCGTATTCCATGCCGCAAAAGAAAACATTTAAAGACAGCGTACCCTGGTGGACCCGGGAACTAACCACCAAGCGGGCAGAAACGCGTAACCTAAGGCGCCGCTATCAACGCGCCTCGGGAGATATAAGAGAACAACGGAGAATAGAATATAATCAAAGTTACCGCGAATATAAAATATTAATAGAAGAAACGCGAACGAATAAATTTAAAGAATTCTGCACGCAAAACTCAGAGAAAGAACCCTGGGGAACCGCATACCGCGTAATTAGAGGAAACAACAAAAATCGCGCTCAGTAATATAAAGAAAACAAATGGCGAATACACGGAAGGTTTTAAAACCACAGCGGAATATTTACTAGAGAAATTTTTCCCATCGGATAATCCCGAGGGAGATGAAGGGTCGCACGATTTAATACGTCGGGAAGCTGCAAAGGCGCAAGGAACAGGTGCCGATAAGGCAATCCTAGTTCACGAGGTCGTCAGGGCTCTTAGGAGGATGAACCCTAAGAAGGCACCGGGGCATGATGGAATCACTTCAGACGCAGCTCTGCCTGTTAGCCCCGTGTGTCTTTGTTGGGTTGTTTAATCTTTGTTTAGAAAGGGGCGTTTTTCCGCGTTGCTGGAAAATCCAGAATGTGAAATTTATACCCAAACCTAAAAAGGCGGATGCGTCAGATCCGGGCAGCTATCGTCCAATTAGCTTGCTACCGGTGCTGGGGAAAGTTTTAGATCGCGTTATGACTACGCGTGTTGAACACCTAGTGCGAGACAGCGGCGGTTTTAATAACCGACAGTTTGGTTTCGTGGAGGGCAAGTCGACTATCGACGCGTTAGAGTTCGTTGTCGAGGAAATTAAGCAGGCAAGAGATGCCAAAGAGTACTGTGTCGTTGTTGCTTTGGACATTTCAGGAGCATTTGATGCCGCCTGGTGGCCATTAATCGTTTGCGAGTTAGATCATAGGGGTTGTCCGCGAAACTTGATGTCTTTGGTCAAGAGCTATTTCTCGGGGCGATTAGCACAGGTTGAAATTCCGGGTGAAGTTCTGTCGCGTGAGGTGGAAAGGGATGCCCGCAAGGGTCATGTTCTGGTCCCACATTTTGGAAGTTGTTGTATGAGAGCATCTTTAGGGTCAAGTTGCCCGCAGGATGCTCAATCGTTGGGTTTGCAGATGACACACTTTTAATTGTAAGATCGAGATTGTTAATGGATATGCGCACAAAACCGAACGAGGCGCTTAATAAATTACACGAATGGTCGCAGGCGGTAAAATTAAAATTTAACACGGCGAAGTCAGAGGCGCTTTATTTCGGCACGAAACCAGGACAGAGACCTCCTAGGTTAGAGCTAGGAGGAGAAAATCCGTTTAAAGATTGTATTACCTACCTCGGCGTCAAGATCGACAATAAATTAAATTGGAAAGCGCACGTACAATACGTAAAAAGTAAGGGCGGCGAAATATCAAATAAAATGATGGCGGCGGCTAAAATAAAGTGGGGTTTCAGGGCGAATCGCTGAGGACGGTTTATGCCGGAGCAATTGAGCCGGCAATACTGTACGCAGCTTCTGTATGGGCAGAAGGTTGTAAAGTCCGGAGATGCGTCAATTGACGAGCGTACAACGCATAACCGCGGTAAAAGCGGCGAGGGCGTACAGGACCACCTCCACGGAGGCTGTCCTGGTGATCAGTAGGACTCTCCCTATCGAATATGTCGTTAGGGAGATTAGAGATAGACGATTAATAAATATAGGAAAAGGGCGCGAAATTATCGAAGATCTTAATCTTGGTAATAGGAAATTGCAAGAAAGATTGTTGTATCTGAGTTAGGGCACCCGGCTGATATTAGAGGATCGAGTTTGTCGAAGGTGATGAGGACGCGATGGGTATCAGAATTTATACGGACGGTTCACGTATGGACGATGGGCAAGCAGGCGCGGCGTTTGTCGTGTATAAGCAGGAAAGGGAGGTGTTTCGGTTTCAAACCAAACTCGCGAACTGGTGCACTATCTTCCAGTGCGAATTGGTAGCCATACGAGAGGCTATCGATTACGTAATAAACCATACGGCAGAGACGAGTATTATATAATCAGTGATAGTAAATCGGCGCTAACGGCTTTAACAAACATGAACACCTCGACAGATCTCCAAGCGGACGTCTGGAGGATAGCGCGTACGGCGCTAGAGTTTCGACGTTTAAAGTTCTGTTGGGTCAGGTCGCACAATGGTAACGTAGGAAACGATAGGGCTGACGAATTAGCTAAAGAGGCCGCGACGGGCGACTTTCGAATATCACATTCGTCGATACCGAGGTCTTTAATCAAAAGAAAGCTGCGCGAAAATCAATTCGACAATGGGAAGAGAGGTGGAACAACGCTGCCACGGGCAGGTTGACCCACAAATTCATACCGAGCATAGAAGCCAGAGGTAAGATCGAGGTTCAGCTCGATCACAAAATGGTGCAGTTGATAACAGGGCACGGCGCCCTGAAGGCGTATTTACAGAGGTTCGGTCTAACCAACAGCGACCGCTGCGAATGCGGTGAGGGCGCGGAAAGCGCAGAGCACGTGCTCTTCGACTGCCCGCTTGAGGCGGGAAATCGAGGGTTGGCTGATAGCAAACTAGCTATCCTAGGTCTGGCATGGCCAAAGAGCCTAGAGAAGTCGGGGAAGTGGTTAACCAGAAGGCGTTCTGGACAGCCTTAAAAGAATTCGCGGGAAGGGTCGCGAGATTAGACAATCAATGACGACCGCGTGTAAAAATTCGGTGGGGTTGGTGGGAGGATTGAAAAATTTTAGATTGACTTGGCGTGAGTAAGGATACGAGCATAACCAAAACCTGATATTAAATAAAAATTAAAAAAAAAAAAGATAATTATACCAAAATGTCCAATATGCACGAGAAACCCCCACTCCATTAATACAATCACTGCCTATCTTCATAATTATGTGCGGAAAATCGGGAATAAATAATACCAAATAAACAATAACAAATAAATCATAAACCCTCATTAAATTAAATCAATAAAGTAAACAAGGATAATAAAACAGAGCGCAACCGCGCATCCCCCCAGGACTTGAAAGTGAAGTGATAGTGATAGTGATTGTGATCCCCCCAAGAACATTTAGTGCATACCCACCAGGACTTTAGCAGTGCACCCCGTCCCACCGTTAGAAGTAAGTTACAGACGACCAGATCTTCGGATGCTGGAGAATTTTATTATCGAGGTAAGACTTAAATTGTGGCGGCTGTACTCGCACAAGCATTGATTTACATTAATTAGTAGTTTTTGAAATAATTTAAGAAGCACGTTTGGTGTGTAAAGGCGCTAGCCGACATAATGCTTGTGCTAGTGCACCTGATAAATAGGGTGATGCTTTTGCTATTTTGTGCACTGCTATATGCTTAACGCTTATTAAACATTTATTTATATATTTACATAATTATATTTATTTATATTTTATATTTACACTTTATATTTATTTATATATAGCATGTATTATGTGGCTTATTTGTTTTGTTTGACGTTCTGTCGCCATTTTGGTTGCAGTATATATTTGGGAAGGACGAGCAGAATTGCGAAGATTGTAATCATAATGTAAATCAGTTAGGGAACGATAGGGAAAGCTAGGGATGGATTTAAATTAGTTAGCTAGATTTGGATAGTTTTAAGACGACCCTTCAGGTCGCACTGGTAAGCAGAACCGGCGTCTGCTATCCGGTATTACGGATCCCTCCCCTCTCATTTTTACTTGTTGATCGGGTACACTCGAAAGTCAGCGCTAGGGATACCATTATTTACAACCCTATTTTTAGTTTTTGTTTTGTTTTTGTTCCAGTTTTTGTCAGATTTTTAGGTTTGTTAGATTGTTAGAGTTTGTTAGGTTTGTTAGATTTTTAGGTTTGTTAGATTTTTGTTTAGTTTTTATTTAGGGTGAATCAACTATGAAGTAAGAATAAATTAGGAGCACGACTATTTTTCGCGTTTAAACCCAATGTAGTACCTCCGGGTGGAGCATTGGGGACGTGGCCGCAAGTATAGCGGCCCTAATTCAAATTATAATGTATCGAATTTTTAGCTGTTGAAAATGTTGCTTTTACTGAGATTCATCGCCGCTTAAAGACCATTTATGTTGACAATTTTGTTGATTAAGTTACTTAAGTTGATGGGTATTAAGATTTCTTTATTACAAACCTGGAAAAGCCATAAACGTTGATGAAGCATGCACTGCACTTTCGATCACTGCCACAGACTATAAACACCGTCAACTTACCGATGATTTAAGTCAAAATGACCGACGAATCATTCAAAGCGTATCGCAAACTGTATTGGAATATCCAGAAAACAGTGGTAACATGCCAGTTTTCCACTGGTCATGTTCCAGTTTATAAATTATTTCTTTACGTATTTCTCCCTTCTTTTTTCTTCATAAATTAAAGAAAGTTCCTCTTTTATTTATCTTCATGTATCGTATTTTGTATATTTAAAGTAGGAATTATATTTAGGTTGTGTTATGTCACAACACGAATTCGTAATTTTCATCCAATTTCGTTTAAAATAAATGTACCTCTAATTATGCCACAAGTTATTTGGGTTATTACTTCGAAAGGAAGTAATAAAAAGTAACCTCTATGTTATTGGTAGGTATTATCCAGTAGCACAAGTGAAGTAGTTTTGAATCAACAATTAGTAAAAGATTCACCTTGACGTATTACCGGCCGATCGATTTTTGGTTGTCTGCGCATAGCAGATCTTTATTCAAATCCGGCTGTGAGATATCACGCTATTTGTTCCTCAAGATGCCTGGTCTTCACAAGGTATGTATTAGAGTCCTACGCTGTTATAATATTTTAACAAAAATAACTTTATAAAAGCACGTGATGTTACGGTTCATGGTTATGATGCTAAATAACCCATCGATTGGTTTAAAGATGGTAAGGATTGTTATAGATAAAATCTGTGACAATTTGAATGTACCTCGTGGCACTTCCTAATACTTATACAAATTTGTATTGTGGAGTCCTTCCGAGAGGTTAAAGTGTGCTGGCTTTGAAGTATGATAATCAACTTTGAAGCTACCTTACAATTTTCTCTAGTTTAATTTAAAGTACCTCTACTATATAATCGCAAGAAAATGTCTCTGGAATTCTAAGTCGTTTTTAAATTATGTACCGTACAAGGCCATCGAAATAACATTGCAGGGATTTAATTATTTGGGATCTGACGTTTTACCTTACAAATAAAACACAAAATGTAATTGGTGTTTTATTATCTTTAAAGCTTATCTACTTTGGATGGCAGATGTTTTGTTCCTTCATATGAATCGACCCAACTACCAGCTTTGAATATGGTTCCAAAGCCACCTGTCTGAGTTTCTAATTTGGGGTGCAATATATAGCAACAGGTATCCTTCTTAACAAACTGTAATTAAGGAAATACACAGGTACGTGTTGTACATTTAATTTTTCTTATGAGATTATTTTACACAAGAAAAACTGAATTAAATTTTCGTTACTGTACTTGGACTGCTTTAGTTGTCTGTATGTAAACTTTTGTTAAATTTACATAATTCCGCTTTAACGTAACGTATGTTCAGAAAATCTTAAGTAAAAAATTTAATATAACAAAAGTGTACGCCCTAGGTTTCATGAAACTGGAGCTTTAGGTACTTTTATTGCTCTTTGTTTTTGCTTAAGTAATAAAAGTTTTCTTACGTACTTAACACAAGATAGGTACATATGTGTTTTTTATACATTAATAACTAAAGTGTTTCCTTTTATTTGTTGTTTATAATAATATTAGCATATCTGTAACTGTGAAGTTCCTTACACGTAGGTGACACAAAAATTTATTTATGTCTAAAGGTTTTCTCAAATATAGAAAAATTAAAATTGTTCTCTGTAATAGTAACAACAAAGTTAAAGATAAACTAATTCAACCTTATATTTAATCTATTTGTAAATTTTGTTTCGAATTGAAGTTATTTTGTAATATAGCCGAGGTACTTGATTTATATCCTCTCAGTTTAATTGTTGACACCTCCATTATTTCCTCCATGCAGTCTTCGAAGCCTATAAAGGTTGATGCCAGCTGCGCCGAAATATAATCCATATTTCGTCGTGTGATTACTTTTTTATAACATCGGAAAAAAAGTAAGCCACACAGTCGGCTACATTATTGAACAATTGGTATACCGTAATATCAGTAGATGCTGGATACCACGAAAAGCCACTGCGAAACCTAAAGTTTGAATGATTCCGAGTAGTATATTAAAGCCGGTCTGACTTCAAAACGTGTGCATGCATATGTTCCATTGAAAGTTTCAATGTAGCATACGTGGGGACACGTTTTGAAGTCAGACCGGCCTTGTTTAGTACTACTGCTATTTGTGTTGCGCGGTCATTGGTCTATATATTTGCACACATCAGTTTATGAATATTTGCATGCATTGACTGAAGTGCGGCCGGCCTACTTACTACATTCCATTTAAATTATTGATATTTAACTTAATAGGAGCCTATTCATTTTTATAAAAAAAACAACTCATGTCAAAAATAAAATGTAAAGAGTCATCAATAAAATCAGGATCTTCATAAAATTAGACGAATCTTAATACTTAATATCACATCACAGTGGTGATATCCCGCATCCAAGTAAGGATCACCACAAAGTAGGAATCAATCCTAAACCAGGCCTCATATTGCTTTCAATGGAATATACGTAAGTGACTTCAAAACGTGTCTACACGTATGCTACGTTGAAAAAATGTAAGTGCGTGCAGAAAAAATATGGAGCTGTTTTGAATTCGGTTTTCTAGCGAGAAGTTATAAACTAGGTCAGATGTAAAATATCGCATCTAAGTCAATTGTATTTAATTAAAGTGGATTCTGATTTATGTTTTTTACTTTTGTTTAGAGGCTGTAAATACACATAGGGCCGGTTTGACTTCAGAACGTGTTCACACGTATGCTACATTGAAAAAATGTAGGTGCATGCAAAAAATGTGGAACTGTTTTGAATTCGCATTAGATGTTCTCTAGCGAGAAGTTATAAAGTAAGTCAGATTCAAAATATCACATCTAAGTCAATTGTATAGAGAATGCTATATTTAATTAAAATGGATTCTGATTTATGTTTTTACTTTT
This sequence comes from Platerodrilus igneus, assembly GCA_036346225.1. NCBI lineage: Eukaryota > Metazoa > Arthropoda > Insecta > Coleoptera > Lycidae > Platerodrilus > Platerodrilus igneus. The sequence goes on along the minus strand of JARFIW010000165.1, from coordinate 5,887,035 downwards.
GTTTAGAGGCTGCAATTATACATAGGCCGGTTTGACTTCAAAACGTGTCCACACGTATGTTACATTGAAAAAACGTAGATGCGTTGTTTTGAATTCTAGCGAGAAGTTATAAAGTAGGTCAGATGCAAAATATGCTAAGGCCGGTTTGAATTCAAAGTGCGGCCACTCTGCAAATACACATAGGCCGGTTTCAATTCAAAAGGTGTTCACTCTTGTGATAGATTGAAAAGTAGGTTAGCAAAGTACGCAGATGGTGGTAATCTGCTATATAAGGAGATTGCTCCTAATATTAATTTAATTAAGTTTACGGCATATATTTACATACAAACATGTATATAATTGATATTCAGGGATTTAAATACAAGAAAAACGAGTTTGTGTGCAAAGAAATTGCGGTTTTGGACTTGTTGGAAGGTGTTGTTTGGCATCATATTTTTAAACTGCAAATTCAGTCTAGTTGTTTGAGCTAAGATCATATAAAACATAACAACTGGGTGACAAGGAATATTCATGGTCTTTCTTGGGATAAATATTCAACAGCTGGAATGGTGTCATCATATATAGCGCTTTATTTGAAGCACATTATCAGACCCAGTAAAGAAGTATGTGTGAAGGGTCTAGAAAAGAAGAAATATTATAACAATTTCTAGCAAACATTATTTTTATCGATCCAGCTATTGTGTACGCCAGAGAACCCTAACCATTTTACAAAGACTTTATTTCCACTCTGCCTTAGAACTTTTTGCCAGGTAAATTCCTGGATGCTTAACCTTTTGCAGCTTCATTTCATAAAATGCACCTTTGATTTCTTTCTCGTCTTGATCTTCTAATATATATGTTGTCGGATTGGTTACGTTTACCTTTTTAATCTTAAAAATTTCATTTGACCAGTTTGGCGTGTAACCTTTCGTAAATGCTTCCCTGTGTTTACTAATTCTCACACTGTCTTTAATTGAATATTTTGGTATTTTGGTTGCAAGTTTGATGCGGGTAAATGATGATTTAAGAATATATTTTTCATTGGATTTATCAAATTTTACAGGTTTGAACCCCATAGTACTGTCAAATGTATTGTTGTATTGTTTCACAATATCGCTTATATTTTTTATTCAATTATAAGAACCCTTCAGGTTAACATTTTCCCCTTTAAAGTTCTAATTACACGTTCCACAATGCAGACTTTCTTTGTAGAAAAACCACGATAATGGTTTATGCCGTATGTCTGCATTAAGGATTTAAAGTGTTTGTTATAATATTCTTTACCAAAATCAGACTGAAAATTTCTTGGCGGATTTTTAAATTTATTTAAAATTTTTTCATTGCAGCAGTAACATCAATACCCGTTTTACTTTTAAGTGGTGCAGCCCATACGTATTTGGAGAAACAATCAATAACTACTAAAATGTATTTAAATCCTTTGTTTGTTTGCGAATATGGTAACATTTTAATCAAATCGGTCTGAAGAAGGTCATTTAAACTTTTTACTATCATTTTGCGTCTCTTGAAATTTATTTTTGCTGGTTTATACATTTCGTTTACTATATCTTCTTTCACTTTTGATTGAGCACCTATTATGATAGGTGCTTTTTTTCTAATCAGGATTTATTAAATACAATTAATAAATACTCCTACGTTTGGATGTCGAGGGTTCCACCTGCTTTGAAAGGAACTTTTAATATAAAATCAAGAAACAGTGTGGTATTGTTTAAGCTAGCACCACTGTCACGAAAGCTGATTACATCCATACGTCTAAGCAAAAATCCTTGCAACTGTGCAATTACATAACTTTTTTGTTTATAAGAATTTCAATGTTTTACGGGTATCCTTTAACATTCTCAATGATTGCTTCCTCATAAGGAAATTCATAATTATGTTTAATGTTGAAAATAAGGAATATCTTGCAACCATTGAGGAATGTACTAGAGTAAAACGTTGCTACTGCCGTGTAATGTAGCATATGAAAACTTGTTCTCAATCAAGGTTTCAAAACCTTTGTTTTTTTCATATTCCTGTTCACTTAGATCTATTTCACGGTTATTTAAGTGCCTTCCAAATTTGTCAATTGTCATATCATCTAATCACTTTCGCCGCACGCAATTCTTCAATGATCGAATTTATTTCGTTTACTGTGACCTGTATGTCCAGCAGTCTGAGATGAAACTAAAAGTCATAATCTATCAACAAGTTCATTAGGATCATTCCAATATAACTAATCTATGACGTTATTTGATACTTCCATTGTCATACCGTCTCCAAGACGCTCTCTATAGGGTAATCTTATAGGTCTAAGAGGGTCTGGGGAAGAATGCTCAATGTAGATATTATTTTTTTGTATTTATATGAACTATTACCCTGAATTTGTTTTGTTTCAGAAAAATATCTTCTATTAGCATTTGTTCTTTTCACAATATCAAGGTATGACTTTAGATCTTGCGGTCTGTACCCGACAGGATATTTTTTAAACAGTAGTTCGTATAATCCAGGAGTACCTATATATTTCAAACCATTTATAAGTATATTTTCATCATCCAACGCGAAATTATAATTGTCTATCATAAGACCATTTGAATCAGGGTTATACCTAGCACCATATTTATAATCAAATTTGTTCTTAACATCCTTAAACATATTGTAAATATATTCTCGAGGTAGCGGATGTAGCTGTTCGAGATAATGTGTCATACCAGGTGAATCGGCAAAGCTTTGTATATATTCCTGGGCTTCTTGAGCATTTCGATTAACTTCTGTTTCGTATTCATTGTCATCATCATCATCTTCATCTATGACATCATTTATATTCGGTATATGCTGAGCAATAACCGGCGAATCAATATAGTCAACGTTCCTTTCTAGCAATTTAAGTTTTATTTTTTTTACGCTGCAATGAGGCAGTTCTTCTTTAAATTTTTCCTTCTTTGCCACACTTTCCTCATCCAGTTTATTAGCAATAGTTCCTAATCGCAATGTTATGGGTAAGATTGATTCCGCTTGGACGACTTCACTATCTTTTAACTGGCGTAGTTTGTTTTTTACATGTTTCTTTTCCTAATTAAAATTTTTTTAAGTTTTATCGCCTCTGTTCATAGCGTAAAAAGTCTATTGTAATAAAGAAATTCTTGGATATTAACGATACTTGCGTTTCTCAAGATTTAAATATGTATGAAGTGATCAAAACCTATTCGGAAAAAGGTGGATTTACAAGGATATGCTGCGACTATCGCAAACTAAACAAAAATATTATTCAAGACCGTTTTCTATTGCCTTTGATTGAAGACGTTCTAGATTTATTACAAAAGGCCAAGATATTTTCCACAATAGATTTGAAAAATGGATTCTTTCATGTAGATGTAGAAGTGAGTAGTGTGAAGTATGCGTTCTTTATTACCCCCACAGGCCAATATGAATAAATGAATTTCTTTTGGTCTCTGTAACAGCCTTGCAGTGTTTCAAAGATTTATTAGTCACATATTTAGGCCACTTACGATACGAAATATTGTGACATATTATATAGATGATTTGGTTATCCCCAGCAATTCCATAGAGGACGGAATAGAAAAAGTGAAAATAGTCCTAGCACTAGCAAAGAATTATGAACTTGAAATATAGAAATCCAAATGTCAACTATTAAAAGAAGAAGTAGAATTTCTAGGATTTAAAGTGGAAATACAGCCGTCAGATGAGAAAACAGGTGCAATAAGAAATTTTAGCGATTCGATTACCAGTCGACAACCTCAATCTTATCTTGGATAAACGGGATACTTTAGAAAATTTATCCCTGATTATTCCGTAATTGCGAAACCATTGAGCGATTTACTCAAAAAAGACGTTCCATTTAAATTTGGACCTATGCAAGTAGAGGCGTTTCTTAAATTGAAAGAGCTATTAACAACATACATAGCATTGCACATTTTTGAAAGAGCAATTACCACGGAACTGCACACAAATGCCAGCAAACATGGTTATGGAGCACGTTTACTACAGGTGTCGAACAAAGATTCAAAACTACACCCAGTTTGTTTTTTGAGTAAAAAAACTACACTAGCAGCGGGAGAGATACACGTCGTAAAAATTGGAAGTTCTAGCTATCGTTATTGCTCTGAAGAAGTTTTTGAATCTATTTACTAGGAACTAAATTCAAAATTGTTACAAATTGTGCAGTGTTTTAAAAGACGATGGAGAAAAGGGATTTAAATACCAGAGTAGCTAGATGGGCCATTTTATGGGAAGATTATGACTATGAAATAGAACATAGAAAGGTCGATAGACTTCCTCATGTAGATACATTGAGCCGCCACCCCGTGCTAATGACGATTATAGAAGAAAACGGTATCATACAGCAAATAAAGGCTGTCCAAGAAAAAGACGAAAACCTAATGACGATTAGAAAGATTTTAGATTCACAGAAGACATATCAAAGTTATTCTATGAAACGTGGTATCGTGTATAAATATGTTGACGGAAGGGAGTTATTGGTTGTACCAGGAGCAATGCAATCGGAAATAATACAAAGGGGTCACGAAGAAGAGCATTTTGTCATAAGGAAAACAGGAATTAATACGAAGAGAATTTTTTATTAATAAGTTGACCGAAAAGATTCAGAAAGTTATTGCAAACTGTGTTCCGTGTATTTTAGGAAGTAGGAAAGAATGGAAGCAAGAAGGATTGCTTCGCTCAATATTGAAACTAGAAGGGCTGCTACATACCTATCATGCAGATCACATGGGACCACCTGCATCGACAAACAAGCAGTATCAATATCTTTTCACTGAAATAGACGACTTTTCTAAATTTACATGACTCTATCCAACCAAATCTACCACAGCTAAAGAAACGATGAGCTGTATTATAAAACAACAAAAAAATTTTGGTCACTCGTGTAGAATCATTACAGATAAAGAAGCGAGATTCACTGCTAAAGAATTTAAAGACTACTGTGATAAAGAGAGAATTTCTCAAGTTACAATTACGACAGGTGTTCCATGTGCGAATGGGCAGATTGAAAGAATTCATAGGGCACAGTCATACCAGTATCTACTAAGCTAAGTATCGACAATTCAAAAAAATGGTATAAGTATATCAACAGAGTGCAGAGAGCGATTAACAGTACCTATCAATGTAGCATCAACACTACACCATTTGGAGTACTGATAGGAGTTCGAATAAAACGTAAAGAAGGCACAATAATCGTCAGTTTGATTTTAGAAGAAGAGCGAAAGCAATTGATTGAAGAGAGAGAAACTTTAAGGAAGCAATGTAAAAAGCATTTGCTCAAAACACAAGAAGAGAATTGAAAAGGGTGCTATCGGAGAAGAAAAAAGCTAACACATATACAACAGGAGAGCTTGTAACCATTAAGCGCACCCAATTTGGGACAGGGATAAAAGTTCACAGAAAGTTTCTAAGACCGTACGAAATAGTAAAGGTAAAAGGCAGTGATAGATATGATATAGTAAAGTCGGAAACCACGAAAGTCCCTTACGCACATCCCCATGCGATGGATTCAGAATGATACCGATTCCGGGTCGGAATCATAACCAGAATGGCTGAAATGTAGGAATAACCCTTAATATTAATTTATTTAAAGGTAGGTTAAACCTTTAAGATGCACCCATGCGGAATAAGAATACAGGCTAAGGTTGAGCAAACACTACTGCTTTAATATTTACCTGACCTTACGAACACAAAGAGAAGAGAGGCTCATGGCAAGGGATCATTTATTCCAAGTTTAGCTGTGACGAGCTTAAGACGTGTGTCCTTGGGAAAGACGACCCTAGAACATAATATCTTAAAGACGAATGCTAGTTTGAGCCACGATTTATTTACATGTTTATTAGCTACCTCTCTTTATGAATCAAGTGTTTTCAATTCCTCATGCTATACTTAGTTTCGGTTTAGTAAAATTCCAAATCTTGAGAAGCGATTTTGCTTCATTAGGGTGCTTTGTATATCTATTGTTGATGGTGCGGGTGGATGGTTGGTATCTTGCTCAGATGCAGCTTTCGCTATTGGTAATCGCAGGTTGGGAGTATGCGCTTGAATAGGTTATTTGTATTCTAGGATTTGCTGAAGGAATTGATTTTACAATAGCGAAAATTTGTAACGATGTAAATTAGATCATGAAGTGAAGAGTAGGGATCGAGGTCTATTGCGATCTTAAAGCTGTTTCGGTGAGGCTATAGGTTAGGGCAGTGATGAAGAAGGTGATTTGGAGTTTCAAGTATCTTTTGAGGGTTACAAGGATGGAATGGAGAGGCAATCTAATTAAAGGAGTGTAGTTTATATAGAAATTTGCCGTGGCCAGTAAGGAATTGGATAGTTGTTCTAGTAGATTTCGTATGTGAGTGGGGATATTAGAAGTCGGAGAAGATGTGATAGGTACATCTACTAGTGTCAGAGTGGGACCAGGATTCTTGCCCATTTGTTGATTAGGAACTTATGGATGCAGGATTTTATTTCGCTGGTAGGGATAGTGCGGTATGTGATAAGAGAGAGGGTTTCGTTATGTAATTGGATAGGTCGATAGAATTTTAGGTTACTGATCTGTAAGGCGGAGTTTAGTTGCAATTTTAGGGGTGAAGTGTTTATTAGTGTATAAAGGGGTGCAGTGGAGGTAGTACGGAACGCCCGACTGTATGTAAGACAGACACAAACAACATACACAACGTTGCCACTGCTACTACTTTCTACCAGTACGTTGCGGTAAGAATTATAATTGCCGCCAAATTGAAATATGTTGCAGGGAATCTAACAATATGCACTTATTTTTACTCAATAAGTTTGTAATTGGAGACGATGCAGCTTTTGGACACAGAATGGTATTCATTTAGGTTAGAATTATCTATCACTTGTTGTCTGTGTCTAGGTCTAGATTATTACATGAGCAGAATGTACGACTTCGTATCAAAAACATATTCTAATTGTAAATATTATAGTTTTGTAAACCCGTTCACAGTTCTCAACATATTGCAGATCGTTCTCACTCATTATGAATCAGTAATCCCGGCAACATTCAAAATGATGGCGTGCTGTTACTGAGAAGAGCGACAATTACCCTGCGTAACAAAGAGTCACACTCCCTCACCATTGTTAGTTTGAAGTACTACTTAAGCGATGTGTTTATTATTTTTACATTTGGGCACTCACATTATAATTTGAATAAGAGCCGCTATACTTGCGGCCACGTCCCCAATGCTCCACCCGAAGGTACTACATCGGGTTTAAACGCGAAACTATAACGTATTTCAAATTAAAGCTAACTTCAAAATTAATCCATCCTAAATAAAAATCTAACAACCTGAAACAGAAACTAAAAATAGGGTTTGAATAAAAGTATTCCCAGCGTTGATTTTGGAGTGTATCCGATCAACAAGATACACCCGAAAGTAAAAGAGGAGGGATCCATAACACCGGGTAGCCGTCGTCAGATCCGCTAACCGTTGCAACCTGAAGGACCGACTTAAAAATATCCAAAGCTAGCTAACTAATTAAAAATAGATTCAAATTTCTAAGCATTCGCCAAATATTTTAATAGTGAATCCACCTATTTGGCCTGCTCTATATATTTACAAATTCGTCCTCCCTGTTCTAAGTAATTTAGCCTAAATCCCTCCCTAGCTTCCCTATTATGCCCTAACTGATTTATATTATAATTACAATCTTCTCTAGTACATTCTTCCTTCCTATTAAAATGCTGCCTCCAAAAATGGCTGCAGAACGTCAGAAAAAACAATTCAGGCCCCAAAATAATATAATACATGCAAATACATATAAATATAAAATAAATATATATGTATAAATAAATAAACATCTAAAAGTATAGGCATGTAACAATGTATTTAGCAGAAGCATCACCCAAATAAATTATCAGGTGCACTCGCATAAGCATTATGCTGGCTAGCGCCATTACACACAAAAACGTGCGCGTTAAATTATTTCAAAATCTTCGTATTAATACAAATCAATGCTTATGCGAGTACAGCCGCCACAATTTTATTCTTACCTTAATTATAAATTTTCCCAGCAACCGAGTACCTGGTCGTCTGCCTGCGTCTATTTGTTTCTTACTTCTAAGGGTGGTTATGCACTGTTAATGAGATTTTCTGATTTAGTTTGTTATTATTTATTTGTTTTCGTTTATTACCGACTTTCCGCGCGTAGATTGTGGGATAGCGATTGCCTTAGTGGTGTGGGGGGGTTGCAATGCATATTAGACTTTTGATTATTATTTTTATATTATTTATATTTTATTTTTTTTATATTTTTTTATTTTTTTTTTTTACAGGTTATGGTTATCATGCTCATATCATTTCTCACGCCAAGTCAAAATTAAAGTTTTCCAATCCTCCTTCCGCCCTCACTTTGTAACATGTTTAATTTCAGTAATAATTATTCGCATTGAATTACGAGGATAATGCGCTAAGCGTGCATTATTCCTTATTAATCTTCTTATATTAAAATATCTGTGTCACATAAAGTTATTTCCACGCGCATCTCTAGTTGTTTCTTTCATATTCCACACCTCTAACGTCGCGACGATTCGGTTCTTGTTTCGTTAAGTTATTCGCCCGCTAGCAACAGCTTTATCAAGATGTATTCCCGGCTAGCGGCAGGCGACTTTCGCATCAATTACTAAAGTAAGCAGGTCAGGTCGTGCTCGACCTGAAACTATTAAGATACCTTCTACTAACGGTTAGTAAAGTATATATTTTACGAACTAATTTAATTTGGTTTAATTTATTTAGCGCGTCATGTAGGATTTATCATTTAAAATTCGTTACTGAGGATTTGTAATTTGAAATTTGTCTACTAAGAAATTTGTCAACTAGGAATTATGGATGTTAGTTTGGATTGCAGTAGTCTCTAGTTAGAAATGGCTGGTAACTTTGTTTGAAGAATATAAATTTCCATCTCGATTTGTCGTGGAGCAACAAAAGCAGTTTGGTTCGTTATTAGATATAAGATATTTCATGCATGTGTTTTGAATGTCATAAAAATTTGATATACACACTATCATATAAAGCATGTAAAGTTGCTATTATGTTTTCAACATGTAATCTGTGTAATTCTCAATTATTGTTGAACTGGTTTTATAAGCCGTAGAACAAAATTTTGTCAGATTAGATTTTTATAATTACAAGCTTGGTTCCATCTGAACCTTAGATAATTTCAACGTATGTTTTCGACGTCATATTTTTTTTGTGTTGCACACTTGACAAATGTAGTCATGAAAACAAATGCTTCGTGCAGCTGTCATTGAGTTTAAACCAAACATTCCTGTTTTTGTGATTAGCAGTAGCCATTTTCAGTGAACCCAGGACCACTTTCACCGCATCACATTTGCACCCAATCTGGACATTTCAATGTAATTCCCATGAAGGAAATAGGAGATGAATTCACCTTCTCCCTTTGGGATTCACCTTTAATTTTTCCCAACCATTTACCCTAAAAATCGATAACCATCCTAAATTTTGAACTTTGGGTTATTGCTAACCGAATAAACCTATCTTGTTTTGTAATTAATATTAGATTTTCTATCCAATTCAGAATTTAATTGATCATCCCCAGGAGCTACCCATTTTAAGATTTCTTCCTGTAGCGACTTTTGAGTTCTTATAATATTTTTTATGCATACATCTTTTACTAAATTATTTAAATCAATGTGTAACAGATTTGAAATTGCCACCCCCAAAGTTATCCCTTTAAAGTCCTGATCTTCTAATTTTGCATTTGTCTTAACAAACCAAAATTTTTTCGTCTACACATTTCGAGATAAACCTATTTGTTGTTTATCAATATTAGAATTTTTCACTACCCAATCTCTGAATTTTTATTGCCCACCCAGGAGCTACCTAATTTTAAGTTTCTACCGTAGACTTTTGAGCGTCTTATAAATTTTTTACATGTCACGAGCTAGATTTTATGTTAGAATGAATCTAAACAGTTTAAGGACCACGCCCTGCAAATTACAAACCCTCTCGAAAAATCTTTCTCCACATTCACCCCGAGATAAACCTACCTTGTTTGAAATTATTGATTTTCAGCTACCATCTCTTAATTCAGATCCCACCCAGAGCTCCCCCATTTTAAGATCTTACCTGTAGCGTTCTTAGGTCTTATAAATTTTTTATACATGTAGCACATTGTATCTAAATTTATGAATCTGATCAAATCAGATTTAAAAAACCTACCATTTAACACACCCTTTAAATTATAAATTCCGCGGTCATACATAAAAAAATCAAAAACCTTTTTAAATTTTTATTAAAAATTTTATCAGTATTAAATTTAATCACATTTCTAATACATTTCAATTTTATTTAACACCTAGTCATTCGTCTACTTATTCAGTATTTTTCTAATAGAGCACCTTTCCAAGACCACAGGACTCCCTGTTCAACCTCTGATTTTTCTTCTGGTTTCGACGTTAACCTACATTCATGATCTTCTGAACGTTATGAAATTTTCAGGATACACGATCTTCCCCATTTTGGGAATATGAGTTACAGACTTTCATCAATATCTGTAACATCTTAACAAAATCTTTTCTGCTTCCAAAGAAACTCGGACACTCCATCGTCGACAGCGCGTTTTTCGATAGCTGTCACGTTAAACGCGTGCTAACATCTCACCATCTTTTCGCTAGCGGATGATCATTTAGTCGTTGCTCCAAATTCGCAATCGTCAGTTTCCTTTCAACCACTCTACACAAATTCGTGTTCTTTTCGTCAACTTAAATGTGCGTCGAACGTTTACGCTGTAGCACCGTGCTGTTTTCTGGTTCGCGTAGCTTTTCTGAACGATTACCCACCCATTGCAGTTTAAGTACTTCTCGCGAGCAACCTGGGCGATGTTACACACGACATTTGTTCGCCGTTTGACGCATTTTCCAGGTATAGGAAGCACCGCAAGTTGCACTTAAAAGTTTGCAGGTACCATTTTAGTACAAAACAAACCCGACTATAGCACTTTGGTTAACTTGTAATCAACTATTAATAAATTTACTCAGGTACGTTTAGTCCTATAGAATGCAATAAGGTTTCGTAGACACGAACATTTGAGGATTCGGCGCGGAACTAAAGATGTCATAATCCCTTCGTCTCCAATCATTTAGCGCAATGCATCACCTGTCTTTCAGTGCGAATGCCGTTAGAGAAACACCGTAAAACGCTTCCATATACGGTCGCGTGCATTTAAAAATCCAAAGGGTGTTGCCACCACAAATTTCATCGTGCTGAGAAGATCAGTGCTACTAAACCAAACCTTTAAACCATTACTAGAAATTCCAACTTTTGTTACGGAACTACACAATTTATTTAAAAACTTCTCGTCAATTTAGGAAATGGGCTTGAATTTTTCCAATGAATCACCAGCGAAATATATCTAACGGTATTAAATTACCCATTAATTTCATTTACGACCGTGTAATTTCGATTGAATTTAATTGCACGTTCGAGTTCCGTAAACTAACATTTTTAGAACATATCGCTTTATACTCAACCTTCGCGCGCACTGCATTCTTGTAATTGCAAAAAGTACCTCCTTTTCTTGAGGCCGATGCAAAGCCCATTTTCATATTCTATACACATCCGCACTTGATCATAACATTTGCTTTGTCGACTTACACTTCCATGCGGTGCCAGACATATTTCGAACGAAGTACTCGATATCCTCCAAATAGAATTAGTCGTCGATGCTTACTTCCAATTCCTCGAACAGGAGATAAACAGTCAATATCATTAAATTCGACCCGCTCCGTCTGACAATTACAAACATTTTAAAACCAATGGGCTAATTTTAACCCCGGGATTTTAATGGAAAACTCATTAACAATTCCGAGCTACGGTTAATGAATTTTTCATTAAGTATAATACTAGTCATACGTCATGTGGTCATATTGTCAGTTGCTATGGATCAATGGCCATTTGGTCATGGTCATATGGTCATAAAGCACCATTCTTTTCTATAAGTGTAGCACATCGCGCTTTTGGTAATTAATTTTGTTTATGTAGGCCTTTACATCTTCCATTTAAACATCTAATACATGATTAACATTTCGATTTTCTAAGGGAACACCATAATCCGCCACTTCTTTTTGGCCAACGATCCATCTTCGAACTAAAGACTATTTTTCCTATTATTTGTTAAAAAACTACGGTACGATTTGGCGTCAAGGTGATGTACGAGTATGTAACCATATACATTAACCAGTCTAAGCTATTTTATTTAGTCCAGAAAACTACTTTTGCTAAACCACAATTAATAATCGCCTTTATAGGTTTAATATTTCTACCATTTCCCAATGAAAAGTGCTACGTACATGGAAACTTTAATTTCTTATTGGAGAACTTCTTATTCCAAAACTGTTGGTTAGTTGCATGCCTCTTCTGAGTATAATGCTCGTTATAAGGTAATGATCTCGGTTTTAAAACTAATTCGTGAGACCCTTTAATCTTTAAAGTATCTTTTCGCTTACAATACAGTAGGTGTTACATACCTAACAAATTCTAATACTGGACCCCAATTAAATAGGTCTTTAAGTTCACAATTTTCGTTGAACAAGTGTTATATTGTATTTATTAATAATTCCAAGATCCTCACTCTTTTCATACAAAATATTTTGCTAGGTATCAACTAATATTAAATTTTGCTAGGGACCCCAAGATCTGTAAATAGATTTTAAATAGGATTATTCATACAAAGTTATGCGTTTTAAAGACAAATTTGCGGGTATATTTAATGAATTTAACTCCATCTTTAAAACCATTTTTCTAGACATATGCGTTTAACCAACCATTCTAGAAATCTAAAACCAATGCCGCGAATACCACGTGGAGATAACACGTACTCTGTCAACCAGGATAGAAGTAAGGATTTGGAAGGTGGGGAAACAAGTCGTTATGGAAACTTGAAACTCATATATACAATAGATTTACATAATCGTGTACAAATATAAGAAACTATCTTATCTCTTTACGCCCCATGCGTAGATTGTTTCCTATTAGGAATGAATACCTTTTGTCATCTTCCCGATAAACTAATTTTATTAATACCTGCGTTAAAATCGTACTGTTTAACTCCGGATAGATACGCAGTTAAGTACTCGATACCCAAATAAGAATTAGATGCTTGAACTGTGGAATCCGCTTCCTCAAGTACCCAATGACACATTTCAGCCCATGAACCCTGCGCAGTCGTGTACTTGGGAGGACAATACAGACCGCGCTTGCAATTTGCCAAAACCTTGTGCGATGAATTTCGGTAAACGTTCTGCCTTTTATAAATATGAACAATGTTATTTACTATTATAAAATGTTTTTGACATTATACATAACAAAATTTAAAAATATTTAATACCAAGCATGGATTTAAAGGTTAATTTTAATACAAATTAACACAGAAGACAGTCCTTATAATGTTAGTTTGCAGTGGTTTTGATTTTATCTAACTTTTCCAGGTTAAAATTTAAATCGACACCCAAAGTCTTGGTATAAACTTTTCTAACCAATAGTTTGCTACATAAAGACCGTCTAGGTTTTCATTGTAAAATGTACCGAAGTTTGCCTCTATATTTAAAGTCTTTGAAAGGGAACAACCAGATCCATTCCTTCGTGGTAATTCTTGCAGCTTGTGACAATCTTTTAATCAAAGCTTTCCACTATACCATACTTATCTTGTTAATTGATCGAATTTAGTCGGTATTGGGAAATCCTTTTCTCGATACACGGTTGGTAGTTGCATGTCCACCACTTTTGGGAATATATGGTTGTTATAGGTTGTAAGACCCTCGGTTTTAAATGATCCGAAAGGTTCTATCCTAGTCAAATATACAATGTTTATTAACCCCTTTGCGTGAATGAGCCAAGGTTACAAAGACGAATCATCGGGTTTGTTAACTGCCATTTGAAAAAGTTTTAAATAATTTTTACGTTGTCCAGATGTACGTTTAAGGGAAACATTTGCGTCTACTTTGGCCAAAGAACATGGTATTACGCGATTGGAAGCGACAATATACAACTGTGCAATTGGAAGTATGTCAGTGCGGAAGGGTGTATAAACCCTTAAAAGACTGTTTAACCTTATTGGAAGATAGTGTTATACTTCCTAAAGGCGCCAATGTACTGGTACCACTTACCAAAATGTGGAGGTATGGACAAGCTACAAAATAGCTGCTGTTTAGTGTATAATAACCTGCTACAGTACGTGTATTGGGGAATGGAATACAAAGAAATTGACGGCTTGCAAATTGTTGTCCAAAACCAAGGAAAAGGAAAATTGATAAAGTATGTGCTTTGGCTTTTAGTTTTAACTATTTACCTGTAAATTATTTGGAGATAGTAGAGGAAGAGTCCAAGATAAAATAAAAATCTTACACAAGTGCTACATTAAAGCAGGTAGTACATATTTTACACAATCTGCAACACCATATTCTACAATTCCAAAAGAAATAGTAATTTCGGAATTGGGATTGATAGATACGCCTAACATTCGTCCAGAGGTTGTACGACAACGCGTAAATATTGGTAGTAAACTCATCCGTTTACGCTAAAGGAAATTCCCCATTATGTATACCATACGCTGTAAGTGGAAGGAAAAGACAACTGGAATTAGAGGAAATGGATGCAAAAAGGGAAAATTGACTACATGGAAAACACTGCGACAATACGATCAATACAAAGATGTGTTAGACAAAGAACATCTTATTAGAGAAAATGAGGAAGAATTAAAAGATTATTTTATTGCCGATGGACTGACTTAGATACATCTGGTTTACAAGTTGTATGCATTTGGGTTAGTAAAAAGACTCTTTAGTTATGTAGGCGTTCTTGGGAAAAGGATGGTACTAAATCCGTATATTTTTAAAAGGTTATTCTAAAACGTATTTATCAAAATGGCAGATAACAAAGACGAACTAAGGAATGCGGGTTTCGTAACCTTGGCGTACACCACACGCAAAGGGGTTCCCAAACATTGTATATTTGCCAGTAAAGAACCTTTCGGATCATTTAAAACCGAGGGTCTTACAACCTATAACAACCATATATTCCCAAAAGTGGTGGATATGCAACTACCAACGGTGTGTGGGAGAAAAGGATTTCTCCAATACCGACAAGAAGAAGTCGATCAAGCTAACAAGATACGTATGCAGGATATAGTGGGAAAGCTGCGATTAAAAGATTGTCACAAGCTGCAAGAATTACACGAAGGAATGGATCTGGTTGTCGGAATCAAAGACTTTAAATATAGAGGCAAACTTCGGTACATTTTACAATTCGAAAACCTAGACGGTCTTTATGTATCAAACTATTGGTTAGAAAAGGAGATAGAAGACTTGGGTGTCGATTTAAATTTTAAGCTGCGAATAAAATTAGATAAAATTAAAACCACTGCAAACAAACATAAAGAAAGGACTGTCTTCTGTGTATAACTTTGTATTAAAATTAAGTTTAAATGACTCCATGCTTGGTATTAAATTTTTTAAATTTGTTATGTATAATGTCAGAATAAACATTTTATAATAGTATATAACATTGATTTTATTTATAAAAGGCTGTAACGTTACCCCGAAATAGCAGTCCACAGAAGGGTTCAGGCAGCGAGCATGAGGGTGCGTACCCAGGCTGAGGGTGACTAGTTTGCCAGGCGGATGTATGTACAGGGAAGCGGATGTTAACAGTCACCAGCATCAATTCTTTATTTGGATGGTGAGTACTTGCCTGCGTATGTATCCGGAGTAAAATACGATTTAACGTTTTAATTAATTATAGTGGGGTAAATGCCGAATATATCATTTGTAGCAACCAATCCGACATGGGGCGAAGATATAATTGATATATTTAGTTAGATTTTAAATTATGTATATAGTTTTAAATTCCATAATTTTAATTTTGCCCACCTTCCAAATCCTTCGTTATCCTGGTTGACAGAGTATACGTGTTATCTCCACGTGGATTGGGACACATGGATTAGAATTTTAATTGAGTAAACATTAATCTTAAAAAAGTTTAAAGATGGAGTTAAATAAAGATGAGCTAATTAGTTAAAGGAAACTTTTAGGGTGGTCCTTTAAATCGTACTTTGGGCCCTGAAAATTTAATATTAGTTGATACCAGCAAAATATATTTATCTTAAAAGAGTGACTACCCGTATAATAAATACAATATAACACTTGTCAACAAAAAGTTGTAGGAAAATTAAAGACGTATTTAATGGGGTCCAGTATTAGAATTTGTTGGTAGTAGGGCTAAGTCCTACTGTATTGTAGGCGAGAAAGATACGATTAAAAAGATTAAAGGGTCTCACGAATTGTAGTTATAAAACCGAGGGTCTTACAACCTATAACGAGCATATACCTCAAAAGGTAGGCATGCAACTACGCAGCAGTGCGGGAGAATAAGAATTCTCTAATAAGAAATTAAAGTTTCCATGTACGTAGCACCAGTCATTGGGAAATGGTCGAAATGTTAAACCTATAAAGGTGATTATTAATTGTGGTTTAGAAAATAATAGTTTTTGGCTTAAATAAAATAGCTTAGACTGGTTAATGTATATGGTTACATACCTCGTACACATCCACAAACATCTGTTTACGTCCACAATGGCGATACCGGTAGTTTTTGTTTAACAAATAGTAGGAAAGATACGTTAGGTGTTAGTGTGCGGAAGCCCATAGGATCGTTGGAATTCAAAAAGAACGGTGCGGCGGGATGTATGGTGGTTCTCCGTTAGAATAATCGAAAGTGGTTAATCGGTCGTATTAGATGTTTAAATAAGCGAAAGTGTAAAGGCCTACATAAACAAAAATTTAATTAACTGACAAAAAGTGTGCGATGTGCTACACTTATAAATAAAGTATGGAATGGTGCTTTTAGCGACCCTAGCAGTAAAAAGGGCGACTGACTTTTCCAAGCAACTACAAGAATAGCAGTAGCGCAGAGAAGGGTATGCATGTATTATACAGTTGCTGCAAAATATGTTAGTTTACGCGTAGCTCGGATGTGTAATTGATCACGACTTAAAGATCCTCGGAGGTTTAAAATTCTCAGCCCATTGTCGTTTGAAAATGTTTGGAAATTATCAAAACGGTAGCGGGTCGAAGTTTAATGGATGATTGACCGAGTTTTTCTACCTTTACGAGGGAATTGGAAGTTGACAGACATCGAGCATCTAATTTCTATTTGGAGGATATCGAGTACTTACCGGTTCTAGAAATCAATACGTGCGGCCGACCGCTATGCGAAAGTGTAAAAGCCTACAGAAGCAAAATTTAATTATCAGACGAAAAAGTGTGCGATGTGCTATAGAAAGTATAAAAAATGGTGCTTTGCATCGCTCCTAACAGTAAAAAGGAGAGTGACTTTTTCTAGCAATTACAAGAATAGCAGTAGCGCGGCGAAGGGTATGCATGTATTATACAGCGCATTGTTGCTCTAAAATATGTTAGTTTACGAGAAGCTCGAACGTGCACAAATTAAATTTCAATCTATAATTAACCACGGTCGTAAAATAGGAAATTAATGGGTAATTCTAATACCGTTAAGCATATACTTTCGCTTGGTGATTCATTTGGAAAATATTCAAGCCCCCATTTCCTAAAATATGACGTAGAAGTTATTTAAAATTAAATTGTTGTAAGTATCCTGTAGACAACAAGTTGGTATTTTCTTAGTAATGGTTTAAAGTGTTTTTGGTTATAGTAGCATTGCATCTTCTACAGCACGACTTGCACACAACTTGTGTGCGTGTGCTACCACCCTTTTGGATTTTTAATATGCACGCGATCCGTATAACATGGAAGACGTTTTCCGGTGTTTCTACTAACGGCATTCGCACCATCGACGAAGCGAACCAGGTGCATGCATTAGCGCTAAATGTATTGGACGAGCAGCAAGGATTATGACATCATTTAGTTCCCCGCCGAATCCTCAACATCGTTCGGTCGTCTTCGAAACCTTCGGTATGCATTCTATAAGGAACATAAACAGGTACGCTCGAGTAAACTTTTTAGTTAGTTCGATTACAAGTTTAACCAAAGTGCTATAGTGCGGGTTTTGTTTTGTACTAAAATGGTACCTGCAAACGTTTATAAGTGCAACCCTTGCGGTGCTTCCTATACCTGGAAAATGCTCTCAAACGGCACCAGAACAAATGTCGTGTGTAACATCGCCCAGGGTTAAGCCGTCCGCAGCAAAGTACTTAAACTGTGGGTCTTGCGGTATCGCTTTTACGAGAATAGCTCACAGCGACACAAGGAAAAACAGCACGGTATGTCATTAAGCCGTAAACGTTCAACCCACCAGCTGTTAAAGGGTCTTGTACGAAACAACCACGAATTATGTGTAAAGTATGCGATTTCGAAATGGAAAACTACGTACGCCGCACACTTAAGGAGCAACAAACATAAAATGCATCAGTTACCGCTACTAACGAAGATGGGTAGAAATGATTAGCACAGCGTTTAACAACCGATGGCTAGCTATCGCATAAAAACGCCAGGTCGACAATGGAGTGCCCGAGTTTCTTTGGAAGCAGAAAGAGCGATTTATTCGATTAATTAAATGAAAAAGAATACAACATACAGCAGTAAAAGTCTATTGCGAACTCTCGGTTTACACCAAAATGGGAAGAGATACCGATGTGAAACCTTTAACACAAAAAATGTGGTTATAACGTCTTCTAGTAATCTGGAAAATATGTACGAGGTCTTAAGCGAAACCATAGAACAAAATCAGAGGAATTTGAAACATGCGGTCCGGATTGGTCTTTGGAAAAGTGCTCTATTTAGAAATAAATATTAATAATTATAACGCGATATGACTAAGTTACTAGGTTGATAAATAAAAATTCTGAATATGTATTTAGAAATGTGGTTTACAAAATTTATAACTGTATTAGTAACAAAGTTGTCTCTTACATAAAAAAGTTTTAAGAATGTATTTAGATTTTCTTTAGGTATAAGCTTGGTCGAGGAAATTTATAATTTAAGTTGTGTAAAATGGTAAGGGTGTTCATTTAAATCTGTTACAGATTCTGGATTCTAATAAAATTCTATGACTAACAAGATGTATGCATGTTGTAAAAAATTTATGAATAGTCATAAATGTATCTGTAAGAATCTGTAAAATGGGGTAGCTTCCTAGGGGATGGTGCATGCTGAAAATTTAAAGAGATTTGGGTAGCTGGAATTAAATTCTAATATTAATTGATACCAAACAAGGTAGGTTTATCTCGTGGGTGGAAATGTGAGAAAGATTTATCTCGCAGAGGGTATGTCGTAACTTTGCAGGGCGTGGTCCGATTTAAATCTGTTTACAGATTCGATTTCGTAGAAATTCTAGACTAACAAGATGTATGCATGTATAAAATTTTATAAGAATCGCGTCAAAAGTACGCTACAGGTAAGAAATCTTAAAATTAGGGTAGCTCCTTGGGGATGGTGCAATCTGAAAAATTCCTAGAGATTTGGGTAGCTGAGAAAATTTAATATTGATTAATACCAAACAAGATAGGTTTATCTCGAAAGATGCAATGGCTAGACGAAGAAAACTATTTGTTAGGTTTGCTTATAGTAGCAAATAGCAAAATTAGAAGATCAGGACTTTAAAGGGGTATAACTTTGCAGGGCAGTGGTCTCGATTTCAAATCTGTTTACAGATTTGGATTCTAATAAAATTTTAGACTAACAAGATGTATCGCATGACTAAAAAATTTATAAGAACGCTCATAAAGTCGCTGACAGGTAAGAAATCTTAAAATGGGGTAGCTCCTGGGGATGATGCAATCTGAAAAGATTCGCTATGAAATTCGGGTTAGCTGAGAAAATCTAATATTAATTGATACCAAACAAATGTTTATCCGTGGGTGCATGCCTGAACGAGTATCTCAAAATTTTAGGGATTAGGTGTATCGATTTTAGGGTAAGGATGGTTGGGTAAAAAATTCCACAAGGAGATTCATCTCCACAAGGCGGAGCAAGGTGGAGATTCATCTCCTCATTTCCTCCTTATGGGAATTTACATGTAAATTGGTCCAGATGTGGGTGCAAATGTGGATGCTGGTGACAAATGTGGTCCTGGGTTCACTGAAAATGGTCTACTATTAGCATTCATCTACATGTAAATCATAAAATTTAAATCTGAAAATTTAAAGACACTCTGAATAAGATTCTAGAAATTGTAATCTACCTGTAAAGATCTGCCCAGGTTAGAACGTAATTCAGTGTTTTATGCTTACAAATTATTTGCACTCAAATGTTTAAAGCAGGTTCATATTTAAAGTGCAGTTGGTTGTTTTAAAAAGTCAAAACCTTGACTTTGATATAGATGTTAATGATACATTTTTGTTATTTGTTAAAAAGATCCAAAATTTTAAAAGAAAGTTTTTTTTAGTAAATAATTAGTTTAACTTTGAGGCTTTTATTTTGGGTCAAATACGATCAAATCTAATTACACAAAGGTAAAATTTTTGAGTAATAATTTGGTGCCAATATCATACTGGATATATATTTTTTTTATACTTTATAGGACGGACACAAATGGTGTTCTACTTCTTATTTATTTAATCTTTGCAATTTGTTACAGGAACTGCGTCTTATTTTGATAAGACAGGTTTTTGTTAACAAAGGCGATCATTTTATCTTTAGGTTTCCACGTCCACCCTTAGAACTGTGCTCAGCTATTATCGTAATTATCTCAGGACATGGTAACGCCTATTTAGCTTAGTTTAGCTTCGGTTTGCAAACAGAATTCGACTTACCCCCCTACTTCTTATTGCTCTGCCCAGGAATAGACCCCTACCTATGTCGAAAGATTTTTGTTCACTGGCGCCCATTAAGAAAATAAGTTACACTGGCGCCTCAACGTAGAAGAAATAACGTTTCAGTGGCGCTTACATCGTGGTGCCTTCTGTAAAACAAAAGTCGTTTCAACTTCACCTTACGATTTACGCACGGTTAACACGGTCCAATCTCGTGACCCTTCCCTAAAATTCTTTGAAGGCGGTTCAGAACGCCTTCTGGTTAGCCACTTCCCCGACTTCTCTAGGCTCTTTGGCCATGCTAGTCCTGCGATAGGTAATTTCATATCAGCTAACCCCCGATTTGCCACCTCTAGTGGACTGAAGAGCACGTGCTCTGCGCTTTCTGCGCCCTCACTACACTCGCAGGGGTCATTATCGGTTAAACCGAATCTTTGTAAATACGCTTTCAGGGCGCCGTGCCCTGTTAACAGTTGCACAATTTTATGATCGAGCTTCACCTCAATCTCACCTCTAGCTTCTATGCTCGGTATGAATTTGTGGGTCAACCTTTCCGTGGCAGCGTTGTTCCACCTCTCTTCCCAATGTCGAATTGACTTTTCGCGCAGTTTTCTAATTTGAGACCTCGGTATCAACGAATGTGATATCCGAAAGTCGCCCGTCGCGGACCCCTTTAGCTAATTTGTTAGCCCTATATTCCCTACGTTACCATCGTGCGACCTAACCCAACAGAACTTTAAACGTCAAAATTCGAGCGCCATATGCGCTATCCTCCAGACGTCCGCCTGGAGGTCTGTCAAGGTGTTCACGGTTGTTCAAGCTGTGAGCGCTGATTTACTGTCGCTGATTATATAATATTCATCTCTGCTCGCGTGGTTTATTACGTAATCGATAGCCTCTTGTATGGCTACCAATTCGCACTGGAAGATAGTGCTCCAGTTTGCGAGTTTGGTTTGAAACCGAAACACTTCCCTTGCTTGCTTAAATACGACAAAAGCCGCGCTTGTTTGCGTGTCATCCATGCGTGAACCGTCCGTACAAATTCTGATACCCGTCGCGTTCCCATCGCCTTCTACAAACTCGATTCCTTTAATATCGGCCTGGTACCCCAACTCCGATACAACGATCTTTCTCTCTACCTCCCTATTACCAAGATGAATATCGTCAATAATTTAGCACCCTTTCTCTATATTTATCAATCTCCTATCTCTAATCTCCCTAACGACATAATCGATAGGGCACTCCTACTGATCACCAGAACCGCTTCTGTGGAGATGGTCCTGTACGCCCTGTCCGCTTTCACCGCGGTTATGCGTTGTACGCTCGTCAATTGACGCATCTGCCGGACTTTACAACCTTTCGCCCATACAGAAGCTGCGTACAGCATTGCCGGTTCAATTGCTCCGGCACAAAACGTCCTCAGCGATTCGCCCCTGAAACCCCAGTTAATTTTCACCGCTGCCATCATTTTGTTTGATATTTCGCTGCCTTTGCTTTTAACGTACTGCACGTGAGCTTTCCAATTTAACTTATTGTCAGTCTTTAGCCCGAGATATGTAATTGCATCTTTAAATGGCAATCTCCTCTCAGCTCTAGCCTAAGGAGTCGCTGTCCCGGTTTCTTTTCGAAATAAAGCGCCTCTGACTTTGCGATGTTAAAATTTAATTTTACGGCCTGCGACCATTCGTGTAGTTTATTAAGCGCCTCGGTCAGTTTTGTGCGCATATCCATAAACAATCGCGATCTGACAATTAAAAGCGTATCATTCGCAAACCCAACGATTGAGCATCTTGTGGGCAACTTGACCGTAAAGATGCTTTCATACAACAACTTCTAAAATGTGGGACCAGAGCATGACCCCTGCGGGCATACCCTATCCACCTCGCGCGACAAAACTCCACTCGGAATTTCAACCTGTGCCAATCACCCCGAGAAATAACTCTTGACTTGACCAAAGACATCAAGTTTCGCGGACAACCCCTATTTTCCAACTCGCAAACAATATGCGCACTTACAGCTATATTACTTGTATTTACAATGTTACCAATATATTTACAAAAACAAATTTAAGTATAAGAAATAAAGTGAATCAGGGTGTAGACGTTCATAAAACGTGTCGTTTGGCGGTTAGTATTGCGGTGGTATTCGACTTAGTGGAAGCGCCGATGGAGATGATCGCTGGCTAATATACACACCAGTGTTGAAGACACAATGGACGCGCAGGTGGTGATGATGCTGCACTTGCAGAACCGCCAGAATTGGAGATGGAGCGCTCAGGACTCGGGGAAGTGCCGGTGCTAATACTACTCACTGGACTAGTGGAAGGACAAGGGTTAAAAATGAAGCTATTCGAGCGGTGATTATGATGAAGGCGCCCGCGGTGGTGTAATGCCGTGCTGAGTCGTCCTTAACTTTTTCAGGAAATCATAATTGGACTATCAAATGCACCAAATTCAAAAACTTTCCTCCCGAAACTGTTATTTACAATTTTACATCAGTAGAGTTTGCTTAGAACGTGTATATTACATATTTCCAGATATGACGTCTCAGTTTCTATTATTCAGATTTAATTATTAGGCAAATAATAGCATTTGATAACAACAAAAAAATTAAGTTTTATGGGTATGCATTGTTTTTCATTTACCTTTGTTTTCTTTTTGGGACTTTATATAAATAAATCTCCAAGAAATATACATAGAATTACAACAATTGTCACATCGTAAATTCGACAAGTGTTTTGTTTGCACAACCAGAATATGCTAACCACAACAGAGTTCAAAGAAACATGACTAATCTTAATTGTATACCTGAAAATATTAAACGTTTATACTTTAGAATGGGATTTACTTGGACTGCTTTGCAATGGTAATACAGATCATTTGCAGACAAATAGTAGGTATAAAAAACACGCATGGGCCAATACTGTCACTATAAGCAACATTCACAAAATGAAAGTTTTAATAATCACAGTTTTAGTTGTTCTTGTCTCTGCAGCGGTAGCATACGGACAAAAAGAAGGTGAGTTTTTGATATTAAACAAATGTTTTCGAAATGTATTTTTTGCATAAAACGGCTAGTAAGCTTACTTTCGCAGTGTTTTGCAAGTAACGTACTTTTAGGAAGAGGAATATCTTTGGTCATCAGTAAAATAACTGAACATGATTATTCATTCTACCTTATAATGTATTTTTAAAATATATAAGGCTCTCACATTAACTTATTTTTATTTTTGGATGCTATCTTTATAGTCTTCTTCATTTGATTAATTAATTACCTTAATAACCTTAAATCTGATGCGGTAATAGTCCTTTGATTCTTAATTGTAGTTGATAAAACCAAAACATTATCTAACTTGAATATCATAAAATTGTATGTTTGTATTTGACAACATTATGTTAGCAGTTCCGTGTGAATAGTTCTACAGTTTTGAATGGGAATATTAAATTAAATGCGTAATTTAAAGATTCAGCTACTCAGTACAAAAAGTTCGCCTTATTAAAACTGATAAATACAATCTTCTTCATTCTTTCATCCGCCATGAAACCGAGGCGACCAACGCAGATGTCCAATAAGAGAGTACTGATAATGCAACGAAGTATACCATTGGTGTCATCATTTTTTTCATTTTGCAGTCTGGGTTAAATAAAAAAAATTGCCGACCTACCTACCACTAAAAGAAACAATGTTTTGACATTGGTACAATGAAAAATAATTGTACAAACTGCAAAAGATTCTGCCAATCAATTACAACAATTTCAGAGATGTCACCCCGGAAAGCGAGTTTGTGGAAAAATCCGATTATATATAAAATCATAAGAGGGATTCAATCTTTTTGGATAAGCTTTAGATAGGCTGTTGGTCAATAGAATTTAAGGAAAGATTGTCATTTATTATCAAAAATGCTTTCCAAGGCTTTGATAAAGAAACCCTAAATATAAATACTGACAAACAAAATTATCATTGATATATGACGTTAATTATGTTTTTGAATGCAAATATATTAGAAGACTATATTTCCTGTTTAAAAAATTGGGGATTGTAACTGTCACTGGAAGGGGGTTCAATGTAGGAATAAAATTTTTTGTTGCAAGATGCCAATTCATAATCTAAAATTGTTGTGTTTCAGCATTTTCTTTAAATATGTACAATTTCGTTCTGAATGGAACTGTGCCATGAAAAAATTCTAGATTACTAGAACGGGTGGAACGGCTTGCGTGTTTCAGCTAGCTAAAGAGCCGTACAAGGTTTAACCTAATTAGTGGGGTCTCTTTAGTGAGAAACCAGACTAAGGCAGGTCCCCGAAGGAGGGCAATAGCTCTTTCGGTACTTAGAGTGACAGAAACCATAGGGATCGGTATGGCATTCTAAGCCACACTATTGCGATGTGGAAGGTAACGGGAAACCACCACACTACCTCCCAAATACACGACATATACTGAAAATGTTTTGCAATGATGGTATCCTCTGGGTTAAAGGATTCCGGAGTTAAAATAGTCCCTCATTCGGATCTTCTGGAAGGGGACTACTTCGGAGAATGTGATCGGAAAGTACTAAGCAAGAGTCAGGAACATTTTGTGAGTTGGAGCGTAATACGACAAAAGTATGAAACAAGTAGGTAAACTAGAGAACTTGGAAATTGGAATAGATAAGTTAGCATTAGACATAGTAAGGATTAGCGCAGTTCGGTATCCAGAGGCGGAAGATTTTTGGGGCGGAGACTTTAGGGTAATTGATACAGGATCGGAGGAAGAAATTTCCGGTGTGGGTATAGTTATTCGAAAAAAAACAGGACACTGTGAAGAAAACTGCTTACAAAAGAATGAAGGAGTACTAGTGGTTAGATTACAGTCTAAACCAGTAAATACAGTAATGAAACATGTTTGCCCCTAGCTACAGTGTGGAAGAGGTAGCACCCATCTACAAAGATATCGGAGACATACTAAGATTCATAAAATGATATGAAAATATAGTAATTACGGGTGATTTTAATGCAGTGGTAGGTGAGGGTAGAGCAGGAGCGGTAGTTGGTTTATTTGAGTTAGGCACGCGAAACGGCAGGAAAAATCGCCTGGTACAATTCTGCAACAAAAACAATTTAACCATCACAAACATGCTACGATACACGTGGAAGATGCCAGGAGATATAGGAAGATATCAAATTGATTCCATTCTTGTTAGACAGCGGTTTAGGAATCAAGTAAAAGACTGTATCAGCTACCCGGAAGCAGATATAGACACCGACCACGACATCGTAATTATAAAGACCCCGCTTAAATTTAAAAATTTGACAAAAAGGAAACGAAAAGGGCACTTTGATTTTAAGAAACTAAAAGTTGAAAAAAGTCAAATGAATTGCTTAAAGACATTGCGAACATTTCTAATACGAAAGAAGTAGAAATAGAATAATATTAAATCCAGCTTAGACATGGCGGCAAGAGACAGTCTGGATTATACACAAGGAGAAAATAAGAAACCGTCAATAAGAAAGAATATCTCGAATTTAAGAGAAAAAATACGAAAATACAAGAACAGACCAGACGAAGGAGGAAAACAGATACAAAGTCATAAAATGGGAAATTATTCGCAAATTCAGGTAAGCCAAAGAACAATGAATTGATAAAAAGTGCACAGAGGTACAAACTAAGATAGAATTAGGAAAGACAGACGAGAGTGGCTGCCCTGTTATAAATCGATAATTATTAATTTTAATGTATTCTTGTTATTTATAGACTGAGTGATAAATGTATCTTCGTAGTAGCGTTTAGTATTTGAATTTTTCGTAAGGATGAACACTACAATTTAACTGAGGGGGGTTGTGCGGGTTCACGGACGATTGAAAAGTAGGTAGTAGAGGGCAGACGCTTATCAGGTAAACATGATGGTTAAATGGAATCGTACCGAGGGTATTTGAAGTAAAGTTGGGAACCGTGCTAATGCTTCTTTAAGTAATCATTCTATATTACTTGATAACAACGATACTACATGTTGCAAGAACGTAGTTTTAGATGAAACATTAATGTCCGCAATATTTTATAAGAACGCGAGATAGGTTTTGGGCTTCTTGAAGCGGCTTTTTAAAAAGGCTTCTTCCAAAAAACTCTTCTATCGATTTTTATTAAAACAGAAATTACAATTGAATTTAACAAGTGGTTACGTTATATTCATTAACGTTTAGCAATCAAAGTTACTTTTCACTAATTAAATTAATTAAACTAAATTGAGTAGCTTCAACAACCAACAATGTTAAAGTTATAAAGCTCGAGACTGACTGGCCATCTTGGCTCCTAAGGGTATTTATGCTATCCCTGCCCCTCACATTGCTTCTGGGAACTGCAGAGCTCGTGACTGCAATTTTTTACATACAATGCAAAGTATTACTTCTTGGTAATCTTAATTCTAACAATAAGTTTCTTACAATTTATTGTGACCTGCACCTAGAGTGTCATGATACGTCTGGAGTACAAAGTATTCACATCCGTTCTCATGTCTGGTTTATAAACTTCCATTAATCTCCATTAATTCGACAACATCTGCTAGTGAAAAAGCAGGATTACACTGATTTTGTTGACGTCGATTGCGTCAGAGGGTGAATAAAAGGATTATTGTTGTGATTTTACGACGTTTGACTTAAACGGATTATTTGCACGACCTAGAATAGCGTTTATGGTAATAAGTGGTTGATTTAGTTTATTGTGTGCTTTAATTTGTTCATTTCTAATTTAAAAATTGTTCATTAAATTTGACATTGTTTGTTCACTGAACTAAGTTGTGTTTTATTCCATTATCAGTGTTGTATGAGAAAACGATACTAATACTTGTAATATTTATGAACTAAATATTTGGTGTCCTGGGATTATTTAAATTGTTTAGTGTTTTTGCACTAGTACAAGATCAAGTTAAAGGTCTTGTTAGCTTAAAGGTTGGGTATGCGTCCTGCCTGTCACCGTATACAAATTAATTAGAATGAATTCTAGGGAAATAAAATCGTGTAGCTAAAATATAAGGCGTGTGGAATGAGACATCGTCAATAAAAATGTAGACAAAGTAATTAAACGGCAAAAATATGTAGGGAATTTATATACAGGACAGGAACTAGCAGCACTCGTACAGAATCAGACATTGAAAATGATGACTTGCGATATCCTATACTCAGAGAAGAGTTTGAATTAGCATTAAAGAGTTTGAAAATTGGTCAAGCACCGGGCATAGATAAGGTGCAACCAGAAACTCAAAATGCCGCTAGACAAGCAGTAACAGAACGCCTCTTTCAACTTGTTAACTATATGTATGGGATAGACGTGATACCCAAATATTCCAAACATAACATCATAGCCACTATACCAATAAAGTGAAGCGCTCATAGATGTGAAAATTTTAGAATAATGATTTTGACAGCACATTTAGCTAGAATTGCACAAAGACGAAAAACGAGCTGATGAAATACTAGGAGAAGATCAATTTGACTTTAGAAGAAACGGGGAAACATGGAAAACTATTTTAATTTTAAAGATCATAATGGAGAAGACAATAGAAAGTGAATAAGCCTGTATATAGGGTTTCTAGATCTGGAAAATGCATTCGACAATATAAAACGGAAAAAATGTTCGTATTACTCAGAGATTGGAAAGAGTTTTAGGGATAGATGCGAGATATTAATGTGGAATTTTGACAAACTAGTCCCTGCCCCTCACATGTCTGTGGGAACTTGCAGAGCTCACGTCTGCTTATTTTTTAATTCTATTCATTATATAATGTAACAATTTTAATTTCTAAGTAATCGTGGTTTCTTAACCGTCTGTGACCTGCACCTGCAGTATCACTTACTATCTGGAATACAATATATTGCATCCGTTTTCACAAC
The DNA here is from genome assembly GCA_036346225.1 of Platerodrilus igneus. Lineage (NCBI taxonomy): Eukaryota > Metazoa > Arthropoda > Insecta > Coleoptera > Lycidae > Platerodrilus > Platerodrilus igneus. The sequence goes on along the minus strand of JARFIW010000165.1, from coordinate 5,858,423 downwards.
TTGCCTGTGAACTTTCAATAACCTCTCTGGTTTATCCGTGAATTTACTTTGTTGCATATAACAAGTTTCTTTAACAATTTCTAATAATTCTTAATAAGTTCTATTTTGTTACACATATATAGATTGGGATAACTCGCGTAGTACATAACTTATACAAAGAGCAAACAATAGAATTAAAGTAGGAACGTAGACAAGTAAGTATTGAGAAAGGGGTGGGACATGGTGGGACAAGCATGTGCCCCGTCACGGTTAATTTTTAAATTTGGACATCGAGGAGGCAATGAATACTGCCAAATGCAGGAAGACGTTTGGAATTACTATGCAGGGACAATAGAATATGCTTAGATATGAAGATAATATAGCGGTATGAGCATTTAGCAAGGAAGAGTTAGAAGCAGCTCTTAATGAAGTGGAAACCGTTCTAACAGAAAATTGCGGTATGAAAATTAACAAAAATAAAACTAAGGTACTTACAAGAGGTTACGAATTTTGCTATTTATGAGACGGTTTAAAACAACGTATGTTAAAAATTACAGAAAACCAGAACCTAAAAGGAAACCTTATTAATTACAATTACGAGACAACAGTTTGCGCCCAAAAACAGTTCAAAATTATTGAAAAATAAGATAACATGTATTATGTGAGGTTTGAGTTAAAAATGCATAATCTTATTATTCAATATCAGTAATAGCCTATATTTTCAAAACACAAGTTTTGGATAACTTAGATGCATTTTTATAATTCACTTTTTTACTTTGTTAAGCAAAGCAATAAACACACTCGAACAGATAATTATATTAATAGTTAAACATTTTAAATTACACAATCACAACTATTTATAAAAGATCAATAGGTCGTATTAAGGTAAGTACTCAAAAATTTTTTTGATTAAACGTCTCAAGTTGTTAAAAAATCATGGAATCCTAATTCTACTTTTTACCTTGATTTTGACGATTCATTACAAAAATATATACGTGTATTACAATTGAAATCTGTATTTATGTACTAATATTCAGGTCTAAGGTGTTAGTTTACAAAGCCAATTTGTGATTAAAATTCTAATAAAACCATGATATTAAAATTATGAGTTCAGTGTCGATAGCACCGTTTTGTACAAACGTAGGTTGTCAAAATACGTGTTTATTAAGTTTTTCTTTATATGTGAAAGGTACTGAATTACGCGAATTAACGCAAGTATCAACAGATATACTAAATTTTAATACACAACACTAGGTATCTTATTACTTCATTTCAATTATGAACACATGATAACTTTAATTTGTAAATAATTTGTCAACATAACCTATTTAATTTCGTAGTCAAAAGTAGTCCATATTGAAATGCCGAACGCACAAAGTAATGCGCCGTTATAATAAAACAAATGTATAAACAAACTGGTTCACTATTCGATAAGATAGCAAACAACACTTATTTTGGAAATAAATACTAAGCCAGAACTTGGAAGATCAATCTCGATAGGGCCTCTTAGATAGGCAGTTTTTATGATGTAAATTAGTTCTGTACATCGTGAATTGCAGAACGAACTTAACCAGAAATTGTGGGCGGACTGCAAATCCATCGAAGTCAAATTTCTATTCACTTAAATAGAATTTCCTGAATACTTGAAAACGGGATTGCTTCCAGTAATAATTGTACTAACTGATAACGCTTTTACTTGGTTGCACTAAAAATTTAAAATATATTTTTATTTTTAGTAAAAGAAGTTCTACGAACCATTGTCTTGAATGCTATAAAGAAATTTAGCGAAATATGATATTTCTTACTATTCAATTCGAAGAATAACGAACGATACGAATATCGCCTTTAACTTGCAACCTTTCTGCTCGAACAGATAAGAACGACCGGTTATTTTTCCACGTGGGAAAACAGTCAAGATATTTGAACTCTTGTCTACTTACATATATCAACGAAAGTAATGGCAAACTTGAACGTTGGCCTTTAAAACATTGCGAGGGTTTATTTAAAATACTAAAGCGTGTTCACTTACTATAAAATGAGGATCACACGGTATTACGATTTTAATAGAATTTTGCATAGGAAATGTACGCAAAATAAATATCGAAAAGTCGGAAAGTTGCACTACTTATAACATGAAATACTACACTGCTCTCACCTGAAATATATAATTAGTAAGATGAAATAATAACTTAGACTTCTATGCAAAGCCCAAATGATCATTTCAAATTGAGCTAGTAATTGAAAGATGGAAAATATTAGGTCTTGGACAAAACTTGAACCTGTACCTTGGCCTTGCCGGGACCATGCGTTTACCAATTACGCCACCGAGACCGATGATGACAAATGCGAAATTTACAAATTTAAATCGTGTACACAACTATACATAAACCTAGCTTTCAATTACGTTTGGCATCTTTGTCAATTATATCTGACATTGTTAAGTTTTTTACTTATGTCAGTTTCTTTTAAATCAACGAATCATTTAATACCGTTGAAATAATTAATATTTACGTAATCCCCACAAGCAACTGTCTATACGAAGCGATAATCTAGACAAACCATCCGTATGGTTGTTCTCACATTTAGTGTATTCTACCTCATACGAAAATCCACTAAGTATTTCAGTCCACCTTATAACTGAGTTCGTTGAATATTAGGGCATCCCCTTTGTCGAATTCAAAGTGGATAGCAAGTGTTTGTTGTCCATCAGCAAGTAAATCCCTTACTGTATAAATATGGAGACAATTTACAATAAACCAAATTTATTTGCTAGCCCCTGCTTTTTGCCTGTAGGGTAATTGTTTTCTTTAGCACTAAGGCGCGGGGTGTGTAAGCTATGGGCTTCTCACTATTATTAGGATTAACATGACTAGTGTAAGTTAAGATACCATAGTCGATAGCATCTGTAGTTAGTTTTATCGGTAAATTTGAATTAAAATGTATAAACTAATAACTTTCTACTTTTATAAATTTCATAGAATTCATCATCATAATTAGGTCGTCAGTTCTGGAACTGATTAAACGCGTACCCTAATTGTTTCCTACTCTGTTTACATATTTCCCTGAAATTTTCACAGTCTACCTCTTTCACTATCTACGTACAATAGTCTGATCTAGCTCAACATTTATCTCTTTTTTACAATCTCTGCTTGTAATATATCTCGCACTATTCCCCAAAAATGCCTTAGAACGTATACTGCCCTTCTATTTCTTCTATTTTTTTCTTCTACAGAAATTTTTATTTCCTTAATATTTTTACAACCTTTTTGTTATTAACATTGTCCCTCTACGCTATCATTCACTTACATCTGATGCACAACATTCCAGGCTTCTGGCGTTTTCTGTCTGCTTCTCCTACTGCCCCTATTTCATGGACGCATTGTGCTGTACTGCACACATATGCTTTGAACAGTTTTCTCCTTGTTTCTGTGTTTTTGTTGTCTTCGAACATAGCCGCTGCTCTTTCTTGATAGATTCAGTTCGATTCCCCTTCTATTGTTTACAAATATATACCCTATTCCCCGAAATTTAGTTGTATGTGAAGCGAACGGCTTCGTGGCGTAGTTGGTGTGTGTGTGTGACTACTACGTCCAAGGTCCCGGGTTCGAATCCCGACACGGTCCGTTTAAATGTTAGGCAAGCATTTTTCACAAAAACACACCCTCGTTCGAATGAGAGGAAAATGGAGGTCCCGTGCGTGAGTGTTGTCACGCATGTTAAAGATCCCTACCTTGCTAGGAACAGCAAGGGTACGGCAAAACTTCAAATTTTCCAGGTAAAAAAACTCGCTTTCTGGCCAATGTAGTATTTTCGGGTGGAGCATTTGAAATTCACATATAGTGTATGTGAAGGAAGTTAAGCATCCTGGTGCTACCAAAATTCCCTAACACTTGAACATTTGCCGAATTAACAGTTTTCCAATATATACTTTCTCACCATCAACAATAGTTGAAAATATTTCAAAATCAACACCTGTTGTTGTTTATAATAATCATCAGATTTAAGTGCAATTTTTTTTTTCATCATTAGGTTTTCCGTCTTGAAACTGATTTAACACGTACACTCACTTATCAACGAACTTCGTTCGTTTATGAAATCTATTTGTCTGTGTGTCTGTCTGTCTGTGTGTCCGAGGCCTTTTTAATGGTCGGACATCAATGTGTGATACATCAATCGATTCAGCTCGGTGTCCAGAGCTTAAGTTTTGATGTTAGTTAAAATAGGGCCACGGGGACGCCGAGCCCCCGGGAAAATCCACAGGGATAATTAAAATTTTAAATAAGTTTAAAATCAATATGCGACACATATTTGAACAATTTATGGCATTTCATGCCAATTATTCCAATATTATAGACATTGTTTAAACTTAAATTTTGATTACCGAAAATAATTAGATTCATATAAAAAAAATAAAAATTCTTATCTTATTGATGAAAACTAATATATAGCTTTTAAAATATTTATTCAATAAAATAAAATATATTAAAATGTCTCTTTTGTTGTTTATAAATTTTTGTTTTTATCTGAATACTTATAATTATTACAACATAATAATTTTAATTTCTTTAATTTGTTTTAAAGTAAGTCTACATTTGGAAGTTCGTTGCGACAATGCCTTGCATTTTCAACTTGTTTTTATTCTGAGCTAGCCTACACCGCTCCCTGAAATTCCCACAACCTAGAGACAGCTCAGTTCCCCTTTCCTAATTATGTGCCCTATTTCACAATGATTCAGTTCTATGTGAAGGGGGTTAAGCAGACTGTGGATCCCCAACACTTAGACATTTGTCAAATTAATAGTTTTCCAATAAATCTTTTCGCACAATACACAATAGTTGAGAATATTGCAAAACTAATACTTGTAGTTGCTTATAATAATCATCAAGTATAAGTACAGTTATTTTCTTTCGCCATTAGGTTTTATATCTTGGAATTTGTTGGCCGCGTATTTCCATCGATTTCTATTCTGAGCTAGCCTGCACATTTCCCTGAAATTCCCACAGCCTACATCTTTCACTATCCGTGTGCAATAGTCTAACATAGGTCTACCTCTACCTCCCTTTTTTCCTATCTCTGCTTCTAATATATTCCGCACTATTCCTTCATGCCTTAGTATGTGACCTATCATCCTTTCTCTCCTATTTTATTTTTTTTTCCACATACTTCCTCCTTTTCCTACCATTTCTAGTACTTCCTTGTTCTTAACTTTGTCCATGATATCTTCATCATACGTCTGTAGCCCCACATTTCAAAGGCTTCTACCTTCTTCCTGTCTACTTCTCCTACTGTCCAGTTCTATGCTTCATACATATGTTTTAAGCAATCTTTTCTATGTTTTTATGTTTGTTGTTTTTGAACACACTAGTTGCATTTTCTTGTTAAATGTAGCACAACCTTGAGTTAATCTTTGTTTTATATCTTTTGCGCTCCTCCCTTCTCGCGTTATTTAGCTTTCTAGGTAGCAGAGATCCTTAACCTCTTGTAAGTTCTCGTTACCTATTTATATTCTAGTTTTTAATTTATTTTCCCCTCCTTTGCATACTAGTACTTTAGTTTTATTTCTGTTAATTTTCATACCGTATCTCTCTGTTAGAGCCGTTTCCATTTCATTAAGAGTAGCTTCTAACTTTTCCTTGCTATATGCTAATACCGCTATATTATCTGCAAATTCAAACATTTCAATATTTTGTCCCTGCATAATAATTACAAATGTTTTAGTGCATTTGACAGGATTCATTGCCTTCCTGCTGTAATTATATCACTGCTGTTTGCTTTTTGTGCAAACTATGTACTATCGGTCTATCCTTAAAACTCATTCCAACCTCTTTGAGTATTTAGAACATTTTTTTCTATTTTACATTCTCGAATGCTTTTACCAGATCTACAAACCCTATATACACGTTTTCCCCTTTTTTTGTCGTTTTTTCCATTATCATCCTCAGAGCTAAAGTAACCTCTCGTGTTCCCCTGTTTCGCCTAAACTCAAATTGATCTTGTCCTAATATTTCTTCAGTTTGTTGTTCCATTCGTTTTGTACAATTATAGTTAATATTTTTGTCGCGTCTGCTGTTAAACTTATTGTTCAAAAACTTTCACACTTATCCGATTCTCTCTTTTTTGGTATAGTGATTATGATGTTATGTTTGAAATCTTTGGGTATCTTGACTGTCTCATACATATAGTTTACAATTTGGAAGTGACCTTCTGTTACTGCTTGTCCAGCGGTTTTAAGAGTTTCTGCTTGCACCTTATCTGTACCATGTGCCTAAACATTTTTCAGACCCTTTAATGCTAATTCAAACTCATCTCTAAGTATAGGATATTCCAATTCATCCTTTTCAATGTCTGATTCCTTTTTTAATGCAGTTAGTTCCTCTCCTGTATATAAATCCTTGCCATCTATCCACTTTCTCTATATCTTCTATAATGACGTTTCCTCCCGCGTCCTTATATTTTAGCTATACAGTATTATATCCCTACAATTCAGTCTAATCAGTTTGTATGTTTCGTCTGTTTTTCCTATATCCATCTTAGTTTGTACCTCTTTGCACTGAACCACTTTTCGCCCCCACTCGTTGGATACAAGTGAAGCTTTATTCTTTTTTACTTGTTCGCGGCTAAGTCTGGGAATTACTCCAAGGGTGAGCAATGAGAAAGGGCGTGGGGATGGTATAAACTCTACAATAAGCTAACATAAAAAAAGGGAAATTGAGCGCCACTGTATCTATATGGACAACACAAGAAATTCAATACTCCTATGAGAAGATACAGAAACTCATGGGATATAAGCACCATAAAAACTTACAACTTAATGAACTAACACATCTGGAAACCTCTGGAACATACTTACAACCTCTTCAATCTCGATGATCCTGAAAGAATAAGTATACAACACACTTTTCAGTTAAAAAGACACTGTTTGTGCTTTTTAGTAAAAAAGCATACTAATAATTACGAGTGGATAATCTTGAGATTACCACACCAAAGGTATTTGGATTAAAAATAGACATCTAGAATAAATCAATTGTAACATATCTGTGTTTTTAAATTACTTCAGCATTCGTCTAACTTCATTATTCAAAAAATTTATTTTCTCTAACATATTCTTATTAAAATTAATTATGCAGTCCAAAAATGTAATTTAATATAGTTTCTCTCGTATCGTTTTTTTTTTGTTAATATGGTTACAAATACAAAATGATAAAATTGAATTCTGGTATTTCTTATATGTCTGTCTTGATATAAGAAGACCTTAATTTTTAATAATATTTCCAAACAAGATTTCTGATACCCAATGGACAGATCTGTGTATTGGTTTACATGTATTTCACATCAGTTTAATTTATTTTTTTATAAAAAATTTAAATCACGTGCAGCTAACTTGGATAAATAAAATTTTAAACTTATTCAGACATAATGACCTTATTAAAGATTAGACATCTGTAATGAACTTTTTAAAAACAGGAAGTGGACTTTAGAATCACAATACTTTTAACGCATGGATGTTCCGCGTGTCTTACAAAATTACCTTATTAGTACTTCCCAACAATCATATTTCACATTGTTATTCGTGCACAAAATTTAGCATAATTAAACAATCCTCGATTAAAATTTTATGTGAGCACCTTTAAAGTCTAACAAACATAAGAACTGTAAGAGTTGATACCAGTTCTTAATGAAGACGTTACTCCTTGTTATCGAACAGCGATGCACATTTTCTGGATCCTGCTTACAAATTTGATGCAAAAAACAAGTTGAAACTGCAAGGCATTGTCGCAACGAACTTCCAAATGTAGACTTACTTTAAAACAATTTAAAGAAATTAAAATTATTATGTTGTAATAATTATAAGTATTTGATAAAATAAAAATTAATTCCCGGGGGGGTCGAGTATCCGTGGTCAGATTTTGTGGGGGGTACCATATTTCGACTCAGCTATGTTAGGGGAGTCCAAATATGTATCGCACATTAATTTTGGACCTATTTGAAATTTTAATTTTCCCGACGGAATATCGCGGGGGCACGGCGTCCCCGTGGCCCGATTTCAACTGACATCAAAACTTAAGCTCAGGACACCGAGCTGAATCGATTGATGAATCACACATTGATGTCCGACCATTAGAAAGGCCTCGGACGGACAGACGGACGACAAATCGATTTCATAAACGAACGAAGTTCGTTGAAAACATCGAACAAAAGCTGTACGTTCTTCGTTAACGAACGTTGCCCCAATCTCTATATATATACATCTAATTACTTCATGCGCTAAGGAAATAAAGATATTTTGTATTAGTATTAAATTACTTGAATAATGCGGTCTCACCGTTAACAAATACCGACTCCTCGAACCATTTTTAAAAGTTGCAGTCTTGATTACATCTTCAACTACAATGGCCGACTTGGTTATCCGTACCGTGCATGTCAAGAAGGCTGAGCCGCCTTTTGCGTCACCTCGTGAACGTATTTACGCAAACGCTATCTTAATTTTAACAACTGAAAGGATATAATCCGCCTATGGATTAGGCAACACAAACGACTAGTTCCTTTTTAAATATGTTTTCAGAGTGTATATTGTTATTAAATATTTCTGGGTAAAGCATTTAAGCTAATTAAATGGTCATAATTTCCTGTTCCATTGTGGAATTGTTTCTTTCAGATATAACAGTATCAAATACAAGAATCAAATATCACAGACCAACAATGCATAGATGTGATTCCTCCAAAACTAGTGCTACAGAATATATATTCGTTACGCACCTTTCATAAATCCATTGTTCTTTAGCTTCTTTGCATTTGCAAATAATTTCCCATTTTATGGCTTTGTATTTCTGTTTTCCTGTTTCATCTGATCTATTTTTTTATCTTTGTCTTCTATTAGATTCAGGATATCCTTTGTTATCCGTGGTTTCTTATTTTCTTTTTTGTAAATACCCCAGGATATCTGGCCACTATGTCTAAGATGGAATTAACGTTATTTCATCCTTTTCATAATTCGCTGATCAGTACTATGTCTAATGCTAACCTATGTATTTCAATTTTCAGTTTACTTGCTTCATACTTCTGACATTCCACGCTTCAACTCTCAGAATGTTCACGACTCTCTTTTTATACTTTCCGATCACATTCCTCAAAGTAGTTCCCTCCCGGAGATCCGAATGGGGGACTATTTTACCAGGCGTCGCCGTGGATCAAGGTAGTAAGCGTAAGACTACGGATCCCAAGGTCCTGGGTTCCAATCCCGACACAACCGACTGCTTGAAAAATGGTAGGTGAGCATTTTTCACAAAAATTACACCTTCGTTCGGATGAGAGGTTAAATGGAGGTCCCGTGTGTGAGTATTGTCACGTACGTTAAAGATCCCTACCTTGCCTGGAACGGCAAGGGTTTGGCAAAATTCTAAATTTCCAGGCAACAAAAGAATTCGCCTCCTGGTCAATGTAGTACCTTCGGGTGGAGCATTGGAAAATCATATGTAAGGACTATTTTACCTCCGGAATTTTTTCCCTAAATGATGCCATTATCTTTAATAACAATTTAAGTACGCTGTGTATTTGGGAGTTATTGTGCTGGTTTTCCATTGTCTTCTATGTCGCAGTAGTGTATCTTAGAATGACATACCGACCCCTATGGTCTCTGCCACTTTAAGTACCAAAAAAGCTGTTTCCCTTTTTCGGGGAATTGTCTGGTTCCTCACTAACAATCCTACTGCTTTGGTTGGACCTGTAGTTTGGCTCTTTAGATCATTGAAACGCGCAAACCATTCCATCGTTCTAGTAATCTAGAACCTCTTCAAGGTGCAGTTCCATTCGGAATGGAAACATTTACCAAAAAAGGATTATTAAAATACAAGATAAATTTGATTTCACTTTTAGATAGATAATAAAAGGACCAGAATGTCACAACTTTGTAAAAATTATCATGGTCACCAAATGGTTTCAATACAAGCATGCAGATAGTGAGTAAAAGCAATTTTTCCGGGGATCGGGAATAGGCGGAAGGCCTTATGATTTGACAGTTGGAATAAAAGAAGGAGGTTTCTCTTGATTAGGATAGCACGTTTTGAATAAGAACAGCGATGACCGAATCAGGGTGAGGAAAATTTTAGTGACGTAGAAAGCGCATGAATAGATCGGGATGCGATTGCAGCGAAAAGAGTAGTTTTTAATTTTGAACGAGAAACAGAAATAATATTAAAATGATATTACAAGTGAAGCGTGTAATTAAAATTGTGTTAAATGTTAGAATTGCACGCATTTTTAATAAATTAAAACTGAAAAGTCGTTCAAATAATTTAATATAGTAAAAGTGTTTGAAACAAGTTCAAATTATTTTAAAACGATCAAGCCGTTGAAGAAAACGGCTCTGCTTTTCATCCGATTTTCATTCTATTCTTGATTCATTGGTAGCCTCGTTGATTCTCCGTTCGTTGGTGCATTTACTTCATTCATTTTTTTAGGAACACAAGAAGGATTAACATCTGTGTAAAGAAATAAGTTAGGCATTTACGTAAGGAAGCGGGAACTAGGTTGAAGGTAGGAGAAGGTAAAGGTGATTGATAATTCAAAATCAGTTAAATTTATTTAATGTATAAGAATTTCAAACTGTGGAGCAGAAATTTTTGATTTGGGAAAAGTAAATTGAACTAGGGTTTATTTGTGTAAAGATTTCATAGCTGACATTATGAAAAAAAAAACTAAATTTGTGAACGTCACGTACAAAAAATTTGTATTAGTGAAAAAGTAAAGGGAAAAAAGTGAGGTACATCTGCGTTCAGATGATCTTCAATCATAAATTTACAACTCACTCTAACAACGTTCTAAGGTAGTGTTTGCGTGTAAAAAAGAAGAAAAAAAAGGAATCGGGGAAAGTCAAATCAATTAGGTGACCTATAAAGTCAAACTGTTAGTAAAATTTACAGAAAACATATAAAAGCACGTAAAAATTTGAGATTTAATATTTTATAAAATTTTTCATAAGGAAAACTTTTAAATATCAAGATTGGAATGAAAAGTGTAAATATTAAAAATTTTGTCCATAGAATTTGTTTTAGATGAAGCTTAATAAATTTATTGTGTACAAGCTTTGAAAATTTACTATGAATATTCTTGCTTCATTTTCTAACAAACAGATTATAGGAACCAGGTCAGTGGAGTCCTGTGAAGTGAGACGAAGGTAGGAATTGTGAATTGGTTTTTGTGAACTAGCAGGGGCATATTACTATTGTAGATGTCGCATCTAACAACATTTTAAAATATAATAAAATATAACATGAGACACTACAAAAAGTATAACAGAGGCAATACAAGTATTGGCTAGATGTATATGCGACAAAGAGTGAGAGCAAATAAGGACACATTTATCGAAAACCTACAAACAAGCAATGTTATATGTTGATCATTAAGTAAGTCGCACCAATATAAATAAGGATTGCACAGAAAATTTTATCGGCTTCTTAATTCAACTTCCATACAATACACATCATTCGACGAAATGAGTGCAAGGATACCGTGTGAGAGTATAACCAAAGTATTTGGAAGTTTGAATATCACTTACAGAGATGTTGTGAAAGATAAGGTTGTTACATGCACCAGTCTATTTTATAGTCAGTGGACGAAAATATCAAAATCAATATTGAAATTTAAAATATTCCCTGAGTGGGTTGGTTAGTGACCACCTTAAATCATCCCCGTTAGCTTTAGAATTATAAGAAGGATATTGTAACAAATGGCGTATCACAATATTTTTGCATCAAAGTTTTATTATAAATATTTTTAGCCAATGTAGCAATTTGAGTTTTGAAACCTTATTTCAACTATTTGCACAATTCAAAACTTACAATAAATTTCTCATAAATTATTAATATTAAAAGTAGCTAATTATTTCCTAAAAATTTTACTACATTGTTGCAATCTTGCATGGCAAGGAAGTTGGTCAACCCACACACTCATAATGCAGGATGTACACTATCATAATTGCATCACCTTGTACTTTCCATGAAGGAAACATGATTGAATTTGGGCATCATGGAGGGTGATCCAAAAGGACCACTCTTGGCAGTAGTTAGTGTACTTTAGTCGCGAATGGTTGGGGCACCGATCAGCTTTCTTGACATGATGTAAGTACTTGCTTGTATTCTCAATTTAATTGTAACTTTATATATTATTTCATAAGTAACAAAAGTCAAATCTATTTGCCAATGTAATCCTAATACTTATTTCTTATGTGACACTTGATATGCCGCTCACTTGCTTTAAATACAATAAATTTGATAAATTTGATTGGTTAGTCATTATTGTGCTGTCTGCTCTGATTTTGATGTTTACAATGGCAATAGTAGCATACGCTTTAAGAACCCATGACTAGGACATTTGATTGTCTCTAGTCTCAGCACGTACGTTCTCTCGTTCTACGCTACCCCCTTGTCTACCTAAAAAACCCCTACGTTGCAATATAGATAGAATTACCGAAAACGTTCTTCTTTACTATATTACTTATAGCTTATCTTCGTAGGGTTCTAGGTAATACTTAACTTAACCAGCAGGGTTTATATTAAATCGAGAAAGTGTCAGCATCGATTACATAATATACTATTTTCGGCATACATTGAATGATTACCAACTTAATACTTTACCTGTGGACGGCTGCGTCTCGCTAAATAAAGACGAATCAATACTGTTATAGTTACTGTGTCATCCCTAACAGCCTTAAAATATTTCTAGTGTTAAGTTATGTGCAAATACCAATATACAGACTTGATGCGCACTACCCCTTATATTATGAACTGGTCTAAGTGGCGGTTGTTACGTTCTGATCTGTAACCAACCCGGGAGTCAGTATCTCGAGAACTGTCATTGAGAATGAAATGCGTTGCAGTTACTAAAATATAGCGGTAAACTATTAAATGTTAATTTTCGCTTTAAGCGGGTGAATTCTGCAAATAATCTATTAATCGCAATAAACTAAATATGTATATCGACGTGCATTTGTTTAAATTCATTATTTTGCAGTTCACTAAATCGAAGGAATTTCTCCGCAGCCATTTGGCCCTATATCTGGGTTACTGAACCCAATGCGGTTACTTTGCCGCCTCAATAAATAGGTAGTCTACACAATCCAACTTAATACGGTTGTGCTATCTACTAAGCCATGGTCCTTCTTTCGCGGGATTACTAAGTGCTAAATAATGGATATTAATTACTTAAAAAACTAAAGTGCGAAATAAAAGCATAATAGTGCGCGTCGGTTGTGGTGTACAGTAGTATAAACATCTCTCCTTTACGCACGTGTCGCTGTTGCATTCCAGAGAGCTGCATAACTTCACTAAGGGTTACTGATTCAAGGCCAACAGGTAGTTGGATGTTAACAGCTGCACCAAGGTAACGTACCTGCATGCTATTTCTAAAGATTAGGTTTATCGCTAACTCCTAAAACTAACAATAATTTTCTATGGAATTCAACGAAGCTTTCAGTTGTACTCCCAAATTATTATTACTCTATTTAAATGAGCCTATTCGTTTAAAAGATTAATTTAATCACTATAATAAACTAGTACTATCTATTGGTTGTATTGTCTGTCTATTTACAAACAAATTTACTAATTACCTAGTTACTGAAGGTTGAAATTTTTGCTTTAGTACTCATTCTAATATTTTGAAACTCGTGCTCGTATGCAACGTTGCTTTAAACTAAACAAAATATTTTATTTACCAATTATAGTAATTAAGTCTTCGTTTTCCGCTAAAATTTCAAACATTAATTATTAATTTGGATATTTTGAACTATAAAAATGCCTAAGCAAATTTCAGCTAAACTATTGCTAACAAGGGCACAGTCGTTAATTAACGAGCTGGCAAATTTTGAAAAGTATTTGAACAAAATTATTGACGTTCCGATGACCGACATTATTGCAACTAATTTAAATTTAAGACTAGACACGATTAAGTCATCAGCGGCAAAATACAGAGAAGTAAGTGTAGAGCTTACAGCAAATTCAATTGAATCTGACGATGTTATGACTGAGGAGGACTATTTTGATAAACTTATGGAGCTTACAAGTAGAGCTATAAGTTTATTGAAACGTGCTTCTGAATCCTGCAGGGCGAGTTCCTCATAGTCTTTAACCTCGGCAGGGAGTTTGGGTGCTACTAACCCCACTAAACAAATAAATGCCAAACTACCAAAATTGAGTCTGCCTAGTTTTTCAGGCCAATTTATAGAGTTCCCATCTTTTCTAGAGATTTTCATGGCACTTGTACACACTAATACTAATCTAAGCGACGTAGAACGCTTTTTGCACCTGAAGGGTAGTTTGAAGGGTTCTGCAAGCAAACTAATTGCAAATATCGCTCCTACGGAAGAAAACTATCACTCGGTATTTGAACTACTTTGTAAGAGATACAATAATCCCAAACTAATTATTCAGAATCACATTAAAGCTATCTTTGAATTAAAACCTATTGCTAAGGCTAATGCTTCTGAATTACGTTGCTTATACGATAACTTGTTTAAGCACGTCAGAGCATTACAAAAATTAGAAACGTCCATCGACAAATCTGGAATGTTTATTTCACATATTGTGATGTCTAAACTAGATGACAATTCCCGAACTGAGTTTTCAAAATATAAACCTAACAATATACTAAGCCTAACTGAGATCGACGACTTTCTAAGAAAACGTTGCCAACTACTTGAAGAAATTGAACATGGCAAACAAGCATCTACCTGTTCCGCTTCTCCAAGAAATCAACAGCCTAAATTTAAGCCGCCAACCTATAAACAGGCATTTGTAACTACAAGTAAAGGCACTATTTCATGTCGTATGTGCAAACTAAGTCATTTCATAACACAATGTCCTGAATTTCTTCAGCTAACTGGAAAACAAAGGTATGAACAGGTTTTTAATACCGACTTGTGCAAGAACTGCTTCCGTCACTCCAAGAAATCAGCTTGCCGATCTAAGTTTGGCTGCAAGGTTTGCAACAAGCAGCATAGCACGTTATTACACTTTGACGCAAATGTGCGTGATTCTTCCACTAGAAATGAAGTCACGCTGAAAACCCTTCCACTGAAAATGTGCTACCTATATCACTTTCCTGCTTCCTGCCAACTTGCAGCAAGTTTTGCTAGCAACGGCTTCGGTAAAGGTAAAAACATTCATAATGAATGGCAATCGGCCAAAGCTATTTTGTACTCAGCATCACATGCAAATTTTATAACGGATGAGTTAGCGAAAAAACTAGGCTTAAAACTAATTTTGACTCACACTAAAATTGTCGGGTTAAATTCAAGTTGCTCCGTCTCTAGCTCAACGGTTAACCTACTACTAACTTCTAAAACTTGCGGCTACACGGTGAATCTAGAATGTTTGACTATACCAAAATTGCCGAAAATTACTTCTGGTATCCTTTGATAAGGCTACGTTTGAAATTCCTAACGGCATTAAGCTTGCTGGCACAAACTTTAATCAATCTCTTCCTATTGACATTCTGATTGGTGCTAGTGACTTTTACCGTTTGCTATGTGTTGGTCAAATTTCATTAGGAAAAAATAAGCCCGTCTTTCAAAAAACCCTACTTGGTTGGGTGCTTTCTGGAAATTGTCCAGCCCCCCTGCATAACACAAATATAGTCTGCGTAAATCTAGCAATTAATCGTGCCAGGCCTACCATTACGGACTTAAATAATTCTGTACAAAAATTTTGGCAGCTAGAGGACGTACAACCTCTTAGCAAGTCATCCAAACTGTCTGCCTAAAAACGATTTTGCGAAAATCATTTTTCCGAGACAATAACCCGTGATGATACTGGTCGTTTTGTGGTATCTATACCCTTTAATTCAAATCTAAGTAAACTAGGGTACTCCTGTGATCTAGCTAAGAAAAGATTTATCAATCTAGAAAGGAAATTCCTTTCGAATCCCAACCTCAAAACTGAATACTATAAATTCACGCAGGAATACATTTCCTTAGGTCACATGTCCAAGGTCTCGACTCATTCAAAACAGACAGACGCAACCTCAGTAAATGTTCTCGACCCTAAAATAAATATTTCTACTATACCCCCCTATTATCTGCCCCATCACGCTGTAACAAAATCGAACTCGTTGACCACTAAGTTGCGAGTTGTTTTCGGCGGTAGTGCAAATACGCACTCAGATATATCGATTAATGACACCCAGCTTGTTGGCCCTGTCGTGCAGAACGACTTGTTTTCAATTTTAATACGCTTCCGGCATCACAAAATTGCACTGACGGGAGACATCGAGAAAATGTATCGCCAAATACTGGTTTGACCTTCTGAGCGTAAATTTCAGCGCATATTTTGGCGCGACAATTCAACTTCCACGCTAGACATTTATGAACTAAACACCATTACTTACAAAGCCGCTAGCGCTAGCTATCTTGCTACAAAATATTTACATCATCTTGCTACTCTCTGTGCTAAAACTCACCCTAGTGTTTCAGCTATTTTAAAATCAGATTTTTACATGGACGATCTTATCACAAGTTTTAAAACCGTCTAAGAAATGCAATCCTTTCAAGAAGAACTTACTGCGGTCTTAGCTGGTGTAGGCTTTCCCATCATAAAATTTTTATCCAATTCCAAGGAAACGTTATCTGACCAAGGGAGTATTAAGTTCTACAATATTCCGTTGGGCGAAAGAGAAAACACCAAAACCCTGGGCGTTGGTTGGAACTCTTTAGTAGACGTTATAGTATATAACGTACAGCTTAAGACTAATACAACGAGAAACACTAAGCGTTCCATTCTATCAATGGTGTCGCAAATTTTCGACCCGCTGGGCCTACTATCGCCTACTACCGCCATTGGAAAGCTCCTTATACAAAAACTATGGCAACTCAAAACGTCATGGGACGAAACTATTCCAGAAGACCTGGATTCCGAATGGAACATCTTTAAAATGCAACTAAACAGTCTAGATAACTTACATATCCCTATATGTGTAATTCCTGCGAACTTCGTTTCTATAGAGCTTCACGGTTTTAGTGATAGCAGTAGCTATGCCTACGGCGCTTGTATATACTTACGCGTATTCACACCTGACGGTAATCACTATTCGAATTTATGATGTTCCAAATCTCGCATTGCCCCTTTACAAGGAGCTACTATACCCAGGCTAAAATTATGCGCAGCTGCGCTTCTTGCGCAACTTGTGCAGAAGGTAAAATCTACTTTAACTGTTCCTATTTCTAGAACTTACTGCTAGTCTGATTCCACTATTGTGTTGAATTGGATCAAATCTGCGCCAAATAAGTACAAGGTATTTGTGGCCAATAGAATAGCCACAATACAAGAATTAACTAACATAGACGGTTGGTATCACGTACCTTCTAAAGAAAACCCCGCGGACTTAATTTCCCGCGGCGTCTCTGTAAAACTACTATCAGACTGCGACCTGTGGTGGAAGGGGTCCAAATTTTCTCATCAAAAACCAAGGCGCGTGGCCTTCTCTCCCGTGTGTTGATTTCAATACTTCAATTGATGTCGAACTAAAATCAGCGTCAAGTCAAGTTGTTACACTACTGAACCTAAACATTTCTGATATATTCCAGAGATTTTCTACGTTAAGCCGGTTGCAACGTATTGTGGCATGGATGATGCGTTTTACGAAAAATTCTACACCCAAATCTATTCCAACCTCTGGATCTCTAAGTACAAGGGAACTACGAGCTACCCGGGACGTCCTTGTCAAACTTTGTCAAGCTGAGGCCTTCGGGTCTGTCGGCCTATCAATGTTGATTCTAATATATTATCGTTAAATCCCTACCTTGACGAAGAAAACATGCTTAGGGTAGGTGGACGGTTAAAAAATTTGAATTATCCCTTTGACAAAAAACATCCTATTTTGCTACCCAAAAACCATAGACTAACCCAATTGATTTTTCTACATTTTCATGCTAGCCTTATGCATTGCGGATCGCAACAACTGCTAGCTTGCATTCGTGAGCATTACTGGCCAATAGCTGGTCTCACTACAGTAAACAAATCTGTCACTCCTGTGTTAAATGCTTCAAGGCCAATCCAATTTCATATAATCCCTTAATGGGAAATTTACCTCGTAAAAGAATTGAATTTAATACTCCTGTGTTTTATAATGTCGGAATAGATTACGCTGGACCCATACTAATCAGAGATCGCAAAACTCGCGGAGCCAAACTTATAAAATCTTATATTTGCCTATTTATTTGTATGACAACTAAAGCCATTCATTTGGATTTGGTGACCGATTTATCAACTTCTGCCTTTTTGGCTGTTCTAAAAAGATTTATCGGCCGTAGAGAAAAGCCCAACTCAATTACTTCTGATAATGCCACAAATTTTGTTGGCGCGTCCAAAGAACTAAAACAACTTTCTCAATTTTTTACTAATAATGATACTAAGGCGGAGGTTTCTGATTTTCTGTCTAGCCAAAGAATTAACTAGGAGTTTAGTACCCCTCGCTCTCCTCATCAAGGAGGCCTGTGGGAAGGCGGTATTAAATCTACCAAGACTCACCTTAAACGAGTGCTAAGCAACACTAATTTGACCTACAAAGATTTTCAAACTGTCCTAGTGCAAATCGAGGCTACGCTGAATTCGCGCCCTCTTTTACCACTGTCTAACGATCCTTCCGAAATTAATCCCCTGACACCTGGTAATTTCCTTTTGTAAATTAAAATTAGCCTTGGACTTTGGGTGAAAAGGGTAATCTCTTTAAAAGGCGCCTTCTTTCTTTGGGTGGTTTCAATACTCAATTATTGATTTAAAAAGCCTCAGTTTCTCTACTACCAAAATTTTCTAAAATTTCAAATTTCCTTCTTAAGCTTGACCCGATTCTGTTTAACAAAAACAAATTGAATAACTTTTAAAACCTTTCAAATTAACTACGCGTGTGGGAAGCCGAAATTTTAAAAGACTTTGGTGTATAATATTTTCTTTATTACTAAATTAAAAAAAATTCTTAGGTTATTTTTGAATCCTCTTTCCTACTCATTGACCATTTACTTAAATCCCAATAAATAATGAGGATGATTTCTCTGCCTTGTTCCCCTTCCGGACAACAACCTTGTTGTTATCAACCCATTTTTCCACCGTAAAATTTCCACATTTTAAGAACCATCTTTTTGGTATAATTAATAGAATTTTCCTCAACCAAATTTTTAATTCAATAATCAAACCTCTTTTATTTCTTACGGCGCAAATGGCTCCAAAATTTTTATAATGCGATATTTGTTGTCAAATTTTATCAATTGAATTGGTAACAGATTTAAACCCCCCCTGAAAAATTTCCCTTGGTTAAAAATTTTTCTTAAAAACCAACAAATTTTTTCCAAACATTCACTTCGAAATTTTTTGTATCAATTATATTAAATTTTCGCTACCAAATTTCTAGAATTTAGTAGGCTCCCAAAGATAAAATTTTAATTTTTAAATCTTTAAGCTTCTTAAAAATTTTAAAATACATTTGACTAAAATTTTTATGATCAATCTGTAAAAATTTAACCCACCCTGAAAAACATCCATTAAACTTTCTCCCTTTCCAAAGGAAAAATTATTTTGTTCAATTAATATTAATTTTCGTCAAATTTAAAAATTTCAATTTACCTTCCCAAGGACTTCCCATTTAAATTTTTCCTTACCTGAGCGCTTAAATTTTTAACTTAGCACATTTGTTAGCTAAATTTTATAAAAACCAAAAAAAAAGGCCCCCTATTTAACCCCTAAATTAAAATACTACCAAAGAAAACTAAAACCATTTTAAAATTTTTAAAACAATTTTACAATACAGTTTAATTTAAATTTCTAAATTATTATTTTTATTTCAATTAAAATGGGCATTATTTATTTATTTAAATGGCACTTTAAAATCATTTTAAATTCCTATTTTGTTTTAGGTTTTAAACTTGTACAATTTCAATTAAGAAGGTATTAAACATTTTGTTTAAAGTTTAAGGTTCTTCCCTTTTGAAACGAGATTCGCATAGACTTTTAGCTGTAGTTGTTTTTATTTTTGAATAAACGTTTTTTCAAAGAAATCGGAACCCAGGACACTGGGATGCTAAGATAGGGTTAAAGTGTTAACCATTTCTAACCAGTTATACGGTAATGACATTTTTGCTTTGCTTCCAAAGGGGAAGTAGCCATTTCAAATCGCATACTTTCATAATTGGGTTTGTTTTACGTTTAACAGTGGGGAGTGAAGTTTAGGCAAGAAACCCGTGTGTTTTTTGTGCGCGAAGGGATTCCTAAACAACCGCAAAAACATTTAAATTTCACATGTTAAGAACCGTGGAGATGCCCAGAATTTGTTTTCCTTTGAACATTTTTTCCAGGTTAGGAACAAAGAGTTCCAAACGGCAGATATTTAGACAAACAAATCGATATAAGACGCTTAAAAAATTTACAAAGGACGGCACTGTTTAGACCAAGTGAAACAAGTTTAAGACAGCGAATTAATCGGGAATAAATAGATAATTTCCGCAACATTGCGCAAGCACTGGTTCCGGATGAACGTATAGAAAGAAATCTCATTAAGGATCAATAAAAACCAAAGGGAAACAGAACAAAGTCTAATGGAAATGCATCATAACCAAAACATTTAAAATCAAGAAATACAACTGTGTTAGGAAACAAAGTTTTTTAAATAATTATAATTTTAGATTGTATTTAAGATAAGGAAATTATCTTCGTATAATTAATATTTATTTTCGAATGAATAAATTAAATTTTGTGCGTTCGAGTTGTAATAACAATTTATAAACTGTTAATAATCTACCCTTGGATGACTGTAATTCTAAAATCATCTTTTACTTGGACAGAACACATTTTAACTTTTAAGACATATTTCGCATATTAAAGCGTAGGTTTTCTTTGAAGCGGGAAGTTTCAAACCTTATCGATTTTAAAAGAAATTAATTATTCTGTACTTAATTCCTTAAGTAGAAAAATCTCATATATTAATTACCCTTGTCTTAACCAACATTTAAAAAAGGCTGAGATTTAACCTCGGGTCTTAAGGTATTTACATCCGCCTAATCTTTTGAGCAACTGTATAATACATATCCCTTTCTCTACTGATTCTTTATTTTAACATTTTTATTAGGGCCCTAAAGATTCCATATTTTTAAGTACACGCCCATTTTTTTTAATTTTTGTTTATGTGCTTAATTCGCTTATTTAAAACTAATAAATAACCACTGATTTACGGGGCCCAGGGAACGCAAGGTTCTTTTTAATCCCAAATTTGCTTACATAATGAACTATTCTACTTTTGTTAAAAAACTTGGTTGCTTTTTGGCGTAAGGATTTTGTTAGTGTAAAATTTCCAATTTTTAAATTTTTTTTCCAAATCATTTTTAAACACATTAATATCGCCTTTTTTAAACATTTTACCTTACATCTTAAATTTTTAATTTCTTTTGGAAGAATTTTTTTGCTGGGGTTGCATGCCCTTTGGGAATACTTTAGGTTGAAGACCCGGTTACTACAATTAACTTTAATCTTTTAAACCCCACAATACATAGGACTTAAAACAAATAAATCCTTTGGACCTTAATCTTCAAACCAAATTTTTGAAGTGTTATATGTATTTAAAAGGGTATCCTTTTAAGAAATAATTTTGCAAGGTAAAAATAAAAAAAGGGAAAAAGATTTAAAAAGCCACCCAACGTTATTTTTGGAAAACTAAAACTTTTTAAACTCCAATCAAAACTTTTGGGCCCATAACTTAACAATTTGATTAAAACCCATCCCAACACGGGAGAAACACTAACAGGGAATAAAGGGATTTGGAAGGGGAAAATAAAAATTTAATAAATTAAAAAAAAAAAAATAATCCCCAATGGGTTTTTAATTAAATATACCCATTTCTTAAAAATTAATAAGTTCAAATTATTCTTTAATGGAACATACCACAAGCCCCCACCCAAATAAATTGGATTTGGTGACTTTAACTCCGCTTCCCTTCCCAACAATTACCTAGCACCCGATGCCTCACCTGGACCTCCCCCGTTCTTCACCCCTCGGATCTTTTCAATTACTGCCTTTAAATAAAACCCAGTTTATACATTTAAATGTTTATTGACATTATCATTAAAATTTAAAATTATTAATCAAGTTTTTAAACTTAATTTAACAATTACCGAAGACTCCTTTCTTATTTTAGGTTTTAAAAATCAATTTAATTTAAAATTTAAATCGCCCAAACTCTCCCTTTCAACCAATTTTATATTTAAAACCGTCAGGTTTTCAATAAAAGACCGTTGCCTTATTTAAAGCTTTGAATTCCCAAAGACATTCCCGGTAACTTTAGCGGACATTAATCGCCTTTCACTATACCTCAACATTTTTGTGCACTTCTGGATTAAATCCTTTTCCCAACTTTTGCTTTGCATACCCTTAAATTTTTTAAGGAAAAGAACCTGGTTTTAAATTATCGAAAGTTTTAGAAACAATTGCCCCCTTTTTTGAAAGTTACAAAATTTTATTCCTTTTATCTGCCATTTTATAAATAATTTTTAAAATAACCTTTTAAAAGTATAGATTTACCTTTTTTAAGAACCTAATAAAATCTTTTTAACCCGCAAATATAAACTGAACAATTAATTAACTAACAAAAAATCTTTAACTTCCATTTCTCTAAAGAAGTCCACATTTTGTTTCGCTTTCGCAGTGTTTCATAATCCAATTTCCTTTTTCACCATTTTCCCTTAATTCATTTCTTTCTTCCAATTAAACTTTTATGCATAAAAGTTTCTTTAGTTTAAACATTTTTATTTTTTCAAACCTTGGGAAATTTTGGTTCAATTCAACCTACATTTTTTGTTATTTTTTGGTTGTTAAATTGAACCCTGCTTTAGAACTTGTTATTTTATTGGTCTTCCCCTTATCTAATAATTTAAAAAGTAAACTAAAGCCAAGCACATATTTTAAATTTCCCTTTTGTTTCGGCAACAATTTAACCGTTTTTTTATGCCATTCCCCTAAATAAATTTAACAAACCGATTTTGTGTCCAACACCCACTTTTGGAATGACCGGACATTGGGCCTTTGAAGTAACTTACTATCTTCCAATAAGTAAAATTTTTAAGGGTAAACCCGTTCCACTTACAAATTCCCAATTATATTTTCCAATTAATACATTTCTTTAAAAAACGAAATGTTTCCTAAATAATCTAACGAAACCATTATTTGTTTTTAAACCAGATTTTATCTAACACAAATTTTTATACCTTAATTTTGCTGGGTAGTTTAAAAATAATTCCTAAGTTTACTGGTAACAAATTTCTTTCCCTTAAAAATTAGGTTTGAGTTAAAAATTCAATTTCCCTGCAAAATACCCGAAAATTTGGGTTAATCCATGTCAAAAATAAAATAATTTTTCGATTCTTAAAACGGATTCCTCCAATAAATTTCAATTAAACGCTTTACTTTGTTGGAAAATTAATTTTTAAATTTTTATTAAGATTCAGGCCTTTTCCTAATTTCTTTTATTTCCCATTTGTTATCTTTCCAAAAACGGAAGATTTAACACCGCCTAGCGAAACAAACTCAACTTTCTTCGTAAGATACTTTAAATGACCCAATTTCTTTTTGGATAAACATCCGTTTTGCAGATTTGTTTTTCGGCGTTCGAAATTCGAAATTTTAACCAACATTATATTTAACAAAATGGTTCTTAATTTGGTGTATCCACCAGTCAGCATTTTGTTTCGCCTTCGACAAACAAATATACCAATTATCTTTAACCAGATTATTGTTGCAAAATATTTTCTGTCAACAGCCATAACCAAATCGCTCATTTGTCGGTTTCACTTTATTCCCAGATTGAGAAACGTTAATCCACCTTGAGCCGCTCATGTTTACCGTTCTAGCCACCGGTCAAATACAAATTGGAATAAAAATTTGTTCCCTTATTATCCTACAGATTGGGCGATATTGAAAATAGTCGAATATGTCGGACCATATCCTTTTCTGGTTTAGGAACTTTTTGTTAAATCCGACCTAACCGAGCAGATCGCATCGACAATATCCGGAATATGTAGGATGTTGTTAAAGGTAATTCCCCAAGAAATTGCCCCATTGAGGTAATTAGGGACCATTGCCAAAGAAGACCAATATGTTCCATATGAAACAATTGAATCCCAGGGTTAAATTGCCTAGACAATGACAATGACCATTAACCCTGGACCAGGTTAATTTTGACCTAAAGAAAATTTATTAGCGCCGCGGCTTAAACCTATTAATTTTTTTTTTCGGAAAATTTAGCATTAAGGATTATGTAAGGAAATTTTACCCTATGGCAATTTCACTAGATTCATATTAATTGTCATATGGACAAAACTTATATGGTTTGCAATTTCCGGGTGAAAATTTCAACAATAATCTTTAAAGAAATTTTGTCACGAAAATTGCCAATGTATCCAAATGGCGTAATTACCCGAAAATAGCACGAACATTGATCATGTTTGACCCTAGCACGAAACAAAGAAAATTTTCATCCGACATATTACCGGAAATATAGGTGGTAGGCGTGTAACCACCTTTAATGTTTTTCCGCGGAAAATTAATGGAAAAATTCATTAAAAAATTGTTGTAAGACCAACCAATTAAACCTGTATTCTAATGAGGGTAATTTCATATGAAAACCCTAGGGGATTTTACCTATTTTTAAAATCCATTACAATATATGGATAATGGTTTGATATGGAAACAAAATTAAAAAGAATTGGCGTGCGGTGTCCCATATTCGACTATTTTCGGAATATACGGCTAACATGGGTTTCATTATTTGGGTGCAAACTAAACATGGCCCCTATTAATTTTCAACTTGGGAATAAGTGAACCAAATGACTTGGATTATGGCTGGCAGAAAATTTGGCAACAATAATCTGGTAACAGATATTGGTAATTTTATGTCGAAGGCAACATCTGACTGGTGACTACCACCAATTACAGAACCATTTTGTGACAATATAATGTTGGTTAAAATTTGCGACTTTTCTGACGCCAAAACATCTGCAAACAAAGGATGTTTATCCTAAAAGAAATTTGTGGTGCATTTAACAGCTATCTACGAAGAAAGTTTGACGATTTGTTTCCGCTAGGCATGGTGTTAAAGCTAAGCTCCGTTTTCTCGAAAGCACTAACAAGATGGGCCGAGAGTAAAAGAAATTATCGGAAAAGAAACCTCGAATGCATTAATAAAAATTCCAAAATCCTATATGTGTTCCATACAAAGTGGAACTAGCAGATGTTAAGTTGGAAACTTTATTGGAGGAACTACCAGATATATTAGACGAACTCGAAAAGATTATTTCTATCTTTTTGACATGGATGTAACCCAAGATTTTGCGGGTATATATTTAGCAAGATGGAGATGTGTAATTATTTAACTACAAACCATAACTTTTGCTATAAGGGCGAATACGAAGAAAAGTGTAATATTATAGTTGACAACGATAAAACTGTAGGAATTGATTGTTTAACATGGCTAACAACCAATGCAAGAATTAAGATATTCAACAAATTTGTGTGTCAGATAACAAGTCCTGGTGTTAATAAACAACTTGGCAATCATATACTAGATTTTTTACGTTGTCCAGATGTACGTTTAAGGGAAACATTTGCGTCTACTTTGGTTAAAGAACACGGTATTACGCGATTGGAAGCGACAATATACAATTGTGCAATTGGAAGCTATGTCAGTGCGGAACGTGTGTATAATCCCTTAAAAGATTGTTTAAACGTTATTGGAGGATAGTAAGTTATACTTCCTAAAGGCGCCAATGTACTCGGTACCACTTGCCAAAATGTGGAGTAAGCTATCGGACAAGCTACAAAATAGCTGCTGTTTAGTGTATAATAACCTGCTACAGTACGTGTATTGGGGTAATGGCAATACAAAGAAATTGATGGGCTTGCAAATTAAGTTGTCCGAAAAACCAAAAGAAAGGGAAACATTGATAAAGTATGTGCTTTTGGCTTTAGTTTTAACTATTTACCCGTAAATTATTTGGAGATAGTAGAGGAAAGACAGCCAAGATAAAATAAAATTCATACACAAGTGCTACATTAAAGCAGGTAGTACATATTTTACACAATCTGCAACACATATTCTACAATTCCAAAAGAAATATTTCGGAATTGGGATTGATAAACACCTAACATTCGCCCAGAGGTTGTACGACAACGCGAAATATTGGTAGTAAACTCTATCCGTTTACGCTAAAGGAACCATTATGCATCCATACGCTGTAAGTGGAAGGAAAGACAACTGGAATTAGAGGAAATGGATGCAAAAAGCGAAAATTGGACAATGGAAAACACTGCGACAATACGCGAACAATACAAAGATGTGTTAGACAAAGCATCATTAGAGAAAATGAGGAAGAATTAAAAGATTATTTTATGTGCGATCTGACTTAGATACATCGGGTTGTACAAGTGTATGCATTTGGGTTAGTAAAAAGACTTTTAGTTATGTAGGCGTCTTGCGAAAAGGATGGTACTAAACCGTATACTTTTAAAAGGTTATTCTAAAACGTATTTATCAAAATGGCGGATAACAAAGACGAACTAAGGAATGCGGGTTTCGTAACCTTGGCGTACACCACACGCAAAGGGGTTCCGCTAAACATTGTATATTTACCTAGTAAAGAACCTTCGGATCATTTAAAACCGAGGGTCTTACAACCTATAACAACCATATATTCCCAAAAGTGGTGGATATGCAACTAGCAACGGTGTGGGAGAAAAAGATTTCCTCCAATACCGACAAGAAGAAGTCGATCAAGCTAACAAGATACGTATGCAGGATATAGTGGGAAAGCTGCGATTAAAAGATTGTCACAAGCTGCAAGAATTACACGAAGGAATGGATCTGGTTGTCGGCGGAATCAAAGACTTTAAATATAGAGGCAAACTTCGGTACATTTTACAATTCGAAAACCTAGACGGTCTTTATGTATCAAACTATTGGTTAGAAAAGGAGATAGAAGACTTGGGTGTCGATTTAAATTTTAAGCTGCGAATAAAATTAGATAAAATTAAAACCACTGCAAACAAACATAAAGAAAGGACTGTCTTCTGTGTATAACTTTGTATTAAAATTAAGTTTAAATGACTCCATGCTTGGCATTAAATATTTTTAAATTTGTTATGTATAATGTCAGAATAAACATTTTATAATAGTATATAACATTGTTCTTTATTTATAAAAGGTTGTGACGTTACCCCGAAATAGCAGTCGCACAGAGAGGGGTGCGCATGAGCAGCGTGCATGGGCAGGGGTGCGCATGGGCAGGAGTGTGCATGCGCAGGGGTGCTCATGGGCTGGGATGTGTCTGGGCGTACACGAGGGAAGCGGATGTTAACAGTCACCAAGCATCTAATTCTTTATTTGGTGTGGAGTACTTGCCTGCGTATGTACCCGGAGTAAAAGAATACGATTTGCATACGCTGTTTATTAATAAAATTAGTTTATCGAGGGAAGATGACAAAAGGTACATCATTCCTAATAGTACAACAATCTACGCATGGGGGGGGGCGTAAAGATGTAAGATAGTTGTTTATATTTGTATATATTAGTTTTAAGATTTCATAATTTTTAAGTTCTTCTCCCACCTTCCAAATCCTTCCGGCTTCTATCCTGGTTGACAGAGTATACGTGTTATCTCCACGTGGTATTCGCGGGACACGGCGGTTTTAGATTTCTAGGGAAACGGTTGGTTAAAGCATATGTCTTGGTTAGCGAAAAAAAGAGTTTTAAAGATGGAGTTAAATAAAGATGAGCAAAAATTAGTGATTTGGGTCTTTAAAACGCATAACTTTGTATGGGGTGGTACTATTTAAAATCTATTTACAGATTTGGGGTCCCTAGAAAATTTAATATTAGTTGATACCTAGCAAAATATATTTATTTTAAAAGAGTGACTACCCTGCGTATAATAAATACAATATAACACTTGTCAACAAAAAAAGTTGTAGGGAAAATTAAAGACATATTTAATGGGGTCCAGTATTAGAATTTGTTGGTAGTAATGTTAAGTCCTACTGTATTATAGACGAGAAAGATACGATTAAAAAGATTAAAGTGATCTCACGAATTGTAGTTAAGTAAAACCGAGGGTCTTACAACCTATAACGAGCATATATCCCCAAAAGGGGTGGGCATCCAGCTACGCAACAGTGCGTGGGAGAATAAGAATTCTCTCCAATAAGAAATTAAAGTTTCCATGTACGTAGCACCAGTCATTGGGTAACGGTAGAAATGTTAAACCTATAAAGGCGATTATTAATTGTGGTTTAGAAAAATAGTAGTTTTCGTGGACTAAATAAAATAGCTTAGACTGGTTAATGTATAGGGTTACATACTCTCGTACACATCCACAAACATCTGCTTACGTCCACAATGGCGATACCAGTAGTTTTTGTTTAACAAATAGTAGGAAAGATACGTCAGGTGTTAGTGCGTGGAAGCCCATAGGATCGTTGGATTCAAAAAGAACGGTGCGGTGGGATGTATGGTGGTTCCCCGTTAGAATAATCGAAAGTGGTTAATCGGTCGTATTAGATGTTTAAATAGGCGAAAGTGTAAAGGCCTACATAAACAAAAATTAATTAACCGACAAAAAAGTGCGCGATGTGCTACACTTATAAAGAAAGTATGGAATGGTGCTTTTTAGCGGGCCTAGCAGTAAAAAGGGCGACTGACTTTTCCAAGCAACTACAAGAATAGCAGTAGCGCAGAGAAGGGGTATGCATGTATTATACAGTTGCTACAAAATATGTCAGTTTACGCGTAGCTCGGATGTGTAATTGATCACGACTTAAAGATCCCTCGGAGGTTTAAAAATTCTCAGCCCATTGTCGTTTGAAAAATGTTTGGAAATTTATCAGAACGGGAGCGAGTCGAAGTATAATGGATGATTGACCGAGTTTTTTCTACCCTTTACGAAGGAATTGGAAGTTGACGAACATCGAGCATCTAATTCTCTATTTGGGCGATATCAAGTACTTACCGGTTCCAGAAATCATTGCGTGCGGTCGACCGCTATGCGAAAGTGTAAAAGCCTACAGAAGCAAAAATTTAATTATCAGACGAAAAAGTGCGCGATGTGCTATAGAAAGTATAAAAAAATGGTGCTTTGCATCGGTCCTAACAATAAAAAGAAGAGTGACTTTTTCTAGCAATTACAAGACTAGCAGTAGCGCGGCGAAGGGGTATGCATGTATTATACAGTTACTATAAAATATGTTAGTTTACGAGAAGCTCGAACGCGAACAAATTAAATTTTAATCTATAATTAACCACTGTCGTAAAAATGGGAAATTAATTTTAATACTGCTAAGCATATACTTTCGCTTGGTGATTCATTTGGAAAATATTCAAGCCTACCTAAAATATGATGTAGAAGCTATTTAAAATTAAATTACTTTATTAGTAAGTATCCTGTAGACAGCAAGTTGGTATTTTCTTAGTAATGGTTTAAAGTGTTTTTGGTTATAGTAGCACTGCATCTTCTACGACTTGCAGACAATTTGTGTGCGTGTGCTATCACCCTTTTGGATTTTTAATATGCACGCGATCCGTATAACATGGAAGACGTTTCCGATGTTTTTACTAACTGCATTCGCACCATCGACGAAGCGAACCAGGCGCTAAATGTATTGGACGAGCAGCGAGGATTATGACGTCATTTAGTTCCCCGCTGAATCCTCAACTTCGTTCGGGTGTCTTCGGAAACCTTCGGTTTGTATTCTATAGGGTACATAAAGCAGGTGCGCAAGAGTAAACTCTTTAGTTATAAGTTAGTTCGCTTACAAGTCAAGTGCTATAGTGCGGATTTTGTTTTGTACTAAAATGGTATCTGCAAACGTTTTTAAGTGCAACTCTTGCGGTGCTTCCTATACCTGGAAAAATGCTCTCAAACGGCACCAGAACAAATGTCGTGGTGTAACATCGCCCAGGGTTAAGCTTATACATCCGTCCGTAGCAAAGTACTTTAACTGTGGGTCTTGCGGTTTCGCTTTTACGAGAATGGACAGCTTACAGCGACACAAGGAAAAACAGCATGGTATGTCATTAAGCAGTAAACGTTCAGATCCGCCAGCTGTTAAAGGGTCTTGTACGAAACAACCACGAATTATGTGTAAAGTATGCGATTTGGAAATGGAAAAACTACGTATGCCGCACATTAGAAGCAACAGACATAAAATGCATCAGTTACCGCTACTAGCGACGATGGTGTAGAAATGGTTAGTACAGCGTTTAACAACCGTATGGCTAGCTATCGCATAAAGAACGCCAGTGTCGACGATGGAGTGTCCGAGTTTTTTTGGAAGCAGAAAGAGCGATTTATTCGATTAATAAATGAAAAAGAATACAACATACAGCAGTAAAAGTCTATTGCGAACTCTACGGCGTTTACACCAAAATGGGGAAGAGACTACCGATGTGAAATCCTTTAACACAAAAATGTGGTTATAACGTCTTCTAGTAATCTGGAAAATATGTACGAGGTCTTAAGCGAAACCATGCGAACAAAATCAGAGGAATTTGAAACATGCGAGTCCGGTTGGTCTTTGGAAAAGTGCTCTATTTAGAAATAAATATTAATAAGTATGACCCGATATGACAAGTTCTAGGTTGAAAATAAAAATTGTGAATATGTATTTAGAAATGTGGTTTACAAATTTAAACTGTATTAGTAAAAATTGTTTGTAATAAAAAGTTTTAAGAATGGTTTTTAGATTTTCTTTTAGGTATAAGCTGCAGGAAATTTATAATTTAGAGGGTGTGTGTAAAATGGTAAGGGGTGGTTCGATTTTAAATCTATTTACAGATTCGGATTTTATATAAAATTCTAGACTAACAAGATGTGCTACATGTATAAAAAAAATTTATAAGGACGCTCAAAGGTCGCTACAGGTAAGAAAACTTAAAATCAGGGTAGCTCCCTTGGGGATGGTACAATCTGAAAAATTTTTAGAGATTTGTGTAGCTGAGAAAAATCTAATATTAATTGATACCAAACAATGTACATTTATCTCGTGGGTGGAAATGTGGAGAAAGATTTATCTCGCAGAGGGTATTGTGTAATTTTGCAGGGCGTGGTCGGATATTAAATCTGTTTAGAGATTCGGATTCTGCATAAAATTTTAGACTAACAAGATGTATCGCATGACTAAAAAAATTTTATAAGAACGCTCAAAAGTCGCTGCAGGTAAGAAATCTTAAAATTGGGGTAGCTCTCTTGGGGGTGATGCAATCTAAAAAATTCCTAGAAATTTGGGTAGCTGAGAAAATTCTAATATTAATTGATACCAAACAAGATGGGTTTATCTCGAAAGATGCAATGGTTATACGAATAAAACTATTTGTTAGGTTTGCTTATAGAGCAAAGAGCAAAATTTAGAAGATCAAGACTTTAAAGGGGTATAACTTTACAGGGCGTGGTCGGATATTAAATCTGTTTACAGATTCGGGATGTGCATAAAATTCTAGACTAACAAGATGTATCGCATGTATAAAAAAAATTTATAAGAACGCTCAAAAGTCGCTACAGGTAAGAAATCTTAAAATGGGGGTAGCTCCCTTGGGGATGGTACAATCTGAAAAATTCTTAGAGATTCGGGTAGCTGAGAAAAATCTAATATTAATTGATACCAAACAAGATAGGTTTATCTCGTGGGTGGAAATGTGGAGAAAGATTTATCTCGCGGGTGGAAAGAATGCGGGTGTGATGTAATCAAAATGGTTGGGGGGTGTCCGAGCAAGGCGGAGAGCAAGGCGGAGCCAGGAGGAGATTCATCTCCCTCATTTACTCCTTATGGGAATTTACATGTAAATTGGTCCAGATGAGTGAGGAAATGAGGGATTCTGGAGGAAATGAGGTCCCAGAATGCCTGAAAATGGTCTACTGACATCATTTGCAGTTAAAATTAAACCAATTACATGAGAAGTATCTGTAAATACACATTGTATTTACCTATACATACCGAACTGTTATCTGCAAAGCCATTACAAAACAATTACTTGATGGTTTTGTAGGGGGAAAAACATCCATTGACCAAGTTTCGACTTCATTGGGTCTCGTCGGAATGAACTAGTCTTAACCCTAACAAAACATCAAGTAACCTCAAAGTATATGCAAGAAGAAACCTCTGTACATTGGCGAAAGGGAGATAGAGCGCCATCGGTTAGCTAAAACTAGCACTAAGGCTGAAACTGTACAGAACTTGATTCGAAACTATACTGCGTTTTAAAGATGGCTATAACGAATACGTTCTGCCTTTGGGATTTTAACAATGTACTTGCATATTTAATGCAATAAGTAACATTACTTCCCGTGGAGGTATCCAATTCTTGCCTTTAAGGCACATAAAATACATTAAAAAGCAATATATATATATATATATATATATATATATATATATATATATAGAATGCTGTGAAACCTCTTGAATTACCTGGTCTGTTGATTTTCTTCTGTTAATCGCCTCGGCTGCTCCTCTAGATAGCTTTCATCCTCATACATAAAAACAAACACATTCCTACCACAAACATCAACGTCAACTCTATTTACATCAATATTCACAATACATTAAAATTTCAAAATTAATATTCAGCATAAATTTTAATATCGGAAAATTTCAAAATTAAATTTATTATCATTTTAATGTGCATCCAGAATTAAAGTCCTTGTAGGATGCCTACTAATTACTATAACAATATATGCAGAGTACAAAGGAAGCATCTACCACCCCTTTACGTTAATTAACCAGGTTCGTCTAATTGAGCTCAAAGACATACCCATATTTTTATCATAATCCAGAACATCAATACTAAATACCCCTTTCTACTTAAACAAGCAAATTTCACCTTAAAATTAAAATATTATTGTTAGTACAATTTCACTACTGTCCATTTTAAATAAACAAATTAGAAAGTTATTCAACACACACCAAAATCTCAAAGTTCAAACAAAATAGTATAATTTACCTGAAGGTTACTTGCACTCGTAGCTTCAATGTACATCGTCCCTTTTGTTAATCACACCATTCCAACTGGGTTATATTTACGGCTTCTGATTCTCAACGCTTTAAAATTTTCTCCATCACCATTTATTTAAAGTTGTTTCAGGGCTTTTCCGGAACTCCTCTGTGTATATCTGACCCTTGTTTCGTGGATCCAGACACGTTTATGCACCATTTAAGTATTAATACCCCCGAAAATAACAAAGAACTTCATACTTCTTTCACCAATATACGCCAAAACTGCCTACTTTTGTGTATATATTTGTCGTTGTAAATTTTACCAATTGGTACAGTGATACTAAACGTTATTACCTTGTATCTTCTTTTCTAAGTGCACTAACGTACATTCATTGTAGCACGTAAAGAACAAGCTGTTTTAAATCACATAATATTCGAGCAAACTGTTTAAATTATTTAATATTAAAACCGGAAGACCAAAAAGCACAATTTAACGCGTTCAATCAAGTCGAAGATCTAAGAGAGCTTGTTTATATTCACCTCGGTATATATAGCGGTTAGCCTGTCTGTCGGTCTGTTCCCCAAAACGGGCAATTCTAAAGAATTTCGCATGCTAGGTTCCCAGTCCGTAGCCTGTGCGTCGGTTTTTACGAATTTTGCACTCGTCCCAGTTAAATCTCAGAAATTCTCACACGGCACGCAAACATGTCCGAGAATAACTAATTATATTTTATACAGAAATTGTTGTTTCTGCCTCTCATATGTGCATCTTATTTTCAACCAATCGTGACCCTCGTGACGTTGCTCATATCACGCCTTTAATTATTTGTGTCTTTGTCTTACGCACATTATCTTTCCTTCTCTAACCTGTTCTTAGTGGTGCAAATTGATATTCCTTACTATCGATTATTTCAGTCCATGTGGACTATCTGGGTTAAATAACCCCGTATCGCGCCTTCCCGTGAATATTAAGCCCCGGTTTCTCCAAGATTCTTTGTAACCATTAATTATCTGCAAAATTTACGCCGAATGAGCTTTTTAAACTACGCAGGTGTTCAAACATACTATTAATTCTCAGAGCCTTATTCCGTGGTATTTTAATCTTGGATTTTCACAGACTTTTTATAGATATTATATGTTACTAACGGTTCAATTAACTTCAATTAAAATTAATACCCTTTAAATTTTCGTGAATCCTAACTAAATATTAATTATTATCTGTACGTTTTGTTTAATACCGGTTACTTAAAATAGGGTTAATTAATATACATTTTGCACGTAATTTCCATTTGTTTCTTTCCTCGGAATAATTACATTACACGTAGAGCTTGTTAATACTGTTTCTTTTGATATAAAGCGTCTTGTACATGATTTAAATCTTTTATTTTTACTGAAACGACCGAATTTATTTATGCTTCATGGTTTTAATAAAGCGTACCTTTACCCAAAGCTTCTACCCGGTGATTAAAATTATTTGATGTGATTATTTAATTTTCTACCCTGGTCTAAATATGAGTAATATATATTGCTGTGAAAAGGGGTTGTTTAAGGGTATACTTTATAGTAAAGGTCGTTTAAGAATTAGAAATTACCATAGGAAGCAGAAAACTGCATTTGTTTAATAGAAAATTGAGAAATGGAAATAGTTTGTAAATAGTAAGCAGTCAACACCTTGTATATAACGTTCAAGTAGTTTTAAGCGACGCAAATAGACACAGAAAGACGCATAGTTAGCGTAGGAATAAGGAATACATGCATTAGGTAAATAGTAAATATTTAACACCCTGTAGATAGAGTTTTAGTTAATTTAGGTAAGGCAAACAAAGGTATTTTTCAGTGGAAGCACGCGTATTTATAAGTAAACATAATAAAGTGTAATTAAACACGCATTCAAAAGTTCCAAACAATTAGGTTAATACGGAGATAAGATATAGAGCTTCGAGAAGCATAGTGTAAATGCGTACAAGCAGTTAATAATTGTGATAAAGAAAGGTGACTAAAAATTGCGTAAATAACAGGCAGATATAAAAATTAAGAGTTGATTGCATCAGTTGTTTATGTACAACATGGAAAAGCGATTAGATTCGTCAAAACACCGCATGTTTGATAACGAGGCACCTACGAAGAGGCCACAATTATTTGAAAGCAAATAATGTTACATCAGAAACTACTTTAAATGCAAAGATTTGATTGGTTAAAATTAGCAACAAGTTTGTAGACCATACCCACTGACGGAGTAGGAGATCAATGATATATTAACAGGGACAGTGATAACGAACTCAGTTTTCAACTCAACAAAGGCTGAGGTACTCCACTCTGAAACAAAGTGTGATACGTAATAATAATTTAAAGTGAAAAATTGTATAAGTTCGAATAAGCTGAAAATTATGATTGCCGATTAAACGTCAGTAGATTTTGAGGAATTTAATTTAAACTAAAACACAATAATAATAGGGCTCCGAGTCCGGGAAGAATAATAAGAAATTTAAGTTCGGGGAGGATAAACTACAAATTCGAGTCCGGGGAGGATAAACTACGAATCCGAGTCTGGGAAAAGAATAATAATACAATTTTTAAGTCTAGGGAAATTGATGAGAATAAATTCTTAGAAGAAGTAATAAATCGAAATGAGACGACAATAATTTAGGGGTACATAAGTCTAAGTTTAATAATGGTAGTCCAGAGGGTGATAACAATAATTTAAATGCAATGGTTTAAGCGTGTGGATATACAATGGTTCGAATGGGCATGTAATAATTATGAATTGGGGGAAAATAATTTTTATCAAATGGATGGTAGAATGCATGGAAAATATTAGCTGATAATGGATGCGTCAATTGCGAGAAGCAAATAGCGAAGAAAATAGACCAGGTTAGATTTTTAGTTATAAGACATTATTTTTCTATTTTTTTATTTGAATATTGAATTTGCTTAATATAAATGAATGTGAAGAATTCAACAAAACAGAGGACTTGCATACGTATAAAAGTGCGTGATATGAAAAGAGGTTTTGAACGTTCCACACTTCTTTTTATAAACAAATAATAGGTTTTTTTTGGTGACTTTGGATTTGATTAAAAAGTATATGATTTTTGATAAATGAGATTTACAACATTAATTAATTGAAAAGTGTATTTTAAACAATTTACAAAAACTGTACATAATATTTGTTTTATTATATAAAATTGAATTAACTTTATTTTATAATTCTAAATAAATGCTAGTCGAGGTCATAAGATAAAGTTAATGGGAGTGATTTGAAAATCTAAACAATAAAGGAGGAGCTATAAGTTGAATACGAAATTGATAACGAGTAAGGCGGTAACATATCAAATTTTGTTATTGATCGACACAAAGCTTTTCAAGATAAAATCCAGTTAAGTTCCTGGAGGGAGTTCATAGCAATATTTATATTGTCGCCTAAACGATGGAGGGCGAATAAATAAAGGAGCATAGCATAATTAATACGACAGCCCAACTTCGGGGCTCGATAATTCCAGGAGTACATAGCAATATATATATATATATATATATATATATATATAACAGTAAACAAGATGAAATAATAACTTAGACTTTTATGCAAAGCCCAAATGATCATTTCAAATCGAGCTAGTAATTGAAAGATGGAAAATATCAGGTCTTGGACAGGACTTGAACCCGTATCCTAGTTTTGCCGGAACCATGCGTTTATTACATAATTAATCAACTGATGTGTTACATGTTACGGGTTCTTTTTATCCCCTAATGTGACCAGTGACCTTTAAGGAAGGATTTCCTTAAAATCCAAACTTATTGTTTTCTCGCATAACATTACATAAAATCCAACTATTCATCGTACGGTTGAAGGACGTTTATCTTGGATCGATATTTTATATCGCAAAGTTCACGTGAATGAACTATAACTTGATACTCGCAGGTGCGAAAGTATAATTAATATCCTCTTGAAATACAGCATACAGACTGCCTTATTTTTATAAAACCAGATAAGGCGAGTTCATTCTCACAAAATGAGCATAAGAAGAAGCCTTACAATTGATATACAAAATGGTTTCTTAAAAGGTTATTTCCCTACATTTGCAGGAGAATTATAAAATAAATATTTAATTGAAGATTTTCTAACGAAGCGCTGAAAGGCATATTTTATTGTAACTTTTACGAAATTATTAGAGGAATGTTTTAAGTGCTATTTAAACAGGTGTTCTAAGAATTATTAAATCAATTTATCAAAAGAATTATTCAAACGAAGTTATTAAAAGAGTTTTTCAAAAGACATTATAAAAAGACGTTATAAAAAGAAACTATCCAAAAACGTTATTAATAGAGCGCTACAAAAAAATTATTTAATTTATCTAATAACTTATTTTTAACTCTTACCATTGTTAAAACCATTACTCTTAGTGTTCAGCGCACTAGGGCTCTACTACCGCACAAGGTCAGACGCAAGTTACATGCTAGAACCCTTTTGGTTTCCATGATGGTTCTCGACGAGAGCTCTAGCTAAAGTGAGTGCTGATGCAATATGCACGAAACTGGAAATCTGCTTGGCCTAGATAATATTAATACTAACATTCGACGCCTGATGTTAGCAACCAAACTAGCATTTCCGTATGGCGGTTAGCACTCATAATACCAATATTGGTATTTATTTATTTAAAAATGGTTTACCTGATATAAATGACTCGACAAGAGTTTGTAAAACTAAAAATTCATTGACGTTCTGCAGTGGTCAAAAAACTGTTACACGTTTACCAATTACGCCACCGAAACCGATAACGACAATTGAGAAATTTACAAATTTAAATCATATACACAACTTTATATAAACCAAACTTTCAATTACGTTTGGCATTTTTGTCAATCATATCTGACATTGTCAATAATAAGCATATAAATCGTATCAATAAGGTTAAAAGCATAAAATAATATTCTAGGTTATTATATATAAACTAAGTAGACTTACATTTCTCTTATTTATGGTGCAGAGACTTAAAGTATTCGCGACGTGTCACTATTGACTAATTCGTTACTGGACTAACAACTAACTAGTAACCAAACCTTCACTGAGCCATCAGCTAATACTAATCAATACTAATACTAAGACTAATCATCTTTTCCAGCATTCACCGAGTTATATAGATTTCTCGAAGGATATTGGAATGAGCACAGCTCTGATCTGGTGCGTACTATCAAAGACTTGGTAAACCGCTAGTCTTGATCGTGGTCTCTGTAACATAGATAATCTAATTCACGAATGTTAATATCGAACAACTTAATTGTAAAAGGAAATCGTATTGAAACTAGGTTGTGATAA
Source organism: Platerodrilus igneus (assembly GCA_036346225.1). Taxonomy (NCBI): domain Eukaryota; kingdom Metazoa; phylum Arthropoda; class Insecta; order Coleoptera; family Lycidae; genus Platerodrilus; species Platerodrilus igneus. The sequence continues at coordinate 5,820,134 of JARFIW010000165.1, read as the reverse complement.
ATCCTAAGAATATTAGGACATGAATACAATGTAATTCAAGATTAACTTTTTAGTTCAAATGTATACAAAGTAGTACAGTTTATAATTTTTGTTCACAACAATATCACAAATAAAGCCGATCCTGGTCCTGGAAGACATGGCAGTTTTGTTAAGTTTCTTTCCAAAACTACCTGCAATTATATTATACAAGCAATTGGTTTATTAATAAAGCAACGTATAGCAGAAGAAATAAATAATTCAGAAATATACTCAATTCAGATAGTTACTACCCAAGATATTAATGTTCATGATCAGCTAACCATAATTGTGAGATACGTTACGAATTTGGGAATACGCGAACGTTTACTTGCAATTAAAAATTGTAATTCTGGAACTGGTAAAAGTGTATTTGAAAATGTAACTTCCGAATTATTAAAAAACTTAAATCCTATAGAAAATTGCATTGGTAGCTCTACAGATGGTGCGTCCAATATGCAGGGCCAATATAATGGATTTTCAACTTGGATGGAAAGAGAATCATCGACTCGTATGCATTTACATATTTGGTGTTATGCCCAAGACTTAATCTTGTAATGAGCGACATCACTCAAGACTCATTAGAGTCTGTGACATTATTTGGAACTTAAACACGTTGGCAGTATTTGTAAGAAAGTCGTACCTGCGAATATTCACATGGGAAGAAAATAGTAAGTATAAGTTTATTTCCGTAATTGGTGAAACACGATGGTGGGCCAAAGATAGGTGCTTGAGTAACATTTTTGGAAGTCTGATGTTTCCCCATAAATCTTTGTTTATTGATATAATTCAAACATTAATCGAAATATCAAAATCAAACAAATTTAATGCGGATGTTAGATACCGCGCAAAATGTTTATTGGAAAAAATGATATCCTACGAATTTATAGTAAAATATTTTCTTCTACTACACCATTGTCTCTTTATTTGCAAACAAGTGGTTTAAATGCTATTACAGTATACAAAATGGTCGAAAAGACGTTAAATACTTTAAAAAAAAGATCAAGAGATTTTGATTTCATCATTGATGCAAGCAATGCATTATTAAATGGGCAAATGAAGAACTGGAAAGCAGAGATGAAGAATTATCCATACAAGATGAATTTACTCCAATAAGAGTTAAAAAAAATGAAAAAAGTACCGGGCGAAAAAAGTAGCAGTCACGTAATAAATAACCCAAAGGACATATTTCGTGTCGCTGTATATAACGTAATTTATGACAAAGCGGTATCAAGTATCGAAAATAGATTTGTCAAACATAAATCTCTGTATATACAGATGTCTTGGCTTGATCCAAATAAATTCAGCGTTATTAATGAACTTCCAGACCAGACCTTTGAATTTATAACAACATGTTTAAATAAATTTTACCCAGATATATCGAGCGAAATTACACAAGTGGAGTTAAAAGATGTTGTAGCGAAATGGAATTCCATTAAACATATTCAGGACATTGATATCCAACAAGGAACTTTAAATAATGAAGAAGGTGATGATGAAAAAGAGAACGATAAAATACAATGTAAAATCACTAAAAACTGCCAAAACTGTGTTTATGTGTTTTCGATGTTTTAATTAAATATAGACCTCATACATTAGCATACAAAAATTTATATATTGTTTATAAATTTGTATTGACTTTATCGTGTAGTCAAGTTCCGTGTGAAAGTGCTTTTTCAAAATTAAAATATATTTTGAATCGTTTAAGAAGTTGCTTAACACAAGAACATTTGAAATTTTTTTCCTAATGTCAATAGAAAAGATGTATTAGTAAATATTAAAAATGACAGTATTATTCGAGAAATTTGTAAAGATAGGTCTAGTCTAAGAAATATATTTTTTTTATTTTTCCAAGTTCTAAAATAAAAATACTCAATAGTGGATGTTGTTTGTTTATTTCTTGATAGGTTTTTGTATCTTTTTATATGCGATATGCGACCAAAATTTATAAACTTATATTATTTAATGTTTCAGGTGGATTCACGGGTTTCCTATCACTCTTCGTTTAGTAGGCCGGTGCAAACAGAAACTCGGTAAGAAGAATTTCCCCAATCCGGCGCTGCTTTGCTATAATATATAAATGGATTTGTTGTAGGTCATATGACTAGTGAGCATTAAAATGCAATATTTTGAAAACAAGTTCGTTCAGAACACGACGGCTATATGAAATCAATGATATGTAATTAGCTTTTATACTGTTTAGTTCCCGCTACCTTCCCTGCGTATACTGTTTATGAATGATTTTGTGCAGTAGCATATAAAATATTGATTTATCTCATTTTAGATATTTATTTATCCAAAGTGCATTAAAACAAACACAATTTGATTTGAATCTCTAAAATGTATGTATGATATCGCTATAACCACAATTTAAACATGAATTTTCTTTCAAATTTATTGCCATAAATTAATTAATTTGATAAATGTATTGATAAAACCTAACTAATATTACACTGCGCCATGGTTTAAAAATAAATTAATTAACCAGCAAGGCCACGACAGCATCTAAGACCAAAACTACAATGTCCTGGATAGTAGTCTGTGCCACCTTCACATTCAGGCTTACAAACTGTTAAGATATAAGGACGTCCACTAACTAAACAGTATTGATCTGAAATCGAAAAAGTAGTTTAGTAAATAATATTCACATTGGTCTTTCGAATGCTAGTTTTTAAATTCAGTCAAGCGTCTTGTATATGAGACAATATTATGGTAATAAACAATATAGTCAACGGAAGCAAGCAGGAGACCTGGAGGGGAGGGGTATGATGGCTATGATAGTTTTAGAGCACAGCCAGGTAAATGGTAAACAAATAATGGTGCAAATTGTGGGTATGAACAAAACATTGCAGATATTCATTAATTAATTGCATATTACGCGCAGAATGTACGTTACTGCCAACTACAAACCCTAACATTTTTAACTATTGCTTCGATTATTAGTTTATTCCGCCACTGAAAAAGAGGAGATTCATTTCTGTCATCCAAAGTACATTCAACACAAACGACTTTTTGAATTGCTGCATATATTAATGACGGCTTTTAGTTCGCATATTTTCCGGGTCTTACGTTTGCTTCTGTGAGTTGTTGGCAAAGCTAGTAAATGTATTTCTATAAAACTTGTCCAAATTAAATGGAATTCGTATTTGATACTTTCCTAAAAATTCAATAAAAAGGAAATACATATTCTAATTGAAATGACTTCATCATCATCGCTAGGTCTTTACTCCTAAAACTGGTTAGACGCGTACCTCCATTGTTTCCTATTCTGAGTTAACATACACGTTTCGTTGAAATTCCCACATCGTACACCTTTCACTATCTGCGTGCAATAATCTGACCTAAGCCTACATTTACCTATCTTTTTCCTGTCACTGCCTGTAATATACCCTACACTATTCTCCTGTCCTATTTCTCCCTTTTTTTTGTTTTCCACATATATCTTTCTGTCCCTACTATTTCTAAACTCTCTTATTATTTACTTTGTCTGTCCATGCTATCATCATCCTACATCTGAAGCACCACATTCCAAAAGGCTTCTACTTTTTCCTGTCTGCTTGTCTGACTGTCCGTCCCTATTTCATAGCATCACACATATGCTTTCAACAATTTTTACATAGTTTCTATGTTTGTTGTTTTCGAACATATCCATTGCTCTTTTTTGTTAGATACAGCTCGGTTCTTCTTTCATTGTTTTCTAAATATGTGCAGAATTAATAGTTTCTAATAAATCCTTTAGTACAATCAACAATAGTTGAAAATATTGCAAAACTAACGCCTATAGTTGTTTAAATACTCATCAAATTTAGATGCAATTATTTCTTTCGTCATTAGATTTACCGTTTTGGAACTGGTTGAACGCGACTCTCCCCATTGATTTTTAGTTTGAGCTAACCTACACATTCCCCTGATATGCCGACAGTCTAGATACAGCTCGGGTTCTCTTCTATTATTTTCTAAATATATAACTTATTTCACCAATATTTAGTTGTATATGAATGGGGTTAAGCAGCCTGCAGCTACCAAAAACGTCAAACAAAATTAGTAATTTTTCAATAAATCCAACACTTGTTGCTTATAATAATCATCAATTTCAAGTACAATTATTTTTTTGGTATTAAGTTTTCCGTCTTGGAACTGGTTGGACGCGTACTTCTCTTGATTCTATTCTAAGCTAGCCTACACATTTCCCTGAAATTGATACTGCCTACAACTTTGACTGTCTGTGCAATAGTCTAACATTGGTCTACTTTTACCTCTCATTTTTTCCTATTTCTGTTTATAATATATTCCGCACTATTCTCTCGTGCCTTAGTACGTGACCCATCATCATATCTCTCCTGTTTTTACTGTTTTCCACATATTTCTTTCTTTCTTACCATTTCTAGAACCTCTATGTTCTTAATTCTATCTGTACATGATATATTCATCATACATTTGTAGTACCACGCTTCAAAGGCCTATATCTTTCTCCTGCGCGCTTCTCCTACTGTCCATGGTTTCGCAAACGGCCAGTGCTGTGCTCCACACATATGCTCTTAGTAATCTTTTTTCTGCTTCTATATTTGTTGTTTTTGAACATAATAGTTACTTTTCTTTTAATGAAGCACGGCCTTGTGCTAATCTTAGTTTTATATCTCTTGACTTTTTCCATCCTGCGTTATTTGGTTTCCTAGGTAGCAGAAACCTTCAACCTCTTGTAAGTTCACTTTCTTATTTGTATTCTTTTTTTTTTTACTTATTTTTACCTTCTATTCATACTAGTACTTTAGTTTTACTTTTGTTGGTTTTCATACCGCACCTCTCTGTTACAACTGTTTGCATTTCATTAAAAGCTGTTTCTAACTCTTCCTTGCTATATGCCAATACCGACATAACATCTGCAATTCTAAGCATACTAATCTTTTTTCCCTGCATAGTAATTCTAAATGTCTTCCTGCATTTGAAATTATTCGTTGCCTCTGAAATGTACACGTTAAATATTAACGAGTATAGGGCGTATCCCTGCCTCATCTTTTTCCTAATATTTACTTCCCTACGTTCTTGCTCTAGTTCTACTACCGCTGTTTGCTTTTTGTATAAGTTACTATTCGTCTATCCCTAAAACTCATTCAATTATTTCTGAGTATTTCAAACATCTTTTCCATTTTTTATTTTCGAATGCTTTTTCCAGATCTACAAACCCTATACATATATACATACATATATATATATATATATATATATTTAGATACATATATATATATATATTGCTGTGATAAAGGGTTGTTTAGGGGTGTATTGAGTAGTAAGGGTCGTGTAGTAACAATAAATAGCAATAGGAATCAGAAGACTGCATTTTTTAGCAGAAAAATAAGTAATTCGTACATTATGCAAATAGCAAGCATTTAACACCCTGTATATAGAGCGTAATTAACTTTAAACGATGCAAGTGAGCATATCTTAAAACAATAGAACGCGTATTTAGCAGAAAAATAGGTAATTCGTACATTATGTAAATAGTAAGCATCCAACACTCTGTATATAGACCGGTATTAATTTTAAGTAATGCCAATGAGCATATCATTCAACAATAGAACGCGTATTCAAAAGAGAAATGATCGTACATGTAATTGAGAAGTGTTCTACAATTTATAAAATAAAAGCGCAGTAGAGTAGATAAAACCTAACAAAGCTTTATGCAAATACTCTGGAACGATGAGCGCTTTGATAAGAAAACGCAGTTTCAAAGACGCACAAATACACAAACGAAAACAGCATTAGAGTTACATCATTTATTTTGTGCAATTATCCAGAAGGCGATATCTACACAAAACAACGTATGGCAAAGATAACAAATAACAAAGTATCAATAGCATACAAACACCATTACACGGAAATCCGAATTAATTACATCAGAAACTGCTTCAAAATACAGAAATATTAAAGACAAAACCTGGTTGGTCGAGATAATCTGCAGAACTGCTTGAAAACCCAGCCCACATGTAGTGGGAAAAGGCTATTTAACACACAGCGGTGATAATACAACTCAGACCAATAGTCAAAAAACGTAAAAATGAAGTTCCTTTAAATAAAATGATTAAATCAACAGAGTCTGTTTTGAAAGAATGTCCAAACCTAATTTCGCCCACACTAAAATTAAAATTAACAATTTCAAATCCCGAAATGCAAAAACTTTACTGTTTACCAAAGATTCACAAAAATAATAAATCGATGAGACCAATAGTTTCAGGTATCAACTCACCGACTTACTATTTATCACGGTGGCTGTCAAATGAATTTAAGATTTTAAAGTTTAATAGTTTATCTGTACAAAACTCTTTAGAAGAGAACGAAATCTTAATTTCATTTGATGTCAGTTCATTATTCCCTAGTGTTCCAATACCACGTACTTTAACATATTTAAAGGATGTTCGTATAGACAGTGATATTGATGATGATAAAGTTGAGGACTATATCAAGCTTGTTTCGCATTGCATGTCCCAGAACTGTTTTCAATTCAACAACAAGTTGTACGAACAACATGAAGGCACAGCAATGGGAAATAGCTTATCACCTTTCATAGCAAATTTATTTAAGCTTCGTTTTGAAACCGAGTTAAAAGAAAACTCCAAATACTTCCCAAGAATATGGTTAAGGTACGTGGATGATATTTTTGCAGTTTTTGACACTTCTAAATCAAATGTTGATGATTTTCTTAAAGAAATGAATTCAAAATTTCAAAGCATAAAATTTACGTATGAACTAGAGTATAATGGACAATTACCCTTTTTAGATACATTAGTAATTAGAAATGGTAATAAATTAGAATTTGACATTTATAGAAAAAAAACCAATGTAAATCGCTTTATTTTGTCTTCCTCTAATCATAGCATACAACATCAGTTGGCTTCATTTAACTTTTTAATTAATAGATTATTGAATTTCCTTTAAATAAAAACAAATTTAATAAGGAATTTGCTCTTATTAAACAAATAGCGAATTACAATGGTTTCTCTTCTGATATTATAGATAATATTTTTAGAAAGTGTAAAAATAGGATCAACATCCGTAAATCAACGACTTTGCAATCAACCACCTCTAACGATAATGTTAAATATGTTAAACTTCCGTTTCACAAAACCACAAAGGGTCTTGATAAAATATTCAAACAGTGTAATTTCAAAATTGCTTTCACTAATACTAATAAAATTAAAGATTTGCTAGGTAATCCAAAAGACAAGGGGGAAAAATTGCAAAAGTCGGGGATTTATGAAATTAGTTGTGCAGGGCCAGGGTGTTTTCAAAATATATTGGTCAGACCAAGAGGAATATAACAACAAGATTTAAAGAACACATTGCTCATTTCAAATATGGTAAATATGAAAGGTCTCAGGTCGCCAAACATATATTTGAAACCAGCCACCCGTTAAACTAGAAAATGTTAAATTGTTAAAAGCGGTACCAACGTTTTCCTCCTTAAATGCCTATGAATCGATTAAAATTGTTAAACATAAAGGACCCTCTTAAACACCGATAAAGGGCCAATAGCGCCATCTGTTTGCTTTCCTATTGGTCAACAACCAATGAGAAAGCAAGATTAAACTGGCTCCGCTTCAGTAGATTTAGAATTAGTATAAATTAAGTAGATTTAAGTTATAATGTCACAATTCACTTGTTTGTTGTTGAGAACACCAGCCTGCGGGTGAGGAGAATATCCTCGATAGTGTTTAAAGCAACAATATAGTAAATTATAGGTTGGGAAGGTTCACTTCAGCCTAAGTGGTGAGGAGAATATCCTCTGAAGTGTTCCAGAACAACAGCTAATTTTTTTAATTTTTTTTTAAGAGGTTTCCTACTGATGATGACCACATAGTGGTCGAAATACGTATCTAGTAATTTAAATATTTTTTGTGGTTAAGGGTTTTTATTTAATTTTATTTAAATCGTGCCACAGTGTTCCTATAGATTATTAATACAACTCAGTTTACAACTGATGCACGTCAAAGCTGTGACACTGTTTATAGAAAGCTACGCGTAAAAATAAATAAATTATAATTGAATATCAAGTTTATGTTACAGTTTTTGCCGTTTTTTTATAGAAAACGGCTTCAAATCAGCGTCGACAATGATACTTCTTAAAAGTTTGGGCCTGTAACACCATCAAACAAGTCAATCTGTTAAACCGCATTCATTTCTTAAAACACTGTCATCATCATTAGGTCTTCAGTCCTGGAACTGGTTAGACGCGTACCATCATTGTTTCCTATTCTGAACTAATCTACAGATTTCCCTGAAATTTGCACAGTCTGCATATATCACTATCTGAGCTTGGTCTACATCTACCTCTTTTTTCCTATCTCTGCTTGTAATATATTACATACTATTCCCCAAAAATGCCTTAGAACGTATTCTGCCCTTATATTTCTCTTTTTCTCCAGATATCCTTGTTCCCCTACTATTTCTATAACCTATTTGTTATTATCTTTGTCCGTCCATGCTATCGTACTCATACATCTGAAGCACAGCATTTCAAAAGGCTGCTACCGTTTTTCTGTCTGCGTTTCAGACTGCCCGTATTTCATAGGCATACTGTGCTGTGCTCCACACATATGCTTTCAACAATTTTCTTCTTGTTCTATGTTTGTTGTCTTTCCTCATAGGCGCTGTTCTTTCTTGTTAGATGCAGTTCGGTCACCTTCTATTGTTTTGCAATTATATACCCTATTTCTCCGACTTTCAGTGGTTGTGAAGGGAGGTAAGCAGCCTGTGGCTGCCAAGTTCCCCCAACACTTAATCATATTTTACCGATTTAATATATTTTCCAATATATCTCTTCGCACAGTCAACATTAGTTACAGATATTTCGCAACCAACAATGTAGAAGAAACAAAATCGATCCCAACCACATTAAAAATTTGTTTATCAACATTAATAACATACCAAACAACACTAACCAAAAGATTAAACGGAGAATCGACAACTATCTAAGAAAGTCAACAGCTTTCTTTATTAACTTGGAAATTGAGGATAGCCACATTAAGTTATCCCATAGTTATAGAAGCCATTCCATAAACAATGTTATAAGAACTTTACCTCCGTATATTATACGTTCTTTTGATTATAGGCAGTCTGTGCGGTATGATTGTCATTTTAAAAAAATCAAGACAATTAATATCAATAAATATTCAAGATTAGTTAATGAACAAACATGTCAGTCTTTCGCGTTTACTGACAATTCAAAATGGATAGTGAATATCAGTGCCGTTCCACTACCTGACGAAGTAAAAAACATTCTGTCATTAGGACCTAAATTCAACATAACACCTTCGACCAAAGATATTCACATTGGCAAATTATTAGGACGGATGGAATCTATTCTTGACTCTACCGAGTTACCACAAAAGCGAAAAGACATAAAAAAGAGGTTAAATTAGTAACATAATCTTGAATTTCGCAAACAAATCAATAAAAAACCAACAAAATAACCAGTTTAGATCACAATTCTATGAAGTTAAAAAGTTTTTATCCAATAACCTCGAATTAATTGTAACAAGAGCAGATAAAGGTGCAGTAACCGTCGTCATGGACAAACAACAATATGTTGATAAATCCCTAGAATTATTAACCGATACTACAATTTATAAATTTTTAAAAAAAGATCCTACTTTCACCATTCAAAAACGTGTCAATGATCATATAAAATTACTTCATAAAAAAGGCATTTTAAATTATACTGAAAAGAAACAGTTATCTAATTATAATTCAACCCCAAGTAAATATTATGGACTACCAAAAATTTACAAACTTGTGCGCACACTCAGATCTATCATTTCAACTTTGAACACTCCAACGTACTTATTAGCAACTTTTATTTCTAAAATACTTCAACTAGCTATTCCACCTGGAGACTACAATACCAAAGACAGTTTACAAACATTTCTCTTACTCTAATCCTTAATATCATTAAAAAAATGATCCGCCATTGAACCTCACTGTAAGATTCCTGTTGACTATTTTCTTGCTACTGTTAATTTAATTTTTAATAATACTTATTTTGTCTTTTAAGATTGTTTTTATCTCCAACTTTTCGGCACACCTATGGGCTCTCCAATATCACCCATCATTGCCCAAATCGTTATGGATTCCCTCCTAGATTTTGTGCTCCCACGGCTACCTTACGAAATGACTTTCCTCGTCAAGTACATTGATGACATCATCTGTTCTGCCCCACCCCATCATATCAATGAAACAATAACCACGTTCAATAGCTTTGATAAACAATTAAAATTTACTAGTGAGACAGAAAAAGATAGAAAATTACCTTTTCTTGATATTTAGTTATCAGAGGAACAAGCAACGTTTTAATATTTGACTATTATACTAAACCTACCAATTCAGGTAGATATTTGAATTTTCTTTCCAACCATTTATTGAAACATAAATTCAACACCGTCAATGCCATGAAATATCGTATCCAAAAGATATTTGATCCCCAATTTTTAAATAAAAATAGAATAATTCTTTTCAATACCTTATTAAACAATGGTTACCCCAAACAATTTTTACGTAAACTCTTCTACACCAACACTTTGGATATAAACAATAGCTTCCATAATAATATTAACAATAATGTATCTCAAAATATTAATAGCAATAACTAAGACAATGTCAATTTCAACAATTACAATAACAATAATAACAACAACAATAGTTTACCACCTAACAACATTAACAATTTAAATACCACCATATACAAAAAACTACCATTTATTCGGGGTTTAGCTCTGTTACTAGTAAGAGTTCTTAAACAACCTGGTATTGCTATTGCATTCGAGTACAACAATACCATTAACAACCTATTTACTAGAATAAAGAGCCGTACCCCTAAATTATTAAACAGTAACTTAATTTACAAAATCGTCTGTAGCTGTCAGGTATCCAACATTGGTCAAACTTTCCAATGGTTGAGGAATCGTCTGACGCAACATAGAAGTGACTGCAGGATCAATTCTAACAAATGTGCATTAGCTAAACAAGTTTATACAACCAAACATACTCTCGCATATGAAGAAATTAAAATATTAGACAAAGAGTCCAATTACAAAACCAGACTCTTTCTAGAATCTTACTATATTAACAAAGAAGAACAATGTTTGAATAATAAACAAGATATAGAAGATTCACACAGATTTTATCTACTCTATACAGTTTAAATCACTTTAAATCTAATGCGCTTCATTAAGAGCTTTCCTTCATGATAATCACATAAACATTAAATCTACATCATTTACTTCAACCATGTTAATCTTCCAACACATTAGTTTTTAAGACTCAATTTGTTACTAGATCTACATCCAGTTACCTACTAAATGAATTTTATTAATAATTTGTGATCAACCTAATCAATCATATGTTAATTTTAAATTTTGACAATTTTGCTATTTTTCAAATTTGACAAATATTGATTTTATACAGTAAGGAACTTATCTATTGTATTATGTTAGTTTTATATTACAACACTTCTAATTGTAGATGCTTTTGATAAAGGCAAAAAGTTTTGCCGAAACGTTAAGCAGAAGAAATTAAATTTTGAATTTTACATAAACTATTATTATTTATACTTCATACCCAGTATACTACCATGATTGTTACCAAAATAATTAAGCTAACCAGTCCATTAACGATTTATATATATAATATATACGCTTCCTTCTTTTTTATTGTCTTTTCCAATATCACCATCAGAGCTAAAATAGCCTCCCGTGATCCCCTACTTCGTCTAAACATAAATTGATCTCCTTCTAGTAATTTTTCAGCTCGCTTTTCATCCGTCATTTCTAGCTAATATTTTTTGATACGTCTGTTGTCAAACTTATTGTTCGAAAATTTTCACATCTATCATTGCTTCCCTTTTTTGGTATAGTGACTATGATGTTACATTTGGGTATCTAACCTGCGTCATACATATAGTATACAGATTGGAAGAAACGTTTTGTTACTGCTTGTCTAACGGCTTTTAGAGTTTCTGTTTGCACATTATTCATACCCGTTGTCTTACCATTTTTCAAACCTTTTAATGCTAATTCAAACTCATCTTTAAGTATAGGGAATCGCAAGTCATCATTTTCAATGTCAGATTCCTCTTCTAGTGCTACTAGTTCTTGTCCAGCAAATAAATTCTCTATATATATTACTGTGATATTTAGGGGTTAAAAGGGCATTATTATTTGTCAATTGGTAATTCATTTCGTGGTTCAGTATGTGAAAAAACAACAAACAATGTTGAAACGCTTTTCAAAATCATTAGGAGGGTAGAAATTAATAATTCTACTAAAAAAGTTAATCTTCACAACCCTGCAGATATAAATACTCAGAGAGTATAGCGGGTGTCATATTAGAAACATTCAGCGTTTAATAAAAGGTCATGTCATAAACATATTTTATCTCTCGTATTTAATAAATGTAAATTGTAGAAATAATTTCTGAAAAGCTAAGGCTTTGTTTTAAGATTTAAAACCGTTTAGTTTTCCGGGTAGTTTTAACTAAAACCCAAGTTGGCCGTTATGTTTGCGTTTGAAAGTGTTTTGAAAAAACTTTCCTAGTATCATTAAATTATAAACAAATGTAACCGTCACATTTTTCGAGAATTATTAAATAGGGTAGATTAGGACCGCACAAACAAACAGAAATTCCAGGTAGCTGTCAGTTCAACGTCAATTAGACTAAATTTATAGCCTCTTAAGAAGATGTAAAACTTAAATTGTGAGGGTAATTTTGACCGTTACGAAAGAAGCTTGCAAACGAAGAAACAAAGAGAGGTTATTTGATAGCATGTGTAGACGTGAGATAGATATAACACGTGTTAAACGTTTGTTGATTTGAGTGAATACAAGACTAGTGGAGTGAGTAGCAGTGATTCGTTATACCACAGACATGGAAAATAAAGTAAGAGGTAGGTGATTTTAACGCGTATATTGCAGTGAGATAGACATATCACGTATTATATTGAGGTACGTGGTTTAAAACCATAGCGTTCGTTGATTGGGGTTCGTACAAAGTTAGTTTTAGGTAGGGTGTCAAGCTACGCGGAAATCATTTAGTAACGTGCGATGTTTGTTAGCTTCAAATAATTTTCAAAGAAATGAATGGCCGTTAAATAAAATACAAGAAATTTTGAACGTACGTTAGGGAGGTGTTATGGAAATGAGTGGCCGTTGAAAGTTTTACGGAGAATTGTTGTGTACACTTTGTGTTGTAGAAATTTTTAGGAATTTGGCAGATTTGAGGGTTGGAGAAAGAGAATATAATCCCCAAAAGCTTGTGGTGGAGCTCTCTTACGCTTTGAGTTCAACAAGCGTAGGTCGCTAGCTTAGTATCAACTAGCTTATTGCTATTATATCTGGACAAGCTGACAGCTTTAATGCCAGAAATGCTTTCGCATAGAAGTTTAATTTGATGTAAGTAAAAACAGTTTTGCCTTTAATTTTCACTAAGTGTGCAAAAGTATGCACTTTGAAACGGAGCCGATATCAGTGTTTGGTCGGTTTGGTTGTTTACCAACAAATTAATGGTATTAATAAAAGAGGTTTGGGAGTTTGGAAGCCCCATCAAATTGGTGAACGAGATGACGTCTTGGTGATACGGTTACAGCCTTGCAGTTGAGGTGATTGATCCAGATTGGAGTCTTCCTGAATGCCGCAGTCATTGATGGAGTGATTGCAGGCCCGTGTGCAGTTATGGAATCCCCAGGTAACTGATGCTTTTCCATTGTATATGTGTGTTAACAGGTGATTAATGACTTAGTGTATTGAGGTGTATAATTTTATAAACTAAAAAGACGAACAGGAAAAAGGTTTCTGATTGAACAATTTAATTTGAATTGTGTTTATTGTGTTTTATGTGGGAATTTCTGATAAGGAGTGATTTATAATATTTAATCGATGTACAGTGTGTCCCAAATTGGATGTATTAAATGGGTAACTTAGTTGTTATTAAAGATACAATAAAACTGTGTGCGCAGTCATGTGCCAACTTTTTGAGATCAATTCAATGGTGAAATCACAAATGAGCGATCTTCTTTTGTTTTCGAGTTATGGCCAAAAATTGATATTTTTTACAATTCTATTAATTCTCATAACTCGTTTGTTTGCAAAAATATCCAAAAATACTGTAGAAGTCTCTTATACGGGTTTTTACGTAGAATACAGTGGCGTACGCAAATATTTAATATTTATAATACTTTTGAGGTTATAATATAAACTTGCATTTTTTTAAATGGAAACCACAATCGGTTGTCACTTTATTTAAAAGCTCTTTTGACAGCTTTTCAAAATGTATAGTTTAGTATAATTATTTTTCAAATGGCCGATTTATTCCATGTTTTGGTATAATAAAATAATTTATTGTATTGGTAATTTATAGTTGGCCGTGAAACAAAAGGTAAACACAAAACAAGAGTTTATTATTGTACCACACCACTCTAAACAACAAAGCTTGAAAGCTAGAAGAATACAATATCATAACTACATCTTAACTACATCTTAACTACATCTTAAATTGAAAATTATACTTACCTGTCCACATTTAAACAGTCTATAATCCATATATGGATACACAAATACACACATACTCACACACCTCATACCCTCACAAACACACACACACACACACAAGCACGCGCCCACACATGCACGCACGCATGCGCACACAACCACACACACCCTCACACAAAAACACTCTTACACGTAATATATATAAAACACTAGAACACAGATGGTAATACTACAATAGTTTTATTTACTGATAATTCAGAGATATTGTTCAAACAGGCCTCCATTCTCTCTTAAACAAAGTTCGCATCGTTTTATTAAAAACTTTAATAAATTTAATAAATAAACTGCCTTAACTTTACGAAATGCTGCTTCAATTGAATTCCGCAACTCTTTAATACTATGGTTCTGGGTTTTATAGATTTCCTTTTCAAAAATTCCACAAGAAATAGTCCAATATCGACAAGTCAGGAGATCTAGGCGGCCACTGAACAGGTCCAAACGTACCCATCCATTTATTGAGATATTCTCTATTTAAATAATCACGAGTAATTATAGCGTTATGCGAGGTGCACCATCTTGTTGGAACCACATTTTTGTCTTTTCGAGAGGCATGTCCTCCAGTAATTCGTGCAAGTTGGTATACAAAATTTCAATATAGCGACAATCTGAATGATTGTTTTCAAAAATATGGTATTGAAATTTGCCACCAACAATGTAGCAACAAATATTCATACCATAACGACCTTGTTGACACCTCGTATGTTTAATAGGTTTTTCATTCGACCAGCAAGTGCTTCATCAGACCATATAATGTTATTTCCAAAATTGTGAGTAGCAGAACATTTACGGGGATACCATTGACAAAATCGCCTTCTTTTTTGAAAATCGTCGGGAAACAAACTATGTATAATTTTATTTTTATAGGGTCGATATTTATTACGCTTCAATATTCTAGAAGCTGCTGATTTAGAAACACCCATTTCCCTTTCAATTTTCCTACATGATGTTCTTGGGTTTGTTTCCACATGCTATGGTTGAAACAGTAGTTTGCTCTTAATTAAAAACTGCATACTGTTTCGTTCTGGTTTTTAAAGCAGCCAAACTGTTGTAAATTACTATCTATCCTTTTAAACATGTTAATATTAGGTTATTGTCTTTCAGGGTATCTGTATTATTTACAAACGACATAGTAATATTATTTGCTATTAGTTGCACAATTACCTGTTAAAATATAAAGTTTTTACTGATAGAGGAATTCTCGCAGACTCAATAAATGAAGTAGCATATCGTACTTTTCGTAATTTTCAAATTTTGCCGTTTAGTAACAGACTGATGCTTCACTTACAAACTAACAATACAATTTATTGCATGTGCAATAGATATGATTGAAGCTCGTTGACGTTTGTTATACAAACAATTGTCGTTTTTTGTTTACCTTTTGTTTCGCGGCCAACTATTTATTACCAATATAATAAATTATTTTATTATACCAAAAACATGGAATAATTCGGCCATTTGAAAAATAATTATATTAAACTATATATTTTGAAAAGCTGTCAAAAGAGCTTTTAAATAAAGTGACAACCAATTGTGGTTTCCATTTAAAAAATGCAAGTTTATATTATAACCTCAAAAGTATTATAAATATTAAATATTTGCGTACGCCACTGTATTCTACGTAAAAACTGTATAAAAACTATTACAGTATTTTTGGATATTTTTGCAACCAAACGAGTTATACGAATTAATAGAATTGTTAAAAATATCAATTTTTGGCTATAACTCGAAAACAAAAGAAGATCGATCATTTGTGATTTCACCATTGAATTGATCTCAAAAAGTTGGCACATGACTGCGCACACAGTTTTATTGTATCTTTAATAACAACTAAGTTACCCATTTAATACATCCAATTTGGGACACACTGTACAAGGTGAAAGGGTCTTTTTGATTATTAATGTGCAAGAATTAGCACGAAAGGTTAAGGTTTACTATGAACGCGTAAGGAACCAGGGTTAAAGTAAGAAATGTGATAAAGCGCTACAACTTTTTTTGATTGAATTAATTGGAAAAATTTATCGGGAATAAATTTTAATACCGAAATGTATTATTAAGAGAATATTTGGGAGGGTAGGGGATGTATACAATATGTAAATAATGTGTGAAAGAGGAGTTTAATTTTGATTTCGGCGTGTATATGTTTCCTTATATGTTAATAAAAGTAGGCGATTTACCGGAACAACATTTTCTTTGAATAGTTAGAATTATTTTCAGAAACCGGTCGAGCAGCGGTGGCAAACTTCATAAGCAGGGGTATTTAATAGACTTGGAGAGGAAAGTCGTAGTAACTAATTGCGCCCAGAAACTGAGACTTGTTGTATTATTGAGTGACGCCCAGCAACAAACATTGTAGCAATATATATATATATATATATATATATATATATATATATATATATATATATATATATATATATTATGCTGTGATAAGGGGTTGTTTAAGGGTGTACTTTATAGTAAAAGTCGTTTAGAAAAGAGAAATTACCATAGGAAGCAGAAAACTGCATTTATTTAGTAAGAAATTGAGAAATGGAGATAGTTTGTAAATAGTAAGCAGTTAACACCCCGTATATAAAGTATAAGTAGTTTTAAGCGACGCAAATACACACAGGAAGACGCATAGTTAGTGTAGAAACCAGGAACACATGCATTAGGTAAATAGTAAATATTTAATACCCTGTAGATGAAGTTTTAGTTAATTTAGGCAGTGCAAATAATTATATTTTTCAGTGGAAGCAAGCGTATTTATAAGTAAACTTAATAAAGTGTAATTAAACACGCATTCAAAAGAGTTCCAAACATTTAGATTAATATTGAAAAAAGAAATAGAGCTTCAGGAAGCATATAAATGCGTACAAATAGTTAACCATTTTTGATAAGAAAGAAGATTAAAAATTACGTAAAGAACATGCAGATATGAAAACTAAAAGTCGAATTGCATCAGTTGTTTATGGAAAAGCAATTAGATTCATCAAAGCACTGCATGTTTGATAACGAAGACAACTGCAACCAGGCCACAATTATTGGAAAGCATAGATAATTACATCAGAAACTACTTAAAATGTAATTATTTGATTGGTTAAAATGAGCGACGAGTTTGTAGACCATACCCACTGACGCAGTGGGAACTCAAAGATATATTAGCAGGTACAGTGATAACGAAGTCAGTTTACAACTCAACAAAGGCCGAAGTGCGCCACTATGAAATAAAGTGATACGTAATAATAATTCAAAGTGAAGAATTGTAGAAGTGCGAAAATGAAAATTACGATTGCTGATTAAACGTAAGTAGATTTTGGTGAATTTATTGTAAACTATACATGATAATAATAGGGCTTCTAAAGCCGGGGAGAAAAATTCAAATTGCGAGACCGTAGAGAATAAATGGGAAAATAAATGATGATAATCCAATTCTAAGTTTGGGGAAATTGATAAGAAGTAATTCTAAGTCTGAAATGAGACGACAATAAATTGGGGTGCATAAGTTAATGGTAGTCCAGAGGGTGGTGGCAATGATTTAAATGCAATGGTTCAAGCGTGTGGATAGACAATATTTAGAATGGGCATGTAATAATCCTGAATTGGGGAAAGATAATTTTTATTCAAATGGATGGCTTAATGCATGGGAAATATTAGCTGATGCTTTAATGCGAAGAAAATAGACCAGGTTAAATTTTTAGTTGTAAGACATTATTTTTCTATATTTTTATTTGAATATTGAATTTGCTTAATATAAATTAATGTGACGAAGTTCACCAAAACAAAGGATTTGAATACGCATAAAGTGCGTGATCGGATAAGAGGTTTAGAACGTTCTACACTTTTTTTATAAAGATAATAGGTTTTTTTGGTGACTTTGGGTTTTGAGTAAAAAGTATATGATTTTTAATAAATGAGATTCACAACATTAATTAATTGAAAAGTGTATTTTAAATAATTTACAAAAACCTGTACATAATATTTGTTTCATTATATAGTATCTAATTAACTGAATTTTATAATTCCAAATAAATGCTAGCCGAGGTCATAAGATAAAGTTAATAGGAGTGATTTGATAAACAATTCAAGGAGGAGCTATAAGTTGAATACAAAATTGATAACGAGTATATATATATATATATATATATATATATATATATATTATTGCCACCTAACCACGTTCTCCACATTTTCTAGGATTATGTCTCCTTCCACGCCTTTTATATTTTTGCTATACGGTTTTATATCCCTAAAATTCAATGGAACTAGTTTATATGCTTTATCTGTCTTTCCTATATCCATCTTAGTTACTACTTCTTTACAGTTTTTATCAATCCATTGTTCTTTAGCTTACCTGCATTTGCGAATAATTTCCCATTTTATGGCTTTGTATTTAGTGTTCCTGCTTCGCCTTGAGTGTTTTTGTATTCTCGTCTTTTTTCTATTAAATTCAGAATATCTTTTGTTATTCATGACTTCTTTTTTGCGTATACCCCAGAATGTCTCTGGCCGCCATGTTTAAGCCGGATTAATGTCATTCCATTATGTTTCTATTCTTTCGTATTAGAAATTTTTCCGAAGTTTTTCAGCAATTCATTTGACTTTTTTCAAATATTTCGCGGATATCTTTATCTTTTAGTTTCTCAAAGTCAAAGTGCTTTTTTCCGTTCCCTTTTATCAGATTTTTTAATTTAAGCACGGCGTTCATGATTACTATGTTGTGGTCAGTGCCTATAACTGCTTCTGGGTAGCTTCTACAGTCTTTTGCTCGATTCCTAAACCGTTGTCTAACAAAAATGTAATCTATTTGATATCTTCCACTATCTCCTGGCATCTTCCACGTATATCGTCTTCTAGCATGATGTTGAAACAATGTGTTTGTGATGATTAAATGGTTCTTATCGCAAAATTCTACCAGCCTATGTCGTTTCTTGTTCTTAACCCAAATAAATTTTCTACCGCTCCTTCCCTACTCTCACCTACTAGTGCCTTAAAATCCCTCGTAATTATTAAATTTCTGTTTCCTTTTACGCATCTGAGTATGTTTTCGATATCTTGAAGAGCGCTTTTACCTCTTCCTCACTGTAGCTGCAGGTGGACATGTATACTTGTATTATTACTGTATATATTGGTTTAGACTAATTTACCGTGAGTACTGTTTCTTTCTTTTGTAGGTAGTTTTCTACACAGTGTCTTATTTTTTCGCATAACTATTGTGACGGCCACATTTTACATGTTAGCCTGTCACTATGGTTTAATAATGATTTTCAATTTATTTCTCATAAAAATACTTACGAGTATAAATTAAGGTTATTAAAATATTATTCTTGTCTTGAGTAATTACTTATCTTTTAGCGGAAACATTTATTCAAAAGTTATGTACTTTTAGTATTTAAATTAATCCAGTTATTTTCTCTGCATTTGATAAATTAAAAAGCCATATCATAACATTCAGATTGTTTACATTTCTACAATATTTTAAGGTTATAAATATCTTCTTGTTATTTTGTTGTTTATTGTCATTTAGTAAATAGGCTGCACATGCGTATTTTTGGTTAATAAAAATTTCTAAATCTTGCAAGCAGTGGTGACACTGTTTCTGCAAAATTAATTATATTTTTGTAAAGGATTAAATTCTGAAGTTTTTTTAATTTGAAATTCTATAAAAGAATAATTTATCTTTTAGGGTACAAAGGTTCTCTGTATTTTATATGTAATTATCTGGGTAAATAAAGGGGATCAGAGAATGTTATATTTTGTTCAAGATGTTCCACCCATGGTTTGGAATTTATTGTTCAAGGTTAAATGTCATTAATTTTAACAGCTTTTGAGATAGGCGACTTCTCGTTCTTCTTCATCTGGAATGAAAAGCAAGTGGTTGTGAGGGCTCTTCTAGAGATGTAAATCTGAAAATATTAATTGTAATATAATAGATCCGACATTATAAGTTCGGGATTTTAATAGTTGAGACCCTTAAAACTTGATTTGATGTTTATTTCGAGTTGTCGGCAGGTTACCGGATTTGAGGTTCGCCACGATGTCTTTTTTACAAAAGAAGCCTGTAAGTATTTAAAATATGTTTGATTGATTTTTTTCAACCAAAGCTTTATACTTTAGGTACCCTTTTATTTCAATTATATTCATTCTTACTTGTATACGTTCTAATTAATTGGTGTCAGTTCTTTTGGAGTTTTATGGTAATTTTGAAGCACTGGTTGTTAAAGTGCTGTGTAAAAGTCTTACTGGAGAAATTCAGAATTGCTGATTTAGAATCATTTACTTCTACAAGCAGCCGTTTTCGATCTTCTTCGAAGATAGGATGGGTTATTCCAGTAACAGTTTTGGAAGCAGTAATTAGTCGTCTGCATTCTCAAGCCACTAATGTTCCTAGGGTAATCACTACTACGAGGGAAAAAAGAATTAAGAAAATGTTTAAGTTTCAATATTTGGTAACATGTTTTATTTAATTTATATGTAAACCACATGCATGCATTTGGCCTCTTACATGATTTTGTTTGAATGCTTTAAATTACTCTTTAAATATTTCAAATTAATATGTCATTAAATACACTAGACCAATTTTGAGTAAGCTTATATTTTATTATTAATACTTGAATGACTGGAAGATTAGTGCTAAAAGAATCCGCTTGAGACGAGTCCAGCTCGGTAAGAATTTGTGATTATATACAGGTAATTCTGAGTATCTAAGGTTGTCTAACAAGTCACCATTATCTACTCCTAACATATTATTAAATATACGTTATACTATACCCATATTCGAATTTCTTTTCTGTGATCTTGTATGAATTTTCCTAAAATCTCCACTCTAATAATTTTCCGCCTCTAGCCACCGAACTTCGCTATTGCGTACTATGTCTAATGCTAACCTATCCATTTCTAGCTTACCTACTTGTTTCATACTTCTGCCATTCCACGCTCCGAGTCGCAGAGTGTTCCAGACTCTTTTTCTAAACTTTCCGATCACATCTTCCGAAGTAGTCGCTTCCTGGAGATTCGAACGGCGGACTATTTTGACCGGCGTCGCAGTGGATCAATGTAGTAAGCGTAAGACTACAGATCCCAAGGTCCCGGGTTCAAATCCTGACACGGCCGACTGCTTGAAAAATGGCAGGTGAGCATTTTTCACAAATATTACGCCCTCGTTCGGATGAGAGGTTAAATGGAGGTCCCGTGTGTGAGTGTTGTCACGCACGTTAAAGATCCCTACCTTGCTTGGAACGGCAAGGGTTCGGCAAAATTCTAAATTTCCAGGCAACAAAAAACTCGCCTCCTGGCCAATGTAGTACCTACAGGTGGAGCATTGGAAATGTAAATGAACGGACTATTTTGACCGGCGTCGCAGTGGATCAATGTAGTAAGCGTAAGACTACAGATCCCAAGGTCCCGGGTTCAAATCCTGACACGGCCGACTGCTTGAAAAATGGCAGGTGAGCATTTTTCACAAATATTACGCCCTCGTTCGGATGAGAGGTTAAATGGAGGTCCCGTGTGTGAGTGTTGTCACGCACGTTAAAGATCCCTACCTTGCTTGGAACGGCAAGGGTTCGGCAAAAATTCTAAATTTCCAGGCAACAAAAAACTCGCCTCCTGGCCAATGTAGTACCCTCGGGTGGAGCATTGGCAATGTAAATGAACGGACTATTTTGACCTCGGAATTTTTTACCGCAGAGAATGCCATCATCTTAAATAACGGTTTAAGTACACTGTGTAGTTGGGAGGTAATGTGATGGTTTCCCGTTGTACTGCCTCTTAGAATACCGTACCGACCCTCATGGTCTCTATCAGTCTTAAGTACCGAAAGCGCTGCTGCTCTCTTTAGGGGACCTATCTTACTCTGGTTCCTCAATAACTACCTCACTATTTTGGTTGAACCTATAGTTCGGCCCTTTAGTTTACTGAAACATCATTCTATCAGTTCTAGCAATTTAAAATGTCTTCGAGGTGCAGGTCCATTCAGGACGGATTTAGGAGTCTATGTAAATATTAATCATTATGCCGCAAACAAGAACTACTTTATAACATAGTACTGTATGATTGCACTCGTTTAGTGCACAAAATGCAATTTAGTAGGACTGTATGTTGACTGAATATAAAAGCATAGGATTCCCGCTTTGAATAATCCTTGAAAATGTTGTTGGCAGAAAATAATACACAAATTGTATTCTTGAATGTAAACGGTTACTTAGCCATAAGTAATGCAATATGTACCATCGAATATAAAATACATCGAACCATTTTATAAGTGTGGATCTTATTGTTTAAAGTAAAAACATACATATTTTTTAAGTAGTTTTAATAATAACTGATTGAACATTAATTTTAGCCTGCATAAACCCTTTCTTAGCAAATTTTAGAACCGGAGTGACTTTACACCTCAGAGAGGAGAAAGCTTCATCCCTTACTTAACTATAGTGTCATGTAGGTGGGGATGACCGCAAGGGCTAAGACTCCTGCACAATATATTTTACAATTTACATTAGTTAGGTAACTATTGAAATTATAACATAAGTAATTCTTGAAATTGTAGCAAAGTGATTGTAATTAATTAAACACAATTGCAAGGCATCACATCTTGTTCATAAAAGATTCGCGGGTTCAACAGTACTAAAATTAAGGAAATGGCGGGTGCAGCTGCCCATAAAGCTAGTAGTGGTAATAAAACACACTTACTTCAAATTAAAAATTATAAATTATAAACAAGTACTATGAAGAAATTCGACCTTTGAGAACAGTTGAAGGCTCTGTGTACAATCCTCTAAAAGACGCTCATAAAACCGGCTAAAACGCCACGAAATATTATTAGTACATAATGTAATAAAAATATGAATTTTACCAAAAGAGGTAGGATTTAATACATTAATAAATTACACAATGGAACTATAGTTTGTTACAAATTTTCCTTTTGGAAAAATGTATTTGCCTCACAGCTAAACTATAAACCTTACTCTAGGCGGTAAATAACAACGGAATGTGCGCGGGGGTGAAGATGGGGGGATTGTTTTCAAAGATGTATAATGAGCATCACTACATTTAGTAAGAAAGGGAAATATAGAACCCAAAAACAATTGACACCAATACGAAAAATTAAGTACAACATTAGATACCGGAAAGAAATTCTAAATTTAAAAATAAACAAAGGAGGCAGCTATTTGCTTCTCCACTGTAGTTCAAAATTAGAGCAATACCATAAAGTAATTACCACTTTGTATCTCATAACTTAACCCGATATCGTTAGAATACCTCATCTTTTTAATTACTGTAAAACCTTTCATATAAGAAAAAAATATGCGAATTTTCTTTAGATCAAATAATGTAAAGTAAAAATATTTCCGTTATGTATTAGCAATTTATAGACTGATATTTCATAATAAATTCTGTATTATGGTTAAAAAATAATAATTATTCTATTTATTTTAAATGTCCAAGAATAAAAGTATCCGGAACCTTAGTGTTTGGTTCTTAAGTTATAAAAAAATAATTTCGTAGCGCACTGGATCCATTTTATACTTACAATCAAAATGTATGAATTTTAAATACTTCATAATTAGTAAAACAATCTATAGGATTACCAAAACTAGATGTATAGAAAAGCAAAAGTATGTTTAGATTTGTAAACAAAATCAGATCTATAAATGATAGGTGTCCTGAGTATTAATATAAATGTGGTCCTCATTCTGCATACTTAGAGAACGACATTTAACAAGTTACTTGTTAGATACAATGGCAAGCTAATGCTTATAGTACTGATACAAGGGCTTTATTTAATCGTATTGATTTACTTTATCCTATCACGTAAATAATCAATGCCTACATCAATTCTAAGTCTGATTTTTAACTTCAAATTAAAATCCTTACACAAATATTTACTTCACTAGAACCTTGAACAAAGCGTTAACAAAACAAGACTAACAATATTGCTGGCTATGTTAAATGCAAAAGAGTACAAATCTTGATTGTGCAGTTTAAAATAATACTATCTGCATTATCAACCAGAACCATATGTCCGTACGTACCATAACGAAACAAACAAGGTAAAATGAACTTTGGACTGCTGGCGTGTCCTAGGTTTACCTTGGAATTTAAATGACCAAAGATACAGCATTGAAAATTACCGACATTTCTCTCATATGTAAGTATTTTAATAATTTTTCAAATCCAAATTAGTAAAACACGTGTCTGCTTTCCAGACGATTTTAAGATCGAATTCCAAGGTTTAATATTACTTCCATGTTATGCTAATGTTATTTAGACGTTACTTAAATATTACTTATTACATTAGATGCCACGATAAATGTTACATCAAATTATTAATTAATTTTAAAGGCGGTCAATGGAATAACTTCACGACCTTGTTAACAGTACAGCAATCGCTATTCCTAAGTCACAGGTCACCAAATGGTCATCTTGCTTTTTTAAAAGACAACTTTTGACTGCTTCTATTTAATAAGGAACTAGTTGTTTGAGTCGACGCGAATGTTTGTTTCTAGCGGAGTTTTGTTGAACGATATCTACTAGTTTGTGAACGCCTATGGTAGAAGGCTGCACTACATCATCAAGTAATATAATACAAAACCGCGACAAGATAGTAATTTGCTCGTTTACGCGTCTCCGACATCAATATTCCATGTTATTAACTTATGTTCAGAGAGCGTTACGTTGTCCAACCTCAGTTCCCAGTTGCAAATGATCTCCACAGCATCTCTTGCGAGGCTGCAGGAATATCTACAAAACTGCTGCCTCTATACACCTCAAACGTAGGTGAATCATTATTATTGATCACGCTAAGATCCCATACCGCAAAAGAATCAGCAACTCCATAATAGCAACTTGGCAGTAAAATTTCCTCCGATAATTGTTTTTTTATTTCTACCAATTTTGCGAATAATGCTGTCTATTTAATTTATCAAGTCCTCGGTTTGGGGATTTTCCCGCCGGTAGTCGACCGACGGAAGGTAAGCGTTTATTATGTAGAACGTGTTAGACCCTGTTTTTATTTGGTTGTTAAAACTCGTTCGACAAATTATTTAATGTTATTGTTGTGCACGTCCCATTATTGATTATTATTCCGTTGCGCGTTCGTTCACTATCCGTGTTTAATAAAGTATTCCCTCCCAAAACCTGTTATTTTCTGGTTATACAGGTGTGGTTCCTCTATAAGTCCAATGTCGATATTATGTTCGACGAATTTCTTTAAGAAGTTATTTGTAGTCCTTTGGCGTTTTTTGATATTTAAATACGCGAATTTAATCATCTTGATTCTTTTAGATCTTGTTTTATCTTCACAATCCATAATAGATATTTCGTGTAATTGCGTTTTTCAGACGTAGCGTCGTGGGGCAGCTGCTCGGCTTGGCGTCGTGGAGCATATCGACCTTCGCGCCACCGCCAGCTCTGTCGTTTGTCCTAGTGCAAACCACACAGCAGGGAACTGCCTTCCGGCAATTCCTGAACTCATGCCCGACTTCGGCACAGTTACCGCATCGATGTACATTCTCCTTGAACTCTATCGATCTATGGCCGTATTGGTAGCACCGGTAACACTGCGTCATCGAGAAGTGGTATCGAACCCATACCCTTCTCCGCCTGAAGTTAATAGCTTCAGCTAATATGCACCTTCGAAGTGTAGGGGTGACTTCAAAGACTACGTTGGCGAAGGAATCCCTAGGGCGACCCTTTCCGCTAAACCTGAACTCTTCTCTCAGGTGGTCTTCTAGCTTTAAATCTTCGAAACTGGAATTCTGGCTCACGGTCAACCAAAACAACTTTTCTGCTTTTATTCCCGTTTCGACCCCCGGATGAATGACGCGTGGACGCTTCTTCTCAATGGTCTTCGCTACGAGTTTCTTGCTATCCTTGCCGACCTTGGACTGCAGCTTCCTCGCGTCCTCACGACCAACACACTCAATCACAACAACCCATCTACGAGTTCTTTGAGCTCCGACGACAACAAACCCATCACGAGCGAGATCAACCTTTTTTTAGCGTGGACGTGACGTCATCCTTCTCACCTAGCTTGGCGTCGACCCTAATGGCAAACGTAAGCGTATCCCCTGCAACTGCTGCAGCGTACGATGCTCTGTTCGGCATCGAAACTACCTGGCTCCTAACACCCTGCTCACCTGAAACATATTTCCACTGGACTTTCCCCAACAAGGCTCACTCTCCCAGATTCCCTTACGCAAAGCATCAACGCCCTAACCATGTCTATCAGCTAATTCGTAATGTCGAGGATATCATCTGCGGCGGCGTGCCGAATCACCTTCTTGTCGTCCCCGACAATCGTGGCGGGAATCGCCGGCACTTTCTTGCAGATGGCCGCGTGCGCTTTCCTCGCCTCGAACTTCAGAAGTTCCAGCTCATCAAAGTCACTAGTAGCAACGCTTCTGTTGCTGCAAGTCGACGTCTTGCGCTGTCCTCGCGATGGTGAGGGCCATCTCAACACCTCAACCACCACCCGGCCCGACCGCCGCAGGCCCAGGCCCCCTCTTCGATATAACAACCTTCTCTTGAGACTCCGACGTCACGCCTTTTAACATAACCTTCAGCTTTTTCTGGCCCCTCCCTCAGCCTCCTTCTTCCTCGGTGGACCATCATACTGACAAAACATATAGATGTTTGTTTACTTTGTAACTAAACCAATTATTCAAATGAACATAATAAAATTATTAAAAATGTTCTAAATGGAAGCTAAGTGATTACTTGAGGTGTTTAATATTTATGAATTTTGGTTTTAATAAGCGTAGACGAGGTTACTCAACACGTATTTTGCTTTGTATTTTGGGTTACCTAAATTTAATAATATGCATTGTTGCGTACAACAATAGCTAATAAGATAGTAATATAAACGTAATATGGATGTAACATTTGAAACGTTACAAGTTTGCGACATTGTATAATGTATAAATTGCTTCAGTTCTACGAATTACTATTTTGCTTAGCAGTACGTCGGAATACGACACTATTTAGTTCCAGCTACCTTACCAGTGTGAACTGTTTATGAATGATTTTGTTCAGCGGCATATAAAAATATTAATTTATCTCCTTTTTGGTATTTATTTATTCAAAATTAATTAACACCATTACAATTTGATTTGAATTTCTAAAATGTATAATATCCTTAAACTAAAATTTAAGAAGAGCATTTGCAATAAAATTGATTGCCATTAATCGATTAATTTGATAAATATGTTGAGAAAACCCATGCAATATTACAATGCGCCATGATTTAAAAAGAATCAATCCAAAAACAAACAAGTAATTAATTAGCCATAATAGGCAGGACAACACTTAAGACCCGGTTTACATTTTCCAAGAATAAACTGTGGACCTCTATCACATACATACTTGCACATTGTTAATATATTAGGCATTCCATTGTATATACAGTTTTGATCTAAAATCAAAAAGTAGTTTAGTAAATCATAATTACCATTGTATTGATACAATTGTTGAAATTGTTTTTAATATTATACAATCGTATCTTAAAATACATTAAAGATTTTTGTAACCTGCTATTTTTAATCTAAAATTTTAACCAAGGCACACATCTGAGAACCTGATTAGTGCAGGCGTATACGTCAATAGTCTATTACCACAACGAACCTTGTAAAACGTGCAGCTGCCGTGACCTTTCTGACGAGTTACTTCTCGTGATTTTAACCAAGGCACACATCTGAGAACCTGATTAGTGCAGGCGTATACGTCAATAGTCTATTACCACAACGAACCTTGTAAAACGTGCAGCTGCCGTGACCTTTCTGACGAGTTACTTCTCGTGATTTTAACCAAGGCACACATCTGAGAACCTGATTAGTGCAGGCGTATACGTCAATAGTCTATTACCACAACGAACCTTGTAAAACGTGCAGCTGCCGTGACCTTTCTGACGAGTTACTTCTCGTGATTTGTAGACAGACGAGTTTACGCATGTCTAGAATAGTTTATTGATAAAGAATTTTGCCTTGACTATCATCATTAGGTCTTCAGTCTGGAACTGGTTAGACGCGAAATTCTGTTGTTACTTATTCTGGGCTAACCTACACGTTTCTCTGTAATTTCCACAGCCTACATGTTTCACTATCTGCGTGCAATAGTCTGATCCTGGTCTACCTTTACCTCTCTTAATATATTTCGCACAATTTCTCAATTGCATTAGAATGTGTCCTGCCCTTCTGTTGCTACATTTTTTTTGTTTTCCATAGATTTCCTTTTTCCCCTACTATTTCTAAAACTTCTTTGTTATTATCTTTGTCTGTCTATTCTATCAATATCATACATCTCAAGCAACAAATTCCGAAAGGTTTATACCTTTTTCTGGTCTCCTTCAACCAGTGTCCGTCCTTATTTCATAGCTACATAGTGCTGTGCTACACACATACGCCTTCAACAATTTTTTCGTTACTTCCATCTTTGTTGTTTTTGAATATAGCAGCTGCTCTCTGTTGCTGGATACTGCTCAATTCTTCTTCTATTGTTTTCTAAATACATACTTTATTTCACCAATATTCAATGGTATGTGAAACGGGGTTGAGCAACCTGCGGTCACCAAAACCCCCAATCGCTTAACCGTTTGGCGAATTTATAGTTTTTTTCATCGACTAGTCATGCAAAAAACTGAAGACGCGAAGCACCTGGATTGGCCGTATAAGAGCCGCAAAGTTTATTAAAATAATAGAAACAGCTTGCAATCCCTTCAAGACTACATTAAGCACCATATACTTATTATGCCTAATATCTATACCTCCAAAGACCCATATCCATCCCAATACTATTTAATTGGCCAGTCGAGTGATTTGAGTGAGTCCAGTTAGTCTAATTAGTTGAATGAATTGAATGAGTTGAGTGAGACGAGTGAGTTGAATGAGTTGAGTAATTTGAGTGAGTTGAATGAGTTGAGTGAGTTGAGTGAGTTGAGTGAGTTGAGTGAGTTGAGTGAGTTGAGTGAGTTGAGTGAGTTGAGTGAGTTGAGTGAGTTGAGTGAGTTGAGTGAGTTGAGTGAGTTGAGTGAGTTGAGTGAGTTGAGTGAGTTGAGTGAGTTGAGTGAGTTGAGTGAGTTGAGTGAGTTGAGTGAGTTGAGTGAGTTGAGTGAGTTGAGTGAGTTGAGTGAGTTGAGTGAGTTGAGTGAGTTGAGTGGGTTGAGTGAGTTGAGTGAGTTGAGTGAGTTTAGTGAGTTAGGTGAGTTGGGTGTGTTGAGTGAGTTGAATGAGTTGAGTGAGTTGAGTAAGTTGAGTGAGCTGAATGAGTTGAGTGTGTTGAGTGAGTTGAGTGAGTTGAGTGAGTTGCGTGAGTTGAGTGAGTTGAGTGGGTCGAGTGAGTCGAGTGAGCCGAGTGAGTCGAGTGAGCCAAGTGAGCCGAGTGAATTGAGTGAGTCGAGTGAGTCGTGGGAGTCGAGTGAGTCGATTTAGTCGAGTGTGTCGAGTGAGTCGAGTGAGTTGAGTGAGTTGAGTGAGTTGAGTGAGTTAAGTGAGTTGAGTGAGTTGAGCGAGTTGAGCGCGTTGAGCTAGTTGAGCGCGTTGAGCGAGTTGAGCGAATTGAGCGAGTTAAGTGAGTTGAGTGGGTTGAGTGAGTTGGGTGAGTTGATTGAGTTAAGTGAGTTAAGTGAGTCGAGTGAATCGAGTGAATCGAGTGGCTCGAATGAATCGAGTGAGTCGAGTGAGTCGAGTGAGTCGAGTGAGTCGAGTGAGTCGAGTGAGTCGAGTGAGTCGAGTGAGTCGAGTGAGTCGAGTGAGTCGAGCGAGTCGAGTGAGTCGAGTGAGTCGAGTGAGTTGAGTGAGTTGAGTGGGTTGAGTGAGTTGAGCCGGTTGGGTGAGGTGAGTGAGGAGAATTAAGTGAGTGAGGTGAGTGAGTTGAATGAGGTGAGTGAGGTGAGTGAGGTGAGTGAGGTGAGTGAGGTGAGTGAGGTGAGTGTGTTGAGTGAGTTGAGCGAGTGAGCCTGTTACATGTCAACTGGCATGTATCATGTTTACAGTTAATTTGTAAATAAATTCCCGCGTATTTTATAAATGAATAACGCCAACTTTCCTCGTCCTTGACAGTCGCGTCTGCGCAAAGAAAATACAGATTGCGCACGTGGTATAGAAAGACGCCAATAAAGGACAAGTCCTCGAGCATGCAACATCTACCTGTGTGGTGTGTGTTTTTTCTTTTAGGTATAAGTATGTAAATTCCTTTTCATCTTACCTTGTGTCGTCACTTTACCTTGTGTTCCTTTATCCCCTACAAGTTCAGTAAAAGGAAAGACGGGAAATCTGGAAATCAATATGGCGTAACTGTATCCAACCTCACGAAGCCCCGAGGGATCCTGAGATTAAGCTACTAGATACCCGCCATGTAAGTTGATTTTATTTATATTGTGCTTGCAAATTGACTTAAAAAGCGGTTGCATCACTTTTAGAACGTGTGCGGTATAAGTTTCAAGTGGCGGAAATAATACCGCGAGTATAACAATTGCGCAGTATAACAATTGCCCAAGTATAACAAGCCGAGTGAGCCGAGTGGATCGAGTGAGCCGATTCAGGACAGTTCATCTAGTCCAGTCCAGTCCAGTTGGTCCAGTCCAGTCCAGTACGGTCAGTCAAGTGTAGTTAGGCCTGTCCAGTCCAGTCCAGTAATCCCAGTCAGGTGATCCAGTCCAGTCAGTAAAGTCCAGTCAAGTCAGTCAGCCATCCAGTCCAGTCAGTTCAACCAGTCCAGTCAGTCCAGTTATCCAGCCAGCCCAGTCAGTCCAATCAGTCAGGCAGTCCAGCCAGTCCAGTCAGTCCAGTCAGTCCAGTCAGTCCAGTTAATCCAGTCAGTCCAGTCAGTCCAGTCAGGTCCAGTCAGGTCCAGTCGGTCCAGTCAGTCCAGTCAGTCCAGTCGTCCAGTCGGTCCAGTCAGTCCAGTCAGTCCAGTCGTCCAGTCAGTCCAGTCGGTCCAGTCGTCCAGTCAGTCCAGTCGGTCCAGTCAGTCCAGTCGGTCCAGTCGGTCCAGTCAGTCCAGTCGGTCCAGTCAGTCCAGTCGTCCAGTCAGTCCAGTCGGTCCAGTCGGTCCAGTCGGTCCAGTCGGTCCAGTCGGTCCAGTCGGTCCAGTCAGGTCCAGTCGGTCCAGTCGGTCCAGTCGGTCCAGTCGGTCCGCAGTCGGTCCAGTCGGTCCAGTCGGTCCAGTCGGTCCAGTCGGTCCAGTCGGTCCAGTCGGTCCAGTCGGTCCAGTCGGTCCAGTCAGTCCAGTCGGTCCAGTCGGTCCAGTCGGTCCAGTCGGTCCAGTCGGTCCAGTCGGTCCAGTCGGTCCAGTCGGTCCAGTCAGTCCAGTCGGTCCAGTCGGTCCAGTCAGGTCCAGTCGGTCCAGTCGGTCCAGTCAGGTCCAGTCAGGTCCAGTCGGTCCAGTCGGTCCGCACATTGTTAATATATTAGGCATTCCATTGTATATACAGTTTTGATCTAAAATCAAAAAGTAGTTTAGTAAATCATAATTACCATTGTATTGATACAATTGTTGAAATTGTTTTTAATATTATACAATCGTATCTTAAAATACATTAAAGATTTTTGTAACCTGCTATTTTTAATCTAAAATTTTAACCAAGGCACACATCTGAGAACCTGATTAGTGCAGGCGTATACGTCAATAGTCTATTACCACAACGAACCTTGTAAAACGTGCAGCTGCCGTGACCTTTCTGACGAGTTACTTCTCGTGATTTTAACCAAGGCACACAT
This sequence comes from Platerodrilus igneus, assembly GCA_036346225.1. Classification (NCBI taxonomy): domain Eukaryota; kingdom Metazoa; phylum Arthropoda; class Insecta; order Coleoptera; family Lycidae; genus Platerodrilus; species Platerodrilus igneus. Next base: position 5,787,832 of record JARFIW010000165.1, on the reverse strand, counting down.
CTGAGAACCTGATTAGTGCAGGCGTATACGTCAATAGTCTATTACCACAACGAACCTTGTAAAACGTGCAGCTGCCGTGACCTTTCTGACGAGTTACTTCTCGTGATTTTAACCAAGGCACACATCTGAGAACCTGATTAGTGCAGGCGTATACGTCAATAGTCTATTACCACAACGAACCTTGTAAAACGTGCAGCTGCCGTGACCTTTCTGACGAGTTACTTCTCGTGATTTGTAGACAGACGAGTTTACGCATGTCTAGAATAGTTTATTGATAAAGAATTTTGCCTTGACTATCATCATTAGGTCTTCAGTCTGGAACTGGTTAGACGCGAAATTCTGTTGTTACTTATTCTGGGCTAACCTACACGTTTCTCTGTAATTTCCACAGCCTACATGTTTCACTATCTGCGTGCAATAGTCTGATCCTGGTCTACCTTTACCTCTCTTAATATATTTCGCACAATTTCTCAATTGCATTAGAATGTGTCCTGCCCTTCTGTTGCTACATTTTTTTTGTTTTCCATAGATTTCCTTTTTCCCCTACTATTTCTAAAACTTCTTTGTTATTATCTTTGTCTGTCTATTCTATCAATATCATACATCTCAAGCAACAAATTCCGAAAGGTTTATACCTTTTTCTGGTCTCCTTCAACCAGTGTCCGTCCTTATTTCATAGCTACATAGTGCTGTGCTACACACATACGCCTTCAACAATTTTTTCGTTACTTCCATCTTTGTTGTTTTTGAATATAGCAGCTGCTCTCTGTTGCTGGATACTGCTCAATTCTTCTTCTATTGTTTTCTAAATACATACTTTATTTCACCAATATTCAATGGTATGTGAAACGGGGTTGAGCAACCTGCGGTCACCAAAACCCCCAATCGCTTAACCGTTTGGCGAATTTATAGTTTTTTTCATCGACTAGTCATGCAAAAAACTGAAGACGCGAAGCACCTGGATTGGCCGTATAAGAGCCGCAAAGTTTATTAAAATAATAGAAACAGCTTGCAATCCCTTCAAGACTACATTAAGCACCATATACTTATTATGCCTAATATCTATACCTCCAAAGACCCATATCCATCCCAATACTATTTAATTGGCCAGTCGAGTGATTTGAGTGAGTCCAGTTAGTCTAATTAGTTGAATGAATTGAATGAGTTGAGTGAGACGAGTGAGTTGAATGAGTTGAGTAATTTGAGTGAGTTGAATGAGTTGAAGTGAGTTGAGTGAGTTGAGTGAGTTGAGTGAGTTGAGTGAGTTGAGTGAGTTGAGTGAGTTGAGTGAGTTGAGTGAGTTGAGTGAGTTGAGTGAGTTGAGTGAGTTGAGTGAGTTGAGTGAGTTGAGTGAGTTGAGTGAGTTGAGTGAGTTGAGTGAGTTGAGTGAGTTGAGTGAGTTGAGTGAGTTGAGTGAGTTGAGTGAGTTGAGTGAGTTGAGTGAGTTGAGTGAGTTGAGTGGGTTGAGTAAGTTGAGTGAGTTGAGTGAGTTTAGTGAGTTAGGTGAGTTGGGTGTGTTGAGTGAGTTGAATGAGTTGAGTTAGTTGAGTAAGTTGAGTGAGCTGAATGAGTTGAGTGTGTTGAGTGAGTTGAGTGAGTTGAGTGAGTTGCGTGAGTTGAGTGAGTTGAGTGGGTCGAGTGAGTCGAGTGAGCCGAGTGAGTCGAGTGAGCCGAGTGAGCCGAGTGAATTGAGTGAGTCGAGTGAGTCGTGGGAGTCGAGTGAGTCGATTTAGTCGAGTGTGTCGAGTGAGTCGAGTGAGTTGAGTGAGTTGAGTGAGTTGAGTGAGTTAAGTGAGTTGAGTGAGTTGAGCGAGTTGAGCGCGTTGAGCGAGTTGAGCGCGTTGAGCGAGTTGAGCGAATTGAGCGAGTTAAGTGAGTTGAGTGGGTTGAGTGAGTTGGGTGAGTTGATTGAGTTAAGTGAGTCGAGTGAATCGAGTGAATCGAGTGGCTCGAATGAATCGAGTGAGTCGAGTGAGTCGAGTGAGTCGAGTGAGTCGAGTGAGTCGAGTGAGTCGAGTGAGTCGAGTGAGTCGAGTGAGTGAGTGAGTCGAGTGAGTCGAGTGAGTCTGAGTCTGAGTGAGTCGAGCGAGTGAGTGAGCGAGTGAGTCGTGAGTTGAGTGAGTTGAGTGGGTTGAGTGAGTTGAGCCGGTTGGGTGAGGTGAGTGAGGAGAATTAAGTGAGTGAGGTGAGTGAGTTGAATGAGGTGAGTGAGGTGAGTGAGGTGAGTGAGGTGAGTGAGGTGAGTGAGGTGAGTGTGTTGAGTGAGTTGAGCGAGTGAGCCTGTTACATGTCAACTGGCATGTATCATGTTTACAGTTAATTTGTAAATAAATTCCCGCGTATTTTATAAATGAATAACGCCAACTTTCCTCGTCCTTGACAGTCGCGTCTGCGCAAAGAAAATACAGATTGCGCACGTGGTATAGAAAGACGCCAATAAAGGACGAGTCCTCGAGCATGCAACATCTACCTGTGTGGTGTGTGTTTTTCTTTTAGGTATAAGTATGTAAATTCCTTTTCATCTTACCTTGTGTCGTCACTTTACCTTGTGTTCCTTTATCCCTACAAGTTCAGTAAAAGGAAAGACGGGAAATCTGAAATCAATATGGCGTAACTGTATCCAACCTCACGAAGCCCCGAGGGATCCTGAGATTAAGCTACTAGATACCCGCCATGTAAGTTGATTTTATTTATATTGTGCTTGCAAATTGACTTAAAAAGCGGTTGCATCACTTTTAGAACGTGTGCGGTATAAGTTTCAAGTGGCGGAAATAATACCGCGAGTATAACAATTGCGCAGTATAACAATTGCCCAAGTATAACAAGCCGAGTGAGCCGAGTGGATCGAGTGAGCCGATTCAGGACAGTTTATCTAGTCCAGTCCAGTCCAGTTGGTCCAGTCCAGTCCAGTACGGTCAGTCAAGTGTAGTTAGGCCTGTCCAGTCTAGTTTAGTCATGTCCAGTCCAGTCCAGTAGTCCAGTCAGTCAGTAGATCCAGTCCAGTCAGTTAAAGTCCAGTCAGTCAGTTAGCCAGTCCAGTCCAGTCAGTCAATCCAGTCAGGCAGTCCAGTCCAGTCCAGTCAGTCCAGTCAGTCAGTCAGTCCACCAGTCCAGTCAGTCACAGTCCAGTCAGTCCAGTCAGTCCAGTCAGTCCAGTCAGTCCAGTCAGTCCAGTCAGTCCAGTCAGTCCAGTCAGTCCAGTCAGTCCAGTCAGTCCAGTCAGTCCAGTCAGTCCAGTCAGTCCAGTCAGTCCAGTCAGTCCAGTCAGTCCAGTCAGTCCAGTCAGTCCAGTCAGTCCAGTCGGTCCAGTCAGTCCAGTCGTCCAGTCAGGTCCAGTCAGTCCAGTCAGTCCAGTCAGTCCAGTCGGTCCAGTCAGTCCAGTCAGTCCAGTCAGTCCAGTCGGTCCAGTCGGTCCAGTCAGTCCAGTCAGTCCAGTCGGTCCAGTCGGTCCAGTCGGTCCAGTCGGTCCAGTCGGTCCAGTCGGTCCAGTCGGTCCAGTCGGTCCAGTCGGTCCAGTCGGTCCAGTCAGTCCAGTCGGTCCAGTCGGTCCAGTCAGTCCAGTCGGTCCAGTCGGTCCAGTCGTCCAGTCGGTCCAGTCAGGTCCAGTCGGTCCAGTCGGTCCAGTCGGTCCAGTCAGTCCAGTCGTCCAGTCGGTCCAGTCAGGTCCAGTCGGTCCAGTCGGTCCAGTCAGGTCCAGTCAGGTCCAGTCGGTCCAGTCGGTCCAGTCGGTCCAGTCGGTCCAGTCGGTCGTCCAGTCGGTCCAGTCGGTCCAGTCAGGTCCAGTCGGTCCAGTCGGTCCAGTCAGTCCAGTCGGTCCAGTCAGTCCAGTCAGGTCCAGTCAGTCCAGTCGTCCAGTCAGTCCAGTCGAGTCCAGTCAGTCCAGTCAGTCCAGTCAGGTCCAGTCGGTCCAGTCGGTCCAGTCGGTCCAGTCGGTCCAGTCAGTCCAGTCAGTCCAGTCAGTCCAGTCAGTCGTCCAGTCGGTCCAGTCGTCAGTCGTCCAGTCAGTCCAGTCAGTCCAGTCGGTCCAGTCGTCCAGTCAGGTCCAGTCAGTCCAGTCAGTCCAGTCGGTCCAGTCAGTCCAGTCAGTCCAGTCAGTCCAGTCAGTCCAGTCAGTCCAGTCAGTCCAGTCAGTCCAGTCAGTCCAGTCAGTCCAGTCAGTCCAGTCAGTCCAGTCAGTCCAGTCAGTCCAATCAGTCCACAAGAATTATGCATTTTTCTGAAAACATCCTCGTAATCAAACCTCCTTCCGTAAACAGTGGCGCCAACACACAGTACCTCAAAATACTTCACTGGACACTCTTTCCAGAAGACAGTTCCACACATTACATTTCGTACCTACGGTCACTTACACAGACCAACATGCTAATTACCCAAGTACAAGCAAACGCTTCCACCACCAGAAGCTATGCTACTCCTTTTCTATTTGATCATTCTTATGTAGAATTTTATTATATTTGCTTTTTCAATAATTATACGTAGAATGTACTACTAGGATAGGCCAGGGTTTAGGTACAGTCAGTAAATAAATTTAATATGCTTGTCTGTCTGTCTGTCAAGCTTAATTTAGTTTTATCTCTGTTTTCAAATTTTATAATGCAAGTAACGATATTTTTGCAAATCTTGTGAGATCTTCAAACTTCTTCGCCAAATCAAGTAAGCGAACTCATATGCTAGACGTAATTGTAAACGAAAGACTACTGTCTGTATCACAAACGCAATGTAGTTGTCACAGTCACCTAATTGAGACTGTCTTCGAACATAAAAGAGACTTAGGGTTCTTGTTTGAGACTATACTTTAAAACGAAGATGCTGAATAGAATCATAAATTTACCATATTTTACAGTACCTTAAAGCAATTTGACTCTAACTTCATTTTACTAATTTTCTCAGCAATTTGTCCCCACTCCAAATATAATTTCAAACTTTAAAAAAAGATAGTACAAGTTGAATACAGTATTAAAAAGATTCAAAACCTTAAGTGATATATCCAAAACATAATAAATGATTTTCAACCTTGTTGGAGACCGACAACGCAATCTATAACCGCTAACATGTCGCATAGAGCTAATCGGTTAGGCATATATAAAGCTTCTGGAGAAAACAAAGAAGCTGCTTATTGCCGATTATTTTATGAAAATTTTGATGTTATTATTTTAAATGTAGAGCAGCGATATAAAAAAACTTTTGTGCCTTTTTGACCAGAGTCAGTATGACATATTTAGCAATCATTTTCATAAAAGAGGCAAGAGAGGTTTTCAGCATTGGTGTTAATGAACATAGAAAATGCTCTTTTAGATAATTTAAGATCTTCACCACAATTTGTAGTAGACGTTTGCAGTGAAAAACAGACGAATTCAGTAGACTTAAAAAATAATAGCCAAGTTCCCCCTGTGCATAACTTTTTATTTTGTGTAGTGACTAAACCATACTATCTACATTTTTTTGTATAAACTACTTTAAATTCAATGCTTTCACGTTTTTTGTTGGAGATCGCATCCTCAATGAAAAAGTCACGCGATGCCACTGATATAAATCAAGTTATAAAAGGAGTTGAACCTATGACCTTTCTAACAGCGTTAGAGTGCGTTTTATACTTGCTCCCTTACAACAAAATTATAATTGACGGCTAAGTTATACGCTATATTTGAATTTCTACTAAACAAATTAATAGACAGACTGTCAATAAAACATACAACGCTTGGCAAATGATTCTACTGTTAATAAAAAGCTTGACATAATTGGAAATATTCACAAAAATACATAAAGCATCATTTGTTTTTATTGAATTATTAACATCTTTCATTTATTACAGATTCAAATATAGGCAGAGTTGTCTATAGGTACGTGCGTAAACAGCGACTGGACAAAGCGACAAATTTCTGAGGGGACAAAATAGCGTCTGATTAAAACACAAAATATGTAGATTTGTTACAAATAAAATTATGAAGTGAAGCAGCGATGAGTAAACTGAGATCGCTTCCTTTGATGTGCGTTAATTTTTTATTATTTTGATTATAGCTATTTTGTTAGTCTGCTAGTAGCTTGAAATAATCTAAAAATCACAAAATATTCCAATCTAAACCTGAAATTGAAGTGCCATAAAAATCAAATGTATAGCAAACTAAAATTCCTTGTTTTGCTGTAGTGATTGTAAACAACCCTGCTGCTTATAGTTAGCAGCTTTTCTTGGTAATTCTGATAGGATACGTTTGGTTGACCATCGTATAACTATAACACAAAGTACACCAAGTACGTTATTTTCTTTGCATTCAATATATCCCAGCTGTGGTGGCTATTTTGGTCAAAATAATTACCGGGCTTATAATTTCTTCACAAAGTGTTAGATTGGGTACTAAACCCCCAAACACCCTTTTTCTGCAAAAAAATGTTCGTCGCTCTCTCACGTCCAGGATCCAAAAAATTTGAAAAAAACACTATTATGCATTAAAAAGCTTACATAATTTCGAAAAAATAAGTTCTTAACAGATTTTTCATATATGCAATAGTTTGGCCGCAATCGCTTTCCCCAGTAAACGTGAAATTTCGCGCAAGGAATTTTCGCTCGCAAAATTTCAGTAGGCTACTTTTTTTTTATAAAAAGTGAAATTTTCAACATTTATATAATATATTTCTAAAAATTATAATAGATCATTGAAAGTCAATATATTCACTGTTTTTTGTATTTTTCAGTTTTCCAATTTTTCCTAAGTAATAAATTTTACATCACAATTCCAAGATTTGTAGAATTTTTCATTTTTTTTACTCACCTCGGGAGCAACTTTAATAAATTTCGATTTAATTGATGAACGCTGAAAATTTAACTTGGAGGTTTATCTCTCAAATGTACACGTAGTGAAAAATTATAATATTCCACTGGGAGAAAATGCCAACATATTGAAAATTAAGAAATTTCGCCCTATTTTTAATATTGTTTTCAAGATAAAGAAAAATAATGAAGGAATTTAAATTTCTTTTCTCTTTTGTGTATATAATTCATTGAACTATTAATAATTAATTTCCCATGAACTGAAAGAATGATGAGAGTGAATAAAAATCGTTGTGCAGATACATCGTTTCACGAAAATATGAAATCGACTGTTTCATCAGAAATTTTTTTTTCAAATATCAACAACAAGAACTTGTTTATTACTTTTTTATCAACGAAATTAAAAGACAATAATATCTCAGTAGTACAAGATGTTGACGATGCCGATCTACTCATCGTAAAAACTGCAATCACCAAAGAAGACAAAATTCCTGCGATTGTATGTGAAGACATTGACCTACTTCTAATTTGAACGGCTTTGGTACCAGCGGACAGAGAAATATATTTTCTAAAATTGGTAAAAGGTAAAGAAAACAGGAAAGTTTTCTCATCTAAAAGTTTGGATTCCTTCCATTTTGTAAAGAAAACATTTATTTTTACATGCCATGACTGGCTGTGATAGGACATCCATTTTCCATTTCAGAGGGAAGAATACTGTTTTTAAACTATTTGAAAATGAAGAAATAAGTCAACGGATCAAAGACGCGGCGGAAATATTTAACAAAAAGAAACAATCTAAAGAGTCTATAGCAGAAAATGGAATTTCTTGTATTCTAAAAATTTACAACGCAGATGTAAAAGACAATTGTCTAAATAAATTTAGACATAACAATTTTTTTGGAAAAAGTAAAAAATAATGCCGTCAACTTATCATCATTGCCTCCCACCGCAGATGCAGCTACACAACATTGTTATAGAGCATATCTACAAGTACAAAAATGGTTGTCAAATGATTTACCACCAAAAGAATCGGGTTGGAGAAAGGAAGAAATTTTAACTCCAGTAATGATGACAAACCACCAGCACCAGATGATGTTGTAAGAATGATTTTTTGTAATTGAAAAAAGGGTTGCGGTAATGCTTGCTCATGTAAGAAAGCTGAGCTATTTTGTAATGAAGCTTGCGGTAATTGCAGGGAACAGGGATGTTCAAATCGTTTTCCTGGTCGAAGATGAAGAAGTACATTACGATGAAGATATAACGTCTGCTAGAGATGAAAATTAAATTTATAAATGATATTATATGTCAATATGAATCTGAATAAAAGTTATTTAACAAACAATGAGTGGTATTATGTAATAGTTGTATACAATGTACAAAAAAGGCGTTTCTCGCGTTTTTTAGCATTCTTCTTAAAACAACACATTTTAGAGAAAAAACTTAACAATCAAAAGTTGTAGAAGATAATATTCTATTTTTATGAGGCTTTATTTTTTCATTATACTTTGCACTCCACTCACTAGAGCGCGTTAAAATTTCATATGTATATATTTTTTCGGGTTTTTTCTCAGAAAATACACACTCTAGAGGAAAAACACAAGAGCGCAAATTGTAGAGCGGAAAATTTCTGATTTTTGTGTGGCTTTTGTTTTCAATGTTAGTCAAAACTCCTGCAGCTAGAGTGCGTTCAAAAGCGCTTCAAAGTAAATTATAGTGGTATTTTTGCAGGTTTTCAGGGAGTAGGATTTTGGTGGAATCAAATTAATATTAATATTTTATTCAGGGGTTAATTTTTGAACATACAATCAAATTAATAAGTTATTTAAATACAAAGTGTAAACATTCTCGATTATTATACGAATTGTGGATTGCTTCATTTACATTATTTTAACAGATAGTAGCTGGAGGAAAAGGAATTAAACAGTCTTTATTGTCGTGTCGTTGGTCACTCTGTGTTGCTTAGATTGAGCTAGCTGAGGCAGATGTATAAAAAGACTTATAAGATTTAGAGACGCAAAGCAGAAAGCCGAGTACGAACATAGCAATAAAGATGTATCAACGTAGGGAGAGAATATATATATATATATATATATATATATATATATATATTTCAATTTTCCGCGTTTTCCTCGGAAAATACACACTCTAGAGGAAAAACACAAGAAAGAAAATTTGTAGAGCGGGAAATTTCCGATTATTATATAGCTTTTGTTCTAAATTTTAATTTATACTGCCGCTAAAGGGCGTTTTTAAATTTTGCGCGATTTTCTCGGAAAATACGCACTCTAGAAAAAAAACACACGAAAGTAAAATTTTTTAGAGCAAAAAGTTTTTGATTTTATATTTACATATTAATTTATCGATATCTTGTATAAATAACGACTTAAAGCCAAAAAAGGCGTTTTTGGGATTAAAAGGGTTAGTAACCCCCAATTTGGAAAAATTTCAACTTTTAGAGAAGTATAGAACCCAATCTAATACTTTATCAAGAAAATTTAAACCGGGTAATTTTTATGAGGCATACTACGATATAGGTCTCCCACGACTGGGATACTATTCACATTTGTTATTTGTGTGAATCATTGTCCTGTCGTGATTAAACTTGTTAGACTTGTTTAATTTTGTAATGCCTTATGTATAAAATGAAAATAAAGAGTAGTGCTAGTGCAAGATAATTAATTATAAGGACTTTATTAGCTTAATTGGATAAGAATCGGTTTGTTTTACGTAGGTTAAATCAGTGAATTGCGTAAAAAACATCTATTTATTAGTATCTAGTTTACTAATATAAAGAAATCAAATAAACAAAATACTCAGTAAGTTTTCATATTTCTTACACAATTACTAGATAGCATTTTTATGATTTGCTTGTTATTCGTTGGCTCCTTAAGTAATTGCATTTTATATACCAACTCATCAAATAAAATTTGTTTTTAAAATTTGAAATAGTGCGCCAGATTGTTCAACGGTTTGAAAGTGAACTTATAAGAAAATATTGTGCTATAACCAAGGACGTCCGCGGGTGAGGGCAAGGAGGGTACTTGCCTCCCTCTGTATTTTCTGTCTCACATACCCGAATTAATATTGCAATATGTAAACTTGCTTTAGTAAACAATTTTCTATTCTACCATCACTTTGCATCTCTGAATCGGTCTGGCTGATGAGAAAATACATTGAGTACCTGCACAAGAGACCACAGAATAGTCATAATACTATGAGATAATAAAGAAAGCAGTAGTTTATATTGCAAAAGAACTAAACGATGAACTGACCTAACACAGCATCTGAAATCGGAAACACATCATTATCAAACATTCCTTAAAATGAGTAGACTTGTACTTGCCCTCCTTGAATTTTATTCTGCGGGCGCCCCTGATTATAATGCTATAATGCGATATTACTTCGTTTATACTTGCAGAAAATGTCTGATGACCGAAAAAGGTTATCTAGTCAGGAATACCAAAAAACACCAAGATTAGAAAAACAGGAAAATTTCAAAACAAGCATGTGTTTTAGAATTGTTTCTAAGAAGACTTCAAGGTACACATTCCTTACACAATAGTTAATCCCTATTTAATGTTTAGATTTGCAATGCACCGATACTGCAGTTGCATGTGCATCTAGCGCAACAGTTAACCCGATCTTAGTCACAAAAACATTAAATCAGCCTGTATCAGTTGAAGATATAGCGAAGAAAGATTCGCTACAAAACACATCAAACACTTTAATTACTTTAGAAATGCCTTCGGGTCCGGCTTTATGGACCGAAATATTTTATGTTAACAGAGTACTTTTTGTCAAAAATGGTCCGGCATCCCCTTTGTCTATCGTCTAAAACAGTATAATAATAACAAGGACTTATTTTGGAACTCTGTTAAGATGTTGGTATAGCCCTCTCCTTGTGCTGAATGCCTCTCCATGTATCTATCTACTGACAAACTATTTTTGTAACGACCAAACAGTATTAGTTTTAGTTGGGGATTTATTTATGTTCGTATTTTGTGTTTGTATTGGGATTTGCGTTCTCTATTTAGTTGTTATACGGGGTTTGTATGTTATAAAGAGGGCGGTATGTATTTAAGGTATCAGCATGCAGCAAAAATGCACATAGCTACGGGAGTGTTTATTGAAGCATAGCTTGATTCAAATACAAATCGTTTATATCTAGAAGGCAGCGACTTTGATGAGACCATACCATAGCAAAGGGTGGTTATGAATGAAATAATAAACAAGGAGATGAACTTGAGATACGAAAGAATTCAGACATATTTTCGAAACTGAAATTTGAAAATTTATAAGTTTATGTTATCGTAATTCGCTCTTTTGTTGAAGAAAAAATATTCGTATTGTGAAACTGCTAGTAAAGCAATACTTATTGCGGGCCAAGTGAACCAAGTTATTTGTATTAAATGTTTTATTAAATATATTGGAAATTGAGTGTTAGGCGTTCAGCCAAAAATAGTAAGATATCAGATATTAATTAAAAAGTGTTTCAATAATAAATTGTAAATCAGACGTAACCAGAAGCAGAAACAGAAAAGAAGAAAGTCCTGACCAGCGAAGGATAAGACAGGGAAATACGCAGTTTGGATGCGAGGCCAGCTTTAGAAGAAGCTGCTAAGATTTAGTTTAATCGTGAAGGAACTGATTGGGTGAGTGAAAAGAGTATTCAAGGAAAGTTATTGTATTTTGTAGACTTGCTAGTATTTATTTGTTTATTGAATTACGACTTGTTAGATAATTTTAGAAAAGTTATCAGTGTGACAACGGATCAAAATTTATTATTTGTCATAATTTATTAAAGGATACTTTGCAAGTATATGAAAATAGACGATATATAGTTTTGAACTACTGTTTCGGTGGGTCCATTGAACCGAAGAGAAGAACCGCGTTTATTTATTGGTGAAGAATATTGTAGTACAGAACCTTCTGATAGGACGTGTTTTACATTTTTATTGGAGCCCTGAGAGTAGAAGAGTTCCATTTATAGCCTTGTAAAGAAGATAATAAGGGATGGATTATAAACTAAGAGTTATAAAGCTACTCTTAGTTTGATATTAATATTTAATCGTAAACCAACGTGGGTATAAACTCATTTTAAATACCTATAGATAGGTGTGGTAACTAAAAGCAAATAAAAAATAAAAATAAATATTAATCAAAATAAAATTAAAATATATAAAAAATCAAATTGAAATAAATAAAAGATTAAATGGAGGGTTATTTATTCAAGAGAAAATCGTTAAAATTTTATTTAAGTTTTTGAACTGGTAATATCTGTATCTTTAATAACATTTTTAATAACATTGATTAATTAATTAATTAATTTGATTATTTGTTAAAAACTCCAAATGCTGTTACACATACTTTTATTACAATGCGTCATAAATTAAAAAGTCAGTAACATATTTATTAACTTTAAAAACAAACAGGTATTTGATTAACCACTAAAAGCGGTAACAACACATAAGACCAGTGTTGCATACTCCACGAAATATCTTTATGGTACCATCACAGGAAACTTTGCAGACCGTAAAAATATTAGAAATCTCATTAACTATACAGTTTTGATCTGAAACCAAAAAGACAATTTAATAAATAATGTTTTATGTTGTTTTAATATTTGTAATTGTTTTTTGTACTTCACAGTCGCTTCTTAAACTTAATTAAAATATTGTCCTAACCTGAATTTTTCAAGCTGAAACTAAGATGCACAATCATTCTTTTAGGACTTGTATCGTGGTGATATTTCTGAACAGTTTGTAGTTTAGGTTTTATCGTTAGACTGGGAGGTCCGGCTCGGGTGGTTGGCAAGAAAGAAATCTACATAAACCAACCATGCGGAAAGGACTTCGAGAAGATGCAAATAACTTGGGTACATGAGACAGAAGTAACGAGACGAATTGTTATGTTTTATAGTATTCAAAAATTTTTCATGATGCATTCTGACATTCAAATAAGTAGCAGCAAAGAAAGAAAATTATAAATAAAGTTGGTAAGTTTCAAGTAATCGTTTAGCCCCAATTATATTGAAAGTCAAGTTCTTGGATTGATTGATTGATTGTTTTTTTCGTAATCTTCTTTGGGAATTAAACCACTCATAGTTTTTAAAATCATCTTTATTTACGTTTCTATCCATGACCTAGGATCGTTATCAAAATAATGAAAACTTTAAGTTTAACATTTATAACATAAATGGAAGGTGACTTTGATTTATTGATGTTCGATATATTTAGTTTGAGTACATCAGGTGAAAATTTTAAAGTTTAAAAGAATGATTGCCTTCAATTTGCGGCCTGGGACCGAATCATTTATTGATTGATTGATTGAAACGTCTTTATTATTAAGTTAAATAAATATACATTGTGAAATATAAACTTTTGATACAAACTGCATCAAGCGCGATTAGGGTCATTAGGCCCTGTCTTACACCTAACTTGCATGCAGCAGTACTCTTGAATAAGGCAAAATATAATCAGAAGGTAAAGAAGTACAATGCTATACAAGTAATTAAATTAAGGTAAATAATTTAATTTAATTTCAATTAGTAATCGCTACACACACGCACACACCCTCACACAAAGGCACCATTTTACCCCACCCATGGACACACGCGCAGTCTCACTCTCTCTCGCACATACAAACACACAAACACACACATACACACACACACACACACACACACACACACACACACAGATCGAGCATCAGTTTAGGAAAATGCACCTGCTTCTACACCTGAAGATTTAAGAGATGTTCCTGTAAGAATTTACGAAAACGTTGCACGGTCGGAGCCTGCCTATCAGGAGGAATAGTATTCCACAAAAGGGAACCGGAAACAAGAAAAGACATATGGAATATATGGGTATGGTGTATGGGGATAGATAGCAAGTCATTTCGCCTAGTGTTGTAGCGGCGGTTTGAAAGAAAAGAAAAATGTTGGCTTAGGTAGAACAAGATTTCGGTTCGAAATAAGTTGAGAGGCAAGCACTGCCAAATGAAGTTTTTGCCTATTATTTAGTTTAAGCCGCGACATTCTTGTGTAAAATGGGGTGATTTTTTCCCAATATTTTAGTTCAAAAATAAACCGTACACAACTATTTTGCGAGCGTTGAAGATTGGTATATAAAGCATCGCAATAATCAAAATGCGGAAGAATTAATGATTGTACTAACTTTAACTTTAATTTAGTCGGTATAAATCGTTTTAGACGCTTAAGAGTATGTAGAGTGAATAGAATTTTTCTGCACTCGCTTGATACCTGCATAGCAGTGGTAATGACAAAACTTCAATTTTGTGGAAAAGTCTTGAATGTACAAGCTAAACAAAAGGGGACTGAGTACACTGCCTTGAGGTACATCTGTGACAAGGTCAACAGATTGTGAGATGTGACCATTTTCATCTTTAACTTGCTTCGTGCGTTGTGTTAAGTTTGATTCTACCCAAGAAATTGCTGACTGAAAAATTATTTAAACATTTTAATTTAGTTAAAAGGATGTTAAGGTTAACACTGTTAGAAGCTGCACTGCAATCTAATAAGATCAATAAAGTTAATTTTTGACAATCCGTGGTCTTTCTGACATCATCAGTTATCTGCAGAAGCGCAGTACATGTATTATAATTCGCACAAAAACCCGATTGGTGTTTGTCTAGTAATGTGTACTGTTTTAAAAATGACAACGTTTGATCAAATGCTAGGTATTCAGCGGATTTTGAAAGCGCTGGTAAAATGCTAGTCGGACGATAATCATCTGGACCTAAGGGGTTTGCTTTCTTTGGTAGTGGCCTAACTATGGAATGTCTCCATACTAATGGAAAACGAGCAGTGCTAAAAGATGTATTAATTATATTTAAGAAAGATTCTAGAGCAATTGGGCAGATTGAGCTCTATATTTTATCAAAACCCAGAGCTTTTAATTTAATGCGCAGGACAGACTTGTGAACATTATTGGTCGACACTTCAGTAAACACAAATTGTGGAAATGAAGGAAGCGGTATACTGATTAGGGCTTTGATAGTATCCAGTTTAGCTGTATTGTTTTGCATCTTTAATGCAGAAAAATGTCGATTCATGGTATCTACATGTATGCTATAAGGCATCTGCAATAATGGCTTTCAAAGTTTATTTTGATGATTTGGTTGCCGTGTAGAATTTCAGTTTTGCAATGTTATTTATATGCAAGATTTTTGTTTATACATTATATGTAGTGTTTTCTTTTCGTTAATAAACCAATATCTAAATATTCATTCGAGGCAGTGAATTATTATCAATGTAGATTTACCTTTAAATATTTCCATACACTCCTTTAATAATTGTATTCAAGGTTAATGCATGCACATTGGTGTATGAGTTGTTCTAGTGATGCAATAGATAACGCGTGCGCGGATAAGGTTGTATGTAGGGCTGGGTCGGCGTATCGATATATCGATACGTATCGATACGACCCCCGTATCGACCCCCCCCGATACAGCAAAAAATAAATATCGATATATCGATACTCGATATGTATCGATACGTATCGATATGTATCGATACGTATCGATACGCATCGATACGTATCGATATTCGATATAGAATATGTATCGATATTCGATACGCAAAATCCCGTATCGTCCACCCCTAGATACATACTTATGTCACAAATATTAAACTTGAAACTTTAATTATTTTGATAACAAACAATTTTAAGTGAAAGATCGAATTGTCAGTAAATACATTATTTTAAAACGTTCTTGTGATTTTATTCCCAAAGAAAGAGTAGAAAAATTTATAGATGCGTATCGATTCGTACCGACAGGTATCGCTACGTCTCGATATGTATACTTAATCTACACATCTAAACGTTCCGATACGAATCGCTATATATATCTATACGTATCGATATGCATCGATACGAATCGATACGTATCGATACGCATCGATACGAATCGATATGTATCGATACGCACCGATACGCATCGATGCATATCGATACGCATCGATACGTATCGATACGCATCGATACGAATCGATATGTATCGATACGCACCGATACGCATCGATGCATATCGATACGCATCGATACGTATCGATACGCATCGATACGAATCGATATGTATCGATACGCACCGATACGCATCGATGCATATCGATACGCATCGATACGTATCGATACGTATCGATATATATCGATATTCGATATATCGATACATATCGATATAGAATATGTATTGATATTCGATACGCAAAATCCCGTATCGCCCACCCCTAGTTGTATGTTTAGTTATAGGAAGATGGACAAGTTCATTAAGTTTTCCTAATGTAGGTGCGATTATAACTCGACTAAAATGTTTTTAAGACGGATTGCTTGGAGTCGCCGGATGGCTATATATTTTTAGGTTCCGGTCAAACACGACGTTCCCAATAATTAGAGGTTGTCAGATTACGGAATATTGTTGGTTGAAAAATGGTTGGCCTCTTATAGTTAGATACAGTTCGTAGCACGTAGTACATGAGAAATTTTTAATTTACGGGGATGGAACTTTGAAATGCAAGAATAAATTTCGATTAAATTTGTAATGGAACAGTACTTATAATTAACATAAAACCTGTTTGTTCATCATGGTGCACTATTTGCTAATTAGGCCTATAGCCATTGTTAATTGTTCCGTTACTCGAAGTCATGTAGTGCACTGTCCTGATGAAGATACCCAGGTATTTTATGTATCTAAAGTCGGTACTTCACTCATTAAGGTGTAAATACTTTCATTTATTTAATATATGTTAACATTTCATAAGAAGATGCAAATAACTTGGGTACATGAGACAGAAGTAACGAGACGAATTGTTATGTTTTATAGTATTCAAAAATTTTTCATGATGCATTCTGACATTCAAATAAGTAGCAGCAAAGAAAGAAAATTATAAATAAAGTTGGTAAGTTTCAAGTAATCGTTTAGCCCCAATTATATTGAAAGTCAAGTTCTTTGATTGATTGATTGATTGTTTTTTTCGTAATCTTCTTTGGGAATTAAACCACTCATAGTTTTTAAAATCATCTTTATTTACGTTTCTATCCATGACCTAGGATCGTTATCAAAATAATGAAAACTTTAAGTTTAACATTTATAACATAAATGGAAGGTGACTTTGATTTATTGATGTTCGATATATTTAGTTTGAGTACATCAGGTGAAAATTTTAAAGTTTAAAAGAATGATTGCCTTCAATTTGCGGCCTGGGACCGAATCATTTATTGATTGATTGATTGAAACGTCTTTATTATTAAGTTAAATAAATATACATTGTGAAATATAAACTTTTGATACAAACTGCATCAAGCGCGATTAGGGTCATTAGGCCCTGTCTTACACCTAACTTGCATGCAGCAGTACTCTTGAATAAGGCAAAATATAATCAGAAGGTAAAGAAGTACAATGCTATACAAGTAATTAAATTAAGGTAAATAATTTAATTTAATTTCAATTAGTAATCGCTACACACACGCACACACCCTCACACAAAGGCACCATTTTACCCCACCCATGGACACACGCGCAGTCTCACTCTCTCGCACATACAAACACACAAACACACACATACATACACACACACACACACACACACACACACACACACACACACACACACACACACACACAGATCGAGCATCAGTTTAGGAAAATGCACCTGCTTCTACACATGAAGATTTAAGAGATGTTCCTGTAAGAATTTACGAAAACGTTGCACGGTCGGAGCCTGCCTATCAGGAGGAATAGTATTCCACAAAAGGGAACCGGAAACAAGAAAAGACATATGGAATATATGGGTATGGTGTATGGGGATAGATAGCAAGTCATTTCGCCTAGTGTTGTAGCGGCGGTTTGAAAGAAAAGAAAAATGTTGGCTTAGGTAGAACAAGATTTCGGTTCGAAATAAGTTTATAGGCAAGCACTGCCAAATGAAGTTTTTGCCTATTATTTAGTTTAAGCCGCGACATTCTTGTGTAAAATGGGGTGATTTTTTCCCAATATTTTAGTTCAAAAATAAACCGTACACAACTATTTTGCGAGCGTTGAAGATTGGTATATAAAGCATCGCAATAATCAAAATGCGGAAGAATTAATGATTGTACTAACTTTAACTTTAATTTAGTCGGTATAAATCGTTTTAGACGCTTAAGAGTATGTAGAGTGAATAGAATTTTTCTGCACTCGCTTGATACCTGCATAGCAGTGGTAATGACAAAACTTCAATTTTGTGGAAAAGTCTTGAATGTACAAGCTAAACAAAAGGGGACTGAGTACACTGCCTTGAGGTACATCTGTGACAAGGTCAACAGATTGTGAGATGTGACCATTTTCATCTTTAACTTGCTTCGTGCGTTGTGTTAAGTTTGATTCTACCCAAGAAATTGCTGACTGAAAAATTATTTAAACATTTTAATTTAGTTAAAAGGATGTTAAGGTTAACACTGTTAGAAGCTGCACTGCAATCTAATAAGATCAATAAAGTTAATTTTTGACAATCCGTGGTCTTTCTGACATCATCAGTTATCTGCAGAAGCGCAGTACATGTATTATAATTCGCACAAAAACCCGATTGGTGTTTGTCTAGTAATGTGTACTGTTTTAAAAATGACAACGTTTGATCAAATGCTAGGTATTCAGCGGATTTTGAAAGCGCTGGTAAAATGCTAGTCGGACGATAATCATCTGGACCTAAGGGGTTTGCTTTCTTTGGTAGTGGCCTAACTATGGAATGTCTCCATACTAATGGAAAACGAGCAGTGCTAAAAGATGTATTAATTATATTTAAGAAAGATTCTAGAGCAATTGGGCAGATTGAGCTCTATATTTTATCAAAACCCAGAGCTTTTAATTTAATGCGCAGGACAGACTTGTGAACATTATTGGTCGACACTTCAGTAAACACAAATTGTGGAAATGAAGGAAGCGGTATACTGATTAGGGCTTTGATAGTATCCAGTTTAGCTGTATTGTTTTGCATCTTTAATGCAGAAAAATGTCGATTCATGGTATCTACATGTATGCTATAAGGCATCTGCAATAATGGCTTTCAAAGTTTATTTTGATGATTTGGTTGCCGTGTATGCAAGAATAAATTTCGATTAAATTTGTAATGGAACAGTACTTATAATTAACATAAAACCTGTTTGTTCATCATGGTGCACTATTTGCTAATTAGGCCTATAGCCATTGTTAATTGTTCCGTTACTCGAAGTCATGTAGTGCACTGTCCTGATGAAGATACCCAGGTATTTTATGTATCTAAAGTCGGTACTTCACTCATTAAGGTGTAAATACTTTCATTTATTTAATATATGTTAACATTTCATAAGAAGATTCGCAAATTTTCGGTATTAGTAGATAAAATTTTTGATTACCCAGTGCTTCGTTCATCATCATTATGTTTTCAGTCCTACAACTGGTTAGACGCGTACGCTCATTGTTTCCTATTCCGAATCAACCCACATATTTCCCTGGAATTTGCACAGTCTGCATCTATCACTATCTGATCTAGGTCTACATCTACCTCCTTTTCCTATCTCTGCTTGTAATATATCCCGTACTATTCCCCAAAAATGCCTTAGAACGTATTCTGCCCTTCTATTTCTCCTATTCTTTTGCCACAGATATCTTTATTCTCCTACTAATTGTATAACCTATTTGTTATTAACATCGTCTGTCAATGCTATCATTCTCATACATCTGAAGCACAACATTCCAACAGGCTGTCACCTGCTTTTCCTACTGCTCGTGTTTTATAGGCGTACAGTGCTGCGCGCCACACCTATGCTTTCCACAATTTTCTTCTTGTTTCTATGTTCGTTATCTTTGATCGTAGGCGCTGTTCTTTCTTTATAGATGCAGTTCGGTCCCATTCTATTGTCTTACAACTAAATACTCTATTTCCCTGACATTCAGTGGTTGTGACGGGGTGGTAAGCGGCCTGATGCTGCCAAGCTCCCCCAGCACTTGAACATTTGCCGATTTAATGTTTTTACACAATATCCTTTCACACAATCAACATTAGTTGCAGATATTTTATAACCAACACCTGTAGGTGTTTGTAGTAATCCTCAGATTTATGTGCGCTTGTTTTTTACCATCTCTGATTCTAATATACTCCGCACTATTCCATCATGTCGTAGTATGTGGTCTATCATCCTATCTCTCCTATTTTTTACCGTTTTCCACATATTATTTTCTTCCCCTAGCATTTTTAGTACCTCTTTGTTCTTAACTTTGCCTGTCCATGAAATCTGCAATATACGTCTGTAGCACCACATTTCAAAGGCTTTTCTACCTTTTTTTTTTGTCCGCTTCTCTTACTGTCAAGGTTTCACAACCGCACAGTGCTGTGCTCCACACATATGTTTTAAGCAATATTTTCCTTGTTTCTGTTTGTTGTATTTGCACAGTAGTTGCTTTTTTTTGTTAAATGTGGCACGACCTTATGTTAAGCTTTGTTTCATATCTTTTGCGCTTTTCCCATTTTGCGTTATTTGACTTCCTAGGTAGCAGAAATCCTTAGCCTCTTGTAAGTTCTCGTTACCTATTTGTATTCTTGTTTTTGATTTACTTTTCCCTCTTTGATTATTTTTGTTAATTTTCATGCCGTATCTCTCTGTTAGAACTGTTTCCATTTCATTAAGAGCAGCTTCTAACTTTTCCTTGTTAGATGCCAATAGCGCTATACTATCTACGAATATTAGCATATCAATCTTTTGTCCCCGCATAGTAATTTAAAATGTCTTCCTGCATGTGACAGTTTTCATTGCCTCTTCAATATACAAGTTAAAAATTAATGGGGATAAAGCACACCTCTGTCTCATCCCTTTCCTAATATTTACTTCTCTACGTTCCTGCTCTAATTCTATTACTGCTGTTTGCTTTTTGTATAACCTATGTACTACTCGTCTATTCCTATAACTCATTCCAATCTCTTTGAGTATTTCAAACATTTTTTTCAATTTTACATTGTCGAATGGTATTTCCAGATCTACAAACCCTATATACACTCTTTTCTTTTTCTCCATTGTTTTCTCCATTATCACTTTCAGAGCTAAAATATCCTCCCGTGTTCCCCTGTGTCGCCTAAACCCAAATTGATCTTCTCTTAGTATTTCTTCAGCTCGTTTTTCCAATCGCCTTTGTACAATTCTAGGTAATATTTTTGACAGGTTGTGCTGTCAAACTTATTGTTCGAAATTTTTACATCTATCAGCGCCTTTCTTTTTGGTATAGTGACTATATGTTACGTAAATTTTTGAGTATCTCGTCTGTCTTATACATGTAGACTACAAGTTGGAAGTGACGTTCTGTTACCGCTTGTCCACGGGCTATTAGATTTTCTGCTTGCACCTTATCTGTACCCGGCGCCATACTATTTTTCAGATCCTTTAATGCTAATTCAAACTCATCTTTAAATATAGGATATCCCAAGTCATCATTTTCAATATCTGATTCCTGTTTTAATGCTGTTAGTTCCTTTCCTGCATATAAATTCCCTATATATTCCCTATATATCTGTAAAAATGAAAAAAATAGGAGAAATAGAAGGACAGGATACGTTCTAAGGCATTTCTGGGGAATAATACTGGATATACTACAAGCAGAGATAGGAAAAAGAGGTAGAGGTAAACCGAGATTAGACTTTCGCACACAGATAGTGATAGATGCAGACTGCGCAAATTTAAGGAAAATGTGTAGGTTGTTTCAGACTAGGAAACAATGAGGGTATGGGTCCAACCAGTTCTAGGACTGAACACCTACTGATGATGATGATGATATATTTTTACCATCTACCCACTTTCTACATTTTCTATAAAGACGTTTCCTCCCGCGTCCCTTATATTTTTGCTACATGGTTTTATATCCCTAAAATTCATTTTAATTAGTTTGTATGCTTCATCTGTCTTTCCTATTTTCATCTTAGTTTGTACTTCTTTGCACTTTTCGTCAATCCATTGTTCTTTAGCTCTCCTGCATTGGCGAATAATTTTATAGCTTTGTATCCCTGATTTCCTGTTTTTTCTTACCTAATCTGAATTTTCGTCTTTCTTCTATCAAATTCAGAATACCCATTATAATCCATAGTTTCTATTTTCTTTTTGTGTATACCCCAGGATATCTTTGTCCTCACTGTCTCAGCTGGATTTAGGGTTATTCTATTCGGTTTCTACTTCCTTAGAATAAAAAATTTTCCCGATATCTTTCAGCAGTTTATTTGACTTTTTTCAAATCTTTCGTGGATATCTTTATCCTTCAGTTCCTTCTTTTCAATTTTTTTAATTTAAGTGCGGCCTTCATAATTACGGTGTTGTGGTGAGTGTCTATATCTGCTTCTGGGTAGCTCTACAGTCCTTTACTTGATTCCTTAACCGTTGTTTAACAAGAATGTAATCTATTTGATATCCTCCTATATCTCCTGGCATTTTCCACGTATATCGTATTCTAGCATGATGTTGAAATAATGTGTTTGTGATGATTAAATTGTTCTTGTCGCAAAGTTTTACGAGCCTATTTCACCTGTTCCTTTCTCGTGCCTAAACCAAATAAACCTTTCCAACCCTCACCTACCACTGCATTAAAATCTCCCGTAATTACTAAATTTTTGTCCTTTTACGTATCTTAGAATGTCTTCTGTATCTTTGTAGGTCGCTTCTACCTCTGCGTCACTCTATTATTACTGGGTTTACCTATTTAGATTCTAATCTAACCATGAGTACTCTTTCGTTCTTTTTTCGCATAACTGTCCCCACACCGGAATTTTCTTCCTCTGGTTCTATATGAATTACCCTGAAGTCTCCACTCCAAAAATCTCCCGTCTCTGGCCACCGAACTTCGCTGATCCCTACTATGTCTAGTGATAACCTATCCATTTCAATTTTCAGGTTCTCTAGCCTGCCTACTTGCTTCGTTCTTTTAACATTCCCCGCTCCGGCTCGCAAAATGTTCCCGACTCTTATACTGAACTTTCCGATCGCATCCTCCGGAGTAGTCCTCTTCCGGAGATCCGAATGGAGGACTATTATAACTCTGGAATTTTTTACCCCAGAAAATGCCATCATGTTAATTACAATTTAAGTACGCTGTGTACTTGGGAAGTAATGTGATGGTTTCGCATTGCCTTCCCCATCGCCGTAGTGTGTCTTATACTGCCATACCGACCCCTATGATCTCTGCTAATCTAAGTACCGAAAAAGCCGCTGTTCTCTTTCGTTATAAAAATTTAAAGAAACTTTTGTATATGCTTTGTTGGATGTTTAAATAAGCTCTTGTTTTAGAACCAAAATATTAAGGATTTTGTTGAAACACGTTTAAAGTTAGTGTGATAAGGCAGATGGTATTTGCTGTATTTGCTATATTATTGACTTATTAATAGTTTAAAGTTATAATTTTGAAAAACTTACTTGTTTTGAAATTACTTTATATGTACGATTTTTTAAACAAACAACATCCACACTTGTACCATATTTTGTGTACTTTAATTACCAGAGCTGTGAATTAGAAAATTCATTAGCTTTGATTAATTATAAATTATCTTCGATATATTTGTGAGTGAAGTCAAACTTCAGTATAACATTTTTCGCTTATTGTAAATATATTGTTATTATAAAAGAAACCTTAAGTATTCATTAAAAGTTTAAACTGGACATTATAACTTTTTATTGCTAAATGTTAAAAATAAATGTTCTACTTGAAAATTAGAGAAGGACATTGAAGTACAGTCTACATTTTTTAATTTTAGTTAATGTTTCTTAAAAATTTCAAGGATAAAATCCATAATAATTCATTACAAGAAAGTAAGGTTATTCGAATGGTTCTAATACAAACTATTATTGGGTATTGCTTTATGCATGTTATGGAACACAAACAGTGATCTCAGTTCTTGATTTTTCTCTTACGTATTTTTATTATTTAGATTTATTTAAGGTGTATATTACTGTTGAAGTTTGTCATAAGCTAAAAGTTTCTGCATTTTACCATATAGCTTTATCTTGTAAGTATTCTTTGATGCAATAGTTCCCCTACCCTCTTCTTGCTCTGGTAGCCTCAGCTCACGACCACTATTATACTCCTACATGATGTAAAAATCAAATTAATCCGGAAGTAATTTTTTTGTCTTTTCTTAACTCTTTTTTTATTTGTCCAAGGTTTTGGTAACTTGCCATCTTAAAGTTTATGGCAAGTCTGTTCGCATTTGCTCCTAGCGAGTTATTTATCGTGCTTTGGCCGTGTCTGGGATTTTTATTTTAGTCATGCAACGCGAAGACCTTGTGCCTTATAAGGAACCCACATCTCCGGTCTGCCTGTGACCCAGACTTCGTTTTCATCCCTTGTTCCGTAAAGGCAGCACTTTCCCACTTATTACAAAACGATATTTCACACAGATATTTGTGTTTGACATTTGCGTGTTGTGGGTATTTTGATGTGTTTTCCCAGTCTTTCCTTCGAGTTGCAACCATAGGCAATCGAAAATCGCGGCCCTTGGTACGAACTGAAAACTTTGTCAGCATGCTCCAATCCACGGTAACCGGTGGTCAGAGCACACGAGCAGTTGTCTGTATTTGCTTCTTTGGAAACTGTAGACTATTAATGTCCATAAATTAATATTAATAGTTGGTGTTTTTAAGGGGACACCCACAGTGGTCCCATATGGAACATGTAGGTGCCATCTATTTAAGGTATTTGCTGCTTTGAACCTATGTAAAGTTGTTGTATACTTGAACAATGCCACTTCCCTTGTGTCTATCATCGTGCTTTTATGAGTTTTTGCGCTCATAAAGGTCCTTCACAGGACATATGAACGCCACTTGCGTTATGTTGATAGAAATTCGTGACATTTGTGTTGTGTTATTTCCCCGCCCGGTCCATCAGAACTTCGAACATCGGCAGTCGGACATCGTAGCCCTTAGTTACAGAACAGAGAATGCGTTGGTGGCACCCTCAGGTCCTCTTACAGGGACAACAGAGCGCCATCTCTGTGATGCATTCGCTACGTATGCGTTGCTTTATGTGCTGTTTGTTTGGTAGTGATGCTAGTCCCATTCCTTGGGCCGCGACCGTCGGCAACCGAATATCGAGATCCTCAGCATTGACTATGTGTTATTAACAGCTATAGAAGTCCTATGCGGGACGTATGGGCGACAATGTTTTGTGTATATGCCACATATTTGTTTTGTTTCCATGTTTGGTATGTGTATGTATGTTGGTGTTGTATGATTAAAATTTGATATTTGACTGTATTGTGTAGCCTTTTCCATCGGATCGCGACCATCGGTAACCGCAAATCGCGACCTTCGGTATTGGCTGGTGTGCGGTGGCACCCATAGAGGTCCTATGCGGGACACGTGAGTATCTCTAATAAAAAGTATTTTCTGCATTGGCATTCAGCATCTTATGTTTTATTTGTTGGTATTTGCTACATTCTTTGTGTTGTGTTGCTTGTGTAAACGTGTCTATTGTAATATTAAAATATCGTTTGCTCCAGTCTACCATAAGGTAGATTTCTTTATTTTGCAATCTACTTTATTTTTTACATGCAAATTACATATTTTTACTTCTACAATTTAATATTAAACATGTATTACTTATTTGATTTAGTTGTTTATCCAAGCTTGTTTAACTCGTTTCTCTTTCTTGAACTTAAATTTAAAAAGTTAGCCAAGAGCGAGTCGAGCTCGCACTATTAGGGTTCCGTACCAATACTACAGTGACAGTGAGCAATCAATAAACCAAATTAAGTTGTTTTTATTTTTATGTATATTTAAATTTTATCCAAATTTGATTATGGTAACTGAAAAATGAATATATTGTCCCACATTATACTGGTAGATTAGTAAATACGTTGTCTATTACTGTGTTTAAAAAATTTTCTCCCAGCAACTATTACACTGTCAAGAAAACTAGCAGTTTTCCGATAATCTATGACTCAATAGCTACTATCCCTATTAAAATCAAAATTTTAGCTTTGGAATGTTGGAGAACAGAGGGGGAACCGTCATTTTTGGCACATTTTGAGCTATATCATGAAGACTACTGGACCGAAAATTATAAAGAAAATATTTATAAAAGCCTTTTAGAATCCTCTTTCAAATGATACCTTACACGATATATTTATTAAAACTTTTTTTCTTTTGACCAAATTAACCCCCGCCATTTTAATCTAAAAATATTTTTTTCTATTTTCTGACTCTCAATGTATGTGCGCGCGCGCCATAAAGACCTAGACCTAGCATTGTGTCAATTTTCAAATTCCTACGTTACATAGTTTTCGAGAAAAACCTCTGTGGAAGGCGGACGGACGGGCACAACCATATTTACTCTTTTAAAGGATATACTTTCTATCATAGGTGCGTGCAAATTGCCCTTCGTTATACAAATAATTTGCTAAGTGAAATCTTGAGGTTTTGAACTAATTAAAACTTTAAAGTTACTATTTCTCACAATAAAACTATTAAATATTAAATGGGGATTTGAATATCTTCATATTTTCATAAAGTCTTTTACACCAAAAAAAACAACAAATATTTAAAAACTAATCCAACCTCTGATTTCTGGTGCCTTAAAGTAATTATTGACTCGTCAGTTCTCAATACTTTCAACCCTCAACACTAAAAATGTAAATGCTCCTTAAATAAGGATTTCCTCCTTTTTTAGTTATTGCCAAATTTTAAATTCTAAATTTCACAAAACCTTTACCACGTCTAAGCCAAAAAACTAATTTGCAACGAATAAAATTGGAGTAGAGTTAAATTTAAATTTTATTAACATGAAGTTGCATAAAATTTGAACAGAATTTGAAGCCCTAAAATATCCCTACTACTTAAATTAATTTAAAATATGTAGGTCTAGCTAAAATTTCTCAAAATCAGCGTAAATCAACTAACTGCAAAATATTTTTATAACATTCGCTATACTTCACTTGCATTAATTTTTATAGAACACGGCTATTTTTAAATTACTTCCTTTGTTCGCAAAATTAGAGGAATAAAATCCCTTTAAAACTACTCTTGCCGTACATATATAATCTCAGATTCAAACTACAACAATGTCTTCAGAAAATCCGCTATCTATTAAGTATTGGACTTGTAAGTCACGTAATTCAAACCAATGTTCGATTCGTTAAGCGCTTTTATCATTGCGAAATCTACCTGCTTTACTATACGTAAATTCCAATCATTATAATTATTAATTTCTTCAAATGTTTCGTTTGTAAATAAAAAATGTGCTTCAATGTCTCTTCTTATTATGTAAATGTTAGCTCTTGTTTAATGGAATAACGAACAATTACGTGACTTTTCTCTTGTAGCACTTTATATTGAGAATTAGTGTAAATTTTCTGCGAAATAAATAACTTTTGCCTTAAAAATTTTGCTTTGATAATAAATGTTTGACACAAATAAAGCATCCATTCATAACCAATATAAAATGTAGTTTTATACATCGAGCGTTCATAATGAAAGTTTAAGTTTTTATAATGAATTATTATGAAAGGAATTATGCCTAATTTTCAAAACGGCGCTCTTTGACTCTTTTTTGTTACCTAAATTTTCGAATATATTTATATTCTTTTTCAGAAGTACTATAAAATATACAAACGCAAGTTAAGGTTCGTGGCTGGGAGCGGTCCTTTTTAAAAAGATATTTCCAACTTCTTAACACATTTATTTATTTGTACAGAAATTAAATGGAATTTTGACAATCTTGAAATATTATTCTAAGTCCGAAATTAATTAATTGTACAAAATGAGTAATCTAACGAACTGCAATGTTAAAGCTGAACGATGGATTGACTGTCGTCGACTTGGGCTCCCGGGCCTTTTATAATATCCCTACCCCCTCACATGGCTGTGGGAACTTGCAGACCTAATGTCTGCTTACACTTAATTCTATACATTAATACAATGTTGCAAGCTTACTTTCTAGGTAATCTCGGTACGTGGCTGTCTGCGACCGCCTGTGACCTGACATCTGCTGTGTCACCTATCGTCTGTGCTACAAAGTAGCGTTTCCGTTCCCATGAACGTTAATAAACTGAATAAAATTGCCCTTGGTTTACAATGTTGCACATCACTTAGCGCATTTCTAATATTTCTAATAATTTCCTATTTCTTTACATATATCAATTGGGGGATTACATAACCCGCATTAACAATAAATAATTACAATCACGACATACTCACTAAATTAAAATTTAAAATATATGAAATGGCATCATATATATAAATAAAATAATGTAAGAGGTTGATGAATATTTGAATCAATTAATATTTATTTACTGATATATGTATGTGTATGTGTATGTTTACGTATTGATGTGGGTTGTATATTTATCAATACATACAGGATTATGTACATGCATACAACTATGATATAAAAAATAACAAAAGGTATACAAAATAACTGCCAAAATGTATATGATATACTTCAAAAAACAACATCCAAAATTATACAAAATAGTTCTATTATATGTTTCAACAACTTTTTACATTATTTTATTTATATATCTGATGCCTTATCATATATTTTAAACTTCAATTTATTGAGTACGTTGTAAATGTAATTATTTATTGTTAATGCGTTTGTATATTTTATAGTACCTCTGAAGAAGAATATAAATATATTCGAAAATTTAGGTAATTAAAAAGAGTCTTATTGATCATCCAGCAGACCTAAAACCCACTACTTATATAATAAAATAAGGTCATAAAATAATTACCTGTTGCGTGTGTATATATATATATATATATATATATATATATATATATATATATATATATGCACATAAGTAATAACTGATACTATGAGTAAGGTGCTGATGTTGTCACTACGGTAATATCCATCTGCAATGGAAAGATTTATTGGCTATATTTGCAATTGGAGAAATAAATGCTTCAAATTTGTCAAATATTAAAGCGATATTCCACTAAGAATTGGTATGCATCAAAAAATTGGTATTTGCGATGTTTTTTTGTGATCAATAATAACATATTCAGAATGCCGTGGAAATTTTCTGAAACTGGTAATTTAACCGTTTCTGTAGGGCTATTAATTACAAGAAAACACTGCTCCAAAAACACCACCAACATGTTTATTGAGAGAGATTATTTTAAAATTGTATGACGGATACTTTCTTGAAACTATAACTGACTATTTCTAACAACATGAAAATTAATTGACTTGTATTATTTGATAATTTTTTTTTAGTTAGTTATGATCAAGCTAGTTTTAAGTATTTCGACAGTATTTTCGCAGAAGGATTTATTACATTTGCATTGAACGTTTTTTAATTAAATATTTATCACGTTAATTATTTTTTAGCTAAACTTATAGGTGTATTGATAAGCTTTCTATCCAGAAAAACTCAATAGAGATGCGCCCGATCGTTATGCATCTTCCAAACATCCATTGTTACAATATTACACTTTAAAACAGAAAAAGTAATGATTATAATAGAAATATTTTGAAATGCGAATCGTATAAGATTGTTAAAACGCTATTGAGAAGCTTCAGAAAAAGTATGTTTTCTGCGTTAGAACCACGGCATATTAAATACTAATTGAGTCAACGTTTTATAGTTTTCACAAGATGCCTTGTCAGGACAGAATTTGGATCACTATTTTAGAATGTGCAGACTTACACACCCATTTAAGCTTATGGGTCTTTAGCAAAACGTGGTTGCAAGAAACATAACTTCTTAACTAACAGACTCACTTGCTATATTAAGCTAAAATATGACTGTTTAGTAAAGTAACTAAAAACTAACAGTTACTTTGCTAAACATGCACCTTCTAACTTGAATAGGTAAGCAAGTAAGTAACTTTCTTTGAAACCATTACTTTACTGGAGACAATTGGGCTCGTGGGTATACTCATTCTGACGTAGTGATCCGCATCTTGCCTGATGATACCTCTTGCGAAGATGCACTAAACGTCGAATTCATTTGTATAGAATACGACACGGTTTAATCTTAAAACACGTGACTCAGGTCTTGAAAACTTCCGATAATATTAAAGAGATGCACCAATTATCGCAATTGAAGTAGATAATTGAAATTCACTTTGGTCGCAAATATGTGAGTTTTTAAAATTATTAGATAGGATTAAAACATCGATTCTTAATTAATTTAAAATACTTACTTAAGCTTTGTCCATACGTTACTTCTGCATACACTGCAACAACCAAGAAAGTAATTAGTAACACCTTCATTTCAAATCAAACCTGAAAGTGTTACTGTTCTTTACATCTTTTATATATGATATGGTACATAACTCACTACTTTGAGGTACCGTAGATAAGTATCTCTATAAATAATTTACATAAATAACGGTAGCTGATAAGAGGTAATTTCTTGACACATGTTGTGTTGGTTACGACGATCAAAGGAGCCCTATATCAAACTGAATTACGGTATTTTACGCAATAAAGCGCTTTTTTAAAATTAATGTCTGTAGGTACCTGTGTACAATATTGTATGATAATTAGTAACGTTTTTTTGTATTTCTTTCGAATTTACAGAATCAACAAATGATGGGAAGATTAGGGTAAAATGCACCTTAGAGTCACAGTTTGTCGATCACCTCATTATGTAAAACATTTTGCTACAAAATATCGTTACAAAATCGAAATGGCGCGTGTAAGAATTTGAAACTTTTTACCGAAGCCGTCATTATCCTGTATTTTAAGGAAGTAGTATAAAATGACTTAAATGTTCTAAAAAATTTGCATATAGATAAACCGCGGTACAATACAGTAAAACCTTGAAGAATTACATTAAAAACAACCAGATCCGCGATTTAGATGTTATGTATTCTACATTTACCATGTACATTCAGGCAATCGCTGGTGTACTGACAAATTAAAATTGTAATTTATAACGTATTTATAACCTATAACAGGGGAATTCCTATAAAGAAAAAAATATTACTATAGTAAGCCTGCTTATGGTAAAAGGCGATCAAAAGGTGCAGCAAGGGGCAGCAGCCTTGCTGACTAATAAATATTCGTGGAGAGTAGAGTCGTCTCGGGCGATCCTCAATAATTTACAAGGTTGTTGGGGGCTGGCCATGACAGATACGGCTTTATGCTAACATCTTTAAAAACTGCGTTGTGGAAAGATATGGGAACGAACCACAATATTTTCCAGGTATGCGTGGCCTAAAACACGAAATATGTATGATGGAGAGCTCACAAGTAAAATTCTTGTCCGGAGGTAAAATACCCTCTCATTCTGATATTCGGGGCTCGTCATCGCAAGAATTTAAAACAACGGTTTGATTTACTCGTAGGGACTTGGAATGTAAGGTCATTACCTAGAGTAGATAAGTTTACGAACTTATTAGTCGAAATGAGAAAAGGAAAGCTGAACATTTTAGGTATTAGTGAAGTAAGATGGCTAGATAGTAATGACTTTTGGACAGATAATTGTAGAATAATTACATCTTCTTCAACGAATGGACAGGCAGGGCTAGGAATAGTGTTAGGTAAAAGATTAGGATAAGTTAAAGAGTACTTACAATTTAGTGATAGAATAATTATGGTTAGATTAAGTACGAAACATACCAACACTGTTTTAGTACAGGTTTACATGCCAACAACTCAATACGAGGATGAGCAAGTAGAAAAGGTATATGAGGATATAAATAGTATATTGAGATAAGTAAACGGAGATGAGAATTTAATAATTATGGTCGATTTCAATGCGCCAGTGGAAGAAGGTAGTGAGTGAAAAATGGTAGGAAAATTTGGATATGGTAGACGAACAACATGTTAGAAGTAGATATACCTGGAAAGCGCCAGGTGATAGGGCTAGATACACATACATTCTATTTTAGTTAAACAAAGATTTAGAAACCAAGTTAAAAACTGTCATAGTTATCCAGGAGCTGACATAGATAGTGATCATAACTTAGTTAAAATGAAGTGTAAGCTAAAATTCAAAAAATTAAGAAAGGTTAAAAGAGAGGGATGGTACCTAGGTAAGCTTACTGATAGTGAGCTATAAGAGGAATATAAACAAGTATTAGATAATAAAATCAAAGAGATAGCTGTAGGAGACAACGTAGAAAATATATGGAAAGAAATAAAAATGGGCTATACATGATACAGCAACACAGACTATAGGTAAGAAAAATATAGATGCGAAAAAACCTTGGGTAGCAAAGGAGATATTAGATTTAATAGAGAATAGAAAAGCTTAAACCTTTCAGAGAATTGGATAGTAAAAGTAGGCAAAATATAATAGAATTAGAAATTAGGTAGTACAAGAG
Organism: Platerodrilus igneus; assembly: GCA_036346225.1. Lineage (NCBI taxonomy): Eukaryota > Metazoa > Arthropoda > Insecta > Coleoptera > Lycidae > Platerodrilus > Platerodrilus igneus. The sequence continues at coordinate 5,755,786 of JARFIW010000165.1, read as the reverse complement.
TCTAAAAAGCTAGAATGAAAGGAATGAAGGGAGGAATATGTTAGAGAATGCGAGATGATTTGAAGTAGGTAAGTACAATAAGGAGCTATATTAGGGTAGTTGATACAAAGTCTATTCGATGAAGTATAGGTTAAACATATAATGGTATTAGATAGATGAGAAATATGAGCTTCTGATAAAGTTAGTACTTTAAGTAGCAGATAGATTAAAGTTATTTAGAAGATTTATATAGGAGAAGGTATGGAATGGTTGAGAACGATCGGAGAGAAATGCAAAACATGGTATCTCAGATATTATGCAGGAGGAATTTGATAAGAGTATGCTTAGGAATCATTAAACGTAAATATACTAGCGCAGGGATAGACGATTACCGGCAGAATATAAGTAAAAAAGATATGCAAGTAAAAACTTCGTATTATAGCGCAATATAGAATGCAAACTTAGTAAAATAAATATGACACAGGTGAGGTCCCAATAGATTTCGAAAAAATATAATTATCCCAATCCCAAAAAGTCAGGAGTTGATAGAGGTAAGAATTTTAAAACGGTTAGTTTAACTCTCCACTCTTCCAAAATACTAACAATAATAACTAAAAATAGAGTAGAAACTTTGACTGAGAATTATTTAAGCGAAGATCAATATGGTTTTTGTAAAGACAGAGGGACTAGAGAACCGATACTAATGATTAGGGTAGTTATCGAAAAAAGGTTACAAAAAAATAAAAAGACTCATTTCGAATTTGTAGATTTAGAAAAAGCATTTGATAAGGTTAATTGGATTGTTATGTTCGGCACATGAGTGTAGAAAAACTAGAAATAAATGGTTGGAGGAGAATTGTTAGGGAATACAAGATGATTTAAGAGTAGGTAAGACAGACAGGGCTTACAGGGCAGTTAAAAAGTTTTTCGGGGAAGATAGGAAAAAATATAATGGTATTAAACATGAGAATAATGAGCTTCTAATAAATAAAGTTAAAGTAGCAGATAGATGGAAAGGATATTTAGAAGATTTATATAAGGGAGACGATATGAATGAGTTAGAGAACGCCCAAGAAGAGGATGTAGAAATAGGGTTCTCAATATTAAGAAAGGAATTTGATAGAGCTGTTCGGGATCTTAAACTAAATAAAGCGCTGGGGATAGACAATATACCTGCAAAATTAATAAAATATGCAAATCAGAAAACTTTAGACAGATTATATGAACTAGTAAAGTTATGTATGATACAGGTGAGGTCCAAATAGATTTCAAAAAAAATATTATTATCCCAATCCCAAAAAAGTCAGGAGCTGATAAGTATGAGAATTTTAGAACATATGCCGCACTATTACCTCATGCCTTTGTATGTGGCCTATTACCCTATCTATCCTATATTGTTTTCTAAATATTTCCTTCTTTCTCTAGCATTGGTAGTATCTCTTTGTTTTTAACTTTGGCTGTCCACGATCAAACGTCTGTAGCACCACATTTCAAAGGCTTCTATTTTGGTCTTTCAAGCTAAGAGGAGACTAGAGAACCGATACTAATGATTAGGGTAATTATCTAAAAAGGTTCCAAAAAAATAAAAAGACTCATTTCGCATTTATAGATTTAGAAAAAGCATTTGATAGGGTTAATTGGATTGTTATGTTCAGGGTTTTGCAAAAAATAAGAATCTTTCATAGGAATAGAAAAATTATTTACAGTCTATATAAAAACCAAAGCGTAGTAATTAGATTTGATGAAATAGAAAAGAAAACCAAAATTAGGAAGGGTGCTAGACAGGGCTGTATACTATTTCCTTTGATTTTTAATGTTTATATTGAGGAAGCTTTAAACTTAGCTAGAAAGAGAACCGAGATAAGTATTAGTGTACAGGGACAGAAAATAGACATGTTACTTTTTACAGATGATATAGCCATTATAGCAGAGTCTAGATACAGATGTGTAGAAGGAGTTTTTAAATATTGTGGATGAGATACTAGGAGTACGTATAGTATGAGAATTAACTCAGGAACAGCCACAAAGATAATGACAAGTGGTTACAGCCTAGTTCTAAACCAAATATTAAGAATAGATAATACCGTGTTAGAGGTAGGTTACGTGAATTTTGCTATTAGGTAGTATAATTACAAAGGACTGGACGTAGCAGAAGGATATAGTAGCTAAAATAGCTCAAGCTAGAAATATGTTTTAAAAAAAGACTTACTGATAGCTAATAGTATTAGTTTAGATAATAGAAAAGTTTCTGTAAAGTCGATACAGTATGGAGCGTTCTACTATACGGTAGTTGAAACTTGGACAATTAAAGAGGTAGATCAAAAAGATAGAAGCTTTTGAAACTTGATGTTATAGGAGAATTTTAGAAGATTAGTTGGCACTAGATAGAGTAACCAATGAGGAAGTTTATAGAAAGATAGGTGAGGAACCCTGTATGCTGGAAACAAATAAAGGTTCAGGAGAGATAGTACATAGGGCTATTCAGTTAAGACATTGGTGTACTATTTAGTAAGGTCTTAGACTTATAGACTGTCCAATCAAAAAGTACGGATAGACATAAACAACGCTATATTAGTCAAATAATTAGAGATTTTGGATCTGAAGGGTATTTAGACCTTTTTAGACTAGCTCAGAATAGAAAAGAATTTAGAGCTGCGTCAAACCGACCCTAAGTAAGTTCGAAAACAAAACGAAAAAACAAATTAATAGAAATTAGTTAACTAAATGTCACCGTGACATAACTCAGAATTAGGTAGCGGTCTAGCATGTTGGCAGCGATTTGCTGCTTAAGCCTTACCATAACATATAATTTCACATTTTTCCTTTTTTGGAGGTGACACACAGGTAATATTTCATTTTCTTATAAATGGGGATCATGTAAGTTCTTTAACAACCATCAGGTTACTAATATGCATGTAGAGCCAGGTAGATACGAATAAGATAGAGGAGTATAGGAAGACCTAGACTAAGCCGTATTAGTAAAATTATTAGAAATTTAGGTTGTGTAGGGTATGTAGAACTTTTTTAATTAGCACAGAATAGAAAAGAAGTTAGAGCTGCATCAAACCGATAATAGCGAAACCAAATATGTGATAATTAGTTTCAGTATATCGTCAGATTTTGATTCAATTACTATTTTCTTCATTCAATTTTCTGTACTAGAACTGGTTAGACGAGTGACTTTAATGATCTTAATTCCGAGCTAGTCTACACATTTTCCTTAAATTCTCACAGTTTAAATCTTTCACTATCTTTGTACAAAAGTCTAACCTGGCTGTCCTCTCTTTTTTCTTTTCTCTACTTTTAATATATGCCATGCTATTCTCTCAAGCCTTAGTATGTAATTTATCATCTTATCTCTCTTATTTTTTACTGTCCTACACATATGTCTTCTTCTTCTACCATTTCTAGTACCTCTTTGATGTGTGCTGTACTCCACACATATGCTTTCAGCAATCTTTTCCTTGTTTCTATGTTTGTTGTTTTTGAACATAGTAGCTGCCTTTTCGTGTAGATGCTGCACGGCTTTGTGCTAATCTTAGTTTTATATCTTTTGCACTTTTCCCATCTTGCGTTATTTAACTTTCTAGGTAGCAGAAATCCTTAACCTCTTGCAAGTTCTCGTTTTCTATTTGTATTCTGCTTTTTGACTTAGTTACTCCTCCTTGACATACAAGTATTTTAGTTTTATTTTCGTTAATCTTCATACCGTATCTATCTGTTAGTACTATTCCTAATTTATTAAGAGCTGCTTCTAACTTTTTCTTGCTAGATGTTAATACCGCTATATCGTCAGCAAATCTAAACAAATCAATCGCATGTCCCTGCATAGTAATTCCAAATGTTTTTTTTGCATTTGATGGTATTCATTGCATGTTTGATATACAAATTAAAAATTAATGGGGATAGGGGATATTCATCTCCCACTCCTTTGCTAACATATACTTCTCTACGAATCTGCTCTAATTTTATTACCACTGTTTGTTCTTTGTACAAGCTGTGTATTATCAATCTATTTCTAAAACTCATTGCAATCTTTTTCAGTATTTCAAACATTTTTTTCTTTTTACATTATGGAATGCTTTTTCCGGATTCACAAACCCCGTCTACACGCTTTCTCCTTTTTCTATTGTTTCTCCTTTATCATTCTTAATGCTAAAATGGCCTCTCTCTGTCAAACTTATGGTTCGAATATTTTCACATCCATCCGCACATTTCTTTTTTTTGATACAGTGACTATTGTGTTACGTGTGAAATCTTTGGGTATCTCGTCTGTCTCACGTATATAACTTACAAATTGAAAGAGACGTTCTGTTACTGCTTGTCCAGCGGTTTTTAGAGTTTTTGCATGCACTTTATCTATACCCGGTTCCCTATTATTTTTCAGACTCTATAATGCTAGCTGAAACTCATATCTAAGTAAAGAATATCCCAAGTCATTTTTTCTATGTCTGATCCTTGTTCTAGTTCTTCTAGTTCAGATCTTACATATAAATTTCCTTTATATTACTGCCATCTAACCAATTTCTCTGCATTTTGCTGTAATACGTTTAAGGCAGTATTCTTGACATTGTACAAACTTTTGGGAATGTTTTTCATTTATTCTACGACCTAGATTAAACTCCGGTTTTTACTTATTAGAAAAATTATTTGGAGACTTTATCTTTGTTTTACAAGTAAAGTTGCCGAATTTTCCTTTATTTAAATTTAAATCTAAGCGGTCATTTATTAATTATTCTCGAACCATTTCGAACAATTAATGTAACCTTTTATGTTTCAAATGTCTCCTGTAATCCTTCCACTCATTTTCTAGCACTGAATTTAAATAATATTTTGATGGTTATTGTTTTCCAAAATTCTAGCTTTCGAAATTCTGTTGTTTTGCTCTAAAATTTAGACTTACTCACCTATTTCTACCCTATCTACCATGCTTTAAAGTATCCCCAAATTTCATTTTTAATGTCTTTTAATCGTAGGTATGTCTTGGATAACTTAATCGTCACCATTCCTCACTTTAAAATTTCACTGGTTAATTCTAATCTAACCGTGTTACTTTCGTTCTTTTGTAAGTAGTATTCTCACAGTATCCTCATGTGCCTCAAACTATTCAACATGCATTACTTTCTCAATTCTGTTTTGATTAACCGGTACTCCTCAACAAAAATCCTCGCTTGGTACCGAACTTCCATAATCACTACTAATGTTAATTAACCTAATTTCTAAATTTAACTTGAGTGCCTTATCTTCCTCATTTCCATGCGTGTAATGAAGTTGTTTTGCATTTAAATCCGATTTCAATTGAATGTGTTCCTCCAGAATCCGAATGAGGGAATTTTAATACAGAATTTTGTCACATATGATACCATTCCTATATTAAAGGCAGTTTCAGTACATGTGTACTTGGGAGGTAATTATGTTTTCCCTACCCTCCACAATTTAACCACGTTGAAGTTCTTACTCAACGGTGCTGCCTTTCTTAGACCGAAAACTTGTACATTGGACTACCTACCGGTTTCTTCTTGCCTATAATTTGGTGTTCTCGGTAGTTTGTTTACTCACAACCACAAGCTATCATCTTTCATGTTTCAATTGCTTTTGTTCGTTTTTTAAATTTAATTGAATTACAAGGTTTATTGATTTAAATTAAAATTAAGAATTACGATTAAGTGTTGTATTTAAATATAACATTTAAGTTATTTTCAAAAGTTCGGTTAAGTTTACGGTATTAATTTTAATTTGATTTCTCTGGTGAATTTTATAAATCTCAAAATGAGCCAAAGTACACCTACCGGTAAGAAAAGAACTATTCACGATTTTTTAGCGTAGCTTCTATTTCTAAAAAGGCGACTGATTTAAAGTGCGATTCCAACTTAAATACCGGTACTGATGTGCAATCAAAATACTTTTACCAGTAGCTTCTTCGTCATCTTGCTTACACCACAGTTAGCTACTCCGATATCTTACTTCATATGGATATTTTTAATTTTAAAGGAAAAATTAAGGACGAAGAAAAGTTTGAAGTTTTGAAAATGTGGATCCAAGAAAATTTGCGTTTCCATATTCAAATGTTAAACAACAGAAAATTTAATTACTCATGGCTCAATAAATACAAATGGTTGGTATTCTCAAATTGAAGACGGTGTGTTTGGAATTATTGTTCTTTTGCTAAGCAAAGGTTGGAATAAGTGCATCGCAAGCAACAGGTCAACTAGTTAATAAAGCTTTCAAACAGTGGAAGAAAGCTACAGAACGTTTTATAATCACGAAGTGTTGGAATACCACAGAGCAGCAGTGCTCGTTCAAAACCTTTGTCGAAATTATGACGGGCAAGACAACACGAATTTGAATGTTTGATAGCGCTTCAAACATGCAAGCAGTTGAGAATCGGTTGAAAATATGTTCTATCATAAAACCCATAATTTTCTGTGGACGTCAAGGACTATCCTTAGAGGTCATCGAGAATCAAGCGCTTTTGATGTAAATGAAACCGGCCTAAAATGAAGAATTTTGAGCATTATTACGATTTCGCATTGACTGGTGATCAAAATTTGGAAAAACATTTAACTGGAAGTGGACGAAATGTACCTACATAAGCTGGAAGTCAAAATGAGATTATTGATTCACGTGGATCAATAATCATGCGAAAATAACCGAAGAAGTTAATGCTGCAAAATGTTTTCAGTACTAGCCGACGAAACTACTGATATTTCTAATATGAGCAATTTGCACTTTGCGTTAGATATGTAAAAAGGACGAAAACAAATACAAAATTTGCGAAAACTTTCTTAAATTTGTTCCAGTAGAAAATACAACGGGTGCTCATCTTGCTGACACTATAATTACTAGCCTACAGGACTGTCACGTGGAAATGAAATATTTAAAAGGACAAGGTTATGACGGAGCAGCTTCTATGAGTGGTAAATTTAAAGGAGTTTAAGCAAGAAATTTAGAAAAATACCCTACAGCTATGTACATAGCTGTAGGGTATTTTTCTAAATTTGTGTCTCACATAACTTGAATCTAGTCATTTCCGATTCCGTATCCGTTTCTTCTATTAGAAATTCTTTTGCAAGAGTTGGAAAGATTTACAATTTTTTTAACTATCCAAAAAGACAAATAGTGCTTCAAAAACATATTTCTAATTCTGAAAATGCCTCCAAAGCTCAAAAATTAAATTAAATGTGTGCTGTGCTCTACACATATGCTTTCAGCAATCTTTTCCTTGTTTCTATGTTTGTTGTCTTTGGACATAGTAGCTGCCTTTTCTTGTAGATGCTGCACGGTCTTGTGCTAATCATAGTATTAAATCTATTGTACTTTCACATCTTGCGTTATTTAACTTCCTAGGTAGCAAAAATTCTTAACCTCTTGTAAGTCCTCGTTTTCTATTTGTTTTCCGTTTTTTGACTTAGTTACTCCTCCTTGACATACTAGTATTTTAGTTATATTTTCGTTTAACTTTTCTCTAAACTATTGTTGATATCTTTATCTTTTAGTTTCTCAAAGTCAAAATGCCTTTTTCCGTTACTTTTGAAAATTTTGAATCTATGCGGCCTTTCATAATTACTATGTTTATCCGTTTGGAACTTATAGTTTGGCGCTTTAGCTCACTGAAACACACAAGCCATTCTATCCGTTCTAGTATTCTAGAACTTATTCAAGGTGCAGGTTTCTTTAGAATGGTTAAAGTGTAGCAAGTTTTAATTGAAATTGTACTATACACATTTAGAACACGCGATATCTAAGAATGACTAAAGATGTGATTCGGTAAATTAACATTTATTACAAAAAATTAATTGTTACTGGTGTATGAAGCGTTAAATTATTAAATTTGAAATCGTGCATATGGGGCGGAAATTCCATAACAAATTAAGAGTGCACTGGCTAAGTACAATGGAGCGAGATTAGGTCCCTATAGAAACAATGAAAGAAAATGGAACAAAAATCGAAAAATGTAATAATTCACTAGATGCCAATTTAAGCTGCGTTATCAATAACATTTACCTTTAAAGGCTTTTAGCACTGTTAAATTTATGAGCGCCAATTTGTCTGGTCTACGGATAATCTTGTGGCAGACGAGTATTTCTGGGGATTTTAATTACGTTAACCTCTTGGCGTTTTTTCTACAAAAATGCTATACTATATATGCACACACGAAAGCAACAAAATTCAGCTCACTTCGTCGCCTAAGTCTATTTTAATACAGCATCACTTTATTATTCCTGTAAACAGGTATACGTACAAAAATCTTAAGTTACTTACATTAATTTAAAGACCAGCGACATGCAATATTCCTGTAAACTAAATACGCAAACAATGAATTGCGAAATTTTATAATCAGTTCCTATTCAATTAACCATAACCTAGATGATTCAATGATAGTAATTTACAACAAATCTGAAATTTTCTAATTAAAAGTTGCACTGTCCAGATTTTATGTCGATGAACTTAAGACTTTACTTTAACTAATGGCGAACGTGGTATAATTTGAACAATATTTAATTAAACAAGCATCACGTTTGAATGACAATAAAAAACAAAAATTTCTAATGCGTTATGACTTATAGTTACGCCTTTAGGTGGCTAAAAAATGCTATAGAACCAATAGTAAATTAGTCTTCCATCGGGTGCTTATTTCCCAATTGTCATTGCTTGGAGTCAAACCGTCCAAATATATTGGTATAGTGGGTTGTGTAGAAAATTTGCGAATCTCACCACGTTAACGTTAGTTTGTTCATACATAACAAAAGGGAATACCTGACAAACCTTTTACGATCACCCTCATATGTACTTCTTTTTATGGTCCGCGAATAATTAGTTAATTCACCGTTGTCCGTCCACGGTCTAGCATCCGTCATTTCTTTGCTACTCATTATACGGTTGATGGAGGATATGCCATTCTATAGCATTCTTATTCCACGTGAATCAGGCATGAACTCATATGGTCCCATCCAAATATTACGTGCCCATAACTATTTTATAATTCATCAATCTGAATAAATACATTGAAAACATTTTTACTTTGTAGTGGATGATATAAATAATTGCCTGTTGATATATGGCTAATTGCATTAATTAAGAGTCTGCGTCGAAATATAGGGAAACTAAATTAAGATTTACAAATCTATTTTATCACAAAGAGTAAGACTAATAGCCGTGATTCAGTAATGAATTACTTGAACAGCGTTTCCAACAAGCTTGACATTTAAGCCTCCTGTTAATGCTTATATTTAAATATAAGTTCAGATGTTAATAATAACCTTTTTTCCTTTACAATATGGGGTAACAAGAGTGCATCTCTTGTGTCTTTCGTTTGTTCTAACTATACTAGTTTTTTTCAGATTCTGCGTTGTCGCAGTTAAAGCGATGTTTTCCCAATGAGGAATTCCAAGTTCTCCCTTAGAATACTCATTGTTTTCATAAAATCTAGAACTTGGTGGCGTCCCCATGCACCCTTCTAATTATTGTAGTTATGTGTCAGTTACAAACAGTCATGTAAAACCCACGGCCATTTCTCATAAGCTCTACCCAAGGAATAGATCCCTAGCTTAAACGGAAGACTGTCGATTTCCCTTTTTGTTAATGGGAACAAGCCAAGAGAAAAATAAAGTTATAATATAGTCTGAGGTTTACTTTGTATTGTAACTAGGTAATATTAATTCTATTTCATATTACTAAAATTTGTAAAAGCTTTCTTATATTTGAGATAATTATGGTGCAGAAATGCCTATTAATAATTACACGAGGTTGTTACTTCTTTATTTTAAAAGCATCCTTAAAATGACATGACTTCGTTATGAAAATTTACTGCTATAATTGTTTTGTTTACTATTTTATGGTTTTGAAGATAATTTATTAACCTGAGTTACATTCCAATATGTATTTAACAGAAATAATTCTATACTGTTGTGGTTTTTAAGTGTATTATCCATTATTAAACGAAAAATTTATGGAAATGTCATGCTTAATAAAAGATACTATTCATGAATTCAATATATACGGTGTACTCAATATTAATTTGTTTAGGACTTGTTTAACAATTAATTTTTCCGCTTTCTGCACCCGGTTTCTATTTAATGTAACGCCAATGTAGTACACAATAACAATTTACATGGTTTATGTAATTGAAGTTTCCTTCCTATACCGCTAGTATTTTGATTAATGTAGAATAAATAAAGAAATTAAACAATCAAATACTTTTATTTATTTCAATATTTACTCTTAACGTCTAGCACTAAGGCTCTTTTAAAAAATCTCGTCCATACCAACCAAATCCAAATTGGAAACGGCAGTTGCGATCTAAAATTTGTGTGAAGTTGCTACATAATAAAAACTCTTCCGGTAAAAATATATAAAAGAAAATATTTAAAAATTATAGTTTTCAAGGACAACGTACATCTGTGTGTACATATCTAAACGTATGCGAGTTAGGTTTGATTGAAAATTTGAGTTTTTCCACTGAAAAGTTACCTACATTATTTCATATTTCGACACAATCTATACTTAATATTTTGTTGTTTAGTGTGTGATTTACTCAATCTTTTGTTTCTCAGTGAAGCATATCTAGACAAAATTCAGACTGCCAAAATGTGTTCCGCGCTTAGCGATAAAAGTATAATTACTGTATTTGCCTACAATTCTCTTTTAATACAGGTTTAAGGTTATGTCTTTCTTTAATATAATAAATGTAATAAAAATAATAAAATTGCATTCCGTTGAGAAGAAGTGTCTTACATAAAGTGTATGATTCAATTGTTGTTGATAAGTAAAGATACAACATAAATAACAGATTATGGGTCCAGGTAATTCTGAAAATAAAAAGCTACGTCGAGTAATAAATATTGATTGTTATATGATCAAAAAATAAAGTGAGGTTGGATTTTGCACGTCTTGGAATAACTAATAAGAATAATTATGTTTCAATCAGGAAACGGTTATTTAATTGAACAGTTAATGGAAACAATTATTACAATTGGAAATTCCTGATGGAAATAGTGCGAGCAGAAGATGCAGTACTGGAATACGTTCAGGGTAAAATAAATCTTGATCAAGCAGCGAATGATGCGGTGGAGAATTTCTCAAAAGGACGCCAAAGCGAAGTCGTAAATGACTCAGTGTGTCAAGGATGCCCAGTTGGAATGTTTGCGTAATAAAACGTCAGCATTTAAAATATGAAAAGTATTAAGAGAAAATTATGAACAAAAGGGATTACCTACCTAGTCAGTTATATCTAAAGAGAAAACTACTGCTTATGAAGCCTACCGAATGACAATCGTTGGCAGCACACATTTTACAATTTGAAGAAATCGTTAGTTCGTTACGAGTTGCAGATGCAAACATGAATGAGCAGGGTTTATTTTGTAATCTGCCTATAAATTTGCGAAAATCAAGTGGAATGATTACACCGTTATTGAAAACACTTTAAATCTTACATTTGAATGGTAAAGAACAAACGTGAACAGAGTATGAAAATAGAAATTTGAATAAGCCTGAAAGAGAATCTCAGGTTTGTATGTTATCAGTTTACAAAACAACAGCGCCTGTTTCAAATGCGGAGTTATAGGACCTTTTAAATCGAATGCAGAAAGTTTCAAGATACACGAAGTTATAATAATTCAACTTATAAACCTTCGAGTTCAAGAAACGAATATTTACGAGACCATTTTAGAGGTAGTCAGAGAACTTTTGAGAATTGTAAAGGGTGCGGTAAAGGTAAGCTTAACAAAAGAAGTAACTTTAGTTTGCATAAAACGAATTATGTTCAAAATGATTCAAATAATATAATGCGCATACTTTCTGGAAGAATTGATAAAGGAAAAAGAGGTTTATTTAAAAAGTCGATAATTCATCATAGGGGATTTTTAATTATTAATTTAAAGTGTGTTGCACATGGTTGTGTAAAATGGATTTAGCATCTAGTGGTATATCACATAGAATTTAGCAGAAAATCGGTTGTGTAATTATCCTCTCGGACTTTTTGGATGCGTTTTTATTATTAAGTAAATGCGGTTTGAGTTGTCAACACTGCCGAGGGAATTACTTATAATTGTTATTATGCATTCTGGGGTGTGAACGTTTTCCACGCTTCGAAATAAATACACATAACTGTTTAGACCAATGAGGATATGATACGTACAAGGAGTGGTGAACAGTTAAAATCAACAGTGTCGGCCATGAGCCATTCTGTTTGCAGCTATCTTACTTTGAAGACTAACGAGTAATCATTCACAAAGTAGTGCGATTCAGTTTACCCGTTCAATTCATATACCTTTGTCTTTGCTTCTTTTATGTTGTAGGTAAGTAACGAACTCCGCCAACGAATTTGTTATAGAAGAGGCTTAGACATGCGACCCTGTTTACGTAGAAAAACATTAGTAGTAGGATTATATCGTGTAACGCTGTAATAAAAAAAATCAGTAATTGGTCTTACCGTAATTTAATTATGTAGGGATAAATTCAAACTTAGGCCTAGTTTATTTAATTTGCTTGTTCATTTTGTAAATTATTTAAATCATTTTGATTGCAATTCAATTATGCCCTCTATACTGGCAAGTGATATACTATGGTATTGTACCTTTTACCTGTCTAATTGACAAGTAGCAAGTGATCTGAAATTTTTCATCGATTCTGGTTGTGTTAATCATATAGTAATTTTTTTAATTTAATAGTTTTAAAAGAACCTATAAAAATCGCAGTTGCTAGAGATGATTATTTCTTATTAGCAACTGCAGTTGGAAATTTAAAAGTATTGAGTGATGTCGATAATGAATTGATAAAATGTTATATCAAACATATCCTGTTTGTTCCTCAATTGTGCAATAGTATATTACATACTAAGGGACATAAGTAGAATGTACAGTGACAAGACGGTTTGTAGCCCGAAGCAAAAGAGGGCTGCAAAATGTCGAGGCACCTTAAATCCCTTACGTCCGCTGTATGTACATTATTTTTGTTTCTACTTCTAAATTCAAAATCATTAAAGACTCCCTTAAATTAAGTTTAAAATTCAAATAAGAATACAGAATTGTTTAATGTAGGCTTAGACCCGTAACCATCGATTTGTAGCCATGGCTTTTTTCATTTGGATGACAATCACTTATGTCCCAAAGGAAGTAAGTAAAAATTTGCGTCCCGCTTCACAGCCATCCTAGTTAATGCAACTTACGGAAGGTCGTCTCAGTGACGTAAGTGTCACTTACGGCTAAGGTAGGAGAAACTTTTTAAAAGTGTAGTGTTTAGAAAAATTTGAAATGAAGGTATTATTTGAAAATGGCCATGTAAAGTTATTGGACAATGGTAAATTGATATGTATAGGCAAAAGTTAAGGTTTATATGAGAAAAATCAAAGTGTGCCCTGCTAATTAATCTTAAAATGTTGAATTGTTAGGAAATACTTTTGTAAAGTGAAACAAATGTTTTCATCATATGTTTTTCAGGGCTAAAAGAATTTATAAATAAGAAAATGACTATTAGCATTGAAAATAACATTAATATTCAAGGAGTAAATTTTTGCGAAAAGCATATTAAAGGAAAATCATGTAGGTATCCACTTAGTGCTGAGAGGAATAGTAAAAATTTGTTAGGAAGATCCTATCACTCTTTATTCGTTAGATGGTTGGTTATAATTATATTGTAACTTTTATAGATGTTTATTCAAATATGATTTTAATGTCCATGATAAAAGCAAAATGCGAAGTCTTTAATAAACTTAAGGAATTTGTTTGCATAGTAGAAGCGAGTTTTTCTAAAAAAAATTTCAAGTTAAAATGTGATAGTGGGAGAGGGTATATGTCACTGAATGTTTAAAATTTTGTTCTAACCGAAGCATTAAATTAGAATGAAAACAGGAAAATTAATCGTGAAGGGCCTATCCTGTTATTGAAACACCCTGTATAATTCCGCATTCTTATTTGAATTAAACTGAAAACCTCAAAGATAATCGCTTTATTTCTGTCAAATACATATTGGAACTTAAATAAAGGGTTGTAAATTATTTTAAACCACAAGAATGTAAACAAATCAATTATAACTATATAATTTTATAGTGAAAGCGTGTCATTTTTCTAAGACGCTTTCGGAATTGTTAAGGAAATAATAGGGCACTCATTAATAGGCACCCTAAATATGAGCTTACGTGGTTGGTTTAATAAATTTTATGCAATATGACAGTTGTTAATATACAGTTGCAATTATTACTAAAGGAAACCATAGACATCTTGCATTCAAAGTAATAAAACGGACATTGGAAAATCAGAATCGGATGAAAGGCAAGATATGACATCAAAACACATAATTCTGGTTTTTCATAGGGACACCGCGTATGACTACACAATTCCAAATGGAGGTATGAACTGTCACTAAACCTATAAAGACATCATAAGGATCTTTACGAAGTTATGGAAAGGCTTAACGATGGGTATATCTCATTTGTAGACTTCCAAAAACGAAGCACAATGTGGTGCACGTTAATCGGCTATCGCCCTAAACGGTGATGACGCCGGGTATAGATGAAGAACGACAAGAAATGAAACGAGCAAACAGGTACACTCCTGTTGATGAACAAGAGTCTGGATTGAGATATGATTGGTTCGTGATTCCGTACAGCGGAACAGGCAAAGCAAAATTTAGGGCCACGGAAGAGATTCTAGGTGATTTATTCGATGTGCCATTGTAACATATTATATTCCTCAAAAGGAAAATAATATGTCTGCTCTACCATACTGGCGGCGGAGCCTCGATAGATTACGAAGAGTTTCTGTTTGACGGTCAAGGCCAGGGTAAAAAGGATGTTGAATGGCTTTGAGAAAAAAAGGGTCCCTCTAAAGAGATCTTCCAGCTAGCTAAGCTTCTTCAACTTAGGGCAGAGCTATGAGCTAGGGTCGTAGGATGGTATACGATAAAACAAAAGGAATTTTATTGGACGCCACCGTATCTTAATGAGTGTTTTATAAGAAATTATTCGAAGATCAGATACGGAAATCTTCGAAAGAAAAAAATTTACGACGAGCAACATAAACAAAAAATACTTACTTTGGTCTCTGCAACGTGGAACGTGAACAACGAACTCGTGCTATCTGAAAATTTAATCACACCTAAACATATTCAAACTAGGGCTTCGTTAGAGTCTAGTCACTTTATCACAAAAAAAATTATATATAAATCCAATAGTCAAAATTATACTTTCAAAAAAAACTTTTAACTTCAACACCAATAATATCTTTCTTTAATACTAAGATTTCATATTTGTAAACTGTTTGCTTCTGTAGGACAATTACTATTGACTTCAAAGGAAGAAAATTTTGAGACAACTTAATATTTTTTCTATTGATTTTTTTTTTAAAATATGTATATATACATCGTTTATACCAACTTATTTATACGGAGACTTTTGAAACAGTTCCGTTTTCACTATTTAATATTAAACTCTAAGCAGTCTTGGAATATGGTTTCATTAATTGCATAAATTACTTCAGTTCTCTTTAAGAAATATATGACTTTTATTTTATGTTACAGTGACTTCATGCTACTGGAATAGGATCCTGTTCAAATTGCACTTCAGGTGTACTATCACAATGTGTTATATACAACAATTCAGCAAACAATTCTTATCATATCACATGTTCAATAAAGCAAACCTTTTAAAACAACTTTGTAACTTCAAACATAATCTTACACAAAGATCTTGAAAATGTTAAGGTCAATTATGTCTTATTCAAATACTAAATTTTCAAACTAAATTTTAAGTGAAACAAATTAATTGAACTATGAACTTTAGCAAAATTTCGAGAATTAATTCTAAACAAACTTATGTATAGCTTCTTCGAAAATTATCTGAGCATTTTAAATGAAAGTTCCTTGGAAAGAATATAAATATAAAAATGGAGGATGGCTCACCGCTGGCCATCTGCTTGGCAGCCGGTTTTCCTTCTGTAAATTTTTTTTAAACATCTGCGTTCTTACTCTTATAGTTGAGCGTGACTGACGCAGGGATCCGGATTTAACCTTCATACATACCAATCACATGTGGGGGTTTTCTGCTTTCCTGCCTAGCAACAATTGAAGCTGCTTCTCGGTCTAGTGCTTGCCTTATGTTTAACGATTGTTTTTTTTATAATACTTAAATTTCCATTGCTTCATTACTTGTAACTTGAATTTAATATTTTAAAACTCGGAATCAAAATGGTCTTCATATTTAATAATTGGTAGTTTAATCCTTAAAACTCTAAACGAAAAAAGAACTTGCGCTGAAATCAAACGAAAGGATAGAATTTTGGGGTAAGCTTGCGAAATATTTTCTTACCGTAAAAATATATCTACAACCACTTTAGATCGATGCTGTTACTAAAACTAAACTTATGGTACACGTTGACTTCACTTAACTAATTTTTGGGACGGCATGTTTAATTAAAAACGTGCAGGCCCTGGATAATACTGGTATTCGGACTAAATCTGATATCAAAATGGCTTATTCCACGAGACAATCTTAACTATACGAGCATGCGCCGGGAAGGAGGATATTGAATCAAAATACAAACAACTAGAAGTTCACTTAAAGTTTACTTTTGCTATTCTAATGTAGATGGCGTACTATGTATGAATTCAGAATAAAAGGTTTCAATAGAAATTTAATATTTATTGACTAGGTGTATTGAATAAAATAGTATATTTGAATAACAGGAAATCGTAATTGTTACACCATTGAAGTACTCCCTGGCACATTGCGCAGCGGCGGATCTTGTTATGCCCTGAAGACTTCCTCGGGTATTTAAAAATAAATTTAGTGGTGTATATCCAATTCGCAGATAACAACAAGAGGTTGGGAAAAGCGTACGGCCAAAGAACCGACATCGTTGCATCTACTACCTAGTGACTAAGCAAAGGCCTTCGGGTAAATCAAATTACCAGGATCTGAGAAAGGCATTAGTGAAATTCAAGAGCCATATTATCAAATTTGCAGACAAGAAATTGGTCATACCCAAGATCGGTTGTGGACCCTGTTCCAGAAAGCCGGGCCCCAGATCTTGGTGTGTGGCTATAATCCCATTGGTACGACGCCTGCTGTTAAGGGTATTGATTTCTACATTCAACAACAAGAGAATTTCAGAAATGGTTCCGCCTATATTTATGACACATGGACTTCTAAAAACCGGGTTACAGCGAGTAGTAGTCCTCAAGAGCCATATTATCAAATTTGGAGACAAGAAATTGGTCATACCTAAAATCGGTTGTGTGCCCTATGGGTTGCTCTGAAGGGTGTACGAAATATGATAGGGAAGCTGTTCCAGAAAGACGGGGCCCAGATCTTGCTGTATGGTTATAATCCCATTGGTACGACGCCTGCTATAAAGGGTATTGGTTGCTACATCCAAAGTCCGGGTTACAGCGAGTAGTAAACCTCAAAAGTCATATGGCCAAATTTGGAGACAAGAAGTTGGTCATACCCAAGATCGGTTGTGGGCCTTATCAGTTGCATTGAAAATTGGTACAAAATATGGTAGGAGAACTGTTCAAGAAAGCCGGGGCCCAGATCTTGGTGTGTGGCTATAATCTCATTGGTACGACGCCTGATATAAAGGATATTGATTGCTACATTCAACAACATCTAAACTTCAGAAATGGTTCCGCCTGTCTTTACCGGCACATAAGCTTCCAAAGTCCGAGTAACAACGAGTTCTGTGACAGGTCAACTTTAAGAGGGGTCAGTTTAATGAGACGTCACTTGGTCCGCCTTTGACAAGAATAATACAGCTGAACGTAAACTATGCACCTGAACACGGAAGATAACACAGGCCAACGATGAAAAAACTTTTTTAATGAATATACCTTTTTATTATGTTTTTTAGGTTGCTGAATCCAAATATGATGCTTAAAAAACTGAATCACCTACCATTTCTTCACATCTTATAGTTAAGTGCATTTTTTTGGAGATTTTTGCGTTTAGCGATATTTAAAGAATTTAAACAAATTTATAGTATTATAATATTTATAAGTAAATTGGAAAAGTAGGTCTAATGGATGTAGATGATGTTGGTAGCACTGCTAAAAAACATTTGCTGGTCAAACAGCTGGTGTTTTCTTTACTGTCAACCTAACCTCTCACTTTAACGTTTCTAGTACGTGTACTCAGTAAAATGTCTAATCGCGGTTGTAAAAACTGTGCTGACAGTTTTTGTTATATTTGTGGTGAGATTGTGATTAAAAAACACCAAAGAAACATCACAGACTTTGTGAAAAAGGTTTATCTATCATATTTTGGAACTAAACTTGGTGATCAGGAGAAATCTTGGGCACCACATAAGGTATGTTATGTTTGTGTTGAAGATCTAAGAAAATGGTCAAAAAAGGAGAGAAAAACCTTTAGATTTGCTGTTCCTATGATATGGAGGGAGCCGAAAAATCATTCTGATGATTGCTATTTTTGCAGTGTTGATATTACTGGTTTCTTGTGCGAATGGGATAGTAGGGCTAGGGATCAACATTGGTGCAGAAAGAACTGGCCTGTGAGGAAGTCCTTAAACCCAGGTGAGAAGAACATTCTATGCAAAAACCTTGTAGATCCAAGAAACGTGCTCCTACCACCTCTACATATAAAATTAGGACTCATGAAACAGTTTGTTAAGGCTCTGCCTAAAGATAGACCGTGTTTTAAGTATCTCAGCCAAAAGTTTCCACACCTTTCAGAAGCTAAACTAAAACAAGGCGTCTTTGTCGGACCTGACATTAGAAAAATGATGTTTGACGTTAACTTTGAATCCACAATGACCGTAAATGAGAAAGAAGCATGGATATCATTCAAGCAAGTCGTTTCAAAATTCTTGGGGAATAAAAAAGATCCAGAACATGTTTCTATTGTAGCTAACATGTTAAAGAAGTTTAAAAATTTAGGATGTTTGATGAGCCTGAAAGTTCACTTTTTGAATAGGCCACCTTGATTACTTCCCGGACAATTTGGGAGATGTTAGCGAGGAGCAAGGCGAACGTTTTCACCAAGACATTAAAGTGATGGAAAAACGCTACCAGGGCCGCTGGAACACCAACATGATGGGGGACTATTGTTGGTCACTTCACCGTGAAGTTCAGCAAGCAACACATCGAAGAAAAAGCTACATAAGAAGCTTCAAAGAAAAAAGAGAACGGAAGTATAAACCAACTGCAGCTGACAAGTGAAACCTGTAATATCAATATAAACCTATAATGGCACATTAGGTCACTGTTTTAAATAGCTTACTGTAAATACAAACCGATGATTTAACATAGCGTTTCATTAATTTCCCTATATACTATAGTGGTTTTATACTATATCATTAAAAAACAGATTGCTCAAAAACTGTGCGTGATACAAAAAAACCAAGGCCAGATTTGGATTCAGCTCAAAAAATCTATAAACATCACCTATTAACGTGAAAAAAGTTTTCAAAAAAAATATTTTTGTTGACTTGTGTAATTGATAGCCGCGCTGTAACGTTCATCTTCAGATGAACTTGATTGACAGTTTACAAGAGGTTGCACTTAAGAATTTTGTGAAGCTTACAACAGGGACCTTATAAATGTTTTTTTACGGCCTCGTCTGCAGTGGACATTTGCCGCTATACACTTGTATGATAACACAATACATAAGTTCAGTGGTGGCTTATTTCTGTCATATATATCTTCTGAGTTAGGTTTTCGATTTACCTTTGCAAACCATTTTCTGCTAAAATACTTGTACTGATAATAGCGATGATGCTAAGATTTATGGCTGATTAATGGATAGTGACTAATAGGTTACAGCATTTTATATAGTGCAGATGCTTTTAAGAACTGGAGAAGCTGCATTGATTCTGCATCTGCTCCTGAAAGAACAACCTTGGCCGAATTTGAATGCAAGTACTGTTGTCGATGATGACTATATTTTTTACATTCGAACAGAATATGTTTGACTGTCATAGAAACATGGCATACCAGCAGACTGGTCTGCGGTTACCTTGAAGTAGAGGCATAGATGTCAGATTTGTATGCCCTATTCTTAAACGCGTTACTACCACCTGTTCTCTTCTTTTCAGCTTAAGAGCTGTAATTGTAGATAATTGGTTGTTATACAGGTATTTGAACCATTCGTCTGTCTGGTCTAACCATTGGTTTATAAGTTTACTTTTAATAGACGTTTTGAAATTTTCAGCGGTGATAAGGTCTATATCGACATTGGGCCTGTTTGCAGCAGTACGAGCAGAGCAGTCTGCCGCTTCGTTTCCCCCAATACTATCGTGGCTAGAACACCAAATAAAAATGATGGTTTTCTTTGTTTCTTCAAGCCATGCAATTAATGATAATATATTTTCAGTTAGTGGGTTGCGAATATCAAATCTTTCTATTGCTAGTAGTGCGCTTAGAGAGTCTGTGCATACTACTATTTTGGACATGTTTGTATTGTCCGCGTACCTTAACGCTTGCCATATTGCATACAGTTCCGTAGTGAAGGGACTGGAAAAGGGGTGTAGGGTCCACGAGTGCGTGGTGTCTTCTATTGCGATTGCACTACCTGCACCAATTACTTGTTTTTGCGCCATCTGTAAATATAACTATAGCATTTTGGTATTCGCTAAGAACTTGATGGAATTTGACAGAAACCAATGTTCGAGAGCTTCTCATTCTTTTTATATCTGCGCAGTCTAATCTAATGGTGGGGCATTGCCAGAACCAATATGGTCGCTTGGAGACGGATTTTTGGTACACATTTGGAATACCAATATTAAGCGATTGAAGTAATTCCCTAACTCGTATATTTAATGGTCTAGTGATTGTTTTCCGAGTTGCGTATAGCGTTTCATATTCGGTGTTTTGTAAGCAATTGTAGAAAGGATGTTGCTGTTGGGACCATATGCCGACGCTATAATTGACGAATTGGAATTTCCTACGATATTCAAGTGGAGGAAGGTTAGCTTCGCCAGTGAGAGCTGCTACAGGGCTAGTACGGAACGCACCAGTGGCCAGACGAATTGCTTCTGATTGGATAGGGTCCAGTATTCTAAGTGAGCTCCTGGGTGCCCCAGAGTATATTATGCTACAGTAATAAATTCTGCTCAAAATCATCGTTTTATAAAGGTTGAGGATAACTGACCTGTCAGCTCCCCAGTTGATGTTGGCTAAACATCTTAGGATGTTAATAATTTTGTTGCACCGTATAGCGAGCTCTTTTATATGGGGCTTCCAGTTCAATTTTCTTTCAAATATCACGCCCAGTACTTTGAGCGTAGGTACACATGGGATAGCTACCCCTTCTATGCTCAGTTGTGGATCAGAGTGTTCCTTACGCAATCTACAGAAATAAATGCATTTGCTTTTTTCTCCGGATAGCTGAAATCCCAGGCTGTTTGCTTTACTTGATATTTTTTAAATTGCCTCTTGGAGGGACCTTTCTATTTCAAGCATTGATACATCGAATTGGACGATTACCAAGTCGTCAACGTATATTGACTTGCATATTTTTTCAGGAATAGCTGCTATTACGTCGTCTATTGCGATTGCAAACAATGTCACACTTAGTATGGATCCCTGCGGAACTGCATTTTCTAAAAAATGCGTTTGCGAAAGAGAGTTTCCTATTTTTACTTAGAACTGGCGGTTTTTAAGTATATTCTGGATGAATAACGGCAGGTATCCGCGGAGTCCCCATTCATGTAATTTTAGGAGTATAGCGTGTCTCCAAGTACGATCGTAGGCCTTTTTGATATCAAAAAAGACTGCCACTGCGTGTTATCTTTCTGCGAAGCTGTTTTGAATACAATGTTTTAGTAGAGCTAGTTGATCAGCTGTCAATCGATGTTTTCTGAACCTTACCTGAGCAGAAGATAGCATGTTGTGTTTTTCTAAAAATCATACTAATCTGTTGTTAACAATTTTCTCCATGATTTTACAAAGACAGCTAGTCAGGGATATTGGACGGTAGCTGGTTGCCAGTGTAGGATCTTTTCCTGGTTTAGGGATGGGTATGATAAAAGCTTTCCGCATGTATCTGGAAAACTGCCTTCCGTCCAAATTTTATTAAATAGGTTCAATATGGTTCCCAAATCATTCTTTTTCAACCTACGAAGCATTTCGTACGTAATTCCATCGGCGCCAGAGGTACAATTACTAGCAAGTTTAAGAGCTGTTTGAAGCTCGGACATAGAAATTTCTGCATTATATGAAAGGATTCTTTTATCTTCAAAATCCAAGTTGGATTTTTCCTTATTTAGCGCTTTATAGTTATCCGACGAACTTGAGAGTTCAAAGTGCTTTGCAAGAGCATTTGCGATACCTAGTTCGTCTGTAATTTGCTGGTTTTCAACGATTCAAATCGGCGATGGATGAGGAAATTTTTTGCCCGAAATCGTCCGTACTTTGTGTCAAACGTTCGTAATAGAAGTCTCGCGAGTAATGGAAGATACGTATTCTTCCCACGATTTTCTTTTACTCTGAAGGATAGTTCGTTTAGTAAGTGCGCGCTGTCGTTTAAATGCAATTAGCTTATCTAAAATTGGGTTTGCCTTAAAGACACTCAAAACTCTCTTCTTTAAAATTATGGCATTTTTGACGTCACTGTTCCACCAAGGTACAGGTCTTTTTTTGGGCACGTATGTAGATTGTGAGATACATTACTTGGCTGCAGTCATTATAGTATTAGTTATATTTCGGACAGTTTTTCTATATCGTCTGAGATTTCCAACGGTTGTACAGTCTCCGTAAATTTTTCCCAGTCAGCTTTGTCGTATCTCATTCTTAACTCTACAGGTTCTTTGTGGGAACATGGTAAGGCTATTGCAATAGGAAAATAGTCCGAAAAAAGATAGTTCTGAAGCACTCGCCATTGAAAATGAGGTGCAATGGTCGGGGAGCAGATCGTTAAATCAATTGATGAGAAATTGCAAGATCTCGAGTTTAGGTACGTTCCAGTTCCAGTGTTTAGGACCACAAGAGCGTTTTCGGTGACTTTATTCCAGAACTCTGCCTGATGCACTTATGTGGGCGGATCCCCATAACGGATGGTGAGCATTAAAGTCCCCCAAAAGGAGGAAATGTTTAGGTAGTTCGAGTACGAGATTTTCAAGATTAGCCCTCTGCCAGTTTGTGTTGGGCAGGTAGACGTTACACGCAGTTAGTTTCAAAGGTTTATATAACTGTATAGCGATTGCCTGCCTCTTAGATTTTAGAGTGAATCGAGTTGATGGTATGCCCTCTTTCACTAATATAGCGATTCATCTTTTGCTTTTTTCTGCGGTATTGAATCTTGTTTATAAATTATATATCCCTTTAAGCTAAACTTTGTGAGGGGAGTAAAGTGGGTTTTTAGTAAACATACCAGTTGAGGAGATATTTCTGCCAGCATGACTTTTAATTCCTCTAAGTGGAAAACACAGCCATTGCAATTCCATTGGAGCAAATACTCCATGGTGTAGATTCGAAAGAAAGACGTAAAAGTTTTGGAGCTTGCTGGCGTTAGTACATCTAAAGTAATATTTACTCCTTCTTTTTACGTGACACACCTTAGGTCCAGCCTGGTTTTTTCTTTTTATGTTTTTGTGTCTGAGAGGAGCTTGATTCAATGCTCTGATCTTCAGAGGATTCGTTATCGAGGTTTTGAGCATGGTATTTGGGGGCGGTAGCCGATATCTCGACGCTGAAGAAGGAGTCCTCAAACGGCCTTTTAATTTGGGAAATCGGAAGGTAGACTTTGCTTTGCAATTTCTGTTCTACTACAGCAATATCTTGGACTGTTTCAGTAAGTGCAGAAGTTGTCTGAGATGCTGGGGTACAGTGATCTAAACTTGGCATTTGTTCTGCAGTGACCGATTTCAAACTCAGAATAAGAGTTTTAATTAGGTCCATCTGTTCCTTCATCATACTTGAGCAGACTCGTGTTATTTCGGGAGTAATTTCCTTTAGAATTTCACTTACATTTATCGCTGGTGTCTTTGTGGCTTCTGCATAGGACATAAAAAGTTGGCAGGTTGACGACTTCTTTACTTGATTTTTGCTTCGGCGTAGGATATTTTTTCGATAGTCTTGATCCGCTGTATAGCTATTTTTTCTTTAAAAACTGGGCAATTTGAAGATCTAGCAGAATGAGGACCCTTACAATTTATACAAGTTGGTGGAGTATTACAGGGTCCTTCATGCTTTTCTGAACCACACGAACAAATTTCTTTGTCTTGGCAATGCGATTGGGAATGCCCAAAACGCTGGCATCTAAAGCACCGCATCGGGGATGGAATGTATGGGCGTACAGGAATAGTTCGGTATATGCCTGCCTTAATTCTTTCCGGAAGCCGAGGTGTATTAAAAGTTAAGATTATGGATGCCGTTTCTATAGTCGCATCTTCCTTTCGTACAGAGATACGCCGCAGATCGACTGCTCCTTGATCAGATAAGTTTTCTTTAATCTCCTTTTCTTTACAGTTTAAGAAGTCTGCACAATTAATTACACATTTACAATAGTTTAAGGAGGCATGAGGATGAACATTTACTTCGAAATTTGCAAACTTGGACATTGATCTGATTTAACAGATTGGTGTCTATCTCGGCATTCAACCAGTAGACCCTCTCTTAATTTTCTAACGTTCTTGACTTCTCCTATTGATTTTTTTAAAAAATTTTCTATAAGAAAAGGACTAACCTTGCTAAAATTATTGCCATCAAGTCGTTCCACTACCACAAATCGTGGTTCAGTGTCATTCTGTTCTTGACGACATTTAAAACTGTTCTGAACACGTTCACCTACTCCCCTTTTGGGGGAAAACGATGGTTTTTCAGGCGGTTTAATACCCGCTTTAAGTGGCAAAGTGCCCACTTTTTCTTTAGAGTTTTCCTGGGACTTGCCTGGGTTGTCATAAGAAATATTTACACCGAGGTTGGTAAAACCCGGTTCCATTGGTTCATATGCCGTATACATTGCGTGGTTGTCAACAGGCTTATCAGATACATCAGGTGCGGCCTTACTCCCTGATGTTTGTTTGTGTGCCAAACTCAATTTGTCATCCATGATATAACAAAGAATTTTCATCTCTCTAGTTCCCCACCCACCACGGAGCCCGACAAGGGGACGATGCATTATCGCCAGGGCTACTAGAGAGATATAGCGTCACAATGGAGATTTACAAAGCAGGGAAAGGGTTATCCTGGCCGACAACCCTGCCGTCTGCTCATCTACATCCTCACACTCGCCCTGCTGGCGGTCTTACCCGACAGCGCAGCCGATTGATCAGGATGGGCTAGCCCTGACCTCCCGTTTAAGGAGAAATCCAGACCAAAGTGGAGTGTTGCACTCATTGGAGACTATACCCTGCTCCATGAGAGCTCAGCCACCAGGACTCCTTCATCCCCCCGCACGGGTCTGCATGCACGGCACAAACACGCGGCTAGCCATTAAAACCCTGTGTAGCCCGACCACTAAGCTACATTAAGGGAGGGAAAGTGGGGGGTTGAGCTGGGATGTATAGGAATTGGAGAAAGGTTGCTGCACCTCGACACATAAGGATGAAATGTGACGAGACGAGTAGGAGCTGATGGATAGCAGGAGGTATGACAGCGGACTGCTGAGCTATGGTATCTCGGGTTTGCCATGCCCGTACCTGTTTGGGAACTAACAGGTCCCTGAGAGAAGATTGATGGTAGGTCCCTTCGCCCTCGGATTCCCTAATAGCCAGAAGGGACCTGGAAAAACAAGAGTCGGAAGCCTAGTGTGCTTCCAGATAGAAAAGATAAAAAATGCTGACAGGTACAGCTTTGTGTGCGTATGGGGTTAAGGCATGCACGTATGCGTGTTCTGTGTAAAGAAAGTAAAGGGAGTGTATGGGTGCGTGCTCTGAGTTTGTGTGAGTAGGTGATGTAGGTTATTTTGGTTTTCCCACTTCACAATGCAGGTAGCCAGCAAGCCGAATAACTTCAACGCGAAGAGGGAAGTAAGCACTCTCACCACGTCAAGGTAATAACCCATGAGAGGTTAAAAATGTTATTTACATAATTCTAGTGCGCCCTTAGAATGCTCTAGTACAATAGAATTAAAAATCAAAATCACTAGCGAAATATACGTTTTAGAAATAATGTGTATCTATAAATGCGTTATTTGAATAATATTCTAAAAAGGTTACTTAGTGTATAAAGTTCAAGATGTGTTGTTTTTATAAATAATTCCGTCAAAGAATATGTAAATGTGATACACAACGTGGTGGATATTTTAAGTACATTACCTTCAAAGTAACTTGTTTGTAGGGAAGTGCTAAAATCAATATGAAAACTGCATTATGGCAATACTGTTTACAGACATCCAAGGTGAAAGACGTTCACCCCATAAAAGATACAGGAATAGTAGGATAAACAAGCTTATAATACGACTAGCTCTAATACAGAAAAATATAATTTCCATAATCCTGTGTTATAGTTATGTGTGAGAAACAGAATGAATAAACTGATTATCGTAGGTCAGTAGACGTATTGAATATAAAAAACAGTTTTAGTACCAACACGATTTATTTATATCCTAAGATATAAAATTTAAAAGCTATTTGTATTCAAAATAAATTTGTGTGCACTTCGTACCATTAATATAAAACCCTATAGATGTGAGATGTAAATAAGTATATAAATTATTTACGCAAAGTTTGCTCGATGGAAAGTGAAAATGCGATATCCAAATCTCGCATACAAGAAAAGCATGAAAGTAAACAAAACCGCGCATTTCTAGTAAGAAAACTAGGCTAAAAACAGTATTGCGAACTATCTATACAATTATGAAGATGCTTTAATATGCAGCTGCACAAGAAAGAAGCTGTTCTGTGACAAAAACGTAACATATTTAGCTTTCTATATGCCGGCTAGAAACGATGTTTTTACTATCATCCTCTGAAGTCTCTATACTCTATGTTAATACAGAACTACACCGCAAGGATGAATATCACTCACGAAGTTATCTTATTGCAGTGGACAGCTCAAATCCGATGCAAGTGTGATACCATACACGCAACTAAATTGATCTTTAAAGGAGAGCAACCGGCAGGCCATTCAACACATCATTTTACCTACTACAGCAATAAAATCTGTCACGACCACCGAGGACGCCAAGTTGCCAAGAGAGGCTACAGTACTAGCCGGACTGATTTTCTACCAGCTACCTTAATTACGCTTAGTACGTTTTGATAGTCCTCAGCAGTTATGTTAAGTTGCATTTAAGAGAGATTTAAAACGCCGTGCAGACATATAACACTAGAAAACGAATTCCGAAATATCTTATCGTAGACTAATCCTAAAGTACACTGTAATATAAAAATATAATTTTATATTTCTTTATCCTCGTGACTATCAGCTATAAATTAAACCTCCCAATTTTCTAAACCTTAATCTGATATCACAAGGTCGAGAATTTCTTCTTTTTCTTTTAAGCCCAAGGTAATGTCGGATGGAGAATGGCTTGAGACAAAGAAAAACTCTTAAGATATAAACGGCTAGTCGAGTAGATCTGGGTAGATCATGAGCTTGGGTCATGGGTGAATAAAAGACCAAAAATATATTTAATGAGCGCCACCGTATTTTTTAATACAATAACCAACAAAATTTAACTGTGCTAGTATAAGGGGAATGCGGAAACCTTATCTTAACACCACTAACATAGCCATAAAACCTGAATTTCACTTTTTAGGACACACTTACCAAGACCTCAACCACCAGATGTCATACAGATGTCTCAGCTTTACCTGTGAACAAACAAAAGCACAATATGTAGACCATTTGTGTCCTCAAAAACATTTGCCAAAAATAGAATAATAGAATTTAGGCATTTAAAATATACTGAGGAAATTTATTTTCACTACACACTCTTTCTATTCCGGGAGGACTTACAAATTTTTAAATGTTAAATAATAAAACATCTTTCAAAAACAAAAAGGATTCTATTTGGATAAATTTCTGATTATGTACATATGACTGTAATATTAAAGTTTGTCTGTTTATCGAATTTTTTCATAATAACGCTAATGAAGTTTTACATTCAAAATTAAGATCTATGAGTAGATCATTTCTATAAGATTTAATTAGATAGACATATAATTTATTAATTGTTCATAACACATAAGTTTTTTTTAATTAGCGAAGTACTTCCTTGATTATTACAACAAAAATTAATTATCAAAGTGCAAACTTGGTAAAATGTTATTACTCTAATTTAATTGTAATCTATAATAAATACGCGAATTTCATATGTCAATGAAAGTGTCTTTACATGACCTGAAAGTCTTCAAGCATAATGTAAATTAAATCAAGACAGCATATGGCGTCTAGATAGGAAAACGGAATCTACATATTTTTTTTGTCTGACATAGGTTGTCATTCAGAACTTTATAAAATACACAGTTTGCGTACATGTGTAAACATTCTGTCAAGCAAGCAACTTATTCGTTAATTTACTAATTTCTCAAAAAAACTACTTTCTATTTGCGTTACTCAAGCAATTAATGTTGGATAATTTATAATAATTTACTATAATTTCAAAGTTATCAAAAGTTAAAACACTCACGTGCATCAAGAATGTACTACAAGTGCTGGACCTTGACCTCAGCTGTCGGAGATTTCCATCATAATATCCTTGTGTGATATTAGTCATCGGTAAGGTTGAAATATCGGGAACACATGTGGAATCGGCGTTTACTTTACTGCAGGTTATGTTGAATAGAACGAAACCATAAATTCTTGCTTTAAATTACTGCCTTCAAAATTTGTTTTAATTTATTATCGGAAATGTTATTCAAGATATGTCCTCAAGATATTGCACTAAGATGAAAAATATTAGTATAGTCTATTGTATTAATATATACCAACTATCTAAAATAATGTCCAAAGGGGTTCCATATTTTCAGGCCTGTCGGGATCAACTAAACTGTTCGGAGCGAGGCTTATCGAAAATCATGCTCACGCAACCGTTCATTTATATTTCCTATGTTCCACCCAAAGGTACTACATTGGCCAGGAGGCGAATTTTTTGTTGCCTGGAAATTTAGAATTTTGCTGAACCCTTGCCGTTCCAGGCAAGGTAGGGATCTTTAACGTGCGTGACAACACTCACACACGGGACCTCCATATAACCTCTCATCCGAAAGAGGGCGTAATTTTTGTGAAAAATGCTCACCTGCCATTTTTCAAGCGGTCGGCGGTGTCGAGATTTGAACCCGGGACCTTGGGATCCGTAGTCTTACGCTTACTACATTGATCCACGGCGACGCCATGCTCACGCAACCGCTGTTAGGCTCGATCTCCAGACACCAAGAATTTTCAATGCTTTACTTTTTCCTAACTTTGTTAAAAGCCATGTGTTTCGACAGGGCCATTTCGACTTCACCTCGTATGCAAAAGCGGCTTGCACTTTCGAACGTTGAGAATGAAGTGCCGACTGACAACTTGACAGAGCTTGGTAACGAATTTTAGAGTATATACATACGAGAATCTATGCGTTATTATGAATATTATATATTAATTTTTATTGGATGATAATTCTCAAATTAAATATTTTAAATTATAGCTGTTTTATTTTTATTTTATTGAACTAAATGTAACTAGAAAAAAAATACGTTACACAGCCTCTCTCCAAGAAAAAAAATTCGAGGTATTGAAGAATTTTTTCTAACAAAATTTTTTTGACTGAAGCATTAAAATTACTCATACTAATCGTATAAACATCTAACAACTCACAATAAGACATCACAATCTTTAACTATAACTAACGACAAGTTTAACCAAAAAATAAGAATCATTCACTAATTGATATGGGGGGGGGATATTAATGCATGGGAACGAGTGATCAGTAACTACGCGTACTACACGCCTATAAAGGGACAAATTCGAGAAGTCATAATCGGTATTTACCTTCAATCAGTTAAGAACATTTAGGGGAATCTAACACTCAGTAGATGCATGTTATCTAAAGTTACAAACGCAACAACCATATCAAAGTTAAAAGTTTTACCAAAAGCAAAAAAAATATTTTACTATAAATCAGAACTGTAATAAACAAAATCTATAGTATGACAAAATTACTACTAAACAAAAATCTGTACAACGAATACTTTTCTCTACTTTACTATATCTGTCCTAAAGATTTATGTACATATATTTCCAAATACTGATTATATTTAGACTAATTGATGAATTTAATAGGTACCAAAAACTGTTAGTTACAAAGTCCATTCACGAAACAAATCTCTAATACTCGAGAAGGAGACAAAGTATTAACAACACCTATCCATCAACAAGATACCTTTAATCTTTGAGTGAGCACCTCACAATATTTTCTGTAAAACTATCATGCTACAGACTCAACTATCTCACTCAAAAATTCTATAACTTCAGTGATTCAACACCAAAGAACTCCAAAATCACTAATAAACCATACGTTGAGCCTACTGGGAGACATCCACCAGCAGCTCACCAAAAAAACTCCTCATGAACTATTTTAGCTCATGTACACTCTCAATTAGAATAAGCACATCAGGCCTAGTCTCACACTACTAAACCAAAACTCAAGCATTCCTTTAATGCTTAATATACTATCACACTTTAACTATATTACTATACGCTTACTACATTACTAAACATTCTCTATATTCTCAAACATATACTTCATCACTAAATACGTATATCTCCACTGAACATATACTCATCACTATATACATGCAACATCTCTAAGCCCATGCTGCACTCTCAACACGTCAATAAACGCATCATCATTCAAAATCCATAAACACATCCTTGTCGTCATCAAAACTATCATTTAACACATGCAATATCTTAATCAACAAACATATCAATGACTATTACTACTAAAACCAAAAATTACTTTAAGCAAATCCAAAAAAATTTTACTAACTTTAATCTCGTTCTACTTAAGAATTTAAAACACGGACTAAAAAGAATTACGACTGACATCAACTATAATTGAAAATACTTAAGGAGCAGAAACATTTTTAACATCTTCATCTTCATCTTCACCTATCGCAGAATTATCGATACTAAGCATTTTCTTTGACTTAAATTTGAAGATACGGATAAATTAGAGGAAAGAAATTTAAATACAAAATTATTTTCTACTTTACTTTATGATAACTATAAATAAATGTTCTGGTACACTCTTACACTACTCATAATCAAACTGTCGATATAAACTACGGTGCTTCACAACGCATAAATTTGCTAGAATGACAAACTCTTCTATGAGTCTCACCTAGACTTATAAACTAAATAAGCAAAACGTATTACATCATAACTGACTTCAAATAATCTCAAGTGACGATGCCAATACTGCTAAGGCGACAAACTCATCACGATTCTCGTATAGACTGACATAACGCTGAGCGACCAACCCTTCCTGAGTTTCGTCTAGACTAACATAACGCTACGCGATGAACCACAACAAGTCTCGCTTAGATCAACCATAACTCAACATACTACGTTGCAACGCGGATATACATAAAAATTGCTACTCAAGACAAATCAAATCAAACCAAAACGTGCCGATGCACAAGAGCAATCTTCAAACTATATTTCAACAGTAAAAACTAGTGCACCATTAATTAAACAACTAATATAACTAATAAGACTGAAAGAGGAATATACTATCGATGTAGTACCTCCAGAATCAAATAAACCTGTGATATCCATATCAAATAACTTTACCATCACATATGGGCGATTATCATAAGGCTTTTTCTCAAATAATGCATTAGCTTTAGGTGGAACTCTAGTTTTGCAAAAATTTCTAACTACCTGAAGCCATTGCGACCACTCCTCCTTACAACATAGACCTTTCTGACCACACAACATAATTGTAGCTTTTTGTCTAAAATCAGGGAATTCGTTATTCAACTTCTGTTCCTGTACTCATTGAGTTGGACACGATGGACAAGTGATACTAGTCACTCCTTTACGACCACAACCATAACAAAATAATCTCTTGAAAGATCTACAAACACTAAAAGT
Source organism: Platerodrilus igneus (assembly GCA_036346225.1). NCBI lineage: Eukaryota > Metazoa > Arthropoda > Insecta > Coleoptera > Lycidae > Platerodrilus > Platerodrilus igneus. Next base: position 5,723,833 of record JARFIW010000165.1, on the reverse strand, counting down.
ATGTCCATAACGTGAACAATTCCAACATACCAATTTATGTCTAATAAAAGGGTTACCTACTCCACTCGTTTCTGACATTGAGGTAGCAGAATTAAAAACTTGAACAGGGGAATGCGAAGACGTAGGGGTATAGACACGACTTGAAGCATTCTGAAATGAACTAGGGGTTTTGTTTCTAAAATGTGGATTAAAATAATTAATAGGCTGTTTGTGACTATATGACGCAGCTGAAACAGACTTATGTTTACTTAAAGAAGCTTCTTCTAACTTCTTACACAATTTAACTAACGTACTAATATTCTCTATCTCTGTAAGAGCAAGGTGCGGAATGAAATATGGTAATAAATTTTTCTTGACTATTCTAACTTTAGTGTGTTCTGCAGGAATAATAGGTAATCGGTTAAATAAACTTTCCATATTAGCAATGAACAAGACAACTGATTCACCGTTCCTCTGTAATCTATTTTTAATTTTCTCCCAAATATCGTCCTCAGGATGTGCTGGTAAGAAATCTTCCTTTAATCTACTAACCAATGAACTCCAATCTGTTAGTGAACTACGAACGCAACGATACCATACCAAGGCATCACCAGTAAACAATTCAACTGCAGAATTAAACAATTCCACTTCAGATACTTTTCGGGACTGTGCAATGTCACTAATGTTTTCTAAAATTTGATTTAAGAGAGATGGGTTTCCTGAATATTTTATCGACCAAGATCCAATAGGGACTGACTGTGTGACATATGTGACCGTTGGAATGGGCACATTAGATGCAACCATAGAATTTATGCTAATATCATTATGATTTCAACTTAAATCTTTATTCAATCTCTCATGAAGATCTGCCTCCACAACAAGAATAGTAGCCAAACTTTCATTTTTAAATAACACAACTTCCTCAAAATTTTCTTTAGGGAGCCTTAACCGTTGAATTCTACCTGTAGGATGTATTAATCTTGACCGTATCCTTTTAAAAATAGACTCTGCAGGATCATCAATAAATTCTAACAAAACATTTTTAACTGACTCTATACTAGACTCAATCTCTTCTTTCTCTACTTGAAATCCACTTTATAACTTGAAGGATCAATCAAACAACCTGGTTTATCTGTTTCTTTGGCCAACAACCTCGCTAAAATTTTCCTTTTATCTGAAACTGGTCTTGAATTTTCAATGCCTCTAATGTTCAATTCATATTCTAACTCATTTTTAAGTAAATGAACGATGCAATAAATTTCTGCCATAATTAAATATCTATCTTTCTCTAAAGTATCCCAACTATATAATTTTTGAAGATGAAATCACAAACAAACGGATGTCCTAACAATATAAAGAACCCACTATAAACTGTAACAAACTGTAACAAAAATGAAACTAAAAAAATGACATTACTAGAATCAATGCAAACCTCAGTCGCTGAACACAAGTGCGATGAAAACAACCGCAAATTATTCCAGCCTCTAAGTGAAATTATTCCAGCCTCTAAGTGAAATTATTCCAGCCTCTAAGTAAAACTATCCGGGCCTCACGTTGTGAGCGCAAGTGTAATATAAAAATATAATTTTATATTTCTTTATCCTCGTGACTATCAGCTATAAATTAAACCTCCCAATTTTCTAAACCTTAATCTGATATCACATGGTCGAGAATTTCTTCTTTTTCTTTTAAACCCAAGGTAATGTCGGATGGAGAATGGCTTGAGACAAAGAAAAACTCTTAAGATATAAACGGCTAGTCGAGTGTTAGCTCTGGGTAGATCATGAGCTTGGGTCATGGGTGAATAAAAGACCAAAAATATATTTAATGAGCGCCACCGTATTTTTTAATACAATAACCAACAAAATTTAACTGTGCTAGTATAAGGGGAATGCGGAAACCTTATCTTAACACCACTAACATAGCCATATAACCTGAATTTCACTCTTTAGGACACACTTACCAAGACCTCAACCACCAGATGTCATACAGATGTCTCAGCTTTACCTGTGAACAAACAAAAGCACAATATGTAGACCATTTGTGTCCTCAAGAACATTTGCTAAAAATAGAATAATAGAATTTAGGCATTTAAAATATACTGAGGGAATTTATTTTCACTACACACTCTTTCTATTCCGGGAGGACTTGCAAATTTTCAAATGCTAAATAATAAAATATCTTTCAAAAACAAAAAGGATTTTATTTGGATAAATGTCTGATTATGTACATATGACTGTAATATTAAAGTTTGTCTGTTTATTGAATTTTTTCATAATAACGCTAATGAAGTTTTACATTCAAAATTAAGATCTATGAGTAGATCATTTCTATAAGATTTAATTAGATAGACATATAATTTATTAATTGTTCATAACACATAAGTTTCTTTTAATCAGCGAAGTACTTCCTTGATTATTACAACAAAAATTAATTATCAAAGTGCAGACTTGGTAAAATGTTATTATTCTAATTTAATTGTAATCTATAATAAATACGCGAATTTCATATGTCAATGAAAGTGTCTTTACATGACCTGAAAGTCTTCAAGCATAATGTAAATTAAATCAAGACAGCATATGGCGTCTAGATAGGAAAATGGAATCTACATATTTTTTTTGTCTGACATAGGTTGTCATTCAGAACTTTATAAAATACACAGTTTGCGTACATGTGCAAACATTCTGTCAATCAAGCAACATATTTGTTAATTTACTGATTTCTCAAAAAAACTACTTTCTATTTGCGTTACTCAAGCAATTAATGTTGGATAATTCATAATAATTTACTATAATTTCAAAGTTATCAAAAGTTAAAAACACTCACGTGCATCAAGAATGTACTACAAGTGCTGGACCTTGACCTCAGCTGTCGGAGATTTCCATCATAATATCCTTGTGTGATATTAGTCATCGGTAAGGTTGAAATATCGGGAACACACTTTACTGCATGTTATATTGAATAGAACGAAACCATAAATTCTTGCTTTAAATTACTGCCTTCAAAATTTGTTTTAATTTATTATCGGAAATGTTGTTCAAGATATGTCCCCAAGATATTGCACTAAGATGAAAAATATTAGTATAATCTATTGTATTAATATATACCAACTGTCTAAAATGATGTCCAAAGGGGTTCCATATTTTCAGGCCTGTCGGGATCAACTAAACTGTTCGAAGCGAGGCTTATCGAAAATCATGCTCACGCAACCGCTGTTAGGCTCGACCTCCAGACACCAAGAATTTTTAATGCTCTACTTTTTCGTAACTTTGTTAGAAGCCATGTGTTTCGACAGGGCCATTTCGACTTCACCTCGTCTGCAAAAGCGGCTTGCACTTTCGAACGTTGAGAATGAAGTGCCGACTGACAACTTGACAGAGCTTGGTAACAAACTTTAGAGTATATACATACGAGAATCTATGCGTTATTATGAATATTATATATTAATTTTTATTGGATGATAATTCTCGAATTAAATATTTTAAATTATAGCTGTTTTATTTTTATTTTATTGAACTAAATGTAACTAGAAAAAAAATACGTTACAACACTGCATCATAGAATGTGCGGATTATCAAGTTAGTAGGTGCAAAAGAATATTGCGGCACGCAATCTATGATTAGAATACATTAAATTTCGTTATATCTTTACAAACTCTGTACACTTTCGTTTATGGTTCCTAACCTATCTCATTAGTTTAATGCTAACTGTTGATATTCATTGTGAATAAACTTTATATTTGTAACTAGTTAGCTCGAAATATTAGTACCATCACATACGTAACTGTAAGAATGAAAAATAGAAGTTAACTTGGAGTTCACATCAAACGACAATTACGTGAGCCAGAATTGAAGTCTGGTCTCCATTTAGTTGATGGTTATACAACTTGACTGCCGTGAGTTTGGTTTTCAGGGACTGTATTCGTTCATCTTTCTTGACAATGTCATCGCTGGACTGTCTCAACAAAACACTTGAGAAGTTCTCCACAAGAAATTAAAAAAGAACAGCACTTCCGTATACATCCATATCTCTAATTAAACCTCCAACCGAAATAGACACTGCTATCCCACCCCACGTTAAAAACATTGCCGACCGTATCGGCAAGGCTCTCCAACGCAACCACGTTAACACCATTTTTAAACCAACACGCCAGTTTCAGCATTTATTTCAGTTAACTAAAAATAAATGACAAGCTCTTTCTACGGTACGAGTGTTTTGGATGCTTATCTTATATGGATCAGCATATATAGGTGCTACAACCGGAGCATTAGCTCAAGACTGAATAGTACTAATGAAATTCCAAGCTCTAAGTTACCAAAAAATTATTAGTTGCTGAAGATGTTCTGTAACCAGAAGACCATCACATACAATTTCATAGAACATACACCAACGAAAGTAACTCACTAACATGCACAGATGCAGCAGCGGCCTTTGGGGGGGGGGCGAACTGGGCGACTGCCTAGGGCCCCGCGAACAAAAGGGCCCAGCGCACCGCAATGCATATTTTAAAAATTTGTGTTACACTTTACTTAAACCGATAGCAAAACTGTTCAAAGTATAGCTTTATGCATCATAAATCTATACAATACCTAGTACATATTGTGTAGTTTAAAGTTATAATCCTAGTCACCTTTTTCGAGCGGATGAATCACTGTAAGAATAAGAAACTTCCATGCTTACAATAAGAAACAATAAAACGTCCTGTTAAGGTCAAAGATAAATATAAGAAAGCACTAAGCAGTTACATTGTGTACCTAATACTTTTGAAACTTCTTAAGACTGCACACTTTACAGACTTCATTATCTTTTGTAGGGTGCCATGCCATTGTAATATTTCTTTTGTTGTTGGTTGTTTTCACCATAGATAATCAGTGTTCAAACTAAGTACGGGTTACTTCCATATCATATCAGTAAAGTTAGAGTCTTCAGAATAATAAAACTTTAAGTTAGTTCAGTTGTCATTGAGCATTGAGCTTTTCATATTCAACAACCTTTTGAGTTTTACTAATTTAGTTTAAGTGCGTGTAAATACATTGAATTAATATTGTGGCGAAAAAGGACGTATTTTTAATAGTGTAATTAGTTTTATAGTGAATTGAATAATAGTTTTGTGCAAGTACATGCAATAAATAAATGTAATGAACTAATGAATTATTAAGTATCACGTGATTTGATTGTAATTGTAAATAAATTATTAGTGTTTTAAATTAAAATTAAGTACAATAGCAAATAGCATAAACTGCAGATACACTGATTAATGATTATCTTCTGAAGGAAAATAATTAGCTAAGTTACAATACCTATAGGAATAGGATGGAATTAATCATTCACTTATGTTTTGAAATTTTGGTTCAATAACAGAATTTTTTTGCATCAATCTATTAACGAAATCGATATTGTTAAAGTGTTTATTATTGTCTAAAATAATGCACAAAGTGAGAAATATTTTTATTCCATCGGTAACTTCCACACTGTGTAATATATATATATATATATATATATATATATATATATATTATTAAGTGATGGCATCGCGCGAACGAGACGTTGGTAGAAAATATGAGTCTGGAAGTTCGAAAAGAAAAGATCCGAGAAAGGAAGGAACAAGCTGGGCAACTAAGCGGATCTCTCGTAAAATATTTGAAAACAGGAAATTGTTCAAGACAAACGGATACGGAATCGTTATTGACATTGACATCAATCGATTTGACAAATTTAGCACCTGTTGAAGAATTACATTCAACAATGCTTCCCTCCGAATCTTCACCGGAGCCTGATGAGTCACCCAAATCATCATCTACGCTTGGGTCACATACTTCATTGTTTTCAGCAGCCTTAGAGTATGAATCAGCTGAAAATTTCAACATGCCGCTCAATATAAATATAGAAAATGATCCAGGAATGTGGCTTACGTACATTACTGATGCAGCACGGTCTGTTATTGTGCTCAAAGGTCCAAGTGTCATAGATATTAATTTTTCTACTGATGCTAATGGGCGACATTTTAGAAAGTTTTACTATACCCGCACCTTAAAAAACGGTGAAGAGCAAAACAGAAGTTGGTTGGTATACTCAAAGCTGAAAGACGTTATATACTGTTTCGCTTGCCGACTATTTGGTAATTGCTCATCAAAATTAAGCTCCTATGAAGGATTAAATAAATGGAAGAATGTAGGTGATCTCTTAAAAGGACGTGAAATTTCTAAATCACACAAGGAAAGTCTTTTAAAATGGTTCGATTTACAAAAAGCTTTAAAATGTAAAACAGGTATTGATGATTCATCAAAGTCTGAAATTGAATCTATAAAACAACGATGGAAAGATATTTTAGAAAGGGCTACTTGCTGTAGTCCAATTCTTAGCCTCTCATAATTTAGCATTCAGAGGACACTCTGAAAATCTAGAAGATACGTCCAGCGGTAACTTTCTAGATATCGTTAAGTTAATTGGTCGATTTGATCCTATTTTAAAAATCCATTTTCAACAAGTAACTTCAAAAAAAATTAGCGATCACTACCTCGGAAAAAACATTCAAAATGAACTCATACAACTGATTGCAAATCACGTAAAATCTAAAATTATAGAAAAAATACAAAAGTTTAAGTACTTTTCCATAATTCTTAATTGTACACGAGACACTGCTCGAATTGAACAAATGTCAATGATATTCGGATTTGTCGATGTAGATAGTGGTGACATTGAAGAGCATTTTATTGGTTTTATTGCCGCAGAAAAAAATACTGCAGAATATTTAACTACCTACATTTTAACTGCACTGGAAAGCTTAAAGTTGCCATTAGAAAACTGCCGGGGTCAAGAATATGATAACGGTGCAAATATGCGTGGAGAAAAAAGTGGGGTTCAAAAAAGAATTTTGACTGCAAATCCTTTGGCGTTTTTTGTACCCTGTGGCTGCCATAACTGGAATTTAGTATTAGGTGATGCTGCATCCTCTTGTGTACAAGCTCAATTCTTCTTTGGATTTTTGCAACGGCTTTATACGCTTTTTTCTGGTTCTAGTGAACGGTGGGCTATTTTAAAGGAAAATGTTAATATTTTACTAAAACGTTTATCGGAAACGAGGTGGGAGTGTAGAGTAGAATCCGTAAAGGCTGTAAAATATCAGCTAAATGATATATGCAGTGCTATACAAAGTTTAGCCGAAAATACAACAGATTGTGCTTTGATTAGTGAATGCCAATCAATCGAAAAAGAAATAACTTCTTTTGACTTCGTAATGTCTTTAACAATATGGTACGATATATTACACAAAATAAATTTAATTAGCAAGATGTGGCAAGTAAAAAATATACATTTAACTGTCGCTTTACAACATTTGCAAGGTTTTATTAAATGGATAAAAGGAAAAATCGGTATTTTTGGTAATATTAAAATTTTTAGGCTTTTACCAAAAAACTTAAGTCCGCATTTCAGTAGCTTTAAATTTTGATTTTACGATAAAACAGCCCCGCAAAAACTTTTTGACCAGGGCCTCGCAGAGTCTAAGGCCGCCGCTGCACAGATGAATGTTCGAGATATACAGATCTTTATAAACAAACACACCTTCAATAAAAAGGAGGGATTCAACAGCAGCTCTAGTATCCAGTGACCAAGAAACCAATCGAAAATGGTTAATGAGTAATCTAGAGAAACCAGCTCCTCATGTTTCCAGACCAATGGATGCAAAAGTATTATTATTTCCAGAGGTACGCCTAAAAAGATCACATCGACTTCAAACTCAATGTTACTGAAGATGTCCACCGCATTTGTAGACATAACGCCTGAATGAAAAAAGTTCCTGTAGACCAATACTATACTCTCGAAGACTTAGTTATTATTTGGACATACGCCGTTAACGCCTTCGCACGTCCATATTCATATGCTTTTTTATTCTTATTTTCTATATATCGACTCATTCTATGATTCTGCGGAATTTGTTTCTATTACTGAGAGAGTTAGAAAATAAGACGAAATGCTGCGTAGCAATTTCTTCCAGAAACTCTTTATTACTAACTTTTCAGATATAACAGATTCCTATCATTATCTCAGCCATACCTCATAAGAAAGTGTGCTGCTTTTCGTCGGAGTGTTGTAGATTTATTCTTAGATTTTATTTGTTTGGTGTGGAATAGAAATACCAGGTGAGTAAAATTTATTTCTCGTATTTTAATATTATCTCCGTCAATCCATTAAATACTGGTGAAATAGAATATATTTGTAAAAAACAATAAAACAGAAGTAGGCGTGTGTATAGGGTTTGTAGATTTGGAAAAAGCATTCGATAATATAAAATGGAAAAAAAAATGTTGCAAATACTCAAAATGATTAGAACGAGTTATAGGGGTAGAGTGATAGTACATATCTTATACAAAAAGCAAACAGCGGTAATAAAATTAGAGAAGAATATAGATAATATTGGGTAAGTGTGAGCGCTATCCCCGTTAATTTTTAACTTTTATATCGAAAAGGCAATGAATACTGTCAAATGCAAAACGGCATTTGGAACTATTATGCAGGAATAAACGATTGGTACGCTTAGATTTGCAAATGATACAACGGTATTAGCATCTAGCAAGGAAAAGTTATAAGCAGCTCTTAATGAAAGAGAAATAGAGACAAATACAGTATGAAAATTAACAAAAATCAACTAAAGTACCAGTATGTAAAGAAAAGAAATATAAGTCAAAATCAGAGTAAAAAATAAGAAACGAGAATTTACAATAGGTTAAAAATTTCTACTATCTAGGAAGCCAGGTAATGCAAGAGGCGGAAAAGTGCAAAGGTTGAAAAAAATTAACACAAGACATATGCATTTAACAAGAAAAAGCAACTACTATGTTTGTAAGCAACAGGCATGGAAACAAACATTGCTGAAAGCATATGTATAGAGCACAGTACTCTACTGATGTGAAAAGTGGATACTAGAAGAAGCAAACCGAAAAAAAAACAGAAGCCTTTGAAATGTGGTGCTAGAGACGTCGATGAAGATATCATAGACAGACATAGCTAAGAACAAAGAGGTTTTAGAACTGGTAAGGTAAGAAAGAAATATGTTTAAAACAGTAAAAAGCATAGAAGAGATAGGATGATAGGGCGCATACTAGGACACGGGGAAATAGTGCGTAATATATTAGAAGCAGAGAAAAAATAAGAGGTAGAAGTAGACAAACCTAGATTAAACTATTACACATAGATATTGAAAAAGGCTGTAGGAAATTCAGGCAAATGTGTAGGTTAACTCAGAATAGGAAATCATGGAGGTATGCGTCCAACTTCTTCCAGGACTGAATATCTAATGATGATGAATTTTTTCCCCAGTTCTACCATTTGGCACATTTTGACAAGTACTCTGACTGTCATTTGACTCATCTGCCAGAATCGACATCTGGAAAAGAACACTTAGTGTCCATTAACAATATGACTTTTATTGTCTTTCTATGTTGCATCATTCAATATTTATATTGTGCAACCGCCTTTCTCCCAGGACTTTCAATGTAGTGTATAATATTTCATTAACTACTCTAAACAAAAGTTGGGCGCCTTTATGAGAAACTTATTTCAGGGTTGTTTTTTCTTATAATCTACTGAATAAAAGGATCGTAAGTACTTTCAAACGAACTGTTTAATTAATCACTAATATTTATAGGACAGAATTATCATCATTTTGTTTTCGACCTTACTTAAGGTCGGTTTTTACGCAGCTCCAACTTCTTTTCTATTCTGTGCTAATCTAAAAAGTTCTACATACCCTTCATAACCTAAATTTCTAATAATTTGACTAATATAGCTTGGTCTAAGTCTTCCTATACTCTTCTATCGTTTTCCTATCTAGCTGGCTCTACATAGATATTAGCAACCTGATGGTTGTTAAAGAACTCCAACATGTTTACATGATTCCCATTTATAACAAGTTGAAAATGCAAGGCATTGTCGCAACGAACTTCCAAATGTAGACTTACTTTAAAACAATTTAAAGAAATTAAAATTATTATGTTGTAATAATTATAAGTATTCAGATAAAATAAAATTAATTCCCCGGGGGGTCGGGTATCCGTGGTCAGATTTTGTGGGGGTACCATATTTCGACTCAGCTATGTTAGGGGAGTCCAAATATGTATCGCACATTAATTTTGGACCTATTTGAAATTTTAATTTTCCCGACGGAATATCGCGGGGGCACGGCGTCCCCGTTGCCCGATTTCAACTGACATCAAAACTTAAGCTCAGGACACCGAGCTGAATCGATTGATGTCCGACCATTAGAAAGGCCTCGGACGAACAGACGGACGACAAATCGATTTCATAAACGAACGAAGTTCGTTGAAAAAATGAAATATTACCTGGTTATCCCCTCCAAAAAAAGGAAAAGTGTTAAATTATATAGGACAGATACACTTTTGTTATTAATCAAAATTGTCCTTTGTTACGATCATTTTCGTAAATAGTTGATTAGTTTATATACAATAATTTTTACCTTAAATTCTTTTGGCGTTCAAGACAAAAATTAATTCTGTTAATTAAAAATGACCCTTTCGTGTATTAAAATTTGTATTGTAATTAATAATAAATATCCTATCTAGGTTAGTTGATAAATATTTCTGCTTATTAAAAAAATAAATATCCTTTCTAAGAATTTCGTACCGTGGAATTTACGCCCTAATTAGATAGGCGACTTTCCAAGTATTTCAATAATTAAATGCTAGTGTGTTTTCCCTTTTTAAAAAATTCGGCAAATTTATTTTAATATAATTAAGGTTTTCCTGGTTTATTTCCTTGCTTTGGTGCTTTAACAAATGCAACAATTCATTTGCTGTTCGATTAGCAACCCGAAAACACGTTCTATTTGGCTTCGTTCGTTTTCTTTATGCCAAGTTCCGGCACGCATTATTTAGCGTGGTGAGTATATAAAGTTTTTATAAAACAATACTTTTCGGCTTCATTAAATTAATTTATTGTTTGTAATTATTCTAGCTTCCTGCGGGGGAAACGTTAATCCCTTGAGCTGTCGTTTCTTTTGGGAATGCGGGGTCAAATGCGCTCTGCCTAGACGTAAGCCTGCCTGTTCGCTGACGTAGACCAGCGACTGGTTCCACCCCAATGCCAGTAACTCGAGGGCGAGTTCTTTTTTGGTTTTCTTTGTATGCGCTTCTGACCTCGGAACCAGAACACCTGGTGTTTTACCGTTCATAGAAGACCTTTCTAAATTTAATTCCTTACGAAAATTTATTGAACTATTTTAGTACTTCTGCTTTTTTTATTAATGCTTTACTATTTGTTCCTAAATTTGTAAAAATATACCACATGTTTGTAAATATAGGCTAAGGTTAGACTTACGATATTCTAGAGCTGTGGTTTTTAGGGTTCCGTTTGTTTCTCTTTTTTTCTAGTTACTGTCAGGGGGTAGTTGCCTAAAAATTACAGCTCGCCATTTTCATGGGTAATTTTTTTTTTTTTGAGTATTTAAGGGTTTCTAATAATGTATTTATAAATTGGGGACATTGACTTTTTTGAGTTGGGTTTGAGAATACTGTGTTCTGTATATATTTTTTTAATTATAAGTTCTTTCTCTTCCGTTGTATGTTTTGTTCAGGGTGTGAATGAGTGAGTATTTATATATAAATTTTTTCTATTTATTGCAGGTTTTCTTTTAATTTAGCTATAGGTATAAGACCCCGCCCACTCACCGATTGAGCCAGGTCATACTTACATCCTTTCTTTCTTTCTTTTGGTTTTTTATGTTACGTCAATGTACGTAGCACCTTTAAACAACTGTAACACCGTATCAAACGAACTGCTTTTGAAACCTTAATTGTAAGTAACAACACATTTTCTGCTCCTATTTCACCTACACTTCAATCTAACATTAAAATCTCTCTTACGCACTATACTAATAACTCAACCTATAAGCTACAAGCAAAGCAATCTTTGTTCGTAATTAAAACACACTTCAAGCTAATATTAAACTTCCACACCAAAATTCATCAGATAGATAAATTTCCTATACTAATACTACATCGATGTGATACTTGAAATCTTCCACTTAATAACTAATGGTACTCACATTGTTTGTAAATATTTTCCTCGCCGCGAGCTCGTGTGCTGTAGCTTTGAATAAATACATCTTCACGTTGATTCAAGCACAACCAGTCCCTTGTGGTACAGCTACAACAATTTAATAAAAATTCGCTTATAACTCAACAAGCTGGAGACTTTGCATTCATATTAAACAAGATATTTATTTACACTACGATGGTAGTAATGAAGTGCATATAACTTAATTCGCTATAATATAATATTGCGAAAAAATTAAGTGTTATTAATTTAAAAGGGCATAGCGCATCATGCACCCTTCTGAACCGCTGTCCCATTGCAACTGCTTTGAAGAACTTGACTCGCTAATCTCCGGCGTAAAAATCTGCATTCTTCAAAGTTTCTTATCTTGCGTTTGTTACGGTATTCTGTGCGGACAAGAAAGAAAGCAGCTAAATAGGTAGTAGAAAATGGCCTACACCGAATACCGCAACAAAACACAGGGACAAAGTGGTAGAATCGAACTCCAAAAAAGGTAAAGTATGAGCTAGCGCAAGAACGTCGTAGAATGAAAAGAACTGGAAACTTTAGTAACAAAAGAACTATATTACGATAATGTAGGAAAACATACAGTTCCAAATGAATGTTTACAAATGTCGAAAATACATTTGCGAAATTGTTCGCTACAACGCGAATTATAGGATCCCCCATCTATTATACATATAAAACTAATAAAGATATTAGGAGATATTAGGAAATGTTAGGACAGTGCAACAATGTCATAAAAGACAAATTGCAACATTTTATTACAATTTATTATGATGATTTCAGTTCCCACGAGTGGAAACGCTACAAAGTAGCACAAGGATAAGTGACACTGCAAAAGTCAGGTCACAGACGGTCGTAGGATGTCACGTACCGAGATTACGCAGAATAAGCCTGCAACATTGTAATTATGAATAGCTTTTAAGATAGCAACTATGTATTATGAAGTGTAAGCGGACATTACGTCCGCAGGTTCCCACAGAATTGTAAAGAGGTAGGGAGATTATAAAAAGGCCGGGAGCTCCGCTCCCAGTCAGTTCATCAAACGTTCAGCTTTTGCATTGCAGTTCGTAGATAACTCACTGTACAACTAATTAATAATTTCGACTTAGAATAAATTAATTCAAGATTGTAATTGTTCAATTCTGTATAAACAAATAAATGTGTTTAGGACCGAAGAAGTCTTTTTAAAAAGGACCGCTCGAAGCCACGAACCTTAACTCGCGATGTACATAAAACGTCAATTTACATATATTATAGTGTAAACCTAGCCATTCAAAATTATCGAGAATAAAATCTTATTATCTAAATACAACATACTTACAATATGTACCAACCCTAAATATGTACAAGAAATAACGAAATTAAATAATACAGAAAACAAAAGTTTGCTGTAGGACGCGCATCTCCTAACATTAAAATTTTAAACAGCCAGTTGTTAGCGTTCACATTAATATATATAGTAAAAAGCAAACAGTAGAACAACGCTCCTACGCATTTAAATTTTACATAGCAAGTTTTACGAATAAATACATAACTATTTATGTTGTGAACGTGCGTTAACGTCGGCAATTTATCACGGAATTAATCAAAAGGATAAGAAGTGTTTATCTTCCAAAGCAGCAACACAAAATAAAGCAAACAGAAAAATACATTATACCCGGACCTATCGTCTCTTTGTTGTTATCTTAGGATGAGGAAATGCGACTGTATTCGTCTACGGCTGGGTTCTTGAACAACTTAATTAGCTATACTAATACAAACGCATATTAAAAGCGTGAATTTACAACGCTCAAAGACGTTGTATAACAGAAGAACGAAGAAATAAGTAAGAGAGGGAAGTCGAATAAATAAGAATGCTTTTTTAAGTTGGACTTGTATTTATACAGCTTTGAAACAATGGAAGAAATAACATAAAACCATTTCCAGCAACAGAGTTTTACAGGTTCTCCGAAAGTAATCGAAAATATATATTTTAGACAACAAGTGGTGTTATTCGCGAATCTAATCTACCATATTCTTCACTCATTCTACTAGGAATGATTGTAGATTGATTATAGGAAGCTACGAATTTCCGATCAAATTGATGGAATACATGATAGCAAATACTTTATAGGTTTAGACTTACGTTCTGTTTATCACCAAATTCCTGTAAAAGAGAAGAAATTGACAGCGTTTGTAACACCCGAGGGACAGTACGAGTTTAATCAAATGTCCTTTGGCTTAACGAATGCACCCAAAGTTTTCCAAGGATTCATAAACCGACTCATAGCTTTCAAAAATATTTTGCATCTGTTTATATGGACGATGTGCTGATTCACGCTCGTAGCATCAAGGAAGCCTTGCCTAATCTGAAAAAAATCTTAAGCTTTTGCGTGAAGAAACTCTGAAATTAAATCTGGAGTAGTGCTGTTTCTTGCAGACCTCTGTTTCTTAATTAGGATTTGAAATCTCCGATGGACAAGTAAAACTAAATTCCGACAAAATTTGAGCAATAGAAGAATTCCCTATTCCAAATTCAGTCCACCACGATCGTCAGCTTTTAGGCCCCAACAGGTTATTTTAGACACTTTGTTGAAGGTTTTGCTGCCATTGCACTATCCTTATCAAATTTATTAAATAAAAGTGTAAAATTCAAGTGGAAAGTAAGCAAACAAAGCTCTTCTGATACCTTACGCAAGAGAATCATTCAATAACCAATTTTAGCAATACTTAATCTAGCTGTTACCACCTAAGTACACACAGATACCAGTTCCCATGGGGTTGCTGGGATAATGGTTCAAAAACAAATAAACAGATGAATGAATCCTGTTGCATTTTACAGCAGACAGACCACCAAAACTGAAAGCAAATACCATTTCTTTGAATTAGATACATGGCAGTAGTTGAAAGCTTAAAAAATTTAGAGTATATCTTTTAGGGATTCAAAAATGATATTATACCTAAAATTGCACGAAGGTGGTACAACTCTAGGACTTTGATTTTCAAGTGATAATTAGTCCAGAATATAGATTAAAGCACATGAATGCCCTAAGTAGAAATCCCACGACTGGTGAAATGGCCCGAGAGTGCCAAGATGGAACAAGCTGATTGGGTTCTAACCAGTCAACTAACGGACAAGAAATTCATATCAATCCGACCGATCTTAATGAAACCACCCGAAACTGACTACGAAAACTACGTGATGGAAGATTATACGGTATCAACAGCTTACTTTGGATAGTACCACATAGAATGAGACTTCAGATAGTCAGAATGGTTCACGACAACAAAGACCATTTTGGTGTCGAAAAGATCCTCAAACGACTTTGCGAATATTATTGATTTCCCGATATGAAAGAATTCGTCCAAAAATACATAGCTGCGTTGCTTGTTTGTATGGAAAACGCCCCAGTGGAAAGAGAGAAGGTTTTATGTATTCCATAAACGAAATTCCAATTCCATTTCATGCTGCATGTAGACATTGTTGGACCATTTCCTAAAGGTCGTAGATGCAACATTCATTTGTTGATAGTTATAGACGCTTTTACAAAATTCATCTTTCTCAAACCTGTCAAATCAACAAAAGCCAAACTCTCATAGAAATTCAAATGCTAAAAAATATGAAAACATTGCTGTGAATAAAATTAAACAATAGAGAGTACCAGAAGGAGTTTCAGACACCACCGACAGCAAAAGTTTCGGAGATGGGGTTACCTTAGATTTTAATGGTACCGATAAAGAGGGAATGGACACCTCAGGACCCTTATTTTATTTAGGTATAATTACCACCCTCCAGAAAGCCGTTCAGATCAGCAACCCGCTTGACAGACTGCCACATTAAGTTACTTTATTTAACTGCTTAACATTCTTACATTTATTAAATACATTGAGTTTTCTACTTTCACCTCATTTCCTACAATCTGTAGTTCAGCGGTATTTGCGACAGATCATTTGAAATTGTGTTAACTGATGGTTTTTGTCCAGAAACCAGGTTAATCTGTATTTGTCTATTTTTTCAAGAAGCTTACTGGGGGAGTTTGTTAGAGATATTGGCCTGTAGCTGGAAGAAAGTTGAAGATCCTTTTGCGGTTTTAGCACTAGAACTGTAATTGATGAGAGTCATGAATTTCGGAATTTTCGGGTTAGGCAATGCTGTTGTAAAATTTTGGTAGTGAACCTTTTTCTTTTAATGATAGATGATAGATTGATTATTTCATACGCAATATTGTGTCGCCGGGGCCTTTTTTTTGAGTATTGTAATGCGTGTTGGAGCCCTGCCATTGTTAGGTCTATATTATATTGAAATACAGTTAGTTCTGTGAAATCTAAGTTTATTTCTTGTTCGTAATATTCAATAGTATTTTCTTTGAAGCTTTCCAGACTACTTATTTGTTGGAAGAAATGTGTTAACACGTTGGCAATAGCGTTTTCTTTTTTAAAATAGCTTCCGCTACTTCAAGTATTACACGGGGTGTAGCAAATTTTTTTACTAGCAATTGCTCTTATTTTCTTTTATTTGCGAATTATTATACATATGGAATAAAGTATTAAAGTAAGTACCTTTATGTGAACATAAATAAATGCTTGTCTAAATAGTCAAGCTTAGTGATAAAGCAGTTAATTGTCGTCATCAGCTTTTGACTGCCAAGTTCCCCCAACACATGAACCTTTGTCGAATTAATAGTTTTTCCAATTTATCCTTTCGCGCAATCAACATTAGTTGAAAATATTTCACAACCAACACCTGTAGTTGTTTATAATAATCATCAGATTTAAGAGCACCTATTTTTTTGTCATTGGGTTTTACGTCTTGAAACTGGTTGGACTTGTACCTCAGCTAATTTATGTTCTGAGCTAGCCTACACAATTCCCTGCAATTTTCCCAACAGCCTATATACAACTCGATTCCCTTCTATTGTTTTCTAATTATATACCTTATTTCAATGAGATTCAGTGGTATGTGAAGGGGTTAAGCTGTCTGTGGCTACCAAGGTTCCCCCAACACTTAGACATTTGCCGTATTAATAGTTTTCAAGTAAATCCTTTCGCACAATTAACATTAGTTGAGAGTATTGCAAAACCAATACCTGTAGTTGCTTATAATAATCATCAGATTTAAGTACAGTTATTATTTTTGTAGTTAGTTTTTCCATCTTGCGACTGGTTGGAAGCGTACCTTCATTGATTTCTATTCTGAGCTAGTCTACACATTTCCCTGAAATTCTCATAGCCTACATCTTTCACTATCTGTGTGCAGTAGTCTAACCTAGGTTTACCTCTACTTCTTTTTTTTTCCTATCTCTGCTTCTAATATATTCTGCACTATTCCCTCATGCCGTAGTAAGTGGCCTACCATCCCATCTCTCCTATTTTTAATCGTTTTCCACATATTTCTTTCTTTCCCTATCATTTTTAGTACCTCTTTGTTCTTAACTCTGTCTGTCCATGATATATTCATAATTAATTCGTCTGTAGCACCACATTTCAAAGGCTTCTACCTTTTTCTTGTTTGCTTCTCCTACTGTCCAGGGTTCACAGCAGTACATTGCTGTGCCCCACACATATGTTTTAAGCAGTCTTTTTGTTGTGTCTATGTTTGTTGTCTTTGAACACAGTAGTTGCGTTTTCTTGTTAAATGTAGCACGAATTTCTGCTAATCTTTGTTTTATATCTTTTACGCTTTTCCCATCTTGCGTTATTGAGTTTCCTAGGTAGCAGAAATTCTTAACCTCTTGTAAGTTCTTGTTACCTATTTGTATTCTTGCTTTTGATTTACTTGTTCCTCATTTGCATACTAGTACTCTAGTTTTATTTTTGTTAATTCCAAATTCCATAGCATATCTTTAACAACCCTAGCTCCCAATTTCTATTCTGGATCATCAGATTTTCCAGTGTATATTCGAAATCGTTGACAGTAGTCATTCCTATTGTCTAATATCCAAACTATATACCCTCTCTTTATGTTTTTTTAGAAGCTATTGTTTTAAACTGCTTCTTTCCTTAAATTTTATCACTGACTTATCGATGCATAATTTTTTTGAAGGAAACATGCAACTTTCAAAACACTTTGACAAAAAATCCAGTAGGGGTCTAATTTTGAAAAGTTCGTCATAGCCCAATTCATGACGTTTAGGAATCAATATATTGTCATTTAAGTGTAAGTTTGAGAGCAGCCAGCTGAATGTTTTTACTGTTGTTAGGAAACTTATGTAAGGTCATTCATATCCGGTAAACTACTTCAGTAGTCTCTATAACTAGGAAGATGTTAAAATCCCATGAGTAAATTTATTCCTAAAAATACTTTTAATTCCAATAACTTTGTCATATTGGGTCTAGTAAATGTTTAGTGACTGTATAAATTTGTCTGAAATATTATATTTTTCAATAGCTTATTAGAAAAAACAGTTGAAATAGTTTTCCCGGTGTAGAAGAGGCCAAATCCTTTACCCATCCTTTATCCCAGTGTCCCCAATAAAGTCTTCTGGAGCTTTTGTACAGTGTTCTTAGACCAGTCTCGAGTCTTTTACAATGCCGCAGAAATTTTCAAATTTTTTGTATAGTTGAAAGTGACACGTTGAGTTTAGGATCACTTCTGCTTCGGATTCTAGAACTTCAACATTAGGGCAGTTTGAAACTATCTCTTCAAATTGATCTTCTGATTGTTAGTATTTGATTCGGCAACTAAAGGTATGTCAACCTCCTGCATAAACGCCTTGTAAGTCATATCTACCAATCTAAAAGACAATGAATCCATTTGTAACTTGAATCCACAAGTTGCTAATGGGTATTGGTATACACGATATGCTACAAAAAGTTTTTATATTATTATCTTAGTATCAATTATGTTTCATAACTCGTGCAATATACGTACTCTACAAAGTTTAAACCATAGTAAAATACAGCAATCAAAGCTTATTACTTACATTTATAACACGATGCGATGAGAAATCAACGCAAATTGGGTTCTCTTAAGGGTTTGCAAGTCAAACATAAACTAAATGTATTTAAGGTGAGAGAATTGCAGATACAATAGAAGGAAGATTTCATGAAGTACTGTTAGATCAAAACGAATACGTTGGTCGATGATTTGTATCATTACTCCATAAGTTATACAATTTATAAAAGTGGTACATTTTATAAACCATCACTCATGCAAAGAACTTTTTTTAAGTACATTTTATGTACCAGTGTTCCTGAAAGAGTTAACAATGCTAAATGCTCGTGGTATAACATTCTAATGTATTCTGCACTATTCCCTCATGTCTTAGTATGTGGCCTATCAACCTATCTCTCCTATTTTTTACTGTTTTCCACATATTTCTTTCTTCCCCTACCATTTTTAGTACCTCTTCGTTCTTAACTTTGTCTGTCCACGACATCTTCATCATACGTCTGTAGCACCACATTTCAAAGGCTTCTACCTTTTTCTTGTCCGCTTTTCCTACTGTCCAGGCTTCACAGCCATACAGTGCTGTGCTCCACACATATGTTTTAAGCAATCCTTTCCTTGTTTCTATGTTTGTGGTCTTTGATCACAGTAGTTGCTTTTTCTTGTTAAATGTAGCACTACTTTGTGCTAATCTTTTTTATTTCTTTTGTGCTTCTCCCATCTTGCGATATTTGACTTCCTAGGTAGCAGAAATCGTTAATCTCTTGTACATTCTCGTTACCTATTTGTATTCTTGTTTTTGATTTATTTTCCCCTCTTTTGTATACTAGAACTTTAGTTTTATTTTTGTTAATTTTCATACCATATCTCTTCTTTAGAACTGTTTCCATCTCATTAAGAGCAGCTTCTAACTCTTCTTTGCTAGATGCTAATACCGCTATATCATCTACAAATCTAAGTATATCAATCTTTTGTCCCTGCAGATTAATTCCAAATGTCTTCCTGCATCTAACAGTATTTATTGCCTCTTCTATATACAAGTTAAAAATTAATGGGGACAAAGCACATCCCTATCTAACCCCTTTCCTAATATTTGCTTCTCTACTTTCTTGCTCTAATTCTATTACCGCCGTTTGCTCCTTGTATAAGCAATGTACTATCCGTCTATCCCTAAAACTCATTTCAATCCTTTTGAGTATTTCGAACACTTTTTTTCCATTTTACATTGTCCAATGCTTTTTCCAGATCTACAAACTCTATATATAGGCTTTCCCCCTTCTCTATTGTTTTCTCCATTATCACCCTCAGAGCTAAAATAGCCTCCAGTGTTCCGCAGTTTTGCCTATACCCAAATTGATTTTCTCCCAGTATTTCTTCAGCTTGTTTTTCTATTCGTCTTTGTACAATTCTAGTTAATATTTTTGAAACGTGTGCTGTCAAGCTTATTGTGTGAAAATTTTCACATTTATCGGCGCCTCTATTTTTTGGTATAGTTACTATAATGTTACCTTTAAAATCTTTGGGTATCTCGCCTGTCTCATACATATAGCTTACAAGTCAGAAGGGACGTTCTGTCACTACTTGTCCAGCAGCTTTTAGAGTTTCTGTACCCTGCACCTTACCATTTTTCAAACTTTTAATGCTAATTCAAACTCATCTCTAAGTATAGGATATCTCAGGTCATCATTTTCAAAGTCTGATTCCAGTTCTAATGCTGTTAATTCCTCTCCTGAATATAAATTTCCTGTATATTCCTGCCATCTAGCTGCTTTCTCTACATTTTCTATAATGACGTTCCCTCCCGCATCTCTTATATTTTTGCTATATGGTTTTATATCACTAAAATTCATTCTAATTAATTTGTATGCTTCGTCTGTCTTTTCTATTTTCATCTTAGTTTGTACCTCGTTGCACTTTTCATCAATCCATTGTTCTTTAGCTTTCCTGCATTTGCGAATAATTTCCCATTTTATGGCTTTGTATCTCTGTTTTCCTGTTTTGTCTGATCTATTTTTGTATTTTCGTCTTTCTTCTATTAAATTCAGGATATACTTTGTTATCCACGGTTTCTTATTTTCTTTTTGTGTATACCCCAGAATATCACTGGCCGCCACGTCTAAACTGGATTTAATGTTATTTTATTCTGTTTCTACTTCCGTAGTATCAGAAATTTTCTCGATATCTTTCAGCAATTCATTTGACTTTTTTTAAATCTTTCGTGGATATCTTTATCTTTTAGCTTCTCAAAGTCAAAGTGCCCTTTTCTGTTCCTCTTTTTCAGATTTTTAAATTTAAGTGCGGCCTTCATAATTACATTGTTGTGGTCAGTGTCTATATCTGCTTCCGGGTAGCTTCTACAGTCTTTTACTTGATTTTTAAACCGTTGTCTAACAATAATGTAATCTATTTGATATCTTCTTAAATCTCCTGGCATCTTCCACGTTTATCGTCTTCTAACATGATGCTGAAATAATGTATTTGTGATGGTTAAGTTGTTCTTGTCGCAAAATTCTACCAGTCTATTTCCCCTGTCATTTCTCGTGCCTAAACCAAATAAACTTACTATCGCTCGTTTCCTACCCTCACTTACCACTGCATTAAAATCCGCCGTAATTATTAAATTTTCATGTCCATTTACGTATCTTAGTATGTCTTCGATATCTTTGTAGATCGTCTCTACCTCTTCCTCACTGTAGCTAGAAGTATGCATGTATACTTGTATTATTATTACTGTATTTACTGGTTTATATACAAATCTAATTATGAATACTCTTTTGTTCTTTTGTAAGTAGTTTTCTACACGTCGTCCTATCTTTTTTCGCATAACTATCTCCACACTCGAATTTCCTACCTCTGATCCTGTATGAATCACCCTGATGTCTCCACTTCAAAAATCCCTTGCCTCTAGCAAGCGGACTTTGCTAATTCCTACTATGTTTAGTACTAACTTATCCATTTCGAGTTTCAGGTTCTCTAGCTTACCTACTTGTTCATACTTCTGACATTCCACGCTCCGACTCGCAGAATGTTCACGGATCTTTTCCTATTCTTTCGGATCACATCCCCCGAAGTAGTTCCCTCCCGGATATCCGAATGGGGGACTATTTTACCTCCGCAATTTTATACCCGCGAGAATGCCAACATCTTTACTAACAAGTTCTGTACGCAGTGTACTTGGTAGGTAATGTGGTGGTTTCCCGTTGCCTTCCACATCGCGGTAGTGTGTCTTAGAATGTCATACCGACCCCTATGGTCCCTGCCATTCTAAGTACAGAAGAAGCTGCTGCCCTCTTTCGGGGACCTGTCTTAGTCTGGTTCCTCACTAAAGACCCTACTAATTTGGTTAAACCTATAGTTCGGCTTTTTAGCTCATTAAAACGCGCAAGCCATTCTACTTGTTCTAGTATTTTAGAACGTCGTCAGGTCCGTTCAGAATGGGTTCATTGTCGTGTTAAGAAAAAATTAGTGTTAATAGTTCGAAATAGTTGTCACCGGCTCAATTGGTGGAAGCACCTTAGTACATTAAGGGTTCATTGTATTTGCGAGTAAACAGACTTTTATATTCGACAAATAAAAAACAGTGACAAGTTCCTTACGGTATAAATTTGAAAGGAATAAGCTATGTTTGCGAGCATTTATTTGATTAAACGTATTCTAAGCTACAGTGAATCGTTTTCCTTTATGTGCTAAATCCTTTAACCGACATGTATTATTCTGCTGACAGAATTCTGTTTAAATTACTTTATCCCTTTTATGTAAAACACCTTTTTGAAATAGAGTTTTGCAAACACCGGAATTACTTGCGAAGAAAAAATTGGATTAATTAAAACTTTTACAAAAAAAATTTTTAATTATGTTTTCCTCGTTTAGAGAAGCAAATTTTTAAACATTAGGTCCAAGTTACCTAAGAAATTCTGTTTTGTGTAAAAGATTAGTGGTTTTTCAGTTTTAGCGAGCATAATTAACAGTAAAATTAAGCCACGTTTAATTGCATTCTGAAATATTTTCTTTTACATCCCAATTTGGATATTATCTGCAGGATGTTTACATATACCTAAACGAAGAGCTAATCTGCTATACTCTGGGATTCGTTATACTATAAGAGAGAAAGGCCTATTAAAATTAAAGACATTTGATTGTGTTAAGGTTTTCTGTACCAATTAATATTTGTTTTATTAGAGTTAGATTTACGTCTAAAAAGTATAAAAATTATTTTTCGTCTGTATTTATTTATAATACACATAGTCTACAAACACAAACGAAGTTTATACTAATGAGCTCACTCTTACACTTAACTAAGTTCACCCCCTTACATAAAAATTACTAAATAGCAAATTTTGTACACACAACAAACTCCCGCACACGCATACACACTCGCACATACTCACACACACTGAGTCCCTATTTTCCTCATACTCCAAGCGTTAAAAGCGCGCTAGCAGATGCACCTGATTCCTTGTCCGGAACTTAACAAGCGACGGGAACTTTCTTATACCTATACGTGTGGGGTTGCAAAGGATTGAACTAAAAATAAGAAAGAAGGAATGGTGAATTTCAGAACGATGAGACGGAATAGCTAAACGGTTCTCATTCCTGGTGTTGTACAGTCCTCTAGGTTAAGGTGCTAGTCTGGAGGCCAGGTAGGTAGGACCAATTCCATGAACTAGCTTATACATAATTAACGCTTGATGTAATTGACGTCGCTCCCCTAACTTTAACCACGCTAATGGTTTATAGTATAAATCTAGTACAGATATTTTTAGCCTTCTGCAATCGATCATTACGAGTAATAGGTAGATAGTAATAAAGAACGTCTCCATAGTCGAACAATGGCAAGTATTCAAATTTACTGCCTGGCCATTTGGAAATATCTCGACACGTAAGATCGGGCCTCCTACACTACAAATTTTAATCAAGTAGTTCGAAGAGCATCAATGCTCGACTAGCAGGGTCAGCGACATTATCTGCACTGGAAACATTGCTACGGGTAAAATGAGTCCTAAAGGGACGAAGACCTCGTGACAATATAAACGTTTGTCGGTTAATTACGGTAGTGCGGGAGTGGGTTCGTGTGGAAAAATGAGAAAAGAAAATAAACAGAAATGCAAAATAAGGTGATATGGAATAAAATAATAAATACAATAACTAAAAGTTAATAATTCATCGTTACATTGCACATATCCTGGAAGGTTTTTCTTTGTTAAATTCGAGGGGCGCCAAATCAAAATCGTCGGTCACACTAATTTCTTTCAATATTTTACCTTATACGGCAGACGATTTTTCCTCACAAATCTTTCCGCTTCCGTCACCCAAACTTTATAATCTCATATTCTATCTTTTCGAAACTATCTCAAAGATAAAATTGTCAAACAAAATACTTCTAAATAAGATTCCTTCACTAGGGTAGCTGGATATCTTTAACAATTAGCTGACTTTAACTAGTTAGTAAATAAATTGAAATTAAATACATCTTAAACTTAAACTTTACTAACATAAAGAGTACTAAGAAGATTATTTGAACTCACACATGAAGTTTAACTGTTTTTTAAAACCATCATTTTGTATTGAGCATTAAATTTCATGACAGTGAGCGGTTTCAACAACTCAATTGTTTGTCTGTCATTTTCTTAAAAATTGAATTTAGTATTACAAAACAGTTTAATTGTCATTTTTAAGATCTACGACAAAATCGAGTCAATGATCAAGAAATTAGACCTCTTAGAAACCTGTATCAAATACGACCAGTGTGAAATTTTTGAGACCCGTTACAATTTCGTATCGGGCAACGACCAGTAGTCGTCAAAAGGAGTCAAATATAGTTTAATAGCATTGGCATTTCAACAAGCAAAAACATTTTTGTTTCTGAAAAAGAAAAACTAATTGAACATTCAACTGACTCGTCTCTACAGTCTGATTTCAAAAAAATTAATCCTATCGCCCTCTGGGTAACGGAGAAAAAGAATATGAAAAACTCTGCCGTTAATCTTTGAAATATTTAATACCTTTCACGAACACAAACCTTGTTGAAAGAGCATTCTCATCTTATGCGAGTTAGGTTTTGGCCTTTGGGAGCTGCCTTTTTAAAAAGTCTTCTTCCGAAAACTCTTCTAACAAATTTATTTAAACTGAATTACAATTAAAATTTATTTTACAGGTACTGTGTCAAAAATATTCTAAGTTGAAATTAAATGAACTAAATTAGGGCGAGTAGCCTGAACAATGTGGGAGGCTTAAGACTGACTGACTATCGTGGGCTCTCCAGGGTATTTATGTTGTTCCTGCCCCTCACATTGTTTGTGGGATCTGCCGAGCTCATGTCTGCTTATTTCTTTATTCATTTATACAGTACAAAGTAACAATCTTAATTCTAATAATTGCGGTTTTATAACCTACTGTGACCTGCACCTGCAGTAATACGTTACGTCTGGAATACAATGTATTCACATCCGTTCTCGTGTCTTCTGTCTGACTTCTATTAGCCCTTTGTTATATATCCTTGAATTATATAATGTTGCAAGTTAACTTAAGATTCAATAATTCCATTTAATTATACATATATTTGATTGAGGGAATATGTAACTTGCGTACATCAAAAATAAATATTGAAATAAGCTTAACACAGCACCTAGTTGAGATTATACATATTTTTATTTGAACCTGACTTCAAAAGTTTAGTTTCATGAAGCAAACTTGTAATGTTATTTTGTCTCACTACACGGAGCGTTAGTGAAACTGTCTTAAAAGGATGCTCATTTTTTCTTACAAAAGTCATGCAGAAGATGTTGTTTTATCCGTATTGATACAATTGACTTTTGAAGACTTCCGCACTGGCTCTGAACTCTATCATCAGCGGTTTAGAGAGACTATCAGAAGGGTCGTTAATTAAATACGGATAGGTAGGGCGCCACTGTACTTAGATAATGTGTAAAACAAGATATATCGCTAAGAAAAAATGCAGGAACCTCAACGAGTATACTCTGTTGTCTAAATACAAAATTTTGTATTTTTAAATGGTACTACATTTATCCTGAAATAAAATAAAATACATAAAATAATATCAAAGACATTATAATTTGAATTAGGGCCGCTATACTTGCGGTCACGTCCCCAATGCTCCACCCGAAGATACTACATTGGGTTTAAACGCGAAAAATAAACGTGCTTCTTATTAATTCTAACTTCATAATTAATTCACCCTAAATAAAAATCTAGCAAACTAAAATAAAAACTAAAAACAGGGTTTAAATAATGGTATTCCTAGCGTTGACTTTGGAGTGTACCCGATCAACAAGACACAAAAAAATGAGAGGGGAGGGATCCGTAATACCGGATAGCAGACGCCGGCTCTGCTTACCAGTGCGACCTGAAGGGTCGACTTAAAACTATCCAAATCTACCTAGCTAATTTAAAATGGATTCAAATTTTCTAAGCAGTTGCCAAAAGTATTAATAGTGAATCCAGCTATTTGTCTGCTTTATAAATTTACAAATTCGTCCTACCTGATCTAAGTGTTTTATCCTAAATTTGTCCCTAACGTTCCCTATCATTCCCAAACAGACATAATATACATACAATCTTCTTTTCTATATATACTGCGGCCAAAAATTGGCAACAAAACGTCAAACGAATCAAGCCACAAAACAATACAATGCAGGCAAAAATAAGGGTAAAAATAAATATAAATATAATATAAATATATAAATAAACATATAATAAATATATAAATAAATTTCTGAATAAGCAAAAGCATGTAACAGTGCATATATCAGCAAAAGCAAATACATTATCAGGTGCACTCGCATGAGCATTATATCGACTAGCGCCATTACACAAAAAACGCGCTTGTTAGATTATTTCAAAATCTGTTTAAAATCACAAATCCATGCTCATGCGAGTACAGCCGCCACAATTTTATTCTTACCTTCAATATAATTTTCTCCAGCATCCGAAGATCTGGTCGTCTACCTATATTTATTGGTTTTCTACTTTTATGGGGGAGTTGGATATGCACTGTTAAAGTCCTGGTGGATATGCACTAAATGTTCTGGGGGGGATCACAATCACTAGTCCTGGGGAGATGCGCGGTTTCACTCTACTTTATTATTTCTTTATTTATTACACTTATTTAAATTAATGAATTTTCCTGATTTAGTTTGTTGTTATTTATTTGTTTCGTTTATTCCCGATTTTCTGCGCGTAGAAGGTGGGACAGTGATTGTTTTAGTGTGTGTTCGTCGTGCATATTAGAGTTTTGGGTAAACTTATTTAATTATTATTATTATTGGTTTTCTTTTTTTTTCTTTTTCTTTTTTTTGATGTTTTTGTTGTTTTTTTTTGCAGGTTTTGTTTATAATGCTCTTATCATGTCAAAATCACGCCAGGTCGAAATCTATAATTCTTCAATCCTCCCACCATCCCCTCCAGACTTACACACGAATATCACCGTCTAATCTCGCAACCCTTCCTGCGAACTCTCTAAAGGCTGTCCAGAACGCCTTCTGGTTAGCCACTTAGCGACTTCCTCTAGGCTCTTTGGCCATACTAGACCTACGACAGCTAATTTCGTATCAGCCAACTCTGGATTTGACGCTTCAAGTGGGCAGTCGAAGAGCACGTGCTCTGCGCTTTCCGCGCCCTCACCGCATTCACAGCGATCGTTGTTGATTAACCCGAACCTATGTAAATACACTTTCAGGGCGCCGTGCCCTGTTATCAACTGAACCATTTTATGATCGCGTTTTACCTCGATCTTGCCTCTAGCTTCTAAGCTCGGTATGAATTTGTGGGTTAACCTGCCCGTGGCAGCGTTGTTCCACCTCTCTTCCCATTGTCGGATTGACTTTTCACGCAGTTTTCTTTTAATCAAAGACTTCGGTATCGACGAATGTGATATTCGAAAGTCTCCCGTCGCGACCTCTTTAGCTAATTCATCAGCCCTATCGTTTCCTACATTACCATTATGCGACTTAACCCAACAGAACTTTAAACGTCGAAACTCGAGCGCCGTATATGCTATCCTCCAGACGTCCGCTTGGAGGTCTGTCGAGATGTTCATGTTTGTTAAAGCCGTCAGCGCCGATTTACTATCACTGATTATATAATACTCGTCTCTGCCCGTATGGTTTATTACGTAATCGATAGCCTCTCGTATGGCTACCAATTCGCACTGGAAAATTGTGCTCCAGTTCGCGAGTTTGGTTTGAAACCGAAACACCTCTCTTTCCTGCTTATACACGACAAACGCCGCGCCTGCTTGCCCATCGTCCATACGTGAACCGTCCGTATAAATTCTGATACCCATCGCGTCCTCATCACCTTCGACAAACTCGATTCCTCTAATATCAGCCGGGTGCCCCAACTCAAATACAACGATCTTTTTGCAATTTCCCTATTACCAAGATTAAGATCTTCGATAATTTCGCGCCCTTTTCCTATATTTATTAATCGCCTATCTCTAATCTCCCTTACGACATATTCGATAGGGAGAGTTCTACTGATCACCAAAACCGCCTCCGTGAAGGTGGTCCTGTACGCCCTGGCCGCTTTTATTGCGGTTATGCGTTGTACGCTCGTCAATTGACACACCTCCCTGACTTTACAACCTTCTGCCCACACAGAAGCTTCGTACAGCATCGCCGGCTCAATTGCTCCGGCATAAACCGTCCTCAGCGATTTGCCCCTGAAACCCCACTTGATTTTAGCCGCCGCCATCATTTTATTTGATATTTCGCCGCCCTTACTTTTTACGTATTGTACGTGCGTTTTCCAATTTAATTTATCGTCGATCTTGACGCCGAGGTAGGTAATACAATCTTTAAACGGGATTTTCTGCCCTCCTAGCTCTAGCCTAGGAGGTCTCTGTCCTGGTTTCGTGTCGAAATAAAGCGTCTCTGACTTCGCCGTTTTAAATTTTAATTTTACCGCCTGCGACCATTCGTGTAATTTATTAAGCGCCTCGTTCGGTTTTGTGCGCATATCCATTAACAATCTCGATCTTACAATTAAAAGTGTGTCATCCGCAAACCCAACGATTGTGCATCCTGCGGGCAACTTGACCCTAAAGGTGCTCTCATAGAAGAACTTCCAAAATGTGGGACCAGAACATGACCCCTGCGGGCATCCCCTTTCCACCTCACGCGACAGAACTTCACTCGGAATTTCAACCTGTGCCAATCGCCCCGAGAAATAACTCTTGACTAAGGACATCAAGTTTCGCGGACAACCCCTACGATCTAACTCGCAAACGATTAATGGCCACCAGGCAGCATCAAATGCTCCTGAAATGTCCAAAGCAACAACGACACAGTACTCTTTAACATCTCTCGTCTGCTTTATTTTCCCGACAACAAACTCTAACGCGTCGATAGTCAACTTGCCCTCCACGAAACCAAACTGTCGGTTATTAAAACCGCCGCTGTCTCGCACTAGGTGCTCAATACGCGTAGTCATAACGCGATCTAAAACTTTCCCCAGCACCGATAGCAAGCTAATTGGACGATAGCTGCCCGGATCTGACGCATCCGCCTTTTTAGGTTTGAGTATAAATTTCACGTTCTGGATTTTCCAGCAACCCAGAAAAACGCTCCTTTCTAAACAAAGATTAAACAACCCGACAAAGACACACGGGGCTAACAGGCACGCTTCCAGAGCTGCGTCTGAAGTGATTCCATCATGCCCCGATGCCTTCTTTGGATTCATCCTCCTAAGAGCCCTGACGACCTCGTGAACTAGGATTGCCTTATCGGCACCTGTTCCTTGCGCCTCTGCAGCTTCCCGACGTACTAAATCGTGCGATCCTTTTTCCCCCTCGGGATTATCCGATGGAAAAATTTCTCTAGTAAATATTCCGCCGTGGTTTTAAAACCTTCCGTGTATTCGCCATTTGTTTTCTTTATATTACTTACGCGCGATTTTTTGTTGTTTTCCTCTAATTAAGCGGTATGCGGTTCCCCAGGGTTCTTTCTCTGAGTTTCGCGTACAGAATTCTTTAAATTTATTCGTTCGCGTTTCTTCTATTAATATTTTATATTCGCGGTAACTTTGATTATATTCTATTCTCCGTTGTTCTCTTATATCTCCCGAGGCGCGTTGATAGCGGCGCCTTAGGTTACGCGTTTCTGCCTGCATGGTGGTTAGTTCCCGGGTCCACCAGGGTACGCTGTCTGTGAATGTTCTCTTTTGCGGCATGGAATACGACGACGCGTCTACCACCGCGTCGTTTAGTTTTTTCGCGAGTGTTTCTACTTCGTCTGTCTCTCGGCAGTTAAATAGCTCATTTTCGAGCACAGGGATACTTTCGCCAAATTTTTGTTTAAATCGCTCCCAATTTGCTTTTTTATTACAGAACCGCGGAAATATAGTTAGCTGCTCGTTTGCGTTTCTTTTGGTTTCAACGTCCCATGTTATTAATTTATGGTCAGAGAGCGTTTCCTCGTCCGACATTAATTTCCAATTACAAATCGTTTCTAACATTTCGTGCGAGACTGCAGTAATATCTATAAAACTGTTGCCTCTATGCCCCTCAAACGTAGGTGAATCATTAGTGTTTATCACACTAAGGTCCCATTCCGTAAAAGATCAGCAACCTGCGAGTCTCTATCGTCTTCGATAGGGTTGCCCCATAGTGGCGACTTGGCATTAAAATCTCCCTCGATGATTAGATTTTTATTTCTGCCGATTTAGCGAATAATACTATCTACTTGATTTATCAAGTCCTCGGTTTGGGGATTTTCCCACCGGGAATCGACCGGCGGGAGGTACGCGCTTATTACGTAGAACGCATTTCCCCCTGATTTAATTTCGGCCGTCGTTAAAAATGCGTTCGATAAATTATTTAATATAATTCCGGCGCACGTCCCATTATTTATTATTATCCCGCTACGTGGTCGTTCACTATTCGCGGTTAAGACGGTAACCCCCCTCCCAAAACCTGTTATTTTATGGCCAGGTGCGGTTCCTGTATAAGCCCGATGTCGATATTATTTTCGATGAATAACTTTACGAAGTTATTTGTTGCCCCTTTAACTTTCCCGAGATTTAGTTGCGCGAATTTAATCTTCTTGCTTCTTATGGACGTTGTTTTATCTTCACAGTCCATAATCGATGTTTCGTGTGATTGCGTGTTTCAGACGTTGCATCGTGGGGCATCTACTCGACTTGGCGTCGTGGCGCGTATCGACTTTCGCGCCACCGCCAGTTCTGTCGTTTGCCCTAGCTCAAACCACACAGCAGGGGACTGCCTTCCGGCAATTCTTGAATTCATGCCCGAAATATTAGAGACATTACATTTGATTTTCCAATGCTCCACCCGAAGGTACTACATTGGCCAGGAGGCGAGTTTTTTTTACCTGGAAAATTTGGAATTTTGCCGAACCCTTGCTGTTCCAAGCAAGGTAGGGATCTTTAACG